>JAAKBH010000007.1:1415000-2813025 GCA_019776075.1 Amaranthus palmeri
CAACAACAACAATCACACACATAAAATCAAAGTGCAAAATTAAAAACAAAAAAATAGGGTTAGGGTTAATGTTTACCTTAAATGATGAAGAAATGGAGAAGTAATCAAAAGCTAAGTTGAGTGTTGATGATTAGAAGTAGATGAATGATTATTTGAGTGAGTTTATGAATGATTAAGTGGATCAATTTTTTTTTTTTTTTACACAGAGAGTCGAACACAGAGGGAGAAGCTTATGTTTTTAGCGTGAGAATGATACTGGGAAATGAAGATGGGTTTAATATTACAGATAAAACTGCCATGTGAAGTGGCGGTTTATCTGTTTTATTTTTTTTTTTTTGCACGTGCTTCCACATAAAACCGCCATGTGAATTAGCGGTTTAGTTGGTTTAGGTAATAAGGTTTATCGCCATCTGACATAACGGTTTATATGTCTAAATTAGGTAAAGTCGCTACTTGACATAGCGGTTTATTAAAAAAAAGGAAAAAAAAATGGTTCAATTATTGTCCTACGTGGACGGTATTTGAGGAAATAATTTTTCCTTTGACGTAAAATGGGAATTTTTTTTTTAAGAGAACAATATTTTGGGAAATGGTTCCCTAACATCTTATACATAGAAAAACATTACAAATAGCTCGATTTAAAGCCTCGTTGCGATCAATTTTAATTACATTTAGATTTTGACTATCCCCTGCAAATCTCTATACCTTTTCTTTTTTTTTTTTTTTGAAAGTAATCTCTATACCTTTTCAACACCCAAATATAGGAGACTAGAAACTATTCTCTCATCAAGTTCAGAGCTACCAAGAAGTTGTGACTTATTGGCTTCACACGAACTAACTCCCTTAACAATTACTTCTTATAGTTGGTCTTGTAGTTGGTATCGACCTGACAACATGAGACTATGTACGCATGAAACTAAATGGATGTTTAGTTTGCCATTAGTAAAGTAGTCAACTATCCATCAACATCCATGTCTTTCCAAACCATGTAATTATACTTGTTAAATATAGACAATGTATAGACCTACCATCCATTTCTTCTAATAGTTTGCCTAAGGTTGTATATATGATTCATGCTAGCATAAATCCTCGTATAATTCAATTAGATCGATGTCATGATAAAGGCATGTGTCAAGTAGATACTCAAACCAATCGCACTAAGTTATCGGATATAATCTCAAATGTTCGCTAAAAATTTACTTGCTTTAACACGATCATCTCTATCTAATATCTATATCTATATACACTATAAAAGGGTGGTTGTGTTTTGATTATTGAAAGACACATTCTCACCCTTTTTATGAGTTCTAATTTAAATTTACTTGTGTATCAACTAAACTAGCATTATTATTTAAGAAAAATTATCATGAATAATACGAACTTTCACTGATTTCCCTACAGTATACGAACTTTCGATTAACTCTGAATAATACCAACTTTAATGTGGATTTCCCTATAACATCCTTAACTTGGTAACCTACAATTATAGGTCAACTTGGCAAAAAAAGGAAAATACAAAAAAAAAATTAAAAATAAAAATAGGAGAGGGTGGGAAATTAATTTTCTTACTTTTTTTTATTGCATTTTTAATTTTTTTTATTTTCCTTTTTTTTGCAAATTGATCTACAATTATAGGTTACCAACAAGTTAAGAATGCTAGAGAAAAATCCAAATCAATGTTACTATTATTCAGGATTAATCGAAAGTTTGTATTATTATAAGAAAATAAATAAAAATTTATATTATTCACGGTAATTTTTCCTATTATTTAACACAATGTCCCAAAAACAATTGGGTTTTAATACTTCCTCCGTTCCATAATACTTGCTACATTTCTTTTTTTACGCAATCCAATGCACAATTTTGATCATTAATATCTTAAACTACACTTATCTAAAAATTATAAAAATTTAATATTATGAAAGTATGCGATTAGACGATTCAAACAAGATCCCACTTGACTATATTTTTACTTACACATTAGTCGCAAACTCGCAATATGTAAAATAAGCTTAAACAATGAATAGTGCACAAAAACGAAATGTAGCAAGTATTTTGGAACGGAGGAATTATAGGGCATCAAATTCCATGTATGAGTGGCTGGCCATCATTATTTGAGTCTCTCTCTTCTGTAGAAGCCAGCCGTTTAAGCAACAGGAATTCCACCATCACCGACGATTTTCTTCCCTTTTCCATAATCAAGAAGAACCAGGAGGCAGGAATTCTATTCCAATCATGAAGATCACGGCGATCGTAGTTTTGAAATGCGGTCAGGGAGATGAGGATCCGATAATCCTAGCAAATGCTTCTGATGTCAGCCAATTCGGATTTTTTCAAAGATCAAGTGTTCGCGAGTTCATCGTCTTCGTCTCTCGTACTGTTGCTAAACGTACCCCTTCTGGTCAACGTCAATCAGTCAAGCATGAAGGTTTCCCTCTTTTTTTGATTAGGGTTTTGATCTTTCATTTGATTCTTGCATCTATTCCTCTTTGATTATGTTCATGGCTTTGTCGTTGATATTGATTGTTTTTGTTTATTTTCGGCGAGTATATTGAAATTGCTCAGATTTGGGATTATTTCATTTTAGAGTGAGGTAGTTGTCTTGGTTTTGGAAGATCATGTTCACGTGTTTGTTTACTTTGTTGGCTAGAATACAAGGTGCATGCTTACAATAGAGGGGGCCTTTGTGCTTTAGGATTTATGGATGACCACTATCCTGTGCGCAGTGCATTCTCGTTGCTAAACCAGGTATTTTTTTTTTTTAATATTGTCATATTGTGTGTTTGCTGGTGATCCTTTTTAGTTAAGAACTTGGTGTTTTTATTATCAATAGGGGTAGATCGCTGTACTGAATTCTGTTCTATATTTTTTTTACTTCCGCTGGTTGTAATAGTTGTATCATTTTAGTCAATTCTCTCCCATCCTCCATTCTCTAATACCTGTTTCTCCAACTTCATTCCTTCATTTTTATTTTTGTTTCTATTCGTTATGAGTGTTTGTGTACATCTATCCACTATCATCTTGGCTACTTGCATCGTCTTGCGCTGTTCCTTCTTATATGTTGCACTCTGAACCCATAAAAAAGAATCAGTGTGGTACTTGTAACATTCTCTCTAATATTTTAGGATCAAATGATGGACTTTTGGAAAGAACCGTTGTAGGGAAGACAAGAGTAACGGAAATGCAAATGTTTAGATGGATGAACAAACATATATTGAGTAGAAGATGAAAGTGAATCGTTTAAGATGGTTTGGGCACGTGCAATCATTGGATGTTGGTGAACCAAGGAAGGTAGAAAATTGGATTGTAGGGGATTTAAAAAGATGGCAAAGAAGACCAAAGATGATCTTAAGGATTGGGGTGGATAATGATATGTCATATGAAGGATTTAGGTTTTTGAGATAGTACAAAATCGAAATGATTAGAGAAAGAGAATTGATCTAGATGCCCACTTGAATTGATGTATTGGATTGGATAATGTAGACGACCACTAGGATGTAGCAGCTGATTTATTGTTTTATGTAGTCGACTCCAATATTAAGGCTTTTTGCATTGTTTTTAATGCTTCGGGCGAAAAAAATCCTTGGTGCTTTATCTGTTTGAACGGCGTACACTAAATCCTTAGTTTCACTTCTAAGTTTCAACTTGGTGGATTTGATCATTATTGCACAAATAGACTTTGTGAATTTTGTTACACAATGATGTCAATTTATATGGTGAGTGATGGTTCCTAAATTTGTTGTACCCGATTATAATTCTTGGATTCTTAGAGTAGTGATAGTGAGAGGGAGAGAGAGAGAAGTGATGTGTAATATAATCTCTTAGGCTTATTGCTTTGAAGTGATCCACAATTCACGTAACTCATAGATGTTGGGTTCAAGTGGACAATGTTAGCATTTCTTGTTTTATCAATTGAATATGAAATATGTTGTATGTGGTGTACAATGTTTTTTGATCATGATGTGGCATGTTCCGATTATTATCTTTATTGCTAACCATACTGGTTGAACAAAGGGTCATTAATCTGATTTTTGTATTCGGGGGAGGAGGTGGAGCTCTTTTTCCAGCTTACTCCTGTCCTATAGCTCCTTGTCCTCTTTTGGAAATATTTATTCCTTTTCTGCTGACTGTTTAAAGAGTGATTTTAGTTCTCATTCCAAGACTAAAGGGGCCAATAGTTCTATTTTTCTTTGCACTATCACCATAGTCAAAATTATGGTTTCGGTAATAGTCCTGAAACATATATCGCGATCAATTGGATAAATGCGGTCAATGTGGCCTATATTTCGGTTGCTGCACACTAAAAAACCTTTACAATACGGTCGGGATACAGTGATGCGGCTTTATTTTTGCACTATGACCTCCATAGTGCCCCCTTCTTTATGATGGAAAAATGTGGTCTTCGTATCAAAAGTTAAGGTATTGGATTGAATTAGTGTTCAAAGTAACAAGTTTTATGCTGGTTTTAATTTAGGTTACTTTAAGACACTTGAATCAAATATTATTCATGTATAGAAAGTAGTCGAAGACAATTATTTGTTCTAGTACTCTAATACTTAAGAAATTTGTTTTTAGGAAGGAAAGTAGAAGGTAGGGCTCTTGCATGGTTTTTGTTGCTAGAAAGGGGTGTGCTGGAAAGGGGTGAGTAATTTTTGTCAGCAAGCTGATTGGATCTACAGATGAGAAACCATAGTTTTTGGTGCCCCCTACCTAAGTATGTTTAATGTCCTTGCTCTCTTTCTCCGGGTTTAGTAATTTTTACCAGCAAGCTGATTAGATCTACAGATGAGAAACCATGTTTTAGTGCCCCCTATCTAAATATTTTTAACGTCCTTGCTCTCTTTCTCCGGGTTTACCCTACTTCTCTGGATATCTACTCCCCTTATCAAAATCATATCTCTTCTCTCTGGTATTTTTTGAGGGTATGTTGTGTGTAAGTGTTCTATGCTATACAAGTATTGTGCCTGCCCCCCCTTCCCAAATTGTCTTAATTGTTCTGAAGTATATGACAATTCTATTGCGTACAGATGCCATAGTCCTTGCTTATGAGTGCAAGCAACATAGTTTCTCCCCCTATCCTTCCTGGAGGGTGGTAAACTTTGCCCTTGTCTGTACATGATTTCTTATTTTACATTTAGTTTGAGCCTACTTAATGTCAATAATCGACTGATGTCAAAAGCTTATTGCAAAGTATGCTTAGCAGTATAATTTGACAAAGTATCTCTTGATATTTTCCTGTTCATGGATGGTTATTGATATGAGATGGTTTACAGGTGCTGGATGAATACCAAAAGAACTTTGGTGATTCATGGAGAGGTGCAACTGCAGACAGCACACAACAATGGCCTTACTTGAATAATGCCTTGGCCAAGTACCAGGTATTTTTGCTTTCTTATCTATGATCATATTGATCAAGGATGTATATGTAAATTGATTATATGTTTTGCGCTTCTTTTTGGATTATTGATGCACTTTTAACTTCTAAGATATGCACGTTGAGATGCATACTTATAATTTTTATTTTCCAATAAAATCTGTAGGACCCAGCTGAAGCTGATAAGCTGTTGAAAATTCAAAGGGAGCTGGATGAAACTAAGATCATTCTTGTAAGTGATACACACCCTCATATGATTAACATTGGATCTTTCACTTAGTTTTCTTTATTTCATTAGTCAGAGTTCTAAACTAATTGGCATGAACTTCTTATAGTTTGTATGATAATTTTCCACGCTTCACATGTATGTAGCTTTAAAGCGATGGTTGTACCTTTCTATATGATTCCTCAAATGGATTAGTTACATTATCAGGCTCTAAAATTTGTAGTTATCACTTGGCTTTCTAGTTATCCACCAAGGCTGCAATATCCATCATTAGATGGCAGCATGTTAATTTCTGAATATATGGGTGTAGTTTGCAAGAATTATTTTGAAAAGTCAAAGACCTGTCATTTTACACTGGTTGTTGACTTGTTGTCCATACATCTTGAGATCCGAAAAGTGTTTTGATATCAGTTTTGATGGTTTAATTGACAAGTAACACTTGTCTCTTATAAGGTTTAATTGCTCGACGTCTTATTATTGCCAGGTTGAATAGTACTATTCCAAGAATGAACGTGCTTTATTCTTTCCGTTTTTCCTTCATGATTTTTTTTTCTTATTCACTCTTTCATTTCATTGCAGCACAAGACTATTGATAGTGTGCTAGAACGTGGTGAAAGGCTGGACAGCTTGGTGGAGAAGAGTTCAGATTTAAGTGCCGCTTCACAGGTGAGCCATTTATCATCATATTTGTGAAATTTATCTCTTTATCAAATTTTGGTTTTCTTATGCTGCATGAATCAAGAAAAGCATACTCAAATGACAATGTTTGTGTCCTCAGAAATTGGTGTTTTCGTCATCTTTTTATGGGTGATTATAAATGTGCCTCGTATTTGTGCATTTGTTTCAAAATGCACCAATGTCATGTTAGATTTTCACATTCAAGTTTAAAAATGGGATATGTACCTGTCATAAGATATGCTAATCATTAACGATTATGAGTTAAAATGAGTTGGTTTACTTTTTTACTTTGATTGTGGAGACTGGAGAGTCTTGTGGTTTATTATAAATGTGCTCTTTGGAAATTTGTTGCTCCTGTTAATGTCATGTTAGATTTTCACATTCAAGATGTGGTAAATTGTATTGTGCTTATGTATGGCTGCCCATTGGTGATCACTATTTTGCCTTTGCTGCAAATCTTGTTTGAGGAAAATAATTGCAGATCAATGTTATATTTGATGAGTGATGACCTTCTTCCCTCTGAGCAATGACTCAAATTTTAGTATTTTACTAAGACATGTTCCGATAGAACTTCATTTCCTTACTCTAGGGCATTAATTTTTCATTGCAACAGATAGGATATTTTTTTGTCTTTTGTAATTGGCTTATGCTATATGTGAAAGCTTAGGACCCGTTCATTATCGTTTCTTATTTCTGGTTTTCATTTATTTAAAACTACAAAACCAAAAATAGGAAACCAAAATAAGTAGTTTTCCGTTTTTATTTGTCAGTTCTCACAATCATTATATCAGAAAATATTTCATTACAAGACATGACCTTGAAAATCAAAAAACCAAAAAACTGAAAACCCGGGCCATGTGTTATTTAGTTGCTAACAGTTGTGTTGGAGGTCTGTCAAAAGTTGGAATATGAAAGATCTTGTAATTTATACACAGATGTAGATGTGTTTTTTTCATTTAGTTCCAATCAAGTTCTCTGTTGGTACTTGTGGTAGGAGCCTGTCAAAAGTTGGAATACGAAAGATCTTGTAATTTATACATAGCTGTTGATATATTTTTCTTTTTGTTGCAATTAAGTTCTTTGTTGGTACTTGTGGTAGGAGGTGCATATCCTTTTTGGAGATTTCCCCTTTTCTGCTTATGGCTTTAGACAGAAGTCTCACTAGTCACTACTCACTAGAATGAATATTACTACTGGTTTATGAGTCATGAATCCATTGTATAGTTAGAAATTAGAATTACTATCTGTTCTCTTGGTTTCTGTAATACTGCACCCTTACGATTTTAATTTTCGTCATGGTTGCATGCTTGTAGCTTATGTATGTAAAATCTTCATTTGATTATGCATTGCAATGTAATGCTATGGCGAACTCAGTTGAACTTTTGTTATTGGAGCAGATGTTCTACAAGCAAGCAAAGAAGACAAATTCATGTTGTACAATATTGTGAGTCTTCAAGTAGGGGGATCTATATAGCAATTGCTGTCGGACGAATCGAAAAGCAGACTTGGAGATGATTCAAACTGGGATTTTACTTTCATCTGTGTATACTAATCAGTAATCGCCTAATATATTGTTATTAGATAAATCATCAAAATTCTTTCACGCCCGCCGCCTTTTTTTTTCCTCAAGAATTAATACTGTTGTAATATGTGGCATATAGTTAAAACTTGTGAGCATGTCTGTTGCTGTTGCCATCTCTGGGATGGATTTATCATTGTTGTTTGTAGAGCAATGGAGATTGGAAGGTTTACTATTTTATGATAGTTTGCTACTTGTGTGTTGTGCTGTTTATTGTGAAACTTTCTAGTTTATACTACGTTATTAATTCCTAAATTTAGATTGTTTGCAATTGCAATGCTTGTTAAATAACACTTGAACCTCATTTATTGTATTCCAAATGATTTGATGTAAACTTTACAAATGTAGGTAAGTAATGTGAATTTGAAAGAAAATATGAATAAAAATAGGAAAATTTGTTGGGAATAATCTCCACTATTGACGAACAACCGTGTTTGCAGTCCCTTTGGAAAACATTAACCGACTAATTTCGGTTACCTTATGACATTTATTTCTTCATCCCCTTTATTTCATCTTCACGTTTTAAATCTCTTCTCCAACCATCTTCAATTTAAATTTCTTAAAAAAAATGGTTAATTATTGAGGCCATCTATTTTGAGTGCCCTAGGCGGCTAGCTGAATATAAAAAAGGTTCACAAACAAATCACTTAAAAAAGTGCTGCTCGGGACCGAACTTGAATATCACCATTTAATCGTTGAGGCCATCTAGTTTGAGTGCCCTAGGCGGCTAGCCGGAATACCTCTAGAACCGACCATATAGGAGGTTAATTATTTGTTCTAATTCTCTATTAAAACCATATCACAAATCCATGTAAATCTAATCACTTCGCCAAAACTGTTGAGCAACTGAATCTCTTGGTATTTCTTTTTTAATCAAGTAGTGAACCATCATTCCGATGCCATTCCTTTTTGTTTAATTTTATTTTTTAATTTATCATTAAAAGTAAACTGAAAAAATCGAACCCATAATCTTCTTACATAAAATAAATAACACAAAAACTTGCGTAAGACCGTCTTATTTTAAGACCATAATTGAGCCGGCCCATTCTCAGGCGCGTGCACCACACGCGCTCCAGATTTCAATTTTTACTTTTTTTTCATTTTCTGGATATTTTTCAATTTGGACCTTAAACGTATCAATATTGACCTTAAAGATATCAATTACAACGTAAAGTACTTAAACATATCAATTAAAGTAAAAATTTCAATAACAACATACAATTCATTACTTATGAATGTCAATTATTACCAAACATGCATCAATTATGACCTTATCTTGTTTTTATTATGTTGTTAAGTATATCAATTATAAACAAAATAAATGAACCATATAAGAACATACAATTCATTACTTATCAGTGTCAATTATTTCCAAACATACATCAATTATGAACTTATTTTGTTTTTGTTATGATGTTAACTATATCAATTATCAACAAAATAAATGAACTACATAACAACATACAATTTCATACTTATCACTGTCAATTATATTAGGTAGAAATTAATCACTTTAACGTTAAAATTGATCACTTATAGATTCAAATTGAAATTTTTACTTTAATTGATATATTTAAGTACCACTTTACGTTGAAATTGATATCTTTAAGGTCAAAATTGATACCTTTAAGAGTAAAATTGAAAAATGCCCAGAGAACTGAAAAAAGCTTATGAACTCTATATTGGACCGCGTCTTATTCTAAGACGGTCTTACCCAAAATTAGCCGAATAAATAATATTTCTTCAGCAATAGAGATAAAACCGGACTTTCAACGATCCATTCTTAACCCACTTGAAATATTATAAATTTGCACAACAATAATGGGGAATTAATACTTCCAATAAAGGAGTGGTTTACACTAATGCACACTTTAGTGTTTGGGCCTCTAGTACTTCTATTTAAGTGTATCAAAGTTTCATAGCCTTGAGATTTAAAAAAAAAATTTGTTTTAGTTATATTAATTTGTTGAATTCGAAAAAATGGCACAAATTCACAGGGCACAAGGGGAAGTAGAACTGAAATGTGATGCTGATAAGTTCTTTGATCTTTGGGCTCACAAAATCTACCATGTTGCCAAAATATGCCCTGATAAAATCCAGAAAACTGTGCTTAATGAAGGGGAATGGGATAAGGTTGGGGCTCTCATGACTGGATATTATGTTATCAGTAAGTATACATCGTCTATTGCATACTACATATTCATATTACGGTCCGTTTGGTAGGTGATAATAAAACGCGGTAATAGGAATGAAAAACTAGTGTAATTTTGTTGAAAAATCTCTTGGCTACTTTAATGACCATGCTTGACAACCTTTAATTATCTCATTTTATTCATAAAATTCATTCTAATACATTACCAATGGGAGAGGTAGTATTAGGTGGTAATGAAAATTTGTGAACAATATCATAAAAAAATTTGTGACCAAAATTTCATTACCATGGGAATGATATAAAAGTTTTGATGAAATTTTACATTATAAACTATTCCCACCACCACCATTTAGTACCACTAACCAAACAGGCCGTTAGGGTAGTACTATATGAACTTAATTGTTTATTATGTTATGAGATTATATTGCATGGATTATCCGTTCTTAATTATTTACACTTTTGGATGATCACACCAAAATTAAGAAAAATCACTTTTGATGCATTTTTTTGTCTATTTTATCATTTCTTGGATGATAGGTGAAAGATAATGATGTGATCAGTAATAATAAAGTAAACTTAAGTAAATACCCTCTAAAGTTGGGTATATTTATGGTTAACCAATATATGAAATTATTGTAAGAAAATCATGAAAATGTTGGATTATTCTTGACAAATTTTCCTATAATAAATGCTTGATATTTCTCTATTTAACTTTTAGATGAAACCGGGGAAAGCTCATCCCTAAAATCAAGAGTGGAAGAGATAGATGAAAAGAAGAGGTACACAAGGTACAGTTATCATGAAGGACTAATAATGGAGAATTACTACAACTCCTTTGAAGCCAAAATGGAAGTTACTAAAAATGGAAATGCTAAAAATGGTTGCATTGTTAAGTGGAGCTTTGAATATGAAAAGAAAAATAAAGATGCTCCTGATGCTAATGTTTACATCCATTTTATGCTTGCTATGGCTAAAGATGTTGATGCTCATCTTTGCATGCCTTGATCATGCATCATGCATCATGCATGCATGGAGGACATCAATACTAAACCTCATGCATGCATGGTGCTTGTCTTGTGGTGCATGCATCACCCATCGACCATTATCATCCATCTTTGTGTTATTTACCGTTAATCATGTGTGTTTGTTTATGTATAATATATATTATGTAACTAGTTTATATAACTATTTCTAATTGTGAGATGATCTTGTTTTAGTACAAAAAATATATTGTAACAAATCTTGGTGGAAATAACAAGTACTCCATATGATGTTGTGATGATGATAGTTGTATGGCAGTTTTAAACCTTCGAAATTATTAAATTAATGTTTTATGAACAAAAATATCACAGTGGAACAATTTATTAAACCTCAGGATTACTACGTGGATTTTTTAAAAGTTTTGGTTACCACATGGAAAACTCAAAACCCCTCGGGGTTATCATGTGGAATTACCCAAAATTTGAAATAAATAAAATTAAAATAATTTGCAAATTAAAGCCTTAAAGTTTTACTTTTTTTCAAATCACAATCTCAATGTTTTTTTTTTTGCGAATTACAGCCACTAAAGTATCAAAATCTACAACATTCAGTCGAGATCATAATTTCGACCAGTTTAATGATCGTAATTTTAGTTTAAGTGGTCGAAATTCTGTAATTTAGCCTAAATGATGATGACTTTGGTACTTTTATGGCTGTAATCCACAAAAAATAAACAAAAATCAAAAATTTTAAAGCTGTAACTTCCAAATTATTTATAAAATTACTACTACATATTGTTTTATTTTCTTTTTACAAGTTGATTGAAAATAATAAAAAAAAACTTTTAGGTATACGTTAGTTCATTACTTTTGTCACAGGGTTACAATTTAGCTTGTCTTGGACTAGACGATCTCATAATGAGACCGTTAATTTCGGCTGGCCGTGCGTGTAACAACATGGACATTCATTCCATTTTCAGGGCATTTTTCAATTTTAATCTAAATGCATCAATTTTGACCTTAGATGTATAAATTTTTAAAATTGAAACCTTTAAAGTCAAAATTGATAAATATCCAATAAATTAAAATGTTGTTACACATGCAAATTGGACCGACCCAAATTGACAGTCTCATAATGAGACCGTCTCGTCCAAATTTTTGTGTTTAAACAATATATACATAACAAACATAACCTAATAGGGTAAAAACAAAAACCCATTAATTAGGCTAAACTTAAAAATATTGTAAACTAAAAATTTAACTGATTCTATCCTCCTAAGGGCATGCTTGTATTGGGTGTAAATATTTAAGGGAGTAAAAAAGTCAAAGTAAGAAAATATAGTTGATAAATGAGAAATCGATCAGTGAACTTTAATTGTTGTAGAAGTGGAAAAATAGTTGCATAGTAATGAAAAATGAAGGGAGCTCTCAATTTTGTGGGGTAAACATTTTTATGCTAGGGGAGGGTGGAGGAATGTATCACCTCTATAATAGGGGAAATCATCTTCTTTTTCCTTTATTATTTTTATTTTATACTTATTTTACCTTCTTCACAACTATTTCAACTACTTCAAATGCATTTCTATTTGCTTTCATTTTATCAGTTTGACTTTATTTCTCCCCTTAAATATTTCCAACCAATCCAAGCATGCCCTAATTTTTCTTTATTTTCCTACACTCACCCCAAGTTGAATGGTGGATCGAACATTCAACTTCTACAATACTTCTTCAAAGGGTTCTAATTCAATAACCCTTGTGAGAATATCAACAATTTGATTTTTTGATCTCACAAAGGATAGGATAATAGTAATTGTAATAAATTATCCGTATTATAAATTTATTACTTTTTTCAGTAATTGTAATAAATTATCCTAAGTTACGAATACCACTAAATAGAAATAAAAGTTAGTGATTATTCGTGATCGAATATATGTTGCACAATTAAAGTTACAAACACCAAATTTATAAAATTATTGTCATAAAATAAATTATCGCATAGATTGACTTCTAGAATATAGAAGAACCCACTTTCCGTTTTCATTTGTAGTTGTTCCCATTTATTTTTTTCAAACCTCAATTTAAATTTAAAATTTAAATTCAATTCTATCTCAGACTACAACAGATTGAAAGACCTTGTAGAAGGTTGTGTTAATAAATAGCGATTTGGAAGATGATATTATCAGAATTGTCAGACCTCATATACAACGATCGTAGTTTTGTTAATTTTAAATTATCTTCGGTTAAAGTTGTTATGTACTTGCTAATTTTTATCTCTGATGTAAATGTTGTATGACTCTTTATTAGTGAATCAGATATTATTAAAAAAAACTATTAAGATCTTACGAACTATGGTTTTTCATATAAATCAATGAAATTATAGTCAAGTATGACACTAAAATTCGTACTATTTGCGAAAAACATATGAAAACAAAATGAGTATAATTCATATTTTTGATACATTAATCATCATCATAAACTTTTATTAAAAATTAAATACTTATAATTGAGTTGATTTTTTTTAAAAAAAAAATTCTATATTAGTCTGAGTTCATTACACATTTACACTCCAATTCAAAATTAAAGGATCGCTCCACTTTGATACTGTCTCTGTCCTATTAGAATTGAATCGACTAAGAAAAAGTGAGAGTCTTTTTTTTTTTTTTAGCAATGAGAGTTTTTTTTTTTTAAATAACTAATGGTATATAAATAAAGAGAAATCGAATTGTGTTGATGAAATTAAAGGAGAATTAAAATGTATGATTAAGACTAAAAAAAAGAGGTGGGCTATGTCCAAAATTAAAATTGATACTCCTTCCGTTCTTAAAATATTGTCTACTATGACCTATGAGTTTTTTACACAAATTAAGAACACTAGAGTCTTTGTAGTAAGTGGGTATTAATTATATAGTAGTTTGAAGTAATAATTGTATTGGTATTATAAGAGAGAAAAAAATATTTAAATTAAAGATAAAATTAAAAAAAAGAAAATTATCATTGTCATCAATATAAAGAGTATTATTTGAGGAAAATGGGAGGGATTATGAGGGTATATTTGGGAAAATTTTTTTTCTAAAAATGGACAAACATTTAAACTTACCCGTTATAATAAGGTGGATAAATATAAAAGAACGGAGGGAGTATAAATTAAGTGTGATGGACCAAAAAAGCAAATGAAAATTGAGTGAGATGGAGGAAGTATGCCTTTTATACTGTAATATTGACTTTTCAATAATTCTTTTGCAATTGTCCTATTTAATTTTTGACACTATTTATCGATCACTTCTAATTTGCATCTTATTCTTAATCGATGTCAAAATATAGTCAAGTGGGATTTTATTCAATTCGTCGCAATATAAAGTTTACTAATATCATCTTTTGATAATTTTAATTATGTACCATTAAAGTGGTTTAGAATTAAATTAGTACATTAATTATAGAATATAAAAGCCAAACACAAATAGAATAATTGGTATGAATTGGAGAGAATTTTGTTTTACACTACTTCTCAGCCACTTTAAAATTTCTCCTAAAAAATAATATAAAGATTAAGACAAATGAAAAACTAAATTTTAGTAGGACACTAGATAATCTCTGTGCGATGCACGGTTTTCTTTATTTTTTGTTTTTTTATAATAATTGAAAAATAAAGAATATAAATTATTAATTACTATTAATTATTCAATTTAATTGAATTAACAATTGCATATAATGGATAAATTTACTTCAGTTTTAGTTTTACAAATATAATTTAATACAATTTATACGACGTTAAATAATGTTATTTTGATATTATTTTAGTATATACTAAGTAAGCGTGACAAAGTATCTTTAAAATAAAATTTTATATTTATTTAATCTATAAATTATTTTTAACATATATTACAATATTAAATCAAATGAAAACTAAAATAATAAAATAAACATAAAAATAAAGATTACTTCTCTTGTATGAGACTATCTTAATGTTGAGACAGATCAAAATAATTAGCTCAAGTATCTTATTGATCACTAATAGATTGTAATTGACATTTTAAGATTATAAATGTCCCATTAATTAAAATAAAAAGTGATCAATTTTAAATAGGAAAATTTGCTCAAAATAATCCCAACTATCACTCGTTGGCCAAAAATAATCCCAACTATCAATTATTTTTTAATAATCCCAACTATTTTCATAATTTGTTGAAAACATACCCACCCCCTTGTTACCGACCAAAACATGTAACTTTTCCACTTTTTTTCTTTTATTTTTTCACTTAATGTTCAAAATTAACCCTTCGCCTACATCTATTAATCAAAAAAGAAAGAAAAAGTGGAAAAATTACTTGTTGCATACGATTAAAAGTGAGGCTGGTACGTTTTCAACAAATTATAACAATAGTTGGGATTATTAAAAAATAATTGATAGTTGGGATTATTTTTGGCCAACGGGTGATAGTTGGGATTATTTTGAGCAAATTTTCCTTTTGAATATAAGTAGTCACTCTAATGTTATACACGATTATTTTATGAGATTGTAAAAAAGAAGTTTATTTTACAAGGATGTTTGGTTCTCCTGTAATTTCCATTATTTTGTCCAACACCAAACTTGGCAATAGTGTGCAAATGTCCTTCAATGAGTTTATCATTAAATCTATTGATCAAAGACTTTTTAACAGTTGCTTGTATTTTTCCACCCTACAAAAGTAAAACATAGAAAGAAAGAAACATAAATGATATTAATATATTTATTAATTTATATATTAAACAATGTAAGACAATATTATATAATAATAACATGTAGCCAAAGTATAGAATTTCGATCTTTTGGTAGTCGGAACTTTAGGTTAAGTGGTCGGAAATCTGTGTCTTTGGCCTAAACTTGTAAATTTTAATACTTTAGTGGCAGTAATTTGCAAAAAATAAACATTAAGGCTGTAATTCGCAATTATTCTATATAATATTATAAATTATGATTTTGTTCTCAACCTTCACTTAAATAAACTAAGCTAGCTAGTCTAATTATATTCACCATTATCTCAAGTAATACCCTAGTTGATATGTTCTACATAATTTTATTCATTCTTAACAATAATGGGGAATCCTCTAAATTAAAGGGGTGGTTCACAATAATACAAGCATATTTAGGATGCATCTTTACTTTTGAGTGAATATCAAGCATTATATTTAAAGACCATAGTTTGCTATGAGCGGGATACACTGGGTATGATAATAATGACTCTATTTAAAGACCATACTCCAACTAGAAATATCACAGTTTTCTTATTGTAATTAAGTGGCAATAAGTAGTAATTAAAGTTCCTAATTAAGGTTATTGACTAAAATGGCTCAACTTCACAGGCTTCAAGGGAAAATAGAGCTTAAGTGTGAAGCAGATAAGTTTTTTGATGTTTGGGCTCACAAAATATACCTTGTTCAAAAAATATGCCCAGATAAAGTTCAAAAAACTGTGTTGAATAAGGGAGACTGGCATAAACCTGGTGCTGAATTGACTGGATATTATGTCATTAGTAAGTTTTTATCTTCCACTCAATCCCTATAGTAGTAAGGTATATTTTTAATAACTTTTTGTTATTGAACTTACTGCCTGTTTGGTAGGTGATAATAAATGGTGGTGATGAGAATGAAAAATTAGTGAGATTTTGGTTGAAAAATTTCTTGTTTATCTTGATGTTCATGCTTGGTTACCTTTGGGAGGGGTGGAATTAGGTGGTAATGAAAATTTGTAAATAAAAATAATACTTTTTGTGATCAAAGTTTCATTACCATGGGAATGATATGAAACTTTATACTATAAATCATTCCTATTAGTATTACCACTATTTAATACCACTAACCAAGTGAGGTGTTAGGGACAAAATTGTAGAATTTCCTATGGGTAAAAAGAAAGAAGAAATTAGTAATTCATTAGGTGGTGAGAATCGAACTCTTGTTATAAGGGTAAAAGAAGACTAGCACATGTGCTATATTTCGGTTGGATAAAAGTCGGGCCAGATTCGAATTAAAATGGATAAAGGTATATAACATTTTTTTGTTAACTTGGGATAAACCCGAAAACCTAGGCATAAGGGTCGGGCCAAATTTAAAGTATAATGGGTAGGGTTGGGTCAGGCCTTATTAAAAACATAACATGTTATATTGAGTAAAAAGCCCTAAGTTTAATAACTTGTTCTTGTCAATTATAATCCAACCAGAATATCTGTAGTAATATACTCCCTCCTATTCCTTTAAATGTCCACAGACTAAAAATAAGACTATATATTTTCCTTCAGTTGCTCAACAATCGACATAATAAGTCTCTCCTTTGACCTAATAATATTGCGTTACGTCGCGAAGAACAGATGCAACGTAAAAAGAGTATATTAATAAGGCCGACCCTATAAGCTGGGAGGGTGAGAGGAGCTATCGCCCAGGGCCCCATGTCAAAAAAGCAAAATTTATAGTTGTAGAAAGTCTGCATAAATTACAAATTGCGAAGGAAAAGGGCCCCAATGTGCCATTTCGCCCAGGGCCTCAAAATATCTAGGGCCGACCCTGAGTATATATTTTGTATTATTCTAATAAAATAAAAAATGAATTGTAAACAAATACAGATGAAGTGGGAGAAAGTGCATCCATCAAGACAAGGGTGGATGAGATAGATGAAAAGAATAGATGTGTGGTTCATAGTTATCATGAAGGATACATAATGGAGAAACTCTATAGAAGCTTTACATCCAAAATGCAAGTAACTCCAAAGAGTAAGGGTGGTTGTATTATCACATGGACCTATGAATATGAAAAGATGACTAAACATGCTCCCAATGCCAATTTGTACCTTGACTTTAATTTTGCCATGGCAAGAGATGTTGATGCTTATCTTTGCAAGGCTTCATAAATATTTGATTTTATGTATTTTAATATTATGTCATCATCATGTCATATATATATATGCATTCATGATCATGCATGCTAGCTATATATCATGGTGCATGTATATCTATCTTTAAGTTGTGTTATTTCATTTTATGAATAAATGATATTTGTATCATCAATGACTTTTATGTATGGGATATATAGTGTGGACTGTGGTATGCCGTATAGTGTATATGTATCTATATTTATTTCTCATCATCATTATCAAACCCATTATTCTGCTCGAGAACAGAGTAGATAAAGGAATGTAACAGACAATCCATACCCATACTCCCATGAGAGGGACACTATTTATTTCCTTTTTCAAAATCTATATCTAAATCTATATATTTATATCTTTTTTCTTTAATATAGAAATTGTAATAAGAAAGGGACACTATTTATTTCCAAAAATAAATAGTGATTTTACTGTTGCACTACCATTTTTCCCTTCCAGTCTCCCACTTTATTACTTTTATATATATATATATATATATATATATATATATATATATATATATATATATATATATATATATATATATATATATATATATATATATATATATAGATGTAAGATCAAATGAGAAGGATTTTAAAATGAGAAGGATGAGAAGGATTTTTGTTTATTTTTTTTGGTTACTATGTATACAAAAAAGGTTACTATGTTATAAAAAAAATAACATTTTAAAATTGATGTCATAGTTACTTTCTGTGTAACATAGTTACTTTTACAATTATTTGTTTTTGGCTCAATCGTGACCATAGATTTTTTTATGTAAGTGAAATCAAGGGTGTAGAATCCTTCTTACCCTTCTCATTTTCAATACCCTTCTCATTGGATCCCTCCCCTATATATATATATATATATATATATATATATATATATATATATATATATAGATATATATATATATATATATATATATATATATATATATATAGATATATATATATATATATATATATATATATATATATAGTATATATATATATATATATATATATATATATATAATATACATATATATATATATATATATATATACATATATATACATATATATACATATATATACATATATATACATATATATATATATACATATATATATATATATATATATATATATATATATATATATACTATATATATATATATATATATATATATATATATATATATATATATATATATATATATATATATAGATATATATATATATATATATATATATATATATATATATATATATATAAGAGAAAACTTATCATTGTTGACTTAGATGTGGCATTGTGTTCTTCAATTCCAGTAGAGAGAGGATTAGGTGAGGTCTTCCTCTTCAATGGTGAATATTAGGTGGGAGTTAAGTTAATTAGTAAAAGTGAAGTAAAAAGTTAATTTAAGGAACTAAAAAAAATTTTAAAAAAAAGGAAATTTAATTTTAAATTCAAGTAATCAATTGCAGGTAAACCAATAAAAGTACATGTTGAGTGATCGCATACATGGAATTATTAATGATTAACTAATAATTTATATTATTGTAGAAATGTCGAAGAAAATTTGAATTATTTTGGATGATTTTTTCTATATTAAAAGAATTAATATTGCCATAACTTTATATCAAAAGGGGTTGTTGGTCTCCAGAAAATGATACAATGATATGAGAAGGATGTAAAAAAGGGAGGATTATGATCATCTTATATACTATTATAATCATTTTTCTTTCTCCATTACTTTTATAATCATTTTTTTTACCTTAGACAACAATCGTATTGTACTAATTTTAAAACTTAGAATAATACTCAAAAACCATGAGTATCAATTTTATCAGGACATACAAATTATATACTATCAATTAAGAGCATGAGAATTGAATATAAGATCTTTCAAAGCCTTCATTTGAGAAAAAGAATTTTTTTTTTCTTTATTCAAACTAAATCCCATTTCTTGATTCCTTTCCCATTCCAATTGTTTAACCAAATATATTTATTTTCAGTATACAAAAGTTCCAAAAAAAAAACAAAGCAGAACGGAGATCTTTTTTTTTAAAAAAAATTATATCCAAAATAGTATTTGGCCTTCACGCTTTTGTACCAAGGCATCATGCATTGCAAGCACCACAAAATCCAAATACAGCAGAATGGGGGAAATATTTTCCATATGGCATCAAAAAAGGGGCAAATATTTGTTAATTTATTATTATATGCTAATTGATCGAACATGATCTCAACATGTTCATTCTAAGCAGGAGATTGCAGAATCAGCAAATGAAAAAAAATCACTAATAACCCCAGTAATCGTTGCGAATCTCATCATCAAACTTCTTCCTCAGCTCGGGATGCTTCTCAAAGTATTCATCCGCAGTCATGGTACTCAGCTTTCTCTGAAATGAATCCAAAATAACTCTTTCAAAACAAATAAAAACCCTACAGCAACTGTGTAAGATAAAAAGAACAGAATTGACAAAGCTGGGTGGGGTTATCCAGAATGCCATTACCTTCAGCTCCTGCACATCTGCTATTTCTTTTTCTAATCTTTCAGACTCTTTCAGAGATTTTTCTTCTGCTTCTTTTAGCTCCACCAACTACAGCATAAAATATTGAACATAAAAAATCACATTATTGTATAAGATTGTCTCACCCTGAGACATGCCTCATACTTGGGTTAAATAGACATATAATAGAAACTTATGGGCTTCTTGTTTTGAGATCGTCTCACCGTGATACGATCTCATACAAGACGGGCTAAAAAGAAAAGGCACCCTTTTGTGAACATAAAAGAAATTCAGTATCTCACACACCTTTTTATGCCCACACTTGGATAAACCAATCTTAATTGGAATGAAATAAATAAAGGAAAAGACTAGGTATTAGAGCTCTGAAGTACTTAAATGAAAACATTTTTTTGGAAATTATACATTGACATTTTAATGTTACTAACTAGCTAAGTTGTAAAGGTGGTACGTCTAGCTCCAAACTAATTTGTCTTCAAATCGTTTGGTTGGAAAAACAGAACGAATGTGAATCAATAAAGATAAAAGATGTGTATGGAGTGGTTTGATTATATCTAATAATGCCACTCTAGATGATTTAGCATATATTAATACTCACCAGGGACTCAAATTTTGGCTTGTACTCTGGTGTAACTTTGTCCACATACTTTGGAATCTCGATGCCTGCACACGCAAAGTAAACACATTTAGGTCCACAGTTCAAAATTTTAACGGGCCGTGTGGTTGTTGCTAATTTATAGTGGTAATGAGAATGATCCGTGATATAAATTTTCATGAAATGTATCATGTCATTCTCACAGTGATGAAACTTGATTATTGTTCAAACTTTTTCATTAACAGGTAATATCACCTCTTTAAACGATAATACATTGATATAAATTTGTAAAGAAAATGAGAGTATTGAAGTCGAATAAGCATAACCATTCCTACCAAAAGCAAAATTACACTTAAGTTCCTACCAATTATTGCAAACAACCAAATGGGCCATAAATGTCAAACAAAAAGAGTTTGAGATAAACATCAAGTCACTAAATTCCATGATGACAAAATTCATGTAGAAAAGAATACAATAAACCCAAGATCACATACTCATTTGTAGCTTTGAATTTGCTACACTATACTAATCAAAGTGAAAGGTTTTTAGTGTAGTATAAAAATTTTAAAGGGACATAGGGAGTAAAAATGTTAGATTGTTAGATATACAGGAAATTGCCATCTTTACTCTACTCTTCAAAGATTGAAAAAAGGCTTTGGTTCCTTGTAAATGGTTACAAAATAGGAAAGAAAATAAAGGGCCTTGCTTCTCCTCACACATGATGGGTTGAGAAAAAGTCCATTCCCTTTTTCCAATAGAAAATTTTATCACCTCAAATTATAATAATATTCTACTTCAGCCAAGGGACTAGGATTCTTTAAACCCCTTTCCACGCCCCCCCCCCCCCCCCTCTTCAAATTTTATCTTATTCAAACCATCGAAAAGCCACCATTACCCAAAGCCATCAAGACTACATCGCACAAAAATCCTAATAAACTATAACCAACACCAAAAGTGATAATTCTCACCAAAAATCGATAAGTCAGAGAAAACATTTGAATTTGACAACTACGTACACGGCCGCGTAAGCGAAAATGAAAAAATCCACAATCAATTTTCCCTTCAAACGATGAAATAGATAAGGACATTCAGGGTACAAAAATGGTGGATCTCAAGCTTTGAGACATCACTTTAAATATAGATATGGTCATAATCAATCACCATAAGTCCGATGTTGGTATAAAAAAGCAAATGTTGTATGTGTAAAAGTGAGAGCAATCTTTTAAAAGGTTTTCACTCTTGGAAACCTGTTGTGTTTTCACATAATGTTCATTAGCAAAATCATGCACGTAACCCGAAACTGATATAAGCTATATTACGGCTTGGTTTTCAACCAAGCAATATAATACCTTCGTCCAAAATAAGGTTTCCACAGGTATTAAAATGGCACGTACTATAAGCCAAGTAGATCAAAGCTTGCTAGAATTTACCACTTAATTAGTTATATATTTTTTTTCATGGAAATGGTCATCACATTTTAAGATTCTCCTCAATACATTTCTTTCTCTTGTAATAACATGATTTATTTGTGTTATTTTCTTAACAATTAAAGCACTCCTTAACATTTGTGTCAATCCTTTGAATCACAAGGGGCTGAAGAGTACATCTTAAACAATTGAGTGTAGGAAACTATTGTTCAAGATAGAAATACTATATCAAAGAAAGAAACATACCATCGTATGCTTCCTTGTACATATCAACCAATTTATTGCCAATTCCTTTTCTATAATATTCCCAGTCTATCGGCTCAGGCTCCTGCAAATTTTCATACATAACACTTCAGTTCATATGAAATAATGTAAATTCCCAAAAAATCTATGTACAGAATGTAAATTCAACTTAAACAAAAGAACTCATCCTTGATTTTATATGATTGGAATTTGGAACAATATTTCATCACCTCAATGTTAATATGTGGCTCCCACGCCCACCTAGGCAGGCCTAAAGGGGTCAAAAGTACATAACTTCACCCTTATAACAACAAAAGCTAGTTTTCAATTAACTCTTTATAGAAGTGAAAGTTCATATAAATAAGAAATTTGCATGATCTAATGAGTCGTATTATCATAGTCCATTATAATTTTTTAATAATTGATCCATTTCACTTTTTGTCATATCTTTTTGGAAAAATAAGCAAAAGCATTTACAATACAAAGGAAACAAAAAAAAATGTAAGACTTAATTACAAAATAGAGCTTTTTATACAAGCCTAAAGGTTCTTTTATTGATCTTAATGACTTCATTTATGCTAATAACTATATCAATTGTGATTTCAAACTACGTTTTAAAAAGTGTGTCTAAAGGCCGCAAGGCAAGAGGCACTAAGAGGTGATCACTTAAGAGCCTCCGTGGGTATATGCGGAGGCTTTTCAAAGGCGCGCCTCGTATGCCTCTACACCTCGCGTTCATTTTGCGCCTCGTGTATGCCAAATGTTATGTTTGATAAATAACATTACTTTACTTAATATTAATGTAATAACCTTGCCCTCAATTCTTAGTTGTTTATTGAAATGGAAAGCAAAAATTACTCCTCTTTCTTGCCCTAAAGCTATCAAGGAGTGAAAAACAGAGAAGTAAAGCTTGTTGCTTCACCTTGAAGTGTCACCATTGTCACTAATCATCTCATCTAGTGGTCGACGTCCTAACCACTAGGTAATGTCTTCTCCCTTGTTCTTTCTTGTTTTCTCTCTCTTAATCGTTTCTTCTTCGTTCTTGTTTCTCTCTCTCTCTCTCTTTCGGTCTCTCCTCTCTGTTTCCCCCTTCTTTTTGTTTTGTTTTATTTTATAAAAGAGTAAAGGTTAGTGCTTTGTTTAAAATAGTTGCTATTCTTTTATTTTTTTATTTGTTTTAGTGGATGAGGAGGATTAGGAAAAAGAAGATATTAGTGATGACCAGATGAGATAACGAAGATGCTTATGAAGACGATTTTAACTTAGATTTTTAGCATTTGTTTAAGTGTGCTACAAAACATTTCAAGTATCAAGGACCATTGTTTGCATTCTTTACGTTTTTATACTTTATGTGTAAAGTAATGTTTAACTTACTTATATGTTATCTATGATATGAATTTCAAGTTGTTCAAAGTAAAAATATGTTTTAAAGTTGATTTTGGAGCTTTTTAGCGATATTGTGCGCCTTGCATACAAAAATCGCACACTTTGCGCCTTGCACCTCTAAAAAAGGACCTTTTGTGCCACTTGCACCTCGCGTTGCCTTTTAAAACTAAGATCTTGATACGAGGCTCCTAATGACTTTGGATTTGATGTTGATGCCGATACCAGAAACAAACCTATTTTCTATCACCCTTCAATTTAATTAGCAAAAGCCGTAGTTTACTTGTATTAGAAAAGAATAGGTTCGTTCACAACTTAAGTTGATTTTCTAATGAGATTCTTCCTTGCATAGACTATGGCTGCTTAATTAAGTAACAAGATTGCCATAAGTTCAGATGGCCTGTGGGCGATTCCAATGGACATAAGTCTACTCTTTTTGAAATGAAGCAAGATGTAGCTTTAGTGCTTCGACATGATATTCAAAACAAGGGAAAGGAAGACGAAGTATCAAGAAACTAAAAAGTGTGTAATAACTCCATTGTGCAAACTTAAAAACACTACGACCTAGCTCATGTATCTCTTTCGTATGATAAGAGAGTACGGTACCACAATTCAGTGTCTTGTGTCTTTAAATTTCCTTAAAGTGCATATTGTACATAATTCAACGTTTCAAATCAAAGTGCATAGGAGATTTTAAATTTAGGCTACACCGGTTATGTAATCAACAAAAGAAGCAAAACTGGTTCTAAACAAACTATTCAACAAAATTATCCCTAATACTGTATTTATGTACTCATCACTGGCAGCAGAATCAGGGAAAAATGAGCTAATGAACATATACTTTCGTATCATGTTTCTTTACATCTCTACCCAATACCCTAGATTGTAAATTCTATTTTGTCAGATTGTACCAATACACATTTGTTTGCGAAAAATACTTCAACATCAGAAGCCTCCTAACTTTAATTTGCATAAAACAGATTTTACAATCCATAAATCAATCGCTACATAAATTTAGAATTAAATCACAACAGCCTCAAAGTTCTCCAACATTTAAAATAATGAATCACATTCCAAAAAATCACAACCAATAAATTAACAGCAAAAGGAGATTAGGTCAAAACTTTACAGATCGGATAAGAATCTGTGAATACCTGGCTAAACTTAGTCTGAAGTTGAGTATTGACTTCATCGAAAGCGCGACGAAGAGTGAAGAACTCCTTGCGAGCCTCGTCAGAGACAAGAAGTTTAGCCATTCCTTCCCAATCGATGTTTTTGGAGACCTTGAAGGCTCCATCGATGATCTTCTTTCCAGCACCACTCATTTTCTTTCTTTCTCTCTCTTCAACAAAAATGGAGTTATTTCTTTAGATTGCGGAGGCAGGCAACTGTGATGCAAAAATGCGATGCCTTTGTCTCGGTAACAAAAACCCTTCCCGGAAATTGCTTTCCTTCTATTTTAATTTTCAAAAATTATTATTATTTTTTTGCTAATTATTGTCAATTTGTCACCAAAGTCAAAAAAAAAAAAAAATTGTCACCAATACTTTTATTCTTTTAACTCAAATCCTTCGGAGAGACCGTCTCTAATTAGGTCGGTTTATTATATGTTTTTAAATTTTGTAAAGTAGGCATTAATAATGATTTAATTAGACATTTAAGACATTGAAATACATACGTTAAGGTTACAGTAAGTAGGCATTAAGGATAATGTAAGTAGGCATAAAGAATTCGAAAAGTAGATATTAATCTTCACAAAATCTCACAAGAGACGGTCTATAGGATAGACCACAAAATTGGGCCAGCCCATTTCCCTTAACTGATTTTTTTATTATAATATCAATTATGTTATGTTATAATCCTAAATGTAAGGTATTATAACCTCGAATATACTATTCTATAACCCTAAATATAAGTTATTATAACCCCAAATAATTTATTATAACTCCAAATATACTATGTTATATTTTGGGCTGGGCTTCATGGATTCCGTCTATAGAATAGACCGTCTCCCACAGGGGCGGACCCAGTATTGTGACAAGGGGGTACAGTTGTACCCCCAGTTTGAAAAAAAAAAATCAGAAAAAAAAAATAAAAAAAAATAAAAAAAATTAAGAAACCCTCGACCACCGCCACCAGTCCACCGCCACCAGCACCCGACCACCGCCCCACCAGTTGTACCCCAGTTGTTGTTGACTTGTTGCTTAATTTATGTTATTTTATTTATCAAATTAGTGTTTGTGTAAATGGGGGAATAAGGTTATGTGAATGGGGGAAGAAAGGAAAATAAAGAAAAAAGATGGAGAATTGAGAAAAGAGAAGGGAAGGCAAGTGCAGATTTGGATTGTGGGGGTCAGGGGTGGGTTCTAGTTCTTTCTTCCTTTTTCTTGTCATGTGGCACAAATTTTGAAAACAAAAATCCTCCATTTCTTCTTGTACTGTTATAGCTTATAGCCTTGTAGCCTTCACACTGCCCAAAAAGACATTAGCATTAAGTTCCTAATTGTATATACTTCCGCCCTTCTATATACTTTCTCCGTTGGATAATAGTTGATACTTTCTCCGTTGGATAATAGTTGTGATATTTTTCTATACAATATTTCACAATCAGTAGCAAGTATTATGGGATGGAGGAAGTACAAGGAATTTGTGATGAGAAAAAGGTGTAGTTATACGGATATTTGTTCTAATTTAAAAGAGAATGAGAAAGAGTGAGATTTTTAAAATTAGATTTTTCTTTTGTTATTTCTAAACATGTTTGTGTTAGTTATATTTGAAGGACTCAACATACTGTATTGGAAATTTTTCACAAAATTTAAGAAGCATTTTTCAAAAATTTATCTTTTTTTTCTTGGATTTTTCTATTTTTATTTAAAAAATCTTTAGATGACAACATTATCTTTGAATTTTTCACAATTGACTTGCATGAGTTGGTCAGAATATTTGAAAAAATTTTCGCCCATCGTTTGTGATGCTAGAGACTTTGAGTTGATTAGGGTTCATTCCTTCAAGTGTCACATGACTGCCCAGCGCAAGTATTTTTATTTTTATTTTTATTTTTATTTTTAATATGGGGTAGGTTGATGGGAGGGGAGGGCTAGGTGAGATTCGATGGCAAGACCTCGTTTGGAATTCCTGAGTCCGCCACTATATGACGTTCGTGTTTTGTACCCCCAGTTTGAAATTCCTGGGTCCGCCACTGGTCTCCCATGAGACTTACTGATCAATCTTTAATGGGTTGGACTTGAGATACGTTTCTTCTTATGTAGATTTTCTTACTGCAATTTTTCTCCTCTTAAGGTATATAGATGATCATTTAGGTTAGGTCTAAATGCTCCACAATGGGTGGACACTAAATTTGAAGTTATAAATGATGCAAAAGCATACCAATGGATCATTGGAAAATTTACCCTTTAAAATCTCATTTTTAATTAGTTAGCTTTTAATATTGGAAAAATTATCGGGAATAATCTCATCTATTGACGAACCGCTGTGAATAATCCGAACTATTGATTATTTATGAATAATCCTAGCTTTTCATATTTTTTGCTCGTGGCACCCCTTAATGAAAAACAATCGGTTGCTGCAGGTCACCTTTTAGTCATTGCAAGTTGTCTTCTCCATTTCCTTTTTATGTCTTCATTCTCCTTTCTTTCCATGTCTTCTTCTTCATTAACCCTAAATTTCTTCATTATTATTCTTCTTATTCTAGATGAACTCTATTAGTGATTTGAAAATCTTTTTTAGATGAACTCTATTAAGCACGAAATATGACCCTACCTTGTTCTAGATGAACTCTTAATTAATAAGTATATAAAAATTATCATTTCTTTTAAGGTTTAATATTTCCCGGCAGTAAAACCATTTTGTTGTGGGGTATAACAGGCACTCATTTTATGAATAATATCATATTGGTCACAAATTTTAGCAGAGACACTTTTTCCACACTCACCACACTAGTTCGACCGTAACATTTGAACCTTTAAATCCATTTGATTTTCAACTTTAACTTATAGTTTAAAAATGTCATTCTGGCCTCATGTTTAGTTTAAGGTGTATTTTAGTATATTGAGAAAACTGATTGACAAAAATTATTCTCCCTCAATTCTTTTTTACTTGCATCATTTGTTTTTTCACATCGTCTAATGTGTGAATTCAATCATTAATATCTCTAATTATACATATCAAAATCTATGAAAACTAAATGTTGAATCGAGACGATTCAAACAAGATCTCATATGATTATATATGTCTTAATTTATAGATTACCGACAATATAAAGTCAATTTGCTTAATGTATAGTGTTAAGTCAACTATAATGCAAGTAAAAAAAACAGAGGACATATAATATTTTACCTTTCCTACTTGTGCAAATTCCAAGTGAATAATTTCAACAAAATAGGACTTCTTTTACTTATTTTTTGTTTATTTGACTTCAACGCAAATAAGACATTTCGAAAAATTACTTTCTTTAAATTCAATTAGATTTGAGAATTTAAGTCTCTTCATATAGCCAAAAGTAATAATGTTTCTAATACAACAATCACTACTCATATCATTAAATTCATTAAGGTTGCGTTTGGAAACATTTATTTCATTTCAAATTGTAGATTTCGATTGTGGATACATTAATTAAGATATTGAAAATGACAAAGTTTGAGAAGTCATTCTCAAATTTTCATTTTTAACCATTTTTATAACCATAGTGAATTTGACTCAAATTCAAATTTGAATATTCTTTATTTGCCAAACACTAAATTTAAGTCAAATTCATATTTTTAAATAAAATAATCATTTCCAAACATAGCATAACATTGACCATTTTTCTTTTGTCAAAATAGTTAAGCTGACTTTGTTGAGAAGATAACCATTTATAAGATTTTTCCTATGGGAGGGAATAAAAACAACATTATTCAATGATAATGATTTTCTAGAATTAGTTTGAGAAAAACTTTTCGTTTGCCAAAAACCATTTTATTTTCAAACACTACATGTGTTCAATGGGCTGGTCGATCCAACGGGTTAAGGGTCGGGTCATATTTTCACGGGTCATTAGCGGGTCAGGTCATTAACGGGCCTTTGTGTAAAGGGTCGGGTCGGATAGTTATAGGATTTGATTGTAAAAACTATTTTACCACTTTTATATATATATATATATATATATATATATATATATATATATATATATATATATATATATATATATATATATATATATATATATATATATATATATATATATTTATATGATATTGTTATATTCATAGTTGATCTGTTAAATATGTTACGAACTTTTAAAAAATTGGTCAAATTGAGTTGTATTAAAACGGGCTTGACCCGCCCAGGTCCATTTAACATTTGAGATGACCCGTCCTGCCCCGACCCCTTTAAATTTTGACCCAACCCGATCCATTGAACACCTCTATCAAAGACCGAGGCCCAAATATTAAGAACCCAAAAACCTTACCGTTCATATTTTCAGCTTCATAACCAAAATTGTTGTAGCATTGTGAGAATTGATACCCATTTATCTACAAATAAAACAACAATTGTTGGTTTTACCAACCTTATCTTTTCTTTTATTGGCCTGTTGCGCAAGATAGATGTGCGGGTAGTTGTGTAGGTAGCTATTAGCTTTTTAAATTGTTGTGCATAGATTAGTTGTAGCTGTATAATTATAGCTATTAGAATGTCTAATTAGGTATTTGAATCCTTTAACTGAACTATCTTTGATTACAACAAACCACACCTTTAAATAAAAAACAAATAGAATAATTTCTTAGTAGGGCTTGAAAAAAGAGCTACTCTTGTGAGAGAGCGTTTTCTGTGAGATGACCTCAAACAAAGTCTATATTCTCATAATATGTACTCCCTCTTATTCATCACAAGTGTCCCATTTACTTTATGCACTCTATCCAACGCACTTATTCAATCTTTAATATCTCTAATTATGCATAATTAAAATTATGAAAAATTGATATAAATAATACTTGCATTGAGACGAATCAAACAAGATCTCACTTGACTATAATTTAACTTATAGATTAATAATAAAATGCAAATTAAGATTCAAAGATGAACAGTGCCCAAAAAGTAAATGGGACACTTGTGGTGAATAGAAGGGAATATTAGACATGCTATTTAACCCACTTATGAGACACATCTCAATTTGTATAGTACAACAATTTTATGTTAAAAAAATTGACTACCAAGGTCCACAAATAAAAAGGCATCAAATGAAATGTTATAAGTCTAGAAATTGTTTTTAATAAAAAAATGTTAAAAAAATATTCATAAAAAATTTATGATTTTTTATTATTTTAATTTTTTTATGTAAATTTTTAAAAATAATTTCTAATTTTAAATTAATATTTAATTTATTTTTTTTTGTGAATTACCTACTATAACAGGTCATCAGGTTATCCAAGTTTACTATAGAAAAATACCCCTTAAAATTAGAATTATTCATGGTTAATCAATAGGTGGGATTATTGTAGGAAAATCATGAATAATTTGGATTATCCTAGGTAATTTTTCCTAAATAAAAAACAAATAGAATATTTTCTTAGTAGGGCTTGAAAAAAGAGCTACTCTTGTAAGAGAGCGTTTACTGCGAGATAACCTCAAACAAAAAGTCTATATTCTCATAATATGTATTAGACATGCTATTTAACTCACGTATAAGACGCATCTCTTAGTAAAATTGTATAGTACAACAATTTTGTGTTAAAGAAATTAGACTACCAAGGTCAACAAATAAAAAGGCATCAAATGAAATGTTATAAGTCTAGAAATTGCTTTTTATAAACAAATAAAAAGGCATCAAATGAATTGTTATAAGTCTTAAAATTGCTTTCTAATCATCTAATGACTATTATTAGCAAAGAAATGTGAACAAGTAATGGTCAACAAGTAATTAGATGAAGAAAGTCATGGATTGCGACTTAGATTAGCCTATCACCATTATATATTGATATTAGGTTACCAAAAAGTAGTTTTATATTTGAATTATGAAGAACATGATAAGGAAAAAACTTACAAAGTTGACAAATCTCATGTCTCTTAGAGTTGAAGATTACATGAGTGGATAGACTTCTAATCTACTTTAGCATTACACCACTATATTATTATTTTTTTAAATTATAACCTAACCTTTTCATACAACTATGACCCCAAGCTACTTTGCTTCATTACTTTAATTATAATATTATACATATATACTAGATATATTATATATATTCCTCAAGTTCTCCTTTGCTCATTATAGCTAAACTTAGCTAGGAGTTGAGAGTAGAGATGTTAATGGATCATGTTTGGATTGGTTGGAGCATTGATTTATCTGAATCTATTCGCGAAAATTTGAAAAAAATAACTCTTTTTATTAAAAAGATTTCAAATTAAGCTTTGTAAAATTTTAATTTTCAAAATTAGAGTTTCCGTACCAAAACTGAGATCAGGTATTTGTCCACTAATACTAATAGCGAACAAAAAGCTGGTCAAAGAAAGTCAAAACTTTTGTCTTTCTTTTGTTCACTGTTAGTAATAACAAACAAAGTCATGCTTAGACACGGAGACACTTATTTTGAGAATTTAAATTTTCCGAAACTTATTTTGAATTTTTTTTTATAAAAAAACTCATTTTATTCAATTTTTCTCTATTCGCTCCACTCGATCCACCATGGAAAGGTCGATAATGGGACTACACTCATGTCCAAAGAGGCTCCCAAAGCGACCCTTCTAAATTGTTGTCATCAATGAAGCAATCATAATTACTGAAGCTGTTAGGATGTTCAGGTGACTGTGACTGAGATGAGGTGTTGGACGGAGGAGAATGATCCAATTCCATGCGAATTAACGCCCAAAGATTGGTTTGTTGACATTTCATATTCACTAGTTCGGCTTGAGCCTTGGCTAACTGTGCTTGTAGCTCGTTCACTTGTTTCTGAAGCTGACATATTGCGCCAGCACACCCGTAAACTGGATCTCTTATTCTTGCATTTGCTTCGTAAACCATGCTGCTCACTGCATCTGTCCTTTGTGATTCTGGCAGTTCCTGATCATTTTCAATCCATTCATATCAAAATGTGTTTTAAAGAGTATATAACATATCATGGGGCCTCAACCATCGGCTTAAGCTTTTGGTTGAGTTGGTTTCTTGACATGGTATCAGACGCCTGTATGACAAGAGGTCACAGGTTCGAATCTCAATCACCCTTCATTTAAAGTGAAATATTCAGCGCTAGGTACGAGGAGAGCCTCTGTCGCACCCACACTTCTAGCCCAAAGGGCTCTCGTGTGAGGGGGAGTGTTAGAGTATATAACATATCCTGAGGTCTTAACTATCAACTTAAGCTTTTGGTTGAGTTGGTTTCTTGACAGAAAGTTGATTAGTACTTATGGATCAATTTGAGATTGATGTGTATTTATTTCAGTTTCTACTTCTGCTTGCACAACTAATGCATTCATATATGGTCAAACTAGATTCCCTGGTAAACAGGTTGCTTTTTTATGTAATCACTGAAATATTTGACTTGGAAATTTAGGTTATGTCTCATTTTCAGACATAAATACTTAAAACACATTTATCAACCGGGCCACCGGCACCAAGTAAGCAAGCTGAGACATGTTAAATGAGTAAAATGAAATGATGGAGAGTATTTATTATGGTGGCTTACGGACGCAATTTCAATTTTATGCACACCTCGATAGTACAATGCTAATGGCCAATGGGCATCATCTTATTCGACAAATTATACAAGTTCATCTGAATAATACATGATGTAATAGTCTACTAAATTTAATAATTAGAAGCCATGTGTAGTGTGTGAGATAATTTGTCGGGTAACTTGCTTTTTAAAATGGCGATTTGCTCAAAATTCTCCAAAAAATAGCCTAATAACAACTAAATTTGCAATTCATGAGGACATTAACCACACAATTTTTCTCGATACATCAGGTCAACATAGGTCAAAAGATTGAAGAGTAGGAAAACAAAAGTAAGAAACAAACAAGTTTCATGAGCAAGAATTAAAATTAATTGAGCAGGGCTTTGGATACTCTAGTTAGGAGTTTGTAAGGCTAGTATAGTCATTCAAAGAAAAGTGAAAGAGGAAATCAAGCTAAGTGGTTGATTAGGGAAAGCAAAATGATGCAGTCAACAGACAAGGTATCATTGAGATGTTCGTTTGGTAACTAACTACTAAAAGAGAAGAAAAGAATTTTGGTAGGTAGTTTGTCATTTTAACCATCCAAGTGTATTATGATACCCACTAGATAGCATTATTTCTTCATGGGTATTTTGGTAATTCTAAATGCAGCTTTATCTAGGTTATAGAATACCCGCCCTTTAGCTTTATTCTTTGGGAACATTATCCCAGACATAAAACAACACAATGCATGCTTTGCTAGTTTTTGCATTTCCTGCATTCACACAATTCTCTTTTTTTACTAAATTCTACACTTCTTATATTCCAATTTGTCACCCAAAAAGAAACTTTGATTAAAAATTGTGATGAATTGTCAAGCAACTAACTCAACCAAAAGTTTAAGCTGATGGTTGAATTCCCACAATATGTTATATACTCTAACACACCCCCTCACATGAAAGCCCTTTAGGCCAGAAGTGTGGATACGACACAAGCCCTCTTCATACCCGGCACTAAATATTCCACTTTAAATGAGCGGTTGTTGAGATTCGAACCTGTGACCTTTTGTCAAATGTCAAATAATAATCAAATTGTTATTCAATTAATTGTTAAACAATGGAAATTTAAGTTGTTTGACTACCCTTTGTTCCTAACTTAGGATCCCTATATCAAATAGTAAGTACTCCTGTGTTGTTAGGAACTACTTTTGAATTAATTTATTGTCAATCATCATATCAACTACCACAAAATATAGTAAATATAAGCTCTTAATTATTGAACTAATATACTCATATGAAACTATCTCAATGTAATTAATTTACTCATTGAAAGTTGAAACTCAATTTGATTTCCCATTTTCCTCATAAAAAGGAAGATTATTTTTGATTTTTCAAAAAACGTTGATTTTCACCTAAGTATTCACTTTGTCAAAAATTTTACAATACATGTCTCATTCAGAAATCAACTACAAACCTTTTGACTAGAGATTTACAAGATTTCACATCTTCAATTTCAAAAATCAGGCACTGTTAAACATATTTTGATTTCCTAACAAAGCGCACCATTATCACATACTACAAATCCAATGTATTTAAAAATAATAATAAATATAATTATATAAACAATCAAATTTGTCTTTACAGACCCTGGCTTGGGGGATTCATTGGGATGACGATGATAATGAATCAAATTAGCAAACTAGACCATTCAACAAAAGGAGAATGCATTGAACTTATTAGCTAACAACTACAATAATACCAAGAAAAATGCAAAAATTAACATAATAAAGATGTGAAAAAGAGCAATACCTGGAGGAACTTGATAATATTGCTGGCCCCAAAAACACGATGAGCAATGGTGAACTTGAGAGGCTCAGAAGGAGGAAAGTAAGGGGCCAAAACACATTTGTCAACACATCTCCGGCGAAGGATCTTACAGGCAGCACAAGGGCTGACAATTACAGTTGCAGTTTGGGAATTCGGCGTAGGAGTGACTTGAGAAGAAGGGGATGAAGGAGAAACAGAGTCACTGCAAACCATGGTCAAAACAAAATTAGAGAACAAACTTGAAAAAGGTTGAATATGGAGGGAAATAAACAGCTTTTCTTTTTTAATAGAGAAGATCAAGGAAAGTAGGGGAATGTAGTTTTCCTAGCAAAGTAAAGTACATACTTCTATTTATATATGTAAAGAAGTAGAACTGTACAAGTCTTGGGGGGTTGGAAGTTGGGACTTAGTAGGAGTTTCATGGGGTTGGCTTATGAGTTATGATGCTTGGTGACATCAACATTTAAAATATTTTATCTTTTTAATAAGACGTGGCTGCTATCCATATCCCATTACCATTTGAACCAATGGTAGTAATTGGGCTTTCTTATTGGACTTGTCTTGCTTGTGAATGGTCAGCCTCATATACAGATAAGTGAGCTAACATTAGGACTGATAGATCAATTCAAAAATTAGAGAAGTAGTAATTTCCAAGTGACACGGTCTTCACTAAGTCGATAACTGAGCCCGTGACACAAGGATCAACAGAAAGATAAACTCCCATCATCATAAGAAACAGCCATCTCCTAAGAGCACAGTCCATTAAAGTTTAATGTCTATTCTCTTATTCTATATGTTTCTTTATGGGCTGGTCTAATTAGAGATGGTCTTTTAAAAAAACCGTCTCTCAAAAGTATTTTTGCATAAGAAATAATAACACAACACTTTTTATTATAAAGAACAATTTGTCAAAGATAAGTGAAAATAACTAAGAACTTATTTGTTTTAGTATCCACTTCACTGTTTATTGTACCAAATATGAAAAGAATTTCGATTTACAAGCAAATTTTTGTAGAGTTTTCTGGCTTTGGATTCCTTAAAAAACATTACCATAAAGTCCATTTCAGTCCATCTAATTTCAGTCCATCTAATTTCAAGGATATCATCAGCACCTTCAATCATGGCAGGCTCAATCAATGTTTTAAGCTCAACTGTAAATAGCAACTTTTCCTAAAGAGAAATACAACCCCGGATGAAAAAATCAAGCAATTCTGCAAGTTATAATACTAACTATAAAATTGATTATTAAAGGAAGATTACAAAAGATCTAATCAGCTCATTTTTGTTCTCCCATTCCTTGATATATACATATGTTGTAACAGGTTAGGATCATTTTGGTATGGAGGACAACAGAAAAGCAGGGATGGAGCTAACTTATGGCGGAAAAATGCATGCTGCCTTAGTGTGCTTTATGAGCTCCCTAATTACATGAGTTGACATACAGATCTAATCAGCTCATTTTTGTTCTCCCATTCCTTGATTTATTCTGCAAGACTTAATTAGAATTTTAACTGATTAAGCATTATCATGATGTGTGGAGAAAAATGGTAATAATCTGTTAATGACCTGATTAATTCACTAAAACATTGTTGTTGGAATTGAATTAAAGGAAGATTACAAAAGATATATCAAGCAATTTGAGAAGCTTGAGGTTGCCTAATTACTTGATGATTATGGGTCTCTAATTCCACTCATTTATAATAAATTAGTAGTTTTTTTCCCAAGTCTTTCCTAATATGAAAATTCCTATTTTGCCCTTTCGTAAACTATTATCTCCAAATACCAAGTCATAGCATAATCCAACAAAGAAGCTTTTGCAATTGTCAAGAAGCACACAACAGCGTTGCAAACTAATGAATGTTAGTAAAAAAAAAAGGAAGTCTTGCATGTCAAGGTATGCATCAGTTAGTTCAAGAAATCGTCAAGAATCTGTAGAACTAAATGCACACAAACAAGAGAAAACGCAGGAAAGATTGAAATTCGGTATTTTATTCACTATGATACTGTCTCAATACAAGGGACGTTCAAGCCTTCCTTGAAAATCAAAACCAAATCAACTGAAATACAGTTAGGTGACACTATGCATCATATTTTTTTCTTATTAGTCCGGTCAAGGCTTTAACAAGAGCTTTTTAGATGTATAAAATCCTACGCCAGTACGCGAGTTAGACATAGACTAGGTGAACCTCGAACTGGGCGACTAATTTTATCTTCAATATGAATAATACACGAATTCACCACCATGCTCGTTATCTAACCACTTATTCGGCACCTAGTGGGTAACCCCTCTTATCAGTGGAAAAACTTTCAGGCCTAGTTACTCACCACTAAAGAAAGAGTTGGAGATGCTTCTATTTATATCCTTAATCAATTTGTTGATATATAGGAATCTTACAAGACCTTACTGCCTTATTACATGGATTTAATGAGGTAAAGGATCACTCGGGATATATACTATATACTATATACTATAGTATATAGAAGAGTTGTTGAAAGACCCAAGCCCTCATTACTATCAGTGAGTGAAAGATTCTATTACTGGTGAAACATCTTATCTATAACAAAGGAAAGATGGATTGGGTTGAGGAGCGTCCTATCTCTTTACACCCTTGGAGTGAGACATGAGAAGGAAGCCTTTCAGCAGCCTTTGTTCTTCTTTCTTTTTACTTAATTGTTGATGGTCGTAAACTCTTGTGTCAAGTTTGACAGCACATCAGAGAAGTCCCCGTAAACTCTTGTTTCAAGTTTTGACCGCACATCAGGGAAAAGTCCAGCTCTTTCTTACTTGTTTAGCTCTCTGACATCCTACTTTTATATCAATGAAGAAGGGAGACAGATTCTATCCAAATTGCTTAGCTTTGAACTCAAATTGACAAATTCATCAGATTCTTTACTCTTTACTGCTTTCCCAAGCCTACGGAAGAGCATTGACACCGATAGGGAGGCTTGAGAGGAATTGTGGGCAAGGAAGGGGGCACACTATAGATCAACGCTTCAAAATAATCGAGTACTCCGATGAAGTTGGAGAGAACAAGATGGTAATAATTGTTCAAGGTGAGGAAAGTGAGACTAATTCTCATGAATCATCAAATAAATATCCCAGGAAGGCAGGAATAAGACTTAATTAAAGCTCTTGTGTGTTTTGAGGGATAAAGTTAGAAACTTTAGGTCCTATTGTGTTGTTTATTTCAACTTCAACTCAACAACAAAGACAGGTGATAATATACTATCGTTCCTCATTGGATAAGAAGATAAACTGAATCTGTGGGGGAAGACCTGACTTCAGGAGTGGAAGTGAAGTTCCTACAAAAGGAGATTAATTGATACCATTTATTAGATTCTCATTCAAGATCAGTTATCTGTATCCAACAGCGCAACGCAATAATCAGGAACTTTTCTCAGATTTGCACGATAGACTTCAAAAGATTGTCATTTCTCGCTTAATCATCAAACTTAGACCTTTCAGGTATTACCGGAAAGACATCAATTTGGTGTTTCATGTCCAATTCAAATCACTGCTAAAGAATATATAGATTGGGATATGTCATCATGTGAAGTTGACCTTGCAATTTATGGGAGTGAACATGAGTTTCAAATCAACTCTTCTCCTATCTTAAGTCTTGTGATGATCCATATAGTTCCTAGTTTCTATGAGACTATGACTCATAAATCCCAACCTCCTCTTACAATAACAAACTCATGATCCATATAGTTCCTAATTTCTATGAATCACAATTAAACTCCAATCGAAGAATCCATTTGTGAATCTAAATTTCAACCGCTATTGTATGAGTCTAATCTGAACTTCCAAGAGGTCACACACCTCATCAAGACCACAAAACCATTACCAACACTTAGGAGTTGGGACACGGTCTCTTTAACTAAACTCAACTCGAATGGATCCAAACTTAGCTTAATAAAAAGCTGAAAATGGATTTAAGTACTGAATTTAAGTGCTTAGTAAATTGAATTAGGAATGGACTATAAAAATTGAAATTAAGTTGAAAAGTAAACCCTTAGTAAAAACTACCAAAAAAAGTTAAGCATAAGAGGCCACAACAATTATTAGAATCATTGGTAGGACTATAACGTGAAAACATGATCACTCCTTTCGCCACATACCAAACACAGAAGTTGGATGTGTAGTCTTTTATTTCAATTTGATCCTTGTGAACTTGTGCACAATCAGCATTCATTATTCAACTCACATTAATAGCAATTAGCAAATGAACAAAAATCTTATAATTTTTTAAAAGATGAAATTCTCAATGTTACGGCATTGTGATTTGTGATACTCTCACCAATTTTTTCACTTGCAGTGTCTGACCACAAACGTAGCACCGGAGGATGTTATAACTGATAATCAAGACATTCAGATATCAATAAATCAACAGAAAAAGTAACTAACATGTTACATGGTCATGTATAAACAACAGTTTCTGCACTAGGAAAAAAAATACTCCAACACAACAACAATTTCCAAAAATCAGAATCAAAATGACCAAAAAAGTAATTTCGGCAAAATAAAAATATACCAGAATCCAAAGAAAGCGGTTCAAGTAATCCATCGGAGGAAACAATTGGATGATCAACAGGAAGAAGAAGAGGAAAGATTTTCATGATGCCTGTGGAGGATGAGATGTATTGTTCGATTTCAACATTATGATCATTGCAATGAGCAATTGCTAGGGAAAGGATGAAGATTTCGAGAATTGGAAGGAGAGACTGTGCTTGCAATGTGTACCGCCATTTTCTAGGATTTTGGTTTTCAGACGGCATTTTATAATAAGCTCTCCCGTTTCACTTATATTACCAACTATTTAAATTTGTAATACTAAATATTCATTTTGTCTTTATGAGAATGCACCCTTAATAGATGGCGGAAATTAGTTGGAAAATAAGACAAAAAAAATAAGTGAAGATAAAAATGAGTGTTTAAGATAGAGAGAAAAACAAGTCTGTCGATGAGATTTAAAGATCAACTCTTACCTTGAATTTGTAGAGATAAATATTCAAAACATGCTACTTAGTACTTACATGGCTTGTGTAGAATCTCATGCTAAGGTCGTTTGGGTCAATATTGTTGGGAATAGGCTTTTAATTTCAAGAATCGCTTTATTTGTTGAATGGCTGCCCTGCAGAAGCTCAAAACGAAAGATAAATTATTTTGCATTGGTGTGCTTGATAAGCGGCATTCGGTCTAAATCCAATACTCATCTAATTTTTGAGTGTGCATTCAGTCAGCAGTGTTTACAGGAGATTAAGAGTTGGTCAGGAGTTCGTTTAAACCTTTTGGTCGCATGGATATTTTTCAATCCACTGTTTACTATATTTGGAGAACTAGAAATAAAGTTATTTGTGATATTTTTGTAAGATTACCTTCACAGCTCAGTCTTCAAGTTCAAGCTAATGTGGGGACTAGGCAACTTAGTCTTCATCTTCTGACTACAATGATAACACCTTTGTGGATATTTTTGTTTTTTTATTGCTTAGTAGATGACCGAGAGTTTAGAGACAGACTAGGGGTTGCTCCTATCTCTGGAAAAATGCGCGAAGGAAGATTGAGGTGGTTCGGACATGTAAGGAGAAAGACTTTTGATGCCCCTGTGAGGAGAGTTGAAAGCTTTATAGTAGAAGGTAAGAGGGGTCGAGGAAGACCTAAGAAAACTTGGGACGAGCAAATAAGAGTGGACTTGCGTGAGTTAAACCTTTCGGAGGACCTGACTAGGGATAGGAGTAGTTGGAGGCGTCATATCCAGGTTTTAGACTCAGGCTTTTCTCATTAGAGTCTTTTTAGGCGCTCGTGTCTCTTCTTGTCTGCTATAGTCTCTTATGTGTCTTGCTTAGTTCCCTCGTCTTAAGTCTTTTTGTGTTACATGCATTTGGATCTTTTATATGCCCTTTTCTCTCATCGCGTGGCAGGTATGTAATCCCTACCTTCCTTATCTTTTCCGGAGCCGGGGGACTCCTTTCTTTGGCCGTGCTCTCCTTCACGGGTATGAGTTGCCGCCGTCCTTCCCTCCCCAAACCCTGTCCATAGATTTTCTATGTGCGGGATATACTGGGTAGGATGATGATGATGATGAGATGCTCTAAGCAGCAATCTTTTTGACTCTGTTTTTTGGTTGTTTGTTTGTTTTGTACGATTGGGCTCCTCGTGATGCACATAAAGAGTGCGCTTGGGATACCCTTCTTCGAAGGTAAGCCCTTGTTCCAAACTAATGCTTCCTCTCACTTGGTTGCCTCTTTAGTTGTATTGTTGTTTTGATTTGGTGAATAATAAAATTTGTATTTCCTAAAAAAAGAAGAAAACAGTGGGGTCATTGCCAAAAAGAAAAAAGGGTGCGATATAAGTAGGACAAACTAAAATAAAAAAATGTGCAAATTAAGAGGGACAGAGGGAGTATATTTATAACTCCAATTGCTTTAAACAAAAATAATTAATCAATCAAACAATGTCAATTCTATATGGTTATATTTCCAACTATGTATATATACAATACTAACTATATATATGTATAACTCCAACTGCTTTTGAAAAATAATCAATCAATCGAACAATGTCATCTCAATATGGTGATATTACCAATTATTTAGAGTTACAATACCAACTATGAACTACATATATGTATAACTCTAGCTGCTTTTAAAAAATAATTAATCAAACAAATAATGTCAACTCTTTAAGGTTATATTACCAACTATTTAGAGTTATAATACCAACTAAATATATTTCTAACTCAACTGTTGAAATTACCTTTCCCAAACAAATAACATTGTTGACTTCTTCAACATTCTTGTTTTGTTTCTTCATCATTTTCATCATTGAACTTTCATATAATGAAAATTTATAATTTCAACGTTTACAATTAAATCAATTTCAATAATGAAGTACTTACATTTATATACCTTTGGTATCATTGTTGATGTCTTGACATTGAAATTTATTTGAAAACTACTAAATTCACAAATTAAATCTTTCATTGTAAGCTTGTATATGTTTGATGATTTGAGAAGAAAATCAGAATGATATTCTATGGGGTTTCTACGAGAAGATGAATAATTGATTTTTTATTTTCAAGGTTGCCTTAGACGTGGGAAAGAGAATACCAAACATTTTTTGGAGATGCGTGTGGGTATGGGAATGGGCTAGGCTCTTAGAAAGCGTCTCTTATAAAGACAAATCTTTCAGAAGACTTTTTGTTAATAGAATGGAGTTCATTATACTCCCCTCGTTTTTAATTAATGTTCTTATACGAAACATTTACGAAATCAAGAAAAAGTTGAGTCTTTTATATGATGAAGATGTTATTTTATTGAATAATAAAGTTAATAGAATAAAAAATTTATGAAAAAAATGAAGACCACAAACATTAAAAAAAGTTAGTGGAAACATGTGAAAATTATAAACATTATAAAAATGTTAAACTAAAATTAGTGAAAATATACAGATACCATAGCCATTATAAAATGTTTAGGATAAAAAAATAAAACTATCTAAAATAAAAAATAAGAATGCTAAATACGAACTATCATGTAATCAAGGTTGTTAGGATCGGGATTCTACGTAGGATCGTTGAAGGGGTAGGATCGAAATCGGTAGAATCGGATCGTAGGATCGTGTGATCCTACAAATATGCATTAATATGCTTTAAATAACTAATTTTCAATTGTATTTGTTCTTTTTTTAAGCTTTAAGGTTTATATTAACACTGATTTGACTTCAACCAAGGTTGTTAGGATCGGGATTCTACGTAGGATCTGTAAAGGGGTAGGATCGAAATCGGTAGAATCTGATCGTAGGATCGTGTGATCCTACAAATATGCATTAATATGCTTTAAATAACAAATTTTCAATTGTATTTGTTCTTTTCTTAAGTTTTAAGGTTTAAATAACACTCATTTGACTTGAACTATTAAGTTTTTTAAAAGAGTACCTTTAATAATCATTTCTAATATGCGAATCAAGAAAAACTTGAATTTCAATCATAGATATATACATATATAAACATAAGTAAAATCTAGATTATAGAAAATTTTTGTACGATTGAAATTACCCATGTAGGATCGGATCGTAGGATTGTAGAATCGTGATATGATCCTACCACTTAAATCCAGGAGCTATGTAGGATCGTACGATTCTACCAACATTAAGATCCTACCTACAATCCGGATCGGTGGCCTGATTTTGGATCGTAGGATCGTAGAATCGTTGATCAGGATCGCGATTCTGATAACCGTAACTTCAACTATTAAGTTTTGTAAAAGAATGCCTTTACTAATCATTTTTAAATAGCGAATCAAGAAGAACTTGAATTTTAGTCATATCAATATAATTGTTTAGATATATACATATATACACATAAGTAAAATCTAGATTATAGTAAATTTTTGTACGATTGAAATTACCCTTGTAGGATCGGATCGCAAGATCGTTGGATCGTAGAATCGTGTTATGATCCTACCACTCAAATCCAGGAGCTATGTAGGATCGTACGATTCTACCAACATTAAGATCCTACCTACGATCCGGATCGTTGGCCTAATTTTGGATCGTAGAATCGTAGAATCGTTGATAAGGATCGAGATTCTGATAACCATGCATGTAATTAATAAATTTATTTTAGGTCCACTTTATATTCAAGATCTAAAAAATAAGAAAATGTTCTAGAAGCACTTTAAGTTCCAAAAAGTAAAGAATTTCCGAGGTTGACCACAAATCAACGAGATTAGCCGCGTAAGCAGAAGTTTGCTATAAAGAGACCATTTGTCAAAACTTGGATCACATTTTTAATTTGCTTTTAATATTAAAGGGTAGAATAAGATAAAAGAAAACCGAGAAAAAATTAGACGAGAATCAAATTTATGACAAAAAAGAGTTGTATAAAAAACGAATCTTAAAATGGTCGGAATTTATATCAAATCTTAAAAGACTACCAAGACTACGACACCTAGAGTCCAAAGATGTTTAAAACAGATCTAACAATTTGATAATCTAACTTTAAAATTGTATCTAACTTAAACAGACTTCAAAATAAATTTATAATTATGTTAAAATCAGATTAAATCGAGTTGATTTAACCCAAAATCGAACCGATAATCCGAATAAACAACTACAATACTTGTAGCACAAATTCTTGTGAGAGACGGTCTTTATGAGATACCATCTTTTTTTTTGTTTTTATGAGAGATCATCTCTAATTAAACTGGCCCATAAAGAAAAAGTAGAGTTAAAATAGATATTACAGCTACTCTTGTGAGAGACCGTCTTTTAAAGAGATAACCTCAAAATAAAATGCCCATATTTTTATTTTCTCTCTAATTTATATTAATTGATCTATTTAGCTCATATATCTAATGCGTCTTTATGAAAGATCGTCTCTCACAATAATTTGTGTAGATATTAAGCTATAATGGGCTGAACCTAAAAAATGACTTTTAAAAAGACGATCTCCCAGTACATAGATATCTGAAACTTGTACGCTTGTAGTACTTGTCAATTGTCAGCATTAAAACCCGTTCGGAAAAACAATAAGGAGGTGTTTGGTAGAAGGGACTTGAGGGAGGGAATGGGACTTTATTTTAAAAATATGTTTAAGTCTTTGTTTGTTTAGGGGGAATGGGAATAGGGAATGAGATTAAAATGGGGGAAAGTCCCCAAGAAAAATGTCTTGGGGGAGGGGTGGTATTTGAGTTGAGACTTGATTTTATCTCTTTCTTCCAAGTCCCTACCATAACAAACAAGGGATGAGACTTTTTTATTTTCAAAGTCTCAACTTAAAAGTCCTATCTTAAAGTCTCACAAGTCCCATACCCTCCTACCAAACACCCCCTAAAGAAACGTCCATATAGGCGGCAAATTCTGGCAACCCAAAAACAATCTAACCCATTTCTCTTAAGCTTCTTACATTTCAGTACACCAAATAATATTCCCTTTACATTTTCTCCATGAATATAATTTTTTCATCTAAATCCAACAAAAATTAGATCAATAAAACAAATTTTTTGATACTAAATATTAATTTATATTTTTGTTTGTGTTCATCAATTTTTACTAATTTCAATACAAAATATTAAGTGCGTACTCCGTTGCTGCGAGAAGCGTAATCTGGGTTGATCACACGGAGCTGCTTGATCATTTTTTCTATCATTTTTGGTTGATCAACAAAGATGGTTCAGATTAAGGAATTGTATCCTTCCATTTTTTTTCTGTTTCTATAATCAGAGAATTATGCGTCATTTTAGCTCTGTTAGTAATTTTCTTGGATTCCTGTTTGTGATATTGGATGGATTTTATTGGTTTATATCTGTTGCATGAAACTGTGATCATCTTCGTTTTTCCTTAATGGTACAATTCCGAGTTTTTACTTATGTCTGTTTCGTTGTGTTTGTTGGAAACTTATATGGGTTTGTTAATTTATTATCATGGTGTTTGTAGAAAGAACTTGCTTTTTCTTTGGTTCATTTTTTGTCAAATAACAATTTAGGGGTGATTTCGAGCATGTGTATGATGTACGATCACAGAGGGTCAACAAATTTAAGAGCCTCAAATATTAGTTTAGCTTAGTTTGTATAACTTTTGCTAGACCTAGAAAATTATTGTGTATTTCTGCTCCATCGATCGTTGTTTTGTTCATAAAAGCAATGTTTTCTTTTATTAGGTATGTGTTCCAGACTTCCAGTTTCTGATTTTTTCTACCCTACCAGTTAATATATTTGTTAGCTGATTGGATTTTTGAATTCGTATGCTCAAATTTGCCGAATAACCCAAAACCGACCAATATTTACTTTTTTTATTCGCAATTTGTGAGTAGATTACGAATATGTGTCAATGGAGAAGTGGTAATAACAATACTTATGTGCATGATTCAAATCATTGGAAATCTCGTGTTGTTGCGGAGTAAAAAAACACAATTTTTAGATTATGTTTTTTTTTTTGGTTTTATCCCGGTTTAAATATTGAGGCTTTAATTTATTGGGCACTATGTGGTAAAGTATCTTGCACAGTTGCACATGGGCCATGGCCACCTACCCTGGTGTCAATAGTCTCTAAAACTGTCAATAACAACCTGTTACTTAGACTTATACTCGATGTTGGATACCGGTGCATGTCCAAGTTTCTAGGCTGACTATTTTGATAGAAATGGAGATGATTATGGCGTGTAAAAGTGCTTATAACCATCTTAAAGGAATGAGAACTTCACTGGGATACTTGAGGTGAAATGAAGAGTCTGCATTCATAGGTAGTTGGAGTTAGTCTTAAGTGTATCAAAATGAGTAGCTAGTTGAAAATAGTTCTCGGTGATTGTGACAATGGGCTTGTTTTGGGGTTGGGTTGCAAATAGTCCTTTGTTCTTCATGATCCTTAGAGCAATGTTTTGACAGAGTAGTCGTTCAACTGGTTTGCAGTTCACATATGGAGTAGATTTGATAATTTAATGAATAGTCTTCGTCCGAAATTGTTTGTCCACGTTTTGTTATTGTGATACATCTTTAGTCTGATCATGAGATGAGATGTTACTTTCTATTTGATTGTGTAATAATTTTGAGTTTTTTGAAGGATCGATGTGGTCTAGGATCCTGGTGTAATGTAATGGCTGCAAGGAGTTGGAGCCTAGAGTATTTGTATTGTCAAACAGCTTTAATAGTCCTATGTCAGTGTATATACATATTCTGGGGCTTCAACCATCAACTTAAGCTTTTGGTTGAGGTCACAGGATATGTTTTATACTCTAACAACAACTACTCCTATAATAGGATTAATAGCTGTGCCAGTTATGACAAATTAGTATCACTATTTGGGTTAACAATGTTGACCGACAAGCGGTTGAAGCAAAGGTTAACAATGTTTGATCTGTTCACTTGAATATTGGATGGTAACTCTGGATAAAATTGAGACTAAGGGTATGCTTGGATTGGATGTAATTATTTAAGGGGTAAAAAAGTCAAAGTAAGAAAACAAAGTTATTAATTGAGAAATTAGTGAAAATTTGATTGTTGTTGAGGTGGGAGAATGGTTTGAAAGTAATGAAAAATGAAGTGAGCTCTCAATTTTATGGGATAAATATTTACCCTAGGGGAGGGTGGGGAATGTATTACCTCCATAATAGAGGAAATCATCTTCTTTTTACATCAATATTTTTATTTCATGCTCATTTTACCTTCTTTACAACTATCTCAACTACTTCAAATGCATCTCTACTTGCTTTCATTTCATTAGTTTGACTTTATTTCCCCCCTTAAATATTTACATCCAATCCAAGCATGCAACCTCTAGTTGATTACTGCAGAATTCAATTACATGTGATTACATAAAAAATATTGATTCCCAATTCATTGAAGTTATTATATATGCTTTTCATAAAGTACAAAATGGTTGTTATATTCTGGCCTTTCCTGTGTGCTATTGTTTCCTTAGGGTTAATTTATTTGGAGGCTACTTTCCTATTTTATGGACCTCATCTGGAAGTTGTATGATCAAAGAACCTTGTTCAGTGTTTTAACTAAAGTTACTAAACTACTTCACATTCGAGAAGTATACATTTATTGTCACCTTAGGTGTAGACTAGTTTACATGTATTCTGTAAAAGAATCAATTGGGAGAATGACCAAATAAACAATATATGCAAAATATACTCAAAAGATATTTATTATTCTAGCATTCTGCACGTTACTTGGCATTTAAAATTTTTCTATCTGCTACAATTATGGAGCTCATTTTTTACACAATTTTTCTTGACTTTGATCTGTTGATGTTTGGGACCTGTTCAGCCGAATTGTCATGCCTATGTCTCTAGCTGAGGTAATAGATTTCGTCAATATCTGATTCTACTGTTGGGTTTCTGTTTTAATACGAGTTCTATCCCTAGCTGTTCTAATTTCAGTAATTTTCCCTTTTTTTTCTGGATTTACAATTGTTTGCAGTATGAGGTTGCACAGATGTATATGGTTCTTAAAATGCAACAGGAGACTACAACAAATACTGAAGGAGTTGAGGTCCTAGAGAATAGGCCTTTTCAGGACAATGTATTTGGAAAGGGCCATTACACATCAAAAGTATATAGCTTTCAGAGGTAATATATATGGAATGGACCTAACGTTGAACTAGTGCACGATCGTTCAAAGTTCTTTGTAATAATGAAATTTTCATGCAATTGTTATCCTCTGTTTTACATCGTTTTGTGTCCACTATCATATTGTGAAACAACCCATAATTTTGCAAACATTCTTGATTGTACTAGTTTATTGCATGCGTTCACAATTAGTCTTGTTCTTTAATGTGTTGGAATGGTAAAAGATTCTTTTTGTACCACATAGTAGGATTTTGTTAAGGCTAGAACTAACAGCTACTGCATACGTATAAAATAAATAAAAGGTCCTAGAATAGCTTTCTCATAGTTATTAAGATGCGTGTTAGCTGCAACATGCAAAACTTTGAAGGAGGCTGTTCATTATGTCCTTAATAACTGTTGTATTTTTCTCGTTCCCCTTTTGCTAGTTACATATTTAACAGTTCTATACCAACTAGTAGTCTTCATAGATAAATAATCATAATAGTCTATCGTTTTATGTTAAAAAAAAAGTTAATGACTTAAATTTCATGGTACATTCTGTGCCTGCAGCAAAGTCCCCTCTTGGCTTACTACATTTGCACCAGCAGATTCTCTTCTTCTGAAAGAGGAAGCCTGGAATGCATATCCTAAATGCAAATCAGGTTGGCTTATTAACATGTTCTTTTCAGAAAATATTATTTTTCTTATTATGTTTACTAATGTTTTTTGTTTGTCCTTGTGCAACTGGATCCCAATTTTCTAGTTATCAAGGTAAATTATTTTCCTCTTGACAGAATCTTGACATTGTTATGTTTGTACTCCATAGAGTAATGCTTTTACTGCTTGCTAATTATGCAGTGTCCAAGGTTTAGCAAGATGGATCTCACTATTGATACTATTCACGTGGCTGATAATGGAAAATCAGAAAATGTAATCTTTTATTGCAAACTTTTTGTGCATTCTAGTTTGACGAGGTGTTTTATTATTAACTTCATAACTTGAGCTAATGAAGGAGGCAATATCATTGATAATTTGAAACTCATTAATGGGAAAAAAGAATTTACATATGCTAGAAACTATTTTTTGCAACATAGTGCAAAATTGTTGTTTTGGTCGTGATAGATTAACGGGTCATGGTGATGTGATAATGGGGTTGATGCGATTAAATAGGCTGAACCATGATATGACCTAAAACACAATTTTTTAATCCTTCATGACATCAATTCAGTAGATTTGAAAGCCTTTACGACTTGCTTGGCTGATAAGATACGATGCTACCTTATTTTGCACTATGGTTTGCAAGTTATACTCCGCCTTTACGATTTGAAAGCCTTATTTTTTAATCATGTTAATTAAACTGCTATGTTGGACTGTCTTCTTGTATCTATACAGGTGCATGGTCTAAGTAAAGATCAGCTTGCAATGAGGCAGGTGGAAGTTATTGATATTGCATCATCTGTACGAGACTATTGGAGCTATCTTGTCAGCAGTTGTAATGTTAATTTTTCCACATTCAGATCAGCTAAGACAAATCGTGGACCTTTGGTGGAAGGCTGGAAAGTAAGTCCTCAGTTTCCAGTCTATCTAATTTAGTTTTCGCTGTGTGTCTCTAGACCAACGGGCGGTTGGAGGCCCGTATCTGACCACTAATTTTAAGGGTTTTAACGGGACGGAACCTAAATAGGTCCTCTAATTACATTTATGGAGCGGGCTGAAAACAGGCTCTAAAAGGGTTCCAATCGGGCTTTCACTAATTGCTGCTTCCACAAACCAGATAGAGCACTAACTCCCAAACCACACTACATTGTTGCTTCCTAGAGTGATATTGGAGCACAACATAAATTTGGCGACGCCTTTATTCGGCCTTTATTCGGCCAATTGCACAAGACTATATGTCTCACTTCCTTGTTATGCCCCTCTCCCCTCTCCCATCTTTTGGTTCTCACTCTTTCTTCTTTCGGTTAATATTTGTAGATAAAACTTGTGCCACCATTAGCCCATTGCAATGTGAAATTTCTTGCCACATCTGGCTGATGTCTTATATTTGTACTCCCTCTATCCTCGGAAAATGACCGGCCACCTTTCTGAATTAATTGGATCTTTTAGTCATTAATTGTTTTCTTGGGTTAATTTGTATATACCCAATCCAATTATTATATTGCTTGTCCCTCGTTTATGAGAGCTCACCTATATATTTCACATGGTTTCTTAATGAATGACTTTTCTACTTTTTCTTAGTAAATGCGTTTTCTACTATACATCATGCATGGATAGCTCTGACTAATGGGGGCTCACCTATATGTTTCACATAAGCTTTTAATGATTTTGGCATATATTGACTTGACGTCATCTTTGTGATGGTTGCAGGAACGCTGCAATCCAGTAATGACAGCCTATAAATTAGTAACAGTTGATGCTCCATATTGGGGCTTTGGTACACGGTTGGAACAAGTGCTGTTGGCAGTAAGTGTCGTCATTTTTCAGTGTCTTTTTTAGTAAACTTGTGTTCTGGTTGTCTTTTTCTTTTTTAGTGGTACAAATTAATTTATGCAGAACTGAGAAAATTTGATGTTGTCATGTAATGATCATTTCATCATGTTTACAAACAACTCTAGATCTTCTTCTAAACTTACACTATGTTTGGATAACAATTTTGGAGAGAAAAGAAAAAGGAAAAAGAGGGGAAGGGAACAAAAATGGAATGTAAACCTTCATTGTTTGTTTAGGAGGAAAGGGAAGGGAAAGGAAGGGGAATATGTGTTTTCCCTCCAAATCTTTCCACGTTTGGACTGATTTGTACTCCCTCGTTTTCCTTCCAAATTCCCCCTCCCTTTTTGATATCCAAACAAAGGATGCGGCCCTTCAAATCCCTCGCCTTCCTTTCCCTCCATTTCGTTCTATCCAAGCACATTGTTATAGAAATAATGTTTTAGTAAAGTGTAAAATTCGGAAAAAATAAGTTTAAGTACCTTAGTAGAAGTATCTCAGTTATTGATAGCAAATTACAAAGCTATCAAGATGAATTATTTGCAGCATATTCATAACACCTTTTAGGTGCTTTGCTAATATCAAGTTCATCAATTGCTTTGTCTTTGGATTGCTTGAAAAGTGTTTCAAATGTTACAGTAATAAGGCCAGTTGTTTGTTAAATATTTGAATATACATACTAACACACCTGCAAACTTTTTTAAAGGGGGAGAGAGCACTTTTCCTTGAAACACACAGCAGTATATTTGCCTGGATTGATGAGTGGTATGGGATGAACATTCAAGAGCTGCGAGCGCTTGAGGAACAACTTTATTCATCTTCCGATAAGGTATATAAATTTTGAAGTTTCTTGGAGATGGAACTTCTTGATTGCCTTACTATTGTAATGGATCATGCTTGCGTTCCTATTCCAATGGTACATGCTTGTTCAATTGTGATCTTAACAGGAATTTTCTAAGCTTGTTGTCGAGTACTTGAGAAATGTGCTTTATAACAAAATTTCCTACCTGTCATTGTTACTGTGCGTGAGGGGGATAAGTTTCAGAAAAATAACATTTTTTTTTCTAATTTTCCCCCTGTTAATTTGATTCACCTGTATTAGCCTATGATTATTAGTAATCCTTCAGCCGCCTTTGTCCCTGCGGCTTGCTCTAATATGTATATTAGATAAAAAAAACGGAGACACATTGGTATATTGTGTAAGATCGGAGATTCAAAAGAGAAAAAGTAGAGAAAGTTCTTCAAAATATCTTGGTTTTGTTTTTTTCTTGGTGAGGATACTTTAAACTCGCATTATTAGTTGAATTCTAGAATTTTAATTGATCAGCCTTTCATGTTCCCAACAATAACCAATTGACATAGAACAAATTCTCATGCTTCAAAACTCTCTCGCAATTTTTGCCTGCATCCCAGTAAACCTGATGTATTCACAATATTTTTTGTCCAAGTTTTGGCTGTTTTGTCTCTAAGGTGGAGCTTGAATAGAAAACGAACAAGCTTCACCAGTCTTTCTTGCTCAGTTTCTTGTAGTCCATGAAGCTTCATCTTCATGTGCTTTGTGTTACTGAAGCAAACTGGATTTTTGAAGATAGCGAATGCGATTTTGTTATCTATGCACTCCAATCTGATTTGAGTAGCATTATTTTTTCTTTGAGCCTGCCTGGTAGCTTGATTAATGGTGGCCTCAGTGGTAAACTATTCGATTTCCCTTGGATTAGCCTTCTCTCTATGCATTCCAATCTGATTTAAGGACCTTATATAGCCTCCTAAAAAATACTTAAACTCTAGGAAAAGTAGACAACTTTCCCCCAAGTATCGACTGAAACCGAAAAATCATATTTGGCCGTCAGGGTGCTCAAACAAGCACTATATCTGCTTGGACGAACAAACACCAGGCCATCACCATTTACTGCCTGCTGCAGCTGCGTGCCTCATTCAAGGCACCTTCTCAAGAGCTTATATGTTCACCTCCTTGCCTTGATCAAGGAACTCCTTGCTTTGTTCAAGGCACCCTTCATGCATAGCCATCTTGTTTCTCTTTGTTGCTCCATCACCATGGCACATCAAAGATCCTCTTTCATGCCTTACTTGAAGCCCCAACTTCAATGCACTCATCCACTTGTACCCCATCATTGTTCACAACATGGTGTATCTTGGCTTGAGTCATTGAACCCACCTCCACACATGGGTAAATGGACTCTTGCACTAATATCTACGATGAACTTCAATGCCTACAGGCACAATAATACAATAACTGCAATGATGCGGTTATCGTGTCGCCATATTTCGGCCTAAACACATGAAATATTGCTTGAAACGGCCTAAAACATGGTATTTTAGACCTTTATAAAACAAGTTATACCGATTTGGTAAATTTGAAAACCTTTATAATACGACCAATACAATACGATATAGCCTTGTTTTGCATTATGAGCTCAATAGGGTTGTCCAGATTTCCGTCAATTAAGCCCTAAAAGGATCACCTTATCTTGGGCTTTACTGACTGAAAACTGAATGTGATAATAGAAGAATGCTAATTCTTGTACTTTTAGTTGGATCAATTTCTAGCTAAAGATATCCCTTTGTTAGGAACTTCCAAGATTAACCTGTTCAGTTCAAAAAACTTCTTAGACACAAAGCCTGTAGTTTTCTTTGCAATACTTTATCCTATTGCTCATAATTGATACTATACCTCTATCCCACTCATTTTCCTTCATTTGTTATTTTTGATCTTCTCACTCATTTTAAATTGTTGGGATATTCCACGTGGTAACCCTGAGGTTTTGGGTTTTCCACGTGGTAACCAAAACTTTTAAAAAATCCACATGGTAACCCTGAGGTTTACCAAATTGTTCCATCATGACCTTTTTGCACATAAAATGTTAGCAAAACGTTAAGAAACATTAATTTCGAAGCTTTAAGGCAGTTGTACGCCTATATATGCGATTCACCATTTTAAATGTCATTACTCTCAACCATTTTCCCCAAAATATAAACCCAAACTCTATCATCTTTGGATTCGGGGAAAAAAATATGATTTGGATGAAAAATGGTAGATTTGAGGGTTATAATTTGGGTAAAAAGGTTCAAACTGATGGCATTTCGAATGGTGCGTCGCATAAATATGCGTACAACAGCCATAAAGCTTCAAAATTAACGTTTGCTAACGTTTTTATGTGCAAAAAGGTCATGATGGAACATTTATGTAAACCTCAGGGTTACCGCGTGGATTTTTTAAAAGTTTTGGTTACCACGTGGAAAACCCAAAACCTCAGGGTTACCACGTGGAATTTCCCTAAATTGTTCCTATTTTCACACTTTTTTAATCACATCCATATATTTTAACTCGCTTTTATTATCATCAATTCTCTTCATTTATTACCAAAAATGTACATTTTCCTTAAAAACACTCTTTTTTCTCTATGATGCTAATTCAAAGGGAAAAAGTAGTATAAAATGTTTGTGAACAGAGGCTGTTAAATTGAAACTAGTACGATAAACACACATTATGTCACTCTGACATTAGTACTCATTCTAGGAATAGGAAGGGTGTATTACCGTCTTTTGGGGGAGTAAAGGCATGTTTTTAGTGATAAAAGGGTTCGATCCTCCCGGCATATCCATAGTTCCGAATTTCTGGCACTATGATGCCATTTTGGTCGGTAAGAGGAAGCCCAGTAAGTCTTAGATGGTGTTTTTTATAGCATGGATCCATATCAGGTTATAACTGGAATGGGAATATCTAGATAATAACATTTTCAAATGAATCTGAATTCTGAACCATACTAGAAAATGCAGAACTGTTGCAATAATAGTTACATACATGGTGATGTAATAATTGTAACGCCAAGTACCGGCCAAAAGCATGAGATATCCCTCAAAACAGCATAAAACGCAGTTTTTTACACCTTTACAACGTCTGTAGTATCGGTTCAATTTTTTTGAATTCCTTTACAACGAGACCGATGCGATGCGATGTAGCCATGTTTTTGCACTCTGATCTCAACTTTTTTATAAACTATATTGAATATTTTGAGAACACGCATCGCCCATAATCTTATCTGAACTTGCCTTAAACTAATATGGAGTAAACAACGGGTAGAGCCTGTACAATATCAAATGAAATATCGATATTTATTTCTGGTGAAATCTTGAAATCTGAATATCAATGAAATATTGAAGGGTGAATAAGGCGGAGTGATTACATCTCTAAGATTTGTATATTGTATTTGCATGCTGATTGAGTGATTGATTAGTATGTGCATTCTATTTGACATTGCCTTTTCATCTAATTTCATATCTATAGCACCGTTTACGAATAACGAGTGATTGTTTACGTTTGTGACAGGACAGCATGAAACTAATGCCGCCACAGCAAATTAAGGATGCTCCCGATAGAAAATGTTCGTTTGAGTGCAAGGGTGAATGCGGGCACAACTCTCAGTTAAAAACCGAGGAGCGAAGCTTTGCTCTGGCAATGTCTGACTGATAAGCTTGCTTGTCCTAGCCATTTTCAGGTATCACTGGAGAAATTAAGGAAATGAAAGCAAGTAATTGATAAGCTTACTCTTCAGTCTTCATTAATTAATGGTACTCAGGCTAATTGTCTAATTTTGGCAATTTCATTGTTAGATATCCTCTGTAAATGTTCTCTTTACTGAACGAGACATTGGGTCTTTAATTCTTTTATTCCAATTACATCAATCAAGGAGGAAGCAATGCAATAAAATGGAATTCTTTCTATTACTCCTACAACAGAAGTTCGTTATTTTGGGTTCCAAAACAGCCCAAAAGATACATCGAATTAACATATGTTGGAAAAATTAAAGAAGATAAGTATGTTAGAGTGATAAACTTAAAACTAATCTATTGTTTTTTTCACGTATTAATCAAAAGCTACAAAGTGATTTAAAAAGAGATGCAAATAACTAAATTTTCTAAAACCAAGCTACTAACTTAGTATCAAATGTTGAAAGCTAAACAATCCACTAACTAATTTTAATTAAAAAAAAAACTAATTTTAAGAGCATACTTCAACAATATCATCCTAATAACTATTAATAAGATATACTAATTATTCACATCAATAATAATTATGGCAATATAAAAACTTATAGTAGAGAATATGCTCCAAATATATTTCATATTACATTATAAAATATTATTGAGATCATTATTTTTAATATTTGTCAAGACACTTAAAATAATGTGTATATTACTCTGTCACTTTGAGTTTGTTACATAACGTAAATCAAAGCGAGAGTTTTTTTTAAATGTTGTGATGCAAACTAAAGGTGATAATTATGAATAGAGTATTGGGTACTCTTCCGCCACTCATACAATTGATGAAAATTACTACCTCTTATTCTTATTATTAGTCTCATTTACTTTTGGGAGACTATTCACTTATCACTCTTCAAGTGTATTTTATTTTTAATCTATAAGTTAAAACATAGTCAAGTGAGATCTTATTTGATTCGTTTCAATGCAAAGATTATTAATATCAAAATTTCATAATTTTTAATTAAGTATAATTAGAGATATTAAGGATTGAAATATTGTCTCGACAAATGTGAAAAAAACAAATGAGACTAATAGATTAAATAGGAGGGAGTACCTTTTTATGCTTTTAATAGTAGTCTATGGTTGCCAAGGGAGATGGTTGTTCATCAAAATCAAAAACAAAAAAATATTTTTAGAAAAAAAGGAGATAAAGTTCATACAATTTCTACAAATTCAAGCTATTTCATTGTTCATACAATTCCCATCGTTCGTAGATCCTTAACTACAAACATTCAAGAGAAGGCATAACTTCAGTGTATCCTGTACGGCAAAACAACCCCAAACCTTTGATAACAAACAAAATGACACAAGAAACTACACTTTTCACCCAAAAGTTTAAAACAACAATCATAAATTGCTTCAGAAATGCAAAGCACTAGGGTGTGCCTTAGTCATTCTAGTCTCCCCATACGGCTCGTCGTTATCCATCCTCTTGTTGTTCCGAAGAGCAGCATATGCAATTACGTAGAAGATGACAAGGAGTATGAGCACGATGATATTGATGATCGATACCTTTCTCCAGCTGTGCTTAAGGCTAGCCAGCACACCCGCCCTGCAGGAGTCGCAACCATAGCACAAAATTTGCTGATCATTGTTCCATCGAGCACAGTCTGGACTGGGACCTACGAGCCCGCCACCTGGGCTCCATAATGTCTCGTTCATATAGGTATAACCACAATCGGTTGGTGGCTTGCAACACCCGGACTGCGTATAACGCAATGGACAGAGATTATGCACAGATAATTTAAGCATTAGTAGCAAAATTACAAAATCTTTTTTTTAATGATGAAAATAAGAGATAATAATGATCAAATATTTAAGTTATACTCATTTGTCTCTTTGAATTTGCAATATGACACATCGAAGTAAAATATTTTTGCTTAAACGCAAGAGTAAAACTTTAATCTCACACAAACACAATCAATACATAGTAAATATTAACTGTATATTAGATGCTGTCGAACAAGAATAGTGATGCAATGCACAATAATGAAGAAGCCATGGTCTACAACCTAATCAATTAAACCATATTAGAACATACTTCCTCTGTTTTTCTCATTTTGCACCACTTTTATTTTAATTTGTCCCGCTGATTTTGCATCCTTTTTCACTCTCATTCTTTATATCTCATCCACAAACCTATATTATCTTCCATCTTAATTACTCGTTTCCATCCTCTACTAGTTCTTTTGTCTCATTCCTCAACCCAATATCTCTCTGCACTAAATTTCACTCATTTTACACTAGGTGCAAAATGAGGACAGAGGGAGTGTTGAAGTGCCCATGTATTGCCCACATGTGAGTTGTTCTACATCGGAGAAAGAGAAGAGTATGCATCACTTTATAAACTCAAGGAGTAACTAACTCCTACTATCACCAATTAGTTTTAGTAGTGAACCTTCTTTGGGTTTATGAGTAGACTACTTCTCCTCCTTGTTTGGATTGCCCAAACCCATTTTCTAAATTCTATCAGGGAATATATAGCTTATGAAAGAATGAAAATGGAGGCCATATAATAAGAACCAAACAAGAAATTATTTTGAGAACAAAATCATGTTACATGAGCAATAGAGTAACAGATTTTCTTAGGATGGCAAGTGATCTAAGCCACAGGAAAAGGCGATATTGGGGCCCTTAACCTTTGATACAGTGGTTGGAAGAAGGACGATAGAACATAGAAACAGGTAGCTAACTTCATGATGTGACCCTATTTTGTTGATGGGTTGTCAAATAAGCCTCCATAAGATATCATACATCACCTAAATTTGGTTAAATGAAAATTTGGTAGAAGCTTACCTTTCTATATATGGACCTACACAAGTTTGGTTGTGTAAATTATTTGAGGTGTTGGATACATCACAACTTGATTTCATAGTTCACAAATCACAACTACTAGATGTACAATGTATTGTAGTTATATAAGGCCTACTAAATATCATGCAATTTACTCATTTGCCTAGAAACTTGTTCATCTTTTAAGTTCCAGAGTCTAGACTATTGTGGTAGCAATTTGATTTTAGGGTAGAGGTGTTCAACGGGTTGGGTCATAATTTTAATGGGTCGGGCCAGGTCATGTCTGGTGTTAAACGGGTCGGGGCGCGTCAAAGCCTGTTTAAATACAATACACTTTGACCCGTTTTTTAAAGTTCATAAAATAATTTTTTATTTTACTTTATGGCCCGTAGAGTCAATTCAACTATGTATATAAGTATAAAAAAAAGGTGGTAAAATATTTTTTGCAACCAATTCCTATAATTATCCGACCCGGCCCTTCACACAAAGGCTCGTTAATGACCCGACCCGTTATTGACCTGTTAAAATGTGACCTGCCCCGTTGAACACATCAAGGTTACCGAGGTTGTCTCATAGTATAAAAATGCGGTAACTGTTAAGTAACAGGATTGATACAGCAATGATCTTATCGCCAAATATCGGCCGAAAGCATGAGATATCGATAACGTGAGTCTACCACAGGTGTATAAACTGGTGGTTTTAAGAAATTAAAGCCTTTTTTTTATGAAGTTTAAAAATCCTAGAGTAATAGGAAATAAGTAAAAGATGGGAGTATTAAAAAAGAAAGCTAATTCCTTGTGTAAGTAAAGGAAGATGACCTAAAGGGCACTTTTATTTTTAAGGAGCAACCTAATATATATATTACTTGTATAAAATATTTAAAATATCAGAAATGTGTTTCTTTTAACTCACATATAGTAATCAATGGAAGAAAAGAAAGATTACCTTTTCCTTTTCATTATCTTCAAAACGTATTTTACAACCAAACAATAAACACCAACATGTATAAATAAATATATTTAATATAAAAGACTTGGCCTTTAAAATTTCAATTTGAAAGCATGCATATATTAAAAAAATGGATAAATACAAAATTAATTTAAAAAAATAATATTGGCAAAAGTGACCTTTGGAAAGGCAAATGGGGAAAAAGCAAAAGAAAACGTAAAGGAGGTAGGTGAAGTGAAGTGGACTGTTTTGGAGTGTGATGAATTACAAGACAAATGCCTTCTCACCAAGATTCCAATTTCCAAATACTTCTCTTGCTTATATGGACATGATTAAGCAAATCTCAAATGTATATTCTTTTTTTTATTATTATTTTTTTTTAAAGAAATGTATATTCTATTTCAAATCTGGTTGATATTGCTTTTTACTAGTGGATCTTCAACGCAATAACTCACTGGAAAAAGGATTTGTAATTCAAATCTCAAAATGCTACTTCATGAGAGTTTTCTAAAAACACAGATAGGACCGGCCTTAAGGATGGGTAAGAGAGGTCGTCGCCCAGGGTTCCATGTCAAAAAAGTAAAATTAATGGTTGTAGAAGGTCAATATAGATTATAATTTGCACAGGAAAAAGGCTCCAAAGTGCTATTTCGCCTAGGACCCTAAAATATCTAGGATCGACCCTAGCACGGATATGATTTGACATGAGGCACACGACCAACACGATACGATTTCCACATTTAATAAGGAGTATATATCATATGGAGTAGAAAAACAAGCGAACACCTAACATTATTATTGGTTATGAGATAGGTATATATTTTCTTTATTTTAGGGTAAATTGACGAATTATTAGGCAATAGAGCTTTAAGTGCATATTTACAGTCCTTGACCACCAATTTGCAAAATTTAATATTTCTACAACATTATTTTGGAGTTACACAATCCTTAAAAAGTAAATTAAATAATAATACAAATAAAAATTAAACGAAACTCAAATGGTTAAAATACTTTTTTTAATAAACTTTTTGGTTTAGAAAACTATATTTTTCTAAAGTATTTTTGGTTTTAAAAAGTAATAATAAGCTAAATATAGAAGTCTATTCCCAACAAATTATCTCATAGGTAGGGACAAAGCTACAAGGCTCCTGGTGGGACCATATTGTATTTTTAACTCGGTCCCCTTACTAATTAATAATATAACGAAAGTATCAATTGTTGGGTAATATTTTTTTATTAGTATATCGATCATCTGACTAGTGTATTGGCTATTAAAATTTTTACTAGTGTATCGGCTATTTAGCCCCTTAAAGCGAAATTTCTAGCTCCTTCTTGCTTAAAGGATTTGTGAATAAGTTATCTCCCTATCAATAATTGGTGATGGGTCATCTTGGGGGATTAAATGGAAGTAAATGAATTTGTTTTATAAAATGGTGATCCATGTTGGATCCTAATCTGTAAAGCATATTTATTGAACTTATATACTCCTAGCAAACATCACAAATTCAAATATCATTTGAGTGTGAGTTTTGTAGGTTGGGAAGGAAATAATTTTCTGTATTTTGAAAAACAACTTTAATGATGGAGGAAGAACACAACAGTTTCCTATGGCCTTTTGCTTTGTTTCACTTTTCCCCAATCCCCCTTTTTGCTAATGCTTTACTATGACTATCTATGGAGTAGATATTACTATATTATCCCCACTATGCTAGTATCATAGACTTAAGTACATTTATTGAAACTCAAACTTGAACACAAAATTTCGTATATAAGATATCTTGAGGACTCAATCATTAGCTTAAACTTTTAATTGAGTTGATTCTTTGTCATAAAAAATCGCGGTAAATAAATTAATTGAAGTAGTTTTAAACTAACATAAAAATTCAAAAATTGATATTTATAAAAATAAAATATTTTATTAGTCGTTCATACGAGTATAATGCATAAATTAATAAGTAAATGATTTGTAAGAACATGAATATAGTATAATTATTCATCAAATGGTACACTAATGAAAATTACAAGTTAGTTTAGTGGTTAAAGTTTTTCTTTTTCATCCTTATAAAACGGGATCAATTTTCACTATTTATAAAAAAAAAATTTTTATTTTCCTTTCCTTTTGAAAATCTCTAGTCTACCCACAATCGTACAATATTCAAATGGCTTGGAAAATTTTCCAAAGAAAAACAAATTAGTCGTCAATTACTACAACAATGATGGACTACTACATGTCTAATTTTCTATTATTGTCTACATCAACATCTAAATAGGAATCTTTTTATTTTTTATAGGGAGTTAATAACAAATGTACTACATCAAAGCTTAGCGGTAAAAAGATAATCATAGAAGTAGTTGTTTGGCAAATAACTTACTTGTTCGACCAGTTAAAAATATAGTTATTTTTTTTAAAGTTAATTGGATTATCATAAGCCAAATTACTAAGGAATATGCTTAGTGAATTTGGATATTAGTTAGTGAACTTAATAGAGATCAGATTAATCGAACCAAAAGCCAATAAAAAAAATTAGTCAAACTAACTTTTTAATTTTGGGTAAAATATAATCTTTCGACGTCTAAATAATCATTTATCAAATACTTCATTTTTTTAGCTTTTTGACCACACAGTATGAATCAATCAATTAAATATAAAAAATGTTTTGAGTAAGGTGATGGAGAATGGTGGGCATCCCACGTGATGTATCCTAAAAAATAGCATAAATAAAAGGAGAACTCCTCCAAGACACAACCATACTCTTAAATCTATTGTTTCCCTAATTTATGAAAAATCATTTAATCAACAATCTATCTTCAATCTTCATGTTCACTACTACTTTTTTTTATTGTGCCTCTGCAAATATTAAGGTCCATATACTCCATGTGACTTGTATTACTCCTATTAGTGAGTAGTGTCTAATACTACCCCATCCTCATTGACCATACTTATTTCTGGTATTCATTAAAGAATCTTAGATTCCTAAACTAAATGCCAGTTGTAAATCCAAAAAAAAAAAACATTATAATATTTACAAAGTTTATGTCATTTGTAAGATTGGAAATTTTTATTTTTTTAAAAAAAAATGTCTAAAAAGTATCTCTTTTAATCTACTTTAATAATAGTAATTCCTCTTCATTTCAAAAGAAAACAATTTCACGTGGTAAATTTAAAGTTTTGGGTTTGTCATGTGGTGATCAAAAATTTTCAAAAATCAATGCGGAAATCCTTAGGTTTACCAACTTCTTCCACTGTGACCTTATTGCACAGAAAACGTTAGTAAACGTTAATTTCGAAGCTTAAAGGCTACTAAACGCCTAATCATGTGACTCGCCATTTCAAATTGCATCAATTTCAACCTATTTCCCCAAAATATCAAGCCTAACTCTACTATCTTTCATCCAAATCACATTTTTTCCCCAAATTCAAACTCTAGCTTTTTTCAATTGAATTCAAAATCAATTTTGGGGATTTAGGGTTAGGGCTTAAAGGAAATTGGGGAAATTGAGAGTTTAGTTGGGAAAATAGGAATTCATCAAATGCAATAAACTGAAACACCAAACAAACATTTGCTAACGTTTCCGGATAAAAGGTTATAGAGAAATAATTTGGTAAATCTTAGGGTTGCCGTGTAAATTTTTAAAAAGTTATTTTAATCATTCTCTCCAAATTTGCTTCCTAAGAGAAGTGGATAAAAGTGATATTTTATGAAAACGCGGGAAAAATATGTAGATGTGATAAAAAAAAACAAGGAAAAAACAAGATTAAAAACAGAAATTAGACAAATTAAATGGGGAATTAAAAATGGAAGTGGATGAATTTCGTGAGACTCATGATTTTAATCATTCATAAACAAAAAAAAAAACTCATGTTTTCACTAAGAAACAAAAATGTCCAGTAATATTATCAGCACCAAAGTACATTAAAACATGATGAATCAAATATCAATCAGTCAGCCAAAACAAGTAAGCAGTAAAATAGTTTTATTTGGTAAAATCTTGTAGATAAACTAATAAAGTATGGCCTATTATTCAAAGTTCTAACATTTTAAAATTTAGGATAAGCATGTTGATAAATAATGATTTCACATCAAATAATTCATCGGATTTGCGTTCAGTCAACATTCCTCTTATACGGGTTTGATGTACAAGACCGAATTTATCAAAGCACTTAAAGCAAAAAAATTGCATATTTGAATTCATTATGTAAAATCACAAAATTTATCTGCAATAGGATCGGCCGAACAATTATCTAAACATGTCTATATAAATAGGTTTTTAATCAAAAATCGATCATTAAACTTTTAAGTGACTTCTTGTTTTGAGGTCGTCTAACAGTGAAATAGTCTCATACAAGACGAGCTATTTATTCATATTCCCATCACAACAAATTAAATGAGTAAAAGTATTAAATTAGAAATCACTCCAATAATTGATTAAATTAAAATAATTGAGAAAACAGAGGAAATTACCTCAATAGGACTAAGTTTTCTGGAGTAGAACATATCAGTAGTTTCAGGGATGCCATTAACAGTCCTTCTCATCTTCCCACAAACCCTAGAATCTCTAATACATGAAGCAATCTTATACCAATAACTATTATCAGAAACTCTTCTTTCAAGCCAACCCGAATAATCCTCCAAATAGTACTCCAAATAAGCCCGGTTCAATACGGGTCGACCCGACCCTTTATCAGTAACAGCATAAGCAAATATAACGAACCCAATCAAAGCGGCGATGATAAAGAACATAGCCCACATATAAAGATACATAAGAAAAGTATTTCTGTAACAAGAACCAGCAAACCCAGCAAGAGAAACCACCATTAAAGCAACTCCAATAACAATTAATGGCCATTGAAGAAACTTCATACAATCGGTAGAGTTGGCTTTACTACTTAACCATATTCCTCCTGCTAAAATCGGTACCGATAAGAGAAAGGTTAGGAAATTTACAACCCCTATTAGGTGATTACTTGCCCTCATTTTTTTACTTTCTGGGTAGATTTTTTTTGGGGTTTTGAAGGTATTTGTGATGAAATTTCTTGATTTTTGAATGAATAATTTGAAATCTGAGATTTGAATATTTTCTACAGAGTACACATAATGTGGTGTGATTGTGTGGGTATGGGTAAAGAAGGGGGAAAGGGGCAGGTGCTAAGCTGCTTAGAAATGCTGAAACAGGAGTGATTTGTGTATATAAGGTAGTGATGGATGCAAGGTTTGCGGGGTAAATATGATTATTTTATGACAAGAGGTTGGACTATTGCAGAGAACGTCTTAGTAAATAACGGATATTTATGTGCTTGATGAATTGCCCTTATGTGGTAGGATGTGATAGGGTGAGAGATTTGTTATTTTAGTTTATCTTTTTTGATTTTGTTTATTTTAATATTATTATTTTTGTCGTTTTGTGGTGATTTGCAAATCACGATTATTGATTTGGTATTTTTGGACTATTGTATTAGCATGTGGACGGTGACATTGGGGGGCCTTCTTAAGAGTATTATTAACAATTAACAATGAAATGACATAATGTGATTGTTTGTCACAAAACAATTGCTTTATATTATTGATAATGATAAAAATGGAGTGTTATCAAGAAACTCTAACAAGAGGTTATCAAATGACCCATTTCACATATGGTCATTTAAAAGTCTCCTGAGAGATTGTCTATGGCAAAGACGGTTCTCCCAACAGTTCTGCCTAATGATTTTAAATATAAAAATAATATTGATGACAAATCAATTACTTATTTTGCAAAATAGGTTGGCCTATATTTACCTGTCTATGCTATAAACGATTTATGGGAAGAATTTGTAATGGTCATTTGATATGAATAAATATCAATTTTTGTTCTACTTGTAATCTAAAATGTATGGTGTGCCAAGAGCTATATTATCATGTGTAAAAGGGTATTTTGATTATCTTATAGCTTATATAATGGCATGTACCATTGCATCGTGTTTGACATGGTGCAGGTTTTCAACACTTTAGTATGAGTGCACACGCTTGAATATGGCTAAGGATAAGGAGATCAATACAACTTACAAAAGAGGACAAATAATAGCTTATAATTAGAAGTAATTATATTGTTCTTGTATTTATAAAAATAGGCATGTGAGTTTTTAATTAGTCACATGGCTATTTGTGGTGTTAAAAGCCATGTGATAGGCATGTGCTTCTTTTGTCTTGTGCCTATATAAAGGGTCATTAACTCATTGTAAAATTCAGATTTTGATTATGAATAAAACCTGTATTTTAGAGAGAGTTCCTCTTTGAAATGAAAGTGTGAGTGAAGCACTTTTCCTTATCCTTCCAAATTGTGAGTGAAGCAAATTGGAGAAGATAAGAAACCTAAACAAATCAAGGGAGTGAACCATGATTTGATTAGGAGAATCGGAACTTGTTTTGGTGAGTGAAGTCAACAAGATCACATCTAAGATCATAGAAATTTGATCATATCCTTGTTCTTTATAGTAGTTCTTTAAGGGCCTTTTGTAATTCCGCAAACAACCCGATTTGGTCTCATCATTGGGTCCAAATTTGGTGCAAACATTGAGGGAAGTGATGGAAATGCATTGGGGTTTAGTGCAATGGCAGATTTAGAATTCAAAAATCAAAATCATAGGTAGTATCAACGTGTTAATATCCAAAAGATTTTCATAGTTCCAAATAACAATAACATACTATATTATCCACACCAAACAAATTTATTTTGAACACTAATTTTATAAAATAACAAAACTACTACACTAATTTCATTTTTCTATAAAAAAAATAACAAAATCACATTCAAAAACCCACATTCCACAAACACCAATTTCATATTTTTACTTCAATATTAAATAATCAATAGGACACAATCACTTAAATGACAAAACTAATTATGGGCAAACCACAAACCCACAATTCTAAACAAATTCCCAATTATCAATCTCTAATCCAATTATCAATTCTAAACAAACAGCATTAAAAGAAACTTAGAAAGAAACTGAAGAATGACAAAAAAAAAACAAATTCACCATTCTAGATTTCTAGTCATCAATATTTAATAATCAATAAGACACACACAATCAGACAAATGACAAAACTAATACTATGAATTAAGCTACAATACCAAAAACCCGAAATAAATTTATAATTATTAATCTTTATTACTAAACCCTAAAATAATCATTCAAAGAAAAAAAATTACAAAATAAATTAAAGTTTTAAATTTTAACAGAAGAAAGCCCAAATTAATTAAATGAGAGATCGAAATTTAAAAGACAAACTTACAATAAAAACCAAAGAATGGTATTGGTACGAATCAGTGGATAACGGTCTGGTGATCTGAGCAGCGACACGTCGTCAACCAGTCGGCTCGTTAGATTATAGGGATGGTTGAAATCGTGTGACTTGAATCCAAACACATACTTATTGGGTCTCAAAAAAAATTGACCATCCTTACCTACAAGTCAATTAACTTGCCTATCTTTATTCAAAAAGCCCTTTTACATGCAATATAGTACATCATTGACGTTATTAATTCATATCATTTAAGTATGGTACACCTTCATAATCACAAATTTAAGGTATAAATTATTCTTTATGAACTTTTGTATCAATTAAATCGGTCATTTATCTCCCTATTTTTTTTTTGGGAAAAATTACCCAGAATAATACGACCTTTCACTGATTTCCCAAGAATAATACGAACTTTCAATTAACCACCAATAATACGAACTTTGACATGCATTTTCCGCTAGCATACATGACCTATTTATAACCAGTAGTACAGTTCTTTTTTTGACCGTTGTTCAGCAGGTTTCATCTCGTATTATTGGTGGTTAATTGAAAGTTCGTACTATCGGTTGAAACCTGCTGAACAACGGTCAAAAAAAGACTTGTACTACCGGTTATAAACAGGTCATGTATGCCAGCGGAAAATGCATGTCAAAGTTCGTATTATTGGTGGTTAATTGAAAGTTCGTATTATTCTTGGAAAATCAGTGAAAGGTCGTATTATTTTGGGTAGTTTTTCCTTTTTTTATTTCTTTAAATTCATTATCACATTTCCAATCATCAACTTAATCACCGGTTTTTATAGGTGACACTGTTCGGACTAATAAATTTGCCTTCTCATTAAGCAAGTTACACCCCAAACCCAAACAAATTGAATCAAAGTTACACTAAAAGAATTTAACTCCATATATGAAAAGTGTTAGGCTTCTTACTCTTAAGTCTTAACAAGAACAAATAGTCATGCCTCCTAAAAAAGAAGGAAAATTTGCCAAGAATAATCTCAACTATCACCCGTTGGCCAGAAATAATCCCAACTATTGATTATTTTTTAATAATCCCAACTATTGATGAAGTTTGCTGAAAACAGTCCCACTAAATATTCAAACGGCTATAGCAGGTTTTGTTGAGTAATTTTTTTTACCTTTTGTTTTTTTTAACTTTCCTTCATCAATTAGGTAAAACTACCCTTTTATATTCAAAAACTGATTTACCCATTCCATGTTCAAAAACCCATTAAACTCCTTCTTCCACTGACCATTGATGAGCAATCTTCAAACCCTAGAATTCATTGAATCTTAAAGGGATGAAGCTTTTAGATCTTGATCATGGAGGAAGGATAAAGGATGAATGAAGTTTTAGGGTTTAGGATGAATGAAGAAGAAGATGGAGAGGATGAAGGGTAGGTTTACCTAATTTGATGAAGGAAAGTTTAGAAAAAAAAAATAAAAAAAAAACTCAAAAAAACCTGCTATAGTCGGTTGAAAATAGAGTGGGACTGTTTTCAGCAAACTTCATCAATAGTTGGGATTATTAAAAAATAATTAATAGTTGGGATTATTTCTGACCAACGGGTAATAGTTGGGATTATTCTTGGCAAATTTTCCAAAAAAGAATACCCAAACCCAACCTCAACAATTTAAATGGAAAACGGAAAGTAAAAAGTGCGAGAATAAAGACAATGAATTATAGAGTTCATTCCTCTAATTCATACTCCCTCCTAGAGCTGTTCAAAAGTGACCCGACCCGAAAATTCGAACCGAAACCGAAAGTAAATCGACCCGAAAATATCTTCCGTTTTCAGGTTTTTCGAACCGACAATACCCGAACCGATGTTGTACCCGAACTGGTTGACAACCGAAAATGGGAAAGCTGAACCCGAACTGTAACCGAGTTTTGTAACCGACACATAACCGTTAACCGAGATTACCCGAACCTAAAAATGACCGACCCGAGTCATATCCGACCCGAATCATGCTCGAAATCGAACTCGATCCGGCTAAAACCGACTTAACCCGAACGAATTTTAGATCAAATTGCTTTAAATATGAACTAATTTTTAAGATAGAAGTATGATATACTTATTTCAATCATTTTATTAGTTAATCTAATAAATACATGATTTCATATATTTAGAGCTAATAATCAATGATCAATGTTTATTAAACTACTTTTAATTGTACTAGAGGAAAATTTATAGAACTTTATATTTTTAATTTTCGGTCAAACATGTAAAAGTAACAAAGTAATAATGATCACTAATTGATTGTATTTTAACTATTTTGTTTTTGATCGATAGTAATTAGTAATACGTAGCTGAATTCTGTTTTCTAAAAAACGAACCCGATCTGTACCCGACAAAACCGAACCAATTATTAACTGATGACAACCCGACACCGATTAACACTCGACCCAAACTTCAACCGGCACCGAACCGATGCTAACCCGATAGCTCGAATAACCGATCTTTAACCGAACCGTGACTAACCGACCCGACCCGAATGCGACCCGTCATAACAAACAGCCGAAACACAACCGAACCGAATGACACCCGTCCGAAACCGACCCGATCACCCGAATGAACACCTCTAGTCCCTCCTATTCCCCCAATTAGTCCCATTTGACTAGGCACCATTTTTTAGGTGGGTCAAAATGGGACCACTTGAATAGGAGAGAGAGTGTTAATTAGTGAATTGTTAATTGCTAATTGCTAATTGCTAATTGCTAATTGCTAATGCTCTATTATTATCAAACCCAGAATTTGCTTCAAACAAAGTTAAGTAAAACAAAAAAGTAAAAAAAAAAAAAAAAAAGCAAACACAGATTTTGCATCAAATCCAGAATTTGAAACAAAGTAAAAAAAACATTAGACCAAATTTTGAAGAAGAAAGAATATAATCTCCAACAACAAAATCAAACCCACCAAAGTGAAGATCTACAAAGAACATAAACAAAGAAAACAAAAAAAGAACATAAACCCATCAAAATCAAGATCTACAAAAAAAATAAACAAAAAAAAAAAAAAAATTAAACCAAAGTTGAAGAAACAAACCCAAAGTTAAAGAAACAAACCCACATCCATGGTTTCCATTGAAGAAACAAACTCAGAAATAAACCAAGAGTTTAAGAAACAAGCCCAAACAACGAATCAAAACCAAATAATCCCCAACAATACAAATAATCTTAAACAACAAAAATTGAAAACAAAGATGAAGAGACTAAATCCAGAAACAAATAAACCCTAAATCGATTTAGGGAAAATTCAACAAGCTAAGTGAGATAAATGATAGATCTATTAGATGAGACTCTCAATTCTGGGTTCTTGAACACCGTTCGATCCATGTGTGTCAATCCTAGATGCATTAAATGAGAGTAAACTTTGTGCTTTCTTTGCCATTGAAAAGGCTATGAATTATTGATTTAGGGTTCTTGAACCCATAAGAACAAGAGGGAGGAACGTATGAATTCAGTAGGAGGTTAGAGTTTTTCTAAAATGGGAGGTAAGGGTAAGTTTGGATGGATGGGTAAATTAAGATAAATGATTTTAATTAAGATTGGGTGGGATTAATTGGGGTTGTTTAGTTGGGGTTAATAAGAGGATATGTGTAATATTTAAATGTAAGTAAGGGTAATGTGGTAATAAAGACATACCATAAATAGAAATGGGACTAATAGGGTGACTTAACCCTATTTGAAAATGGGACTAATAGGTTGAATAGGAGGGAGTATGACCTAATATGTACCCTTGAGAATAAAGGACTAGTATGATTTAATATCTTCCCACTTTGTCATATTCACCTCATTGGGCATCTTGTTCACACCATCCAAAAGCCTTTTACACCCCATGTTGCACAAGAATAACCTTCATCTTGCCGTAATCCAAAATTCTGATTTCTGCCAAACTTTTCGATGTCCAACTTTATTGATACCATTTATGCCACAAAACCAATTAAGAAACTATCCAACAACCTTCAAAAACCTTAAGCTGAGTGCCAATTTAAGAATTAGGCCCTTACTAGCTATCTTGAGTGTATTGGGTTGAGTTACTTGAGTACTTATATGGCCCATTACAAAATCAATGCAACAACAATTAAGAACAACTAATCTAAGCAATGAAAGAACAATACAACCCAAACATAATGATTTACGTGGTTCACCCTTAATTGAACTAAGTCTACAGTTTAGTCCATATGTCTTGATTACCTTCAAAAAATCTCTAATGGTGGAGTTATAATGGATGATTATCATACTTGAGTGAATTAAGAGAATTTAAGAGAAAGAGAATAAAGGTTATAAACTAAGATAATCCTAATCTATGTGTGTAGCCTTAATTATAACATAAGACTAAACACTTACAATAGAAGCCTAGGAATAGAAAAGTCAAGAGAAGAAATCAATTATCAATTTCCAACAGGTAAAGCCGAGTCCGCTAGAGGAAAAGCCGAGTCAACTTTTTCTTCTGTTTCCAAAATTAAAGTTGCCTTTGAAGGCAATTCTTATGTTCATTTAACCCCCTTTTAACCTTCTCTTATGTCTTTTTACCATGAATTAATGACCTAATCACCTTTAATTAGGCCTAGTAAAAGCTGACCCGACTTGCTAACCCAACCTGAACCTGGGTTCGGGTTGAGATTAACCCAATCAACATAATGGATCGATCCCACCCGATCTATTTAATAAATGGAGTAGGTTCAAGTCATAGTTTTAAATCCGAAACAAACCTGTATAACCTACTTAATTAAATGTGTTAATTTCGAGTTAATCCAATAAGTATAACCTAATCTTAGTTCATTTAATATTTTCTTATTTTTCATAGTAAATACAACATAAACAAAAACCATAAAGTTTAATTAAAGCCTAAAAAATTAAATGTAATAAATGTTAAAAACCTTAAAATGAAAACAAAATATTATAATCGAGTTAAGTGAGTCGAAATCGGGTCAATCTGATCTGTTGCAAGTCGAGTTAGGATTGTGATATTCGACCGAATTAACTTAATAGGTTGGATTAGAATCATGGGACCTAAATTGATATATATATATATATACGACCACAACCCAAACCCGATGTAACTTGATCTGTCAAGGCCTACCTTTAATTACAACACATATCTCTTGAGAGACCGTTTTTGTAAACACGCCTCTCAAAAGTCCAGCCCAAATCTATATTTAGACTTGAACTAGCTTTTGAGAGCCGTCTTTACAAAAGACGGTCTCAAGTAAGAATTTGTGAATATTTAAAAACAAATTCTTGCTATAGACCGTCTATAGCATAGACGGGCAAATATTGGTCAGCCCATTTAGCAAAATAAGTTACTAATTAGCCATCATCCTTATTTTTAAATTTAAAATCATTGGGCTGAGATGTTGGAAAAGCCGTCTTTGCCATAGACGATTTCTTAAAGACCTTTGATATTTAAAAGGTCTTGGGCTTAATAGCCTAGATGGGGTGAATAACAACTAAACCGGTTGGGCCAAGTCCGAAAAGACTCAAATTACTTACAAGTTGGGTATGTACTTGTAGGCTTGTAGCTGCAATTTTCACGTACGTTTGTTGATAATATTTTCAAATCAAATGGTAAAATTAAGTGTCTATTCGTACTTAGTATCTGCGAACAAGTTAAACAGGGTCAACATGTTGATTTTAAAGTAAGAGATTTTCGCACATAGTAAGTGCAAACATACTGAAAACCTAAAACAACCTGTTTTAATTTTTCAGCCTGTTCGCACCTATTAAGTGCGAACAGCCCGAACCTAAAATTTGTGGATTACACACATAGTTTTAGAATAAGTTTGATTATGATCTTTATATAAATAATCTTATTTATTTCAAATTTTGTTGTAGCTTTAGGATAGAAGTATTTTAGTAGTCATTTAATCAAAATTTTGACGTATTTTAAAATTGGGTAACTACCACGCTTATTGATAATATTTTCAAATCAAAATGGTGAAAATCAAGAAAAAAAATAATAAATTTGTGGACTTTGGAATTTGGAGGGTTTCACTTTCCGGACGTGAATGAGCAGATGGAAAATAGTTAAATTTTGAAAACCTGTACTCTTTCGTATTATGGTCCCACTCCTAGACTCCTAATGTACATTACTCTACGTCCCAACAATTTTTTTTTTTATTTTTTTATCTTAGTCTCTCTTAATAGATTTTTATTTTTCAAATTTTACTTATTTATTGTGAATAACTTTATTTTTAAATTATATTTTAATAGTTTAATATTTGTTCTTGGTTTGTAATTAGGATAATTTATTAGTATGTAACATGCTAATAGCAAACTAAGGGAAAAGTAAATTTATTAAAAAATAATTTAAAGTTAAAATTATTTATGATGGACGAGTGAAACGATATTATTAATATCAAATTTTTTTGTAATAATATATATTTTTTTAGTTTCTACTTGTACATATAATTTTCCCTTTTTATCTTATTTTATATTTTTTAAGTTTCTATCTTTATGAAATACTCTATTTTATTCACCGTTATTGTTTCGTTTGGTTTTTAAACTCTATTTATTAATTACTCTTATCAATAAGTTAAAACATAATTATATGTGATCTTGCTTGATTGGTCATAATGTAGATTTCATTAATATCAAATTTTAATAATTTTTATTCAATCACAATTAGGGACATTTAAAATTAAAATAGTGCATCGGTAAATGTAACAATATCAGGCGGAACAATGATAATGATTAGTGAATAAGGGGAGTTATACTTTACCCACTTTTGTTTATTTAGAGTCAAGTATTTCGGGTCAATTCAAATCTAGTTTTACGTTCACATTGATTTTTTTGCATAATTATAAATTCATCTTTTAGGCATATCAATTCGAATCCAATTACACAATCAAACAAACAGTTAGTCTTTTAAAATATGTATCTCAAGTCCAGCCCATCAAAGATTTAAGCGTACTTACCGTATTCTTAATGTCTACTTACATTATCTTTAATACTTAGTTACCTTATCCTTAATATCTATCTTCAATATCTAAATGTCTACTTCCATCACTATTAAAATTATTTACAACATCCTTTAAAAAATATAATAAGTTGACCCAATTAAAAATCGTTTCTGAAAAAGACCGTCTTTCATAAAAATTTATTTCAAATAAATATCAAATCCTAAAATCTATTTTAAATCACAATTTCTTGTGAGAGAGACGATCTCTTCGAGAGACTATCTCTAATTGGATTGGTCCATTAGAAAAAATGTAGAGTAAATATAAACAATAAGCTTTAATGAATTAGGCTTAAAAGACGTCTCTCAAAAAGACGGTTTCTCAGGAGACCGAGTGATTTTAAATAGGAAAAATTGATATTAATAATCCGACCTTTTGTTCATCCGCTGTCAATAATCCAACTTTTTGATTATTTTCTAATAATCCAACGTTTGACCTTAGTTCGCCGTCAATAATCCAACTTTTATTTTAGTTTGCTAGCAACATACCCTATTATTACCCATTACTAGTAATACGGTAAGTTGCGGGCAAATTTATCACAAAGATTGAATTATTTGAAAATAATCAAAAGTTAAAATTATTCATACTGAATAAGTAAAAAGTTGGATTATTAATGTCAATTTTTCCTTTTAAATATCTGTACCATAGTTAGTCCCCAATGGCCCAATTTTAATGGGGTAATGGCAAAGGGTGTAAAAGACAAATTCCATTCCGCGCCTCTCTCCTGTTTCACGCTTACTCCCAATTCCCAACTCCTTATCTCCCTTTCTCTTTCCTCACTCCCTCTGTACACTCCTCCACCTTTTGGCAGTTACACCCCCTTTCTCTTTCTATCTCTACCCTCTGCTCACTACTCCCATTACTCCATTTCTCTTTCAACACCTCTAAAATCTTCAAGACTACTCCAACCCTAACTTATTTCCGGTGAGATACTTGCATTCTTTCTTTCTGTTGTTTATGTATTTCTGTTTTTGAAATGTTATTTCTTATGCTGCTTTGATTTTAGAACGCAAATGTGATAATGTGAGAAATGGGGTTTTTGAGATTTTTCTGGGTTTGTGTTTTTATGGAGTAGTTTTTTTAGGGTTTATTATGGATGGAAAAAGTGTACTGATGATACCTTTCAACCATTGATGTGCTTTTTGCTTATGAATCTTTGTTGGGTATAAAGTTTCTTTAATAGGGTCATATTGTGGGTCATTTCTTATTATCTGTTTAAACATTATTATTATCAGCTATATTTTTCTTTTTTTTTTTTTCAAATTTAAACTTTTCATTTTAAGTTTTAAATTATTTATTAATTTTATCACTTGATTTTACCCAGAAAAGGAACCAAACCAAATAAACATCTGAACAAAGTTTTTTTTTTTTTCCCTTTGTCCTTTGTTTTTGAACTTTTGTGTTAACAATGTACTACAATAGTCCTATTGCTATTGTTTCCATTTTTAGCCTTTTTTAAAATTCATTTTTTGATCCTAAAAAAAAAAAAAAAGAAAGCTGCTTTTATAATTTTAAAATTAAAATTAAAATTAAAATTTTGTTGGTTTTCAAATGGAGTATTAAGAAAAATCTGCTTCAAGCAGCTGTAGGCCATGAACATTTTTCAAGGTTTTTTTTAATGAAATTTCTAATGTTACATATGATTTCTTTTGACATGTGCTCCTGTGCTTGCTCCTTAATTCTCGGCCATAACTGATAAAATTAGCAAATAATATTATTCCAGAAATACCCTTTAAGTGGGACCTGTTTGGATTAATGTTGTCCAACCCATAAAGATGAAAGGGGGGTAGGTTGTGTAAATTCTTGTGCAGTTAGTGTCACCAATTTGACAATTTCTGCTCACACTACTTAGTACCTACTTCCCTCTTAATAATGTTCATTTTACCTAACTGTTGGAAAATATTTAGTACTTTTGCTATTAGGATTTAGGAATAAAGGGGAAAATAAGAATTGAAAGAAATGTTATGATTATGTGGCCAATGTGGGTTATAACTTATAAATTTTGGTTCTTTTCAATCTCATGCATAATTAATTTATATACTTCCTCAGTTTGCTTCATTATGGTTATGGAAACTATTTATCTTTTAAGCTTATTTTATATGTTGCGGCTAGAGTGTAAGAAAAAATATACTCAAATGCAATCTTGTTTGAATTGTCTAATCACAAACTTTCATAATATTAACTTTTTATACTTTTTAGATGTGTACAATTTAATGTATAAATGACCAAAATAACACATTGAATGGCGTAATAAGTCAAACATAGCAAGTATAATGAAACGGAGGAAGGTTATGATCTATGTAGTCCTAATGGGTATGTATAAATATTAATTATATTGCCTAAGATGGTATTAAGTTAGAAATTTTGAACTATTCAATTGTAGTTTTCTCTTTTCTTGTATTAGGAATAAAACTAAAACTTTATGAAATATAGATGTTATATATGAAGAGGAGAAGAAGATATGGCAAAACAAGGAATAAGATGTGTGGAGGAAGAAAAAGTAGGGGGGTAGAACAGCATTGAATGTGTGAAGATGTAATATTAATGTGATGATGGTCATATGCATTGGATTCTTTTATTAAGATTGTCTGTGTTTTGTGATTACTCTGCTATGTTTGCAGAGTTTGTGGACCCAAAACAGCATTGATTGTGTGAAGATCTAATATCATTTCGAAATTTACGCCTTGTGTTGTGTTAAAGGGGAAGTTGAACTTCATTATGCAGACACCCAAAGCAAGGTAAGAATGAGATTTTACATTCTATCAAGAGTATTTCCCTATACTTTACTTTTTATGTTTTTTTTTGATTTATGATTATCTGTGTTTCTTGGAATTTAGTTCTTGTGTTTGGCACTGGTATATGTCTTTGAGTGTCAATCTTGTCTTTTTTGTGGATAATAATTGTATTTTTTGGTGTACATGTAGTGTCAAGTGCCCAATATAAAACCCACTATTCTTTGATCATTTTTTGATGTATTAATGTTTTGTAGTTGGAGTATGACTTAATTTTCTTATATTTTGTTCTTCTGTGGAATTATTGATGGAAAATTGGGTGATTTATCTGTTTATTCACCCTTTATGCACTGCTGTGAAATTATTAGTAATTCGACGTTTTGTAAATGCAATGTTGTCAACGATTCGAACTAAGAGCATTTGTGCATCTCTAGCCAACTGCTTTACTTCTGAATAGATAATAACAAAGCTTGAATATTTATCCTGATTTAGGAATAGTTATCATAGGATGATTTGGTTCCGTGATTAACCATAGGGTTTTTTCTTTGTTGGGCTTAAGATTTAAGGGTAGTGACTAAAAACAATGTCTGTCTTGTCTATGTCATCCTCAATAAAAAGAAAAGAGAAACCAGACTGGATGGTTTTGCATACAGTTTAGCGTTCACCGGGCTACATTTATCTGTTGTATTCACTACTCAGATCAACATATCCTATGGTTAACGTTTTTGATATGAAGTAGATTCACAAAAACCTGGCTTGTGAATTTTATGATTTTGCTTATTTCTTCTCTTTGGTCTTCCTTAAACAATGGTTACTAGACCTAATAAGATCGAATTTCTTAAGCACTTTTTGTCATTTTGGGTGGTATATGACTTGTGAAGTGGAGTCATGTATATGATTGTAGTTATGGTTAATTCTAGCTCCCTCGTCCTCTCATGCATTCTTGGTTGTGTACTTTTGTTTCTTGCTCTAAATATTACCAAAACGTCTTAGTCTATTCGGTTCATAGTTACAAAGTAACAAGTAAAATCAATTTCAACTTCTTAGCTAAGAACCAAGTGTAAGCTTGTGTTGGCTACAAGTCAAGCCTACTTTTATTGTTTTTTTGAAAACAAAGCTTTCAATGATTTTATTATGCATTTCTGTTTCCTGCTTTACTCTCTATACTGACCTATACTCCCCCGTTCCCTCTGTAGCAGAGGAAGTCCCAAAGAGTCTCCTCAAAAAGTCTCTGCACGTCCAGTTAGACAGCTGAAGATAAATTCAAGTGAACCAAGCTCTCTGTCTCCTTCGAGTAAGGCAGCTGTTAAGACTCCTAAAGACAGAAGCCCAAAAGTTATCGAGCGAAGATCTCCAAGGAGCCCAATTCCAGAGGTACCGACTAATTTAGTCTTTCTCATGATAGGTTCAATATTACGGCACTTTCTGAATATTGTCACACAACATCCAATCACCCCAACGTCATCAAGTGGCCGACTCATATAGGTTTTCACATAATAGGTTCAATTTGGACTCTTCTAGGATTGATCTGATACACAGTTTGAGCTTTATCAGTCATTGATCAAATTTCCTCAACTTTTTTCCCTTTGATGTGTTCAAATTTTCAGCGAAAACGCCCAAGCAAATTGTCGGCATTGGAATCGCAGATTTCCAAACTTGACGATGATCTGAAAAATGTGAAAGACCAGCTTATTACTTCTGAATCATCAAAAAAGGAGGCTCAGCATGATGCAGAGGAAGCAAAAAGGCAACTAGCCGATATTTCTGTACAACTGGAAGAATCTCAGAAGCAACTTTCTCAAGTTCTTGCTTCCAAGGAAGGAACTGTCGTCCTTCAAAATGATTCAGAAGAGCAAGAGTGGAAATCTCAGATCGAGTCTGTTCGTAACCAGCACTCGATTGATTCAGCAGCTTTAGCTTCAGCCTTGGACGAGATTCAGAAACTCAAACTGCAACTCGAGAAGGTCACTGAATCTGGTAATTCACAAGCTGAGCAAAGCGAAATTGCACATGCTGAACTCAAATATCTGAAAGATAAGTTGGCTGAAACTTTCTCTCTTCTTGAAAGTATGAAACAAGAGCTAAAAGAATCTAAAGAATCCGAAGCAGAGGCTCAAAATCTTGTCAGGGAAACTCTTATCCAACTAGAAGCAGCCAAAGAGACTGTTAATGCGCTCAGATCGGATGCCGTCAAATCCACTGAGGCCTATGATTCTGTTACGGCTGAACTAGAGAAGTCGAGGGCACATGTAAGCTATCTTGAGGGTGTTGTGAAAGGACTTAATACCGATCTCATGAAATTCAGTAGTGTTAATGCTGTTGATAGCGGTGGCGATCAGATAATGTCAGAAGATGTCAGTCAGCTTCAAATGGAGCTTAAAACTGCACAATCTGAGGTGAGGCAGCTCAAAGCTGCATTAGAAGCTGCTGAAATAAGGTACAATGATGAACGTTCTCGCAGCACCATGCAGTTGGAAAATGCATCTGGGCTCTTTACGAATATCAAGGAGCAATCAAGTCTTAGAGAGGCTGAACTGGAAGCAGCGCTGAAGAAAGCAAGCGTGAATATTGAAGAGCTGAAGGCGAACCTGATGGACAAAGAAACCGAATTACAGGGAATTTCAGAAGAGAATGAAAGCTTGAGTATGAAGCTTGAGAAATCTCAGGCATCGCTAAAAGAAGAGGAAATCGAATATGAGCTTAAAAAATTGAGGGAACAAGTGGCTGATTTAAGGGCAAATTTGATGGACAAGGAAACAGAAGTACAGAGTGTATTAGAGGAGAATGAGAAGCTGAAGCTCGAGATGAGTAAACAGGAAGTCGACAGGGGAACTGATAATGGGCAAGTTGCTGCTGCGGTGGAAGCATCTCGTGCTGCTGAACAAGATGCTATCACCAAGCTCGGGTACATGATGGAAGAAGTTGATAAAAGTAACAAGAAAGCAGCAAGGGTTGCCGAGCAGCTTGACGCAGCTCAAGCAACTAATGCAGAGATGGAGGCGGAGCTTAGAAAACTTAAAGTGCAGTCTGATCAGTGGAGAAAGGCGGCAGAAGCGGCTGCTGCTATGCTTTCAAATGGGAACAATGGAAAATATGTGGAGCGGACGGGATCAATGCCTCTTGATAACAAATATAGTCCTGTTGGGGGCAGACTTAGCTCCCCCTACTTGGACGACTATGATGATGATTCCTTCAAAAAGAAGAATGGTAATGTCTTGAAGAAGATCGGCGTTTTGTGGAAGAAGCCACAGAAATGAAATGCAGAGACAGGCAAGCTTCTTTTGGTCCCTTCAGTTATTTTCATTGTTCATACTCTTTTTAAAAAACAATTTACACTTTGTCCCAACCTCTTAAATTACAGAAATTAATGATTTTTACAAAAACTCCCTTTATAGTTTGTAACATATGGGCATACAAAGAAATCTTGTCTTAAATCTCTACTGTATCCTTCCTTCGATTGAGATTTGCTACATCATGTATATCACTCGACACTCAGAGCTTTTAAGAAAATCTGTAGCACTCTCAACGAGACAAAGGGGGATTTTTTAGTGTAGAATGGAACCCTTTGTTGGAAAATAACCCACATGTGACCCATGTCGAAAAATTAGAGAGCTTGACTATCATTTGTACTTGATGGACTACTCCTCTAAGTACCAATCGGTTTTAGGATGAAATCTCATCGGATTTGTGTATAGTCCACTCCCTCTTATGTGGGTCTTGTTGTATACAAGCCTTATAGCAAATTTATTACCTTGGTCGTAAGTACTATCATGTCTTTGCTAAGTTGGCATCTAGAGACCAAATTTATATTGGAAAGGCCGAGATCCCATCTTCGAAAATCCTACAAGAGTATACACATAGCTAGGAATTCTCTATTTTGCTTATTGTGATGAACTTTTCTTTCCATCCATAATCCATTTAGTTGATTGTTTTTGTTCACTTTATCGTGTTGGCAGAAATTGAAGATTGCTTGTGAAGGTTGTCGCTCGATGAATCTGCAATCTAGTACCCGCCCCCGGTGATTTCAGAGAATTCTGCAGCATGCAATATGCAGTAATAATAGTGTATTCTGCTGCCTAATGGAAAGACTAATGTTTCCATCCAAGAATATTTATGTGAATGTATATGTAATGTGTATTAGGATTTAGGACTACTCTTGGTTTATGTACTGACTGTAGTTTTGGTAAGCCAAATATGTATATCTGGTTTACTACCCAAACGAAACTCATGTAAGACCAGTTTGTGGAAATCCAGTTGCATATGATGGAATCCTTGAAGGAATTTGCCTCAAACTTTTTGAAGTGAAAAATCAAACATACGATCTCATCGAGAGAAAGTGATAAAAGTGATATCGAGTTAGATGAGACTCGTTTATCAATTTATGTTGAAATATTGAATGAATCAACACAAATTGTTGAGATAGATGGTTCCTCCAAGAGACGGTCCTTTCCAGAGGTGTATTAGATTTATGGGCTAAATAACTCAATTAACACAAATTAAAGATAATAAAAATGCGTGTTTTAGTTTTGAGGTTGTCTCTTAGAGAGACAGTCTGTCACAGCTCACAAGAATAGCTAATCAAACAAACAATATGTTGGTGCAAATTTTTTAACACTAAAAATGCACTCATCAACTTTATCTTTATGGTTTAATAATTTCTTAATCATATATATGAAGAATTTTATTTTACTCTTCTAATTGAGAAAATTCTACCTTTAATGCATCTTTCTCACAAGCCTGAAAATAATTTTCCAGTGCTATTTTAACAATTTCATCTGGAAACGAATTTTAAAGTTAGATTTTATCCGATATATATATATATATATATATATATATATATATATATATATATATATATATATATATATATATATATATATATATATATATATATATATATATATATATATATAATCAAAAGTTAAAATTATTCATACTGAATAAGTAAAAAGTTGGATTATTAATGTCAATTTTTCCTTTTAAATATCTGTACCATAGTTAGTCCCCAATGGCCCAATTTTAATGGGGTAATGGCAAAGGGTGTAAAAGACAAATTCCATTCCGCGCCTCTCTCCTGTTTCACGCTTACTCCCAATTCCCAACTCCTTATCTCCCTTTCTCTTTCCTCACTCCCTCTGTACACTCCTCCACCTTTTGGCAGTTACACCCCCTTTCTCTTTCTATCTCTACCCTCTGCTCACTACTCCCATTACTCCATTTCTCTTTCAACACCTCTAAAATCTTCAAGACTACTCCAACCCTAACTTATTTCCGGTGAGATACTTGCATTCTTTCTTTCTGTTGTTTATGTATTTCTGTTTTTGAAATGTTATTTCTTATGCTGCTTTGATTTTAGAACGCAAATGTGATAATGTGAGAAATGGGGTTTTTGAGATTTTTCTGGGTTTGTGTTTTTATGGAGTAGTTTTTTTAGGGTTTATTATGGATGGAAAAAGTGTACTGATGATACCTTTCAACCATTGATGTGCTTTTTGCTTATGAATCTTTGTTGGGTATAAAGTTTCTTTAATAGGGTCATATTGTGGGTCATTTCTTATTATCTGTTTAAACATTATTATTATCAGCTATATTTTTCTTTTTTTTTTTTTCAAATTTAAACTTTTCATTTTAAGTTTTAAATTATTTATTAATTTTATCACTTGATTTTACCCAGAAAAGGAACCAAACCAAATAAACATCTGAACAAAGTTTTTTTTTTTTTCCCTTTGTCCTTTGTTTTTGAACTTTTGTGTTAACAATGTACTACAATAGTCCTATTGCTATTGTTTCCATTTTTAGCCTTTTTTAAAATTCATTTTTTGATCCTAAAAAAAAAAAAAAAGAAAGCTGCTTTTATAATTTTAAAATTAAAATTAAAATTAAAATTTTGTTGGTTTTCAAATGGAGTATTAAGAAAAATCTGCTTCAAGCAGCTGTAGGCCATGAACATTTTTCAAGGTTTTTTTTAATGAAATTTCTAATGTTACATATGATTTCTTTTGACATGTGCTCCTGTGCTTGCTCCTTAATTCTCGGCCATAACTGATAAAATTAGCAAATAATATTATTCCAGAAATACCCTTTAAGTGGGACCTGTTTGGATTAATGTTGTCCAACCCATAAAGATGAAAGGGGGGTAGGTTGTGTAAATTCTTGTGCAGTTAGTGTCACCAATTTGACAATTTCTGCTCACACTACTTAGTACCTACTTCCCTCTTAATAATGTTCATTTTACCTAACTGTTGGAAAATATTTAGTACTTTTGCTATTAGGATTTAGGAATAAAGGGGAAAATAAGAATTGAAAGAAATGTTATGATTATGTGGCCAATGTGGGTTATAACTTATAAATTTTGGTTCTTTTCAATCTCATGCATAATTAATTTATATACTTCCTCAGTTTGCTTCATTATGGTTATGGAAACTATTTATCTTTTAAGCTTATTTTATATGTTGCGGCTAGAGTGTAAGAAAAAATATACTCAAATGCAATCTTGTTTGAATTGTCTAATCACAAACTTTCATAATATTAACTTTTTATACTTTTTAGATGTGTACAATTTAATGTATAAATGACCAAAATAACACATTGAATGGCGTAATAAGTCAAACATAGCAAGTATAATGAAACGGAGGAAGGTTATGATCTATGTAGTCCTAATGGGTATGTATAAATATTAATTATATTGCCTAAGATGGTATTAAGTTAGAAATTTTGAACTATTCAATTGTAGTTTTCTCTTTTCTTGTATTAGGAATAAAACTAAAACTTTATGAAATATAGATGTTATATATGAAGAGGAGAAGAAGATATGGCAAAACAAGGAATAAGATGTGTGGAGGAAGAAAAAGTAGGGGGGTAGAACAGCATTGAATGTGTGAAGATGTAATATTAATGTGATGATGGTCATATGCATTGGATTCTTTTATTAAGATTGTCTGTGTTTTGTGATTACTCTGCTATGTTTGCAGAGTTTGTGGACCCAAAACAGCATTGATTGTGTGAAGATCTAATATCATTTCGAAATTTACGCCTTGTGTTGTGTTAAAGGGGAAGTTGAACTTCATTATGCAGACACCCAAAGCAAGGTAAGAATGAGATTTTACATTCTATCAAGAGTATTTCCCTATACTTTACTTTTTATGTTTTTTTTTGATTTATGATTATCTGTGTTTCTTGGAATTTAGTTCTTGTGTTTGGCACTGGTATATGTCTTTGAGTGTCAATCTTGTCTTTTTTGTGGATAATAATTGTATTTTTTGGTGTACATGTAGTGTCAAGTGCCCAATATAAAACCCACTATTCTTTGATCATTTTTTGATGTATTAATGTTTTGTAGTTGGAGTATGACTTAATTTTCTTATATTTTGTTCTTCTGTGGAATTATTGATGGAAAATTGGGTGATTTATCTGTTTATTCACCCTTTATGCACTGCTGTGAAATTATTAGTAATTCGACGTTTTGTAAATGCAATGTTGTCAACGATTCGAACTAAGAGCATTTGTGCATCTCTAGCCAACTGCTTTACTTCTGAATAGATAATAACAAAGCTTGAATATTTATCCTGATTTAGGAATAGTTATCATAGGATGATTTGGTTCCGTGATTAACCATAGGGTTTTTTCTTTGTTGGGCTTAAGATTTAAGGGTAGTGACTAAAAACAATGTCTGTCTTGTCTATGTCATCCTCAATAAAAAGAAAAGAGAAACCAGACTGGATGGTTTTGCATACAGTTTAGCGTTCACCGGGCTACATTTATCTGTTGTATTCACTACTCAGATCAACATATCCTATGGTTAACGTTTTTGATATGAAGTAGATTCACAAAAACCTGGCTTGTGAATTTTATGATTTTGCTTATTTCTTCTCTTTGGTCTTCCTTAAACAATGGTTACTAGACCTAATAAGATCGAATTTCTTAAGCACTTTTTGTCATTTTGGGTGGTATATGACTTGTGAAGTGGAGTCATGTATATGATTGTAGTTATGGTTAATTCTAGCTCCCTCGTCCTCTCATGCATTCTTGGTTGTGTACTTTTGTTTCTTGCTCTAAATATTACCAAAACGTCTTAGTCTATTCGGTTCATAGTTACAAAGTAACAAGTAAAATCAATTTCAACTTCTTAGCTAAGAACCAAGTGTAAGCTTGTGTTGGCTACAAGTCAAGCCTACTTTTATTGTTTTTTTGAAAACAAAGCTTTCAATGATTTTATTATGCATTTCTGTTTCCTGCTTTACTCTCTATACTGACCTATACTCCCCCGTTCCCTCTGTAGCAGAGGAAGTCCCAAAGAGTCTCCTCAAAAAGTCTCTGCACGTCCAGTTAGACAGCTGAAGATAAATTCAAGTGAACCAAGCTCTCTGTCTCCTTCGAGTAAGGCAGCTGTTAAGACTCCTAAAGACAGAAGCCCAAAAGTTATCGAGCGAAGATCTCCAAGGAGCCCAATTCCAGAGGTACCGACTAATTTAGTCTTTCTCATGATAGGTTCAATATTACGGCACTTTCTGAATATTGTCACACAACATCCAATCACCCCAACGTCATCAAGTGGCCGACTCATATAGGTTTTCACATAATAGGTTCAATTTGGACTCTTCTAGGATTGATCTGATACACAGTTTGAGCTTTATCAGTCATTGATCAAATTTCCTCAACTTTTTTCCCTTTGATGTGTTCAAATTTTCAGCGAAAACGCCCAAGCAAATTGTCGGCATTGGAATCGCAGATTTCCAAACTTGACGATGATCTGAAAAATGTGAAAGACCAGCTTATTACTTCTGAATCATCAAAAAAGGAGGCTCAGCATGATGCAGAGGAAGCAAAAAGGCAACTAGCCGATATTTCTGTACAACTGGAAGAATCTCAGAAGCAACTTTCTCAAGTTCTTGCTTCCAAGGAAGGAACTGTCGTCCTTCAAAATGATTCAGAAGAGCAAGAGTGGAAATCTCAGATCGAGTCTGTTCGTAACCAGCACTCGATTGATTCAGCAGCTTTAGCTTCAGCCTTGGACGAGATTCAGAAACTCAAACTGCAACTCGAGAAGGTCACTGAATCTGGTAATTCACAAGCTGAGCAAAGCGAAATTGCACATGCTGAACTCAAATATCTGAAAGATAAGTTGGCTGAAACTTTCTCTCTTCTTGAAAGTATGAAACAAGAGCTAAAAGAATCTAAAGAATCCGAAGCAGAGGCTCAAAATCTTGTCAGGGAAACTCTTATCCAACTAGAAGCAGCCAAAGAGACTGTTAATGCGCTCAGATCGGATGCCGTCAAATCCACTGAGGCCTATGATTCTGTTACGGCTGAACTAGAGAAGTCGAGGGCACATGTAAGCTATCTTGAGGGTGTTGTGAAAGGACTTAATACCGATCTCATGAAATTCAGTAGTGTTAATGCTGTTGATAGCGGTGGCGATCAGATAATGTCAGAAGATGTCAGTCAGCTTCAAATGGAGCTTAAAACTGCACAATCTGAGGTGAGGCAGCTCAAAGCTGCATTAGAAGCTGCTGAAATAAGGTACAATGATGAACGTTCTCGCAGCACCATGCAGTTGGAAAATGCATCTGGGCTCTTTACGAATATCAAGGAGCAATCAAGTCTTAGAGAGGCTGAACTGGAAGCAGCGCTGAAGAAAGCAAGCGTGAATATTGAAGAGCTGAAGGCGAACCTGATGGACAAAGAAACCGAATTACAGGGAATTTCAGAAGAGAATGAAAGCTTGAGTATGAAGCTTGAGAAATCTCAGGCATCGCTAAAAGAAGAGGAAATCGAATATGAGCTTAAAAAATTGAGGGAACAAGTGGCTGATTTAAGGGCAAATTTGATGGACAAGGAAACAGAAGTACAGAGTGTATTAGAGGAGAATGAGAAGCTGAAGCTCGAGATGAGTAAACAGGAAGTCGACAGGGGAACTGATAATGGGCAAGTTGCTGCTGCGGTGGAAGCATCTCGTGCTGCTGAACAAGATGCTATCACCAAGCTCGGGTACATGATGGAAGAAGTTGATAAAAGTAACAAGAAAGCAGCAAGGGTTGCCGAGCAGCTTGACGCAGCTCAAGCAACTAATGCAGAGATGGAGGCGGAGCTTAGAAAACTTAAAGTGCAGTCTGATCAGTGGAGAAAGGCGGCAGAAGCGGCTGCTGCTATGCTTTCAAATGGGAACAATGGAAAATATGTGGAGCGGACGGGATCAATGCCTCTTGATAACAAATATAGTCCTGTTGGGGGCAGACTTAGCTCCCCCTACTTGGACGACTATGATGATGATTCCTTCAAAAAGAAGAATGGTAATGTCTTGAAGAAGATCGGCGTTTTGTGGAAGAAGCCACAGAAATGAAATGCAGAGACAGGCAAGCTTCTTTTGGTCCCTTCAGTTATTTTCATTGTTCATACTCTTTTTAAAAAACAATTTACACTTTGTCCCAACCTCTTAAATTACAGAAATTAATGATTTTTACAAAAACTCCCTTTATAGTTTGTAACATATGGGCATACAAAGAAATCTTGTCTTAAATCTCTACTGTATCCTTCCTTCGATTGAGATTTGCTACATCATGTATATCACTCGACACTCAGAGCTTTTAAGAAAATCTGTAGCACTCTCAACGAGACAAAGGGGGATTTTTTAGTGTAGAATGGAACCCTTTGTTGGAAAATAACCCACATGTGACCCATGTCGAAAAATTAGAGAGCTTGACTATCATTTGTACTTGATGGACTACTCCTCTAAGTACCAATCGGTTTTAGGATGAAATCTCATCGGATTTGTGTATAGTCCACTCCCTCTTATGTGGGTCTTGTTGTATACAAGCCTTATAGCAAATTTATTACCTTGGTCGTAAGTACTATCATGTCTTTGCTAAGTTGGCATCTAGAGACCAAATTTATATTGGAAAGGCCGAGATCCCATCTTCGAAAATCCTACAAGAGTATACACATAGCTAGGAATTCTCTATTTTGCTTATTGTGATGAACTTTTCTTTCCATCCATAATCCATTTAGTTGATTGTTTTTGTTCACTTTATCGTGTTGGCAGAAATTGAAGATTGCTTGTGAAGGTTGTCGCTCGATGAATCTGCAATCTAGTACCCGCCCCCGGTGATTTCAGAGAATTCTGCAGCATGCAATATGCAGTAATAATAGTGTATTCTGCTGCCTAATGGAAAGACTAATGTTTCCATCCAAGAATATTTATGTGAATGTATATGTAATGTGTATTAGGATTTAGGACTACTCTTGGTTTATGTACTGACTGTAGTTTTGGTAAGCCAAATATGTATATCTGGTTTACTACCCAAACGAAACTCATGTAAGACCAGTTTGTGGAAATCCAGTTGCATATGATGGAATCCTTGAAGGAATTTGCCTCAAACTTTTTGAAGTGAAAAATCAAACATACGATCTCATCGAGAGAAAGTGATAAAAGTGATATCGAGTTAGATGAGACTCGTTTATCAATTTATGTTGAAATATTGAATGAATCAACACAAATTGTTGAGATAGATGGTTCCTCCAAGAGACGGTCCTTTCCAGAGGTGTATTAGATTTATGGGCTAAATAACTCAATTAACACAAATTAAAGATAATAAAAATGCGTGTTTTAGTTTTGAGGTTGTCTCTTAGAGAGACAGTCTGTCACAGCTCACAAGAATAGCTAATCAAACAAACAATATGTTGGTGCAAATTTTTTAACACTAAAAATGCACTCATCAACTTTATCTTTATGGTTTAATAATTTCTTAATCATATATATGAAGAATTTTATTTTACTCTTCTAATTGAGAAAATTCTACCTTTAATGCATCTTTCTCACAAGCCTGAAAATAATTTTCCAGTGCTATTTTAACAATTTCATCTGGAAACGAATTTTAAAGTTAGATTTTATCCGATATATATATATATATATATATATATATATATATATATATATATATATATATATATATATATATATATATATATATATATAGTTAGTGACCTAAATATTAGGTAACTTGTTCACTTGGCATACACATGTTAATTGCTCTAATGTGGTTGTACACCGTACACGTGGCTTTGCACATGCATTTTAAATTTTTGATTAAAAATTAGATTTATTTTTTAGTTTGATTTAATTCTACAATTTGATTCATTTAATTAAAAATTAAATTAAATTTATTTTAAATTTTTAATTAAAAAATAAAATTAGATTTAATTTGAAATTTATATAATTTGATTTATATGCATTTTTAATTTTTTTGAGGCATTTTTTATTATATTTAATTCTACGATATTTTTTAATTTTTATTCTTGATCATTTTATATTCTAAAGGGAGATTATCAATGATATCCATAAATATCCATAAATTTTTGCACTTTCACAATGTACTCATAAGTTATTACAATTATCAATGGTATCCTCGTGTTATTGAGCGTCTTACAACCGTAATCTTTTCTAATTTTTTTCGTCTGAATCGTCATTTTTTTTCTTTTTCTTTTATTTTTTTTCAATGTTTTAAATTGAAAAATAAAACAAAAGAAAAGAAAAAAGTTAAAGGTTTTGAACGATTTTGGACGAGAAAAATTAGAACAGGTTACGATTGTAAATCACTCAATAACACCAGGGTATCAGGTTCCATTGATAATTTTTCTATTTTAAATAATGTTTTTATTTTATCTTTATTAGATTTATTATTTTTTAAATAACTAGTTTTTGCAATGAGATTAAAATTTTTTTAAAAATTAAATGATAATACAATGAACACCTACCCTTACAAGTTACAACCACAACCCCCTCCCCTACAAATCCGACCACCAAAGCCCTTCTCTCCTGCAAATCCAACCATCATAGAAAATTTGAAATGAATAAGCAAAAAAATAAAAAAAATTTAAAAAATAGAAACATTTAGAAACATATTCCCAAGATAAGCAGTTTTGCTGCTGAGCTGAGGTTTGGTACCTGTTCGCTGTTAGTAACAGCGAACAAATAGGGTAGGTCGAAAAAAGTCAAGTTCTTTGTTCGCTGTTACTAACAGCGAACAAATTAAAATTAGTTAAATAAAAGTTAATCTCAAATAATGGTGGAGAAATTATTAAAAAAAAAAAAATTTAATGTGTGTTCGCTGTTATAAACAGCGAACAAACACTTCTCCTTCTACCTTTGAGTTTTACACAATTATGGCTTTTAACCTTACTTTCTCTACCATCATCTCTCATCATCTCCTTCTACCAACATCTCTCTCATCATCTCCTTCTACCATCATCTCTCTCATCTTCTTCTTCTACCTTTGAGTTTTACACAATGATGATAAAAACATACAAGCCGGTAACAGAATTTTCAGCTGACCCAAATTGCTAGGGACAATTCCAGAGAATCCATTGTTGGAAAGATCCAGAGTTTGAAGCTTTGATAAAGAACCAATTTCTGATGGAATTTTGCCTCAAAAATTATTATTCTGAAGTAATCTAAAAACCCAAAAACACAAAAAAAAAAAAATAAATAAAATTAACATTTTCATTTTTCACAAGAAACCCAGAATTATATTTCAAAAATAAATCAAGGGTTTTGATTCTTACACTTGTTTAAGGTTAGTAAGATTTGCAATTGCCCCAAATAATGTTCCAGATAAAGATTGGCTTGGAGCTCCCCTGTTTAAGGTTAGTAAGATTTGCAATTGCCCCAAATTCATCCCAATTGTTCAATAACCATGTGGGTCGTTCAATTGATTTTTTATATCAATCAATGCTTGCACTATAGTAAACAAAAAATTAGCCAAAACCCAGAAAAACCCATGTCTAAAACTCCATTAAAAGTGAAAATTTAGCTTACCTTCAAGATTACGAGGCTCATAGGAGAAGGAAACAGGTAGAAAATAAGCAAAAACAAGGAAGAAGTAGAGAGAGAAAGTAAGGTTAAAGCCATAATTGTGTAAAAGTCAAAGGTAGAAGGAGAAGTGTAAACAGCGAACACACATTAAATTTTTTTTTTTTTAATAATTTCTCCACCATTATTTGAGATTAACTTTTATTTAACTAATTTTAATTTGTTCGCTGTTAGTAACAGCGAAGAAAGAACTTGACTTTTTTCGACCTGCCCTATTTGTTCGCTGTTACTAACAGCGAACAGGTACCAAACCTCAGCTCAGGAGCAAAACTGCTTATCTTAGGAATATGTTTCAAAATGTTTCTATTTTATAAATTTTTTTTATTTTTTTGCTTATTCATTTTAAATTTTTACCATCATAACCCCTTCCTATCCCATTAGGCCTTGTAAAAGCCCACTATCACAGGCACAGCGTTATTGATATGAAATTATATTTAAGCAACTCTGTTGAGAGACCGTCTCTTTGAGAGACTTATGTCAATGTTTATGTCAATGTCTACTTACCGTATTCTTAATGCCTACTTACATGATCCGTAATGCTAATTACTTACCGTATTCCTTAACGTCTACTTTGTGTTAATATTTTATTACATCATTCTTAATGCTTACTTATAACACAAAAACTTGGATGAGACTGCCTCACTTGTGAGACGCATCTTATTGGGCCGACCCAATTGTACATTCTTTTTTAACCAATTTCACAAATTAAAATATTAGTTTTAAGAGTTAAAAGACCAATTTAAAGACTTAAAAGATCAATTTCAAAGATTTGAAATTGACATTTTGAGTTATGTAATTTGATAATTTTAAGACTTAAAAGGTCAATTTTAATCCTTAAAAATCGATTTTAATACTTAAAAAAACCAATTTTAAAACTAAATAAACCAATTGCAGAATATTAAATTTCTCATTTCAACTTTAAAATAGGATATCTCAAACATTAAAGTTGATATTAAAAACTTTAAAATTGACCTTTTAAGCCTTAAAATTGGATATTTAAGTCTTGAAATTGTATTTTTAAGTGTTAAAAATAGTATGTCAGAATATTTATAAAAAGGTTTTGGGCCTGTGCCAGTTGCACGGCTAAGGCCGTCTCACATGAGCGTAACTGTACTTATAATATTTTAAAAAATATGCAATGGACCGGCCCACTTAGGCAATTAGAAATAGTCTCTTAAAAAGAACGTCTCTCATAAGAATTTGTGATTATATTATTTGTAGTTAATGAGTTGATCTCAGGAAAGCCATCATACACTATATTAATTTTAATGTATAGTGATGAAAAAAAGTGAATATGAGAGTGACAAGTGTAATTTTTTTATTGGCCAGTATTTTTGGCAGGAGTATTTATGGCCAGGGATTTTTAAATACAGCAGTATTATTTATGGCAAGGATTTTGATGTATCGTATAGTAAATTAGTAACTAATTATTTTACTATATGACAATAATAACAATGAGATTAGCGATTTTGACGGTAATTATTTTATTTATGGCAATAATAGTATAGTGATTAATTTATTTATGACCAATAATTTTGACAACTGAGATAAAATTTCTACAATTTTAAAACGGCATGATTATTTATGACCAGGGATTTTTAATAATCGGGTATTTTGACCAGTAATTATTTTAGTCATGGACAATTTTATGTTGTCGTTTCTAGAGTGACTAGCAGGAAATGACTACAAATTCTTATATGCGATAAGGATGGTGAAATATGTCTCGTACTGAGAATGTAGTATATAAAGAGGTGTTTCAAAACTTATAAACTCTTTATTAACAACCTATTTTGTGTTTTTTATATTTAATTCGTTTTTTTAATTACAATGTATGTATGTAAATAATTTATCACGCAACTTCATTTAATATTTTCGTTCGTATAAAATTTCAATAAAATATCAACGTATTAAAAAATCCGTGCATTGCACGGGTTTGTATCCTAGTTCTAATTAAATTGCTCAATTCTAGTATCGAAATTGAATCTTTAATTTGACTAAAAAGGATCTAATTATTCTCAAACTTTTGTTATATTGATTAATATCTCTTTAGAACCATACTAATTTTAGTCATCAAACTTCTGTTCTATTGGCTAAACTAGTTAGAATTTAACCTAAAATACTTCAATTCTAAATTACTTCTAATCTCAAACTTTCATTATAAAAAAGTTAAAAAAATATTTAAATTAAGACTCATTAAACATACATTAAACCATAGATTCAATTTTCATAGAACTAATCGAATAATAATATTATTCCATATCAAAATTGGGATCAATCTCTCAATCATATCATCATATATGTCATATCTTATTATATCATATCATCATACAATCTTATAAAAGGACTGCAAAATTTCACATGTCATTCTCAAGTGATTTTTCATATGGAATAACTTTTGCTTAAGTTAACATCAACTTATACCTTAATATATATGAGTAGTATTATGCAATAAAATATATTCTCTTATATTTTCTTGGAATATTGATCTAGACCCGATTATTTTAACTTGCCGTCCATGGGAGGTTCTGATCATGTTCAACATGTTCGACTGCACAGGGCCCCGAAAAATTATTAGGAGTCTCAATATTAAATTACTTAGTATATGTTAAATATTGAAAGATACAACGTTGTTAGAAAAATATTATAATTTTAGATCTTCATATAATTTGTCAATTTTTACTCTTCCCATGCTGCTGTCAATTCTACATCAACATTTTCAATTGGTTTATAATTCCAACAACCTTGTTGAGGGTGATTTCTACAACTTACTTCTAATTAAATAGAAGAACTAAGTTCTAATACTAATTGTTTTATTAACGTGTCGTTTGAGTGTTGATACTTAAATTTAGTTAAAAAATGCCTTTAAATGTAAATTTTATGAAATATGCTAAGTTATTTTTCTGCTAGTGGAACTTTGATCATTTAAAAGTTTTTTTTGTTCTGAGTTTTTTACGACCTTATAGTCCCTCCATTCTATTTTGTATTTCTCATTTACGTTATGCTTAAGTTTCAAAGTAAATTTTGAGCCTTAATATCTCTTAATACGCGGTATCATAAATATTATAAAAAATATATGATAAAAAAGTATAGACGAAGATGAACCTAACAAGATTTCACATGGATATATTTATCATTTATATGATCATCATCATCATCAACCCAATTTCCCACTTGAAAATAGGGTATGGGTGAGGGAAGACGACAGACAATCCATACCCGTATTCCCTTGAGTGGGAATACTAGAGGGAGTTTAATCTAAAAACTAATGCGTTGAAATGAATTTTCTCAAAAAAAATCATGAAAATAAGATAACTGAAAGAAGAATATATAAGCATAAGCATTACAATTTTTTTCAATGTAAAATTTTTATTGACTTATTTGTGTTTGTAAATTGTAATATGAAAATCTTTTGTTAAGGGTAATGCCACCTCTGTGATATGCTCCATTGAGGGTAATTTTTGCGATTAAATTTTATTTTTGTTGTTTCACATTATTAAATGAAAAGGCAATTGTTCTTATTAATTTGATTTATGGGAAGGACAAAGTAAATACCCCTAATTTAGTACAAATGGTAAAAATTGATTTAGGGGCAACATATCCTATAAAAAGGATACGTGATATGTGTTTTTAAGTCACATTTTCCACTGAAAAAATAATCACACCCCTGATGCTGAACATGTTACCCTATTTAAGTTTCGGTAGGAATTTTTGATTTAAAAATACGCGTCATCCTTATAATAAGCTATATCACCTCTAGAGGCGGAGAAAACAATTTCAAAACGCTATTGATTTATCATAATCTAAATTTGGGCCATTGAAAGTAAAAAAAAGAGATTTTCTAAAATTAAAATAAAAATTCAACAAAATTTTAATTTTAAGTACTAGAATCAAATAAAAGCTCAAGACAAATTGTATCAATATTGATTTTATAAAAATCACATGAAAACCATTTAGAATTTTGAGGTGTACATAGCTAAATAGAGTTGTGTGTATTCAACTACAATATTTATGTATATTATCTCCAATGAAAAAAATACTATAGCTAAGACAAATACAAACACTTTTAGCTAAATATGCTGTTGTCAAGAACCAATTCAACTAAAAGCTTAAGCTGATGCTTGAGGCTCGAAAATATGTTATATACTCTAACACGCCTCCTCACACGAGAGCCCTCTGGGCTATAGAATTGTTGATGCAGCACATGCCCTCCTCATACATGACACTAAATATTCCACTTTAAATGAGGGGTGGTTGAGATTCGAACTTGTGACCTCTTGTCACCCTGACTTCTGATATCATGTCAAGGAACCAACTCAACCAAAAGATTAAGCTGATGGTTGAGATCCTAGGATATATTATATACTATAACAGCTCACTCTAAAATTGATTTTTAGTGTCTAGTTTATTCGTTTTTATTTGATCTTATCTCAAAAATACTACTCCTATTTATGTTTTTCTTTTTTATAATTTATGTCAAGGAACCAACTCAACCAAAAGCTTAAGCTGATGGTTGAAGCCCCAGGATATGTTATATACTCTAACACGCCCCCTCACACGAGAGCCCTTTGGGCTAGAAGTGTGGATGCAACACAGGCCCTCCTCATACCTGGTGCTAAATGTTCCACTTTTAAATGAGGGGTGGTTGAGATTCGAACACGTGACCTCTTGTCACACTGGCTTCTGATATCATGTCAAGAAACCAACTCAACCAAAAGCTTAAGCTGATAGTTAAGGCCCCAGGATATGTTATATACTCTAACAATTTATGATAGTAATATGTAAAATTTATTATTATTATTATTATTTATAGTAAATCTTAAGAGATGAGTATAGAAGTAATAGGTATGTGTGAATGTGAGAAAGAATAGATTCTTTGCTTGAGAATGCTACCAATCTAACATTCCATTACATGCCGAGTCACAATCTCAAAAAAAGAATAGAATGGCACGCCGAGTTCAGTTCCCCACTCTCCAAACCTTTTTTTTTGTTTTTCTTTCTTTTAATATTATTATTGCTGATCATCTTGACTAGTCAACCAAATTCGAATCATCCAAAAGTATAACGATCCTATACATATTCTTGCATGGCCCGCCTTTCGTCCACAATCCTCGAACGCCGCGCCAGTTTAACGCTTGCTGCATATTAGAGGTGTTTAAAACAGATCCGATGATCGGATATTATTCGACTTTAAAACCAAATTCGAATCAAAAATGAATTAAAAATGAATTTGAAATAGGACAATTCGCAAGGAATAATACAACCTTTTGCTTATTTTCTTACAATAATACCAACTTTTGATTAACCATAAATAATACTAACTTTGAGGGGTGTTTCCCTAGTATATATACCTAACATGTTAAAAATCAAATTATATGAGTTTTATGACAAAAAAATTGGTAAATTAGTTAATAAACTAAAGTTAGTATTATTATTTTAGGAAAAAAACACCTAAGTTGGTATTATTTATGGTTAATCAATAGTTGATATTATTGTAGGGAAACTAAAAAAATGTTGTATTGTTCACGGTAATTTTTCCTTTAAAATAATGTTAAACTCAACATGAATATAAGATCCGATTTTGAACTGATCACCCAAAACATATGACTGAAATTAACCCGATAACCAAGAGACTCATTACGGACTAGGGTGAAAAATAATTTAATTTTTTTCATTTTATCGTGAGAATCAACTCTTATTATAAGAATGAAAGTGAAAATTTTTAACCGTTAGTTTTTTAGTTGGATTTCTCATGATGAAGACCTTGTTTGGTAATTTTTTTTACTTTAGTTGGGTTGTTGCTTAGTCAAGCAGACAAAAAACTTTATTTAATTATTGATTTTTTTATTAGCAGAAAAACTGATTTTTAAAATTAAATAATAGTAATAAAATTTTTTTAATGATAGTTATTTTTCTTGACTTTTAACTTATTTAGATATTCTAATTCTTCAATAAATAAAATGAAAATTTTTATAAAACATTTTCATACAAATGATTATAAATTTGGAGGTTATGATGCAACAAAAACAATAATTATTATAGTAATTGTTAGTCAAATAAATCAACTAAACAAGCCGCAACAAATTGTAAAATACACTTTGTTAAGATACATCAAATAATAGTGACGTTGTACTATTATGTCCTTTAGAGTTTGCCTTTTTAATTTTTGTTAATGCCTTGATCCAAGTAAAAGTGTTATATAGACTTGATTAACACTATTTTAGTGTATATCAACTAAATAATAATAAGTATTCACTTCGCCTTTTATTCGGATAACTTTTTACACAATTTTTAAAGCAATTTTATTCAATACTCTAACTACCCATCATAAAAATAATAAAAATAATGTATGATAATAAAGTATACATTAAGACGAATATAATGAGATCTCATATAGTAGATATATTATATGTTCAATATATGTCTCAAAAATAGTACTTTGTACTTAGACATCTATCTTCTTTAAGTGAATATTTTAAATGAGAAGAACATCAGAAAATATTAAAAAAAAAAAAAAGAAAATTAGTAAATGGAGGAAATAGTTCTCAATGATTACATTTAATTGTACTTTTTAAATAAAAATACGTAATATATTACTCTCCCCAAATCATTTTAGTTGTCCCATTTCCTTATTTGGTAAAATCATATCAATTGTCCCTTTTCTTTTTTGTCTATATTTTTTTTACCTAAATATCCCCACTTTTAATACTCCCAATACACAACTATCACCTTTACAATTAATTTAATCAATAAAAATATCCAACTACCACCTTTTTAATGAACCCCACACCACCTTAATTAACCGTGAAAACCCAAATGAGACATTTAAAATGATTCGAAGGAAGTAATATCTTAGCTTTTGAGATTGATACACATTAAAATAGTAGGAGTATTTTTCATTATAATAAAAAAATTTGAAGAACGTTATTGTATATTCATATTGCTTTGCTGCACAACGAGATAAGGCATCTTCATTGAAGTCCTACAAGATTATAATGCTTCTTTTTTTAATCTAATTCTGACCACCAAAATCTTTCCAATGTGATTCACACTCCCTATACTTTTATTTCATAGCATCATTAAAAGTTGTTTAGTTATAATTAATTAATAACTCTTAAATGAGACGGTATCATGATGAGATTATTTTTATTGGGTTGATTCAATATACAATTTTTGTCTTAAAATAATCATTTATACTTTAAAATGATTAATTATGATCTTAATAAAGTAATAATCAATTGAAAAAGCCCCGATTAAGGATCATTTGTGAAGTATTGTTGAATTTGACTCGATTAAGCATGTCATGGAGTCGTCATCATCATCATATCCAATGTATCTCGTTCATAGAAAACTTTGATCAGGGTCTGAAGAGAGAAGGATGACGGCAATTCATACTCATAATGGAGAACACAATTAATAAGCCCCAGAACTATAAAAGAGAGCACAACTAAAGCGCTAGAAGCATGTCGTGGAGTGTTCAAGAAAAAACTTGTAAATGTCCTTGGAGATTTTCATGCAATAAGGGATTAAAACTTACCCTTTCAATGATATGTGAAGTTTGTACGTTATATTTTATATGTATTTTCCTTAATTCCTTTCATGTCATTTATATAGTTTTTACTTGATTTTATATGTCTTTGAAGTATGGTCTTTTCAATATGTAAATGTGTTGAAAGGAAGGGAAAACTATGCTTATTACAATCATGAAGGAGCTTAATAGATTGTTTGATTGATGAACCATAAATAGGAAAAAAGCAAATTGACGTTTTTATAACTAAATGGTGGTAATGAGAATGATCATCATCATCATACCCATTATTTCCGCACATAGATACATCTATGGTCAGGGGTAATGAAACTTTGATCACAAAAAAGATTTTTTGTATACAAATTTTCATTACCACCTAACACCACCTCTTCCAATTGTATTGCATTGGAATGAATTTTATGAAGAAAATGAAATTATGGAAATTGGACAAGCATAACCATCAAGGCAGCCAAGAGATTATTCAACCAAAATTACATTAGTCTTTCGTTCTTATTAACATCGTTTATTATCACCTATCAAACGAGCCTGTGTTACTTTTTGCATTGAATTAGACCATGTTAATACTTCGAAAACATGCCGTTACAAGACTTTATCGAGTATCTCGATACTCGATCAGGTAATGCAATAATTATTTCGTTTCTAAATGAGTTTTTGATTCAATAAATACCCGGTCGGATAGTTACCTAGTTCTTATTATAAAGATTTCAAGGACTTTTACGAGCAATTATTTGATCATTATAATTTGTTCTAAATATTTTTATGCTTTTAAATATTTAATTTATTAACACTCTTAAATATTGGAATAATTTTGTTTTTATTCAAATTGCTGTCTTTATAATTTACCCTAATAAAGTACATATGTATTAGTGCTTAAAATGAACATTTTAAACTTTATAATCCTAGTTAAGTACACTAAGTGAACATTATGGCTTATGTAATAGTGCTTAAGCGAGCTTTTGTAAAAAATGCCAATAATTTGAATGAAAACAAAATTGTTAGAACATTTGAGAGCGCTGATGAATAAAACAGTGAATTAAACGTCAAAATGGTGAATTAAATATATGAGAGTATAAAAATGATTTAGGGCAAATTATAAAGACAACAACGAACATTCAATAAGGGTAGAATGTCAAAATAGTGAATTAAACGAAAATTGCCAATAATTTAACGGAAAATGCTACGATAGTTATATATAGTGCATAAACGGATATTAATCACAAATTATAGATGATGAATGAATAGTGTTGTTTTTGCAATGTTGCAAGTAAATCGGAACGGAGGAAGTATTTTCTTGTTAGTTGTGGTGCCCATATTTTTTCCAATAAGGTTCGCTTAACGTTTCTTAATGTATATGATCTCTACTTTTCCTCAATACAACTTATAATTTAATAAAATAATATATTCACTATTTAAAACATTATATTTTCCTTAATTCCCATAAAATTTTCTTATGTTAACTTTATTACTAAGAAACAAAGAAAGTATCTCTTATATTGCAAGTAATTTAAAATTTGGGAAAACAGTAGCAAACTCAGCAAAACAAAACATTAAATTTGATCAATCATCGTAATTTGTAAAATCAACTACCAAAACCGCTTGTGGCTCAATGGACAGAGCATCTGCATGTGTAGCAAAAGGTTTGGGGTTCGACCCCTACTGGGCGCAGGTATCAATTGTGGGGTTTCTTGACTGCGCGCATCTCTCTTTACTCTCTCCTTGGGGGTACGGGTATAATTTGTCCGCATCCTTCAAGAGAAAGAAAACCCCCACTCAGACCCTGCCTTGTGCGGGATACCGGAAAGGTCCTTTACCTTTACCTTTATCGTAATTTGTAAATCACCATCAAAAGATAGAAAAGTACTCCCCCTGGCCACAGTCCATTGGAGTTGCATCATTTTCTAATTTTGATCGGTCCCATCTAATTTGCATATTTTTAGACAATGGACCACCACTTTCTTTTAATTCCTTCAATACATTTTAACAATCTTTTAATTTATCCCCGTAATTCATACTTTCTCTTCATTTATTACTACTTTTCCAAAAAAAACTCATCTTTCTCTTTAATGCAAATCAAAAACACTGAAGAACATAATAGTAAAACACAAATTCTTACTTGAGACCGCCTATACAATAGACGTATTAAGTTTTGGGACTGACCCAATTTATAAATTAAGAAAAAAACTAATTGGTGGTTTTGTAAGCTAAAAGTGAGATATGAGTTGGACTTTTGAGAGACGTCTATACTATAGACGGTCTCTCAAGAGAAGACCTAATAGTAAAATAAACAAAACTAAAAAGGTAAATTATTATCATAAAACTCTAATTCTATTAAATGTTACCACATAAATGTGATTTGTTAACTTCACAAATAATCGTTATTTACAAAAACTTCGTCAATAAAAAAACAAGAAGAGACAGAAGAGAGTGGAATAGATGTTTGGGGAGTGCGTGGAAGACAGCGCTGATCTCCTCAAGTTGTAATCATTACTCTGTCTGTCTACTCATAAACCTCTCTTATTTATTTACCATCCTCATCTCCCCTTTTTTTGCTTAACTATACTTTCTCTCTTAACTTCTACCTTCTTCTCTTTGCCCATTTACCCATTCACATTTTTAATTAGTTTCTCTTCTCAATCCTTACTAATACTTACTCTAATTATGGACTGTTCTACCCAGCACCAGCACCAACACCAGGTAATTTTGAATTACTTTTTTCTTTTAATATGGACGATTATTGAAATTTACTTCATTTAACCGACTTATGTTATGTTTGTGAATGATGATTTTAATTGCGTATATAAATTTGATGTTTGATCAATAACAAAAATTTAAATTTGAATTTGAGTTAAATTCATCATTGTTTTGAAAGTGGTTAAAGATGAGGATTCGAGAACGATATTTCATTCCTTGTCATTCTTAAATTCTTCTTTATGATTTCATAATTAAAATCTACAATTTAAAATTAAATATTTATTCGAAACACATATTTAAATGTTTTAAAATTAATAATTTCACATTGTTATATATTGAATAATTATATGCCTATTTGTATGAGACAACGTATAAAAAAATTGATTTCATATAAGAATTGGTTACAACGTAATTAATTGTGAGACTATTAATACTTTCTCTATTTCATAATAATTGCTACTAAGTGTAATATATTGCGTAAAAAAAGGTGATAATCAGTAGCAAATATTATAAAATGGAGAAAGTAAAAAACATTATTGTTGTAATGTGTGGGCAAACATTTGTGTGATTGGACGAAGAAGGAAGAAAGGAATAGGATTATGAATGAATCCCAAAAAAATGCGAATGTGAATGTGAGATATTGTTTCAACTGTCTTGTTTTATTATTAAATTTGTCGTTTTGCTGATTGGTTAAGAGTAGTTTTGCCGTTTCAAATGCCCATTAAAATACCTTAGCTTGCTTCTACATGAAGAATGGAATTACAACTAACCACCACTTCTTCACTCTTAAGTAGTCTATTCTACTTCCTCCTTCCAATTAAAATAAATTATGTTTCCATCAGTTATAAAATTAAAATCTTATCTTATTTTTCCTCGAGTTGGGAAATTTTTTGGCTGTATTCTCCTTTGTGGGTATGAGTTATTACTGTTCTTTTCTTTTCAGACCCTGATTATAATTCTTTTATTCCAATTGAAAATTGTGCTCACTACTACTTATGCTTCTATAAAATAAATTATGTTTTATAAGTGAGTATTTAAATTCAAATTATTTGAAGCTTTAATATGGTTTGAGTAATTCATGGTAAAATTCTCAATTTAAATTTCTTTTTATAAGGATACATTATTGGTTTATATTAAATAATTTGATTTTTGATTCAGCAAATACTAAATTTAAACTATAATTTTTGAAACATGCAAAAATGATCTCATCAAAATAATTTAATGCAATTTTAATATACATTTTAAGTTTAGATATTTTTAATTGCATATAAGTGAATAATGTAAATTACTACTTTACTTCAATTAATTAATTTTTCTAAATGATAAAATATAAATTAATTTTTGAGGGTCATTAAATCATTAAAAAGAACAACTATAAAATATTAGCATTTAATGTAAACTATTGAAACGATTATTTAATTATTATTATTATTACTACTATTGGAAAAACGTGATTGACGTATTTTTTGTTTATAAAATATAAAATTGAAATGAAGGATACATAATTTAAGTTATTTTCTAAGATAGGTGATGAGCTGACTACTGGTCTCTATCAGTGTATAAATAATTATGATTATTTACGACAAATTTCAACGTAACATGTTGATTATTTGTCCACATTATTTAATATTTTCCTTCCTTAATTATTTTGTTTTTCTATCGTACAAATAGTATACGGGACTAGTGCCAACACTATCATTACTTTGCCAAACATTTCAACTTATTTATTTGATATTTTTAAATTTTTAATTATTTTCTAGTTGGTAAGACAATATACTTAAATGATCTCATCAAAATAATTTAAGTGCAATTTTAATATAAGACTGTCTCATAATGAGACTTAATAATAAAATTTTTTTAATGTTAGTTAAAAAAACTAAATGTGTACTATTTAAAGTTTTAATTGTAACATTCAAAATAACATGTTAAATAATAAATTATTAATAAAGCAATTAAAGTGAGTACTATAAATATAAAATGAATGCTTTATTAATTTAATTAAGTTAGTTAGCATTATTTTACTTTAAAACTTTCTTAAAATGAGAATTTATGATTATTAAATATTTTGGATTGTATCATTATAATGGTTAGTTTAAAACTCAATAAGTATAAGTATATATATAATTTTCTAATTTGTTAGCTAATAACAAAACTTTATGTGCAAATTTTAGTCATTTTGTGTATGAACTAACTTTTATAGTGAAATATGAGAACTTATTGTATATAACATAAATAAAAAAAATAAAAACAAAAAAAAAACATAAACCCACTTGTTTAGTGAATTATGTAATCCATTCAAAATATTGCATCAAGTCCTAATTGAATTTATAGATAAATAGATTAAGAATGACAATTTTTTGTTAATTACTTTTAAATCAATGATTTAAATTGGTACTCTCTCCGTTTTCTAATGTTCTTCCTATCTGGAATATTCCACCTTAAGGAAAGAGAAATTTATTAATGTTCTGACACATATTTAAAAAATAAAAATACCATGTAAGATCTCGATAGATTCGCTTTAATGTATATTTTTTTATAACTTTTATTACGTATATTTAGAGTTATTGATGTTTAAAATTTACATTGAAAACTGTGCAAAAAGTAAATTGGATGAACAAAAATACAATACTAAATTTGAGTCGATATTTCCTCCGTTCCATAATGCTTGCCACTGAATATGACATATTATGTGGGTAAATATCACCATCAGTAACAAATAGTATGAAACGGAGTAAGTATTATATTTTCAAATGAAATCATCATTATTTACGAGTGTGTACATTTTGGACAATACAGGTGTCAGAAGTAGACAACATGTTGATGTGCACAAAATCCGAAAATATGGAACAACATCAACTGGAAAAGAAGGCAAGACCAGCAGATGATCAAGCATTGAAATGCCCAAGATGTGATTCTTCCAACACTAAATTCTGTTACTACAACAATTACAGTCTTACCCAACCAAGGTACTTTTGCAAGTCTTGTAGAAGGTACTGGACTAAAGGTGGGACCCTCAGGAATGTTCCTGTAGGTGGAGGGTGCAGGAAGAATCGTAGACCCTCATCCTCATCTTCTAAAAGATCTACCCCTGATCATCATCATCATCATCTTCAATTTCATGGCTTAATCACTACCCCTACTTCTTCTTCTTCATCATCATCACAAAATTTGATGATCAACTCTTATGATCATCCTCATGGGAATATTTCCATTTTGGGAAATTCTTATTTTGATATATTTGGTAACCCATGTGGGAATAATTCCTCATTTCTTGATACTTTGAGAAATGGTATTGTTGAGAATAGTCAATTGTATTATGGGGTTACTAATTTGGGAAATGCTGAGAATGGTGGTAATGGTATGATGCATTTTGATGATTATAATCATAATGGGGTAGAGATTTCTTCAACTCCAATTAAGCAAGAATTGGGAGAAAATAGAACAATGTTATGGGGTTTCCCTTGGCAAATGAATGGTAATGAAGGGAATTACATGAATAACATTAATGGAATGGAATCAATCAAAGAAAGTTGGAATAGTGCCATTGTGGGCCCTTCTTGGAACAATCTTCTTAATAGTCCTTTGATGTAATAGTAATTAACACTACCTCTTATCACTGTTAGTTCCACCGTTCTGAAATACTCGCATTCGATTATAATATGCTGTATGATCAGAATATGTCACTATCTGTAGCAAGTATATTAGAATGGAGGTGGAGGTAGTATTATACTTGTAACAATTGTGATCTAGTATCATAGACCATAGGAGAGACTATAGAGAGAAGAAGTTGTATTTTTGATTTCATCTCTTATTAATGTTTTTTTTTGGGTGGGTTAAAGTGATTATATATTGGGTTTACTAAAATTAGTAGGTATTGGGTAATTTTTTCTTTTGGGATACCTTAGTTTTGTTTGGAGGTTTTTATTATAGAGGTATTATCTTGGTTTGTAAGGTCATTAATTTCCAATCAATGTATTGTATTGTGTCTTCAATTAGCTTGTGTTTTAAGTTTAACAAGTAAACTTAATATTCATTGAGTATTAAATACTTCTTACCTAATATATACTGCTCAAAGGATCTATGATCAAGGTCCGAAAAAAGATGAAAATATGTTTATTAATATATGTGTACAGATAAATGTTTACACAAAAATGTCAAATGTATTAAATTGATCTCTTAAATTTTAATTTAAGGGATTTTTAAATATATTAAACTAAAAGAATAATAAATAAAATGAGAATAAAAGAAACAAGGTGAGTCGAATAAGGTTTAAATTTAAACGAAATATAAAGGTCAAGCGAAGTGAATGAAATTTGATAAAACTCAGTTGGAGTGTAAATTAAATGGAGACGTTCTAAACTAAACTAAAACAAAGTTTAATTGAAGTAGCTAGCACCAAACTTTCCCTAAATAGTTATCTATGAAAATAAACATAGTTGCAGCCTTGCAAGCTTGCAGCCACCAAGTGAAGTCTTCTTAAAAGGCCTCTGAAGACCAAAATTAACATAATTAAGTATTCTCTTGGTTGTGCATTAACGATTTAAGATTCACCTTCTTATATTTCCATAAACACAATGTTCCCAAAACCCTAGATTTATGCTTTTGTGCTAGAGTGGGTTTATTTTGCCCCTACTGATCTTGCATGAGATCGCCGTTTCAATATATAACAGACACATATAATTAGCCTATTATTTTAATTAATCACTTTAAAATTATACGTAATCATTTTAAAACAAAATATACATAAATCATTTGTGAAATTTTTATTGATTTTTGCCTTTTTTTTAAAATGACATAACAATTAGTTCACTTATGGGTAAGTAGTCTTACAGGTTTCCTTTTTTTCCATGTTTTTGGCTTCAACTAGTACTCATTAGTAAAGAAACTATATTTGATTTTTTAGCGAATTTTAATGTGTTATTTTTGTTATTTATACATTACTGATTTATGTACCTTTAAAAATTATCAAAAAATATTACAAAAGTATATGATTAAACGATTAAATATGATATCACTTGGATATATTTTTTCTTACACATTAAACACAATATATAAAATAAGCTTTAACGATGAGTAGTGTCAATAATCGTAATATAACGATAGTATTTTAGAATGGGGAAGTATGTTTGAAGCAAAAGCTTTTTGGATCGGTGAACACCTAACAATTTTGTGGAGTAACCGCTCAATTAGCGTATTCTCTTGTATGAGATCGTCTCACTATGAGATGAGTCAGCAACCTAATTAATGCATTTTTTTTTGAAATGCTAATTAATGCATTTTTAAAAAACTTATAAGTAAAAGAAAAACTGTTTTTACAATTTTTTTTAGGGAATTGTTATAGTACGCCACCCTTTTTCATTTTAATGCCACCCCTATTTTTAATTAATATATAAAATAACGAAAATGCCCTTGGACTTAAAACGACTTCGTAAGTTAGTAATCGATTCGAACATTACTCAAAAATAACAAATTAATAATCTAATAAAGTAAAAAAAACTTTAAAGTAAAAGAACTTAAAATTAAATAAATATTTTAATTAATAATAACAAATTAATAAATATATAATTTAATTAATAATAACAAAAATTAATAATAATAAAATAATAATAACAATTATTAATATTTATAAATTTCAAAATAAAAAAAGGGGGTCACTCGCACAGTTTAGGTATGTGCAACCATGGTCCACTCGCACAAATTAGGTCTGTTCTACCATGGCTCACTGGCGCATTTTAGGTCTGGGCTACCATGGCTCACTCGCGCATTTTAGGTCTGGGCTACCATGGTCCACTCGCGCGTTTTAGGTCTAGGCAACCATGGTCAACTCGCGTATTTTGTGCGAGTAACATTTTTTTTTTAAATTCGAATCGATTAATAACTTACGGAGTCGTTTTTGTTAATTTTAAGTTCTTTTACTTCAAAGTTTTTTTTAATTTATTAGGTTATTAATTTGTTATTTTTGAGTAATGTTCGAATCGATTACTAACTTACGGAGTCGTTTTAAGTCCAAGGGTATTTTTGTCATTTTATATATTAATTTAAAATAGGAGTGACGTTAAAATGAAAAGAGTGCCGTTTTACAAAATATTAGATCAACTCATATTAAGCGGTTTAAAAAAACGATCTTATGTGTCCTAAAAATATAATTGAACAATGATAGGCGTTATGAGAATGTTGGTGATTTTTTTATTTCAATTAGTTGGAGAAAGCAAATTCATGTAAGATAAAAACATAAAGAGATACTCCCTCCGTTCTTTTTTGTTCTTCCCATTTAGAATATTCCATTTTTGGAGAGAGAAATTTGATTAAGATTTTTAAAACATTTATAGATGATAAAATATATCCATATGAGATCTCCTTAGATTCGTCATAATGTATACTTTTTTATCATATATTTTTTATAATTTTTTATAATGCGTATTTAGAGATATTTAGGTTCGAAAGTTGCTTTGAAAACTGTGCAAAAAGTAAATGGGAAGAACAAAAAAGAACGGAGGGAGTATTATTGATCCATAATGTTTTCTCGTTTTTGGATAAAGTAGAATGTATTGAGAAGGATGTTCCATTTTTCTATCATTAATTGCCGCAAAAGATGTGAACTCTAGCTCATCTCATTTACAAATACTCTGAGACGGTTTTATGGAAAGATTATTTTATTTGACTGATCTAATATATATTTTTTGTCTTAAAATGATCATTTATAATGCAAAAGTGATCATTATAATTTTAATATAATTGTTTTTTATATTCTTAGAGTACTTAATTATTACATTAAAATGATTACTTATGGTTTTGAAGTAATCAATTGAAGAAATGAGCTATTATATGGATCCATCTCATGGTGAGACGGTCTCATACAAGACGAGTTGTTCTCTCGAGTATCATATAACACTGATTATCAGTTTGAAAATATTCTATTAGTTACAAGTATTTTGCAATAGAGTTACAAGTATTATTCTATTCATCATTTAAGTTAATTTTATATACTGCGGCTATTATGTATTCAAAATTATAGTCAAGTAGGATCTTGTTTGAATCGTATAATTGCATACTTTCATAATATTAACTTTATAAATTTTAGATGTGTATAATACGATATTTTCTTTTTCATGTAGTCCAATGCACTAATTCAATAATATTTCTAATTACGTATAATAAAAAATTATAAAAATTTGATATTAATAATTTTTGCAATAAAACGAATGAAACAAGATCTCATTTAACTATGTTTTAACATATAGATTAAAAATTAGTCACAAATTAAAAATAATAAATAAATAGTGCTATTTTTCGTAATGTTGTAGCTAATTTGAACTGAAAGTATATTTAATACTCGTATCCTTTCAATATTGTTAAGGTAGTAGCAATTGATTTTTGAATCAATTACTGAGGAGCAATGGATTTGAGTATCTTTGTTCACCTACAAATTTACGGTCCATTAATTTGTTTTACTAAATGATTTTAATGAGAATGTCTATTTAAAATTTTTTTTATAGTAATTTTTTAAATGCGTTAATAAAATGAAATATGTGAAAAAAAAATATTCCCTCCAATTCACCACTAAAGTCCTATTTGTTTTAGTACTTTATCCAATGCACTTATACAATCGTTAATATCTCTAATTGTATATAATTATAAATTATGAAAAATTGATATAAATAATCTTTGCATTGAGACGAATCAAACAAGATCTCGCTTGACTATGTTTTAACTTATAGATTAATAATGAAATACAAATTAAGAGTAAGATATGAATAGTGTCAAAAAACAAATGGAAACTTAGTGGTGAATTGGATGGAGTATGAGTGAAGGAAAACAAGAATCAATTTAACTTGTTACAAGATTTACTACCAAAACCTACACTAGTTTTTAAATTACATTCATACTCTCTTCGTTATTTAATGAAGTTCTCATAAGAGATGTTCATGGAAATTAAGAAAAATAGATATTTTGGATAGTGGAGATATTATTTTAATTAATAATAAATTTAATGGAGAAAAGTAAGGACCATAAATATTAAAAAAAGTTAGTAGAAAAAATATAGAGATCACAACTAAAAATTTTTTATACCTCATATATAAAATTAGTGCATGGGAAACATGGGGAACCACCAGGGCCGGTCCTAAGATAATAGGGGCCCGGGGCGAAAAATAATTTATGGGCCCTAACTTTATCATTCCTTCATTCCATATTACTTGCAAATAATAATGTTATTTCATCAAAAAACATCTCGTTATCAGATAGAAGTAAAATAGAACGAAGGAAATATGAAACGTAGATAAAAGAATTTAAATTTATAATGTTGGAAAAGAAAAATAAAGTAAGCACCCCTACATAATATAAAATCAAACAAAGACATTTTTTGATGCAAATCACTAACAACAGTGTCTAAATGAAGAGAAGTTTTTTATACTAATTATTGCAAAGCAATGAATCTGCATTATATTGAGAGAGGCAAAACAAAAAAAAAAATATAATTTGAAAAATAAGGTTACACAACTTAAAATCCACTTATCCTTGCAATCAATCAAATATTTAATCAAAATAGTACGACTTCAAATGACCACATAAAAATGCATATGACAGCTTCACAATTTCATATATCTTCACATAGCAAAGAGAAAATATTAAACATTCACAAATATAGGTTAAATCAATAAATATAAAATTAGTTTAATAAACGAAAAATAATATATTACAATAGAAGTAAATAAATAGAAAAAAATTATAAATAAAAAATATTTAGTCACACAATAAGAAAATTAAAGATATTATAATTGTTAAATTATTTTTCAAATATCATACTCGTTATCTATTGGTTTGTGTTTATTACATCAATGTTTTGTTTAACTTTATTAAAAGATGAGAAGTAGCATCAAATGATGATGCAGCTTGATGGCCAAACGCATAGCCTCTTTCTTACGCGTCCTGACTTCGAATCTTGGCAAAAGCAACAAATTAAGCAATTTTTTTTGTCGGCCCTGGGCGTAGGCCCAGCTCGCCCTTCCCCAGGGCCGGCACTGGGAACCACATGGAATATAAAAATGTTCAAATGCTGTTAATATAAGATATGTGAAAACCATAAGTATTAGTATTCAAATATTAAAATGAGGATGAGTAAAATTATTTTTATCCAAAACTTGTATGATAAAAATGGAAAGATTTCTTATGGGTACAACAAATAAAACACCCAAAAATAAAAAGTGAGAATAGTGGCAGATTCACATTGGAGCCTATGGGGTCACGTGCCCCGAGGCGTCTTTTTAAAGAAAAACTCATTGTAGACTTTTCTTATAATAATTAAAATTGTAAAATTAATACTGAAGTCTTTTGATAATAAATACTTCCTTATTTTAGTAATTATGTATTATTTATTTATTTTATCTATTTATTTTATTAGGCGTTTTGATAATATGAGCACTAATTTCGGGATGATTTGGATGTGTATGCCGATTGCCGACAAGATCTAAGTTAGGAATTGAGCGTGATTCTAATTGTCAGTAATCAGTTGCCCACTTTTTCTTACCAATACCAAACCGATTGGAAAATAATACTGTTCTAGGAGTATTAAATCTAATTTAAAATCATCCTTTTAAATAAACCTTTTAAATTTAAGTAAAACTAAATAACTATAAAAGTGTTAATCAAAGAAATATGCAAGATATTCGCAATACATATATCATTAAAGTAAGAATACGAAAATAATAAAACGAGTATTTGTTCTAGGGTGACCATATGCTATAAATTTGAATCGTTGGCAAATTTGACATTTATCCTGATATTATCAACTAAATAACTGTTGACAAATTCGTCTCTGTTATTTTTTCATGTACTTATTAAAGATCGGAATCCATCTTCTATAGAGAGGGTTCATATCTATTATTTTGCCTATGGCCTACAAAATATTAAAGACGACACTGTTAAGTTTGGTACTCTTATGTTTATCATGCTGATAATATCTTGCTATTTCAACTCTTATCGTACTTGATAAAATCAACATGATAAAAATAAGTAAATAGGTGTTTATAATCTATGAAATAGATGCTTATGGCATCTGTAGGTATTAATAGTACCTCTAGTAGGTGTTTATGGTAACTCAATTAGGTGTTTATGATACCTCAAGCAGGTTTATATGCTAGTTAAAATAGATATTTATGACATGTAGAGTAGATGTTATAGTAGTTGTTTATTTTATTCAAAACTTAGCATAAAACAAACATACTTATATTCCCTCCTCAGTTTCCAGGTAGTTGCAAGATCTCATGTTTTTTTGAAGATCTTTCTTAAGCATAAATCAAAGTAGGTGTTATTATCTTTATTGAACAAAATAAAAAAAATTATAAGAAATAATGGATTTTCAAATTTGGAATGAAATTAGCATTTAACAACTGAAAAAACCAACAAAAAAAAAGAAAGCAATTGGGAGAAATCGACAAAATAAAAAATTAAGTTTACCATCAACAATTAAAGGATAAAGGTTTGTTTTATATTTTTAATTGAATGTTATTATCTTTATTTAATAATAATTGTTTTGAATAAGTGAATACTTAAAACGCTAAAACCCTTACAATAAAACAATCAATTATGAAGATAGTAAAGACAAGACTTTGTAACAAAATGTAATCTATAGTCCGAATTTCTATCTCTATTATTCGAATAGCAAAAAAGAAGGAAAAAAAAAAAACATTATGAACATCCCATGGAATGTTGAAAATTTATTCAGTAAAAAATGTAAAATTATGAGTTTGAAGCTGTAAATATAAAACCAATGAACTAATACGTAGTTTTATAAAGATTACAGATGAAGTCCTATAGGATATAGCCATGGGGATATACTTACTGCAATATAAACATTTCAGAAGCTGGATTTGCACAAAACACTTCTCTAGAGGTACTATGTAAGTAGTATGTATAACACGCGATAAAACAGCGACAAACCTACAGCTACAAAATCGTTAGCCTTATCAGAAATCAGACGAACTGGTTCTCCGTAGCTGATACCTTGGTTCATCAGACGATGCAGCAGCACAAATACTGTCGAATTCCTGCAAACATAATCAAAGAATTGACTGCCATTGAACTTTGAAACGAAACGATGAGCAACGAGGATTCTATGGTTGCTACTACTAAACACGGAGTTATTTCCATCAGAATTTCATTACCCCTTAGCGGTTCCCATGTTTTGGAATGGGGTCGGATGTTCACAACTTTAACGGTTTATGATAACATGCAAGTCCAATATTGTTGTGTAAAAAACGACATAGTACGGTCTCTCAAAAGTGTTGCTCAATACATGAACACTATCCAAGGAAAATAAAAACGACAACATGTAGATTATTTAAAGGATCTCATGTTTCAGGCTTCAGATGACAACTTTATATGAGGATCCATAGGTAGCTTTAAGGGCTTACGGTTTAGCATGCCATACTCTCAAGTAAATATTTTCGCTTGCTTCTTTTGAGATCAACTATTTTTCACATCGACTACTACTCTAGGTCTAGGGTCAAGATTTGTGGTTTTCTAAGGGGGCTTCATTCACTTCCAAAGATGAAACAAGGTAATACTTTACAAATGATATGATAGTTTTTGTTCATAAATAAATGTCCACTAGCTTGTTAAAAAGATAAACCAAGTGTATACGAAGGTTGTTCTGGTTATAGTCAGCAGGACAAAGAGGAACACAAAAACTTGTACTCTAATAGTCTAATACACTTCTGCTACACACTTGGTGAGGAAGTTGGGTAGTTTGCAGTAATGATTTCAGTTGCCTCCATATAGTACTAGTTAAAAAAAGTTTTTATGAGCCAATTAACAGTGCAACAATATGGAGAACTATTGTTTATGTACAAGCTCTATCAGTTGGGGTTATCAATAGGCATCTGATTTCAAAAAAAGAGTGGTGTTTAAAGACATCATTCCCTCGTATGTTTCCTGACATATACATAGGATTAAATCATTCAAAATTCAAATCAGTAAAAGATAGTTTCCACAACAAGGTGTAAAAAATTGTCCGATTATCACGACCATTACCACAATTGTAACTCAAGACATGTATATTATATTGACAGTTTATAAAATGAATCATCAAGAAACACATTAGTTGCAATAGTTCTTGTTTTCCAATTTCAATGAAAAGAATAAATGAATAAGTTTGATAGGATTGTGTATCAAGCAATTCTAGCTAATTGTAGATTGCACCACAATTAGTTTGTGTTCAATAAACTGAAGGCTTCGCCACGCCAAGTTTGAAATGAGTTACAATTTTTTTTGCGGGTTTATTTAAATTATGCCATAAGGGCATAGATTATGAGGCAATAATGACCTCATTTAATCAACCTTAATCCAAGAAAATTCTCTTACATATTCATTTTTCTTACCTAATCACTATCTCCAAGAAAATATTAAGAGAATCATCTTAAATTAAGTTGCCGAGGGACTCTTTGGATGCACTCTCCTTAATGGGTATGAGTTGTCACCTTCCTTCCCTCCCTAAACCCTGATCATAGTTCCTATAAGTGGGATACACTAGGTATGATAATGACAATGATGATGATGATCTTCTTAAATTAAATTGGTTATGAGGTAATTAATACCCCTTATCAACCGCCTTATGGCATAGGTTAGACAAACCATTTTTTTGCATTTGAGGTTTAATCTTTTTTGCAAAAAGAGAGAGAAAAGAAAAAAAAGATAGCCTTTCTGTTTGGACTCCCAGCTATTCAAATATGCATTCTCCATGGAATGCAGAAGACAAATGCATATAAGAAAGAGTTCAACAAAGACAAAAGTATCTCCATTCTCCACACATTTATCCACAACAACAATGATATGTTTTCTTGATTTAGACATATAAGCATTCTCATAAAATTTTCGGCCTAGAATTTCACAATCCCCAAATTGAACAAATTAATGACACCAAATTGTACTCTCACGTGCTTTAAACAATCAAATTGCATCTTCAATTCCCTACAAAATCTACAAGTCAAATTCGGGAGCATTGTTCCCCCATGGTTGCCCTCTAAAAACCACCAAACACAATGCATTACACTCCTTTACACGACCATTCTCCACTACTTTTAAAGAGAGCTTCAAATTACTACCATATAATTCATAGAAATCCAAAACACATTCATTGTTGCTTCTTTGGAAATACTCGATCATCCATCAATCCTACAAAAACTTTTTAATACCGTCAAGTGAAAAGAAGTGTATAACATCATAATCCTACGCATCATTTAATCCCTAATGATACACTTTAACACCTCTCCCTCCTTCTTCCATTATCACTCATACATAAGGAACTAAATGTTTCTTTAGATCCTAAACACCTCAACTATAGAGTAGACCTAATAAATACACAATTAGAACTTATTTACTAATCCCACAATTATCGTTGGCTTCTACTAAAATTGATTGCCAGAATAAGTCTTAGGATGCCCCCATAAAACTCTCAAGCAATCATAATGGTATAAGGAAGAGGAAACACAACATGGAGCAAGATTCAATGTAACGCAAAAGGCTTGAAACTTAGTGAAGAGTTAATTTCCAGGAAAGGGCTGAAAGAAGCACTTAACAGAAGGCAAGATATGGAAACCAAAGTGATGTGGTTAACTATTTAACTCATAAACCTATCATTATTTAGTTTCTTACGAAGGCAAGTCATAAAGGAAATAGTTCAACCACCAAAAAAATTTAAGCGGTAACACCTTGCTGAATGCAATACATTACATAATTTGTATAGGTCCTGGTGGAAAAACTACAAAGATTCCTTTAGAAAACCCACTCGTGATTAAGCTAATCACGGATAATTTTGTTAAGTGAATCTATCAATATACATCTCAGAAGTCAGAAGAATGTATCATCACATAATCAAATCTTCTGCCTTACAATTTACAAACATAAATTTAGGCCACGAAAGTATGAAATACAAAAATAAATACTAATACTAGAAGAAATAATTAGCATGATGACGATGCGCAAAAGATATGAATGCCAAAAAAAACATCCTTTAGACAAGAAAGACAAGAACACTAACAAACTAAGAATCAAAGTTCAGGATTTAAAACCACCTTCTCTTTTTTGTACCTCATGTTTCGCTCCTCAAGCAGTGAAACCTCGCTAACAAGCTCATTATGATAAGCCTGTGCATATATATAATTATCATAAAGTCAAGGTTCTATAAGACAATCAATAAATAACAAAAATAGTTAAAGACAGACAATAAAAACAAACAGATTAACCTGCTTTCTGGCACGAGAACGAGCAGCTGATTCTCTATTCTTAATTTTCCTCTTCATCCTCTTATCTGTGCTCCCATCAGCTGAATTCAGTCTATCACATGAAGCACCAATCGTAGGATCCGGAGACAAACCCAAACCCAAACCCAAACCCGAACCTGTTGGCTGTGAAAAAGCCTGTGAAGTAGGAGCAACATCCATGGACATCACAGGACCACCTAAAGAGGATTCATCAATGGCTCCTGCTTTAGTTAAGAAGCTCTCTAAAGTCATAGGCTCTCTTTTCACTTCCTTACTAGTTTTAATCTTCTCCCCTTGTTTTAACTCTCTCCACATCTCATCAACAATCTTTTCACTTGAAGTCCTGGAGAAAGGTAAGCTTCCAAGACTTTGCAATAACTTAGTTGAAGAACCATTATTGTTTTCTTCAATACTAGTGGTCTGATTGATTTCAGGACTCCAAGCATTTTTAAGAAATTCATCAAGATTCATACTCATTTTCCTTACCTATAAGATCCAAATGACTCTTAACCTCATTTAGCTTCCAAAAACCCCAATAAATTTGCAACTCACACAACTGGGCAACCCCTTTGATACCTATGGATAGTGTCCCCATTCAATTAACCCCTCAAATCCATCCTAATAAAGGCAAGAAAAAACCCTAAAATCAAAAAACAATTACAAGTACAAGGCAAAATCTGAGTGCTGAATCTTTTATGGTAACTCCCCAAAACTCTTCAATTCATCTGCATCAAAAATAAACCTTGAAACTTCATGAAAATGAAAAATAAAGATCAAACAATGAAAATTACACCAGAAATCTAATCAAGGGCATGTACACAAAAGCAATTTGTCTAGTAATGAAAAACCCAGAAACAATACGGCGAAAAAGCACACTCAAAAAAACTTCCTTGTATATGGGTATTTATAAAAGGATCAAAACAAAAATGAAGTTTTATGCAAAGGATCGGACAAATGAAAATATGAATACATAATTCAATGACGAAATATAGTAATAAATTACCTATGAATTAAGATCAGAACTGCGATTAATGGAATTCAAAGTATGTAGTTATGTTGCAAGCAGATACAAAAGGACAGTTATTGGCTTTCGCCCCAACAAAAAGATTACACGTACCAAGGGAAAGTATGTAGTAGACTCAATTAAGGAAAGAACTGCACTCAATCGTGGCTGAATTCGATGAACAGGAATAGGATATTTGGCTTTTCGTTTTCTCAATTATCATTTCGAGCTTAGCACGGCCAGATTCCGGAAAGTTCTATTCTATTCTTGTGCTAAAACAACACGTTTTTTAGGGTTGTTTTGAGGTGTAATTGCCTATGATCTAGCTAGAGGTGTAATTGCCTATGATCTAGCTAGAGGTGTTCATTCGGGTTATTAGGTTGATTTTGGGTCAGATGTTTCGGGTCGGTTTAAAAATCGGGTTTTGTGTTCACATTGGTTTTTGCATAATTGTAGAACCATTTTTAAATCGGGTTCGGTTATAAAGTCGGGTGTCTATTGGGTCATCAGGTCTGTTTTGAACACCTCTAAATCTAGCTTATAAAGGGGCTCAAAGTGAGTAAATTCTTATTATTAATTCTATAATTTAGTTTGTGCATAAGTACCTTATTATTATATGATTTTAAATTTGTACATTTATTTGACATTAATGTGATGGGGAAAAAATAAATCATATGATGAACAATTGGAGAAAAAAGCACCAAAACTTTAATCATACAAGGGCCTTTTTTATGTTTCGCAGGCCCAAAAAGGGTTAGGAACGACACTGGCCACAACTGAAGCAAAGAGAAAAGATGTGATTTTTAACTATAGAAATTCTACAGGGTAGTATTGAACTTTCATGAAAACGAGTGGTAATATTATTATAAATTTTTCCATGTGTTAGCATTATGTTTATGCACTATCAATTGAAATTCTTTTTCACTCAAGCTTATATACGACTTGAAATCATATAAAATGACATCATACAAAGATATCTCAGAGGCATAAAATATGTGAAAATATCTACAGAAGCAAAAATTAAGGGTTAATGGGTACCAACCAATTCGCAAAATGCATCCATGACTCAATCCAATAAAACAGGTCTGGTACCCAACCCGATAATTTATATTTTATTCTTAAAACGATCCACCATTTGGGAACCTATTTTAGAAATAATCAATAATCTTGTTATCTATGAATGTTCAAGTTATGAATGTATGTTAGAAAAATCTAGACAAAATGTATCTAAAAAAGTTAGAAATTTACATATAAGAAAGTTGATTTTCATACCAATAGGGATGATGATGAGTCTAAGATCCTTTTGGACCTGCTCCTATTTTTAGAGTTTGAATCCAATTTTGTGACACCCAGCGGATTCGAGTTCAGTTTTAAGTCCAAGAAAAATAAATGGGTCTGGGTCTAGGGACTTTAGACTCAAACCCGATCCAGACCCTCTCTCTAGATCTATTTAAGACTCAAACCCACTAGACTCGTTAGATTTGTTCTAAACTTAACCTATTATATAAATTAAAATTTATTTTAAATTCGTTTGAAACTTATTCCTATATTAATTATGACTTAATTTAAACATGTATATAACCTTATCTCAAAAAAAAAAAGACTTGTATATAACCTAAAGACTCATTTTAGTACTAATGAAACCTTTAAAATGAACAAAGTTTAAGTATAAAAAATAAAATCAAGATTAATTTGAGCCCTAGATCTGGATCTAGGTCCAAAGTTTTCATACATTAAACATTCAAATCTGGACATGAGTTCACAAAAAATTAAGAAAATTATCAATGGTACCCTTGAATTTTTACACATTTTCAATGTACTTCTAAGTTTTTTTTATTATCAATGGTATCTCCGTTTTATTGAGTGTCTTACAACTGTAATCTATTTAAATTTTTCTGCCCAAAATCGTTAACTTTTTTTTCCTGGATTATGAATTCCATGATATTGATAGTAATCATGTTGGTATTAATATTAATTGCTTGATTTCAAATGTATTAGCTCCAACCTCTTATTTTCTAATGTTGAAAAACAGAAAAAAAGTCTTAGCCTTATTATTATTAGGCCATTGTTATCTTTCCATGATATTGACAACCCGTTTGGTTAGTGGTACTAAATGGCATTAATGAGAATGATTTATAGTGTAAAATTTCATCAAAAGTTTCATATCATTCCCATGGTAATGAAACTTTGATCACAAAAACGTATTTTTGTTTACAAATTTCTTTTACCATCTAATACCACATCTTTCAATAGTAATGCATTGAGATGGTAATGAAACTTTGATCAAAAAACGTATTTTTGTCTTCAGTGGCGGACCTACATTAGGTCCCCCGGGGTCATGTGCCCCTAGGCGTTTTTTAAAAAAAATAATTAAAGCAAACTTTTCTATTGGCAAGAGTAAAAGTGTAAAATTAATACTGAAGTCTTTTGATGATAATTAGTTAATTACTCCCTTATATTAGTAATTTTGTTTTATTTATTTATTTTATCATATTTTTTAAATTAGGTCAGTTAATTAAATTTGTTCAATATCATTTTCTGGTAATGTCGTATTTAAAATTTTAGCAAATAAGAGTAAAATAGTTGTTAATTTTGCAAATAAAACTCTGCCGAAATCCCGTCCAATAGTTGGTGCCCCTGAGACTCTGGACCCTGGATCCGCCACTGATTGTCTTTAATTATAGTGGGTTTTAATGTAACAAATCCTGGTGACGTTGCGGTTCTACATGAGTTTAGAAAAGGGTTGGAAAATGTTGAGCTTTTGAAGTGGCCTAGCAATAGATAGATTAGAGATGATGACCCATGTGGAAATAGATGGGCATATGTGTTATTGAAGATGGGAAAGTCACCCAAATTCAATCCAAGAATCTAGGGCTAAAGGGAACTTTACCTTCTCATTTCAATAAATTGGATAAACTTTCCAATTTGGGACTTCAGAACAATAATTATACTGGTATGCTACCTTCCTTTAGAGGGTGTTTGGTAGCAGGGAATTTAAAGTGGGAATGGGACTTTATTCTAAAAAATAGTTTAAGTGTATGTTTGTTTGGAGGGAGTAGGAATAGGGATTGAGACTAAAAAAATAAGAAAGTCCTCATAATAAAAGTCTTGGGGGGGAGGTGGTATTTAAAGGTGGGACTTTTATTTTTTTTCTCTCTCTTCCATTCTATTCTAGACATTTCTCATTCCCGCCATTGTTGCTCGCCATTTTGCTCTGTGCCTGTACCAACATTTTTCTACCATCTTCTTCATCCTCCATTACTTATCTCATTTTCTTCAGGTATATTCTACAATCTTCTACAATGGTTTTTATGTTTTAGAACTTATTTGTGGGAAAAATCACTATCATTATTTAAGTAATCTATCTTGACAAACAAGGGATGAGACATTTTAATCTTCAAAGTCTTTATCTAAAGTCTCATGAAGTCCCATTCCCACATGCCAAACACCCCCCTTAATGACTTACAAGTAGGGGTGTAAGTAATTTGGTGAAAAATCGAACAGGAAACCAAACCAAATCGAATAAGTAATTTGGTTCGACTATATTTTAAATTTGGTTTGGTTTGGACTGAATTTAATTTATAATTCGGTGTTCGGTTTGGACTCGGTTTAAGTTCCAATAAAACCAAACAAACCGAAATGTTAAAGGCATGCTATATTATTTGATTTGTTTGAATTTTTTTCCTTGTTTTTAGATTTTTTTAAAATGTTTTTTACTTGTTCAAATTAACAATCCTAAAATTATTAATATTTATATTAGGAGCTTTAGAAAGAATAAGTTTGAAACTATACATGCAAATTTGACTTTCAGTGCAAAAGATACAAATCGGTGCAATTCGGTCTATTCAGTTCAATTTGGATTGGTATTTAAAAATTCAGTTCGGTTCAATTTGGATTATAAATATTATGATTTGAATTTGGTCTGAAAATATCAAAACCGAATTTTATTCAATTTGATTTGGATTGTATCGAATCCAAACCGAAAACCAAACTTTCACCCCTACTTATAAGAATTGAAGTTTGTATATTTGGATTTTTGATGGGTTAGTTAGTTTGAAAATTATTGCTTTAGATTATAACCCTAATATAAATTCTACTAATGGCTGGTCTTTGCCTCTTGATTTGCAAAATTCAGCTCAATTATCCTTGAAGAAACAGCCATAGAAGGAGGGGAGGAATAGGAAAAGGAAAAGAGTATAAGAAAAACCTAACCATGGTTAGGTCAAATTCAATATTTAACGTCAACTTAATGAAAAAAGGTTAAACAATGTCACGTTTATAATTAGCAAGAAAAGGTAGGGGTACCATTGAAATTTAAAAGAACACAGGGGTACCAAAAATAAAGTGCAATAACACAGATATATCATTGATAATTTCCCTTTTTGATTCAGATTGGATACCATTGATAATTTCCCTTCTTGATTTAGATTTGTTTTAATAAATCAAATCTTAACTAAAATAAAAACCAGTTAGATTATAAGCGTAATATATTTAAATTTTTCTTTTTTGTTTGGGGAAAAATCAATTGTAGTAGAACAAAATCAAGGCTAAATGTCAATTTTTTAAAGATTAGTCAAAATCTGAAACTGTTAAAAATAGGATATTTAAAAGTAAAATTTTTCTTAACTTAATGAACATTCTACAATTTATTAACATATACGTAATGAGTTGCCACTCATTTGCAAACGATAATTACAATTTACAACTAAGATTAAATTGTCATATTTGAGTCTTTTATCTTGAGTTGATGTATATTTTGAAGAAGAAGTTTATTTAAAGTTGGATAGAGTGTAAATCTTTAAAGTGTTGGTCATTAAATTTGATATTATTTCAACCGCAAAAATATTTATCAGATTAATATTGAGGTTATGATAGAATTTATAATGTAGAGAAATAAATATTTTGGGCCGAATTTTAAGATAGTCAACTAAAATCTTGGGCACTTCAAAGATCAAATTGGTGATTGGTGATTGGTGATTATGGTGCTAACCAGTATTATACCCGTGTTCTGCATGTTTGGATTCACTTTTTTTATGCAGATTGTTTGGATTTATAACATGTAGGACATTTAATAAAATTTTGCAAAGTTCTCATATAGAACCTTTTACCAATTCATGAATAATATTCATGATTATTATCAATAAAGGCTTAAGCATATTAACAATTTTATACTAAATGTAATCATAATACATAAAGTGCTTATGAAGTTATCATGGTCATATACTTGAAATGATATTATGATTAGATATTCCCTCTTAAATTAGATGATAGAATTAAATCTCAGAAAGGTATACTAATATTGTCGAATGACTCTTTGGCCGCACTCTCCTTTATTGATATGAATTGCCGTCTTCCTTCCCTCCTCATACCCTAATCATAATTCCTATGACCGAGATACACTCGATATGATGATGATAATGGGTATACTGAAATTCGTGAACTCGTATGTTCTTGATAACAATTTAAAGTAGTGGTAATTGAAATAATCTTTAGTCGTACCATATAATGTTTTTACATGTGTGTTTTATTTGTATATTAGATATTATGAGTATCTTTAATGTATCTTTTGTTGATAATATATAATATATAAGATAAGATAATATTGCATAAATACTTTTAATAAATTACTCTTCACTTCATTTCTGAAACTTGTCAACTTCTCTTGTAAACTCTTACTAGTGCATTGCATTTGGGAATATGAAGGGAGAGGTCAAAAAATAATTACCTTACACTCCCGCTATTTTCATTTGTTCTTCCCATTCACTTTTTGCGCGGATTCCAATGCAAAATTCAAATCAAGTTACTTTAGTTATAAGTTTTTTAAATTCTAAAATATTGAAAAAAATATATATTGAGATGAATCTATCAAGATCCGAAATGAATATGTTTTTATATAGATCGATGAGAAATCATAATCAAAGTTTGACACAAAAATTTGTGGATTGAATAAATGTATTGGATAAAGTACATAAAGCAAATAAGACATTAGTAGTGAATTGAAGGGAATAAATAATAATCATTGACCATCAATTCAGTTTCTGGTTCAAACATTTACACTAGTTATAGATCTACAATTTGTTGGATAATTTAGAGTATCATTGACCATCAATTCAATTTCTGGTTCAAACATCATCATCATCAAACCCAATATCCCGCTCAAGAGCATGGTCTCGGTGAGGAAAGCTGACGTACAATCCATACCCGTACTTCCTTCACAGGGAGGACTAGATGAAAGCGATCGATTTTACCCCCAAACAAAAGAAAACCTGCATATAGAGGATGCGTCAACGTTGTCTCAAGATAATACCTGTTTGCAGCGAAAAACTAGGTCTACATATGATAGCATAACTTAAAAACAAATAGACGGTAGAGAGATAAAACAAAGCCACGATGAGAGTAAAAAAACAAACAAACGGGGTGGTAAGAAGCAACTATACGCTGATATATGTTATGTAATTAGATCTTTATTTAAAATTTATATTTATATATATTTTTTTATATTAATACTTCGCGCATTAAATATTTAAACTATAAACAACACAATTTGACAACTTGGTTTACATATTCCCAATTGTGCATTAAATTTACACTACTTTGGATAAATCCTTACACATGCAGAAATAGGACTAAAAATGAATGCTTTCAATAAATTCAAATTTCCGTGCATTCTACATACTACTTTTCAATCATATTTCTTCCATCAATTTACTACCAATATTTGTTTTTTCTTGCAGTCTGATGTACTAATTCTTTTTTTAATATCTCTGATTATAAAAATTTAGTATTAATAATCTTTGCAATGAGACGAATCAAACAAGATCTCGATTGTCTATATTTAACTTATATAATAAAAATAATTACAAATTAATAGTGATGAATAAATAGTGCCATTTTTTATAATGTTGCAACTAATATGAAACGGAGGAAGTTGAATTACAAATAATAATCATTGACCATCAATTCAATTTTGGTTCAAACATTTACATTACTTATAGACCTACAAGTTGTTGACATTTTAAAGTATAAAAGGTATAAAAGTCTTAAAGTATACTAAAATATAATAATTAAAGCTCATGACAGATTAAGACTCCCTTCGTCTCTATGAGAATGCTTCTATTTTGGGTGAAATTCAGTGGTTTATGAAATTAAATTGGTTAATAAGACAAAAAAAAAAGTGAATATTAAAAATAATTGGTTAAAATGGTGGGCCTAAATTATTTTGAAAAATGAATATAATAAGGACAGGAAGATAAAAAGTAAAACACAAACACATGTTTGTAAAAGAAGGAAATAAAGCAAGTCTTGACTATTGTGGGCCTGTCGGCAAGTATTCACAAATTCTTACGTTAGGCCGTCTTTTGTAAAGACGACTTTCAAAACCCCAATATAATTATAAATAGATATTGGTACAATTAAAAATCTAGATTTGGGCTGGATTTTTGAGAGTCGTCTTTACAAAAGATGGTCTCTCAAGAGAGCATTTGTTTCATATTTTCACGGGGTTTTGTTTGAAGTTACGGTTGCATATATTTTAATATTAATTTTTATTGAGACCGTTTCATTGTAAGATGACTTCAATTAGATTAGTTTAAACTATTCAAAAAACTAATCACTTCCTGTATAAGTTGAAATTCAGTGTTTATTGTTTTTAATGTTTTTAATACCTATAAATAGTGTCTCGGTTTGGTATTAAGTTTTCATAGACAATATTGTCTTAAAGAATCTTCGATTTACGTTCATAATTTATTTAGCTCAAGTTATTTACTTTATTTGTAATTTCAATTCATAGTATTTTGTGGTAGGTGTTAACACTTGTAATTTCGTTACGGTGCTTGTAATCTCTTTCAAATTTTCCATCTATACAACCTATAACAGTTGCCTTCAATTCAAACTCCTCTGAGCCACTTATTTTGTATTAATTATCATTTTGGTCTGATTTAATTTCATCCACATAATTCATTCAATCTCTTCAATTATTACCAATATATATATTTTTCTTAAGAATCCCCTAATTTCTCTTTTCTCCAAATCTATTTGGATTAGAGATGTTTAAAATAGACCTGATAACCCAAAATGTACCCGAACCCAACTTAACATATATGATATACAATTATGTAAAAAACAATACCTAATTTCAAACCGACCCGAAAAATCTAACCCGAAATTAGAGGTATTCATTCGGGTCATTGGGTTGATTTCGGGTCAGGTGTTTCAGATCGGTTCAAAATCAGGTTTTGTGTTCACATTGGTTTTTACATAATTGTAGATCTATTTTTAAGCCGGGTCAAATCAGGTTCGGTTATAAAGTCCGGTGTCTATCGGGTCATCGGATCTGTTTTGAACACCTCTACCCGAAATCAACCCATAACCTGAACCAAATGAATACCTCTAATCACAACTACCCAATTTTCAATAGAATTAGAAATAATCATTGACCAATTGAGGTTCTAATTCAAACATTTTACACTACTTATATACAAGCTAAATCAAGTATCCTTCATTTGTCTTCAATTTATGCTTCATTTCATATTACCCAATATCAATACATACCCAATTGAATAATATCATCATTTGTTGGAATGGGTATGCTTTTTGTGAGCATGTTTTGTATGTTAACAGCAACACACATAGGTGCTCAAAAGAGTGGCAATCTAACTGTGGGTCAATATTTGACAGCCACACTAAATGAGTCTCCATGGGTTTCCCCTTCATCTGATTTTGCATTTGGGTTTCATCCATTACCCACCAACACCTCACTCTTTTTGCTTGCCATTTGGTATGCAAACATTTTCGATACAATCGTTTGGTGTGCAAACGATGGGAATCCCGTTCAACAAGGATCACGACTAGTCTTAACAGCTAAAGCCGGTCTAGTCCTAACAGATCCTCAAGGCGCCAGCTTATGGAATACCTCTCATGACCTAACTGATGGTACCACTATAAGCCATGGATTGCTAAGTGATACTGGGAATTTCGTCCTCAAAACTACGCGTCATGATGACACAGTTTGGCAGAGCTTTGAACATCCGACAGACACCTTGCTGCCAGGGCAGTCTTTGAATATAAGCGGGTTTGTCAGTTCTAGGCTGTCTGAAACTGTATTTAGTAATGGAAGGTTTCAGTTGCATTTGATCGCTAAACGAGGCCTTGTTCTTAGTGCAAGAGATGTAGCCTCCGGAAATCCCTATGGAGCCTATTTTGTTGTCGAATTCGATGGTCAGAAATTGATTTACAATCAGTCTGGCTATATGTACATAACAGCACAGAACGGCACAAGTTATGATCTTTTACCACTAAACAAGACTCTGTCAGCTAAAGATTTTTATCAGAGAGTAGTTTTGAATTTTGATGGGGTTTTGATTTGGTATTCGATACCGAAAAAATCTGTAAGCAATGGTTGGTCTATGGTTAAAGTATTACCTGAGAATATATGTACGAGTATAGGAGATTCTGGTGTAAAATATGGCAGTGGAATATGTGGATTTAACAGCATTTGTGTCCTTGATGGGGATAAAAGGCCTACATGTAAGTGCCCACCAGGCTATTCGCTACTCGATCCTGATAATATGTATGGAAGTTGTATACCCGATTTCAAGACCGAGTGTGCAGGATATGAAGAGGTTCGTACGAGGGGCGCATACAGGCTAGAACCCCTTAATAATACAAATTGGCCATTCAGTGATTATGAAAAACTTGAACCTTATGATGAAAAAAATTGCAAATTGTCATGTATGTATGACTGCTTCTGTGCTGCAGTCGTTTTCCAGGAGACCAGTACTCCCGTTTGTTGGAAGAAAAAGGCGCCTTTATCGTATGGAAAACAAGACGCAATTGTGAAAGAGACTACTTGGATTAAAGTCGGAAATGCTAGTTTCTCCAACGACCCACTTCACCCTTTTGTCGAATTCCCTCAGAACCATAAAAATAAGATGAAAATCTTGGTGGGTGTTTCTGTGTTTGTTAATTTAGTTCTTTTGACTGTCGCTGGATCGGGATTTTTCTTTATTTGTTGCAAGAAGAAGCCACTGAAAGCATCAGATCGTGAACAGAAGAGAAATTTGAGGGAGTTCAGCAACGTCCATTTCTTCACCTATGACGAACTCACAGAGGCAACAAATGGGTTCAAGGAAGAGTTAGGAAGAGGGGCTTTTGGTATAGTTTATAAAGGTATGATTGCCTTAGAAGGTTCTCTTATTGACATTGTTGTAAAAAAGTTAGATCGAATATTATCTGTCGATGCTGATAAGGAATTTAAGACTGAAGTGAGCGGAATAGGTAGGACTCACCACAAGAATCTAGTACGACTTGTGGGGTTTTGTAAAGAGGAAGATCACAGGCTGTTGGTATACGAATATATGAGTAATGGAACTCTAGCAGACTACCTTTTCGGTGATTTAGGCCTAGCTGGGTGGAAAGAGTTCAAATTGCCCTTGGAATCGCAAGAGGATTACTGTATTTGCACGAGGAATGTAGTACGCAGATAATCCATTGTGATATAAAGCCCCAAAACATACTTCTAGATGATAATCTTAATGCTCAGATATCGGATTTTGGGTTGGCGAAGCTTTTAGTCCTAAACCAAACTCATACCAACACGGCCATAAGAGGAACGAAAGGGTATGTGGCTCCAGAGTGGTTTAGGAATAAACCCGTCACACTAAAAGTAGATGTCTATAGCTTCGGGGTTCTATTATTGGAGATTATATGTTGTAGAAAAAGTGTATGCATTGAATTGATGAAGGAAGAATGTCCGATATTGACAGATTGGGCATTCGATTGCTACGAATCTAACACATTAGATAGCCTGGTTAGAGGTGACATTGAAGCGCTTGACGACTGGCAAAGACTAAAGAGGTTTCTCATGGTTGCGTTGTGGTGTATTCAAGAAGATCCAAGTCTCCGTCCAACAATGAGAACGGTCTTGCAGATGCTTGAAGGGCTTGTCATTGTCCCTAAACCTTCTTGCCCAACCATGCTCTCTAACATGTAACACCCAATAGTTAAGCATCCTTACTAAAAGTATATGTAATCAATAAAGTTGTGTTAGTCTGTCTGTATCTGTCATCATCATCGTATCCAGTGTCAGGGCCGTTCCTGAGAGTAGTTTTGAGATGCAATCGCCTAGGGCCCAGTTCATGAAGGGACCCAAATTGAGTTAATCCTTATTATTAAAAATTGTATTTGCATAAATAGCTTTTAACTTGGATCGAATTTACAATATGGAGTTTCTTAATTAAGCGCATGATCATCAAACTACATTAAAAAACAAACTGAAACTTTAACTATATAAGGGCCATTTTTCTATTTTCTGCCTAGGGCCCGAACATTATTAGGAAGGCACTGTCCAGTGTATCCCGCTTCTAGAAATTATGATCAGGCACTAAGGAGGCATGGAAGACGGCAACCATTCCCATTAAAGAGAGTGCTGTCAAAGTGTCCTCTGACTCGAGAAAGATGACCAATTACTATCATCTTGTGTCTTTAATCTATGTGTTTTGCTGTAATGTCATTCAATTACTATAAACTTTCACCTTTAAATATTCATTATATGTCTTCATGGAACACTAAACAAGAACTGTGCACCTTTAATTTCTCCATGCTAGTCAAGGAACTATAGAGGGGATGTTGAAGTGCCTATATATTATCCACATGTGAGCTGTCCCATATCGGAGAAAGAGAAGAGTATGCATCACTTTATAAACTCAAGGAGTAACTCCTATCACCAATTGGTTTTAGTAGTGCAGTAAGTCTTATGGGAGACGGTCTATTCTATAGACGGAATCCATGAAACCCAGCCCAAAATATAACATAGTATATTTGGGGTTATAATAACTTATATTTGGGGTTATAGAATAGTATATTCGAGGTTATGAAATGGGCTGGCCCAATTTTGTGGTCTATCCTATAGACCGTCTCTTGTGAGATTTTGTGTTAGTAGTGAACTTTCGTTGAGTTTATGAGTTGACTACTTCTTCTCTTTCTTGTTTGAGTTGCCCAGGCGCATTTTCTAAATTCTATCGGGGCATTGTTGTTTGATAAATGGTCTTGGATCAGTCTTTGCATAATACAACATGCAATCAACAAAAAGACGTAATTTGTTTAGTATAATAATCAAGGGCAAAGAAAATAATTTCGGGATCCTACATACTTTTCATAAATTTCTAAAATTCTAATTTTATTAATAAAGTTATAAAAATAACATAACTATTAAACATTAAATTTTCATATCTAAAATTAAAAGGGAAGAGAAAAAAGTAATGGATTGATGACTAATTAGAAATAAAAATTGTAAAATTTTAAGGATTTAAAAATTAAGAAATAAAAATATTGATTGTTTTTAAATTTAGTTCGAGATAATTGATGTTGTTAGAAATTTTTTTTGGAAATTAAAGACTTATTTTGAAAAGAAATAAAAAGAGAAAAAACGTCATCAGATTTAAACATATGACCCATAATTTTGTTAATTATCTACCTCAATATTATGTTATTTTAAAATTTTTAATATAATTTTTCTATATGAGATTTAAAGGCCTTATGTATGCTGCTTCTAATAATGATATATGGTACTCCATCCGTTCCTTTTTATTTGTCCACTTTACCTTTTGCACATATTTTTAGCAAATTTTAAGCTTTAATATCACTAAGTACGCATCATAAAAAATTATAAAAATTACATATAGAAAAACTTCACATTAAGACAAATCTAACAAGATCTCACATGAATATATTTTATCATCAATATATACTTTAAAAATCTAATTTAAATTTCTCTCTCTAAAAATGAACAAACTTTAAGTGAACAAACAAAAAAACGAAGGGAGTACAAAACAATACTCGTAGGCCATGGCTAGGTCTAGGTCTGTTCAAAAAAATTCCACGCGTTTGATTTGACCCGTTAACCTGTCGATCCACATCTTAAATGGTGGGTCACAAATTTTATGTTATAAATTATGGGTTGGGTATCCGATCCGTCTTAATCGAATCAAATTATGAGCTACAAAATAATTTTATTCGGATATTCGTTGGCCCGTTTGTTGGAGGGGGAATTTTGTGGCTTGTAATCTGCCTGTAGCCTAGCATGCTTAACAAATACAAGTAGCAAACTTTATTAATTGGCTGAGGCATTGAGCTTAATTAATAGTTAATACTCCTTCCAATTCTATTCAACTGTCTTATATTGTTGGGCACCGATATTAAGAGTAAGATGGGGTCCACCAAAAAGGTGGTAGTTAAGGTATTTTAATTGATTAAATTAGTTGTTGAAAAACTGTTGAGAATAACACTTACTTTTTACGTTTTTCTTTGAATAATTTCTACTTTTGATTGATTATTCATAAATAATCCGAACTTATCACTGTATTTGCTCACAACACCCCTTTGTAAATTTGACCGGCTACAGCAGGTCGAAAGCTATTTTGAATGTCTTCAACCAAATAACCTTCTTCTGTCATTCAATTACACTTGCAAAAAAAACCCCAAATTCATTTCACCCAAAATTCTAGGGTTCATCACAAAATCCTTAAATTTCCATTTCCTCACCATTTCCACCCCAAATTCAAAGAAGAAAGTTTGAATTTGGTTGTTTTTGTTGTTATTCATAAAATGGTAAGCTTTAATTCTCATGGAGGTTTTGATATTATTATCGGCTTAAATGTGCAAATTTCTAATATACTTGAAATGAAAACATTAATTTTAGGAAGGTTGAATTGAGTTTCCTTTCCTAAACTTTGGTTTAACAATGGAAAAATGATCAGATAAGAAGGAGTAAGAGAACAGGTGATAAACGACTTTATTACCTACTGTAATTGGTCAACTTTACAGAGGGGGTGCAAATACACTAAAAGGTTCAAATTATTCGTAAATAATTAAAAGTATGGGTTATTCACAGGACAACGTAAAAAGTAAGGATCATTCTTAACAGTTTTTCCTTAATTGTAAATGTGGTAGTTGGGGTATTGTAAGTCGTAAGAGTGAGGGTATTTTGATCGTTACTTGTGTGATCATCAAGTATTAAAGGTAAAAAAATCATTGGCAAAAAAGAAATGGACAAGTGACATAAATTTACCAAATAAGAAAATAGGACAATTGAAAAGAATTGGAGGGAGTATAACATTTACTTATTGCTCAAATCTCCAAAGGTAGATCTATTTTCTAATAATTTTCATTTTGAAATGCATTTTCATTGATGAAATTTGCATTTTACAATTCAAATTTCCTAGAGGTAAATGCTTACAATTTTAATTTGTATGTTATTTTTAATATATAAGCCAAAATATAGTTAAGTGAGATTTTATTTGATTCGTCATAGTGCAACAATCATTAATATCATATTTAATATAAATGTATTACATATTATTAAATATATTAACGATTGAATTAGTGTATAGGATAGTATGAAAATGTATAACGTAGCAAAATTGTAGACAGAGAGGAAGTAAGCTATAACCTTCCACTTCCTCTTGTTCACAAATGCTCTTGATCTCATCTTGACAACATTTTATGGAAAAATGTATGTCAATGCTGATCTTTAATCGTTAATATTTCTAGTTACACATATGTAAATATTAGAAAATTTGATTTACTGAAACTAAATATTCAAAAAAAAAGAATTTTGTTAGATTATGAAGTATATAACATATTCTGGAACCTCAATTATCAGCTTAAGTTTTCAATTGAGTTGGTTTTTTGACATGGTATCATGAACCAAGGTGACAAGAGGTCACGGGTTCGAATCTCAACATCCTCTCATTTAAGTGGAATATTTAGCACCAGGCATGAGGAGAGCATGTGTTGCATCCACACTTCTAGCCCAAAGGGATTTCGTGTGAGGGGGCGTGTTATAATGTATATATATTATATATTCTAAGACCTCAACCATCAGCTTAAACTTTTGGTTGAGTTAGTTCTTTAAAAAATTTAATGGCTATGTTTTTTGTTATAGATAACTATAGAATGTCAAATCCAAATTTGTGAGTTGTGGAAAATCAAGTCTTGTCTCAATTAGAGCAATTACCATTTTCAAGATAAGATTCGAGTACGATTTTCATCTAATACTCCATTTCTCTTGACTTACCCTCTAATAAAAAATTGTTTATAAAATTAGTCAAGAAACAATAATAATAACGATCATAATAATAATAATAATAATAAAGTAAATAAAAAAAATAGAAATATAATTGAGGAAGAGGAAATTCTAATAGTCAAGAAAGTAAACAAAATAGAAAAGTCTTAGTAAATAACAGTTATTTGTGAGATTAACAAATCACCCTTACGTGATAGGATTTGATAGGGTAAGAATTTTGTTATTTTAATTTATCTTTTTTGGTTATACTTCCTCCGTTCTTATTTACTTGCTACATTTGCATGGGCACAAATATTAAGGAGTTACTGTGCAATGATGAGTAGTAGGTGAAAAGTTGCTTTTTTGGAATTTTTTAATATTATTTGTTGAAAAATGAAAAAGAAAAATAGGATTAATTAGATATAGAGTAGGATAAAAGTAAAAATAGGTATAACTTTAAATGATTGGTTTTTTACTAAAAAGGAAATGTAGCAAGTAATATGAAATTTCCCAAAATGGAAAATGTAGCAAGTATTATGGAACGGAGGAAGTATTTATTTTATTAATATTCTTTTTGTCTTTTTACAGTGATTTACAAATCACGGTTATTAATTGGAGAATTTTTTAGACAAAATAATTAGCTTTCCAAGTTGAAGCAATGATGAATTGGGTATTTATAGAATTAAATTTGCCTAATCACTCATTCTTAGTCTTACCACTAAATCAATGGCATGTTCCATTGGTGGATGACTTGACCTTACTACTAATTTCTACTTGACTTCTTGTTAGTTTCCTTAGTGGCTTAGTGCTTATGCATTTTATTTTCCATTCTCAATAAAGCACATTTATTTATACCCAATAAACAACGCAATTTTATGCACACTAACAAACTAAATAAAACTTTTAATGAATTTTATTGTTGATAGCAATTAGCAAAACAATATGAGTGTCAAATCCTCCATCTTCACTATCCAAATTTCTTTCACTTTCTTACTATTTTTATGTCTTTTCTCAACTTATCATGTTTTTATAAGAGCCATTCATGACAATAAAGAAGATCCTAGTCTTATGTTATATGATTCTTGTCAACCGCCGTTACAACCACCACTACCATCATCATCATATCCAATATATCCCCCAGCAACATCGTCATCAGACCCAATAAATCCGCCAGCACCACCATCGTCATCAGACCCAACATATCCTCCACCACCACCATCAACATCATCATACTCTGCATATCCCCCACCATCGTCGTCATCAGACCCAACATATCCTCCACCACCACCATCATCATACCCAGCGAATCCGCCAGCACCCCCATCAGCACCATCCCCACCACCATCGTTATCACCATACCAACCATATCCTACGACCCCTCCACCACCACCACCACCATCATCATCATACCCAGTAAATCCGCCAGCACCCCCATCAGCACCATCCCCACCACCATTGTTATCACCATGCCATTGCCAACCATATCCTACCACCCCTCCACCACCATCACCTCCACCACCACCTCCACCACCACCACCAATTTCTCGAGTCAAAAAGGCAGCACAAGTCATAGAACACTTTTTAAAAGGAATTCGCGACGACAAATGTGGTTTAACCAACCTTAGAACACAAACATCACCTAATATTTGCAAGAACCCTAAATTTGGGTGTGCACGTGCACCTCTTGATCAACAAGAAGCACTCTACGCAATTCAATTCAATGAGTGTTTCATAAAGGGAAACAATCCAAGCCACACAATCACCCTCAATAACTTCATCGAAAATCTCTCAGACATCTCAATCTTCCATGCCAACTCCAACAACTTTGCTGGCATAATCCCAAATCTATCAAACCTTCCATACCTCTATGAACTTGATCTCAGTAACAACAAATACACTGGAAACTTCCCACTCACACTTCTAGAAGCTTCCAATTTATCCTATCTAGATCTTCGATTCAACTCATTTACAGGCACCCTTCCACCCCAAGTATTCAATCTACCATTATTAGCCCTTTTCCTAAACAACAACAAATTCAACAATCAACTCCCTTCTAATCTAGGATCAACCCCAGCAGCCTATCTAACACTAGCCAACAATAAATTTACCGGGTCTATACCCAGATCCATTGATCAAGCTTCAAATACTCTGTTCGAAATCCTGTTCTTGAACAACAAGCTATCTGGGTGTCTTCCATATGAGATTGGATTCCTAAATAAAACTAGGGTTTTTGATATTTCTATAAATAGAATAACAGGCCCAATCCCACACTCATTTGCTTGCTTAGAAAAAATGGAATACCTTGATTTGGGACATAACAGATTATATGGGAGTGTACCTGAAGAGATGTGTAAGTTGCCCAAATTGAAAAGGGTGAATTTGTGTGGGAATTATTTTACTCAATTGGGGCCGATTTGTAGGAAATTGATGAGAAAAGGGGTGTTGAATATGAGGGATAATTGTGTTTTAGGGCTTCCTGATCAGAAAACGGCGGAAAAATGTAAAAGGTTTTTCAAGAAGGGTAAATCTTTAAGTTGTGGGGATGATAATGGAATGAAATTTAAGTATATTCCTTGTAATAATAGTGCAACATATCTGAATAGGACTGATATTGGTGAGGTAGAGGGAGTGTTAGAAATTGATCAAATACCAGTGACTTATGCAGTTTTAACTCCCACTATAAACTAATTAATGGATGACCTGTTTGGTAGGTGTTCATAAATGATGGTAATTGTATTGAAAAATTAGTGTAATTTTAGTTGAAAAATCTCTTGTCTACCTTGATGGTCATGCTTGTCCAAGTCCAATCTCTTTAAGTTGTAACAATATATATTTAGAATTGGATTGACTTTTGAAAGCGGTCTTTACAAAAGACGGTCTCAAATAAGAATTGGTATTATGTGGTTGTCGTGTACAAGTATTATACAAGTATATATGATATACATTTCTTAAATTCTTACCATATTCCCACTAAAATCTTAAAGTAAATCTACTTTATTATGTGGAAGACCAAATCTCACAACAATTTGTGAAAATAAAAAATGTCCAATAATTTATGGAAAAAAACTTTATATCATATCTAATATAAGTAATTCAATTTTTGATCTTTATTTTTTCTGTAATTTTACTATGGTTGACTTATTATTTTCTAAATATGTAAATTTGATGTATATATAGACTTATTAACTTTAACCAAACTAGAAATATGCTCTGAACCTAATACCACCTCTCCCAATGGTAATGAATTGGAATGAACACTAGTAGAATTAACGTCATTTGCTACTATACAAATGTGCTTATTTGCTGCTCAACTTCGGATTGCGACAAATGGAGGGACAGCAAATAACCAAAAGCTTTTTGCTGTTAGTTAAAGAACCACAACAAATAAAAATTATTATGTGCGAAGAGATCAAAGTAAATAGAAAGATAAATATAAAATAGCAGTGTAAATTTTTTCAACTAAGAGAAAAAAGAAACTTGAAATGAGTGACTTGTGTTATAGCTTTTTGCTATTGTTCAATAAAAAACAACAATAAAATTTCTTATTTGCTGTTAATGTTTAAAATAGTAGCAAAAAATATTTTTTTGCTTTTTGCTGTGAAATTGTCAAAACAGTAGCAATAATTACATAATTACATTATTTGTCATGTTTGAGATTTAAATAGCAAATAAATAGCAACAAATTAGATTTATTCTACTAGTGGAATATTATGAAGAAAAAATAAAATGATTGAAATTGGACAAGCATGACCATCAAGATAACTAAGATATTTTTCAACCAAAATTACACTACTTTTTCATTTCCATTACTATCATTTAGTAACATCACCAAACGGGATGTTAATACATAAATAGATGAAAACCAAGGATTAATTAATAGCCTTAACACAAATTCTTACTTGAGACAAGCCAATCCAATTCTACATACATACTATTACAACTCTAAATATAGACTTGAGCTAGACTTTTGAGAGTCATCTTTACAAAAGACGGTCTCTCAAGAGAGCACCTGCAGCCTTATCAAGGCAGAGTGTTCTTCTTCAAGAACATTTTAGCAGTAAGCCCACAAGAAAGAGCATTGCTAGGAATACCCTTTACTCTCTCAATAGAAGAAGCAAAGACCACACCCATACCCATATGTAAATGTGGTTCTATATGACAATGAAATGCCCATGCACCAGGATTATCAGCCACAAATCTTATTACACTCCACCCATATGGAAATATTACTATTGTATTCCTTAATGGAGGATTCTTCAAATTAAGTTTTCCCTCATCTTTTTCACTTATAAACTTCCCTTCTCCATAACCCAACACCCAAAAATCATGCCCATGTAAATGCCATGGGTGAATTTCACTTACATTTATTGCTAATGCATTTGCGTTTTGTAACACGATGTCTAAAACACTTTTGTACCTTATTTTATAAACACCGTTTCCAAACATGGCATTCTGGTTCTGGGCTTGTTTCATTACATCGTATGATGATGGGTAGTTTTCGGGGGGATTGGTTTGGTTGAAAGCCTGTTTAAGCCTGAATCGAATGGAACCTAAGTAAGGAGTAGGAGGGAATACAAATGAGATATTGTTTATAGCCCATTTGATGTAACCGTTGATTTTGTTTTGTGTGTTGAGGAGGATGATCCGACGGTTGTAGTTTTTTGGGGGTGTTGGGGATCCCATTAGGGCAAATATTTTGTTTGAGAAGGATTTACTATGAGTGTAGTTATTCCATGTGGGGGTGATTGGGGGTGGTATTGTAGGGAAGTTTGAAGCAAGAGTTGTTTTGTAATGAAGTAATGTAAGAGCTGGGGGAGTTTTTGGTTGTCTTCCTCTTACACCAATTGAAATCCAATAATTTTGATTAGGGTTTTGGTTTGTGTTTATTAATACCGAGTAGCTTTCTCCTGAGTAAATGTCTAAATCGTCTACTGTGAATGGTTGTACGTAGTTTCCATCGGCTTCTACTACTATCAGTTTGTGATTCTGCAAAGAATAATAAATCTATTGTTTTTAAGAAGCTTTCATAAGAAATGAGTACGGAAAATAAGAACATTAGACACCCGTTCACTTTCACCATCAAATTAATATACTTCGCCCATATTGGATTATTGGTGGTTTAACCTATTAAAATTGGCGTTTTAAACCTATTTGGAGTGGTCTTTAATTTTACCATGCTAAGTTGTTAACATATTGAAATTGGTATGTTAATCTATTGAAGTTTAACTTGTTTAAGTTGGTGTTTTAGGCTGCTTAAGCTAGAATTTTGACTTATATAATAATTAGTTGATGTTTAACGTATTAAAGTTAGTGATCATTCAACTTGTTGAAGTTCGTATTTTAAAGTTAGTGTTTTAACCAACTAAAATAGGTTAAAAACACCAACTTCAATAGGTTAAAGAACTTCTCTAGTCTTTTCGGAGACATCCGATAAAATTGGAACGATACGAAGAAGATTAGCATGGCTCCTCCACAAGGATGACACGCACAAATCGAGAACTGGTTCAAATTTTTTGGTTCTCAAAAAAAAGTGGCAACTTCTCTAGGTTAACAACTTAACACGTTAATTTATAGGTTAAAACACCAACTCCTAATACTAACTTTAATAGATTAAAATATGAACTCAAATATGTTAAAAATACCAACTTCAACAACTTAAAACATCAACTTCAATAGGTTAAAGTACATTAAAAAGCCCGTGTTCATTTTGAAGCTTTTCTTTCGTTTTTTTATATTATATATTTGGGCTTCGAGAATCGTTTCTCAAGAGACTAGTTGTAACTAGTAGGAGTGTTCACCGGTCCAAACCCGGACCGGACCGGACCGGAAGACCGGAATCCCAAAAAATCTAGGACCGGTCCGGTCCCGGTCTAACCCGGAATTCTTCCGGTCCGGTCCGGGTTTGGACCGGTTAGACCGGAAATATTTTTTGAGACAAAAAATAAATTGAAAAATAGATTATTTTAAAATAATTTAGCAAATTAATTATTATTAAATTAACATATTTAAATTAAAAAATTATTTGTGTTGAAAAATAAATATTTTAAGTCCTTTAAAATAAATATATACATAATAATTGTAAATATTACTCCTCTTCCAAATGATTTTTATGCCATCCGGTCTCATCCGGTCCAACCCGGAATTTTCCCGGTCTAGACCGGACCGGACCGGAAACCCGGAATTGGAAAATATTAAGACCCGGAGACCGGACCGGATGCACCCGGTCCGGTCCGGTTCCGGTCCGGTCTTATTTTGCACACCCCTAGTAACTAGGGGTATTCAATAAGCCGGATAAGGGTCGGGTCGGGCCGGGCTTAAGTAAATATGGGTCGGGCCGGATAAGGGTCCTTTAAAATTAATATGGGCTTTAAATGGGTCGGGCTTTGAAAGCCCGGTCCGGCCCAATCCAACCCATTTTTACTACTAAAAATATTTTTAATCCCCATTTTTCAATTTATAACAATTAAATTATCATTTATAATAAAAAAAATTAATAAAATATTAATAATTTTATTGACATTTTCATTTATAATATTTAAATTATACATTAGTTATGTTATTTAAAAAGGCCCGTTTTCGGCCCTTATTGAGCCCTTTTATAGCCCGCTTCAATTTTCATAAAGTAAAGCCCGTTTCCGGCCCGACCCATTTTCGACCTGGCCCTTACAAAGCCCTTCTAAAAACGGACCGGATAAGGGCTCAAAATGGGGGCCCGGCCCATTGAACACCCCTACTTGTAACCTTAATACCTTATAATGTGCAAAACGTGCAAAATGTATGTTTTATTTTATTATTATTAGTATACATAAAAGATAAAAGATAAAAAGATAATAATGGTGCGTCGCTTGAACTTTACTCTATGAGGTAATGATTTAGAGTAGTATTTACGATTTCTTCATTATCAGAAATGAGACAACCCCAAAGTGTCATATTCTTTCCATTGTTGCTTGTTATTGTCTCGCCCACACTATTATCCTCATGCGCGCACTTCTAGTGTTACTCGATCACATCTAGGGGTGTTAAATTGACCGGATAAGGGCCAGGTCGGGTCGGGCTGGGCTTAAGTAAATATGGGTTGGATCGGATAAGAGCCCTTTAAACTTAACATGAGCTTTGAATGGTTCGGGCTTTCAAAGCCCAATTCAGCCCAACTCAGCCCATTATACTTCTAAAAATTATTTTAATCCCCGTTTATCAATTTATATGAATTAAATTGAAAAAATATTAATAGTTTCATTGACATTGTCATTTCTAATATTTAAATTATACATTAATTATACTATTTACAAAAGCCCGTTTTCGGCCCTTATTAAGCCCTTTTATAGGCTTCATCTTTTAATTATAGTATAGCCCGTTTTCGGTCTGATCTATTTTCAACCAGAACTTACAAAGCCCTTCTACAAACGGGCTGTATAAGAGCTCAAAATAGAGACTCGGCCCATCGAACACTCTTAATCAAATCACTTATCTAATGATCATGTGATTATTATCATTAATAACACTCTAAATTCGTACTAAAATAAATTAGGGGCATAAACATCTAATTATTTTAATCAACTAATTTGACCAAATGATACGTATTAATTGTTTCGTTATAATACTAGTAGTAATAGTAATATAAAAGATAACTTACTCCAATGGCAAAGTTGAGCGAAGCAAGGGCAGTAGTACTTGCAAGTCTGATTCTATAAGTCTTGTTTGGTAACACAGAAAGCAGCTCAGGGGCACATTGCTCATTTCCTTCGAAATTGCATTTAGTTGATGATGAATTGCCAAAATTTGGCATCAAAGAACAATTGTATTGTCCTCTTCCATTGATCAATAGTGTCTACCACATTACATCGTATCATTTTATTAGTTATATTTGCTTTTTGCACAATTTAAAAAATAAATGTCAAGAAACCAACTCAACCAAAAGCTTAAGCTGATGGTTGAGGCCCCAAGATATGTTATATACTCTAACACGCCCCCTCACACGAGAGCCCTTTGGGCTAGAAGTGTGGATGCAACACAGGCCCTCCTCATACCTGGTGCTAAATATTCCACTTTTAAATGAGGGGTGGTTGAGATTCGAACCTGTGACCTCTTGTCACACTGGCTTCTGATACCATGTCAAGAAACCAACTCAACCAAAAGCTTAAGCTGATGGTTGAGGCCCCAAGATATGTTATATACTCTAACAATAAACTATAAATACGTTCTAAAAATGATAAAGAATACTACGCCTGTTAAACAGATTAGGTTGAGTTTGAGTTTGAGTTCGGATCATATTTAAACAGGTCAGAAAACCCTTGACCCAAACCCAACTTTATTTAGTTAATTGGATCGAAAATCACAACCTTGACCCGACCTGCAACATATCGGGTTTATTTGATTTTGACCCACTAAACCCATTTATAATTCCTTTGTTTTCGTTTTAAGGTTTTTAACGTTGATTAAATCTAATTTTTAGGCGCTTTAATTTTAACTTAAGTTTTTTTTGTTTATTTTGTATTTACTACGAAAAAAAGAAAATATTAAATGAACTAAGTTTAGGTTATACTTTTTGATTTAGCTCGAAATTAACACATTTAATTGAATGTGTTAAACAGATTTTTTCAGGCTTAAAATTTTGACCTGAACTTAACCCATTTAATAAACAGATCAGGTCGAATCGACCCTTTTCATTAATTGGGTCAAAAGTCTCAACCCAAGCCCACTTATTTCGGATTAGGTTCAAGTGGAGTTAGCACTTAGTAGGTCGGGTCAACTTTTGCCAGCCCTAAAGAATACTATAATATTGAGTACCTGAGGTTCACCAATCCATCGAAAAGGATTGGAAGAGAGACCAAGTTCTTGCTCATGCGCACTTTGATGCCACCAATCACTTAATAGCAAATTGAATTCTCCATCATAATGAAAAGCCTCATTTTCTCCCTCACTTTTTTCTACTATTAGTGAACCATATAGTCCTGATGATCTTTGCATCCCATAATGTCCATGGTAAAAATATGTTCCCACCTACATTCGATTCATACCATATCATATCATCATAATTCGTAAATTCGACATATAAACAGGGGCAGGGGAGGAGGCACATATGTCATTTGATCCTACTTGATTCTTGAAAGTCTTTAAAATTTAGGTATATTTGCTATAAACTATGTATAATAATGAAAAAATATACAATAATGTCTATTTATAGAACCCATTTAACATTTAGACTACTAGAGAAAGTATCTAAAATTGTTATTTATATTGTTGTCGTAACATTTATCATCAATTTGAATGAGTATATATATGGTCGGCTTTTAGTGTCGATTTGTTAGAAAACTTCTGGTCTGTGAGCAAACATAAATAATTACTACTTTAAAAAAATTGATTGTGGCTTAGATTTAAATTTCTTAGTGAAATAATAACTATCACAATTTTTTATGAGAGACAATTTCTAATCTAATCGGCCCATAAACGAAAATGTAGAGTAAGTTACTTAGTGGACATTAAGAATTTTGTAAGTAAGTATTTAAGATATTATAAGTATTGAACGCTACTCGGTGGACATTAAGTATATTGTAAGTAGACATTAAAGATTAAGGATGATGTAATAGCCATTAAGGATACTATAAGTAGGCATTTTAGGATGTTTTAAGTAGGCATTAAGTATACTATAAATAGACATTAAGGATACGATAAATAGGCATCAAGGATAATGTAAGTAGGCATTCAGGATGATTTAAGTAGACAATAAGGCTATATTAAGTAGACATTAAGCTTTAATGGGTTGGGTCTAAAAAACATCTCTCGAGAAAACGGTTTCTCAGGACACTGCCTAAATAATTATTTGGCCTTTTAAAACCGTATATATTCACTCTATTTACTTATGGCAATTGGACATAAATTGACAAACTAAATGGTATTGACTTTGATTTTGACCTTTTGATAAAAATTATATTTAAAACTAAAGCATTAAAAATTATTACTTTCTCCGTTCCATAATACTTGCTAATGAATATGACATGTTATATGGAAAAATGTCACTATCAATAGTAAGTATGAAGGAAGAAATATGATTTTTTACCTTGTCAACTTTGAATCTGTAAGTAAAAGTCTCTCCAGGATTAATGGGACATTGAGAGATTGAAGCAGTGCCATCTGCCCATGGTGTCCCTAACTGTAATATAAAAAAATCAAAAAAAATCATGATTAATAACAGTGATTTGCAAAACATTATAAAAAGACAAAAAGAATAATATCAAAATAAATAAAACTTAAAAAGATAAATTAAAATAACAAAACTCTAACCATATCACATCCTATCACATAAGGGTGATTTATTTCTTAATTTATACTTCCTCCATTCTAAAATACTTGCTACATTTTGGTCAATGTACCTATTCATCGTTAAGTTCAAGCTTATTTTATATATTGCGCTTAATGTGTAAGTAAAAATATAATCAAATGAGATCTTGTTTGAATAGTCTAATCGCATACTTTTATAATATTAACTTTTTATAATTTTTGTATGCATATAATTCAACGTATAAATGAACAAAACAACACATTGGATTGTGTAAAAAGTAAAATATAGCAACTTTTATAAAACAGAGAAAATACATTAATTACTAAAACCTTCTTTAAAAAAAATTAGTCAATAGACAATTAGTACTTTTATTCGGCCAACTTTTTAAAATTAGTCAATAACATAAAATTTGATTTCCTTTTAAGGTTATGAATTTAAATAAAAAAAAAATCAGTATGGATCATAGGTGCACATGGTAAGATTCCAGTTCTGTAAAAAAACAGTATAGGTTGCATCGATAATCATAATAAAATACTTATGCTTTACGAAATCTATTATACAATCCCATCAATCAAAAAAGTTATTGTGGAATTTGTTTTTATTTTGTGTACTTCCTCCGTTCCATAATACTCGCTACCATTGCATGGGCACAAAGATTAAGAAGTTAGTGTGCAATGATGAGTAGGAGGTGGAAAGTTGTTTTTTTGAAATTTTTTAATATTATTTGTTGAAAAATGAAAAAGAAAAATAGGAGTAATTAGATATAGAGTAGGATAAAAGTAGGAGTAGGTATAACTTTAAATGATTGGTTTTTTTACTAAAAAGGAAATGTAGCAAGTAATATGAAATTTCCCAAAATAGAAAATGTAGCAAGTATTATGGAACGGAGGAAGTATTAAATTTACAAAATTTCTTAATTAATCGTCTGTGATTTGTAAATTACTATCAAAATAAAAAAAATAAAATAAAATGAATAGAATTTTAAAAGGTAAATTTAAATTACAAAATGTTCATCATATCAAATTCTACCTGACAAGCATAATTTGTTAACTTTTCAAATAATTGTTACTCCCTCCGTTCTTATATGTGTGTCCTATTTGAAGATTTCACACATATTAAGATAGTGGGAATCTTTTTGTTTAGAAAATATAAATTAATTATTATAAATGGGATATTAGAAGCGAGAAGGTGAAAAGAGGGTATCAAAACTTTTCATTTTAGGAAATGGGACAAACATATGAAACTACCCGTTATAGTAATGTGGACAATCAAAAAAGAACGGAGGGAGTATTTACTAACACCCCAATTTGATGATCTTTTTGTTTAGACCCTTTTGTGGTTGCAAATGACAATACTCGTTTTTTTAAATATATTTTAATTCGGATACTTGTCTTTTTTATTTTGCACTAGTCCTAAATGGATGAAATTTAATATATAGAGAAATTAATTTGAAAAATAAAATGAGTGGTTAAAGATGGAGACAAAACATAAGATTATATTGTATACATGAGATTAAAGAAAGTGAGCAAGGCTATTAGCAAAAAAATAATTTAAAATTCGTATAACAACTTTAAATGAAAAGTAACGCAAAATAAGAGAGACAGAAATAGTATTTAATTTATTCTTTGGTATTATTCATACATTTTCTAACTTCTCTATAAAACCCTAGTCATTCTCATTATTCTCACAAAATGTATTGAAGCAAATATTATAAATTAAAAAGAGTATACTTTTAGAGCGTATAATATATTAAGACTTCAACCATGAACGTAAGTTAATTTCATACTTAAAATCCCACAATATTTTATACTCTAACGATTTCCAAGAATTATAATTATATACTGCTAGCTACTTCCTTAATATATGGCTTTTAGGTTTATATATAGTAAGTTTTGATGATGAGATTTTTAATTACACTTAATTAAATTCAAAAAATGGACCTACTTTTTCAAAGAAATCCATTCCCTTAAATTTTAATCACATAACTTTTAGATTGAGGAATCATAATTTGTGTAGTAGTAAAGTTTCGACCACGCATGTTCATACAAACGAAACAACAATAGAAAGAAATCATTTTTATATGTAATGGTACAATAAGACAAAGTGGAAAAGTTATACTCTCTCACTATTGCATTTAATTTACAGTATTTTTCATTTTCTTTCGTTTTACTTAATTTGCATCATTTTTACTTTTGGATGATGACCTACTATTTTCTTTTAATTTCATCCATATATTTTATCTTTCTTTTAATTTCATCCACATAATTCATCATCTCTCTATTTATTACCACATTCTTAAAAATTATTCTCTTTCTCTTTGATGCAAATAAAAGAGACTTTGAATATAGTTAAATAGATAAAAGAAATATATGTTTCATGTATAAGTAAAAAATCATTTTGTAAATAAGTTAGGATAGAAATATGACAACCAAAAATAGAAATATAATTATATATTTATATTTTCTTCGTTTTTTTTTATTTGTCTACATTACCAAAACGAATAGTTTCATAAGTTTGTCTGCTTTCAAATTATCTTCAAACTCATTGTAATCTATGTTTAAGTAATCTTTGTTAACATTCAACTAACTAATAGTAAGTGAGATTATTGTAAGACATAGATTACCATATTAATAATGAGTAATGATTATAGTATATCTTTATTTATTTTTTTTCTAATTTATCTTTCTAAAACAGGAATGAATATTGTGTTTTTTTCATTTAAAATAGTGTTTTGTATTAAGTAAAGATTCCCCTCTAAATTTTTGCCCAAAAGCCGGTAGTGGACAATCTTAAAAGAACGAAGAGAGTAGTATAAATTCAAAATTAAATAATGTTTTTGCGGTTTATGTTGTACATACCTAAATACCACTACAACATAATTTGCTTTTAATGAAATATATTTCGCGATATTTAATTTAAATATTACTACTTCAAACTTTTAATAATATATATATGGTGGATTTTGTAATATTTATTAAACCCTTTAACAGAATAATAAAAAATTTAAAATTTTAACGTTGAGTAGAGTGATGGGATTCCACATAGATCTTAGTTTACTTCCTACACTTAAATGCACTACCCCAAATCTCATTACCACTATAATACACAATTTCCTAGTTGTTTACTTCAAATTATTTTGGAGTATTTTTGGAAAGGGGTGGTTTGAATTACCTTATTTTAATGACAAGTTATACCACCAATAAATATACTTCTAATTTATACATAAGCTTCCATAATTTACGTAACCTATTATATTTTCAAAAAATAAAGAGTAAAAATAATGATGCTATTTTCAAAAATTAAAACAAGCAGATTAATTAGGACGAATTAAAATGAAAAATTCGAAAAAAAATAAATGGGACAAAAAAGTAGTTTATCAGAAATGTATTGAAACAATCAATAATCAAAAAAACTTGTTAAGGGAACATCTTAACAATTAATGGTTGTAACCTCATGAAATATCATATAGAGAGTAATAAAAGTGGGTATGGATGTAGCAATGGAGGTGGACGAAAATTGAACTCGTAATAATTCCTCTTATTTTTTTATAAGGTCAATTCACTGAAAATATCTCATTTTTATTTTTGTCATTCTTTTTTACCTTTTTATCCTTACTACAACAACACAACAACGCATAAATATTAATTTCCTAACTATGTTTGGGAATGATCATTTCATTTGAAAATATACATTTGAAATGATCATTTCATTTGAAAATATAGATTTGACTCAAATCAAGTATTTGGCAAATAAAGAATATTCAAATTTAGATTTGAGTCAAATCCATCATAGTTATAAAAGTGGTTAAAAAATGAGAATTTGATAATGATTTCTCAAACCTTATCATTCTCAAATTCTTAATTAATGAATTCATATTTGAAATCTACAATTCAAAATGAAATGTATGTTTCTAAACGCAATCTTAAGAAAAAAGAAAGTTTTCCAGTCATTTTTAAGTGGTCCCTCACCTCTCTTTGATTTTAGCGCAAAACCCAAATATCTCATTCTCTATAAACCGAAGGGAGTACCGGAGATGAAAAAAAAGGCTTAAGATAAACAAAAGGAAGAATGAGTAACCTGTCTAATGCCATGCCAATGAATAACAACACCTTCAGTAGCAAGCTTATTAGTAAGATCAACTTGAATAGTATCACCCACATGAGCCCGAATAGTCGGGCCGGGAAACTGACCGTTAATACCCAATACAACCCGCTCCTCGCAATCGGGGGCCCAAAACATGTACTCCACCTCCCATTCAAAATGTCTAGTCTTGGCAGCCACCATTATAGACATGATAGTGCACCATAGTGTTACCAATAATAATACATTTCTTGGCCTTATTATTGACTTAAACTTGCCCATGTTTTGGGTACAAGATAGGAAAAAAGGGGGTTAAGTATTATTACAAGGAAATGGGTTTAGTTTTATGTACTTGTATATACAAGTATGTGCTAGCTTATATAGACTAGATTAGCTACTTTTTCTTGCATCTTCCATGTCCTTTATGAATACCTTTTTTTATTATTAAACGTGGGTGTCTATGTAAATAACTTTTTCCGTTCTGAAATACTCGCTACATTTTGATTATATACACTATTTATTATTTAAGCTGATTTTATATATAGCGACTAATGTGTAAATAATAATACAGTCAAGTGGGATCTTGTTTAGATCGTCTAGTTGCATAATTTCTTGATATTAACTTTTTATAATTTTTAGATTTGTACAATTCAACATATAAATAAACAAAATAACGCATAAGAATGTGTAAAAAGTGAAATGTAACCAGTATAATGGAACGGATGAAGTAATATTGATAAATCATCTTTACGTGGAAGAAATAATTGACATGGTGAGGCTTTATGATTTTAATTTATATTTTTTTTGTTTTGTTTTCTTTATTGGTATTTGTTTTGTCTTGTTGTAGTAATTTACTTATCGCAATGATTGATTAAGAATTTTTGTTGCTAAACTAATTAAGATATAAATACTTGGAGTATTCCCTTTCATAATACTTGCACTTTTTCTATATTTGGCAACAAACAATTTATTAATTTTGTATTTTAATTTTATCTTATTCTCACAAATTATATCATTACTTTTTCATCGGCTACCATTTAAAAGAATAAATAGAAAAAAATACATTAAAAATGTTTTTTTTAAATAGAAAGAAATACATTAAAAGGTGACATCTAAATGGTACAATATCGGGCATGACAAATTTTGGTGGTATTGTTGCCTAGTCATTTTCCTTGTTTAATTACCCTTGTTTTAATTTTTGGTTTGAGAATATCCCCATATATTATATCAATGAACGAAATATATATGTGATTTGAGACTGAATATGTATTTTTGTTTTAAAATTGTAATATTTACACTACACAAATTCTTGTTAATTAAGGTCGTTCTAAAATTATAGTCACTTTTAAGTTGCTATATGATCACATTGAATGTCTATATGCTTATTTTTATTTTACTATATAATCACTTTTAAAGCTTATGAAATTACTTTTAAATCATATATAATCACTTTTAAAGTTTATGTGATCACTTCTAAAGTATTTTTCTGTGGTAGTGGTGGACTTAAAAATTAAAAATGATCACATATTACTTAAAACTTAAAAGTATATCACATAGAATTTAAAAGTAATCACGTAGGTCTTAGAGCTGATCACATAGGCTTTTAGAGTAATCACTTATAATAGTCAAATTGATCACACATTTTGTAGAAAAAAGATCACATAAGTTTTTTTAGAAGTGATTTGATATGTTGGAAATATTTCACATGTGAGACAAGATCCCACCTCGATAAAATAGTGAACTGTGGACTTGCATATATATATATATATATATATATATATATATATATATATATATATATATATATATATATATATATATATATATATATATATATATATATATATTGGGTAAGCTAATCCTCCTACAACCATATGGTTTTAGAAGTAATGATGAACTTCACCAAGTATATATGCAAGTTAACACTCTTGACCTGTGGGTTTGTGGGCTCAAGCCCACATGTGTTCCATGTTCACACGAGTGGGCCACGGTGAGATTATGTGACAAATTGTCACGGCCTAATAACATAAAGTAATCACATATGCCATAAAAATAATCATATAGACTTTAAAAGTAATCACGTAAATTTGAAAGTGATCACATAAGCCTTAAAACTGATCATATAGTGGGCTAACCCATTTACCATGTCCTAAATATACCTTACATTTTGAGTTTTGCATCACTGTAAATAATTCTTCGCCTCTTAAATAATTTTTGAGCCTCATTATTTTTAATTATGCATCATATAAATTATAAAAAAATATTATTAAAGTATACATGAAGATGAATTTAATTAGATCTCACATAAATATATACTCCCACCCTTTATACTTCTAATGGCCTGTTTGGTAGATGGTAATAAATAGTAGTAATGAGAATGAAAAATAAGTGTAATATTGGTCGAAAAATCTTTTGATTAACTTGATGGTCATGCTTGTCCAACTTTTTCTTTTTTTTTTGAGCCATTCTCTCTCTAACCTCTCTCTAAAACTCCCCTCTCTGCTGGGCGACTCGTTCTGCCCCGCCATGGCAGGCAGGAGGCGGGGCCGACCACCGAGAAGGCTGGAGACGACGGTGTGCCAGCGGACCACCGTCATCCTGGCGGTATTCCTACCCAAAACGCGTAGGTAGGTCTAATCTGAATAATTCCATAATTTCGAGTTCAATCTATGTTTTTGTATATCTCAGATCTGTCTGAATTTAAACTATTTATGAGAGTTGCATTTCTTCCAAATCACATCTGGAGATTCCATCATCTTTGATGTAAATCCTAATTAAATTTAGGGTCTAAAGTTTTTGCTGTTAGAATTTATTTTTGGGTTTGAGTTTCTGCGAAGAACCACAATCGCCATTTTCATGGAGGTTTTCACCTTCCCAGGCATCTGAACAGGGGCGAATCGAAACCCTACTCGTCTGCAAGGTAATTTCTTTCTTGAATTGGTGCTTAGCCCTATTATGGTGAATCTGATTTCGAAACCCTAGCTTGCTTGGATGGTGTTCGAATATATTGTTTTGAATCCAACCCTAAATTGAGGTAGGAGTTATCACTCATATATAGTTTGGTATGTTCCAAGCCACTATGACCTTCTTTGCTGCTGAAGATATGTTCCAAGCCACGATTTCATGGTCTGGGTTCGTAAACCCTAATTCTCTGCTGGGGAAGAAGGTACCTGCTGTGGTTGATCTTGGGCCTGGGTCACCTTGGTTTGTGCATCTTGACAGTCATGGTTTGGGCATGGTCTCCTCTACTGGGTTGTGCAACTACCATGACCAAGGGAGGTTTGAACTGCAATGTGCAATTTTGTATTTGAGGATATCAAGTTAGATTGATATTCCGGTTTTCGAGTGTGGTGAATCGAACTACCGACTGATGCTCTTGCGTGTTTGGTTGGCTGTGGAATTCATTACTACTGTTTGTGCCTGATGGCTTCCCTATGAGCAGCACCATTTAGGTGGCTGTTTTGCGGTGGTACGCACTGAATGCTGCTCGGAGTGTGAGCTGCCTCACCGCCTGCTGATGGCCCTAATATGCTGCCCTCTGTTTGTTGGTGACAGAGGCTCTCCTCCATATACATTGTCTGCTGCCTCACAATGCTGGTTCTATGGCCAACTTGCTGAAGTTTATGTTTCGGTTTTGCAATAGAATAGGCAATTCTGCCAATCCCCTGTGTATAGTCTGCTTAGGGCTCTTAGTTTTTGAATAATATATTAAGGCCTAAGTTAGCACTATTATGTTGGTTCTTGATGATGAGTTTGATGGCTGCTGTGTCTGCCATATGTTTTTATGCTGTGGATGACTGTTTTGTAACTCCTGCTACTGAGTAGTATAGCTGTTGGTTTAGATGCTAGTGGTAGTGCTTGGGTGTGTGAGTTTGGTTGGAAAGTCAGTGTACACTGTTGGTTGATGGTTTAGGTGAGGTTGTATTGAGAGAGAGTGGGCTCCAATGAATGTTGGCTCCCCCCTCCCATAGACTATCCCTTGCTTACATCCTTTCCACTTTGCTCCTTACATCCTTGCACAGGTATCACATTGGAGGATCAAAGGAGGCCATCCCAATATGTCTTGCATTATGGACATTGATTATGTGTTTTGAAGCTCAATTCTTTTACAACTTGGCTTTATGATTTTGCTCGGAGAAATCTGCTATTGTATTTGCTTAGGTGTACTGTATTTGGTGTTATGGACTCATTGAGATTTGCACGGCTGCTATTCAATGAGGTGTGCAAGGCTACTGATGCAAGATTTGGTGGCGTAAGCGTGCCCCTTTTGGGATGTTATGGACTTACAACTGTGCCCCAAGGTTGTTAATGGACTCTCAGCTGTAATGGGTTCTCTGTTCTTTGAAGAAACTGCATCCGCGAAAACTATGAAGTAATGGAATGATCAAGTCTGGGATACGGAGCTGTGAAAAGATATATTTTTGTTTTTGCACAATAATATTTTGTAAAGAATGTATTTTGTAAATTCATTTAGTGGTCTAACTTTATTGTCTAGGCTAGGAGAGTTTTCTCTCTTTTTGGAGGTGTCTTTCCAAACCTTGCGGATGACACGGGGCATGTCCCATGGAGCTTCGGTTGGTTAGACCCCTCAGTCTGGTGAACCGTTGTAAGCCTCGGCTATTTTTCTGGCATTTTATAAAATTTACTTTGCCAAAAAAAAAAATTTGTAAACAAAAAAACTTTTTTGTGATTTAAGTTTCATTACCATGGGAATGATATGAAATTTTTGATAAAATTTTACACCAAAAATAATTCTCATTACTGTCACCACTAATCAAATAGGCCATAAGTACTTATTGCAATTTGTAAATCGAAAGATTCAAGAGACAATAATTTTGATAAGATCGACTTAATAATACACTCTAGGTGTAAAGAAAAGTTAAAATTAGATGAATAAAATATTGTTGAATTACACAAAAACCGATTTTATTATGAACTTTAATAATGTAATTTAAAAGATATTAAAATGGCACCACATAATCAGACAGATATAATCACTTCTTCAAGACTAATGATACATAATATCTCTCCTATTCATAGAGAATAAGACTTTTTTTTGTTGGGTCAATTCACTGAAAATATCTCATTTTTATTTTTGTCATTCGTTTTTATTCTTGTACCCTTACTACAATAACACAACAACAGATAAATATTAATAGTCTTTATGAAAATCACTCACTTTTATGTAGTCATGCCCCTACCCCTCCTTGATTTGGGTGCAAAGTTAAATATTTTATCCTCTATGAATAGGAGGGAGTATTTTATTAAAAGAAAATGGTACTAATATACTCTCAAATTCCTCTATTTTTTGTCTTTTTGTCGCAAAAAGCTTTATCAAATGTCCATGCTTTATAATCATCATGACTTAGTGCTCTAATATTGCCTTGGTCTGCTAGTAATCAATCATATCATTCTACCCATCCCGCTCATAGAATATTAGGGTCAGAGACTGAGGAAAAAAACAGAAGCAATTCATACCCATAAAAGAAAGTGCGATTAAAGGAGTCTTACGACTCCAGAAAGAAAAGAAAAATATTTGCACCGAAAAGATAAATAAAATGCAAATAGATAAAATAAAAATGCAAATGTAAATAAATAAAATAAAATGCAAATGTCTATCAATAATCAATGTCCATCCTTATTCTTCTAATTTATTACCAAAGAAATACAAGATGGCTACTGCTCCATTCCGTAACCAAATCGTAGCCATCTCAATTCAGTTTTGTTGTGTTTATTTTTTTGATTGTACTTTGGCCTTATCCTTCTACAGGGGCAACGCCTTCTTTCCTTTTTCAGATCTTAATCATACTTTTTTATAAACAGGATACACTGAGTATAATAATGATAATTTATATTCTAATTGTACCACTTGTTTTCATTATTATGTAAGTTTTTTATTGTTAATATCTCTAAATATGAAAACGAAAAATTCATAAAAACTAAAAATTAATAATTTTTTTATCAAGGTGATTCAAATATATTTTATTCTCCTTATACTCATGTTAACTTATAAGATTAGATTAATAATAAGCAAGTCAATCAGATTGATAAAATAGAATTGAAGTCAACACGGACCAGGAGGAAGGTTTAAATTAGTGACGTTTATAAACGAAATTTGAGGAAGTGTAATGATCATCATCAACCCATTATCCCGCTGAAAACAGGATTTGAGTGAGAAAAAATGACAATTATTTTATACTCGTACTCTCTGCAAAGAGACTATAGGGAATATGATCAATTATAACCTAAAAAAGAAAAGAGTTTACTGCATGCATAAAGAATAATAAGAATGACACTGAAAAATTATAGTAAAAGTAGTTCTAGAACAATATAATAGATACAACGAGTAAATAAATAGACTAAAAGAGTGTGTAAGAGAAATAACTAAGAACTAGAAAAAAAACAACTAAATAAACTATTATTTTTTTTTTTGAGATAAACTATTAATTAGTATTTTGAAACTAGTAGTCTTGGAACTATTAGTAAGTCTAATGATATTTTATTTTACTCTCTATTTGATGATTATCCAATATAATAATCTCACTATCATTTTGTAAAAGACTAAAGATTGCATTAACTAAATAAAGATGTTGCATGAATTTTGGAATCTACCCATTAATTGATGAAATAATAAAAAATTATTTAGAATGATTTAATCTTTTATCTATTTTTTAACAATAATTTTAGTAATCTTAAATAATCTCAACTACTAGATCTTTTACTCAATTAGCTAGGATTGTTGTTTATCAAATTAAATGGTAACATGTTTTATATAGATCAATTTTCAAAAATAAAACAAAATAAAAGTACAAAATATTAAACACGTTGAAGAAGTGTTTTGGGTTCACGATATGTGGGTTGTTGTTTTCGTGTGGCTTGGGGGATGGGTAGTATTCGATGGTGAGAGTGAAGGTGCGTCGACGCAGAAGGGTAGGAGGCAGTCGCCAGTTGGGGGGGGAGGTAGTCTCCGGGAAGGCGAGTCAGTGGGAAAAGGGAAGAGACGGACAAGCTTTAAAAATTATGATTTTTTATTTAATTTTTTTTTATTTGATAATATATGTGTATCTTGGAAAGACATATGTGGCATTCTCACATTTAATATGAAATGTAGTGTTGAAATAACACAATGGAAAATAAAATACTTAGCGTTTTGTATTTTGTCTTGTGACTGTATCTCTAAGTATAATTCACTAAAATTTCGAAACATCGTAGTAGAGAACTAATATTTATTGAAAGTTTCTATGTAATACCTTGAAACGATCGATATCTTAAGTACATGGACAAAGATTTCTACCAAATCTTCATATGTAACATATCACTATTTTGAACACATAATATATTAAATATATAAAATGAAAAATTACCATGAATAATACGAATTTTTACTAATTTCCCTATAATAATACGAACTTTCGATTAACCCTTAATAATACCAAATTTGATGTGGATTTCCTTCTAGCATCCTTAACCTCTTGGTAACCTACTATTGTAGGTCAACTTTCCAAAAACAGGGATTAATCAGAAGTTCGTATTATTGTAGGGAAATCAGTGAAAATTCTTATTATTTAACGATATTTTTTCTTTATCATTATTATATTGTAGGCAATAAACTTTTAAGCATTTTTAATTTTTTTTTGTATTTTCCTTTTTTTTTGACAAGTTGACCTACAATTGTAGGTTACCAACATTTTAAGGATGCTAGAGGAAAATCCACATCAAAGTTGGTATTATTCAGGGTTAATTGAAAGTTCGTATTATTGTAGGGAAATCAGTAATAGTTCATATTATTCACGGTAATTTTTCCTATATAAAATAAAGAGTATTCTTTAAATATAAAAAAATTATTTTATATTTTCAAAGAGATTTTGTATAATTGAACTTTTCACGTTATAAGCCTTTTGCCTAAACTTGGATTTTAATTTGGGTTGAAAAGCAATTGGGCAAAAGTTTTTTTTTTGTAAAATATAAACTAGCCCATATACACATAAGGAACATGGCTAGGGGGATTATGTCATTATGAGTTATTTTTGTTGATTTTTGTAACCTCAAATATTGGATTAAGTGAAAATTGTCTTCATTGTTCTTTATTTCCTTATCATCATTACCTCTAATTACAACTTATGATCTACTCCAAATTACCATTTGCAACTACGAACAAAAAAAAATATTCACTACTGAAAGGAACGGTGCAAAGCGAGGTTCTTAACAATGTAAACACAATGAGATTAAAATGAGCAAAAAGAAGACACAAGTGTTTATGAGGTATCTTGGATACCTCCCCCTCAAATGTTGTTTATTATAATGAACTCAACAATTACAATATAATAAACCTCCCTTTGATCTTAAGAACAACCTCTTAAGATCCTCACAAAAGCTTAAGCAAAAGAACACTCTCAATAGTTTCTTACAATGCTCAAGACCTATCAAATGTGTGTTTGTGGTGGTTTGTATTCTAGAATGAGTATCCTATTTATAGAGAGGAATACTACATTCTAGAACTACCTCTTAATTCACCATAAACATACATGTAACTCATACAATTAACTATGTTAATAAAGCATAGCAATAAACATTACATTTAACAAACAATAAACAAGTACTCAATGCCATAAAAGAACCGAAAAGCCAAGAGAATCTGTCAACATGGACTGCTCGACTTCCCGCTCGGACGAGCCACCATATGCTCGAACGAGCAGGCACCTCCCTGCACCTACTGATGTGTTCTGGACCAGCAGCTCGGACGAGCTGTTTATTGCTCGAACGAGCACCCTTAAACGAGCCAGCTGCTGTCTCTTGTTCCTTCTCCCTTGTTGCATTGGTACACCCCATCAAGCCATGCCTTGACCCCTTTCAAGGCATGGTTAACACCTTCTAGCGAAGCCTCAAACGCTCCACATCGAGCACCTCGTGTAACGTTCCGAACCTCAATCCAAACTCATGCGACACATCTTTACCATCCTCTTCAAATGTACATGATAAAGCATGTTCGATTAAATGATTAAAGTTAACGTCCAAGTTCCGAATATTGTCACTTGCACTAACAACTACAACATAATTTGCTTTTAATGGGATATATTTAGAGACATTTATTTAAATGTCGCTATTTTAAATTTCTTATAGTGTATATTAAGGATTTAGTGACATTTATTAGACCCTTTAGCAGCATATGAAAAAGTGACACTAAAACTTTTAGCGATATAGAATATAGTGACATTTCTTACAAATGTCACTATAGATTATAGTGACAATTACACATGCCACTAAAGACCAAAATTAATTGTCGCTAAATCACGTTATGGTGGAACTTAAAAAAACCAATAATTATTACATTAAAAATATGAATCAATGACATTTTTTTAATGCATTAAGGTGTTTTGTGGGTAATTTTTCACTTCCTTTGTTGCTAAAAGTTGCAAGTATGATTATCATGTTTTTTTTATTTAAGTATTATATTATTATTATTATTAAATTATATTTTTCCTGCAAAATCTAGAAAAATAAGTTTAAAATCAGAATTTTATACTTAAATAATTATATTTGTGTTTGATGAGAGATTTATGAGTAAAGTTTGTGATTCATGATTTTAGTTTAATTTATTAAGCATGTTTGTACAAGAATTTGTTTACGGAACGTTGATTAAACAATGAAATTTATGTGTGAATTAAAATATGCAATTTTGTAATTTATAGGCTCAATAAATTCAAATATGCATTCATTAAAGTCATTTTTTTGCTCTTCTTCCATTACATGTGGTTCTTCTTATTCTGAACTGTACTCCGGATCATATGAGTTCGACCCAATGTACCAAGCCCTCTGTTGCTCATCTTTACTACATGAAGGCATTGAAGGCTAATGATGCAGTGATTTATTTCGCAAACTGATTTGGGTTTAACAAAAATGAGAATTTTTTTTGCTTTTACTTTTGTTTATAATTGATTTCTCTCTTATACTTGCAATACAATCATTACTTCACACTACTATTTAATTAAAATAATATCCACTACCATCCAAAGATTCTATTTACCTTAATATTTGTGAAAAACCCAAAGTGGAAGAACAAGTAAAAACAGAGGGAGTAACATTTTGCTCGTCCACTATGTATCAACATTTGTCTTAGTTTGCTACATCACTCCTTACAATTACCTATTATTAGAAATATGGAAATGTAGTGGGCAAATGTGTGGCAAAAATTAGATTATTAATTAGAAAATAATTTAAAGGTGGATTACTCACAACGGATGGATAAAAAAATAAATTAGTGATATTCCACGTGGTAATCCTGAGGTTTTGGGTTTTCCACGTGGTAACCAAAACTTATAAAAAATCCACATAGTAACCCTGAGGTTTACCAAATTGTTCCATCATGACCTTTTTGCACATAAAATGTTAGCAAAACGTTAAGAAGCATTAATTTCGAAGCTTTAAGGCTGTTTGTACGCCTATATATGCGACTCACCATTTTAAATGCCATTAGTCTCAACCATTTTCCCCAAAATATAAACCTCAACTCTACCATATTTGGATTCGGGGAAAAAAATATCATTTGGATGAAAAATGGTAGATTTGAGGGTTATATTATTACAATGAGTATATAATGCAAACAAATTACAAACGGGAATTTGTTTCAAACCCCTTTAAGATGACAAAAAAGAAATTACAACTCAATATTACAACACAAAAGAAAGTGAAGATAAGTTTGTAACACCAAATGTTACCCGGAAACTTGATACAAGTTGTAGGCGTGTGATCACTTTCCTTTTGTGATATTTCCCCCACAACGGTACTTGGGTTTGCAAATGGAAATCCACAATGAGATACAAACAACTCCAACACTACCTTAGTACTTAGGTAGTGTAATGTAACAACTATGTGTTTATAGAAATTATGAGAATTGTATCACTTGAACAAAAGTTAATTACTCTCTTGATCAAGCTTAAGAACAAATGAGAGAGAGGAGAGCAAAGAATTCAGAAAATGCTAGTGAAAGGTGCAAGAAACACAATGGCCTAGCACCTCTATTTATACTCAAGAGGAACCTCTTCAAATCCATCACCATAATGATCATAATCAAGATTATGATATCAATGACAATTAATCTTGTCATTTATGTGCTTAATCACACCATTATACTCAGAAATTAAGAGTATAACGATCATATTCTAAGCATTAAACACAAAGCAAAACGGGAAGAAAGCAACGGTCACTTCAGAGACCCATCGCCGAGTCGGCGACGAGCCCACTGAAGTGGGCGCCGACTCGGCGCAAGCATTCTGCCCAAATCAAGATTTTCCAGAAGCCTGGCGCCGAGTCGGCGACGAGGCTCCATGAAGGAGCGCCGACTCGGCGCATACCCCCTGACCAAACCTGTCCTTCCAGTGACCTTGCGCCGAGTCGGCAACGAGGCCACATGAAGGTGCGCCGACTCGGCGCCGACCCCCTGACCTGGTCCACTTGATTTCTTGTGTTCTACTTGGACTATTTTTTGGACCACGCAATTAATACGTATATTGTCCCACTATTTATAATAGCTTTAATCGATATGTTACGGACTTATAAATTGTCCCACTACCTTAGTAGTTCTTGGTGATAAAGTACTCAGGATTATTATGTAGTATATATTATTATACACTAAATGTTCAACAATCCTCCCCCATTTTGGGTATAATAAGCCTCTCATTTACCAAAACTCATAATACATTTCATGCATCAACGCTAATATCCCTACGGATTGAATTAACGCCTAGTACAACACACTTAACAAGTGATCGAGCCAGAGTTGATTTCCATAAGGAATTGAATCAATCGACTCATCCAACCACTTGAAGATGTAGTACACACAAAACAAATAACACAAAGTTATTAACTTGACACATTATAAGGCCGTGTCCGTATCTTATTCATAAGTTTATCATAGTCATTATGCCAATCTTGACTACTTGAAGCGGCCACACTTCAAACTTATATAGGTAGGTTCTCATTACGTATAAAACATATCCCCGTGACGTGGATATAACACCAAGAGCTCTTCAACTCTTGATCTTGAGAACTTTCAAGACGACTACCTTATTCCATCACGGTACAAAGCAACGATGGGTCATGCAATAGTTGCTTTAACAAAAACCAAGAGGACTTTACCACATTGAATTCAGACACGATGTTACTCATGCGTGAATTGGGCTTTTCCAAATGATTTTACTGACATAAACCGATCTCAATTGAGGCTTTCTCAATTGAGTCTCTATTCATGGCTTTCGTAAACGAATCCGCCACATTGAACTTAGTGTTCACATAGTCAAAAGTTATGACCCCGTTAATGATAAGTCCTTGCACAAGGCTATGCCTTAGAGCAATATGACGAGACTTACCATTATACACTTGACTATAAGCTCTACCTAAAGCCGTCATGCAATCCGCATGAATCGCCACCGGTGAAATTGGCTTAGGTAACAAAGGTATCTCAAACATGAGATTCCTCAACCACTCAGCTTCACTTGCTGCTGAAGCTAAAGCGATAAACTCAGCTGACATCGTAGAGTCGGCTATACATGTTTGTTTCTTAGATGACCAAGAAATGGCACCTCCCCCATAAACAAACACCCATCCACTAGTAGAAGAGTTATCCTCTTCATTAGTGATCCAACTAGCGTCAGAATAACCTTCTAAAATAGGAGGTTCTCCGCTATAAGTAATACCAAAGTCCTTGGTACGTAACAAGTATCTTAATACTCTTCTTATCGCCATCCAATGATGGGGACCTGGGTTACTAGTAAATCTACTAAGTTTACCCACCGCAAATGCTATGTCAGGCCTTGTACTAGTCATAGCATACATCAAAGATCCTATGACCTTTGAATACTCCAATTGTGAAATTGGTTGACCGGTATGTTTAGCAAACTTCATACCCGGTTCCATGGGAGTAGAGACCGGCGCTTTATCAAGCATATTAAACCGCTTAAGTATCTTCTCAACATAGTGAGCCTGACTTAACTTAATACGGTTTCCTTGCCTTATGATCTTAATGCCTAAGATCACATCAGCCTCCCCCATATCCTTCATCTGAAAGGATCTAGACAAAAAATCTTTTGTCTCTTGGACTTGTGTTATACAAGTTCCAAAGATAAGCATGTCATCGACGTATAGACAAATGATAACGCCATTCCCATGGCTATCGAACTTGCTATATACACACTTATCAGCTTGATTCAACTTGAATCCAAAGGACAATATAGTTTCATCAAATTTTTGATGCCACTGTTTAGGTGCTTGTTTAAGTCCATACAAAGACTTGACAAGTTTACACACCTTTTGTTCTTGTCCTTTCAAAACAAACCCTTCGGGTTGTTTCATATATACTTCCTCATCTAACTCCCCATATAGAAATGCGGTTTTAACATCCATTTGATGTATTTCTAGATGATAGACCGTAGCTAACGCTACCAATAACCGAATAGTGGTTATTCTTGCAACCGGTGCATATGTATCGAAATGATCGATACCGTGCTTTTGTCTAAAGCCTTGAGCCACTAAACGGGCTTTGAATTTATCAATAGTACCGTCGATTTTCATTTTCTTTCTGAAAATCCACTTGCAACCGATTGGTTTACAAGTCGGAGGAAGATCCACTAACACCCAAGTGTTATTTCCCATGATGGATTGCATCTCATCATCGATAGCTTCTTTCCAAAAGGCGCTATCATGTGATGCCATAGCATCGCTATAAGTCAATGGGTCACCTTCCACATTATATAAATATGGAACACTAGAAGATACTTCACTTCTATCACCTTCAACCAAGTATACTTGGAAATCCGGTCCAAAGCTCTTCGCTTTCCGTTGTCTCTTACTCCGTTTAGGAATAGGATCAACTAAATCAAGTTCATCTATTTGTTGACTTTCATCAACATCTAGAAGTGAACTTTGTTGACTATCATCAACACTTTCATTGGTACAACTTTGTAGATGTCTTTGTCTACTCAATGATGAAAATCTATTTTCATCAAAAATGGCATCTCTAGACTCTATAATCGAATGAATCGATATATAGTCATTTTGTTCTATAACATAGAACCTATAGGTTTTGCTATGAATAGCATAGCCTATAAAGATGCACTCAAGCCCACGTTCACCGAGCTTCTTTTTCTTGTTGCCGGGCACTCTTACAATGGCCCTACAACCCCAAACCTTAAGATAACTTAAGTTTGGTTTCTTTTTGTACCAAAGTTCATAAGGAGTTTCCTTATTCGTTCTCATTGGAACTCGGTTAAGAATGTGACAAGCTGTCAACATTGCTTCACCCCAAAATCCATCACTCAAACCCGAGTAGGATAACATGGAATTAACCATCTCTTGTAGAGTACGGTTTTTCCTCTCCGCCACACCATTTGATTGTGGTGCATAACCGGCGGTTGTTTCATGAATAATACCCATTGAATTAAAATAAAGCGGATCATAATATTCACCTCCTTTATCGGTTCTTAACCTTTTAAGTTTACTACCAATTTGTATTTCTACTTCTTGTTTGTAAATCTTAAAATGTTCAAGAGCCTCATCTTTTGAATGCAAAAGATAAACATAACAAAACTTTGAGAAATCATCTATAAAAGTTATGACATACTTTTTGTTTCCCAAAGACGGTGTACTATGAAAATCACAAAGATCACTATGGATTAACTCCAAAATTTCGGTTTTTCTTTCAACACTTTTAAACGGTGTTCTAGTGATCTTAGTTAACATGCACGTTTTGCAATTTTTAGACATTTTATTGCACATTGGAATTAACTCATGTTTAGACATAAAAGAAATTTTGTCAAAATTTACATGTCCTAGTCTAACATGCCACAAATAATGCAAATCATCATGTTTATTATCATCCAAAACATTACATATAGAGTTCTTATTTAAATCTAAAGACAATTTAAATAAACTATTACATAGATAAGCCCTACCAATAAACAAATTATTTTTTGAGATAATGCACCTAGCGGCTTCAAATACAAGTTTGTAGCCTAATCGATTCAAAATAGGACCCGAGACTAAATTTCTACCTATTTCGGGTGTGAAATACACATCTCTTAAAACTAAAAGATTCCCCGAAGTAAACAATAATTCAACTTGTCCTTTGCCTTGGACCTTGATAGGCGCATTGTTTCCCATGAAGAGATGCTCCCCATCAACAACCTTGTTAAAGGTTTTGAACCATTGTGTAGAATTACAAACATGTCTCGATGCCCCCGAATCGATCCACCAAGACAAAGTATCATCCTGCAAACCACTAATATTAGTATTCATAGTAGAAAAACTCATATTAGAATTTTCAACAAAAGTTGCAAGATTACCTTGAGTGGATGGTCCCTTGCTTGTAGAAGCTTGACCATTCCCCTTGGATTTCTTTTGCTTGTTCTTCAAGACGAAGCAATTTTTCCTTCGGTGCCCGGGCTTACCACATTCCCAACATACCTTTTCGGCATTGGGATTAGTAGCTTTCCCCTTTGAAGAGTCATTCCTCTTCCTTTTATCTCCGGGACGGGATTGTGGTTTCCCTTCCCCAACCATATTAATAGTAGGTACATTAGGATTATCATCCTTCCGGTTTTCTTGTAACCGAATGCTAGACTCAACAATTATATGTTGCCCAAGATCGGAGAGTGTAATCTCCTCTCTTTTATGCTTTAAAGCATGTCTAACATCCCTCCAAGAAGGAGGCAATTTGTCTATTATGCTAGATACCAAAAACACTTCATCAATCTCAATTTTATGCAATTTTAAGTTAGCATGCATCCTTTGTAGTTCATGAAATTGATCTATTATAGGGCGATCCTCTACCATTTTATACGAATTGAAATTACTTACAAGAAACTTTTTGGAGCTAGCATCCTCCGCCATGTACTTGTTTTCAAGAGCATCCCACAATTCCTTAGCGGACTCATGGTATTGATAGATATCAAAGAGTGCGTCTTGCATTCCATTGAGGATGTGTCCCCGGCAAATAAAATCATCATTTTCCCACTTAGAGCGTTTCCGATTTTGTTCAAGAATCTCCGTTTCCGGAATCACCGTTTCCGGATCATCCGACTTAGCAACCTCCGGTTTTGGTGAGCTTATAACATAAGCCACATTGAGAGTTGTGAGCATGAACATCATTTTCTTTTGCCAACGTCTAAAGTCGACGCCGACAAACTTTTCTAACTTAGCGAAGTTAGATGTAAAGTCCTTCATTGATGCCATCGGTGAAGGTATCACAAAAGATTATTACAATGAGTATATAATGCAAACAAATTACAAACGGGAATTTGTTTCAAACCCCTTTAAGATGACAAAAAAGAAATTACAACTCAATATTACAACACAAAAGAAAGTGAAGATAAGTTTGTAACACCAAATGTTACCCGGAAACTTGATACAAGTTGTAGGCGTGTGATCACTTTCCTTTTGTGATATTTCCCCCACAACGGTACTTGGGTTTGCAAATGGAAATCCACAATGAGATACAAACAACTCCAACACTACCTTAGTACTTAGGTAGTGTAATGTAACAACTATGTGTTTATAGAAATTATGAGAATTGTATCACTTGAACAAAAGTTAATTACTCTCTTGATCAAGCTTAAGAACAAATGAGAGAGAGGAGAGCAAAGAATTCAGAAAATGCTAGTGAAAGGTGCAAGAAACACAATGGCCTAGCACCTCTATTTATACTCAAGAGGAACCTCTTCAAATCCATCACCATAATGATCATAATCAAGATTATGATATCAATGACAATTAATCTTGTCATTTATGTGCTTAATCACACCATTATACTCAGAAATTAAGAGTATAACGATCATATTCTAAGCATTAAACACAAAGCAAAACGGGAAGAAAGCAACGGTCACTTCAGAGACCCATCGCCGAGTCGGCGACAAGCCCACTGAAGTGGGCGCCGACTCGGCGCAAGCATTCTGCCCAAATCAAGATTTTCCAGAAGCCTGGCGCCGAGTCGGCGACGAGGCTCCATGAAGGAGCGCCGACTCGGCGCATACCCCCTGACCAAACCTGTCCTTCCAGTGACCTTGCGCCGAGTCGGCAACGAGGCCACATGAAGGTGCGCCGACTCGGCGCCGACCCCCTGACCTGGTCCACTTGATTTCTTGTGTTCTACTTGGACTATTTTTTGGACCACGCAATTAATACGTATATTGTCCCACTATTTATAATAGCTTTAATCGATATGTTACGGACTTATAAATTGTCCCACTACCTTAGTAGTTCTTGGTGATAAAGTACTCAGGATTATTATGTAGTATATATTATTATACACTAAATGTTCAACATATATTTTAGGGAAAAAGGTTCAAACCGATGACATTTCGAATGGTGAGTCGCATAAATATGCATACAACAGTCATAAAGCTTCAAAATTAACGTTTGCTAACGTTTTTAAGTGCAAAAAGGTCATGATAGAACATTTACATAATCCTCAGGGTTACCGCGTGGATTTTTTAAAAGTTTTGGTTACCACGTGGAAAACCCAAAACCTCAGGGTTACCACGTGGAATTTCCCAATAAATTATTAATGTTAATTTTTTCTTGATATTTTAGTTTTTGCAAATATGATTTTTGTTTTTTTGTGTTGTTGCAATTATGATATCTAAATTCAACTTGCTGTTGCAATGGAAGGAAAGGTTAAAGAAGAAGAAGGAAGAAAAAGAAAATGATTTAGGGGAGCAAGAGTTATGGTGAGGTCGAGTACTGGTGGTGTGGTCGAGAGGGAAATGAGAAGGTTATTGTACGTGTATAGATTTGGATATTTGAAACATGATCCAAATCTTTCACTTTTAAATTGGGAACATTTTCTTTAAATCTCCCAAGAGACAAAACATTAAATAAGAGTTGCACGGAAATAGTGTATCTACAATACTTCACTCACTTTAATGATTGGATTGAGAAATACTTTTTGCTGAGAATAAATTCCTAAAACGAGAAAAGCTATTCTTTGTATTTAATGCACCTCTGCACAACAAAAGCCAACTCTACAAGGAAACCCATCTCATTATTGATAAGTTCATAATGATGATTTTTCAAGGACAAATTAGACATTCTCTTATATGGTTAAGAATCTTTGGAATTCATGTCAAACGATGAGATATAAACACACTCATTCATTCATCACTCTCAAAGTACAGTAACATCGAATAATTCTACTATTGGATCAAGCTTCTCTCTCCATTGCATTCATTGAGAATGAACTTCATTTACTGTGTCAGGTGCAATTAAACCTAAATTTATTTATTAAGCCCAAACCCGAACCTTAATCATACGAAATGGAAATTTTTTACTTGGAGCCTAACCTTAAGGTTTGACATGTTTAGGATCTAAATTTGAGTGCAAAATTTTTTTTTTGGTTTTTAATAATAAAATAACTATATTAAATATATTTTGCAATTTTTGTCCATTAAAATTTAGCTATTTAAACATTTTCAACATTCAAGAATTTTCTAACACTTTATATTGATTGAGCAACCAAATGTATGAATTTTTTCAACATTTGAGTTCTAAAACGAAATATCCAACATATCCTTTCACTTTCAAAGTACAAATACAATTAACAAAGTTCCAAATCATGCAATATTTCAAAATATAATAAAGTTTCATATCAAACAAATAAATACACGTAATAGATTTTATATAGTTTTTAAAAAATGAATTCATTGAGGTTTATGGGTTAAATTTGCATCTCAAAAGTATGGACACGAATCCTAAGTTCATGAGCATATTCAATCCGGACCCTTAGTGTCAAAAATTTACTTGGATCCAGTCCGTTCAATCAGGGTTGGATCTAGAACCTTAGGGTTTAAGACTCATGTCCATCCCAACCTCGCTTTTCTTCTTACACGCACCTCTTTTTTCCTCTTAAATTTCTATCTGATCGAAGTGTTAGAGTCACTCAAAATTATTTTGCTTTAATTTGAGTAGAGATTGTCATTCGGGTTAGCAAGTCGATTTCGAATCTTGTGTATTAAATCAATTTAAAATCAGATCTTGTGCCTATTTTGATTTTTACAAAAAAGTTAAATTTGTTTTAAAATCAAATTAAAAACGAATTCAAATAAAAGGTCCAACGAATAACATTTTGTCCAATTTCAAATTACAAATTCTTGCTATAGACGGTCTATAGCATAAACAGGTGTAATAAGCCAACCTATTTTTACACTTTCTAAAAATAACAACTAAAATTGGATTGGGCTGCTGAGAGTGCCGTCTATACTCTATACTCTATACCATAAACGGTCTCTCAGGATACCTTCCGATTTCAAATACCCCTAAATTGAGACCTATATATTAACTTGAGGGCATCCGTTTTACAAACCGGGACATTTATGACATAAGTTGCAGAATCCAAGCAACGTTTTATGGTAAATAAATAACGTTGCTCCTTAAATCAGGTAAATGATGATGATAAATCTCTTATAATATTAGGGGTAGGGTGGGCAAATGGACCGACCTGCTAATCTGATCTGAATCTGATCTGAACTTAACCTGAAGTAAGTGGGTTTAGGCTGAAACTTTTGACCCAATTAATTAAATGGATTGACCAAACCTGATCTGTTTAATGAGTTAGACTCAGGTCAAAAAATTTAACCTGAAAAAAACTTGTATAACTCATTTAATTAAATGTGTTAATTTTGACTTAAATCAATAAATATAAGCTAAACTTAATTTATTTGATATTTTCTTATTTTTCATAGTAAATATTAAATAAACAAAAAAAACATAAAATTTAAATTAAAGACTAAAAAACTAGATTTAATCAAGGCTAAATACCTTAGAACAAAAACAAAAATTATAAACGGGCTAAATGGGTCGAAATCAGGTCAACCTAATCTGTTGCAGGTTGGGTCAAAATTGTGATTTTCGACTCAATTAACTAAATGGGTTAAATTTAAATCAAGAGTGTTCTACCTTATTTATATGATTCAAACCCGAATGTAACTCAAACTGATATGTTTGAGTGGCCTAATTTTGGGACAAAAGAAAAAGGGGTCAGAGTGAAGAAAAAGAAAAGGTTAAAAAGAAAGGAAAAGAAACAAAAAGCAAATAAGCTACCAGGAAAATAGAGGCAGTCCTCATTATTACTATTAGTCGTGTTTATGAACAAAAGTCACACTTACGTACTATCATACTGTGGGTCCTACACATACCTTTGGGATCTGTGAAGCTTGTAATACTCCACTTTAAGCTTGTACTTCCTCCGTTCCAAAATACTCGCTACATTATAATTTTGTGCACTATTCATCGTTCAAGCTTATTTTACATATTGTGACTAATGTGTAAGTAAAAATATAGTCAAGTGGGATCTTGTTTGAATCGTCTAATCGCATACTTTCATAATATTACACTTTTATAATTTTTAGATAAGTGTAGTTTAAGATATTAATGATCAAAATTGTGCATTGGATTGCGTAAAAAAGTGAAATGTAGCAAGTATTATGGAACGGAGGAAGTATAGATTACCTGCATCTATCAATGAATAATGTACGTATTCCTTCGTCCTATAATATTTGCTTGATGGGTCGGCTCTAAGAATGGGTAAAAGGGATTGTCGTTCAAGCCCCCATGTTAAAAAGCTAAATTATTGGGTGTTGAAGATTCATATAGGTTATAAATTGCAAACGAAAAGAGCTCAATATGCTACTTCGTACAAGAGCCCAAAATATCTAGAGACGACCCTGCTTGCTAGTTGCTATCAAGTGTGACATGTTGTGTGGAAAAATGTCACTATCAGTAACAACTAGCAAGTATTATTATGGAAAGAAGGAAGTAAAAGTATATAAAATGTCGATTAATGATTAGTTAAAATAGTACTCCCTCCTATTCACACAAAAGAGGACATTTCTATTTTGGGCCAATTCACACAAAATGTCTCATTTCTATTTTTACTCTCACTTTTACAATTAATTTAATCAATTAAAATATCCAACTACTCCCATTCTTTCCTAATGTTCTTTTCATATAAAAAATTCAATTTTGGAGAGAAATTTGATTAAGATTTTTTAAACATACTTCCTCTGTTTCAATATACTTGCAATGTTTGTTTTTCTAGCAGTCTAATGGCCTTATTCAATCCATAATATCTCTAATTGTGTATAATAAAAAGTTATAAAAATTTTATGTTGATAATTCCTGCAATCAGTCAAATCAAACAAGATCTCACTTAACTATATTTTAATCTATAGATTAAAAACTAATCACAACTTAAGACTGATGAATGAATAGTGTCATAGATAAATATAACTATAATATATCCATGTGATATCTTGTTAATTCGTCTTAATGTATAGTTTTAACAATATATTTTTTATAATTTTTTTTTCTGAGAGATTTTTATAATTTTTTATAATGCGTATTTCGACATATAAAAGCTTAAAATTTACTTTGAAAACTGTCAAAAAGTAAACTAGAGTGGGTATACTTCCTCCGTTCCGAAATACTCGCTAAAAATCTATTTTGTGCACTATTCATCGTTCAAGCTTATTTTACATATTGCGACTTATGTGTAAGTAAAAATGTAGTCAAGTGGGATCTTGTTTGAATCGTCTAATCGCATACTTTCATAATATTAAATTTTTATATAATTTTTAGATAAGTATAGGTTATGATATTAATGAATGCGCATTGAATTGCGTAAAAAAGTGAAATGTAGCAAATATTATGAACGGAGTAAGTAATTATTTAAGATGGGTCCCACAATCGATATCCTACTCCTGATTTGACCGCCGTTTGTTTTCTACCGTTAGATTGACACAAATTTTCTTCAAGGAAATCCGAACCATCACACTCTCTCTCTCTCTATCAATGAAACGAAACGCTCACATAATCATTCTCTCTCATCTCTTATTTATTTCTACTTTTAATTAAATTCATTGAAAAGCATCTACATTTGGTGAATTTCCGTAGGATTTTGGTGAAATGCAGGAGGAAATAGAGAAGTAATTGGATACCTTACTTTGCTTTCAATTTAAGTACAAATACGGCGACATCACTTCACTTCTTCATTCAATTTCGTAAGTTTCCGGAGACCTTTCTACACGATTATGAACTAGATTTTGTTCTGCATTTCACAGAACAAAACAGAAGAATTTTATTTGTAATGGTGAGTTTTGTTAATTTTATTCATAATTTTGGGAATTTGTGATCAAATTATCGTCATTTCTGTCATTTTCCCTGTTTTTTTGGGTGTTCTTTTGTAAGATCTTTGTTTCTTCTTTATTATTTGGAATCTTCTACACCTATGCTCTGATATATTGTTGTTTTTCTTGCATTTTATTGGTTCAGGTAATTATATTTCGATTTTCATTTGTTTATTATTTCCATTTTGGCTATAATCAGTATATTTTGTTTGTTCTGTAACAGTGATGTGCAATTGTGCTTTTATCAGTTTTCTGTAACGCTAATTATGTGTTATATGACTGTCATATACACATTTTATGCACGGTTTTTTTTTTACCGGTGCAACATAATTTCTTAAATAATTCGTTTTTTTATTTGCGATTATTTAAATTTGCCTAAAAATAGCTCAAACCAGAACAGATTAAGGAATCATGTGACACTAATCTTGACCACGTTAATTTATATTTTGAATTCGTAATTCGCTAAAAATAGCCTAAAATTTAACGATGACTCACAACTCTCATCAACATCAACCCTAATGTTAGAGCCATGATTCAAAAGGTTAGGATAAGCTATATGAACCAATAATTTCAATTGTCATATGTGTGAATTGTTGAATTGCATTCATTTTACATGAATCAGATTCAATGTTAACTCGCAATTTGCAAGGAGATTAATGAATGTTGTGACACTATTCTTGCTAATTGCTAAATATTAATTCCATGTTCTCTTGTACCACAGCATGACAAGATAAGAATATGATTTGGGACAGACCAGCGTCCAGCGTCACATGATTTGCAAATTTCTTGTGAATTGCAAATCGAAAAAAGCAAATTACTTGTTGTTTATTGCTATTCTTTGGCGAATTTGAGTGAATTGCTAATTCAAAATGCAAATTAGCCAGCGAATTATGTTACACTGGAATGACAGACGCAAAACCGTGGTTTTTCTATGTTTTTTTCTTTTCTAGGATTATTTTGAAAAAGACACGAAAGTGTATAATAAAATAAGAGAAGTTCTGGGAGAGAGTGCATTTTTCTGATGATTTTCAGTGTGAACATATATTTTCCAGGTTATGGTATACCCAAGAGCGCATTGTGGCTACTAAGCTAGTGCATTGTTTTAATAAGCTGAAAGCATGCCTTCCCGAGCATCAACATCAGCTGCTCATAATGGCCATGGCTTGGAGCGGAGAAGACCATCTAGACAGCTCCAAATATCAAGATTTGCAACAGATCAGAAGCCATTATCGCCCCGATCCAGTCAAAGTTTGAAGTTCAAGGATAAAGCTGTTAAAACAGAGAATTCTATCTGCCCTCCACATTCCAATCTTCCTTTCGAGTTTGTAAAGAATGCAAATAATGTTTTCGTTGTACAAACAAAGTCTTCAGGCAATCAACAACAGCCTAAGTTATGGATGGGTTCGAGCAAGGAGGATGAGCTTATCAAGTACATGTCTAAGGTGCCAGGTTATCTTCAAAGAGGAGAAAAGCTCCAAGATAATAATGTGTTGAACTTTGGTGTTCTTGATTGGGGGCGTCTTGAGCAATGGACCCATAAACGTGATAAGCTTCAAGTGGATGATAGAGTCGTTAGATCTGTCACTGGTAGTTGCTCTTCATCTGAAACAGATATTCGTTCGAAGGACCATTCCAGTATCTCTGATAGTAAACAGGTCCATAAAGTTGATTTTTCCCCTGTAGTCAAACCTCTTAGTCAAAAGTCACTTAACTGCACAGACCAATCTTCGTTAAATAATTTCATCGATCAGAAGGAAGCGTGTAAAAAAGATACTTCTCGAAAAAGAGATGCTGTAAATTCGAAGTATTCCAAATGCAAGGAAAGGTTATTGGGTCAAAATAGTGGTTTACTGAAAGGGAAATCATCATCACATATGAGTAATTCTGATCATGAGTTCTTACAACCAGTGAGCAAAAACCTTAGCAATCAGGAATCAAATGCCCTAAAAAGTGCTGGAAATATCGAAGAAGTTGGACTAGAGCCTCCTCGTCAGTATGGCTCTGGTAAGCAGGAGAGCATTGTACTTCTTTTGCCCAAAGATTTCTCGGGTTCTAGAACCTCAGAGGTTCCTCATAGAGCGTCGCTTGATGGGAAGTCAGCCGAGTATAACTGGGGTAGCTTCTCTGATATATTCTCTGTTGATGAGATCCAGCCAGATGAGTCCTTTTCCGAAATCCCACATTCTTGTCCTTTGAATTCTGCGATTGAAACCGAGACAGAATTGGACTTGGATTTGAAGCTTGATACTTTAATCAAATCACAGGGGCTTGAGGTTCCAGTAAATCCCTCACAGATGCCTGTACATTCAACCAAAAATCACGTAGAAGTAGCAAAAAGTAGTGATCCAAACGAGAATGCTCAAAGCTCTTCAGCTGATATTTCTGGGGATAGGTCGAGACATCGTGGGTTTACCTTTGGCCTTGGTAGGATGACGAGAAGTCTTAGTTTTAGGGAGAGTTCAGCTCAACCTCCCCTGAGTTCTACTTATGTGACTGCTGTGTCTGGTCCTGCTAAATCTGATTGTTCAACCGATAGCCATTCTCGTAATGACTTGAGGGGTACCATAAATGGCAGAGCAAAATCTACCCCTTTAAGAAGATTGCTAGACCCACTATTAAAATCCAAGATTGCAAACCATTTGAATGAACACTCAAGAATGAAGCCACCGCCAATTTCTGTAGACGTGCCTGTGAACGAAAAACCCGAGGCATCAACCATCAAAGCACTTCTGAATCTTACAATTAAGAACGGGCTACTTTTATTCAAGTTTGTTGTTGAAGAAACAGATGAGATTTTTGCTTCGACAGTAAAAACTTTAAGCACCCTTGCAAAGGATGATATGAGCTGGTTATACACATTCTATTCCGTTCATAGAATCAGAAAGCGGAACGCTGGCTGGAAAGGTCAGAAAGTAAAACCTTGTGGATTCGGGTACAATGTTGTTGGTCAAATGAAAGTTTCAGAACCGCGTTTTCCAAGCTGGTGCAAGGAAAAACCCGATGAAACACAACTGGTAAGGGAATGTATTTTGTATAATGTAGACACAAGCAAGGCAGAAGCTGCAACTTCGGATATAAAGACCGGCAGAGAGCTGGCCGCCATAGTCGTAAGCATACCTAAAATTACGATGAAACGCAGCAGCTTTTATAACGAGTATAATCACGATGAGTGGTTTTCTAATTTGGAACTTGAAAAATTGGGTCAAACAGTTGTGATACTACCAGGAGGTGACCATAGCTTGCCTCATGAAGGTAGTGTACCTTCGTCTTTGATTAATCGTTGGAGATCAGGCGGATTGTGCGACTGTGGAGGGTGGGATGTTGGCTGTAAATTAAGGATTCTAACAGATAAACGGCAACAACAGAAGTACCTACAAGTTCAATGTGATCTTTATGATGAGGTGAATTTAATTCTATTAGTTCATTTCTGCTGTTATACGGCATACTACATCTTTTTTTCTCGGACAATTGATCGGTGTTTTTGGCATTGTGCAGGGCGAAGCGAAGGGATGCCGACCTTTCTTTAGTTTGATTCCTCTTCGAGATGGGCTGTTCTCTGTGGAATTTGATGCCCAAATTTCATCTCTGCAAGCGTTTTCGATTTCTGTAGCAATTATCAGCAGTCGAACACAGTGTCATTCGACAAATGGAACCGACCAGCTTGATACTAAACATGAGTTTTGTAAAGAAAAGGGATCCAAGACTTCAAAAAAAGAAGGCCCTGAAAAGCACCCCCCATTTCCACCCTTATCCCCAGTTGGGAGAGTATAAGTCGTGCTAATAGTAATGAGAGTAGACTTACAGACAAATCCTTTGCTTATAAAGGGTTTTATTCCCAGCTTTGTAATCTAGTATTATATGTTGTTAGGCCCTTCAGTATATCATTAATAAACGTTACACGTATGCAGATAGTATATTAATTGTGTTGTGCGATAGCCAACATAAAAAAAACAATAACGGAAAGCAATAAAGATTCAAACAAACAATAAAGAAAATCACACCGAGAAATTTAATGTGCTTCATTATCAATGTGATAGCTATATCTACGGGCACCAAGAATAAAGTTTCATTATAAACTGGGAGATTACAAGATGAACAAGAAGCCACAACAATGGTTCTCCAAGCTTTTTCTCTCTTACTTTTCCTCACTTTGTGTTGCATGCCCTAATTGAGGCCTTTATATAGTATACAACTAAGAAATAAGAAATTAGGTTAAGTAAAACAAAAGAAACCGTCAAAAAACCAAGAATAACCGTCCAAAATATAAAAAAAACCAACTTCCCGCAAAAATTGCAGTGCTCCGTGGCACGCGTAGATCAATGCGCCCCGCGCATGCGCACCCTGCGTAAAACTCTGCAGCCCGTGCACAACACTCTGTCCAAGACAAAACATTCTCCGCACCCCACGTAAAACTCCGCACCCCGCGCATCCGCGCCCCGCGTAGAACTCCGCACCCCGAACATCTAGTCCTTTTGACCCACACTTGATTCATCTTCTTTATGATCTTAGACTTGGTTCGAGTCACAAAATCCCAAAAAATAGTCATAACATGATTCCATTGTTGAATGAATGACATAACATTTCATTCAATATTAGGAATAAAGTCCATGCATGGTTGAAGTTTGAACCAACAAATAAGTAAGTATAACCTCTTGAATTAGGATGACCTTCCAAACTTCCTAACAAAAGCCTCATCATCATCACGATCGCAATCATATCTAATGCATCCTGCTCATAGAGACCAAAGGACGACAAGACAAATGTAAAGATTAAAAGCATAAACCATATAATGGTGAGTCAAAATTTCACTTTTATTTAAGGAACTTAATAATTTATTGACAAAAATATCATACGACATCTACAATAGAGCAAAAATTGATCAAATATATAATTTTAATCAAATAAAATTTTATATAGAAAAAGTCACAATCATTACAAAGGAGATCGAATATTACACACTTAAATTAACTACTTGAATTTGGAGCAATTTTATGTGCTCAAGTGATCTATTTATGACAATGATATAGTTAGTTTGCCATGATTGATCATAAGTTCATGATTATACCAGTGATATTCCTCATCATATGCTTGTTATATTTATCTTCAAATCATGTTTTATTTGTTTTATTTTAGTAGTCTTTTATTTATCTTAATTTATTTAATTTATTTGGTTAAAGTGACACCCTTTTCATCTTAATTATTTCTACCCACACGCTTACAATTATAAATGAAAACTTCAAATTCAAAAGCTTTATAAGAGCTTGATAGGATTTAGAATGTAGAGAGAAACAACAAAAACTAACAAACAACTTATTTTTAGCCTCATAAAAGTTAGATAATTATAAAGAATACCATTTAAAGTCAATGGCTCAATGGATAGAACATCTGCATGTGGAGCAGAAGGTTTGGGGTACGACCCCTACTGGGCGCAGCCGCGCAGGTATCAATTGGGGGTTTTTTAACCGCGCGCATCTCTCTTTACTCCCTCCTTAGGGGTACGGGTATGATTTGTCCGCAACTCCGCATCTTTCAAGAAAAAAGAAAATCCCCACTCGGACCCTGCCTTGTGCGGGATACCAGGAAGGTCCTTTCCTTTCCTTTTTACCATTTAAAGTCAAAATATATTGCATTATATTTTCTTTAACCCCTTGAATTATTTCAATACACTTTGATTGCTCACATCAAGTAAAGTAAATTCGCAAATTTAAAGGAACATAAATGATATAACGGAAAGAATATTTTAAAAGAAGCCAAAGCTTCATGTATTATTCACTATAGGAAAACATTGAAATAGCGAGGACATAATAACAATGTCAGAGTGCGACGAAAATTACAAAAGGTTATATCGTTGCGAAAAGTCTCATGTAGAATGTGACGAGAATTACGACGGATAACGATGTCGCCATATGACTTCTAAGGTACGACAAGAATTGCAATTAAATCAGTCATTGCCATAATGTTGTCGTTTTTGCGACTAAATTTGGCGTCATTTTCAGCGGATGATTTTCGATGTTGGCAACGAACTTTTCTATATCCGCAACAAATTTTGATTGTAACATCTTTCATTGAAATAGGATAGAAGTACTTAAAAAAAATGTAATATCTTTTCTTTACAAAATAATATTGACACTTAAGAGAAAATGCGAAAATAGCGTCGATTGCGTCGAAGAATAGCACGTTGGCAGGACCGCCGAAGCTTCCAATTTCACCTACCTACACAATAAGACATCAAACATTAAACAACGGTACAAAAAAAGATAAAGTCTTAGTAAATAACGGTGATTTGTGAAATTGATAAATCACTCTTATATGGTGAAATTTGATAGGATGAGAGTTTTGTGAATTTAATTTAACTTTTTTGATTTTGATTATTTTATTATTATTATTTTTGTCTTTTTGTGGTTATTTACAAATCACGGTTATTGATTAAGATTTATTGACAAAAAAACACATTTATTAAAATTTTTAGAAACAAACACTAAAAATTTAGCAAAATATCATCATCATCATCATACCCAGTGTTCCCGCACATAGATAATCTATGGTCAGGGTCCGGGGAAGAATATTTTAATCATCATAAGAGACCGTCAATACATAATTATGAATTAATAAGGCGCAAAGGAAGAATATCTCAATTTTGAAAATAAATTTGTGAGATATAAAAAACACCTATTTCACCTTATAAGCCATTAGAAACATTTTCAATCTTCGTTGTTATTACGTCTAACAGTTAATCTCCTGATAGACCGTCTTTTTGAGAGATGTTTCTCAGGTCCAATCTATTAAAGTTTATTGCTTACATTTGCTCTACATTTTTTCTAATGGGCCAACTCAGTTAGAGATCGTCTCTCAAAGAGACCGTTTCTCATAAAAATTTGTGTACGTCTAAATATAGATGGGACAAATATGGAGTCGAGTGTAATTGTATTAATATGGGCTTGATAGAATCATCTGATATATCAGACAGCATGAGCGATGTGCCAACAGGACCCAACAAGTTTGCAGTCCGCATGTCATATGGCCTGGCAGACCTGCGCCACGCGCTCATAGCCCAGCCTCAGCAGCATTGTTCAGCATCCCAAAAGTATCGTCCACGCCAACCATCAGCAGCGTCCAGCATCCAGGCGGCTTTGGCGAATGGCGCATGTTCTAGGCAGCCTGCAAGGAGTCCCAGCAAGAGTAGGACTTCAAGCAGTTTGCAGAGCCTTGTTACACAAAAATCAGATTTAGTTTAGTACTTTAATTTGCGTGGAGTTGTTATTTTATCCAATTTTTCCTTTGGTGAGTGAAGGAAGCCCAAAGAGTTTTTGTCCAATTACGAAGATGAGAGTATTGAACAAGTTAAAGAGGGTGTGTGTCGAAGTGAGAATGACTTTTGCACCATTTTTTTGTTGGAACTACTTCACATGTGAGGAAGATTCCACATCACAAAAATACTGAATTGTGTGACTTGCATGTAATGCTGGTGGGTAATCCTCCTGTTACCATATAGTTTTGGAAAAGAGTGAACCTTATCAAGTGTATATGCAAGACTCAAGTTAACGCTCATTACCCATGGGTTTGTGGGCCCGAGTTGGGTGCCCCGTGGGTGTACCCACATGAACGAGCGCATAGAGTGATTACATGACGAATTGTCACGGCCTAGCACTTTTTATCCATAGGAGTGAGTGATTATTTGTCGCCAACACAAAGCTTCAGCCTATAAGCAAGCATCGAGAACTAAAATCTTGTGGAAAACGATTAATTGAAAACATACAAGTATATAACCAACAAGACATGAAGAAACTAGTCTTTGTTGGAAATATTCCTGTTGTTTAAGTGTGTGAGGGGCTAGGTGGACCAAAGCAACTGAACCATCATGATCCTTAAACTTTGTACAACCTCCAAGTCAAGGTTGGGTGCCAACCAGCCGTGTGCACCACCTCTCTACCTCTTCCTTTGCCCCTAGATCGTGCACCAATAGGCATAGTGAGGTCAGCTATTTGGGAGAGCTTTCATCGACAGCGTTTTAAGATTTCAAAAGCGTTCCTAGATATTGTTTTAGCACAAAGCGTATGTATGGCAGAGGGAATGGTTTTTTGCACTCGTTCGTTAAGTCTTAAAAGTTATACAATAAAGTTATTTGCAATAGAGAAGTTGGGTCAATTGAGATATGATCAAAACCTTACGGCTTACATGACTAGTTATTCAGACAAGATTCGTAAGACACCAGAAGTTACTCCGTGTTCTTAACTTTGCTTCATTTCAACATGTCCGTGTTCAGTTTACATCCATGTACCTCAGACACGGGTATGAGTATCGAATAAGGGTAAATACCGAAACGCTAGAGATGTCAAAGCCAAATACTTTGAACAGAGACTTATTAGACATGGATGCTGAAACACAACATTTACTACATATATTCCTGATTTTGAAGACTATTTATACTAGAGAGTCACATCCAAATGCTTGCATAGGCATTTTAGGTTAAATGATGTTTTCCTCTCCTACCATATTTACTAGCAACTTCTTGTAAAATATGTTTTCGGAGACAATTTAAGCGTTGGCTTGCAATTTTCGGGTTCTAAACTTCCAAACTTGCCTAATTCTCGGGCGTGTCAGACACGGGCATACAAGGTAAATTGAAGACTCATAAGTGAAATAAATTGAAATAACTTTCAACATATGCAATGATTAATCAATAAACACCAGGAATCGAGTAGTCCAAATTATGGCAAGTTTGTAAACTTTATGATAGATATAGAATTACCGATTGCGATCTCAGTCATGGCGTGCTAACATCTGATGGATAACTACCCAAAACCCTCAATGATGAAGCAAACTCCTGCGGAGATAGAATAACAATTGTTCAAATGAAACACAAACATTTGAATAACAAAGAAATTAACGTATATAAAAAATCAAAAATCAAAAATCAAAAAAACCATCGCCAGAATTTTGCGAAAAACTATGCTTTATCAAATTTTCGTTTTGCAAAAGTAGTTTCTTGTAATCGGTTTGAGCAGTAAAGCACAAGTTTCTCCGTTAGAATTACCTCTAGATTTTTAACGGCATTCTGCGCAGCTTCATCTGCCATTGAAGCTTCAAAATCCAAATAGAAAAAGTAGTTGAAGCACCTGCATAGATTTCAAACATTTCAAACAAAACAACCAGAAATATTTTTAAGAGGAAGTAATCCAAAAGCTACTAATCTTACTTCAACGATCCATTCTTGACATCTCGATTTGGGCGACTTTCAATCTGATTAGAAGAATAATACAAAATATTGTATTAGTATAACAATTTAACTCAATGAAAGACACAATGAACAAGAAGAGAAATGATAATGATGGTAAAACGGTAAAACCCACCTTTGTGAGGTTGATTTGCCTCAAAGATAAAACAGCAAGTGCTTTAAAAAGTTCCCCAGGACCCTCATTAAGAGCAAAAACAATGCTTGTCTGATAAAAATCCACAACAAAACACGTAAGTATATATGTTCAAAAACACGGAGGGGTAAGATATTCATATCGGATATTTCTATATTGCCACGATGATACATAGCACCAAATGCCACCACAAAAATTGTTCTTAGCATATCACACAGCAAATTATACCATTGTATAGCGCTACGAATGCATGAGCTCCCGAAAAACAAACCAACATAAGTATGATTATTCAAGTTTACCGTCTATTAATTCAAAATGGATTACCTTGAATGGCTTGCCACTCATTGGAACTATTGGCTTCCTAGCGAGCATCATGAATCGAGTGGTGTTATAAGGACTATCCTGTAAAAGAAAAAAATGAATGTTAAAAGTGTCCTGACTTTGATCAAGTAGTTTTAATACAGGTTCATCCCATTCAAAGTTTTTAGGAAAAATTGATAATAAAATTCCAACATTTCACTCATCCGCACATTTGGATTATTTTTTAATAATCCAACCTTTGCCCTTAGTTTGTTATCAGCATACCCTAGTACGCTGATGTCTGACAGCATAAAGGGCAAAGGTTGGTTTATTAAAACATAATCCAAAGTTAGGATTATTCACAGTGGATAGGTGAAAAGGTTAAATTATTAATGTCAATTTTCCAAGCTTCTAAAGTATTCACCTGTACGTCTTCAGCTAGTACATCTAGACCATAAATTTTTGCAGCTGTGGCGCTTGCAAGTGCACCTACATCTTTGAGCTGGTGGTTTGCAATATACTACAGGTGAATCGATTAGATAAAGCATTAGAATCACAAGGAACAAAATGTTTGCATCATGACAAGGTCAAAGAATTGTTCAAAAATCACAGTATTAATTAGTTTTCAACAAAAATATATGGCAATTAGAATGAAAAATAGAAAGATGGAAGCTCAATTAATTAAGTGTAAACATTACGTATTTTTGAGGATTCGGTTTTAAATTTCTTTTTCAACGCCAAAAGTTCTGATGAACTCAACATCAAATAACATGTTGAAGAGGCTTTAAAAACACATTTTATTATTTTTTTTGCTCTATATGGCACTCAAATATCCAAATAGAACAATTGAAATGTATTTTTAGATCGGAAAAGTTCAACAATTAAAAGCTTTATAATCATGGAGAAGGTGAAACAATCATCTCCAATATGAAGTAGTAAATATATGAAATTACTTATGAGTAGGGGTGTTCAATGGGCCGGGCCCCATTGAGCCCTTATCCGTCCCGTTTTTAGAAGGGCTTTGTAAGGATCATGCCAAAAATGCGTCATGCCTAAAATGGACTCTGCTATAATTAAAATGAAATGGGTTATTAAAGGGCTCAATAAGGGTCAGAAAGGGGATATCATAATTAATATATAATTTAAATATTATAAATGACAATGTCAATGAGTATTATTAATAGTTTTTCAATTTAAATATTATAAATGATAGTTTAATTGTTATAAGTTGATAAATGGGGATTAAAATAATTTTAGTTAAAAATGGGCTGGATTAGGCTAGGTCAGTCTTTCAGAGCCCGACCCATATTCACTTAAGTCCGGCCCGGCCCTTATCCGGCCCATTGAACACCCCTTCTTATGAGCAAAGGATGTAAATGAAGAGAAACAAATTCAAACGATCTTACTTCAGCTGAACCAGCAGTGTCATCAGCAGCTTCTCTAATTAATCCAAGCTTGGCTAATCTATTCTCACATTGAGCAAGAGCCTAAAGATACACATTTTCGATTCAAAACACTGCTAACATCATATTAAATAAAAATAAAGATTAGTTGACTAGTATAAGATTTCAATACCTGTGGGTGGCTTAAAACTCGTTTTAGGTCTTCAAGTTTCACACCATGATTAGCCAATAGACAATGTCGAATACGAACATTTACTTCACCGACTATATGAAGCCTATGCCGCAACAAAAGATCATAATTCCTATGAATGCTACCTCCTAGAGAGTTCTCAATAGGCAAAACTGCTCGGTCGACAAGCCCCTTCTCTACAGCCTATAAAAAGAAAAACAATGAGAGGAGTAAAGGTACAAACTTCTATGTTAATAGATTGTGTGCTCGTATGTTTGTTTCTGGTGTCATTTTATCCCTAATACTAAAAGTGTCGAGCGAGACTAGAGCAACTTTAGTATGAGAAAAGTGCAATTTGATTATAGTTTTAAGATTTAATTGACCCCACAAACAAGACAACCTCTAGTTATATAAGCGTATGATTGAAAATTTTCCTCAAGCAATCACATGAAACTCCTGGAATAGGCCCATGTCAGGTGAAACGATACTAGCATGATCAGTTTAGCTTTGCGCAAGATAATTGAGGACCTTAACATATAACTCGAGCTTATTTCTAAACTAATCATAACATCTAGGCAGACGGAGTGGCACTTACGAAGATGTTGAGCCCTCTAATCTCTCATAAAATCCTCTAAAATGCCAACAACATATAACAAAAAGAAATCGGTAAAATACTCTACGCTTTCTCGGGACCCAAAAAGCCATATTTAACCTCAAAGAGTAGGCTTGAAATTTCTTCAAAACCCATCTCAAATTGTTCAAAAGGGAGCAGCTTCTTGATTAGGATACACTTTTTGGTGGCTCATAAACCATAACTCTAACTCTATATCACTATTCAGAAATAGATTGCCGCCATTCATTACAAAACCTTCAAACTAAATGTCCTTAAGAAACATGTATAAGGCCTACAAAGCAATGCAAGTAGATAGACAAGCATGACACTCCGGGACACAAAAGTAACCTAGTGGACGTATTTTACTCAACTGCAAAAGTACAAGTATCATCCCCACCGTTATCATCAATATCACTCAATAGTCATTCATCTTGCACGATTTACAGAATGAGTAGCTCTAATCCAATCATAACATACAAGCAAATAGAAGGTTACTTAATACATAATTATAGCCTAAAATTTATACCAAAACCATGAAACATAAACAGAAACAATTAGCTATTCATCTGTTGGCCTAATATACCAAATTCAAAGAGTAGGTTTGGAAATGTACTTCAAAAACAGTCTCGAATTGTTCACACGGGACCGCTTCACAATTTGGATACGCCTTCTCAGCAGCAAGTTGACTATAAGCACCAGGAACCCCCTGTAAATCCAAAATCCATTCCCAACTCACAGGGTTAGTTTTAAACTATATATACAAATGCCATTGAATAAAGCTAATAGTGAACTTTGAAAACACCAATTTGGCAATATGCAGTATGTGTGTCAAGAAATCAATTCAACCAAAAGCTTAAGCTTAAGGTCGAGGCCTCGGTATATGTTATATACTCTAACACGCCCCCTCAGACAAGATCCTTTTGGGCTAGAAGTGTAGATGCAGCATATTAGGCCGTGACAATTTGTCACATAATCTCACCGTGGCCCACTCGTGGGGACACGGGACACCCGTGGGCTCGGGCCCACAAACCCACGGGTCAAGAGCGTTAACTTGCACATACACTCGGTGAGGTTCATTATTTCCCAAAACCATATGGCAATGGGAAGATTAGTTCACCAAGTATATATGCAAGTCCACAACTCAGTTTTTTATCGATGTGGGATCTTGTCTCACATGTGAAGTATTTCCAACACTCCCCCTCACATGTGAGCCACATCATACCAGGAACCACCTTCAGCTCTGATACCATATTAGGCCGTGACAATTTGTCACATAATCTCACCGTGGCCCACTCGTGGGGACACGGGACACCCGTGGGCTCGGGCCCACAAACCCACGGGTCAAGAGCGTTAACTTGCACATACACTCGGTGAGGTTCATTATTTCCCAAAACCATATGACAATGGGAAGATTAGTTCACCAAGTATATATGCAAGTCCACAACTCAGTTTTTTATCGATGTGGGATCTTGTCTCACATGTGAAGTATTTCCAATACAGCACATGCCCTCCTCATATGTAGCGCAAAATATTCCACATTAAATGAGGGTAGTTCAAATTCGAATCAGTAAACTCTTATTACGCTAGCTTCTGATACAACCAATCCAACCAAAAACTTAAGTTCATGGTGTGGAGCAAAATATGCAATAGCAATTAAAAAACATTCTTGTTCTTGCCAATACTTCACCATATTTGCAGAGCATTTTCTCCATTGACAGAACTAACCATTCTGTATATACTCCTCTGTCCCCACAAGTTGCCCCCAAAAAACCAAAAAATGTGAGACCTTTGGTGGGCTCATGGCACAAACTCATGGGTAGGAAGGAAGTATTAAAAAGGAGTAAACTTTCATATAATTTACAAGAAAATAAACAAAATCACCATATCATCATAATCAAAAAAATAAATTTCATGATTCATTCAAACTAAAATAAGAATTAGTAAGGAGGAGTATAGACCTGATAAGCAACACGAAGCTGAGAAAAACCCATTGTAGATTGATGAGGCATAGTTGTATTATTGAATTAAATTGTAATAAAATGGATGAATAAAAATGCAGACTTTATAGGAAAATGGGTTGAAAATACAAGTGAAATTGAAGAAAAAGAAAATGAAACTTGGTGGATGTTCCTTCAATGTTCAATCCATACTTTAATTAGTAATTAATTACTACTGCATTAATGACTGGGAAACAAAATTTCTTAGAAATGGAGGAAATTTCTTGAAATATAAAATAAAATTATATAAAATTGAAGGTTTGAAATTGGTTTGGTAGGTCAGATTCTGACAGGTGAGAAATTACGAGAAAATTAAGAAATGTTGGAATGAAGAAAGTACGTTGCGGCCTCAAACACTAACTACTACGCCACGTGGATGTAGGTCCAGGTTGTGAGGTTGGTGGTGGGGATAAAGTTCTCCTTTTTAAACTCTATTTAGGCCATTGAAAATTGAATATTACATTTGCCTCATAGGGTGGGGGACTTTCTTTTGGTCGCGCTCTTCTTTATGGGTATGAGTTGTCGCCGTCCTTCCCTTCTCAAAGAAAAAAATTGTTAGCTGTTACTAACAACAAATAAAAGAAAAAAATTGTTACAACTTTATTCGTTGTTATTTACAACGAACAAAAGAAAGACAATTTCTTAGTTTTTATGGGGGCGAAAAAAATAGAATGTGTGTTCGCTGTTATGAAGCGCAAACAAACATTACTCCTTTTTGTCTCTTGAAAAACTATGACATTGTCTTCCTGTTGTTCGCTATTAGTAAGACTGAATGTTCGTTGTTAGTAACAACGAACTAAGGTTTTGACTTTTTGGACCAGACTCTTTGTTTGTAGCTAGTAACAGCGAACAAATACCAGCCCTCAGCTTTTTTTTCAAGTTTCACTGTAACAGCGAATAAAGGTTTTAACTTTTTTGATCAGATTTTTTGTTTGTTGTTAGTAACAGCGAACAAATACCTACCCTCAACTTTTTTTTCAAGCTAAGTTTCACTAAACTTAGTACGTTTGTTCAATTTCTAACTTAAAAGGTCATAAAACTTGTGTTCATTCGAGTTATCGATCATCAAGTTTTTTGAGTTAGTAGTTTCATATCGGTTCAATATCATGTTTTCTAATTTGGTTTATAAATAATTATAAATACATTTTTAAAGTTAAGTCAAATTGATATCATTTACAAAGTCAAGTCGTCAGGTATGTTTTAAATAGCACTATAAAAAATTGATACCAACGTATCCTTTGAATATTAACATTGCGTTTTCGCGTAAAAGTTGAAATTAATGATTCAACATACTTTATATCTTTGAAAAATAAATTCATATTTTAATTATTCTTATAATCCTTTGTGTTGCATGTATCCACTGAATATCTGCTAAGCCTAAATCAAAATAGTATCATAATGACTAAGAAAATTTAAGAATCATGAGATAGCCTAACGATTAAGTGCGTGCTTTCTCTAATTTGCCTCCAATTAAAAAAAATGGATTGAAAAGAATTGTTAGAAGAATTATGAATTTTGAAAATATGATAAGTTTATTATAATGTGTTTTAATAAAATATATGACGTTAAATTGAAGATGATTTATTTAGGAAGGTACCTTTTAAAAGACTATTTGCAATAACCGAGAAATAAATGACTAGTGAGTTTATTTTGAGCAACATGCATAATATGTTGGGTTATTAATGTTTATTTGCTCTAAAATTTATTCGACTTAATTTTACAGCTACATAAGTTTTTTAGACACTTATTGTCATTAAAATTTAAAAACTGACATTGAAACTATCATCTAGCCTAATTTTAAATATTAATTCGAACTTAATTACACTACGAGAAAACATGACATTTTATGACTTTTTTTTACATTTTTCAAAGCTTAAAAGAAGCGATATATAACTTAGTGACACTTTAAGAAAACGTCACTATCTTTAATGTTGCTATTTATGGACGCCGTAATAGGCGTCACAATTCTCACTATAATCAGGACACTTTATAGTTTATTGTCAAATTTTGTTTTTATTTGAGATTTTGGTGTCCCAATTCACGTTTGTGACGCTTTTTTGTCGTCACTATTTGATCTGTCAGTTTTTATGTCAACGTTTTATACTGTCACTAATTGTCATTCTATTTGTCTTTTTAAGACACCTTTAATCGTCAATGTTGTCATTTTACGACAATGTATAGTGTGCTATTTGTCTTCATACACGCTTTTTGCATCGTTATCTGCACTTGTGTCATTCTATGCATTACCTATCACATTTATATTTTTTTTGTGTGTGAAATATTATGGTGTCTCTATTTTAATTTGAAATGTTGTACCGCTTTTTCAAGTCACTCTTTAACTCTTACTCCATTTTAGCGCGTTAATATTTCAACATGCGTCGACTTTTAGTTATCATTTGTTAACTTTTTCATGCTTTTTGACATCACTATCTACAGTTATGACGCTTTATTCAATCATAAATTGCTTTTCAACTCAAAAAAAAAGCTACCGTAAAGATCAATTATAATAATGAAGAAATATATTTGATATCAAGAATATATCATAAATGTATAAATACTATAGAATATCATACAAGTGTTTTAGAAACTCTATTAAAAAATAAAATATCGTCAATGTGACTGCACTTGGGATGGCTGGTAATGCTTAAGTATAGTGTGACTTGCAATGTTGTGTGCTGAGCCGCTAACTATCCCAAATCAATTAACGATGTCATGTACCTCTACGTACTATGATCACATTCATGTAATCAAATTTTAAAAAAAATTATATACTTCCTAAATTAACTTGCCTATTGTGCTTGAAATGAATATTTTTTTAAATGTCCAGGGTTTGAATTTTGGGGAAAAAATAATGTGATTTAGGGGAAAAATAGAAAAATTAGGTTTTTATTTTGGCGGAAATATAAATTTTTGATGCAATGAGATCTTGGTAAAAGGGTTGAATAAGCATATGAGAAACGTTATAATTACTAAACTAACATTTTCAAACATTTTTTGGGTAAAAAGGTCATTAAGGATGAATTAGGTAAACCTCAACATTACCGCGTAGATTTTTTAAAAAATTTTGGGTACTTGGGTACTATGTGAAAAACCCAATACCTCAGCAATACCACGTCGAAATTTTCTAATTTAATTTATATTACAAGGATAGTAATATTTTTAATTAGTTGATTAAACTCAATACTTTCGTAATTTACCTTTCATTTTAGTTTGGTCGACCTTAAATAAAAACATGAAAGTGATATAATTTCAATGGACAAGACTTTTTTTTAAGCAAAGAAATCGGCTCAACGTTCTTAGAAATTAAACTTAAAATTAATTTATATTCCTACTTAAATTAGATACTTCCTCAATTCTAAGAGATTTCAACACCAACAACAGATATAAATATTAAGAAATTGATAGAAACCAATAAATTGAGTGGATATGATTAAAAGTGAGAGAAGATGCGTAGATTAAAATTAATAAAAATGGTGGAGATACTAGCTAAAATAGAAATTTTGCAAAGTTAAATGTACAAACTAAAATAAAAAGCGTGACAATATCTTAGGAACAGAGGAAATATATATTTGAATATGATTAATTGATAGTTTTGACGACCTCAAAACAAGAAGTTCATATTCTTATTTTCTCTTTGATTTGTATTAATTGGACTATTTAACTCATATTTGGCAAAAGTGTCTGAAAAATTCATACTCCCTCCGTCCTGATAAGTTAGTAGCAAAGAGAAAATGGGTGAATATTAAGAAAGTGGTAATAAATGAAGAGAGATAATAAAGTGTGTGGATGAAATTAAAAGAGAGTTAAAATGTATGGATGAGATTAAAAGAAAGTGGTGGACCATTATCCAAAAATAAAAATGTTGCAAATCAAATGGGATGGACTAAAATGGAAAATGCTGCAATTTCAATGAGACAGAGGGAGTAATTGTCATTTTCCAAACACTTTTATTAAATTGTGTTAAAAGCTAATTTTTAAAATGTAACGTCTAACTAAATTTTGGTGGGACGATCATACCCATACTAGTATACTCAAGGCTACCCGCTAGACTCGACTCACCAGAATCGAGAAACGAGCGAGCTTAGTCAACATATCTAAAAAAACTAAAATTTAAACGGATAATACCAGTCGGCCAAGATAAATGGCGGGTAACGACACTATAAAAAACCGCGGTATACCCGCTCTCCCGCTTAGCATAATATATTAATCATAGAATAATAATTATAATTTAATTTTTTAACTTGCTCTGGTCTACTGATCATTTTCTGTCGTCTATTATACATTTGTAACACTACCCATCATACAAATATATACAATATACTAATTGAGAAACGTCTTTGCCATTAGTCACTCCATAAATCCATTGTGCCAAATGTCATAACTTCATGAATCAATTGCAATTATTTTGCCATTTGTAAATATATCACTTTATATGAATCATTTGTTTTGCCATTTGTCCAATAAAATAAGTTTACGAAGATGGGGAATTACATGATTGATGCAATAAATAGAATAAAACTCTTCATTTTATAATACTTATATGGAATGGAATCTGAGCATAGGGTAATATAAAAGACAAACAATAAGCATTGTAGACTATACAATCATCATCATAGTATATACTAATTGAGAAAACACTTTGACACGTGATGGATGTAGAATGAGGGTTGAGGAATTCTAATTATATAAATGTATTTTTGAATTAAATGTTGTTTTCTTATTTGCTGAATTATCAGTTACGGTAGAGTCTTCAGTGTTGGTTTTTAGCTTTAGTTAGATTATTGTAAAATATTCCTACATTTCCCTCATATTAATTACTTATTTTCATCATTCAAACATATACTGCTTTAGTTTTTCATTATATTTACATATAATTCATGTGGGACTAATATTGAATTATCTATCTTGATCGAGTATGTAATTTTTTTAATATAATTATGAAACACCTTTTTTTATCTAAATAATTAATAATATGTTGAGAAAAAATTATCAAAATAATATATATATATATATATATATATATATATATATATATATATATATATATATATATATATATATATTATATATATATATTATATATATATATATATATATATATATATATATATATATATATATATATATATATATATATATATATATATATGAAAGTTTGAAAAATCTCTTGCATTGCACAGGTATACTAGTTAAATAGTAATTACCCAACTTATAGTTTATTACTTCTATTGGCATTCTAGTCTACTCGTCTGTTGTCTACAATACATAATTACCCATTTACCATGTAGCTTTGGCTTTAATTAGCAAGACCTAGGATTTTTTATTTATTTGGAGTATTTTGGACATGTATTATTTTAATTGCTATTAAAACTTAACTTAATAAATTATATTGTATTTTTTAATTTTTATATTAGAAATGTCAACTTAGACGCGGGTTTCGCCCGCTAAAAAAATACACGGGTTTTGACAAAAAAATATCCGCAAATTCGGGCGGGCTTTTAAATATTTGAGCTTACGGGTAAATTTTTATAATTATCTGATTCGATACTCGCTCAAACCCGCCCATAATCAACTCTATCTTGAATCTCATTAAAACTATATAATTATAAGTAATTAAATTAAACGAGGGTAGTACTATGCATGATCTTTTTGGGATGTCTTGTGTTTTAACCATTTTCTATGATTAACCCATATGTGTCATATAACCCGTATGTGGTTGTGAGTACGTGCTTTGAATGATATATGTGCTCTTAGGGTTTTTTTTTTTTCCATCGGAGACTTAGGAGGTTTTCAGATATTGGTTTTTATATTGACTTTTAGTTGATTTTTGGTTTTAGCTTATCGGTTTGTAAAATAGTAAAAAATATTGTTTGGTAAAGTAACTTTTTAGCCAAATAAAAAAGTTGGTTTTCAAGCTAAAATAAAAAGCTATTTCAATTTGCTTTTTTCTTAGGAAAAATCACCGTAAATAGTACAACTTTTTGATAATTTTCCTACAATAATATTAACTATTGATTGACCATGAATAATACCAACTTTATAGGGTATTTTCCTAGAATTATACCAAGTTTAGTTTATTAATAATATACTTTTTTTTATGTTATAATCACCTAAAGTTTGATTTTTATCTTGTTAGGGATTTTCAAGGAAAACACGTCTTTATGTTGGTATTATTCATGCTTAATCAATAGTTGATATTAATGTAGAAAAATTAACAAAAAGTTGTATTATTCACGATAAATTTTTCTTTATCTTATTGGCTTTTAAGTTATTAATCTACTTTTTCTCTAATAAACAGCTTAACAATAATTATAAATATGTGTATTATATAGCTCCTACTTATACTCAAGAGTCAAGAGTCAAGCCTAATCTTTTTGCTTGGGACGTTGCTTGTTTCCTGTAAATTGGAGTTTGCGTTACTTTCATGCAGGGCCGTCGAATGGCAAGTGCAAAGCGGTCAACCGTCCAGGGCCCCGTGTTTTTAAGGGCCCAAAAAACTTATTTTTATGTATATAAGTGATATTAATTTGAATCAAATTTATATATAACTTACATTTTTTTGCTAAATAATATGAGTTTTTAGTGTTTTTTTGTAAAGTAGATTAAATATTAACAATAAAAAACAAAAGATGTATTATATTATGCGTTATGTCTTAAGTTTTTAGGGGCCCATTTTTATCTTTTGCTCCTGGGCCCAAAAATGAACGAGACGGCCCTGCTTTCATGATCAAAATTATAAAAATATGAATATTTGTGGTGTAATATAGACTATAGTATACAAACAAAAAATTTATTAAGAAAACAAAAATATATTTGGAGATTTCTAAAATTAAATTATGAAGGCTTCTTTTAAGAGTTTTCATTTGCTATTTTGAGGTGTTTTATATAATTAATATTTTCATAAAAAAATTTTCTATTCTATCTCATTTTTGTTGGATACAATTAGCGTTGGTCATCTTAATTTTAATATTTATTTAGTATAAATCCTATATATTTTCCATTAATTTTATTTTTAACATTTTTATAATACTTAACGGGGGTTCGCATGTGATGGGGGTGTTGGGATGACTTATCCTACATCGACAAATTAAAGATGGTGCGCACACTTTATAAGCTATTGGAGACTTCTTCCCATCTCCATATAATTTTAGAATGATATATATCTTTTTGATTTAATAAAATGTGTACACCTCATATTTTCCTCAATAATATAGTGACATTCACATAAATCCAGCTCAATTTAACAATTTTTCTCAACTTACCTAATAATAAAATATGGAAATGGATAACGGTAGGATATTCATATATTATACTTATTGAAATGGATAAGAGATGGAGACAGCGGAATGATACAGATCGGATAAACATAAGAAATAAACCACTCTGCTTGGCATATTTTGCTTTTCCACTTTCTTTTTCCATACCACCGTGGGCCCACAACCCTCACCTAATAATAATAATAATAATAATAATAATAATAATAATAATAATAATAATAATTATTATTATTATTATTATTATTATTATTATTATTATTATTATTATTATTATTATTATTATTATTATTATTGTTATAACTATTATAATTTTTTGTTGTTATTATTATTTGTTATTCCTATATAATCTCAGCAGACTTACAAATCAAATAAACTATTTGACTCTTAGGATTGTATAGGCTAAGATATATTTGAAAATAAAATTATTTTATTTTATTATTAAAAGACAAATTACATAAATAAAGATTAAAATGAATTTTAAAAAATATTTCAAAGAATATTACTTCAATTTATTTTAAAGTCGTCTCATTATCTTATTAAAATCATCTTATTAAATATCATTAGAGAGTAATACTATTAATAAAGTTCTATCCATCTTATTATTATTAGAATATAATTTTCAAACTTTTTTTTCAAATAATCAATTTTATTTAATAAGGCACCTACTTATCTCATAAAAACTACCCTCAAGGCCTCAATAACATATTGTGCAAGATGATATTATCGCACAAAATTGACTATATAATTTTTAGTTCGCATCACATAAAATTTAATATTTGATAAATATTGTTTCCATATTCCATTCATAGAGAAACTTTAAATTAATACTTATTATATTGCAATTGAATATATAAGTGAAAATACACTAACATCAATTAAAACTGAATTATTTGTTAAAATAAATTTTGAGTTTGAGACTTTTAGAAATAACGGATATCTATTTTTACGAATTTTAGTCAATATATAACCAACGTAAACATTGTAGCCAAGTAGTCGTGACTCGTATTTCAATAGCTTTGATCGTAAATGACTTGTTTGACTTAAATTTTCCTTTGACTTTAAATAAGTAACCTTTGACTTTTATTTTTATTTTTTAAAAATTCAATTTATTAATTATTTTAAAATTATATATATAAATACTTAGCTATTTTAATATTAACTTTATTTTGATATTTAAAATTAATTTTTAAATTACTTATTTATTTTAACATAATCGTAAGAATGTGTAAATCAACGTGAGTTATTTTCTTAATTCGAAGTGTTCAAATCAATCGAGATGTCTACTTTTCAAAAAGAAATCTTTAACACATGTTAAAAGTCGCTATATATGTTCGACTTGCATGTTAGAAAACTCAGTGTATGAGTACCCATTCTGATCGAATTTATATATTAGAAGCCTCATAAAGTTGATCGTGACATTTATTTTTCAAAAAAATTTTTAGCAGTACTATTGAAAACCACATTACATATTTTCTCGATTTGCATGTTGAAAAATTGACCAATAACTATTCATTCAATCGAAGTTTCAACATCTTATAGATAATCGCGACATTTGTTTCACAAAGACTTATTACTCACGTTAACAACTTTTTTAAAATAAGTAAAAATGTATATATAAGTAAATAAGAGACTGAATTTAAACAAGATTTTAAATCTAATATCAAAGTCAAAGGTCACTTATATGAAATCAATGGTAAAATTCAAGTCAAGTATGCATATCCGATCAAAATCACTGAAAATCCGGAATCCAACATCTTAACTCCGAATCTTATATTTTTTTAAATTTATACTATCTATATTTAGTAAAGACAAATTTTGTGTCTATAATTTTTTAAACTAAACTTTAAAAGTGTTTTAATTTCAACAAATATTCACAACTCAAAAAAAAAAAAAAATTAAACAAATAATCAAATTCATTAGAATTAAATTCTTTAATGGATCCATGTCATAATAGATATAATTTCTTTTTTCCTTTGGGTTGACTAAGACAACATACCTTTCAAAACCAAACTTGCCTCAAATCTTTTCAGGATAAAACTAAATTTAAGAATCTTAAAAAAAAAAAAAAAAAAAAAAAAGAGTTCAAATCCAACTACCATTCCCCTTGGCGGACGCCATTGCCGGTCGCTTGGTAATTTATCCCCTCTCTGACCTTATACTTTGAATCTTTCTCCGCTATGGCGCCATTAAATTACCATTTTTACAAACAAATATTCATTCGTCATTTTGTATATATGTTGTATTGTATGATTATTGATTACTATGATTGATTTGATTTGATTTGATTTATTTACAGATCTTTAAAAAAGAAGGTAATTATTCAGATTTGCCTCAATGGGTAATGCAAATGGAAGAGAAGAAGAAGGAAGCAATTATAGTATAGGTAATGCAGCAGATTACCTTACAGCTAATGTAAATCACCCACATCCACGATCATATCAACATGGTCATAATAATTCTTCAGAATCTATGTCTAATTCACCGCCTGAGAGTCCTCGTCGTTCACGATCGCCTCTTATGTTCACTCCTCAGGTTTGCTTATTCTAAAGTCAAATTATCTCTTTCTTTTCATTTATTCATATTATACATGTTTTTGAGTTAGTTTGTTGTTTATTAGCATATGGGTATTACCCTAAGAGGAGGGTAAAAGCTAAAGGAATCTGTTTTGAACATGCCTGTAGTTTGACATTATTTATGTATGATTCATGGAATTAGATATTGGGCATTCCTTTGTTATCACTAACAAGGTAAGGTTGCTTACATCCAAGTGTCCAACCCTCCAAATCCCACCTAAATAGGAGATACTTAATGGTGTTTTGTAATGAAATGAGAATGGGTATCACTGGATCACTTCTTGCCTCCACTTTATTAGGGATGAAGCATACACACACACAGGTGAGTTGGTTAGCATTCTCTGTAGTTTCTGTTATGGTGTCATTAGTCCTCTTTAATCGCTAGACACTAGACCTAATTACTCTTGCTTTTTGTTCTAAGTAGATTACCTCATGGTTACTTGTCCATTTTCATGGAGTTTAGGTTTATGTGTTCTTTGGCTTTGGAGTATTATGGACAATAGCTTTTAAATGTGTTTGCATTTCATAATCAAATAGATGATCCCTCCTTGTTAAAGGGCTATTATTGAGTTATGTACATTGGACTTTACTACCCATTGGAAGAGAGTGTGTGTTGGGACTTGGGGTGCATATTTGTTGTGTTGGTGTTCACCTTTTTGTAGGTTGTAATTACTTTGGAGGTACCGAAGTTCAAATATAAATAGTTAATAGGATAGGACAGTCGGATTTGGAATAGTTTTTGTTGAACAGGGCGGTTACCTAACTTTTACTGTCATATCGGGGTAATATGTAATCATAGGGATAATTCCTGGAGGAATCATTGCCCCTCATTTGCGCAGTTCTTCTTCCTTGTACCATAATTATCTTCTCTTTTTCTTTTCTTTTTTTTTTTATATTAATTTGATACCTCTAATTGATGATAACTTGTCATGAAGCTCATGAACACTGATTCCACAACCTGGTGATTATAACATTGCATCTTGAGATTTTGTGGCTCTATTAGGGTATTGAGTATGGCATCGGTATGCTCTTGTTGGATCCTTGCTGAGGTGCCTTTCCAAATCTCAAATATTCATAATGTTTACTAATATGCAATCAGAGAATTTTGGCTAATGTCCCTTATTTTGTTGGGGCAAAGATTTATGGTTATTTGGTTTTGGATTATCATGGACTATATCATAATGACTAATTAAATTTTATGCACTTCTTATTTATGTAAAGTTGTCCATGATGTTTGCTACGAATGATGTTTGCTACCAAGGATCAATCGAAAATAACCTCTTTAATAGTGTTATTACCATTAATGGCATTGGGGTAATGTAATGTAATGCGAGCAAAGTATTGATGATTAAAGATACCCTGTACATTTGAGACCATCTAAAACATGATAAGGAAAATGTTCATGGAACAATGGTAAGTAACTATAATCCAAGTTGATAAGATTAGACAAAACAACACTCCATTACTAAAATGGCACTAAATGGCTCCCCGCCTAGGAAAAATGTGGGATGATTCGATGTTGGTAAACTTCACCTTGTAATAACAAAATTCAAGTTTGGACAAAAGGGAGAAGTTAAGGTGGGATGCAGTAGTTTGTATTTTAAGTTCTAAAACAAATTAAGGTAATGAGGTAGGTACACTATATGTAGCATATGGCACTATATGAGATATAAGGACGTTTTGTTCCGTTTTAGTTGACTTCTAGTTCCCTTTTTGTATTAATTTTTTGCTTTCGCTTGTTGATCAAGTCTTTTGAGTTTTGACCATTGAAGATAGGTCTTCTTACCTATGCAGAAAGCAAAGCAATGTTGTAAGTGAGACTTGGAATGCGATTTTTAACAGTTCTTTTTAACAATGAAGCCATTGACAATTATAGTTTTAGTCCATTGGGACACTTTAAGGATTGCATGTATATTGGATGTGAATCCAACCACATCAAAAGCTCATGTTTGTTGGTGGTTTGAGATATTTGACTTTCATGTTCCAAGGTATTAAATACTCATCACATATGGTCTATGGACAACCTTTGTGATTGAATGGTTCAAGTTTGGGCTACGAAATGTTAGTCCTATACGTTCATCGTATGTCTACAATCCAAACATTCACGAGTGCATCCAAAAAGTGCTAGTCTAAAAAGTATTTTATATATAAAGGTGATGAACGAAAAGTTAAGCATTAATCTTTGGAAATGCTTGGATATTACTCGTCGTCGTCGATTTTTGTTACATCTTTGAAGGGAAAATACATGCTTATTTGGTGTCCATTGAAGGTGGGTGTTTATTAGATCATTGATCATCGGGTTACATTTCTTTAAGCATTGATCATGGGTGTTTCAATCATTTGGATATTACTATCATGGATTCTTAAGTGACGTGTAGCACATCACTAAAGTGGGCGTTATTGTAACACCCCAGCCCCTCGCACTGTCGATGACTACTCATAGAGACTGTAGACTAGCCCCATAGACCAACACTAGTCTTTCCAGCGCACTTTGGCCTCACTTGTTCGCACCCGAGAAAACTTCCTAGGAGGTCACCCATCCTAAGATTGCTCCCCACCAAGCACGTTTAATTGTGGAGTTCTTAGCAAATGGGTTCCCATGAAAAGAAGATGCACCTTGTTGATATGTTTAGTCAATTAATCTCTTTTCAAGTTAATTCTGGGGTATCACAGTTATGTACTTTGTTGTGGTAGTTCTTAAGTGGGTTACAAGCATTGAAGAAGCCTATGTTACACATCTAAATGACCAAGTGCCTATCATTGGCAAGGGGATTACAAATTAATGTTCATTAAAGTGCTTATTCAATATAGTGTTAAACTAGCATCAAAATCATCATTTGAAGTAAACTAGTACAAGATGAAGAAGTTCTTTGTATAGTTCTAACTTTTAGTTATTATTAAAGCTTATAATAAACTTGTAGTAACTCATTTAAGGTTGTTCCATTTGAGCAAGTAGGCTTCATTATATAATCTTTAGCAAGGGCGGAACAAAGGTTTTGGAATACCAATTTATTTTTGCAATGTCTTTTAAAATAGGGCCCATTATTATATTAAAATATAAACTTTTTTCCACTTGAAGAAAAATAATTCAAGACAAAATGTATTGTAACATTATATTGCTTCAAATATAAAAAAGATTCACAAACAAATCATATAAAAATATTAGAGGCCCCTTATTTCTGGGGCCCTAGGCGGCCGGGTACCTCAGATGCCCTAAGAATCGGCCATGATCTTTAGGAGTTTTATTTCAGCTTTAGTTTAGTACTTCACATGCTGTTTTAATGTATGAGGCACAAGCAGCTGGAAAGTCTTCTACTTGAATAGTTGGAGGACAGTTTTAGGAGTCTGATCATGTCATGCAATAGCTACGTGTTCTGCTTTATTAATATAGAGCTAAGTCATTTGAATACATTTGAGTAAAGCTTACTTGATTTTGAACAAAAATCCAATTTGATGTCTTATTGGTTTGCTAGTCCTTACTCTCTATTGTTTCTATTAAGTTTTGCAAACAATAGCTTTGAGGACAGTTGCTGTTTCATGTAGCTAAAAGCTCCACCAAAGTTAGGACCTTGTGTTTCATTTGTTCCTGTTTTTCTTAGATTCACCAAGATGATCCCATCTGAAACATAGTGCAAAATATCGTCCTTTTTACCTCTAGATCTGTGTATCCAGATAAGAAAAGCAACAGTTGTGTGCTCACCTTTATGATGAAATGAACAGCTACAAGAGTGTAATACTTTTTTCTAGGCTCATAAAAAACTTTATTTTGTTATGGGTGTCCTTTTTGTATTCTGTTTGCAGATGGTTTAATATATACGAGTAAGCAATTGTGTTTCATATATATTTGATCACAGAATAGTATTTTGAAAGTAGTGGACTGTTTCTTCTATGTTGTGTTCCTGTAAGTTTTTTGCTCGGCAAGATTAAGGGTCTCTTCTCCCTAACTTATTTTCAGTTCTAGTTTAGTTTGCCCATCACATTCACTTTCACATCATGTTATGCAACAAGTTCACTTCAGTTCAGTTCATATGGGGAGAAAAGATTGTTTTTCTATTTCAAAAAGCTTTTGAATGGTTATAGACTTATAGTGTGAGAAGAAACAGAGTATGTTATATAAATGATACCTTATAGTGACCTACCTCATGTTTCAGTGATTTGTTATCATTTTGAGTTAAATTTAGCAAAACATCAAATGTTGTGTCCTCACTTGAAATCCCAATAATTATGATAATGTTTTGCAGCTTCCTGTGGCTCCTTTGGATAAGGATGATGGCAGTTATTTTCATAATGGTATGTGGCAGACACAGTGGCCTGGAGCTGCTGATCAGCCACCTGAAAAAGGCGTTCCTACTTTGATCATTTGGAATCATGGAGGTAATAAGGTTGCTGTGGAAGGTTCCTGGGATAATTGGACATCAAGGTAATTGTTGTAGTAGCTCTGACTTAAATATGGTTTAACACATGATTATTTGATTCAAATATGCTCCTTGCAGGAAGACTCTGCAAAGGTCAGGCAAGGATCATGCTATTCTTTTAGTTCTACCATCAGGCATTTATCACTACAAATTTATCGTTGATGGTGAGGCACGGTATACGCCAGATCTACCTCATGTTTCAAGTGAGATGGGACATTATTGTAATGTCCTTGATGTTCATGTGAGTAAAACTTATATGTTGATATTTCTCTGATGTGGAACTTTTGTTTAAGTGGTCTAAACACATGGTTTGTGTGGCATTGCAGTTAACTGTTTATAGTTACATCATTGTCCGTTTAAACCTACTAATCCTCGCTTTTATGAGAAACATGCTTAGCTCTAGTTATCTTCTGTATATCCTACCTAATTCGTATAATGGAAAAAAAACAGTTTTTAAAGTACAGAATAGTTCCGGCTCACTAACTTTTTAATTTGGTGTACATTGCATGTTATTTGGATGTTTCTCTGATAGATGAATGTGTTAGTTGTACAAAATGATGTTGATTTTATCATAACTTTCCTGTTCATGAATGATTTCTGTTTGAGGAGTTAGGATTTCATCTACACTATGTTCGAATAGAAAAATGGTTGTAAAGGAAGGAGACGGGAATAGAAGGATTTCATTTTCCTCATTTGGATACCATTAGTGTAAGGAAGGAAAATGGAGGGCACGGAATCGAAAGAACTCTTTCACATTTTAAGCAAAAAAAATTCCAAATTTGTAAAGATTTGGAAGGAACACACATCAATCTTCCTTTTCCTTCGTTTCCCTTCTCTCAGACTCTCTCCTTCCCTCTCCTTCCCTTCCTTTCCTTCCAAAAATGTTATTCAAATTTCTAAGTGTTAGTGTAGACAAAAAGCATTCCAACTATGTGTATGAAACAGCTATAGGAGAATGTTGTGTGGAGAAGATGAAGATTCAATAGTTTGGCTATCATGTATTTTCAATGTCCACATACTTTTCATATTTATTTGAATGTTTTAACATGTAACAAAACATTTTTTATAGATCCATCTTAAATGAAAAAAAATAAAATAAGAAAATTAGAAAATACTTCCTTACATGATTAATGGTGAACATAAAATAAAATCTCAATCTTCTCTTTTCTCATTACACTTTCCTCCATATCAACCAACCAAACAAACTAAAAACTTTTCTTAGTAGCAAACAAAAGAAATAAATCTCATCATCTTCTCTACCAACTTTTTTTTTGCCAAGTAATTGAAAAAAGCTCAAAAAATATGGGTTTTTTGTTATGAAACAAAGCAAAATGGGTCTCTTATCAAGAGTATGGGTGATTTATGAGTGAACTTTATGCACTTTACGTGTATATACTTAGAACCAAAAGTGGTAAAAGTGTCAACCAATGCTTTTAGGACATGTGTCCCCACTTTTGTTCGTGAAAACATTCATATCATGAATATTTTTGTTAAAATTCCCAAGGCATGAACAAGGTTTATTCACTATTAAGATTTCCCAATTAACTTTTACCTTATAATGAATATTTTTTTGTTCACTATTAAGAATGAGCACCATTTGCTGTTGCTACTGTCTATACTAGCGTTAAGATGAAGTGTGCCTGGGTCCTAAAGCTCAAGGCTTGACAGGCCCAGCACTTTTATATATTAAGGTTAAGATGCGAACTGTTGTTTTTCACAGAAGTCAGAAACTCAGAATCTTTATTTAAGTTAAAGCGCCTCACTTTGTAGGTTTGCATGTCAAAGCTCTTGTACCCCTATCACCTTAGTGCGTGTTGCAATGTTCTGAAACATTTGCCCACCTCCTTCTTCATCATTTCTTTAATAGTATGTGATTTTGTCATATATTGGATCATTGGATGATCCAGTCTTGCTCTTTCTTAAGCTATTCTCTGATCCTATACCGGGTCTATTATCTCTTCTTGCTGCTTTCCCTAATTTTCTCCTCCTCAGTACTTAATGAATTTGTGATCAACTTTCATTAAGACAGCACTCAAAATTGAATATATGTGAGCATTTCACTGATGCTTTGTTTCTTGCCTACGTTAATGCTACCAAGTTAGCTTCTTATTCTCGGATAGTCTCTCACTGATGTCTTGTACAGTATGGGAAATTTCCTACACCCCCTGACGTGTTTTCTTTTTCTCCTTGAACCCATTAGTTTTGTCAGCCAATCTGGAGTTTCCTCATGTCAGTAGTGTGTGTTTGGAACTTATGCTCTGTTCTGTTGGATGGGCATGAAGCTCTTGATTATTTATCTTAGAAACAGATGCAAGTGCATTCAACATCATATCATTTGACAAAGAATGTAACATCTTCCAACATATTATAGGATTCTAATTTCTAATATTAGTTAACAGGCCAAGGTCTAGGTTTATCTGTTGCAACAACTCTACTCTATCTCTTGAGGAACAGTTGGTTGCCTTGATTCCACCATCCACTGTCTAGTGTAACCATGGCCCTTTTAGTTGAATAACTCAATATACCTAAATATCAGGTTTGTTTGTGACTTCTCTGCTGTTGTACGTTCTCGCGTTTATCTGAAAGAGATAAGTTAATCTTTGCGGTGCCCTGGGAAGATGAGGCAGAAACTGCAAACCTATTTGCTTCTAACTATCTTCGTAAATGTGTCTTGGTTTCCTTTAATATGCTTGATCATTTTGGACTCTAGAATGTATATGAAATGCTGGGTTTCATCTGTTTAAGTCGGTAGATAAAGCCTATATAAAATACAAAACGATAATTATCAAAGTATGGATAAGCTCGGATTGCAGTCATGGAAAATTTGCCCTAGATTGTTAAGATATTTAAAGGGTTTTAGACACTTTATGTATGCAGGACTATGTACCAGAAAGCCTAGATAGTGTAGCAGAATTTGAGCCGCCACCATCACCAGACTCGAGTTACAGTCATTCATTTCCAGATGATGATGATTTTTCAAAGGAACCAATGATAGTACCGTCCCAGCTACAGTTGACAGTTCTTGGCATACAAAGTTCAGACGAAGCCCCATCGTCGAGGCCCCAACATGTTATGCTGAACCATCTTTTTATAGAAAAAGGGTGGGCTGCCACTCAGTCAGTTATTGCTCTTGGTTTGACCCATAGGTTTCAATCTAAATATGTTACTGCTATCCTATACAAGCCATTAAGAAGGTAAAGATTGGCACCCTTTTTTTTGTTTTTCTTTTCTTTTCATTTTCCCTTCGATTCCCTTCGGTTTAATTTCGAGTTTTCCCCTTCCCTTTGTATTTCCTCATTTGGGTGGGTGTCAATACCATGTAAAGTACACAAACGTGTGAAAGTGAAACTGTTAATAGCGAACACATACTCGTCTCAGTTTATTTCTTTGTATGGTTTTCGAACTTTTCTAATCATTGTATGTTGTAAAGTCAATTGTAAATTATGTGCGTGTGTCGAGACTTGAGATCAAGTAGTTGAGGTTGGCTCAAGATATTGTGGAGAATGGAAGTTGCTACAAAAGAATCGACGCGTTTTAGCCGTAAATCTCATGGAATCTTTATATTCATTTAGCTTGAGCTTTTGAAGTTGTGCATTTCATTACATATGAATCCTAAGTTACAAATGAAAAAGAATATGATTAAGTAAGCAATGGTTAGGTTGTGTTGTTGTTGATGCTAGCTTTTGTCGCCAATTCGCTCCTACGCGCTCTTTCGTTCGACTGTCTTCAGATTCCGTTCTTCACCAAGTTTATCTGTAGTTCACAACTAGCTTGTAAGAATTGGCTTCCAATGGTTAATTACAAATGGGCATAAAATGACCGATGAATATTGAAGATTTTATTTTTAGTTATTAGTTTTGCGATATAGAAAATAATAAAAGGCTGAAAAAGAAAAGAAAAATAGAAAAATGTAGCAAGGAGAGTATAAATTTTGTGGTATATTAAAGCCAACCCAAGAATAAAAATCGGATTATCGTAATGAAAAAAATGATCACAGATTTGATTTTCACGTAGTTCTCTCATTCCCTCGGGAAAGAAATAAAGTGGATGGGATGTGGTAAAAGAATATATTATAACGAGAATCTAGTTACAATTATTGTTGCTTTGTAATAAAGTTAATATATTGGACATTCTCAGTTGGAATCTGTTGCTTATCATAACAATTTAGTGGCAAAGAACTTTTATTTTCTGTATCTTTGTTTAAATAAAGAATTAGATTCTTATTTTTATTGATCAATAGTCAATGGATCTTTGATTAAAAATTCAAAAAAAAAAAACTCATGGTCGTAGTTTATTTTTTGAAACAATTTTCTTTTTCTAATAAGATAGACAATTTTTGAATTTTTAAAATATAATAACAAATAGAAGTAGAATAGAATTTATATTGGAATGAAAAGAATAAGTGAGCACCAGCAAATTCTCTTCATTCAGAGTGACTATAATTAAAGTGGGAATAAAAGCTTTGGAATAAGGGCCACTAGCCCAACATAAAAGTTTAATTAATTAATATTGAAAAGTGAATTTTTTAAACTGACATTATTTTTAATTTATTTTGTCTTTATAATTTTCAAAAATTTTATTGTAAATGGTCTTTTTATTTCATTTGAATTCTTATCCACACGTTCCTCTCACTTTTTCTTTTAATACTAAACACGATTTTATGGTTTCCTACTGTAATTTCTTAATATTTGTGCATTTAGTAACATATTTTTTAGTTTCCAACTCTAACGCTATAATTTTTTAGTTATTAGCAAAAATAAATTTACAACTCATATATCGGGATTAATTTAGGTTTGGATGATTGAAGTAGAATTTGAAGTTCGAAGAGAAGTACAAAATATTTTTCTATTTGTTGATATCGCAACTTTTGAAGTACACAATGTTTGATATGGAAATAGAGGAAAAGAAAGGGAAAGAAAGAAAAAGGAGAAATTATATTTCCCTGGTTGAATAACAATAGAAAGGGAGAGAAATTTAGAAAATGAAATTGAAAGGAAAAGCTCTTTTAAATTTTTTAAAAAAATTCTTTCAATATTGAAAAACTAGTGGAATAAAGGTACGTGTAGGTGCAAATGAAGTCGTTAAAATACTATGATTTATGAAAGATGTAGAATGGAGAATAAAGTAAAAAAGATAATAAAAAAGAATGATGATTTATACCCCCAATATGAGGAAAATAATTGTTGTTTTATTTATTTTCATTACCTTCTAACCAATTCTTCCACCATTCTAACAATTAAATTCCTTTAAAATTCTATCTAATTAACGTTGTTTTCCTACTTTTACTTTTATTTTACCACTTAAATATTTACACTCAATCCAAGCAACCCCTAAGTTTTATCAATACTGAAAGTTTTTTTTAAATTTAATAATGTATGATGCAGCAATCTAAACTGAAAAGGGCTCGTGATTCAAAATTGAAGGTAATAGGAATGAGAGTTAAAGGGAAAGAAACGCACACAATACGCGAGCAGAAGCAAGATTTACAGCGGGTCTTCCAATTACGCTTCGTCTTTTTCTGCCGTCGACTCTCTTCCATTCTTACTTTTCTCCTCCTGAGGCATCACCATTCACCACCAGGATTATCACCCCATACCTGATTGTCTATTACCTATACCTCCCTCCATAAGACTACTTTTGGTAATGACTTTATTATTATTTATTAGCATGAATAATGTGTATAAAATTCGACGATTAAAAACGATGATTTCAACGTTTACTAAAGAGAAGCAATACCAATCATCATATTCGCATAACAGTAAGATAGCACAACACAAACTAAGTTCATTTGAGGGTATTCTGACTTTATTAATGGCTAACCAATTCGACCCCAGAACGACTTTCACGAAGATATTGGGTTGTCAGCTTCATCTCAAATTACCAATAACAGCACCTTTCATCAAAGTTGGAACAATAATGTGTACCAAGTATCTAACATACAACTTAGGGTTGCCACACATGTGCCCATGTGCATTTTAGTCATTCACGCTGGATTCATCCTCTTTACTAGACAGATAATCCCACTATATTATAGCTCAACCAGCAATTTGCATCAACAACCAAATCATTGGGCATAATTATAATAACGTACCGAAGTGGGAAAATGCGAACACAATGATCTAATCAATCAATAATGAACGTAAAAATAAACCTTGTTGAGATATAATCAAAAGTCAGCTACGAAAAGCCATAAAATTGAATCCAATTGTTCTAGTTTCATAATACCAAAGCTTGAAATTTAAATAGAGTAGCAAAAAAACTATCAACCCAGAAACTTCTAGAACTCAAGACAGGGGCAAATAAGCAGATAGCACATAAGATTACCTACACAATGGATGCAAGCAACGAAAACAAACCATCATCAAAAAACTAATAATAGTGCCATATGAGTTTGACCTAAAGGAGATAGAATTCGGAAATCTCTTCCAACTTATCTGCCCCTGTCCTGTATTTAGTTCAAGGGTTTGAGTAAAAAGACTCGGATGATTCTCACTTGGCCATCATAACCTTGACGAACTCCTCGTAGTTGATCTGGCCATCACCATCTACATCTGCCTCACGGATCATTTCATCAACTTCTTCATCTGTCAGCTTTTCACCAAGGTTTGTCATCACATGGCGAAGCTCAGCAGCAGAAATGAAACCATTTTGATCCTTGTCAAAGACTCTGAAAGCCTCCTTAAGCTCTTCCTCTGAGTCAGTGTCCTTCATTTTCCTGGCCATGAGGTTGAGAAACTCTGGGAAGTCAATTGTACCATTTCCGTCAGCATCTACTTCATTGATCATGTCCTGGAGCTCTGCTTCAGTTGGGTTTTGTCCAAGTGAACGCATCACAGTTCCAAGTTCCTTGGTGGTGATGCAACCTTTAAAAGAAGGCAAAAAAAAATCACATCACTAGCACGTCTCAGAGAGCAAGTATCATAGTATCATAAACAACTTGTAAAATCATCTTTCTAGAGCATACTAACTCAAACTCTATTAGGTCTAAATGATAAATAATTTGACCGAAAACAAGACGCTTAAAATACAGTAACAGCTAGGAAAGGCAGAATAGGAGGTGTAAATCCAAAAAGTAGGTAAAATATGTAGGTAAGGGCTGCATGAGCATGGAATAGGAGCTGTAAATCCAAAAAGTGTGAGCTGTAAATTTAAGTGTACATCATTCAAGAGTAATAATCATAACATATCGAACGAAGCCAAATGCTCTATAACAGATACCATATGCTTAAGGAAAAGGCAAACAACCAAAAGAATGTCATAATTTTCTAGACCCTTCAAGTCAAGTAGCTAATAATCTTTAGCAAAATATAAGAAAATTCTACTGAAAACATTTGATCGTTATATGTTACAATGGACATTGTTACCAAGTTCGGACAAACAACGATGTATACATTATGAAGCACTATCAAACGCGCTGACAGGTTACCGTTAAAGAAATCAAAAGGAAAAAAACTTTAAGGTGATCCCATCTCTAGCATCCTTTCCCCCAACTCATCCCGAACATAGCATTGCTTCGACCATGAAATTTAAAAAAAAAAAAAAAAAACTACCTATGTCCTCGTAACATAATTGAATCGCTAGAAGCTGAGCAATTAAAGTAGAGATAACGTAATAGACATGGATGTTTGCCTATAATGTTCAACATCATTTACATAATTTATCCTAGCGTCATCAGAACGCAAAAATGTAAGTCAAAATCTGTGTGATAAGAAAAAAATTCGATTCACTGGATAATTCAAAGTACCCAATCACAAGCCAGCAGCTTAAAAAACTCCAAATTCCATCCAATTTTCATCATACGAACCACATTCTATTGCTTCATCTAACACAAACATCCATATAAATATCAAATACAAGATCTAAATAAACTCAAAGCATCAATCAAATCGGTAACAAAAACACGACATAATCACAAGAAAATCCAAATCACAGCAACAAAAAACAAGATCTGCAGAAGAAAAGATGAAAAACGCATAACAAGCGAAAGTAATGAGCAATCAAAGAAAAAGAAGAGAAAAGAGGAAAGCAAACCATCGCCATCCTTGTCGAATAGGCTGAAAGCTTCCTTAAATTCAGAGATCTGATCATCGCTAAGTTGATCGGCCATTGTTCGGAAGATAGAAAGAGATCAAAGAGGAGAAAGAGAGAGATGAAGGAAGGAAGGAAGGAAGTTTATAGGGAAATGAATGGGAGAGGTGAGAGAGGGTATTATATAATGAGAAGTCGCGAATATTAATGAACCCGAGAGTTACGACAAGACAATCATAACCAAAACCAAAAGAAAAGATGAGGAGGGAAGAAAGGTTGGGCCTAATTACTTCCATATTGGAGTTTGGTATCAGATTCTTCAGCCCATTTTCCTAATATAATAAACTTTTCATTTCTATATCGAAAATTTAAAATGAATAAGACAGTTTATAAAAGAAAAGGCATAGAATATGATCAATTTCAACTTATTTTCAAAAGTAAGTGTCTGATACCCAGAGCACATGTTCGGTGTTGTTCGCACTTAGTTACTGCGAATATGAGCAAACTGGTCAAAAAAAGTTAACTAAGATGTTCCCACTTACTAAGTGCGAACAGGTCAAACAGGGTCAACATGTTGTTCGTACTTAGTAACTACGATGAATGTGGACAAGCAATAGTGAGAGCCCTACACAGAGAGAAATACGAGTAACATTGTTGCCTCAAAACCAAAACTACCAGCAAATAATAACATCAATAAATCTCATATGAGACGGTCACATGCAAGGTTTTTTGTAAGAAGATTAGGTAAACTAAGGTTGAAATAAATAAATAAATAAATATGTTGAATAAATAAATAGAATAATGTGCGGGTAAAAAGTCAAATAAAAACTAGGGCAAGAATAAGTAATTGAAGAAAACTATTAGTAGTCTAAATTATGAATTTGACATCTCCAACTATTTTTATCCTTAGTTATGTTCTCAAAGAGGTGCAGCTCACTCAAGTCATTCTTCATTTGCTCATCCTTATATTAGGTCTTTCGTGACTTCTTTTACCCTATACTATGATGCTTTTTATCCTTCTCACGGGAGAATCAATCATCTTTCTTTGAACATGCCTAAATCATCTTAATCTATTTCACACATAATGGGTTAGCACTTAACTTCTCTCCAAACTCATGGTTCTTGATTCTATCCATCATTGTGTTACCGTACATTTACCTCAATATTCTCATCTGAACTACTTTCGATTCATCTTATGTTTGTGAATCTTCTTAACAGACCAACACTCTATCTCATACAGCAATGTTGGCCTAATGGAAACTCAGTAGAATTTATCTTTTAGTCTGATCGAAAACTTCTTATCACATAACACTCTGGTGGACGCTCACCACTTAAGACATCCCGCTTGTATATGATGTGTAACATCTCCATCAATCTTCCTATTACTCTAGTTAACACACCCAAAATATTTGAACTTGGTCGTACCGGAAACTACATGTTCTCCAATTGTCACCTTTGAACCATCAGCTTGGTCTGTGCCACTAAAATTACATCTCAGATATTCTGTTTTTGTACGACTTATACGCAACCTTTTGCCTTCTAAAACCATCCCCATCCTTTTAAATTAGCATTAGCCTCCTCGCTAGTTTCTACGAACAACATTATATTGTTACTGAATAGCATGCACCATGTCATAGTTCATCATATAGATTTGAAGAGCTCATTCGTGATGACTGCAAATGGCTTAATGTCAATCTTTGATGTAAACCTACTTGAACTAGAAAAGACCTTGTAATCCCAAGCACCTCCTCTACCCACCTCTTCTGGCACCCTAGTTTCATTCTGTAGTTGAAAGAAATACTAGTAACACCTTATTTTGATGTCATCTTGTTTTAACAAAACTTGTTCATCCTCATCTTAAATGTATCTAACTATATGATTGTCTCTTTTCCTGAACATTTGAAAAGAATAAGCAAAATAATACAAAAAAGTCAAAAAAATAAATAACTTTTAAACTTTATTCTCAAAATAAGCACTTTTTGTGAAGTTCAGATGTTCGACACTGTTTGCTGTTAAAACAACGAATAAAGAAAGTTGGTAAAAAAAAAGTCAAGATCTTTGTTCACTATTACTAACAGGGAACAAAGACTTTGACCATTTTTGACCAGTTCTCTTTATTCCCAAAATAGCATCAAGTAATTGCGAACAAAAGAACTGGTCAAAATTTTTGTTCGCTGTTAGTAACTGCGATCAAAGATCTTGACTTTTTTTTTATCAAACCTCTTTGTGCACTGTTTTTAACAGCGAAGAGTGTCGAAATTCTAGACTGGGCAAAAAGTGCTTATTTTGGGAATAAAGTTTAAAATTACTCATATTTCTTTTCAAATTTTATCTTTTCCTTCGGGACCTAGCCTTTACAAGCTTGAAAATATGCTTCCCTCCACTTTTGTATCCAATTTCTTATAACCTATCAGTACCAGTAGGATCAAGCCCACCCTTAGACAATAGGGCACCAGAACAATTAAGCCAACAAGGATGACCTAAAAAAGCAGCTAGGAAAACTCCAAGAACAGCTGAACAACCAAAGCTGAATCGTCGACCGAAACCAGTACCAAAAGCTAAAGAAATCCAAGCATGGAGGGCAACAGAACCGGGTTATACAAGCCAGAATCAGCATCCAAGGGATACAACCCTTAGCATACTGCAAGAACTTCAAACCGTAGCAAAGAGAAACAACTAACCGGAGCAGGAACCAGTGACATCTACTGGAGCCAAACTCAGTTGTGACAAGAATGCCGAAATGGGTACAATGAATGATCGGAAAATCAATGTGCAAATTAATCGAAAAAGAGGGGTTATTGTTTTTTGGAAAACAAATTACTACACATTAATAGAAAAAAACCCAATGCCTCCCAATTAGGAAAGCAACAAAATTTACAAAACTGAATGAAATTTGATTTTGGGAAATCAATGGATTGACCATCTAATTTCTATAGTTCTATGGATGAAAGATCATTAAAGACTGTTCTAGTATCAGGTCTCTCAGCTGCTGGGAGAATGCATCTAAGAGCAACTTGTAGCATTCTATCAAGTGCCGTAAATTCGGTTTTAGTGACATTAGCACTTAAGACGGCTTTATCGAAGCACTCGCTGGTGCGGTTTTCAACCACCAACATTTTTACCCAATCTGTCAAGTCGATTGAGCCTTGATTTGCGGAAACAATGTCTGCTGAACTCCTTCCGGTTAGAAGCTCCAACACAATCACTCCTAAAGCATAGATATCGCTCTTTAAAGATGGGCATGGCTTGCTTGAGTTGATGAATTCGGGTGGCAGATAGCCGAGTGCTCCAGCATTGAGGACTTGGTCTGCAATACCAGCTGGTGTCATTAGACGGTGGAGACCATAGTCGGTGACAACCACACTCTCTTGCAAAGGATGTATAAGGATATTGGTAGACTTGAGGTTGCCATGAGGTATGGCTCTCTCGTTATGTAGGTAATCTAAACACTGCGCTACGTCTCTTGCTGCTTTAAGCCGTTTCTGTAACGGCAAGGATGGAACTTGACTTCGATCTGATCCTGCAAATTAAACCCGTCTACATGTTACGTAGTGGCTCAAGAAAACACAATAAAAAAAATAATCAAAAATTGTTTTGGGTATCTCTAAACATGATCATATTCGATTATCTTTAAGCTAGACCAGTTAAAACTACTCCTGTTCCACTATAAACGCAAATGGTCCGCTGGGTTGCTCAATGTAAAAGACAAGAGCTCATTGAAAAAGGTCATTCTAATCATGCTGAATGCAGACCCCTGCATCTGCTATATATTTTTCTTTTAAAGCTGGATTTTATTCCGATATACAAGAGGATTAGTTCACCAAAGGATAGATGCTATTCTTTACTCGTGTTGTAGCATCACATTAAATCTTCAAATTTGGTGTTCTTGTTAATTCATGTGTTCCATTGAACATCAATAAGATGATTGACCATATATGTTTGTAATTAAACACAGCTCAGAATGTAGCAGCTACAGTGTAACAATCCCAGTTCAGTCAAGAGTCCAGATTATATTGTGGGTCACGAAAATGGACTTCGCAGAACTCCATCAACGCCTTACACAAACGGACGTACGTACAAATGTACATTTCAAAACGTCTCACGATTTTTTCACTCATTAGTCATAAATATTGTTTATCAGACCTCTTTCAAGGAATGAAGACTTTCAAATAGAATAGGTTATAACATCGATTTTCATCTAGATATGTTACATATGAAAGTGTCTTGGGTCCACAAGACTCATGACATGGCACTAGGATATAACTTGTTTTATGTGAAGGAATAGTGGATCCAAAACAATTGTCAAATGAAGCATCAAGAAAAATGACTGAGACTTTTTTCCGAAGAAAAATCCGAGTCGACATTTGTGGATGCAAGAGGAAAGTCGAGTCTTCTGTCAGAAATTCACTTTTTCGATTAAGTTTTGTTTTCCCGGTTTTTAGGCTTGATTGGTTGTGAGTAATTAATGACAATGTGTTATAAATAGTCATAATCATAATTCCATTAGTTAGATATAACATTACCCAAATCTATCTCTCTAGAATTCCAAGTGATCCATCCCTTTTATTTTCACTCATTTTCTCCGATTTTACCCAACCACCATTATCCACTAAAGGTTCATTGAAGCTTTCATACATCAATAAAAGACATCTAGATTAGGTGTAGACGTAACCTATGTTGGGTGAACCACGTAAATCTTTTTTTTGATTGATTGCTTCTCTTACACAATTTTCATAATCCAGAATAAGGGTTCTGTTTTAGAGCTTTTTCCCAATTCAATTAAGATCACTTATCATTGGTATTTGGCACATTTAGAGATTAATTCTTTCAATTGGTATCATAGCAAAGGACTCTTGATCATTATTTGTGAGTTCTTGATTGATATTTGGGTACAACATGATTTCCATGAAGTTTTACATTGAAAAGTTGATAGGAAATCAAAATTTTGGCTTATGGAAAGTCAAGATGAAGGCCCTTTTTACTCAACATGTTGCGCAAATGGCATTAGATGGTGTTAGAAAGATGCCTAATGGAATGACAATTGCAAATTGGGAAGAAATTGATTCAAAGGCTCTTAGTGCCATTAAATTATGTCTCTCTAATGAAGTGCTTAGATAGGTTGGGAAGGAGACTTTTACAGGGTATACAGAATAAACTTAAATCTCTATACATGGCTTAAAGTGTGACCAATAGGTTACTCTCAAAGACTAGACTCCGTGATCTTAGATTGGAATAAGGTAATTCTCTAAAATCTCATTTGCATGAATTTTGTACAACTTTAATGAACTTGCATAATATTGATGTTCTTGATGATGATGATTTGGCTATTTTTCTTGTTATGTACTTTACCACCCTTTTACAAGAACTTTCGTGAGACTTTGCTATATAGTAGGGGGAATCTTAGTAGTGATAATGTGAAAAATAATTTGATTCAAAAAGACCTAATAGAGAAACAATGACTCATAAATCTAATGTGTCTAATGATAGATTGTTTGTGAGGGGTAGAGTAAATGATAGTAACTCTAATGGTGGTGTCAAGAATAGAAATAGGTTAAATTCAAGACTTCAAACAAGAAGAAAACATGTCATTATTGTTAGTTGATGGGGCATATAAAGAAAGATTGTTGAAAGTGGAAGAGGAACCAAAAAGATAGTGGTTCTAAGGACACTAAATCTAAATCAAGTTGTGTGTAAGATAGCAATGATTGTAGCGCTTTGGTATTCACACATGGGTATAAGGGAGTAAATGAATGGATTCTTGATTCCAATTGTTCTTTTCACATGACTCCTAATAGAGATTTCTTTTCTACAAAAAGTGGATGGACTAATGGAGGACTTATAATCTTGGTAATGATAATACTTGCAAGGTCGTTGGCATGTTCTAGGATTGAAAAAAAAAACCTTATTTCTCTAGGTACATAAGATGCTAATGGATTTATGTGCAGATGTGAAGGTTGTGTCATGAAGATCGTAAAAGGCTTGCTGATTTTGACGAGAGGTATCATGGTTAGGAGATTATATGTGCTATAACTAACAAGGTTCCATGGTAATCGAATCGACTAATGTTACCACCACTACAATGTCATATCACGATACCAAGTTGTGCCATGTGAGACTTGGTCATATGAGTGAGCATGGGATGAATAAGTTCAACAAACAAGGAGAGTTCGGTGGGAAGAGGCTTGGTACATTCTCCTTTTGTGAAAATTGTGTTTATTCAAAGCAAAAGAGAGTGAACTTCAAACCCGATGTGCATAACACTAAGGGTATCCTATATTCATTCGGATCTCCGGAGTCCATCTAGGAAGACTTCTTTAGGTGGATGCAACTACTGACTCACATTTATAGATGACTTTTCTAGGTTGGTTTGGAGTTACTATTGAGGATGAAGCAATGGGTGTCTTCCAAAATTGGAAGACCATGATATAGAATATAATGGAAGAAGGCATCAAAACGTTTAGGACCAACAATGAGCTTTAGTTTGTTAGAAAGGAGTTTCTCGAATTGTGTTCAAGGATGGTGTTATTAGGCATCGTACATATGTAGGTTGGCCTCAACATAATGGAGTTGCCTAAAGGAGGAACAAGACATCGTTAGAAAAAACTAGATGTGTGTTGAATCAAGCAAAACTAGAAAAGGAGTTTTGGGCCGAGATGGTATCTACGGCATGTTACTTGATCAACCGCTCTCCAAACATTGCGACACCGCAATTGCCTTCAAGGGTCCCCTAGAGGTATGGTATTTTTCTCCGGTTGATTATTCAAATATGAAAATTTTTGGATGTCCGACATACATACATGTCAATGAGGAGAAACTTGAAGCAAGAGCTTAAAAGTGCATATTGGTGGGCTATGGGTTGGGTGTCAAGGGATATAGGGTGCGATGTGAAAGTCTAAAAGGATAATTACTAGTAGAGTTGTTGTCTTTGGATATTGTTGTTCCTAACAACGTAGATTCAGCACATGATACTTGTGAGGTGATGGAGCCTCCAAGATTTTTGAAGCTACTAGGATTGAGAATGAACTATATCAACCAATGGAACCATTATCTCCTAATGTACAACGGTCCAAGAGGCAAGTGAAGCCTACAAGAAGGTACATTAAGGAATGTGATTATATGTATTATGCTCTCATGATTGCAATTGGGTAGAAGGTTGTGATGATTCCGGCTCACACAAGGAAGCTATGGATATGATTACTTGAAGTTTACCACATACAAAGTTTAGTCTATGTGTAGACTTGATTGAGCTTTCTCCCTTTAGCACATTATTTACTCATGTGTTGGCATGAAGGTGATGTCTTGAGGTGATGCATGTGATTTGCATGATGAAAGACAATGTGATTTTCTCAACATGAATAGTGTGCGTGATTTACGCACCTTAGATGTTCATGAAATTTGAACATCGACATAACCCAGTTGGGTGAACCACGTAAATGTTGTTCTTGTTGGTTGATTGTTTTTCTTGCCGACTTTTCATAATCTAGAATTAGGGTTATGTTTTCAAGTTTTTCCCGAATTCATACAAGATCACTATCATTGGTCCTTGGCACATTTAGAGGTTATCTTTCATAGCATGTCACATTTGACCAATATTATGTAAAACCATTTTTAAACTCAGAGGAAAATCCTCACAAGGCAACAAAGAAATTACAGGAAAAAAAATCTTTGCAATACTAGTAGATCTCATACAACAGTTTCATCATATTCCAATGTAAACACAAAAAGATTGCATGCAGTTCAAGACGAGAATATGGTAGATCCAAATAATAATGGTAATAAGAAGAGCCTTTATAAAAAGTATGCATGAAACTAAACCGCGAACTAAGCAGTCAAGGACACAAGGTATTGATGAAAGGTCTTAGGTTGAAGGAGCTTACCGTGTAAATAGATGCCTAGGCATGGTGCATTTACGTAGTTCGAAATAATCAACTTCTCATGTTCTCTTGGACCCCAGTAGTAACCCTGTAGAGATACCAGATTCGGATGCCTTACACTTCCCAGCTTTTTAGCTTCTCTAGCAAATTCTTTTCTTCCCTTCGCTATCCCCTCTTTCAACCTTTTCACAACCAGAACATTGCCACTTTCAAGTGCAGCTCTGTATAGCATTCCATGGCAGCTCCTCCCAATGACTTCAGCTGGCGCACGCGAGAGCTGTTCAGCCGTAAACACCAATGACCCATCAAAGAGATGTAAATCCCCAGCAAGTTTATCAGGTGAACCAATTTTCACGGCACCGAGATTTTGGAATAAACTCTGTCCTTTAAGAGGCGATTGATTTGAAGACGAAAGGACGCAAACCGGAGAAGATATTTCACCAATATCTTTGCTCTTTGCAGCCTTGGATGTAGAGCTGCTCATTGCAGTTGCAGATCCCATCTTTGATGTATTAAAAGCTCCCTGATTTGAGCTAGGTGAATTTAACGACGGATCAATACTTTTCAACGAAGGTGATGTACTAGGGAGCGAAGAAGTCCAGCTCTTATTATCCTTTATCTCACTTTGATCCATCCCATCCTTGACCGTTTCCTTCTTCATGTGTTTTCTGTAATACATTATCGAAAAGACAAGAACGAGAAAAGCTCCACCACCAATCAAACCAGCAAGAATCGATGCAATGACCACTTGATGCAGGGAACGATGGCGCCTTTTGGGATTTATGCTTGAGCTACTTCCAGAAGATGGTGATTCAGGGAATATTAAAAGGGAATTACCAGGATGAAAAGAAGCATCTGTAAACGTCCTCAGATTCTCCGGCACAACACCAGAAAGATTATTGTAAGAAACATTGAGACCAGTCAGCTGCCCTGATAAATTGTTGGGAATACTACCCATAAAATTGTTGCTCGACAGGTCGAGATATTGTAAGCTACGGAAATTGCTCATTTCTATAGGAATATCACCACTTAAGTTATTATGCGATAGATCCAATGACGTTAAGCTGAAATTGTATGAAGCCAAATTTTCAACATCAGATACTGCATGAAGAGGGACAATCCCACTGAATTTATTGTGTGACAGATCGAGACTAGTCAATTTTGTCGATGTGAACAAACTTGGCGGGAAACCACTAAGGGAATTAAAGCTAAGATCGATCAGTTTTAGCTCAGGGTATGTGCCAAGAATAGGTGGCAGATTCCCTTGAAGTGAATTGTTGGATATAATGAGAGAAGCAAGTCTCAGAAACTGAGAAGTTCTATTCGGGAAATTCCCTGTCAAAAAGTTTGAGCTTAAATGAACAACCTCTACATTATTTCCCCAATTTTGCATTCTTGAGAGATTTCCTGAAAACTTATTGTTGCTCAAATCTATGATGACACAATGCCCAATCCTTAGCGGCAAGGGGCCTGAAAATTGATTCGACGATAAATTTAGGCTCCACAAGCTTGTAGATGTGATGCTTCCCACAAGCCCTGCAACAATGAGTTGCATTAGAACATTTTGAGATCATGTGGAATATGTATACAAGATTCGGTAGCAACAGCGCTTCTAGAAGTACAGAAAATTATGTAATCTATCTCCTAAACAATCTTCGACTCTTCCTCGTGTAGGAGAAATGGATCAACTTACAAAGACACACCGAACCAACATGGCTTGCAATGTGTACAGTACGCATGAGACGGCAAGTCAGTAGGTAACTTTTTGAATAAATTTTGTTGTACATACACGAGCTCTGAAAGTCCATGACATCAATTTACAAGTACATGTCTTGGACAACACTTAGGATTGCAGATGTGATGGTCAACATGTCATTCTATTACCCCGATATCATTTGCAGATGTGTCAATGATAAGTATTATTTACAGAAGTATCATTTGATAAAAACTTGACAAAACAGAGAAACGGACATTTTGAAATAAAAGATACCCTTTCATATCTTTACAGGTCTTAAAATAGGAAAAATTGACATTAATAATTCAACTTTTTGTTCGTCCGCAGTGAATAATCTCACCATTAGATTATTTTCTAATAATCCAACATATGTCATTAATTCACTTTGAATAATCCAACCTTTGTCTTAGTTTGCTAGCAGCATAACCTATTATTACCTATCAGTGATAATATGGCATGTTCGGGCAAATGTATAGCAAAGGTTAGATTATTAGTAAATAATCCAAAGTAGGACAATTCACAGCGGATGGATGAAATGTTGGATTATTAATATCAATTCCATCACCCGGATTCCATTGAGTGTCTCCCAATTGGGCACAGTTTGGAGGGTCAGGTTTACACAACCTTACCCTTGTTAATAATAACAAATAGGTTGTTACCGATTGACCCTTGGTAGCATAAAACATAGAGGTTGTGTCAGCTATAAGGTTCTACTTTATGTACGGTGTCTTTTCAACTATAGAGAAGCAGGACTTATATGCTAGTCAGTATTGAACGGAAGAAACAAGGTCCAATGCTTACACTGAAAGACATAAACCTTTATCTCAAACAAAAAGAAGTCTCGGTATAAGAGACAACAAATTTCGATATAAAAACTATCAAAATACCTTCGAGTTGGTTTTGGCTAAGATCCAGTTCCGATAAGACCATTGAATTATCTTGCAAAAGCGCCTCCGGAAGAGTCCCTGAAAGCATATTGTTTGCAAGTCGAAGAACACGCAGAGAAACAACAAAATTGAACGATGGGATGGTACCTTTAAACCGATTATAGCTACCATCAAAAACTTCAAGACTATCAAAAAATGGTGTTCCATCATGAGCAAAGAGCTCTCCCACAAGAGAGTTATGGCTGACATTAAAATACAGAACATTGGAAACAAAGCTAAGACTTCCAAGTCCAATATCCAACACTCCATCAAACTGATTACAGCTAAGATCAAGTACCGACAGACCCCCCAATTCTCGAATAAGTTCCATAATATCACCAGAAAATCTATTAGAATGCAAATCAACATACTTCAATTTCTTCAAATTAAGAAACCCGGATGGAATTCGGCCTTCAAAGTCATTTATGGACAGATTAACAGACATTAACTCCTTTAATTGAGTGAAGTTAGAAGATACTATTGATCCATGAAAACGATTGCGTGAAAGGTCCAAATATTCTAGAGACTTAAGGTTAGAAACCTCCATGATATCCCCAGATAACTGATTATTCGAAATAGACAGATTTCGAAGATTCTTAAGACTTGATAATGTCTTGAAATCAAACTCTCCGATCAAACCAGCATCATTAAGCATAATTGAATCAACATTACCATTACTACAACTAATTCCATGCCAGTTCTTGGGACATCCATCAGAACCTAATGATTTAGCACTCCAAGAGTCTAATATTACTCCAGAAGGATCAGTTTTTATACCTTTCTTAAGCTCCAAAAGTGCATCCATGTCTGAACTCCCAAATGTGAGTTTCACCCAGAAGAACATTACCAATAAGAATGACTCCATTTTCTTCATTTTAAACACCCAATTCCCAAATAAGCCAAAAAAAAGTCATACACAAAACAAAAATCCCAAGTTCATAACTTTACAAGTTGTTAAGACAATCAAGGGTTTTGGGCACTTTCAAAAAGCCAATTTATAAACAATAATTACACAAAAAGAATCCATTAAAGCTAGAACATGAACTAATAATCAAAAGGTAACATCAAAAACCAATTTAAAAAGGAAAACCCAACAAAAAGCAACATGCAAAAGTTACATTTTTTGGAATATTCAAGTAAAATAACAGCAAATAGATCAGAATCTGAATCAAATACAACAAAATAAAGAGTAGAATAGGGAAAAATAGCAAACCCCAACTCAAAATGAAGAAAGAGTTAAACTTTAGGGTAGAATATTGTGTGGTCCGAGGAGCAAATTGATGCAAGTCACACAAGTCATAAAGACATAAACTCAGCTACCAATGAAATGGTAATGATGAGTGATCGAGTAGGTGGGTGAGTAAGAATGTGACCATGAATCCATGATAATAGTAAGAAATTTAGTAGACATTAAAACAAGATTAAGGAGCTGCCATTAAAATGCAAGAATTTGTTAATGTTGGGATTTAAGGGGATTAAACCTTAAAAGCATAAGTGAGTAAGGGGGAGTGTCATTTTCCTACTATGTCGTTTTTTGGCAAAGTTAGCTGTATTGTGCTGTAAAAAGGTAACAACAAAAGAGAAGGTAACAACAAAATTATCCCTTTTCTATGTGGAATAAGTGGGTTGTGGGATGCATTAAGTCTATTACTCCCTCCGATCTTCCTTGTTCTTTTGCTTTCGATTTTTCACAAATATTAAGATGGATAGAATCTTTGGGTTGAAGTGGGTATTATTATAATTAAATAGTAGTGTGAAGTAATAATTGTATTGGAAGTATGAGAGAACAAATAATTAAATAGTAGTGTGAAATAATGATTGTGTTGGAAGTATGAGAGAGAAAATAATTAAATAATAGTATGAACTGTGAAGTAAGAGAGTGAGGTTTTAAGGGGTATGAGTGGGATGAAAACTTTCCAAAAATAAAAGTAAGAACTTTTGAAACTACCCGTTATAATAAAGTGGAAGGACTTAAAAGAATTGAGGGAGTAATTAGTATTATTCCTTTATTTCTTTTCAAATGTCTTATTTACATTTTACACGTCTAAGTAAATAGATATTACGCGGAAAAAAAAAGGAAAAGAAAAAAAGTAGATATTACACTTTAATGTTGAGATGAATCAAACAAGATTTCATTTGACTATGTTTTGATTTATAGATTAAGAATAAATTATGGAGTATATTACAAATTAAGAGTGGTTGATATATAGTACTTAAAAAGTAAATGGGGCATTTGGAAAGAAACGGAGAGAGTATTAATCATTCTGTTTTTTTAACAAAGTTATCACAATGAATTTGATGGAGGAAAAGTAGAGACCATAGATATTGAAATATATATATATATATATATATATATATATATATATATATATATATATATATATATATATATATATATATATATATATATATATATATATATATATATATATATATATATTAAAAAGTTAGTGGAAAAAAATATATAGATTATAATAATAATAACACTTAACATTACCCTTACTTTTGTTAATTGATGGTGTTTTTATTTTATTTTCGTCTCTCATACCAAACATATCTTATCTTAAAAGGAGGGGCAAATGAGAGTTTTAAATAAAAAAAGTGACAAATAATGAGAAAAATTACGATGAAAAAGACGGATTTTTGTGTGACAGCCTGACTACCATATTCTATATGCATTTTCATATAACCTTTATTTGTACTTGTACCGTTTGCTTTTTTACACTACTCAATGTACAAATTCAATTTTTGATATCTCAATGCATATCAAAAAAATTATGAAAATTAAAAATTTATAAATATCAAATCAAAACAATTCAAATAAAATTTCATATGACTATGTTTTAATTTATAGATTATTGATAATATTAAAATCAATTTACTTGATTGACTACTGCCAAAATCAATTATAGTACAGATGCATACTCAAGGTTGGTGTGGGCTAAGACTTAAAGAGTTAGGAGTTGTTGCATTGGTTTAGGGAATCCCCCACTAATATAATAATTGACACAATTAAGTTGTAGCGGCCAAACATACACTTTTAGCCAACCACAAATTCATGTGAGAAATGATTTATTAATAGAGAATTTTCAATTGTGCTGACCGAAAAAGAAAAATATAGAGTAAGTTTTTTAGTCTATATTAAAAATATTGTAAGTTACATTTAGAATATTGCAAGTATTTAATTACTTACTCAATGGACATTAATATATACTTATAAATATGTATTATAGATATTGTAAGTAGGCATTAAAGATGATAAGTAGACTAGGTTTCTCAGTAGGCATTAAGAATATTGTAAGTAGACAGTCAAGTGCTTTTTTGGTGGGCATTAAGTATATTGTACTATGTAGTAACTAATGATAATGTAGATAGACATTAAAAATATAGTAAGTGAACATTAAGATTTAAAGGGTTGGACCTGAAAGACATCTTTTTAAAGAAACGATCTTTCAAAAAGATGGTCTTTCAGAATACACAAAAACTTGGACGATACGGTCTTATTATAAGATCGTCAATTTGGGGCAATCCAATTTACGCATGTAACAACATTTTAATTTTCCAAGGCATTTATCAATTTTAACCCCAAAGGTACCAATCTTCAAAATTGATACCTTTAAGATCAAAATTGAAAAATCCTCTAGAAAAATGAAAAATATACCTAGGTTGTTACACACATAAATTAGGTTGGCCCAACTTGATGATCTCACTATGAGGCAGTTTCGTCCAAGACCAATTGTTCAGAATATCGGTTGTTAGCCAATAGGATAGGACTGCTTTCTTGTTCCATTACCATACAAAGAGCGAACATTTCTAAGCCGGCCGCTAAACCGTGTTCTCCTTTCTTATGTTTGGATTTTAAAACCAAAGAGCGCGTACATTATTATTAAAAATAAATAAGTTTATTTTTTTAAAGCTTGTACTCCATCCATGTCATATGATATAGCCTATTTTTTTTAGTTTATTCCACTAAATTTATTTATTTTTATTTTTAGTCATAATTAATTTTTTATTTTTATTCATATGTTTAATTTATTTTTTCATTAAATTCATATGTTTTTCCACTACACGTCACTAATTATTTTTGTCTTCTTTTCTTGGTGGGGAAAATTTGACAAATTCTTTGAAAATCTTACAATTTTATATCTTTAAACACTTTACATATACGTATTAAGCCCTGTACGATAGAACATGTTTGAAGATACTCAGAACCTCCCGGGAATAATAAATAACTTTTTACGACACACCTTGTATGAGATCATCTCACCATGAGAGGGTCCATACAAGCAACCCAATCAATTTCTTCTTTTAAAAGCATAATTAAGTAAATAAAAAATTATTTTTTTAATTTTATGAAAATAATAAATATTAAATAAATTTATATCAAAATAATAAATAAATATTAATGTGGGTGTAAGGTGCAGGTTTCAGATATCAAAATAATAAATAAATATTGAGGACTTTTTTAGAGCCGAAGGACTCTTATGACCGCCCTCTCCTTCTGGGTATGAGACGCCGTCGACCTTCCTTCCCCCGGACCCTGACCATAGAGTATCTATGTGCGGGAACACTGGGTATGATGATGATGATGAAATAAATTTATATCAAGCTTATAAATAATTTTCAATTTTTTATGTTTTGTAATAAAATCATTTCCGTGTTTTAAGCCTAAAAGCTTTGAGACATTAATAAATAATTAGCTGTAAGTCACTCACTAACTTTTTAACTCGTTTTAGTTTCAACTCCTAATTGAATTGTGTATTCTATATAAACTCTCAACAGCTTACTCATTCATCCTCTTTCTCTCTCTAACACAAACACTTCTTCACGTCTTTCACACTCATTCTCTCTCCAGTTTCCTCTCAATTTCTCTATTCAATTTCAAGCCGGACCTTCATTCATCTTCATTAGAGGGAGAAAGTTGCAATCCATTACAGTTTCAACAATTTTTTTGTAGCATTTTCATTTAAGGATCGTCGCTTCATTGTTTGATTTCAATCCTTTAATCTTCAATCAATTTTCAGGTTCGTCTTCTTTTTTCTGATTTTTTTCTAATTTATGTCGTTATGAATCTGTTCTTTCAGTTTAAGTCAATCGTCTTGCATTTTTTCGAGTTTATATTGGAATTGGATGGATACTCTGTAATTTGAATTTTTGTTCTGTATTAATGGCGCTTTTAATGTTTGAATTATTTGAATATTTATTGATTTGTTATGCATTAGTTTCTTATGAACGATAGTATTTACTAATATTTATTATATTTTCATAATGATCATAAATTCTTACTGGAAAATTGTGGTGTAGAATGCCTTTTTTGGTGAAAATGAAAGTAGAATAAATGAGTGAATTGTATTTAGTTCAAGCATATTAATCGTAATAGAATAGTCTCAATTATCTGTCATTGATCCAAAATTCACAAATCGTAAACTCAATTATGACATCAGGGAAAGAAAACGTCTAATATGTGTCGAAAATAATTCAATCAACGCTGTAATATAAAAGCAAAGAAAGGACAAAAACAAATTCCATTTGACCGACTTATAATCTCATTATATAAATCAAAGGTGATTAATTATATTTCTGCCAATTAATTCCATGTCAAGCTTTATTGGATGATTTAAAATTGGGAAAAGTCAAACGTCATAATCTTGTGGTGCAACCTGAAGTATGAGAAATTCCAAGTTTAGCTGAATTTGGTTGTTACTTGTTATAATGGAGATTTAGTCAAAACTATACAAACTGAACGAGTAGACACTGGAAGATTTCTGCACATTCTAAAGCTATACTTTTCTCTCCATGTCTTCAGAGTTTAACCTACCATTAGCAATGACTCCAACCAAATTATGTATTTTTACTTTATAGTTGAACAAGCACGAATCTACACCATTGTCAAATTATTCGTTAATATTTTCATCAATAGCTATCGTCTATCAAAATAAAAAAAAAATCGTCGATTTTAGGCTATTTTTAGTCTATTTTGAATTATTTGCAAATTCAAAAAATAATAAAGGCAATTATGTTACACTTACCTTTACATATAATTTTCAGAGACCATGTATAAAACATAAGGAAAACACTCTTGAACTTCAATTTCAGCCCTTCTACCGAGGTCAAATTTTCGAATTAGATTATATGCTCCCAATTGAGTAGGACTAGAGAGTCGAATTAGGCTTGAATATAATCACATAGCTTAACTGAATTGTCCTCACAACTTTTGATTAAATTGATTCTTTTAAGTCATTGCCAAAAAATATTTATCAACTATAAGTTGTTATATGTCGTCTACAATACATATGAGGAAAAATAACAGTGACACAAGATTTTGCTAATTTTCTTACAATAGTACTAACTTTTGATTAACCATAAATAACACCAACTTAGAGTGGTTTTTTCCTAAAATAATACCAACTTTGGTTTATTAATTAATATACTAATTTTTTTGTCATATAATTAATCTCTTATCGTTTGATTTTTAACGTGTTAGGGATATTCTAGAGAAATACTCCCTAAGTTAGTATTATCCATGGTTAATTAAAAATTGAGTTTAATGTAGGAAAATAAGTAAAAAGATTTGTATCATTCCTTATAATGTTTCCAAAATGCTTAATGGTGTGTAAAATTACATATTAACCTAATACTTGCTTTCATCTCTATCCAGCTATAATGTTACCTCATACAAAACTCAAATTTAGTGTCAATGACAAGTTTCTTGTACCTACCCTTCTTTTAAAATGAAAGACAGTGTCAAGAGTGACCGAGTCGTATTAATTTGTAAGCAGACATCAATTATATAAAAGTGATGCTCAGCCTTAAATTGTCAAATACTTAGTTAACTCTCCACATTATTTTGCATTTTCATCAAACTGTAATCCATTCTTAGACTTTTATTCGATTATATTCCTACCAACCCAGATTTAATTATTTTTATTAACCCCTTGGCTTTGAGCCTTTGACCATTTCACTACTTTGCCAATTTGGCATCATTACATAATCATCTCTTTACACACTTATATTCTGGTAATGAAATAATTCTTTCTTTTAAATTGCTTATTTTTTTTAATATCTTGCATTGCTGCCTGTATCAATTGTCATGATGGGAGTGGACTTTTGAATTTAATTAACTTGTGTTGTGTAAGCATACATTAATTATTTGGGGTCACAAACTTTAGAATAATGGAAATTGTAATTTCAAGTTGTTGAAATTTGATGTGCAAATAAACATTATTTGATCAAATCATTCAAATTTCAGGTACTAGACCTTCTAAAATAAAGAGATGAACGAACGAGTCTACCCAAGAGAATCACCACCGGTCTCAGGTGAACACTCTAATGCAAAGCTGATGATGGAGTCACCATCATCTGCACCAGTATCAGGTGAACACCACGGACGAAACATGAGTCAGGACTCATTTACCTCCTCCAAAATGAGTTACCCTGGCTATAATTACGGGCCAAACCCAGGAACGTATGTGGTGCAAGTCCCTAAGGATCAAATATATCGCGTTCCTCCCCCAGAAAATGCCCACAAATACAAGCTATACACTAAAAGGAAGGCCAGGAAAGGCGGGTGCAGATGCTGTGTGTGCACAATTCTTGCTGTTATACTCATCCTTGCCTTGCTACTCGCGGTTACTGGTGCAGTTCTATATCTCATCTACAAACCCAAGGCTCCTAGCTACTCCATTGAAACCGTGCGTGTTAAAGGGGTCAATCTTTCAAGTGCTAGTACATCTGCCACAATATCTCCGGTTTTTAACATAACATTAAAAACTCAGAATAAGAACGGTAAAATCGGAGTATATTATGAACAAGGCAGCTGGATTAAGATATACCACGATGGGGTAAATCTCTGCAACGGTAAATTACCGGCTTTTTACCAGCCGCCTAAAAGTGCAACGGTAATTTCAACGGAGTTAAGTGGCGCTGGGATCGTGCTGTCCAAGTCAGCACGCGACAAGTTACTTACGGAACAAAAGAGAGCAAAGGTGCCGTTAGAAATCGACGTTAAGGTCCCCGTAAAGATAAAGATTGGGTCTATCAAGACATGGACCATTTCTGTTGGGGTTTCATGTGATGTAACAGTTAACGCGTTAACGAAGAATGCCAAGGTAGTGTCTAAGAATTGTAAGGTCAGCGCCAAGCCTTGGTGAATATTTTTGCGGCATAATTGGTGGATGGTGGGACCCATGAAAGAGAATGGTGTTTAATTTATCCAACCTTGTGTTACTTTGTTTTTCTTTAATTTATTGTTTGGGAATGTTTCTTTTGAAGTATTTGATGTGGATATTTGGCTACTAATTAATGTGTTACACACAACTGGGGATGTTTTTCCGACGTAAAGAAGGGGAAAACGGGAAAAAAGGTAGATTACAAATTTGAGGACATGATATTATATTTATTGTTATCATATACTTGTACAATTTTATGCAATAAAATTGATGAATGCTTATCAGTCATTCTAACAGGATATATATTATTATGAGGTTAAGGAAAGGGTTTACTAATGTTGAAATGATAAATTGTTCATGTATAAATTATGGAACAAGTAATTGTTTTCGTTCAGCCCATCAAAAGTGTAGGCTAAGTTATTGGAATTCTTTCAAGAAACTTATGTTTGTTGATCACTCTTGCTTCACTCATTTGGGTTTCATTACTTTTAACAAAATGAACAAAAATTTCAATAATCAATTCAATTTATTTTTATAGGTATATCAGCGCAATTACTTTAATTATGTAATGAACTATCATTAGAGAAATAATAATTATGTGATGAGCTAATTACCTAGACGCGAATTCAGGACTAATACATTGATGTTGTTGAAAAAATAACATATATGTGATTCCACATATAATAAAAACTCTATTTAGGTTGTTGAACATATTAATATTACAATTTTCAACCATAACTAAGTTGCATAATTGTTAATTAATTTTCACTTTTGAAAATCCAATGATATTCCCAAAAGTGTTTTTTCATACTTGAATAATTTTAGATTTATGAAAGAAAGAGAAGTCGCCTTTAATGTTTATGTGTACGAAAACACAATTTTTTTCTTAAAAAGAAAAAAAAAATTAAAATTAATTATCCACTATCCGATCCAGATTAAATTGGATGTCCAATCCAGCTTAAATAAGATATCCATTTTTTTTGGATCAAAACCAAATCATGATTTTTACTATCCAAAAACCAAATACGGATTTTGAACACCCTTATTGTAACAGCAATGATAAGTGATCCCTACCTCATTTTCCCCCAACATAGAAATTTTAAACCTCAAATAATTTACCATTTCCATCTTCTACTCCGACTCACAGTACTTCAACAAACACGAATCTCGTATATTTTCACATATTGTCGCAGTGCCCGAATAGATGCAGCACGGAAGGAAGAACAAAGGAAGAACAAGTGAGCTTCCATTCAATTCAAATTACTCGACAAACTGTGTTCGCCTGCAAAGATTGCTTTCGGGGGTGGCACATTGCACCGTAGAGTACAGAATACAAACTATTTCTCTAGCCATCAAACAATCGACATTGAACTTCTGGAATATAAACTACTAATACTACACAACACCAAATACCAAATGTCGCAATAAACGACCCGTGAAGATCTCACAGTAAGAAACTAATCCAAAATACGTACTCGTAATACTTTATGATTTCATTACTCATCCAATGTAATTTTGCTCAAACAAAAACTATAACTTTTGAATAAAAGTATGAAAAAATAACCCAACAATTGAACTTAGTATTTTTTTTGGCCTTACAAACAGAAACGACATGCATTGACAATAGCTTGTACAAACTAATATATTTGTCCAGAAAACGGGGAAGGGGGAATGCAAGTGTATAACCAGTACCAACTCCGTTTATTATCAAATTTCGGAAGATTGACTAACCTTTTAGGAGTATATCTTTATTATCTCATCCCTGTACAAAGCTGAAATCCAATCGTTGATCCCACTTTATATACCCGAACAATGGTGAAACCTCCAATCTGTACCATATGGCCCCATCAAACCATGTAAATATTACGGCTGGGACATCTTGTGCTCATAATTTCTCTTGGCATCGTCGATATTAGTTTGAAGTTCTGTGTACATTTTCAGTGAACGCTCTGCAAAGCTACAAATCTGACTCAGAAAAATGACAAAACTTTGTTGGATTTGATCAAAATTTGAAGTATTCCACTCGTCAAAAGATTCGTGACCGCCCATTTGAAGAACGTGATCTGTTCCTTCCATGTGGGGCTTCCTTCCTTGGACTTTCTCTTGCTGTGGTACCAAATGAGAAATCTCAGTTGCTAATCCTTTAATCGTGTCTACCACTTCTTGCACTTGCAAATCTTGAAGTGCGTCGAGCCAAGCACCACAAGTCGTGTATATTGGCGGACCTGCATTCCTCAATCTTAAATGCGGGGCAATATCCCACCTTCTTTTCTTTGTGGATTTCTCTTCGGACTTAACACATTTATTGAGCCAATCATTAATTACCTGAATGTAGAACTTCAGGGCGTTGATCCATTTTCTGAAACTCGATGATAGGTTACTCAATTCATCTACGAGGAGAAGGGCATTGTGTCGACGTAATTCTGATTGTAGGGACAGTCTCACATTGCCACTGCTAAATGCAACTGTAATTATGTGCACTTGTAGCTTGTGACACTCGAACATCTCTTCCCACATTTTTCTTAACCTGGAACAAGATAAACTTAATGAGTAAAAAGGTTGCACCAGAACACTCAAACGTCTGATATTCGCCGCAACACCGCCTATTCAACATCTCTTAATAACCACACCACACAAACCCTTCCTACAACAGCCCCACTAGACCAACCTCCCCACTACACCAATGACTGGGACTAAACAAAACTGTCAAAACAGAAGGTTGTGGGCATCTCTAATTCTTGTCTGTTAATTTGATCGCGTTGCTTTTCACCAATTAACGAAATTTTTACTGAAAAAATTAATTCATGATCCAAATTCCAAATTGGCAAAATCTTATATGTTCTACACACTTCTTTTAACTCAATTTAAAGGTCTAAAGTTGACTTGCTACACAAATTAATGTTTTCCACATTTAAAATATAAAACATGATTGTTTTGTCAATTGTCAACCAACTCGCAAAAGCCGAATCTTCGGGCTTTATCTAATTTTTTACTGAAATAAACTTATTATTAAACTAATTGAATGTTTTAATTTTAAATTCCCTCAAATTCACACTGATTGTCTCATTTGGTTTTACATTTTATCCTATGCACTAATTTAATGCTAAATATCTCTAATTTTGCATAATTAAAAATTATAAAAAACTAATATAAATATAATTTACATTTAGACGAACCAAATACAAGATTCACTTGTCACTTGACTATATTTTGACATCTAAATTAAGAATAAAATAACAAATTAGAGTGATTATAATGTAAAAAATTAAATGAAAAAAATCATGCTTTGAAATCTCTATGTTGCTGCAGGGATTATTTTTGGATAATTCAAACATGAGATTAATATGAGAAGACTTCTCATAGTCAGGATAATTCATATAATTTTTTCCAGAAAATATAGGATGCAGATGAAACTTAAATCATCGAAAGGGCTATTTTGGCCCCATACAAGATTATGTCATCTTCATATGTGTTCCGATCAACCTCTTGAGTTTAACTTAGAATTCAAGTAGTTCTAATCAAAACCACTTGTCACTTTGGTTCTTCATAGAGTATAGACCTATTATTTTTTAATCCAACCCAAAATTGGCCCAAAACCTTATCTCAAATTAGTACTACCTCTGTTTTAGTGACGTTGTCCCATTTGATCTTTTGACAATATTCACAGTTCACTTTTAATTTGTATTTATTATTAATCTATAAGTTAAAACATAGTCAAGTGGAATCTTGTTTGATTTGTCTCAACGCAAAGATTATTAATATCAACTTATTATAATTTGTAGTTATGCACCGTAAGATATATAGACTTCAATTTATGCCTTGGCAAACATGCCCAAATGAAATGAGACAAAGTCATTGAAATGGTGTGATCTTTGTCCCATTTTTAGTTACGCACCAATTAGTGCACTGCAAGGTTTTGAAAATAGTTGGATTGTAATACTAAGAAAATTCTAGAACTTACCCTTTAATAAGTTCCTCAAGTTGTGGCTGCAACTCTTTGTCACGTAATTCCTCAATTCTTCTTGATATTGCATCAATCCTATGAATTGCAACTCGAATCCTTGAATGCAAATCCTTAACAACAGAACGAGTCTTGTCAATCTTCTGTTGGCTTTCACACTTTGATTCTTGTTCTCTCAAGAGCTTACATTTCATATCATAATCCCTTCTGATGCTTTGACTAGCCTGGAATCAAAACAAGCAATAACAAATGAGAATGTACACACATCATTAAGCTATATACATAATCAGATGGGTTCAAATTGTACCAAGTGCCATCAACATGATGGCCCAGTCAGATATTAATTTAGTAAGTGATTATCAGACTGGTTTCAGTTCACTCCTTTCTGTGGAAATTATCTAACAAACACTATGCTTCTCTAAAAGCATCTACCCACCCATTAATCATGCACAACAGAGCCTTATCTTAGGGGTGAAACTCTTTCCATTGAGCAGCCATACCTAACTAGGAGTTTGTAAGCATAAAATTAATGAAGATGCTAGCTACAAAGCTGGTATGCCAAACCCATGTTGGCAGATCCCGAAGCTCATGAAGGCAAGCTTTGCACTCATGATTAAGTACCTTCCCATCAGAACACTAATAACCAAAGAAGTTTATATATCCCCAAAAGGCAAAAAAAGATATTTCAAAGAAGAGCTTGAAAATGCGCACAAGTATACTGAAACCCAAAATAATCAACTCAAGAAGGAAAAACTTTGAATGTGAATTAATAACTATAATTTTTATAACTGAAATATTTGACAAGAGATAACAGAGACCAAATTCTTTAAAAAAAAAAAAAAACAGGCCCACAATGAGTTACATAAAGCATTTTCTCACGAAACACCTATCAGATTTTTTTATTTCAAGCCTCTGTCAATCTTCAGTAAAACTCTCATGTTACTGAAATGGACACATGAGGAAGACAAAGCAGGTAGTTTGTAGCCCATTGGATAACCAAATGCCAAATTTGCACTACGCATAGCACCTTCTATATTTCAGAGTATACTATATATGGTTTATAGTTAATGCTTTTAGTCATTGTAGGAGAAAAACAAGGAGTACACTTCACATTATGTTACTTCGGTCGTAGGATCTGTGATGGTGTGAGGTTGAGCATGGCAAGAATAAAATCACTCTAGAGATTGTATCTATTAAAAAAATTCCTAAGCATCAAAGCACAGAAATGATATCACTAAAAGGACTTTTTAATTTCAACAAGAAACAGATATCTCAAGCAAGAAACGTTTCATACTTAAGGTTCAAGCGACATTTTTTCAAAAGAATATTTGATTAACAAGCTCTAGAATAGTGCAAAGCTGCAAGAATATTAAGATGTGAAGTTTATTCCATCTCCACAAACCGCAACCATTTTCTGCAACAGGAAACAGAAAATTCTGATTTTCATTCAAGGCCTTTTCATAAATTAGACTCAATGTTTATCCAAATTTTAGTTAGGCATTCTGCAACAGCACATTGATATTCTCGATTTTAAATTTTAATTTAACGGTATTCCCTTAGTTTCAAAACAACATAAAAAACTTGATGTGATGATATCAAAAAGATAACAATTGTAAAGATGAACACGGTCTACATAAACAAAAAGTACAAAATTACAGAAAATATAGCTTTAAGAAGACTCAATACCTTAACTTCATCATAAAGCTTTCTCTCCCATGCAAATAGCCTATCTAAAGTTGAAGCATGACTGCCAGAAACCATGTAGAAATTCTCGAATAAATCACTTTTAATGTCCTCAACATCCTCTCTTGAATGTGAATCAAGAAAGTTCCGGGAAGAGGATGAACGGAATGACGTAGTCCGAAGCCATGTTAAGTACTTCACTGAACTTTGAGCAGGATCTGTTTTCAGTCATTCATATAATAATACATCAATATTCAGAGACAAACAAGGATGGCTAGGTTGATCTTGTCTCAATTTTTTCAAGGAACTGTCTAGTTTAGTCAAGTCTAAAATTGTTTTAGCTTTCCAGGAATGACATATATGTATATTGTTCCTCCTGATTTTTGGTCAAATGGAATTTCTTTTAGTCAACAATTACAATGAGGTAAACAAAAAATTTTATTATGTTTGATCTTGTTAGGTTTATTGAAATGGGATAAGAAAATTAAGAATTCGTAGGTTTAGACTAAATCTTTCAGATTCAAGGATAAGTATTAATTTTCTTATTGATAGTGAGGGGAGAGCTGTTGTGTTGATGATAGTCTCTAGTGTCTAGTACCATAAACTTATGGTGCCGACATATAAAACCTTTATAATGACATAGGTGTAGTGAAGTGTGTTAAAGATAATGATAAGAAGTAAGAACATTATTTTATTGAACAAACAAGAAACTCACCCAAAAGACTAGCCTAGTAGGTGAGAGAGCCCATTTACTCCATAAACGCCACACTAGTTGCCCATACAAACTAATGTGGAACAAAGTCCAATAACCTTGTAATGGCCTCAATCCATTCCATTACATTCGAACCCTCATAAAAGTTTCAATGACCTTGTTGGTCACAGCTAGAGGTATTCATTCGGGTCATCGGGTTGATTTCGGTTTAGGTTTTCCTGGTCGGTTTGAAATCGGGTGTTGCGTCCATATTTTATATTACATAATTGTAAATCATTTTTGAAGTTGGGTCAAATCGCGTTCGGCTACAAACATTTAATGGAATATAAATGGATTATGCCATGAAAAGTCCATCTAATGATGTAGTATGATTTTATAGTGTGCTTAATGATATTTTCCCCTTGTTGGTAAATGGTTATTTGGTTGGCTATGGAAAAATTTAGGTAGGCCAAAGATGAAAGAACTGCAAATGATATGAAGAAAATAGATATGCTCGAGCATGATGCATAAAACAAATTGATAAAGGAAGGGTGTTATCGTCATAGTTATGAATTTAATAAGTCGATATCTTTTGGTATTATGGCCTTGCCATTGTTATTGTCATATGGAACACATTTACTTAACTATACCTCCTCGAAACAGAATTTTCAGCATCCTAAACAATGTAACTATCAATTAACATTGTAGAAAAGCTAATATCAAAGAAACATACATCAAAATAAATTCAATATTATACCTATGTTGTTTTTAAGTGCATCACTTCTAAAAGCTTTTAAGTTTTAGGGAGATGTGATACATATAGAAAAGATGAAATTTTAAATAATATTTGTTTTCGAATCATTATAAAGGGAAGGAAAAGGATAAAATCACAATCAAATCCAATACATAAATAAAGCCTACACAACATTATGTACACATTTTAGTCAAGGCATAAATGAATGATTTTGAAGGACGAGGTGTTTTTATTTTGTTTATGTTTCATAGCATTTCAGACACCAAAACTATTTCAAAATCGTGCAATAAAATGGTCACAATACTTTTGTGCTTCAAAAGTGTCTTTTCAAAATCACTATAGAATGTCCAATCAAAATCACCATCATTGTTTAGCATTAATGTTCGTTTAGACTTGAAAACCAAGAAAATCAAAACAAAAGTACAGCAACAGAAAAAAAAGTAAATAAATTTCTCAAAGACATGCAACAGCAACACAGACATACTGTAGTTTATTAGACAAAAGACTTCATGGTTGCGAAGGGGAAAAAACTCTGAGAAGCATATGCTGGTGCAAATAAATATTAATGATAAGTAAAAGTCAGGGGTATAGATAGGCAGATAAAAGCAGCAAAGAGGGAAATAACAGTACACAATATGATGATGAAAAACCCACCTTGAATTTGGCTTGGATCTTCTCCACAGGAAAAACAAGCCTTAAGCAGCGAACTTGCTGATGAACCAGCTGCAATAGAGACGTGGTTGTTTTAGGGAATAATAAACAAGCAACAAATTTAAAATATCATCAGAAAATTACAGCCTATTACAACCTCTATACCATTATGTTTGTCCCTATTACAGTGTTTGTCCATCCCCTTTCGTTTGTCCAACTAAAATATTTTCTAATTTGCATATCATTTTCGTTGTTATACCCCCTCCCTTCTCCACCTTTTGATCTCAAAAACAATTGTTGTTTATCAATAGTTGTTTATCATTTATTTTACTGAAGTATGAAAATGGCTAGAGTCGATTAGACATCTTGGCTAACTGACTTGTTCAACAAAGTTTGGAGGACAAACAAAATGCCCAATGACTGGACAAGAAGTACTCTTGCATGCATTTACAAGAACAAAGATGATGTCAAAGATTGCTCAACAAACGATGAACATAACTCATGAACCACACTATGAATTTATGTAAAAGACAAATGAAAATTCGTATGAAAAACCATTTCACATTTATGCCTAGGGATTCGACCATTAAAGTGACAAATGATGGAACACTATAGGACTAGAAAAATTCGGCTTCATTGACTTGGAATAGGCATAAAAACTATAGGTACCAAGAGAATTACTGTCGTGGCAATAACAAAGAAGGGGATCCCCATAAAATACATTAGTAGACTGCAAGAATTGTATCAAGAAGTAGAGAAAAATGTTAGGACATGTGGACGGGCAAGAAAGAATTTTCCTATCATGATTGACCTTCATCAAGGTTCGACTCTTGGCCCTTTCGTTTTGCAGCAGTCCTACATGGGATAACTCAATCATTTAAAAAAATATATGCCTTAGTGCATGTTGTTTGTAGATAAGAGTATGCGATTGAAGGAGGAGAGGGGGGGGGGGGGGGCAAATACTGAGTTCAAACGATAGAGATAAGAGTTGGAGCACGAGTGTTTGACTTAAGAGAATACACGGACTGCCACTTTAGCATAAATGAGATAAGTAGAGACACTATTAAGCTGGAAGAGAAAAAAATTGCCCCAACCACATGCTTCAAACACCTTGGATACATATTCCAGAGTAGTAGGGATGGGTGCGACCCATAGGATTAAGTGTAAGTTGAAAAAATGGAGAGCTAATATTGAGATTTCATGTGATCGAGGTGTGCACCTAAAGCTAAAGGAAAAGTTTTATGAAACGAACAATAGACCAATAACACTATGTACATCAAAATGTTGGGAGTAACAGAAAATGTGAATGCTTAGATAAATAAGTGGATATACATAAGATATAATTCAAAATGAAAATACAAGCAAAGGTTTATTGGTCGCACGTTTTGAAGATAAAATGAACAAAAATATTTAAATTGGTTTGAGTTTGAGCAAGTGCGAGAAGGGGTAAAGAAAATAAACGGTTAGAAATAGGGAAATTTCAAAAGAGAGTGAGGAAACCGAAAAGAACTGTGAAGGCCAGAGTGGAAAGGATATGAAAAGTTTAGATTTACAAGTTGAGACCGAAATGATTGGGGAAAGAAAATTCATGTAGAAACCATTGGGATGGTTCATGTAGCAGACATTAACCTTTTAAAATTAAGGCTATGATATATTGTTGTGTATTTAGTTTGGCTAAGAACAAAAAAGAACACAAGAAATACTTCCACTAGGTATGATAACTAGCAAAATGTTCCATAAACTTCCCCTCTTTAAACATAAAAGTAGAATCTCCTTTGCACTGCTATTGTGGCAAAAAGTATGGATGTGTTTCAAGAAGTTATCCTGCATAGCTACTTATGATTGAGCGTCACTAACACCAATTCGAAGGGAGCATAACCAAGTTTCTCCATAGTCCATGCAAGGTAAGCATGTACCTATGGAACTAGAAAATGAGAAGACAAAAAGGACAGGAAAAAAGATTTAACCTTCTAGAAAAGATATAAGGGTTATAAAGGATCCATTTGCAGGTAGTTTTTCTGTCCAACCACAAATATCATTTCTCAGTTTCGATAGTACGGGAAAATCAAGGAGTAAAACTCAAAATCTGCTGTTTACTTGAGCTTTAAAAAGAAGAAGAGGCTATTCGAAATGGAAAACTTTTTCTTTTAGGTGTATGGACTATGAAGAGCCACAAAGGGTAGCATCATAGATGGGCCATTCCTTGGTCTTAGGCCACCACACACCAACCCACCTCCAAACATAGCCAACTAGCAAGATAGCTTCCATTAAAGTGGAACACCTTAAAATCTTTTACAGCCAATAAGTGTTACATGCAAAAATAACATTCCAAATTTAAAAGCCAGCCTTATAATCTAAACAAAGAACTTCATATAAAACCTGCTGACGTGACAAAGATGCATAAACAGTGATCAATTCTCTATCCAAGTCCTAGGACTCTAGAAAAGAAATATAGATACACGGCACTTAAAAATATTAATTAGGCGATGTCACTATATAAATTAAAAGGAAATAAGATTGGCCTTACACTCTTGTCCAGGCAATAAGGGACGGAAATGTAATTTGTTTGCTTCCAACATTCTCGGCACTTCTTTTCCAGATTCAGAAGCCTTAACAAAAAGTAGTTCAACCTCTCTCATACTCGAGAAGAAATCTTTCGGGGCAATCTTATGCTCAAAATCATTATCGGGAACGGATGCCACCTTAGCTTTGGGCGTAACCATGGGCTCTGGAGATTTTGTTTTCACGGGCGACAACTTAGGAGAGCTGATTTTTTCCTCATCCAACAATTCATGCTCGGAATTCACACTTTCTGCAGTATGCACTGTGGAAGAGGCCCCAGGGGCACCATAAGTTTCCTCACGGTTAAGATTTTTAAATCTTCGAACTAGTGTATCTGAAGAAGGATCATCAAATTCATCTGAATCAGACCCTTGCCTCCCACTAGAAAAGGATTTCTCCTCAACATGTTCTAGTTCAGGAACTTCCTCATCTTCTCCAATGTGTTTCGGATCAACTTCACTGTTGTCAAAATCACCATGAAGTTCTCTTTGCTCATGGGATGATAAATGATTGTCAACCGGATGAAAAAGACCAAAATAATCCCATGGTGGATTCTCATGTTGGTGAGTTGGAGTTACAGGTGCAGATCGTTCAGCTCTATCAAGAGACCGAGGAGTAGTATTTTGTGAGGTGCTCAACGAAGTTACAGTTGCAGTGGCAGCTTCAGGAGGCTTTTCTTCAACCTTTCTGGTAAAGCTACTCCTAAAATTCATACGGTGCACCTGATAACGACCCATTTTCGGAGGAGGAGATGGAGTCAGGCGTTCATAAGACTCCACATGTTGCGACGCTGATGGCGAAGAAAATGAAAAATGAGAAGTTGACTTATCAGTCAGAGCAAGTGGCTCTGGTGTAGCATTGGTGGAAGTATACAAGGATGACTCAACAGGGACATCTGGTTGCACAAACTTTCTTATAGCTGTCCCAGTAGTTTTCAAAGATTGGATGTAAGCAACATGAGCTGCAGCTAAAGCACACCGTCCATCAAGAGATTGTCGAACGAATTTCTTTCTTTCACGACATAACTGAAGCGGCTTATCATCATCGTCAATTTTAGAGCTCGTCGTCCCCATATCCCCAAACCTCTAACGCAAACAACCCACTCATAAAATGCAACGAAGCCAGAAATTCCTACCTACAAGTTAACCAGTTTGCAACAAGAATTCAGCAATCAATACCAACAAGAGCTTAGCCAAAGCACCAAATGACCAAAGACTAGAATTGTTGCAGTTAAGAAATGAGCTTGGGCAACCCAGACAAAAAGGAGAAGAGCTTACCCACTACAAGCCCAAAGCAGGTTCACTACTAAAAACAATCGGTCGTAAGTACTCTTCAAACTTAGAAAATGGTATATTTTGTTCTTTTTTTCCAATGTGGGACAACTAAGTCACATGCCAATTTACAATCCGGAAAGAACTCCAAATATATAGAGATCCAAGTAAAGATACAATCTTCAGTTATCCGAGACTAATTATAGCATAAAGCTATTAGAAAACTACACAGAAGTATTAATTATCACCAGACTGCAAATAAGTATGAATCAAAATGAGGTCACAAAGTCAATCCAATTTCAATGAGTAATGTACACATTCATGAGGCTTTTGCAGAAGATACTCTTTCCATGATCGCCAAACAGAAATTTCAAGTTGCCAGTACTAAAAAAGGCTGAAAGATTTCAAAATTTTAATCAAAAGTAACTAAATTAGAAATTGTTAAACATTGAGAGCTCAAAGTAAGGGGCTCCAAAATACAAGCACAGACAGATGCAAAATATAACCAAAGTCTGGAAATGAAGCAGCCCCAAAATAAAGCATATTATTGAATATATTAATCAACCCACATCCAAGCTAGACAAAACACCGACACAAATCAAATCTTAAAACAATAACATGAATCTTAAAAACCTAATAGTAGTATTATCCAAAACACATCATATATTCTACCTGATTGATGTTTCATCTGCACGCACCCATCAGAATCTTAGTTCAGTAAGGCCCCAGCTTCAATTACTCAAACTAGGGAAACAAGTAGTAAAATCAGTGATCAAAAATGGAAGAAAAAAGGACATAATACAGAACGAAATGCACTTTTTTCTTAAAGGAAGGAAGAATCTTCAATAAAAAGAAAAACCCAGATTGGAATTCAGCATAATTAGAGTAAATTTGCAATAAATCAAACAGGGCAATTGAGAAAAACAATTTTCAAAAAAGGGACCTGAAAATGGAAGTAAATTCAAATCCTGGATAAAAAGTAATACCCAGATTGGAATTCAGTTGAATTGGAGTAAACTTGCAATAAATCAAACAGGGAAACTGAAAAGAGCAGTATCTGTATTGAAAGAAGGGTCACAGCATAACAATAATCAATTAGCAAATGGAGTGATGAGTGATGTAAACTGTACCTACCCGTTGAAGGTAAATAATACGATCAACTTGGAATTCAGAGAAGAATCTGAGAAGAATTAATAAAATATGAAGGTGTGTACTAGAAATGAAGAGATAGAGAGAGAGAAGATGGGAAAGAATAAGGAGACAAAGAAGAATGCATGCAAAAAGAAGGAAGCACAATTGGAAAGGGGAATGAGTTTGTGGGACTGTCCAGCCTCCTACAAATTGCTTTGTCACACCGCACTAGTGGAGGATACTCTTTCAATTTTTAAAACTAAATTTAACTGCATAAACATTTCCTAGATCTAGACATCTACCTTGTATGTACTGTTTCTTTGAGAGATCATTTTTAATTGGATTGATTCTGTAACACTCCACCCCCTTGGACCGTTGGTGTCTATTTAGAGACTGTAGATTGTCCCCACAAACCAATACAAGTCTTTTTAGTGCACTTTAGCCTCACTCGTGCGCATTCGGAAAAACTTCCCAGGATGTCACTCTTCCTAAGATTGCTCTCCATCAAGCACACTTAAATGTGGAGTTCTTGGTAAATGGGCTCCCATGAAAAAATGCACCTTGTTGGTATCAGTAGTTTATCAATCTCTTTACAAGTTAAATCTATGTTATCACAGGCTCATTATATATTTTTTTAAAATATTGTAAGTAAGCATTAAAAATAGTATAAATAGACATTTAAAATATTGAAAGTAGGCATTAATAATACGGTAAGTAAGCATTAAGGATAATGTAAGTAGGTATTAATGATACGATAAATAAATATTAATTTTTAATGGGTTGGAGAAGGTGTTAGTAAATAATGGTTATTTGTGAAGTTAACAAATCATCCTTAATTCCTTATGTGATAGGAATTTATTGGGTGAGAGTTTTGTTATTTTAATTTATATTTTTTTTGATTTTATTTATTTTATTATTATTTTTGTCTTTTTGTGATGATTTACTAATTAGGTGATTGTTTAGGAATTTTTATTACCCTTCCCAACCCAGTCTCAGACAGGACTCATTAGATTGAAGATGATAATTTTGTAAGTTACAGTCTTAAAGTGTACGAATTTTAAAAACAATAGTCAAAAGTTGTAGTTTTGCAAATTAAAGTCTTTAAATTTTGTCATGGACAACTATATAATCATCTTCCAGAATTGACCATAAAATAACTTGTTGAACCCTTATATTTTCCTTTGAGTTTCTCTTAAACCTTATCTCTAATCCGAAATTAACCAAATCTCATAATTATGTTACCCTTTATTAGCTCACAAGATAATGCCAGTGCGATGCGTGGTTTCATTAAATTTTTTTTGACATATTTGGTTAAGCAAAAAAATAAAAAATTTATGGCTTTATGTTTTAAACATCTCAAGATATCATATACTCATTTAATAAATAAGATCATAAAATTTTATACATAATTGAAAGAAAATAAAATAATATATATAATCCTTTAATATATTAAATTATAAGACTTAAAAAGTAAAAAATTAATCAATATTGATAATATTATAGTCATAATTAGAAAATATAAAAGTCAAAGATATAAACATTACTAATAAATACAATGACATCATCATCGAGTATTAGAGAAAATTTTTATTGAGAAAATAACACGTAAGCAATTTTAAAAAGTAATGACATCAATAGTGCTTTGTTTTAGTAATAGTTATAGACTTCAAGGTACCTTTTAATACTAATTTTGTTGGACAAACTAAATATCTTAAAACTTTGAATTTATGGAAAAATACTTTATTTATTAGCATATTCTATGGAAAAGTGGGCAATTTTGAACTTATGAAAAAGTACTTTATTAATTAAGTACTTTTAAAAAGTTCAAAATTACTTATAAAGACATAAAAGTCTAATTTTCCATATATTTTGAAAATAATAATGCACATTAATAGCTTTCAAATTTTTCATTACTTTTTGCCAAGTATGCATTCCAAATTAATTTCATTAGTAGATAATGTCTTCAATATTTTTCGAAAAGTTTGGTCTTTAAAACTTCACATTAACATTTAATCATAAGTGAATTTGTAGTTTAAAATTATATGACATCATCATAAGCAATTGGAGGGAAAAAAATTTACTTAGAGGTTGACACCTCATCGACTTTTAATTTTGCCGATGTAAGCGTGTTTTACTTTAGTAATATAATAATAGAATAGATTATATCTACGTTTAGTTTTTCAAAATTGTTTGGTCTTCTTCAATTTGTCTCCTTGATTTTTATGATTAAAGATTTAATTTTTGATTTGTATTTTAATTATTATCACTAAAGCTTAAAATTGCAGTAGATTAAATACAATATTTGGGTTTAAAATTGTATAAACTGATTTATGATTTAAAGAATAAAAAGTAACTCTAAAATTAACTTAAAATCGATTAAAATATGCGAAACTTGAAGAAATTAAGAGGACAGGGAGTAGGAAAATACCTTTAGTGGATATCAATGTCGGAAGAAAAAATTAAGTGAGAAGATGACACTTCGTGAAGGGTAATTGGAGAGTTATAAAATTGTTTTGGTTGTAAAGTTTTAAAAAGATACGCCAAAAGTAAATTGGGCTAGCTTGGAGTAATTTCATATTTTAGGTTAGAGTCAAAGGTTTAAGAGAAAGTCAAATATAAAATTTAGCACGTCATTTTTTTGGTCACTTATCGGATTTCGAGAAGGTGGTTGTATCATGGTTGTGTTCAAAAGTGAATCTTTTTTGTGGATCTTCTAGTTTGATAAATAACAAAGATAAAACAACTTTTTATTTTATGAGGTTCTGATTTTTTGGTTAATTACCTCAGCTAAACTTTTAGGTTACTATTAATTAAGATGATTGGTATAATTAAGATTTGGTCTAGTAGGCATCTCAACTATTTAACTAGGTGGCAACTAGTTCACAATATTCTTACTTATATTGCTTTTGTCTAGTGCTTTCTATAACAATTTAAGTAATTATTAAGATGTTTACAAATTAGACTCTCAAAAAACGACATAACATTAATGACACTTTATTACACTATAGATACCTAACACAAAACTAAGTAAAATTTTGCATTATAACATAAATGCCTAAATTTTAACTGTAACTGAACATTCTGTGATCTAAAACCACAAGAATGAAATTGCCAACCACACTAGATTGGTGAATAGATGTAAACCAAACAAAAGAAAAAAGAAAAACATACTTAAAAAATCTAAAACAAAGTCAAAGCAACATCAGTCTTTAATTGATGTTCGCACTAAGAATTTAGTTTGAGAGGAATAGCTCTAATGTTATGTTAATCCCTCAGATAAAGCTAACCAATATATCAATGATAGTTACAAACTACAAATGATGTTTTTTCTTACCAAATGACTTTCCTTTAGTAGCTACTTAATGATTTGTCTTAAGACGATAGGAATGTTGCATGAGTAAAAACAGATTGAGATGTCTACACTACTGAGGCTAGATTGTGTGGCCCTTAACATGTTCATGTCTTCAGCACAATCGACATTGTTTCTTTCGTATCCTCTTGATCTCTAGGGTATTATGTTGCATATTCAAGAGGGCTTCATATGTGGTTTTTTTGCTAACAACTTCATTTTTTTGTTTGTTTTTAGTTATGCATTGTGTAAAATTTATATGTTAACTTTGATGGTTTCTTCTTCAATTCATAGTGTTGCTACATAAAAACTTGGCATGAACATGATTTCTTTTGTAATCTAAAGTTGCTAGCTCTTTGTTAATGTAAGGCTTAGTGACTAACTATTGTTGCTTCAGACTACTTGTTTATGGCTTTCAGAGATCATGTAAGGCCTGTTTGATAAATGACTATTAGTTGTAGTTGAGTTGGTTTGACAAACATAAAGTATTGTCAAATAAACAAAACCTTTGGGCTAACTGATATGGAGACGTTTGCTTAATAATATTTGTTGTTTGTTTGCGAATTATTAGATAAAAAAGTAGGTGAAAAACCAAGGGTCAGTCAAAAAACTACTACAAGTAGTTTTTTTATTTTTTCTTAAAAGCATGTTTCAATCCCAACTAGCTTAAAAGTCATTTATCAAAAATTTTTTAGCTGTTTGACAAACTAAAAGATCAAGATCCAATTGTCAAATCTATACTTAATACTAAAACAAACACCACCTCCTGCCACATGTCATGCTCTCAGAGATTTTTCTCCCGCCTAAAATCCTTCTCCGTGTGCATCTACATTTAGAAACTTAAAAATAACCAAAATTATTACCCAATTAGCTCTGCTTTGACCAAATGTTATTATTATTAACTGTATTTATTTTGATGAATATTTACTATACAGTTTTTTTTGTTAATGTTGACTATGATGTATTTAATTTATACCATACAGATTTAGCTCTGCTTTGACCAAATGTGGTTATTATTATCTAATAGAATAATTTTCATTTACTGCCATAATTAACCTCAATTAATCTTATTTTAAATATTTTTTCTATGCATGTGTTATTGATTCATTTATAAATTTAATTTTAATTGCTTTTTTATTGTTATTATTTTGATTGACCAAACCTGACTCACTTTTTATCTAATTTAGCAAATTTTAATTTCTTTATACAAATTGAGGGGAAGTACGATGTATTTAGAAATGGACGAAATCTACAAATAATAATTAAACTTGAAAAAGATTGACAATAAAATCGTGATAAAATCTAAAATTTTATTTACCTGATAGGAAAATAATGAACAATAAATTAAATACTCCTTCAATGATTTGATTATTACCTAACATAAAACCAATATGTATTAATGCATGAACAATCATATATAGTAGTTTCATGGGTCTAAAGTAAGCAATAACTAAAGATTTTAATATGTGATGATTATGATAATATTTATACTTTAACATACAAATTGTATATAAAAAAGTGGTTCAATATTTATAGTTGATAAAAGTTTTTACAAATGTATCTATTTCACTAACTTTATATATCGTTTAACTTTATTTTCCGTCATAATGTATATTATGGTACACAAACCTATATTTCAAATTGCGTATCAATATTATTTCTATTATTCAACTATTTTTGATATTTCTTATTTATTTACGTAAAAATATATATGTTAAATATGATAAAATATTAAATAACCCGTGCTTAGCACGGGCAATCACCTAGTAGCCCTATAATCTTCGAATTTTTATAGCTTTGCCAAGTAGTGTGATTTTAGTGTAGTTGCTTTTGCCATAATTATGGTTGTTTAGACTCAATCCCAAATGGCTTGAGAGGAGGTAATTGTCTCTCTCCCCTTATGGTCTTTGTTTTTTCAATTTTCTTTTTCCATTATTAAAATCTAAAATGGTGGATTATCCTAAATATATTATTTGTCTTTTCTTTATTTTTGGTTTGTATGAGGTAATTTTTGATGGTAAGATTTTTCCTTAAAAAACAATTTTAGTGCAAAAATATTAAAGTTAAATTTAATTATTTTCATTAGATTAAAGCATGATCTAAGTCCTAACTAATTGGATCTCACAAAATAAGTCTTCGTATATTAAAGTTGGATTTGGAGGGTTAAGTCTGAGTCAACGCAAATCCAATAAAATACTAGACCCTGGTCACATGAGCATACTTAGTTATACAACAAGTTTCAATGAGACAATCCCACCGTAAGAAAATACATACAATCAATCAATTTCTATAATTGATTATTTTAAGATTGTTAGTGAAAATTTAAGGTTATAAGCATTTTAAGATTATAAGAAGTGAGTACTTCAAAATTGTAACGGCCTGTTTAGTAGGTGGTAATAAATCGTTACAATGAGAATGAAAAACTAGTGTAATTTTTGGTTAAAACTCTTTTGGCTATCTTGATTGTCATGCTTGACAACCTTCAATCATCTCATTTTGTTCATAAAATTCATTCCAATGCATTACCAATGGGAGAGGTGATATTAGGAGGTAATGGAAATTTGTGAACAAAAAAACTTTTTTGTGATCAAAGTTTCGTTACCATGGAAATGACATAAAAGTTTTGATGAAAATTTACATTATAAATCATTCCCATTACCACCATTTAGTACCACTAACCAAACGGGCCGTAAGTGATCAAATATTACTTTAAGATTATAAGTGTACAATAAATCAATCCATTAAAAATAATTACACTGAGAAACCATCTCATAAGAGAATTTTTTTATTAGTTATAATGTGATTGAAGAATAAAATTTAATGATAACAAAATTAGCATATTGCGAAAAGTGGTTTTTATTTATTTTGTTGTAGTTTTACAAAAAAATCGAATACTCAACTAGTGAGGTTAAGCAATATGACTGAGTGTATTTCCTTCGTCTTTAAATAATTGCCACGATTTTTATTTTCATTCGTCTATTTAATTGTATAATATTTTTATTTTAGACTGTCCTTACTTATTTTAATTTTTGTTCACATATTTTTTATTATTTTCTTTTAATTTTAATTTTATCAACACATTTTAACTTGAACTTAAATATTGTTTAGACCAAGGGAACATGTTGTCAGATCTCATACACAGCGATCGTAGTTTCGTTATTTTTGAATTATATTTGGTTTTAGTTGCTATGTACTTGCTAATTTTTATTTATGATGTAGATGTCGTATGATTTTTTTTATTAATAAATCAGGCATATTCATAAAAAAAAGACCAAGGGAACATGAGTTACCTACATAATTACCATTACCATACATACAAATTACCATATATACAAATTAACATAATTACCATTACCATATATTGGTGGTAATTTTTTCTTCTTTACGATTAGAGTACTAAGTTGGAAATTTTTGTCAATCAAAATGTTCATTTTCTTTTATCTTTTTAACAATGTATTTGTAAAAACCATTTGTTAAATTTTATTTGTATATATCTATTATTATTACTATTACTATATACTAAATGGGTTATTTAATGGGACACATGTCACTCTCATGTTTATTGTTTTCCCTCTAAAATGATAAACATGTATTTTTAGAAAAATTTCTACATTTAGCTAAATTGGGTAATGATAATTAGAATCATTATTTAATCTTTATGTATTTTTAGAAAAGTTCATTCCATCATTAAATTCAAGTAATAGCATAAATTTCATAATTTAAAGCTTGACTTGCTTATTTTGAAAAATATCAGCTAATAAGGTAATGAAAAATATCATGTTAATTTAGGATAATAAATTGTCAAGTAATCAATTCTAACCATAAATTCATTTGAAAATTTTTTAAGAGTTTGTCATTTGTCATTTACCAACTCTTTTATTAATATTGTATGATATGTGATTCAAATTAAAAAATGTGTTTTTATATACAAAAATATTAAATGTTGTCACGCTATATATAATGTCATATTAAATAATTTATATATTCAAAAAGCATAAGAATTCTCAATCATCATACATATGTTTCTAAAATTACTCAAACAATAAAATTCTCCTACGAACACTACTACATATATTAAAAAATCATTTATTAAATATCTTCCCTTAAGTCATCAAAAATACACAAAAGCACTAATGAGGTTAAAAAATTAAGATATTAAAAATGATATATCTAAATTATATATACAAAATACACATAGAAGTAGATAATGAGTTTAAAAAATTAAGATATTAAAAAGTAATGAATTAATACTTGTAAAGTAATTTTATTTATATTTAAAAATTTATTTAATTATTTTAATTTATCCGTGCTTGGCGCGGGATTCAAGCTAGTAACTATATATAATTATATTTTAATATGTTATTATTTATATTTTGATTCAAATAATGTTTATACACATGGATTTATTATATAATATATAAATTAGGTAAACCGTGCAATAGCACGGGTATCTATCTAGTTATTCATTAAAAAAAAAAAGACCAAGGGAACATGAGTTACTCCTTCCACTTCTTTATTCGCTTCTAAATTTAGGGTTTCACTTTGTTTTCACCATTTTGACAGTATTCGTGTATCTAACGCACATAGCCTAACGCCGAACTTCATCTTCTCCATCCATGGCGGATTCTTCCCCACTTTCGCCTCCCACTTCAGAAATGTCGAAAACCTCTTTAACTTCATCCACCGTTCAACAATCCCCTTTCTCAAAGCGTGTCCTGATCAAATCAATCTTAGGGCGCCCTGATGGCGGCGCCTCTCTTGCCGGAGAAAGCGTAGTTGTCGCTGGTTGGGTACGAACAGGAAGGGAACAAGGTAAAGGTAGTTTTGCATTCCTGGAGATTGCCGATGGTTCTTGCGCTGCAAACCTTCAAGTGATAGTTGATGCTTCTGTCCATGATTTAAGTAAATTAATACCTACTGGAACTTCTGTTCATGTTGCTGGAACTCTTAAAACTCCACCAGAAGGTACAAAGCAAAAGATTGAATTGAGGGTTGATAAGGTTCTGTCATCAGGTTATTGTGATCCAGCCACTTATCCGTTGCCAAAAACTCGTCTTACTGCTGAGTTTTTAAGAGATCGTCTTCATCTTCGACCTAGAACTAACAAGGTGATTTCATTTTCCGATTTTCTATTGGTTAATTGTGTACTTTGTGGTTCTTTATATACGTGAATGCTGATTGCTGCACCCACTCAAATTATAAGATATTCTTTGACACGGCCCAAGGCGCCATTTTCTTGCACATTTACACGCAGGAAATATGGGTTTGTTTATTTTGTAAACTTTTAAAACGCGACAGAAGCGATGCTATGAGATTTTGTTTTTACACTATGGATTGGAGGGAAGGAACTCAGTAAAGGAACTAATTTTATTGATTTGATTGAAGAAATTTTGAGCAAATGGTGTCTGTTGAAGAAAGAGCTAGTATAAACATCCATCAGTTTTCTCCTTTTAGATCATCATCCTAGAATCCATCACAATTAATTATTTAAAGCTAGATTATTCGGAATCCTCATGTGAACCTCCCTTTTTGAAGTCTATTTATTAATGGAGAACAAATAATTTCGCTTTTACAAATATAAATGCTCAATACCCAAGTAGGCTTACAAAGTTCATTATAAACAAATGATTTTTGGGTCATCTCATACCTTGTGATTGTTCATTCCAAAATATATGGAGATTTTGGCTTTTGAGTTTATGTAAAATGTTGAATTACATTTATTACAAATATATAGCATATACTTTTAGTATAAATTAGAGGGTTTATGTGTTACTGATGTCCAATTCTCGACACTTGCACATAATATCACACTTAGGCACTTCATTCTAATCAATGTCATGAAATTTATTCATTAAATTTCCAAGTGGGATACATGGATACATACACGTTTTTGGCACTCGAATTTGAGCTTGAGTAACTTTTGATTTGGTTTGGTTGACCACCATTGTTCATCAAATTTCCAAGTGGGATACATGGATACATACACGTTATATGAATCTGTTGTTTTCTATGCTTCTTTTTGTGTGGTGAAAAGATCGAGGCCCTTGTCCTTCTAGTCTGATTTAGATTTGTTCCGAACCATGACTTTAATTACTTCACTACTGGGATTTGGTCAATACTATTTTGGGTTGGAAGGTGGATATTTTTCTTAGATGTATTATGATCACAATAATAACCAAGGATTATTTTTGTGCCAATAAGAGTCTGTGACCTTATTATTTCAATTAAGCTCAAAAATGTCAATTGTGTCGTTGAATTGCCTTTTTTCAACTTAGAACTGATCATCTTTCCGTATCCTTAAAAACAAATCCCTTCATGTTTGTGGCCTGAACTTAATTATTTTGTTTCTGCAACATTTTTCTATAGTCTCAACTCTAAATTTCACAATGATGTTTGATTCACGTGTATTCTCTATTCTCATAAGTTTTCTGATTTGTTAATTGTTTTTTCTTTATTGCCTACGGGCAATTGTGTTGAGTGACCTTGATATTTTTTTCGTAACAGATTTCTGCAGTTGCTCGAATTCGTAATGCACTTGCATATGCAACTCATATATTTTTCCAACAACATGGTTTTCTGTACTTGCATACACCCATAATCACCACTAGTGATTGTGAGGGTGCAGGTGAGATGTTTCAAGTGACAACATTGATTAGTGAGTCAGAAAAGGTGGAGAAAGAATTGAGGGAGAATCCACCTCCTTCAGAAGCTGACATTGAAGCAGCTAGGCTTGTTGTTCAAGAGAAAGGGGAAGCTGTAAAGAAGCTCAAGTCGGATAAGGCAAGCAAAGACGAAATCACTGCTGCTGTTGCAGTCTTGACTAAAGCTAAAGAGGATCTTGCAAAGTTGGAAGAAAGAGCTAAGCTTAAACCTGGTCTTCCTAAAAAGGATGGGAAAATAGATTATACTCAAGATTTCTTTGATCGTCAGGCATTCTTAACAGTCTCGGGACAACTGCAAGCTGAATCATATGCATGCGCCCTTGGTTCTGTTTACACATTTGGGCCAACATTTCGTGCTGAGAACTCCCATACCTCCCGGCATCTTGCTGAATTTTGGATGGTCGAGCCTGAATTAGCATTTGCAGATCTTGAGGTTCTTCATTTTTTCAAATTACGCACCATTGAATCTTGTTTTCTATGCTATGAAAAAGAGTTAACTTTGACATCTACAACCTTCATGTATATTTATGTGTATAGACTACTGGAATATAGGTTATATTACAACTTAAGCAGGGAAATGTGTCTATGATTGTTATTTTTTAATTACTTATCCTGAACTTTCCATGCTTTTTTGTGTTACAGCAAGTTATTTAGGCTATTGTTTAATGGTTTTTACTGGTGTTTTTATTATGCTTGTATTTATTGATAGTATATTCTGTGGTTTTTTTAAGTCGTTGTATTAAGTCTCAGTCATCATATAAAATAGAACTATTGATATTTGCTTTCATTTTCCAGGATGATATGAACCTTGCGGAGGCATTTGTAAAATTTGTGTCCCAGCATTTATTAGACAATTGCCTTGATGATATGGAATTCATGGTAAAAAATGTTGATAAGAGTGCAATTGATCGTTTGAAAATGGTTGCATCAACTCCATTTGTGAGAATTACTTACACGGAAGCAGTGGAAAAACTCCAACAAGTTAAAGACAAGAAATTTGAGAATAGTGTTGAATGGGGAATAGATTTAGCAACTGAGCATGAACGGTAAGTGAAATTGTGCTGTGCTAATGTAACTAAGCGTGATATGTAAGTACACTTGTGTTCTTACTAATTCGCTTGATAGAGTACAAGCTGATGTCAATGGAATGCCTTACTTTCAGATACTTGACGGAGGTCTTGTTCAAGAAACCAGTTATAGTATATAACTACCCGAAAAAAATCAAAGCATTCTATATGAGACTTAACGATGACGGAAAGACTGTTGCTGCTATGGATGTGCTTGTTCCAAAGGTATATTCTTATCTTTTCTTTGTTGCAAAAAAAGAGAAACTGTATTGGATTACTAAGTGCTATTGCTCTCTTGAGCATTCCCAGAATTGATACATTCTTGGTTATGTCTGAAATATGCATCTCCCAATATAGTATTACTTTGCTTGTCTGTGTTTTCAAACAAACCCACATGAAAAGACCACTGTTCATTGGATTCTCTTCTTCACCTCAAGTATTCTTGTCAGACCTTTGGCATTCAGACATGGGTAGGATACTTGATACTTTTATTTGGTTCAAGTTATTGGTTTTTTTCCATAAAATAGCCAAGTCATATGCCAAAACATGTATATAAGTGTTTTCCAAAAAAAAAACACGTATATAAGTCGAACATGGATTCATGATTCCGAGTAACATAGTGTGGCGAAGAGTGAGTACTGAGTACTTTTGTGTAGTAAATGGGTTCTTATTTGGTGTAGCTTTTTATTTTTTTAATCTCTAGGGAGGCAATATATCTAATTATTTCTGATGTTTTGTATTTGCAGGTTGGTGAACTTGTTGGAGGAAGCCAAAGAGAAGAGCGTTACGATGTTCTCTGTGATAGGTGAGGAGTGCCATTCTGATTTCAGCTTTTATGCTGTTAGATTATGATAATATTGCTTTTGCTTTATCTTTTGCCTAAAATGCCAAGTCCGAAAAACAAACGCACACTTATAGACGATCATTTTTACCCTTGTTGTAGGATTACTGAGATGGGATTACCTCTGGAGCCGTATGAGTGGTACCTTGACTTGAGGCGCTATGGCTCTGTGACACATTGTGGATTCGGTTTGGGATTCGAGAGGTTGATTCTTTTTGCAACCGGAATTGATAACATCAGAGATGTTATTCCTTTCCCTCGGTACCCTGGGAGAGCTGATTTATAGGTCGATATTGATCACACTTTTGAATACTGTTTAGATTTGCCTGGTTGTCAAACAGGCTTTACAATTGTGAATTATTTTAACCTTTGGTTGAGACAAAGAAATTGGAGAAGCAAATACCTTGATAATTTTGATAAAAATTTGAGTTGTATTGGAATTTTGGAAGTTTCGCTTTATCATCTGTCTCATCTCCAGCAAGATTTTTGTTTTCAGGTGTTCAGTTTTTGCAGTTCTTGATTTCATCTTCCTTTACATCCCTTGTTCTCATTTTCTCATCCAATATGTCACACTGTACCCCTAGCTCTGCCAAATGTCAATTTCCCAAACATAACATCTGAAATTTCTAGAAGTTTGAATTCTTTTTTCCAATCAAAAGAAGTAACAATCACCATTATGAACAACAAAATAAAAAATAAATTTAACACTTTCATACAAGAACAACTAAAGTACAAAGAAAACTAATCAACTTACTAGCCAATTTGGGCAAGAATAGAATTTCTCTCCTATGTTTGGTCCCCCAAGTACAATATTCAATTTTGCCTCTAATTTTTGATAACTAACATAACCCGAGTTTGCACTGTGTCTAGGAGAAGAATAACAACACCCACTCATTTGTAGCTTTAATGAATAGGGATAGTGAAGGGATAGAGAGAGAAACGGAGAAAGAGATTGAATGAAGATTTTCAGAGAAAGTGAAGAGTTTATTAAGTTAAAGGTTGAATTTTTAAAAAAATAAATACAATGTTGATCCTTTATTTGCAGATGATTATAAATTTGGCTCTTTAGAAATAACTTTTCCTGTTTTTATGGCATATTAAAACTTTTATAATCATGTAAGTAATAATGTAATTTAGAAATTTCATTATGGGTTCTTTTATTTTGAGAAATTTTCGTATGATGGATAAAATTTTTTAGTCTTATGGCAATCTCGTAGTTTCACATTGTTTTGCACAATAACCTTATTCACAAGCGACATTAATTTTTCTACGAGGCATGAGTCGTTAAACATTAGAATATAATAAAATCTTCAACACTTAATCTTGGAAATTCAAATTGGTATAAATTTTGGATCTCTTAATCTATAACTAGAGCTGTTCAAAAGAGATTCGACCAGAAAATACGAACCGAAACCGAAAGTAAATCGACCCGAAAATATCTTTCGTTTTCAGGGTTATGAACCGACAATACCCGAACCGATGTTGTACACGAACCGGTTGACAACCGAAACGGGAAAGCTGAACCCGAACTGTAACCGACAAAACCGAACCAATTATTAACCGATGACAACCCGACACCGATTAATACTCGACCCGAACTTCAACCGGTACTGAACCGATGCTAACCCGATAGCTCAAATAACCGATCTTTAACCGAACCGTGACTAACCGACCCGACCCCAGTGTGACCCGTCATAACAAACAGCCGAAACACAAACGATCCGAAATACAACCGAACCGATCACCCGAATGAACACCTCTATCTATAACACCTATTAAAAAACGGTTAAAGATTGTGGAGAGAAAAAAATTCCAATTTAGAGACCAAAAAACCACCTTTTTTTTTTGAGTCTTCCGGAGTAAATTTCAATACCATTGGTGAATAAGATCATTGTGTAAACAAATTTGAAACCAAAGACTTACATAAAAGAATTCTTTGTGTTGCACAATACATGTACTTTTATTGGGATATTTGGCAATTGGCTGTTAGCGGTTGACTTTTTTAGTTGGCTTGTTTTGACCAGCAGGAAATGTTGGCTGTTATTGTTGGCTTTTAATCTAGCTTAAAAAGCTAGCTGTTTGTGGACATTTTTGGTAAATTTGAATATTGGCTGTTGGTTGTTTATTAGATAAAAAGTAGGCCAACAAGCCAAAAGCCAACCCAAAAAGCTAGCTGGAGCAACTTTTTCATTTTGACTTAAAAGCCTGCTTTTCAGCTGCTTTAAAAGCCATTTACCAAACACTTTTTTTGGCTGTTTGACCAACCAACAAGCCAAAAACCAAAAGCCAACAAAAAAGCTAAGCTATATAAAAAGAAAAAGTGTCAATAACTATCAAATAAATTTTTTTTAAGAGTACCAAGTAACGGAAAATTTTATTAGGTGCTTTTTAAAGATGGGCAAAAAAGTATAACGGAAAACTTAACCCAAACCGTTAGTTGGTACCCTTCTGAAAAGAAATTTTTTTATTAGGTATTTTTTAGCAAAAAAAATTTTATTAGATACTTTTTAAAATTTTTTTATTAAGTACTTTATAACACTTTTTCTTATTTAAAAATATAAAATTTACAATTTTTTTGGTTAAGAAGAAGTAAAGGAGAAAATGGCTGTAGCAGCATACGTCAAGAGCTTCTCATCATCCCTGAAGGACCCATCGGATTTGCGGATCCTAACTGGAACTACAACTACCCATCACATTCAATATCTTTCCAATTGTATTTTCTCCAACAAATTCATCATTTTAAGGGCTGCATACCCCAATTCAATCATTGTAAGACGTAAGAAGACGATAGTATCAGCTGCAATTATGTTGCCGAACAATCCAATTGCAAGTGATATTTGCGCAACTCTTATATCAGGAGCTATTGCAAGTGCTACCATCTTTGTTTTTGAATTGACTGCTAAGTATCAAATCTTCGACTCGGTAATCAAATTTCTCTGAAATTTCTGTCAATTTTGAGTATAATTTGTTAGTTATTTTAGAAATAAGATTGTACCCAGTAAAGATTTATCAACTGTGAAGTAAAGTATTTAATGGGTATTTTTTGAAGGGGGATATTCTTAGATCTGTTGAAGAAAGTGGAAGGAATTTAATTGTGATGGGGAAAAGTTAATCATCATTTAGTGGCTTTATTACTAGGGTTATTTTCCTTTTTCTAGCTTTTTTGCTGTTGAAGTGATGTGACTAAAAGCTTTACTGTGATGAACTTTTACTCCATTTTTTTGTCTTTTTATGTTTTTGTTGTCTTGGTAATTGATGCAAAATCACTGGGTTTTGCAATTAGAGTGAAAATTATTTCTGGGTTACTCTGATATTGAGAAATCAAGCTACAAGTCTAGAATTTTGTTCACCTCTTAAGATAAGCCTCAGCTAAGAACGTTTTACTGAAACAATTTTTTTTAGCCATACATTTTCCATATGTACTTGTAGATATACAAGAAGAGTTACCTTCCTAGAAATAGCTTTCCATATTGGACCTGTACTAAACTACTAATAGAGTATTGCAGATCATGGAGTGAGGATGAGTAGTTATGTGCATGAAATGATGAAATTACTTTGGTTTTGGGTACATCCAGAACTAGACTAAGACATGGTGGGTATGATATCTCTAGACCAGGAAAGGAGGGGATCAAATGGATTTATGTCCTTTTATTTCTAATAAACATAATCATTTCAAAGTTGGAAAGATTTGGTAGAAAATTGGAATGAGCCTTTCTCATCCCTATATTACTTGAACATGAGGATTATATGCATTCTTGTAGGCGATTTATTATATAGTTTTCGAGAATATTTATCAAGAATATCCATGGTCAACTTGTAAGGAATAGAACCTTGTCAAGTTAGCAAGCCAACAATATTGTGTTTTCCCTTCCCATATCCCACATTTTATGCTCAGGATATTCATTAATATCTCGCTGAATCCCCCCTCTCCCAACTTGTAACCAAAGAATATATTTTTTTATCCATCTAATTTCCTCCCTTTCCTTTCTCTCCATATCCCTCCATCCGTACGAAGTGTAAGGTTTCTACATTAGGGAAAGAAGGTATGTATAAGAGAGCTTAGCACTCGACTCTATAGAAATAGATGATGTTGTTGGTTATGGTGATCTGTTGTTGTTTGAGCCATTCTTTATTTAAAAGTTAAATCTATTGTCTGCCTATAATTTGTGATGAATTACTTTGGTCAATACATTTTTTTAATGACAATCAACCGCTGCTAGTTTGTTATCCATAGTTTGGTATGAAGAACCCATGCCATTCCTTATTGTACTAATAACAAGAGGAACTAACTAATGTTCTAATCTTATCCCATTCAATGGGATCACTCTACTATTCTTCTCTCATCATTTTGCGAGTTCGTTGGAATGTTAATCAAGAGTGCTTTCAGTATCATAGTATCTTATAACATTGCTTTAAAGTTGAAGTGGTTATTACAGTCTTAGCATGAGCATAGTTCTCTTTGAAAGATTGATATGGAGTTGGGATTATTAGGATCCTTGGGTAAAAGATGCGTTGATGTCTTGATGAAGGTTTATGCTTTCCTATAATATTCGGAAGTTCATTCCCCAAGTATCATCACTTTCTTTTTCCTTTTCATTACAAAATTAGTAAATAGTAGCATATTGTTTGATGAAAAAAATCCTTCAGCTGGCTGACACATTTTAGTATCTCTTTTTCTTGTCACTGCATATTATTTTCTGCTTTTCATGCTCCCATTTCTTTCTTTTGGATGAGGAATGGTCATTTACTCTTCTTTGAACCTTCCTTCTAGGAGGTGCTCTCATTTCATATCTCATAAGTAGCAGTTTGCGAAGCTTATTGTTTATTCACAAAGTTTTGCCCTTTTTATCTTTATCTAGCAGGAAAAGGTTCTATAGTGGGTTAAATCTTTTGTGTGGTTCGCTGGTACACAGAAATTATCTGTGGGAGTTTGAGTTTTTGGAGGCCAGAGAAGCCTCTATGCTTCTCATTTGTTCATTCGGAGTTTGACTTGTAAAAATCGACATCTCTCATTTGTGCATTGTGGAATGTGGAGTGATGATTTCTCAGACAAATATTTCATTTGTTTTGGATAATTATCTGCTTTGAGTCTTTAATGTATGTGGTTCGGGAGGCAAGGGTAATCATCTGACAGATGCTCAGGGCGTTCCTTGTCATGTTTGTGTTTGTAGTAATTTAAGATTGGAGTTCTTATCTTTATGCTCAATGTTAGTGTAATTCTGGTACCCTTTGTTGCTATTCTTGATTTATGGTTCAACATTGTTTCTTCTAAAAAGCTTCTACGACTTGTGTGTTTCGGCTCCTTTGATTTGGTTGGCAACCATGAGGAAAAGTCAATGGACCTGTCCACTACCACATTTATTTGTTCTGATTTTGTCGTCGGTGCCTTGCTCTGTCAAATCTTAATTAATGTGTTAAGCTTTATTGCCTTTTAGTTTTTAGCTTGCATAACTTCTTGCTATTCCACTACGATAGACATGCACATAGGTATACAGTTTTTAACATGCAAAAATCATGTTTTACGTATTAGCCACTAATGGCAGGTAATTGATTAACGTCATTTCTCGTCTTATCTTATAATAACTAGAGATATACATCGTTCTTCTTCATTCCCTATGCTTATTTATTTTCTTATATCTATTTAGAAATTGAACAGAAAACTCGTTCATACCAGCATCGGACTAGTTTTCATGCTTTGTTGGCCCTTATTCAGGTAGTCCTGTAGTATTTTATTTACTCTAGTAATCAGCAAACAGTATGTGATGACTTATTAGTTTGATCATTTTCTACTGCAGCTCTGGGTATCGCGGTGCGGTTTTAGCGAGTCTGGTTCCTGGAGTCAACATAATACGCGTGCTTCTTATTGGACTGGGTATTTATAAGGATGATGCCCTTGTCAAGTCAATGAGCAGATTTGGCGATCACAGGTGAACACTTGTAATGCTTTATTTTTCTTGTTTCAAGGCTCAGTTTTGGTTCTTTGAACTTAATATCGCCTAATATCCCTGAAGTAATTTTACTATTCAATACCAGAAATGATCTCTGCTTCTGTCTTATTCAATTAGCTTCATGCATCCATGAGGTTTAGTGGTTTTTTTTAATGAAATTTCGTATTTTACTCTGCAAACTTTCTTCACCTTTGGTACTGTGCTTTCTTTTTGATCAGTTGTTGGTTTAAGCTCATGTTACGCATGATAGATTTATCTGACTCAAACTAGTTTACCCATGTCGGACACAGATGTGTGTCCTATTTTACAAAAAAAATTCCAAGATGTTGAACGAATTGGAACACTAACAAAGATAACTAGATGCTACTTAGATAGACTAGCTATTGTCAAGATTTTGTCTTTTGTTATTGACCTCTTTCTGCGATGCATTGGGTAAAATTTCTCATCTTTTCGTGCATCAGGGAACTTCTCAAGGGACCTCTTTACTATGCTTCAACGATCACTTTTGCTTGTATAGTGTTCTGGAGGACTTCCCCAATTGGGTTGGCAGCCATATGTAACCTATGTGCCGGAGATGGTAAGCGAACAAAGATATATTTAGCTTCATTATATACAAATACGCGTAAAGAAAATGATTTCGGAACCTTGTAGTGAGGAAGAATGTCAGGGGTGAGAAGAAGACGGAGAATCAAAAAAAGAGAAATTATACGGAATACGTATATATGGTCAGACGTAGAGTAATCGTATAAATTGACGTGATATTTTTAGGTTTGGCTGACATTGTTGGGAGAAGATTAGGCAAGCATAAACTTCCTTACAATCAAAACAAGTCATATGCTGGTACCATTGCAATGGCCATTGCTGGTTTTGTGGCCTCCGTTGGGTAAATTCCGGTTTTCTCTTAAACTTTGTTCTCTTTTTCTTTGCGGGTAAGTGGTTACCGACTCTGATATAGCGATACATAACAGGTACATGCACTATTTTTCTATGTTTGGATTCATGGAAGAAAGTTCAGATTTGGTGTTGCGTTTCTTGATCGTGTCCCTTATTAGTGCGCTTGTTGAGTCGCTGCCTATAAGCACAGAGCTTGACGATAATCTAACTGTTCCACTTGCGTCATTTTTGGCTGGCGGCTTCTTATTTTGACATCGAAAACGTTCTAGTATGTAGTGTACAACTGCAATCGACAAAACTTGTACTACGTCTTCATCTTGTATCTTTCGGTGATTAAATTTAATCCCAATCCATTCGAGCTATGTGTATACTACTGTAACATGCCAAGATCTAATTTTACCAGATGTGTTTGGTGTCAGTGCTAAAAAAAATTGTAGAAGGGGCCAAACATAATTGTTGTATGTAGGAAACTTTTTTTTTTTGTAATAATTTGTATTTTATGGTCTACTGGTAATCTTTTTATTAGAAAAAAAGACTCATGTATTGTTTGGTGTCAATGGGTTTTTCTGTTGTTCACACAGCAGAATAGTAACTGGAACAACCAGCTATATGATTAATTTATTCAAGAAAATTGTCTAAATCCAGATCTTGTCTTGTGCGGGATATTGGAAGTAGGCTTTACCTTTACCTTTTATTACAATAAGTATTTTTTGTAATTTAATTATGATATTGAATTTTTAAGGTTTGAATTTTTTTTTTAGTAATGTTGATCTTTTTAGCTTATGAAGGGTTTAAAATTATTCATACTTGTTTTATTATTTATGTTTTTTTCTACACGTGATCTAATTGAGGTAACTTAATAAACTTTTGAAAATAATGAATTGACCTTTATATGTCATTGAAAATAAAAATTTAGTAAGATATCAAGGTGAGAATTATGGGTCTGATAGAAGTATGGTAGAAATGAAATCCATTGTGGCAAAACTTAATGTCACGCAGTGAGTTTCTTGAGTTGTATAAATTATGGGTCTGATAGAAGTATGGTAGAACTAAGGTTGAAAATGAAATCCGTACCAGTTGATAACCTTTACAGCAAAGTCACTTGAAGAATACTCAATGAATGTTTTGTGGGCTTTTGTTAGGATTTTGGGTTGTACTAGTAAAAAAAATATATATTGAACATGTATTCATATCTTGTACTCAAATGACAAGAAGAAAAATGGTCATTAGCAATTGACAGTAGACGTCGGTATGGCTATGGTTCTACTAACATAGTAGAAGTTTTTAATATTGTCATGAAAGACGCCATATTCTAACCTATTGCAGCTATTGATGAACTTACTTTTTACCGTGTGAACAAGCGGTTTGTGAAGAAAAGGGAGATAGCTAGACAACGACTTGTTGCTAATAGAACGCGAAGGCAGGAAGCATTACTCCGTTAAATTTTCAAAGTGTTAATTTTCAAAGTGTTTTTGTACGTGTAACAAGTTTAAGATATTTACTATCCATATTCACTTATAGCTTATCTAAAGCACCTTCAGTAAATTGTCATTTCCATACTACTAGTTATATGAGGTTTTATGAGCAACAATCTAAAATCGTGCTTGACTCTACTCAATAGAATTGTCTATTATCATTTGAAATATTAAATACCTATTATTAAACAGGGTTGTAAGCCCATAAATAACAACAAATGGATTGTTCCTAATATTTAAAAACTTGCTTTAACTAAATCAAAGAACTTGTATTTGCTAAACGTTACATAATCGATGCTATAAATACAGATTAATTTTAACTAGTTGTGGCGTATATGTTAGCCGTTGTCTAGGGTCTAATTTATAAAGAGACTCAAATTGAGATAATCTTTAAAATTAAAAATTAGCATCTGCAAAAATGATTATCGAACTTCGCATTAGGTTTTTTATTTAAGCGTATGAATAATGAACTACATAGTTGGAGAAAAATCACTGAAACTTTACTTATATGAGGGTTTTTTTTATTTTTCGCCTAAAACCCAAAAATTATCAGAAACAGCAATTCATGGAAGGAGTATATAAGCGTTGAAATTAATGCCAAATTAGAAATAGAAACAATGAAAATCTCATAAATACAAGAAAATAAACTCTAATCATTCCTCAAATTCATATGAAAAATAAAATCATAAATGGTTAATTAACCAACTCAACCGAAAGCTTAAGCTGATGGTTGAGGCCCCATGATATATTATGTACTCTAACACGCCTCCTCACACGAGACCCCATTGGGTTAGAAGTGTAGATGCGCATATGCGTTAAATATTCCACTTTCAACAAGGGGTGATTGAAATTCAATTTCAAACCCATGACCCTCTTGTCACGTTGGCTTCTGATACCATGTCACCTTCCCTCGAAGATTTTGATCCTGATTATTATAATCCGCAGATGATTTGTAAATATGCTTCCAGCGGTGAACCAGAATGAGGAAGATTAAGAAGAGTAAGAAGAAGCTTACAATAATAATTAACATTAATTTACCATGCAGTGCATAGAATCTATCATACTCATCATTTTGGTGGAATAAAAATGATGTTGCTGGGCCTGGAGCCATTGATGGAGGTATGCTCATTCTCTTCTTATCACTATTACTACATGTTTTTTTGGTGTGTGTTTATTATTTAAGACTTCACTTCACTCACTTTTTAGAATTAAGAATATATGAATAAATGAAATCTATCTATTTATACTAATTCTAATATTTTAATTTTTTATTTTAATATAATTAAAAAAAATAAAAAATATCATGTGTCTTTAGTTTTTTGTTTACTTTTTCTTTTCCTAAATAGTAACAGCTTGTCTTGTATGAGATTGTGTCATGGTGAGAACGACTTTAAAAGTAAAGACCCATAAGCTAGAAGTTTTTGTCAGGATGTTTGGCAATTGGTTGTTGGTTTTTTTAGTTGGTTTGGAAATGTTGGCTGTTTTTATTTATTGCCTTTTAAGCTAGTTGAAAAGGCTAGCTGTTTGTGAAGATGTTTGGTCAACTTGACTATTGACTGTTGGCTGTTTATTAGAGAAAAAACGGGCCAACAAACCAAATGTCAACTAAGAAAGCTAGTTGGAGCAACTTTTTCATTTTTGCTTAAAAGTCAGCTTTTCAGCTGCTTTACAAGTCTATCAATCAATTTTTTAGCTGTTTGATAAAAAAAAAACCAAAAGCCAACCAAAAACCTAAACAGTAAGCTAAGAATCAAACACCCCAACTAAAGTAGGAGGCATGTCGCATGAGGAGATCTTCCCATACAAGAATTTTTTTTCAATTATGATTAAGCAAAGTTAGAATAGATATCAAAGCTTATTTTTTGCTTCAATTTTTTTGAAAATTGGAAATATTATTAGTATTAGTAATCACTAAAATAGTGAAGCAAAGACCATCGGCATAACAAATCTTTTGAAAGTAAACAACCATTGGAACAAAACCACAATTATTAGAGTATTATTATAATATTTCATTATTAATTCATGACACCTCCTATAAGTGTCAGCAAATATTTTTGTGACATTTGATAAATGTTATGATATTGATATTTAAATGTCACAATTGACACTATTATTTGTAGTGCGCTATACACTACACCAAAATACAATTATAGGGACTCTATTATTCTAATGTCATCACTTGATTTTCATATATATACAACCTATGTAGCGACTTAATTCAATAATAAATTAAAATATAATGACCTTTATGTATGCAAAACTGCAAAAGTATGACATTTGTAAATAGTTCTTTGTTATAAATCAATATATGTAATCTTTAACACCAGCGTCCCATCAATCAAGTAAAATTAATTAATCGCCACATATAAAATAGAACTTTTTGTTTTTATGTTGAGGCTCAGAACGCACCTCCTCTCGTCCTATCTTAAATACGATCCCCGAGACCTCGACAAAATATAAAAATTAAAGTATATGACAAAAAAAAGGGTTGGTTGAAGGATGGGGGCACACAATAGTAGAATGATAAGAGATACCCCAATTACTATCAAGTAATATTGGATGCATAATGTTTGTAAGATTGTGATCCAAGCTGGACCAATTGATGAAGCAAGACAAGCTAATATAAGTTAATAAGTTGTGTTGGGTTTGAATATTGGCATGTACAACAATCTCGTGATTCATAAATATTGTAGTTTTTCATAGGCGGTGGGGGTAGAAGGAGACAACAATGGACCATACTATGTCCTTCAATCATCTTCATTCCACAAACTACAATGATCAAATATCTCACCGTTCAGTCGTAGTCATAGTCATAGTCATAATCAACAATTCAATATTTATCTAAGGAGTCACTACAAAAAAATGCAAATTTCCGACTACCCGAAATAGTTGGAGTTTAGTTGGTATAGAGCTATACCGACTACACTCCGACTTTTCAGGGTTAGTCGGCTTAGATTGGTTGGTAAATCGTTTTAGTAGGAAAACAGTCGGAATTTTGGTCGGTGGGTAGTCGGTGGGTTTTGATCGGAATTTTGCATTTTTTTTGTAGTGAGTGCTTAAGTTAGGATTCAGAGGAAGAGGAAAGCGAATAGATCATACCCATGTGGCCGTGCCCCTAAAGAGTGGACAAGGAGAAATGCACCTTTACTTAGGATAGCTAAATTGAATTGAAAAACTACTAAAAAAATACTACTTTCATTAGTTAAATAGTTCTCATTTGCTATTTTGGAGTGTTCATTATTTGTTGTTCCCATAAAAAATCTTTCTAATCAAATCACAAATTTTGGACAAAAAGAAGTCTTCTGTCCTAGGGTTCTTTAATATGTAATGAGCTTTGAAAAACAACCATTTTGATTCTTGAGTAAGGGTCTATTTAGTAGTTCGTTGAGCAGCTACTGTGTAATATAGATTTTCGCTTGAGTTACCATCTCATCTTTCTCTAACTTCCTTCAGAAACTAATCAGTTGTTCCATTTAGTAACATCCACTTATAGTCTTATTAATACTGCCTCTCTACGGTTCCATGTCGCAGTGGCTATGAAAACGTATAGAAGGAGAGTTCATTTTGAATTTTGCACTCTCGTGCAATTTGTTGATTGCTAGCACATAGTGAAGAAGAGAAATTGTTATCTGGTGACTTTTAGATCTAGAGTAAATGCCACCCAAATTAAGGGTATGTTTGGCCTAGCTTTTGGAAATCAACTTTTGTTTCCTAAAAGTAATTCTGTAGAAACTGTTTCTAGAGAAACACTTTTTAAAAACAGATGTGTTTGGCAATGATAGTTTCCTATATTGTAAGGTAAATGCAACCCAAATTAACTATTAAAAAGCCTACAAGCCATTTAATTATTACAAAAACCATCTAACAAGTTTTGAAGACTGCGCGTTTAAAAGAAAGCACGTTAATCCCAATTGTTAATTCTATTTTTTATACTATAAAAAACTTAATTTAATAATTGAGACTCCTAATTTTTACAGGTCCTAAGCGATTGAGCACCCAAAATGTACGTACCTAGAACTAGGGCTGAACAAAGTTTGGTCTAAACCGTATACCAAACCAGACCAAACCGGAATTTAAGTATTTGGTCTGGTCTGTTTTTTTTAAATCAAATTACGGTTCACGGTCTGGTTTTAGTTTTTCTATTTTTCAGACCAGACCGGACCGCAAACCATACTACGGTTGAAAATCAAAATTTTGTATTTAAAAAATTAAGTTGCTACCTTGACATTTTAAGATGTAGTTATTTTTATATAGCAATATATACTTGAATGATGTTGATGTTATCAACTAATTACAAATTATTATATTTAATTGTAGGTGTAAAATATTTGCATAAATACATGTACTAATTTGAATAAAAATAAAAAACGTAGACCATACCAAACCGGACCGTTCTAAAACGGTTTGGTCTAGTCCGGTTTAGTAATTTAAACGGTCCGGTCCTGTCTGGAAAATTTTCAGACCGGAATTTCTGGTTTTGTCTAATTTTAATGTCAGACCAGACCAAACCGGACCGTATTCAACCCTACCTAGAACCACTCAATGCCAAAAGGTAATGACTATAAAATATTTAGGTGGGTATGAATATGGAGGAAGGGTTATTCCATATGTCCCCATTTCGTCATTTTAGTGGAAAATCGTGTATTTATAAATTAGCTTATATAATGATGTAACTTATTTGATGTCACTACACCTATCATAATGGTAGGTTGAATGAATTTCGAGTCAAAGTCATTTTTGGATCATGTTATTTTTAAGCTCAGCTTGTTTTCGGCTATAATTAGTTTGAGTCCACCCAAATTGTGTATTTGTGTTACATGTTTCTCACAGATTTGCTAATCGGTAGAAGTTAAAACATTTAAAACTCCAACATGTCTGAAACTCATTTCAATCAACCTCTTCTCCAAATCAAATCTCAATCCAAATTTGATTAGGTTCAAGCATTAAAATTTAGTTAATCAGCTCAAGTCAGATTAAGACAAACATATATTTAACACGCTTATCGTTAACATTTTTAGACTCCGCTCCTATTTTTTCTCCAAACCTTTAATGCTAATAACATTTCTTTATCCTCCTGCACGCAATTCTCTCTTTATCTTATTACACGCGTATCCATAACCAAAAATTATATTCACTCTCCAAACCAAAGAAATTATTTCCTTTTAATATTTTTCATAAAAATTAAAATCAAATTCAACAACAATATTTCATCATTTTTACAAATTCTATTAAATTCAACCTTAATTTTGACCCAATTTTTTTTTTTAAAAAAAAATTAATTCCTCTATGAACAAAATCCTTTCAACAAGGGGGATTCGTAAGTTATCCCAACCCATAACCAGAGCTTCATACTCCTCCATAGACGACCAAAAACTGTTATACCAACTTCTATGGAAAAATGAAATCCTTGATCCAAATTCAAACATTGTAACAAGATGGAATTACATTTTCTTATTAATTTGTGTAATTGCCCTTTTTATCGATCCTTTGTATTTTTTACTTCCATCCGTTGGGTCAGATCATGCATGTCTTACAGCAGATCATTCCCTTCTTACATCTCTTACAATATTTCGTAGTTTTGCAGATCTCTTCTATATTTTACACATTGTTATTAAATTTAGAACGGCATTCGTTTCACGGAGATCTAGGGTTTTTGGAAGAGGTGAATTGGTTAGGGATCCGTATGAGATTGCGTGGAAGTATATTAAGTCTGATTTTGTTATTGATTTTGCTGCTACCTTGCCTCTTCCTCAGGTACTCTATCCACATTCATAATAACTTTTTTCGTATTATTTTATGGCATAGGGTAAAAATGCGGTAGTGGTCGCGATTGCGGTAACTAAATGGTGATAGGGTAATGGGAGTGATGCGCTTATCGTAACGCTAGATATCCGTTGAAACCTAAAATATCTCCTAATACAGCCCAAAATGCGATGTTACACATTTACAAAATGGGAAATATAGTTCGTTGTTTTTGAAAACGTTTATAACTCAGCGGACGACATGCAATGCCACCTTGTTTTTACTCTAGGCTATAGCTTATATGCACCAGAAAATCTAGCTAGGCCTGGGTAATTGATCAAATTTATATTGATGTTGATTTGTGACGGATTTAATTCTCACCACCTATTTTATCGTTATATATAATATAATGTGTATATAATTTACAACGCATTTCTCGTTATATGTAATATAATGTGTATATATATTTACAACACAATTGGTTATGATACTAATTGATGGTAATGAAAATGATTTTTAGTGTAAATTTTCATGATATGTATTATATATGTTATTCTTATGGTAATGAAAGTTTGATCGTAAAATTTTTATTTTTCACAATTTTTCATTACCACCTGATACCATATCCTCAAATACCATATCCTCAAATGATAATGCATTAGAACAAAAATTGCGAAGAAAATAATATGCTTGAATGAGATTATGCACGAGCATTAAATTAAACATGTCTAGAGAAATTCCTACTACGAAAATTAAACTAATTTTCCATTTCTATTTTCACCATTTAATATCGATTACCAAACGGGTCGTTAGTTTATTTTTTCTATATACTAAAACTTACTTGAGGATTGTTGATATGTGAATGCAGATAATGAATTGGTTCATCATACCAAATATGAAGAGAACGATAGCAGATCAAACAAATTATACTCTATCACTCATAGTCTTAATTCAATATGTTCCTAGATTTTTTCTTATGTTCCCTTTGAATAAGAGAATCATTAAGACTACTGGAGTTGTTGCTAAGACAGCTTGGTCTGGAGCAGCATATAACCTTCTTCTCTACATGTTAGCTAGTCATGTAAGAATATAATCTCTTTTTTCTTTCTTATATCATATATTATTTCCTTTTTCAATGTATTAAACAAGTCCATTAAGACCTATGGGATCACTAACCCACTTTTAATACATAATTAGTAAATTAGAAATTAATTTCTATAGATGAATTAGAATTTTCTATTTTGCATGTTAGATAGACTATATAATATATATTGGGGTAACGCTTCTGGTTGAGTTGTTTTATTGACAAAACATCACATATTTGAATCTTAGTTATCCCTTATTTCAAGCGAAACATCAGTGGTTTGTTTGATTGTTGGTACTATATAGCGGTAATATTAATGATATGTAATGTAAATTCTCAAGAAATGTATTTTGACATTTCTACAATAAAGAAACTTTTATGATAAAAAACTAAGAAAATGAAATGATTGAAGTAGAACGAGCATAACCATTAATCTTATCTAGAGATTTTCCCACCAAAGTTAATTTTCACTATCATTTCAATCATTTAATACTGACTACCAAACAATTTGTAAGTGTCAAGCAAGATTAGCCTTGTAGTTGTTTGAAGGATTTTCCTTTCACCTTTGTGACATGTGTTCGATTCTATCATCTATAGAAAGATTATTTATTTTCATCTCACTAGCTCTTTCCCGTAAGAATTCTCTAGTCTTACCCCCAAAAATAAAAAACAAATTAAAAAAAAAAAAAAGCTAAAGAAAGGAATTATATAAAGTGTTGTTATGATTTGATAGTGCAGGTTTTGGGATCAATTTGGTATACAGCAGCAATTACTCGGCAATACTCATGTTGGAGATCTCAATGTAATGAAGAGAAGAAACGATTTCCAGCTTGTCTACCCAAATATTTAGATTGTTCAACAGTGGCAGATGTTGATAGACAATATTGGTTAAACAATACGAACTTAGTTATTAATTGTGATCCAAGAAATGATGATGCTTCTTTTAAATTTGGGATGTTTGCTGAAGCATTTACAAGTGGTGTTGGCTCCTCCAAATTTGTTAGGAAATATCTTTATTGTCTATGGTTTGGCCTCAAGAATTTAAGGTATGTATCTATCATCTTGCTTTTATTTTGACTATTTTATTTATTGCTTTTTTAAAGTAGCATTTTTATTTTTAATTAGTATTTCAATTATGAAGTCAAATGGTTGTTGATTGAAGTAATAAAGTTAACTAAAAATATTTATTGTGAATGAAATGTATAGTATGATTGAGGTTTAACTCTATAAGTTAAAATTAAAGTTTTATAGGCAGTCATTGGATTACCACTACTATATGAATCAAAATCTTAGGTTTTTGATAAATGTTACAATAGAAAGATGAAAGTACTGGAAATGTGAATGTTTCAGTGGATGAGCGGACATAACTTGAGTGAGAAAGTTTGATCGAAATGAAAATACAAGGTTTTAGCAGTCACATATGATATATTAAAGAGAAGATGAAAGGGTATCGTTAAAGATGGTTTAGGATTTGTGCATGTGTGCAAAGACGGTGTATAAATAGGTTACCTGGGAGACTTAAACATGGATGAGAAAATCAATAATGAAAGTTTTAAACTTACAAATAAAGATGGTAGAAAAATCAAAATGAACAACGAAGAAGAATTCACGGGAACTACCATTAAAAATGATTTATTAGTTCATCTAATCGACCTTAATCTTTTTTGAAATCTTTGTCAATGTTGTCTTTTATTTAAATCATCACATTGTTAGTTTTGTTCTGCAATAAAAGCTCACAAATTAGAGGTGTTTTTTGAATGCAGCTCTTATGGACAAAATTTGGAAACTACAACATTTATAGGGGAGACAGTATTTGCAATTTGTGTGTGTATTGGGGGATTATTCTTGTTTTGCCTCTTGATTGGGAATATGCAGGTTCTTACTTTAATTACTTGTCCATAAATATTAAATAATATTGTTTATTATAATTAGTATTAATTCTTTGATGCGGGATCACATGTGGGTTATATTCCAACAGACATATCTACAATCATTGACGATACGCGTAGAGGAATGGCGTATAAAAAGAAGAGACACAGAAGAGTGGATGAGACACCGACAATTGCCATTATGTTTGCAAAAAAGAGTAGGAAGATTCGTACAATATAATTGGTTGGCTACAAGAGGTGTTAATGAAGCTTCTATTTTATGTTCTTTGCCTTTGGATCTTCGTCGTGAAGTTCAACGTCATCTTTGCCTTAATCTTGTTCGACGTGTATGTCCTTATTCCTCTTCCTATCTAAGTGTTTCTGTTATTCATCATATATCATGCATTATAGTAATGAGAATGAGGTTTTTGGGATGTTTTATACATCAATGAATTAAAGATGGTGGCATACTTTATTAGTTATCGGAGCCCTTCCTCCCATTGCCATAGGTTTTGGGATGGTATTCCTTGGCTTATAAAGTGTGTGCACCTCGTGTTTTCCCGATAATATGATGACATTCACAATAAGTTCATCTAAACTTAACAAGTTGCATGTGTTTGGATAGAGAGAAAGGGAGGTGAGAGTTGGAGGGAAAGTATGGACAAACTTCGTTAAGAATACAAGCCTTTCTTAAGTGTAAAGAATTAGCAGAAAACACCAATTTTCCTTCCTTTCCCTTCTAATCTCTTCTTACCCCTCCCCTTCCTTTGCCTTCTTTTTTCTCTCTTAATTTGTCATCCAAACATGTGTTAGTTTTAGTTTTCATGAAATGGGTAATAAGTCTTTATAATAATGATGAACACTTGGTCTTTATCAAATATTTGTTTTTCTTCATAATTCTCTGTTACCACCTAATACCACTCCCAAGTGGTGAATGGTGAAGGCTGGAATCGAAAATTGTGAAGAAAAAAGTTAACGTAAGACAAACATGATCATAAACTTTACCAACTAATTTTCTTAGAAAGTATCATTTCCGCCATTTAACATGATAATCAAATAAGCACTGATTAAATCAAGTAAATCAACAACTAAATTCATTTGTGGGTTAACGTTGTCAAACTGATCAGGTCAGGTCGAGTTTGTGTACCAGTCATATAGAAGCATTAAAAAATCTTAAATGTCAAAGGATAATTGTTGGTTTGGTTTCCATAGGTACCCTTTTTCTCAAAAATGGATGAGCTATTGCTAGATGCAATATGTGAGCGTCTAGTGGCAACCCTAAGCACACAAGGAACCTATATCTTCATAGAAGATGATCCAGTTGATGAAATGCTTTTTATCATAAGAGGGCAATTAGAAAGCTCAACAACATGTGGTGGAAGATCAGGATTTTTCAATTCTATAACCTTAAGACCTGGTGATTTTTGTGGAGAAGAATTATTAACATGGGCTTTACTACCCAATTCTAATCTCAATCTTCCTCCTTCAACAAGAACCGTTAAAGCTCTTACCGAAGTCGAAGCTTTCGCTCTTGGATTTGAAGATCTTCGGTTTTTTTCCACACAATTTAAACGTCTCCACAGTAAAGCGTTACAAGATGCTTTTAGGTATAACTCACATCAATGGAGAATGTGGGGTGCTTGTTATATTCAATCTGCTTGGAGAAGGTTTAGGAAGAGAAAGATGGAAAAGGAATTGGCTTTACAAGAAACATTGTCATTAACTTGGTGTGATGAGGATGATAATGGAACAACTTATGAAGGTGAATGTGATAATAATAATATTACTCCCAAACATGACTCTAATAAAACACAACATCTTGGAGCTACATTGCTTGCTTCTAAGTTTGCTACAAATACTAAAAATTTACATTCAGCTCAATCTTCTACAAAACATGATTTGAAGATGCCAAAGTTGTTTAAACCCGACATGCCTGATTTTTCTTAATCATAAACAGTGTTACATAACTCGTTAATCTTGTCGGGAATTATGAATCGAAAAAGTAAATTTATGATCGGTTTTGAGCTATAGTAGTCGTGGTTTAGTTGATGTGATATGCACGAAGTTGCTCTCTAAAAATTAAAATTAACTTTTTTTTCGATCATGAATATTTATAGATAACTTTAATAGTGTGTATCATTTTTGTTTATATTTTTAAGGTATACAATTCTTATTCTAATTAGGCTACTCCATAATGATCAGATTTTATTTTTCTAATCCTTTGGCTTGTGAATCTATAGCATTGTACAAATAAGAGTTTTTTTAAAGCAAATATGAGATTTTGGCATTTAATGAATAGAGAGTATAAATTTTAATCGATATTATAAAATAAGAGTTGAATTCTATTGATGAAAACAAAAGAAAATATTAATATTCATTTTCAAATGAGAAAATATATAAATAAATCAACCCAAAATAAGGAAAAAATAAAGCAAATCGTGATTCGTGAATAACAACTAAAAATTGAAAATAAGGTACTTTGAAAGGGAGGGCGGGAGGGAGTAAGTTTATGTCTTGGTTTCATCTTCAAGCATGTGATTGAACTTAGGAAAAATAACCCTGAATAATACGATCTTTCACTGATTTCCCAAGAATAATACGAACTTTTAATTAACCACCAATAATACGAACTTTGATATGCATTTTTCGCTGGCATACCTGACCGGTTTTTAACTAATAGAACAGGTCTTTTTTGACCCTTGCCCAGCAGCTTTCATCTCCAACCTGTTTTGCATTCCTTCTTTCCAGAATTCTCACCTCCTCCATTGTTATCTTTTATTTTTTTAATTACTTCCTCCAATCTTCATCTCATTCATTTATTTACTTCCTCCTTACCAAAACTTCAAAGTAATAGCATCATTCATACTATGATCATTCACTAATATACTCTTCTTCCATTTAATTATTTCATTGATTACCACTCATGATTTAATTGATGCACATAAACTATTAAAAGATTGCATTTTTATCATCAATGAAAAGCAATGAAATTCAAACAAAACTCATCTTTAAATCCACACAAATCAATAAAACACCAAATACCCATCACTAATTTCATAACAATAAAAAAATGATCAATGCTCATTAGAACAGATCTAATCTAGTTACATAAATAAATTTACAGTCCCAACCAAACAAAAATCAAAAGAAAATTGAGGTTAGGTATAATCTTTATTTACCTTAGCAAAAGCCCAAGGGTCAGGACCAAAAAGCTATTTAATTTGAGGGTATTGAAAAAGAATCTGTCTTCTTCTTTAAGCATGAGGTTCACATGTATAAGACCAGAAAAAATATGTTGCTATTACTGCTTCTTCTTCATTTTTCTCTTCCCTTATTCTTGCCCCCATTTGAGAACAATGGAGAATTCATGCCTTCAATTCGTGCGCGTGAGAAGAAAGTTATTCTGGTTTGAGAGGAATGACAGTGAGAGAGGAAGAGTTCTTAGAAAAATAATTATAATTTGGTTAGAACCTTATTCTTACCGGTTAGGGTAAAAAAAACTGCCAGCAAAAAATGCAGGTCAAAGTTCGTATTATTGGTGGTTAATTGAAAATTCGTATTATTCTTGGAAAATCAGTGAAAGGTCCTAATTTTTTCTTGAAGTTATCTGTAATGGTTGTTGAAACTTGAAACTCAACAACCATGTGAATGGGAAAAAGATTGAGAAGATAAGAATTTTAGGAGAGGAGAAGAAATCTAGAAGAGGAGAAGTTTTATTTCATTTCATTTGATTTACTCTAATACAACATTATATCCCTTTTATACTACTAAGTCTATAACAAACACGCATTTATAACTAACTACATTTAACTACCAAATATACCTATAACATACTTTCCCCCTTCAAAAGACTTGTCCCCAAGTCTATGTTAAGAAATCTAAACAAAATGACAAGACAACGTTTTACTAAAACTAAACACTACAAATTAAAAAATGCCCAAAACAATGAGAAATGAAGTAAGATCAATCTCGGTAATTTCTAATTCCATGCCAAATGAGTTCGAGCAACATATTTGAAACTCAATATTAGTCGAATCTTCTTTGCCGGTAAATGAGCCAACATCATTTGCGTTTGAAACTTGTGCTATAATACTTTCATTTTTCCCAACACTTGCTTGAATTTTAAGAGTAACAATGTGATTTTGAGACTCGGATTGTTGATAATGATCAAGTAACAAGGCATCTTTATGGTACTTATTCATCACTTCATGAATAAAACTAAAAACATGCATAGAAATCTTCCGTTTCTTGATTTTTAACAACCAAGGTGGGTCAACCATTACTTTAGCATATTCTACCCAAATTTTTCTCTTTTTCTTGTACATATCATATCTTCTGGAGCTTGATTGCACTCTTGACCAAGTACCCCGTTGATGAGTGTCTCTTGGAAGATTCTTAGTTTGGATATTAGAACTTTCAATTGAAGGAATTTCAAGAATTTCCCCATGTGTTGAATATAAATTTTCAGGTTCAATTGCCACAAAACATTCATGATTTTCATCTAAATCATGTTCACTCATGACATCAATCACTCAATTAACCAAATCATCATCCATATGAACAAAGCCTTTAGATTCCAACTTACTTTTTGCACATGAATTCATATGATCAACATTTAAAGATTCTTGAGTATCAATTTTTAAATCACACGTTAATTCTTGAATGGTATCTACTTCAATATCGAACATCTCTAATGCAATCACATAATCACTTGCTTCGCCATATACTATAATAAAACTCCAATTATCACTATTATGTTGGCAATTATGATCAAGAATTGGTTCCTTACACCATTCACACAATCCTTTATCCCAACTATCAAAACATTCACCTTTCAAAAGTTTTTTAAATGATTTGATAACCTTCTTTTGTTTGGCTTCTTCAAGTTGTGGGATAATTGGTTCTTCGAATTGTATGGTGTTGTAAAACTCTTCACTCTTCATCTTTGCAAACACTAAAAGAAATCTATAGTTTAGGGAATAAAATCCAAGAACTCAAATGACCATGACAATGCCTTTTCACAAATTGGATGTGTGCAATTTGATTGTAGTATTTAATGACAAGAAATAAATGTTTCAATAGGATAAAGAAAGAAAAAGAATGGAAGAGAAATATTCGTGCCAAGGAAAGAATGGCTCTTGATACTAATGTTATGGTTGTTGAAACTCAACAACCATGTGAATGGAAAAAAGATGGAGAAGATAAGAATTTTAGGAGAGGAGAAGAAATCTAGAAGAGGAGAAGTTTTATACTACTAAGTCTATAACAAACACGCATTTATAACTAAATACATTTAACTACCAAATATACCTATAACATTATCAATAGAGGGCAAAGGGGCTTTCACACAAAAACTACGATTGAGACATGAAGTCTTCAAGCACGGAGTTTTTAAATTCAAATATACTCCCTCCGATTTCTTTTTTATTGTTCACTTTTCTTTTTTGGTTAGTTCACTCTAATCGTCCATTTTCTATTTTTGGCAAATATTTTTTACCTAAATACCCCCAACTACCCCAACTTATATTATTTAAAATACCCCACCTATCACCTTTTCAATTAGGGCTGCACACGGTCCGGTCTGGTCTGGTTTGACGGAAAAATCAGACCAGACCAGAAATTACGGTCTGGAAATTTTTTAGACCAGTCAAGACACCAGACCGGATCGGACCAAACCGTTCTAGACCGGTCTGGTCTGGTCTGGTCTACGGTTTTTTTTGTATAGTTCTTTGGACTTATTATTTGGCTCATACAAAATAATTAAGTTTTATTTAAAAAAAAATAATTAAGTTTTCCACACTTTTGCTGATTAATAAATTGCAGAGTATATGAATCTTCTTGGCCAACAGCTATCAATGGATGACTTGTTTCTTTGTAGTGTTCAATAGTATCAACACCCTTTGCTTTGTCAATGGGATCAATTTCTCGTTATAGTTGTGTAAAAAGTAGGATATTAAAAGGCAGATTGGAGAAGAAGACAGCCGTGAAGAATGGAGCGCCAGCAATGGAGAAGAAGAGCAGCGGGCCGTGAAGAAGAGCGCCAGCAATGGAGATTGGAGAAGAAGAGCAGCGGGCCAGCAGCAATGGAGAAGATGAAGAGCGCCGTTTTATGATTTTCAGTATGAAGAAATAGAATTGAAATGGGAACTTAGGGTTTTTATTTTTTGTTTATATACCATGGCCCAATACTTAAGAAATAGAGTTGGGCTTGCTGTTGCTGACTTGACACTACACTTAAATTATTATTATTATTCACGGTTTTCGGGTTACGGTTTCCGGTTTTCACCGGACCGGAATTTTAGTACGGTTTTCCGGTCCAGTCTGGTCTGAAAATTTAAAAACCAAGACCAGACCGGAAGCCGTATTTTTTTTTGAAAAAAAACCGGACCAGACCATTTAGACCAGACCAAATACTTAAATTACGGTTTGGTCCGGTTTGGTTTACGGTTTAGACCAAACTATGTTCGGCCCTATTTTCAATTATTATAATCACTTAAATACCCCAACTATCACCTTTACAATTATTATAATCACTTAAAATACCCCACTATCATTATTCTTAATTTGCGTGCGCACTAGAAAGTGGACAATAAGAAAGGGGTGGAGGGAGTATAAAATACTATAATTTTCAAAATACAGATGCGAGTATAAATTATAGTAGTATTTATCAAGTTTAGTTTCTTTCATTAGAATGTGATAAATTTTTATAAAAATAAAATGATATTTCGAGGATAGAAAAATTGACGTGAACAATAATATAAGTATAAATAACAATTAATTTCAAATATCATTTGAAAATTCAGATATAAGTTTTAAACTAAGGATAGCAATCAGGTAAAACTATACGAGTTTCGCACTATACCAGCCACACTTAGGGAGGATATATGTATGAATTTGGTGTGTAGTGGCTGGATATAAGTATGAAAACTCCTACACACCATGGGTAGTAGATAGGTGATGGGTATAAGACTCTTACCTACCTCATACCCACTCATCTCGCCCTATATCTAGGAGTGTTCACCGGATACCGAATCGACACGAGTCCGAAAATCCGAATACCCAATTTTTCGGATACCTAAAAATGTGATCCGATTCGGACCCGAATTAAACCGATATCTGAATTTCGAATATCCGATTTAAACCGAGTCGGATTCGAATATCCGATTTTATTAGAATGTTTTTATTTTTTGTCTTTTTTTTCATTCAATCATACACTTTTTACCTCTATTTTTATTTATAATATTTTTTTATAAAAAATTCAAATACTAACTCTTCAAAAATATTTAGCTTAATTAGTCATAAAAGACAAATTAAGATATTAAAGAATAATATTATTACACATTGGTTCAAGTATAAATAGTTATAAATAAGAATATTTGCGGGAGAAAAATTGTATCAAGTTACAACCAAGGTTAGCTTAATTATACCATCATTATTTTACTTCTGAAAAAAGTAATAAAAAAACAAAAATAAATAAATAAAGCTGGATACCTGATATTCGACTTCCCAAAACTTGTGACCCGAATCCAGATTTGGTACCCGATTTGGATAATCCGATTAGCAAAAAGGGTAAATTTATCACTTTTAGAAACCGAATACCAAATAATTCGAGTTGGATTTTTTTTGCACACCTCTAACTATATCCACCCGCCCCACCCATATTCACTCGCCTTGCCTCATACTCTCTCATTTTATATTCACAATGTATTACTTTTCCATATGGTAGACATATAGTTAAGTTTTTAGTTAATGTTAAAATATATGGTCAGATCAAGACATTGGTTTTTTGAAAGAAAAGTTCAAAGGTCAAAATTAACCACATGGATTAAAAAAATGTCTACCACATAAACAAGGAAAAAAAATTTAATACATGAAATTTATATAAATAAATTTATGAAAATCATAGGACGCATATAACACAAAATATGTGCATATAAGAAAAACGAAGTACAAAATTCAAATTTAAAAATCATCATCATCATACAGCATATTTTGTCATAGAAAACTATGACTGAAGTCTGGAGAGAAAATAAAGACAACATATACACAAGAAGAGTACGACCAAAGAATCCTAAAGCTCGAGAAAGATGCACGGATAAATCTTCAAAAACATATAAATAAATAAATATAGCTATATAAAGACGAATAAAAGAATTCAGATATAAATGTCCCATTATAAAAATGATGTCACCACTTCACCATTATAATTACGGAGGTAACTAGGTCATCTTGTAGAACCCTAAAAACAGACCGTTGAGTTTCACGAAAAAAACGACCAGCAAATTGGCTAAAATCTAGCATCTCCGACGCATTGAGGCATTTTTAGATTTAGATTTTCTTATATAAAAATCAAAACTACAACATAATGCGAATTAAATTTACCGACCATTCTATTCAAAAAAAATATATACCTACCATGGCCAAACTGTAACTCAATGTTGATGAACTGCGAAACAAATAAACGACATGAAGGACCTCACTTAAAACAACTTTGAAGGTGTCCAATAGTTGATCCGAGATGCATCACCAGTTCCAGTAGGACGACAATCTGATGCAAAAACTATTGCAATTGATGAGATGACACCGATTTCTTAAAACACGAAACTGGGCTAACTTCGATAGAAACTTTGAAGAGATGTGTACTTGTCAAAAACACATCACCGGCAGGGCAGCCGGCCTTCAAGGAACTTCACTCAAAAGCAATTGCATCAAGAACAAAACACAAGTAGCATGTACATAAAATCAATAATTGAGGAGCAAATAAATACTTGCACTCCTCTTTCAACAATTCAGTACAATAGATTGCCAAAAAAAATGGAAAAAGAATGGCTCACTGACAATACATAAGAGTATAACATTATTTTATATTATCAACATAATTATTAAAAATTGTAATACCTAGGGCAAAAAATTTGTATTCCATCTCACTCACAGAATTTAGGAGCAAATGTCTGTGTGGGGGCGGCAGACAGCAGAGGATGATCTTACACAGCACCAGACAATACAACATCAATAGCTTATGTCCACCCTGAAACAGCCTTAAACCTGATTTGAAGAAAGAGCCATCCAAGGTGAGTTCAAAATGGAACATATTTAGATTTTCATTCATAAGTAGCATATGTAGCAAAACAATATTGGTGGAAGACACAAGTCGCAAACAATCCTGTCCAATCATCACTTCCAACCTTATTTTATGAATAAACCGGTCTAGAGCGAGAAAGATAGTAGTGAAGTATATAAACGAAAAGTAAGCCAATAAGAATAGATCAAAAAAATTAGGACCAGAGCAACACAGAAAATCACCTGCTACTAAACAAGGAGGATTGTCTTCCTTTTCAAGCACATACATGTGCAGTTTAACGCCTAATCTAAAACATGATACCAGCAAAATATCCTTAAACACAAAGCTGACATCCACTTGGAATCCATGTCATACCATCACATAAACCAATCTCAAGACACGGTAAGCAATCATCCATTAAGCGTGCCCCACAACATATCATCATCAGTACACTCCCAATTACCAGCTTCAAAATATTTTGATCCTCTGTCAGCTGCCAAAACAGATAAGCCAACAGAAAAGAATGTTCGCCCCAGGCAATAGGTTATCCTCTGAAACACGATATTTATCTGTTCCATCTACAGACGCTGGCACTTAAGCCAAAAGAATTAGGATGGTTATCACATCCCAAAACTCCTGTTGTATACATCACCGGAATTTGTCACTCGGAACTTGGCATCTTCATAACCCCCATAGAGTTTGTTTATTCCCAATCTATCATTTCTAAGAAGCTCCGCTATGCCAACATCATTTAAACCCTGAAGTTCACTCCAACCATCCCAAGAGCGATTAGAGACTACAGGATTTCTAGGCTGTTGGAGTGAATACTGTGAAAATGAGACATGATTACTAGCTTGAGACTGATCCATTTGTTGTGAGGCAAAGCCATAGGTGTCATTTAGTGGAGAAAGATTATCCCTAACATCATTATATCTAAGGTTCTGATGAGGTGAAAGAGATCGCTGCATCAATAACTGTAGTCTTGAATCATTTTCAAATACAGGCGGCTGTACAGGAAAAGTCTGCCTCGTGTCTAGAGATGAATTGTTAAGCCCGCCGGGAAGCCTCCCTTTACCGACAGCCAAAATTGCTGGATCACTGAATTCAATATCATCAGTAATATTTATGTTTCCACCTGGTGATGCCTGGTATGGGTTTCTCAAGAATGAAGATGCGTCAACCAAGTGATTACCTACGAAGGGAAATAAAAGACAATATTAAACTTTCGAAAAAAAAAACTAATTATCAAGAAGATAAACGTGAAAAAAATAGAAAATATCGAAGAGTAGTAGGATCACTAACCAGACTTAAATATGTCAAAAGACTGATCACTTCTTTCATGTGTAGAAAATCCAGGAGGTGGTGGCCTACTTGGTGCAGTGAACCCAGGCGGAGCTGATATCTGAGACCTAGGAACTGAAATTCAAACAAACTATTCAATGAAAAGTCACAAAGAAATCACAAGATTCACATTCAAGTCCAGCAACTTTGTACAATGACATACTAGTTTCTTATGTAACAAAATGATCAATTTACATATTCCAAAAACTAATAAAATTCCAGAGTATGTTAGGTACTCACAAGAAACCTTACTAGATGGAAAAAAGGAATGCCCATTTGTCATATTATCTGAAGACTCAAAATTGCAATGAGGAAATCCAAAATCATTCCCAATTCTTTCAAAATGCTGGCCTCTACTCCCAAGAAATTCCTGTCCAAAAGAGGGATTCCTTGCCATTTGGCCACTATTGCCAAGTGAAGACTCAACATTAAAGAAATGATTTCTAGAGTCCTCCTGCCTTGCGAAAGAAAATCTGGATTGATCGCTATTTTGACCTTTGGAAGAACCAGCCAATTTGACAGGACCCTCTTGTTTATCTGTTTCACGCAACAACTTGGTCAAAATTTGTGGAGATGTCAAAGAGTCATCCCAACAATCAAGATCAAGTGACAGAATATTTGATATTATGTTGTTCTCTCCCATATCTAGAGCAGGCTGAGGCTCAAAATTTATTAGCTTCCCATCAAAACTTCCTAAATGTTTCCCTTGACAAGCTTTTAGTAGCATAGAACTATCCTGGTCCATAGTATGGCTGAAAAAATGGTCTAGGAACCCATTTGAAGTAACAGATGCACCAGATACATTACTTTCCAAACTTTCATTAGAAACTCTATTTACAGGAGGATTAATTGAATAATTTACTGCAGAATCAGCATCAGTTTGCGGCTGTAAAGGAAGCTTTAAATGGCTTAAAAGATGAAGCGGAGATGATATGGCTGTTGTTGATTGATTGACGACTATGGCATCTCGAAGTCTTTGGTTGTTAAAATCATCTTCTGTTTCAGAAGTCAAATTCTGTATGGTCGATTCTTGAGTATCTGACCTCAAATCAGACACTTCATCAAGAGCAGCCAAAGAATCAACAGATGTTGTAGCTTCTCCAGAAGCAATCAAAGATGAGTGTTCCTCAAGCTTCTCAGAATCAAGCCACTGTAAACCTTGAGTCCTGGGCGACAAGAAACCATTCAAGCTCAAACTATCAGGACGAATACCCTCTTCACTATTTAATTGTTTGTCCATACTTATAGACGATATCTCAGAGCATAATTTATGCATATTTACATCCATTACAGAACTATTCCCCTTGTCTTCAAAGGGGGAACCTGGTTGTCCATCTACAGAATTTGTATTGGAAAGCAGTCTACTACCTTCTACAACACTACTTATAGCTGGTAAAGAAGACTTCTCAGATGGAGGACCCGACACTGCAAAGGATCCTTCTTTAAGATTTCTCCGAGAATTCATAGCATGCTGCTTCACTGTATCTGAAATTTCTATTTTATGTTTAGTTTGTTCTGCATGAGAGTCATCATTAGACACCTGCTTCTTTCCAGTAGCACTGGCAAAATTGGAAGATTGTACAGAGCCAGAAACCAATGTACCAAGAACTGGAAGCCCATTAAGTGTTTCAGCCTTCTGCTTGGTTGATCCATTTGAACAAGCAGAGCTCACGGTTGGAGGATTGCAATTGGAAACACGTGCTCCCCTGACACAAACATAAATCAAAAACATTGAACCAACACAAAATAATAAACTGAACAGAACATTTACATACCATGAGGCTGCTGCCGGTAGCGCACCAGATCTACCAGAACTACTATTGGGCGATAAACTTCTGGTGCAGCTTGCTGTAATCTGCAACCAATCAACAAAATCAGAGACAAAAACGAATACACTGGAGAGTGATTATCACACACTTTACATCTCACACCAAGGGCTATAAGAATCTCAAACAGACATACCCGACAAAGCTAGGCAGGAGTATTTAGGAATCCAGTTACATATCTCCAAGATATAACTAGTTACCCAATGATGATAAAAAAATAATAAAAATAATAATAAAAAAAAAAGGACAGATTCAAAGGTTGGTCAAATATAAAATTAGCACACAGGAAAAAACTGCTGTAATTAGCCCCCAACCAAAACGGTAAATCGCTTCAAGCAAATCTATTTAGCTCTTCAAGTGCTTCGCCTCAAGCCATGGACAACCGCTCACAATTTGTTAAAAAAACGTCAAAAGAGGCAATACCATGCACATAAATTTTGGTCATGAGATGCAATTACAGAGATGTAATTGTCATTCCAAAACAAAAAACATCCCTTGAACTGGTCAAAACCCGAATTTTTTTTAAATCTTTATGATTTATGATACAGATATTGCCTGTTCAGTCATTATGAAACCCTTTGCAATAAGTCACTAAGATGTGATGCAGCCTTGTTTTTGCACAATTATAAGTAATGAAACATTGAGGAAAGAATAAAGGTATAACAACAATCATCAATAGATGTAAACCTAAAACTCCTACATCCTACATCTGAAGAATAATCATTCAAAATGTCGAAACTAGATTCTTTTAGAAAAAAGGGGAATTATGCCAATTAAGTCCATTTCTGGTATACTAATATACCATCAGGTTAAGCAAAAGTCAACAAGCACCACATTTTGAGTAAAGTGTGCATACTCACTCTCGGTATCGGTGTGAAGTTACCAAGCAACAATATTGAGTTTTCATCAACTCTATCACAAAATTTGCACTCATGATTATTCGTTAAAATCCCTCCAAATCCCTAACTCTCCCCACAAGTTATAAAAACAAAGAATTTTTCATACTTCTAAACCTCTGTCCTTCCTTTCCCTACATTTCCCTCCATCCAAACAAAGTTCCCATACATCCAAACACAGTGTCAGTGCACAAACCACTAGTAATTATTACTTTCCGTTGACCACTGTCTCATAAATCCCAAATGTTGGTTGACAACTTCAATATTTTGAACTCAGGCCCTCACGTTCGGGCAGGCAAGTACCACATGGGTCCTGCTAGCTTTTCAACAAACAATAAATATAAACAATTTTTATCTTATTCTTCATCTTCCACTATTGTATTATGGATGACATAAATATAGAAAGCTTTTATCTATTTCATACAAGGAACTACCATAAACCACCAAACTGTCATAGCACGACAACAAATTCTAATTTAGAGCAGTCAGAAATATTAATCTATCAAGAAAGAATGAGAAAAAAAGGTCACATAACCAAAAAGTCTTACGTTTGAAGAAGTGTTTACAGTTGGCTTCCCTATTATAGCAGAACTATTGTTGCAATAATCATCCGCCGGAGGAGGCAAAACACTCCCACAACGCCGTTGCATATTATTTGTAACTCCGGTAATCTGCTGAACTCTAAACCGAGAAAGAAAAGTCAAATTTGAACATTCAAGCCATGAATAAAGCTTCAAAATCACATAAGAGTCCACAAATAACCAAATTATCTGAATTGCAAAAGAGCACTTTTCTAAATCCAAATTGCACATTTCATATCCTGATATACTTCATTATAAATTGTTAACGATTAGTCTAACAAAGCAACACATCTTCAAGTAGGAAATTCATACTACAAATGCTCCTGAAACATTAGAGCTCCTATCGGCAATTAGGCCTCCCACTAAGGCCTCACTCTATTTGCAAATAAGAGATACTTGCTTTATCATGTTCTACAGCACCACTTTGACACTAACTTCTTCCTTCAATTAAAAATTAGCGAGAACAATAAAAGATATTTGAGAAACCTAACTGGATCCAGTATTGCCACATTTAAAATTGACATGTTCAAAGATCTAGAAACACCTCAATAAATGCTTCACTGATCATCAGGTAGTAGTAGTAGTAATAAAAAAGTTCAGGATTTGGTTTACAGTAAACGATTTAAATTTCACTTTTTTCATTCCATATTTTATATCTTCCATTACCACATAACTTACCTTTCAAAATATATGTTACATAGCATAACACGTAAGGAACTTCCTTACGAAAAATTAAGCCTCTTTCTAGAGACAGGTATAACTAACAGGTTTAAATCAAAGAGCAAACGAGTAAATGAATCAATGCAAGAACCCTAGAACCCCACCAAAGAGTTGTCAGATTAGAAGCATTCTAACAAAATAAATTATTCAAATAATTAGTAACCATGGAACCAAGAAGCAACAGAGCATTCAGCAATAAAATGGACTTCACAACCAACTTAGACACATTTTATATTATAAGAGGCAGTGATTGCATTACAAGCAACCCAATACAATCTGGATCCTTTTTGATTATAAGATCCCAACATCCCAACTTTATCAAGCACTTTGTCACCAAAATCAATAGTCAATCAAAAACAACCTCTTTGTTTTTACATGGTTAAGGGTAATTCCATTACAAAAGTATTAATTCATCTCATTTTCTGTTTTAATTTTATTCAAGCACCATGTCTCAAAAACAAAGAAGAACCAGAAGAAGCAAATCATTACAAGGATAAGATTGCATATGTCCACCCCCTCTACCCTTAGTCAGGAATCAATTAAGTGGGCACTAGGTAACATAATGTTGTCTCTCAATCAAGGAAGGCTATCAAGGCCAAGCAAGATACCAAACATGAAACACTAAGTTAGACAGTAAGCTATATAAAATCAACAAACAAACCAGAAGTCTTACAAACATCATCGACTTGTCTAAGAACAACACAGCACAATTTAGGTAACCACAGCCTACAGGTGTATCAATACCTTGAGTAAGCAGATATTATTTCATCTTTTGTAAAACTATCCTCTTGTGAACCAATCTCATGCAAGTAGAGACAATCAGGATTGGTGCAGGGCTGCAGCGAAGCAAGTAAACTTCATGAGAAACAGAATATGCCAGCAGAAAAAGCTGTCACGAAATTCAATCAATTCAACGTACTGAATTTCTCAGCCATGCATGACAATATTTAGTGGTTCCAAAGCACGCCCTGCATAAAAGATATATCATCTTCAATACTAGAAACACAATATCATTAAAAAAACAACTAAGAAGTTCATTAAACCATGAATAGTAACCTACTTCAAAGGTCGCCCATCCAAAATAAATGCATGTACCGACTGAATGCATCGAACTGCTTCTTCTTCTTTTGAATACGTAATATATCTGAGAACAAAATAGAGAAAGATATGCATACAACAGATAAAAAAGAAACGCATACAACCGATAAGAAAGGGGCCAGTACACAGAACATTACAGCTTTCAAGAATTCATTCTTATCTATATCTCAAAACCAACGCGCGTACAAGGCTCAAATAGCACAGCCTAAATTACTCCCCATAAATGGACAGCCACCGAAGGATTGTTAAGCTTAAGTTTGGAAGAAATTAAATCAAGCTCCTTCCATAATTCTTGTAAGCCTTGAAAATTTTAAAAAACTTTTTAAGCTCTAAATTGTAACACCTATTCTAAATAAATTTATGATTTCTTTACAATAGTTAGATAAAATATAGTAGAAATATTTTGAAGCCCTATAAACATAAACAACTAATCATAAAAATTGCGATACCCCCATATGAAATGTTCCATTGCACAATCCTTGAAATACTGGCACAATCCTTGAAACAATAATCCATTCCCATATGAAGACCCAAATTTGAAATGATCTCATTCATCGGTAATTGAAGGACCTTTTGCGCCTCGGTGGTCCTCACGCCTTTTAAGACTAAAAATTGGAATCAACTTTACCCAAAGCAAAGAGAAAACATGCAGCAAACCGTCGAAGAAACACAGGGGAAAAAAAAAGATGAAAGCCACAAGTAGGAAACAGTGCTAATCATCAAAAAAATTGGTTCAACTTACACACTACAGGTATTGTTGGCAAACTGCTGAATGGTGCCAGCAGAAGTTCGGGATATGGAAACCTTCAACACCTTCCCATACTGGCTAAAATACTCTCGATGTTGAAGAAGCTGTCAAAAAAGTGATGAGTGAACCACCATACTAGCAAGTAGCAACCCAAATGGTTGACATCAAGAGAGAAATACGACTCACATCTTCATCTGCAAGACTAAGTGGTAAGCCACTTATGTAGACAAGATTTCTTTGAATAACACGAACACTACTCAACTGCTTCCTGCTTTCAGAAGTCTTTGTCTTCGCTTTTTGTGATTTGTGCTTTTTCTCCATGTTAATCTCTGCAAGCAATCTGATCAAAAATACATGAACAACTCAAAAAGCATTCAACAAAAGACAAGTTTGCTTCATTCGTATTTTTTCAATATAAAAGTTAGATAATGTCTTAAGCATTAGCAACTTTAACTATGGCACACTAAATTATCAAAAAAACAACCTTTCATTGTTTTCGGCCATCCCTACAATTCTATCCTTGTCATATGGAGTACGGCAAGCAGGGCAGCGTCCCTCTGACTCATCTTTCTCAGCCATTTCCAAGAGATGATGCCAACACCAGACACAAATCTGCATACAAGCACAATCAATTTTTTAATAAAAATCACAACAGCAACCTTTTCCCAATAAAAATTTAATGTTAATAAGGAAAAGCGAGTTTAGAGTAAATTAACAACAGGAACTAGTACCCATTTCCAACTACATAGAGAAAAATATGATGAAGATAAAGATGCACAACATATCAGCAATATAACAAACTAGAATTTCAACAGACAGAGACAGAAAAGTGAACTATTGTCACGATACTAAAAAATTCGATAGATGGGAACAGGAGAGTGGATTGATGCTCATAGTGATTCGGGAAAAATGAGTATGAAAAAAGTGTGTATACAATTTCGATCACAATTGCAGTAAACGTCGCGAGGCAGCTTTTATAGTCAATGCTGATGATTCTGCAAGTTGCATCAGCCTATACTTACCCTATGGTAAGCTCTAAAATCTTCTAGTATGATGCGAAATATCTTCTATCGTAATACAAAAGTTTTTTGAGTTTAATGCGACAAAACCAAGACAACTAAAAAAGCCATTTACCATTACTACGACTGAAACCAAAGTTTTGTACCATGATCTTTACGACATGGTCAAATGCAATTCACTTTTTGCACTATGATCATGTATAATCTATAAATATGTGAGTATATGTATACATTCAAAACCAAAAAATGGGATTCCTGATAATAATTCAAAAAGATAAATGAATTCCACGTAAACCGAGAGAAAGTTAAACTTTAGCCAGGAGTATATCAAGGAAAAAGAGAATTGAGAAAGGAAAAAAAAAATGGTAATTCCATAAAGTATTAGTAGCGCACTAGACCCATTGTATGATTGGAGGAAAGTCCAACTCCTAAACGCTATTAAAAAAGAAAAAGAAATTGTACAGCACACAAAAGGGTTTTTGAAAAAAAAAGATTAATGTATAATAAAGAGGAAAGAAATGAAGAAAAAAAAAATGACTGGCATTTTGCTCCATCATCTCTCTCTAGGCCTCTTTACGGTCTTTCTCCCCTTTTCTCTAAGGGCATCAACTTGAAGCCTAGATTTTTCCATGCCTTTTCATTAGTACATTTCTTCATCTCTTCTACAGAGGCTAAAGTGATACCCTTTTTCTTTTTGCCAATGATACATAGATACTTGAAGATTGATGCTCATTTTGTTGACACAAGAATTAAATTTCAATGGGAATTTCTATTTCCTTAGCAAGTATTTCCTTTGTGAAATTCCTATAAATTATATTTTCTCGTTTGGATGAGCACGAGAAATAACAATTGACATAGGAATTTGTATTTACCAACCATCCCTATGTAATTAAATTCCTACACTTAGAAGGAATAGACACTTATTCAAAGGAATTGTTAATCTCTATGCTTGACCACAAATGTCAACCAAGCAACTACCAAAAAAGCAATTCCTAGGAAATAAAGATTCCAAGGGAAATAAGAGGCAACCTATGTTACTTAGACTCGGGTACTGATGTAGGATATTGGTACATATCCAAGTGTCGGAATGTCATACTAATGTCCGAGCATCAATGATCGGACACGGGAACGTAAAGCAAAATGAAGAGTTCGAGTAACATAGGAGGCAACCAAACAACCTCTTACATGCTAGATGTCATAAGGCCTAAGGGACAAAGATGTCGGCTCAGCAAACAACCAAAATGAATTGTTCTGTTTGTTTCCCAATCTGCGTTGAACTCACTACATTCCAGGTCGGAGATTGGTGCAATCTATGATAAAAAGGTGTGGACTAATTTATTGTAGCTCGTGGATCAATTTTAGCATATGCCTTAAAAATCCTAAATACAATAAAGATATCATGATTCATGAATCATTACTGCTCAAAATGATTATTGTCCATTAATGCTTGATAATGGAGAAAACTCAACATCCACAAAACCTAGGAAACCTAGAAATGTTACTTCTCAACCCTAAAGTCACCAACCAGAAAACCACACCTATCTCTTTCCAATTTGGATCCCTTAATAAATAGCGTAAGTGCTACATTTTAAAATTGAAAGTATCACTGAAAATTGTTTCACCAGATCACTCAAAAACTTCATACTCAAAATTAAATTAAAAAATTCAAACAGCAATTAACAAAACAAGAAGCAACTTTAAAAGCGATGGATAAGAAGACAACTATACACCTCATAGCCACACTTGCACGGCTTCAATTGCTGATCAGTAAAATCCATCTCCTCGGCGCAAAGAGGACAGGTCTTCTCACCCTCGTCCATCATGGTTGATTTGCGAGAAATCTAATCAAAAATGCAAACATAATCAATCAAAATACAACCAAATAATAATAATAAAGAAAAGGCATACAAGTTTACATTGGGCAGAAGCAAGATTAAACAAAAGAAATGAAAAACAATTCATTAACCCCCGCCAACACAAACAGGGTGCATGCATAAACACATTACATCAACTCAAAAAGGTTAAATTCCCACCAGTACTACAATTCCAAAAACCTAAACTATATACCTATAATTGAGAATGAGCCGATCCTAATCACCAAATGAATGATAAAATTCCCACCAATCTCAATCTCAAAAAGGTTAAATTCCCACCAGTAAATACAATTCCAAAAAACGAAACTATAAACCTTCAATTGAGGATGAGCCGATGCTAATCACCAAATGAATGATAAAATACCCCAAAAAAGTCCATAAATCTATAACAGACACTAAAACCCAACCCAATGCTACTGATTGCAAACAGTAGAAACCAACCAATGAATTAAACTAAATAAAAAATATCCGGAAAGTAAAAATTAACAATGTAAAGCACCAGAATCAGAGATCCAAATAAAGAATTAGAGCAAAACACAACCAATCAAACGAAAGATTCAACAGAAAAACATAGAAAAAAAAAACTAAAAATCAAACCTTGTAAGGCATGCAACAAGTAAACATTAATCGAATCAAAATAAAAAGAAGCTTAAGTTTAGGTTATACATCAATAAAATTCGAAAGTTAAAAAACTCCACCAAATTTAAGGATCTTACAAAAATCAATCAAATCACAAAAAAAGTGAAATTGATGGAAAATTAAAGAAGAAATGAAGTAAAAGGTGTAGAAGAAGAACTTACTGTGTAGAGATCGGAAAAACGATGAATCTGCAAGAGAAATGGGAAACAGAAGATAGGGAGAGGATGAGAAACGCGAGATGGGAAAAGATGAGAGAGAAACAAAAGAACACCAAACGAAGTGAGAAGCGAAAAAAGGAGGAGAGAGAAACAAAAAAATACGGCTTTTTTACTACTCTAGATACTAGATACTAGACGGAGACAGAAACATACATACAGGAAGCTGATAGCTCTAATGGGGATTATTTTTATTTTATTATTATTATTATTAATTATTAATTATTAATTATTAATTATTAATTATTAATTTATTGATTTATCTAATCATCATTTTATTTATCCCAAATATTTGATAATTAATGTTTGATAATTCATACTTCTTCATTCCATTCTAGTCAAAGGTTTAATTTTATATTTTACTACAATCTCATCAAATATTTTAATAGTCCCTTATTTTATTTAGGATTAATTACCAAGTTTAAGTTTACACAATTTCAAATAAACGGTCGCAAACTTTTTTTTATCATCTGTAGCCTTCAACTTGTAAAACATAACAGCGATACAGCCAAATTACCCCAAATTGACTTGATGACCGACTGAATCTCAAAATTACCTTTGACCAAGCTCTTTTACCTTTGATTTTAATTTTAATAATTCCATTTACTCATTTTCAAAAAAAAAAGAAATTAAAAATCTTATTTAAATCCTTCAACTTCTCCAAAACCAAATCTTAAAATTTCAATCACCCTCCCAGCCCCGGCATATAAACCCATTTTTTCTTCCATCATCTTCATCAATTATAACCACAAAACATCTAATTCTAGTTAATGAATTACCCAACTATCAACTACCTTCCTACTAAAAAGCTTCCTTCCCTCACATCGCTTCTCTTCCTCTCTTCTTTAATAACTCAAAATCATTCTCAATTTCAAGCAGAGCTTTATTATCTTGTCTCAAAGATTCTCTCTCTGATCAAAATAGGAACCGTCCCAGGATCCTTCATTATTGGAAATCAAATGGAACGCGTGTAAAATCTTAATCAAATGAAACAATTTTCAATATATATCTAATTCAAAAGTCCATTTGTAATTGATCATTTCACTCATATGATAAAAATAATTAATAATTTAACAAATATAGTGGCAGATTATAATCTCCATCATACAAATTACACAACCCAAACGCCAAAACAATAAAAACAAAATATCCCTAATATTAGTGAGTATCCAGAAACAGATCTAACCACCAAATAGATTGTACGACCTTGCCTCCTGAGAGCATAAACAACATCTATGGCGGTAATAGTCTTCCTCTGAGCATGCTCAGTGTAACTGTGTAAGTAACATCATCACGAATTACATTCTCCAAAAAGATCTTCGAAACACCATATTTCTAACATTTTCAAACTCTTGGAATAACAGATTTCTGAATTTGAATTGTTATTGGCTTTGATTGTTTTGTGGTTGTGACTGATGAAGATGAAGGAAGAAAAAAAGGGTTATATGTTGGGGGCTGGGGTTGGGAGGGTGATTGAAATTTTGAAATTTGGTTCTAGATGGGTTGAAGGATGTTGAAGGATGTATATGGGATTTTTAATTTCTTTTTCTTTTTAAAAATGATAAATGGTATTTTTAAAAGGAAAATTATATAAAACCACCTAATCTATTCACTTTTTTTAAAAAAACCACCTTATATAAATTTTTTTGCAAAAAACCACCTTACATAATGAATTTCTTTGCAAAAGACTACATGTTACTCTATTTCGTCAGTTGATCGGCATGTTTAATGTTTGACCAACATGTGCTTTTGCAAAAACCACCTTACATAACGCATTTCTTTGCATAAACCACCTTACATAATGCATTTCTTTGCAAAAGACTACCTGGTCAAACATTAAACATGCCGGTCAACTGACGAAATAGAGTAACAGGTAGTCTTTTGCAAAGAAATGTATTATGTAAGGTGGTGTTTTGCAAAAAATTTTATATAAGGTGGTTTTTTAAAAAAGAGTGTATAGATTATGTGGTTTTATATAATATTTTCTTTTTAAAATTAAAGTCAAAGGTAAAAGAACTTGGTCAAAGGTAATTTTGGGGTTCAATCGGTCATTTAGTTAATTTGGGGTAATTTAGCTGTATCACTGTCATGTTTTCTCAAATTGAAGGTTGTAGTTGGTAAAAAAAAATATGCGGTTGTTCATTTGAAATTGAGTAAACTTAAAGGCTGTTGTTGATAATTAATCCTTTTAATTATATTTTTATGAAATTTAATTATATTGTATCTAATAAAAATAGGTTTTAGTTTACGGAATACTATTGTGATTGAGTTCTATGAAGTCACATATATAAGTATCATTTGGATAAAAGTACACCAATAGAATAAAATGCTCATTGGGTCGCTATTGTATAGAGTTTATTACATGAATTAATATGTGTATTAACTAGAAAATTAAAACATAAATTGTATTGGGTGTAAATATAGGGGTAAAAAAAATCAAAATAAGAAATCACAAACTAAAACACAAATTAATCAGTAAGTTTTGATAAACTAGTATATATTGGCATGTATATGTACATCAAATGACACTCTTCAACATTTTAATATTTTTCGCACATACTCCACCTAAAATGTAATAATAATAATAAAAAAAAAGTTTTCTTATTACACATCAGCATGTGTGGTATCTATTTGATGCTTGCTAACATTAGAGATACGACAATTGGCGTTCTCAATATCTCCACATATAACATATCATATCGTTCATACCCAATAGCTTGGTGACATTTACCCCACGAGGGTACGATTCTTTCTTATATTTTATTCGTCTTCTTATATGCATGAGATCCTATTTTAGAAGTAAAAAATATATATCTTACAATTTCGTTATACGCAACGCATCTAAAGTCCTACATTGCTATCAGTTAGCCTCTTACATATCTTAATAGGCACTTTAAGCGGGGGAGTTTTAATGTGGATTATAGTTGCTTGATTAAAATAGATAATGTCACTACACACTTGTATACAACACTTTTCCATTCTTATTCCTTTTTTGGCAACTTACAAGTTACAATGGTGTTTCACAAAAGCTAGAGAGTTCAAGAAAACTCTCAAAATATATGCAGATGAAATACATTACACAAGTACCCCAAAAAATAAAAATGAAAGAATCAACATGTCATTGTCCCCCAAAGCTACAACAATATGAGGCCAGCTACATAGTCCATAAAGAATCAATCCAAAGCTAAAGCTCCTAATCAAGCATAACATGGGTTCAGTGCCAAAGCTTCTTGATATATCATTTCTTTCATCTCTTCTTCTCCCAAGGCTTGTTGCTCGAATTCAAATGAAAAAGCCTCTTGGCATACTGGCTCATCAGCTATATCATGTAATCTAGCAAGATAAGGATGTGATAGTGCTTCTTCCACTGCACATAACCAATGTAAAGATACATTAAATCACATTTACAAAATGTATCGGAAGATCAAGGTCGACTGGACCTAATCACTTCCGATCCTCTATGTGAAGCCTTAGTGGTACACTATGAACAGAATCAGGAAGTGGTGTAAGGTGTGCACTGCACAGTCCCTAAAGGGTAGAGTTCAACTTACCAGTAATTCTCCGAGTGGGATCAAATATCAGCATCCTCTCAATAAGATCAATTGCTAAGGGATTAACATGGGGAAAAGTTTGTCTTAATGGCTGACGAGGTTGTGGCGGAAGTTGCCGGAGGTATCTTCTTGCATCTTCATTTTGAAGAAATCCTAGATCAGCTTCAGTGGGTGTCCCAAGCAGCTGATAAATGAAAAGGAAAATTAGTAAGAAATTGTGGCATTGCTTGGACTTTTATCAACAAATTTCTATTAATATTATGTCCATATAATCTATCTTCATGAAGGGTTTAAAAGCATGACATAATTTGTAGACAGTATCACAGCAGGGGACTCTCTTTTCAGGTCAAAAAAATTATAAATAAAATAATTGCAAAACTTATGATCAACAACAAATGGAGTTGAATAGTACTGTCTTTGAAAATCTCACCTCTGTCAACAGGCGCATTTGATGAACATGGTCCTTGCCAGGAAACAAAGGCCTTCTGTTCATGAGTTCCATGAATATACAGCCCACAGACCACAAATCAATTGCAGCAGTGTAATCAGAAGAATTAAGCAACAGCTCAGGTGCTCTGTACCATCTAGTGACAACATATTCAGTCATGTGTTCGTTTTCTGAAGTCGGCCTTGCAAGGCCAAAATCACAAATCTTAAGATCACAATTTGCATTTATCAATAGATTGCTTGGTTTCAGATCTCTATGGATGACATTTGCTGAATGGATGTACTTAAGCCCACGAAGTATCTGGTACAAGAAATACTGCAAGCATATATAGAAGATATTGTAATGAATGAGGCATTATACAACACATAACATGACAAAACAAGTATTAACAAATTCGAATCATCACGATTAGAGTAAAGATTAATAGAGTGGATTTTACCTGACAATGTTCTTCTGATAAACTCTGATTGGATCTGATTATCTGATGAAGATCAGTGTCCATAAGCTCAGTTGCAACATAAACATCAGTAAATTCTCTTCTTAGTGGGGGAGGAACTACATCTCTTAATCCTATTATCTGATTTCAAGTCAACATTAACAATTTATTAGTATTTTTTTAAAAAATTGTCCAACAAAAAACATGAACACATCTTATCTTTTCTATATACTCCTACTATAATATTTGATAATCTGACCAAAAAAGGTCAAATTTGACATTTGTTTTGATTGAACAAATTAAATAAGTTACTCTGTTCAGTTTAATAAAGCAAAATAAATTAATTGGTTCAACAAGAATGACCCAATTCCACAATTAGAAGGTAAAAATGTTGAAGAACCCTAAAAAAAATCACATACTAGTAAATAGAAAAATAGCATGAATAAGTATTTTTTTTTTTTTTTTTGAAATTAGCATGAATAAGTATTAATGTTATGTGATTGGCTGATTTCCATATGATTGTCATCCATCAATTGAACGAAGAAATCACTCAATCAAAAGTAGTTAAATAAAGATGAACATACATTTTCATGATCAAAATGGCGGAGGATTTTGATCTCACGAAGAGTACGCTTAGCATCCATATAATTATCAAATGCATTAGCAATCTTCTTCATAGCAACCATCTCCTTAGTCTCCGAATTCAACACAGAACTGCTCAAAAATCAGCAAAAAAAAAAATTAAGCAAAACTACCAACAAAAATCCAACAAAAAACCAAAAAAAGGAAAAAAAATAAGACGATTACCAGACGATGCCATAAGCACCACGACCAATAGGCATAATCGGAGGACGATACTTAGTAGTAACCTCAAACAAATTACCAAAGATATTATACTGTATAAACTGGTCTCCATGAGTTAAAGCTGTCGGAAACTCAGGAAACTGACTACTTCCAGTCGAATTTTGAGCAGCGTCCACCATAGCTAATGAATGATCAATAATCAAATCAAACTTGTAATAATATATTTGAGAATTTGACAGTTTGGGAATGGAAAGTGGAGGAAGAAGAGTAATTTATAGGGTTGAAGAAGATGAAGTCAAGAAAATGGAGGTGGTGTTAATGTCAAGGGAAGAATGAAAGGTGGGTGCGAGGAAAGGGGAAAGAAAAGGGGCGGGATGTGTTAAGGGAGACGCGCTTTTTGGTGGAAATTGAAGGAATAGCGTTGATTCTCCGCCCGCCATTTATCGTACTGTTGGTGTTCAGTCTTCAGTCTTTTTTTTATTGGTGACTGCTTACTCTTTGTTTTGACTGCTTTTCACTTGTAATTTTAAATTATAAGTTATTATAAATACATTATAATATAATTATAATATAATACTTCCTTTGTTCTATTAAATAATGAAATAATGAATAACATTATTTTGTTTAGAGGTGTTTATTCGGGTCATCGGGTTAATTTTGGGTCAGGTGTTTCGGGTCAGTTCAAAATCGGGTTTTGTGTTCACATTGATGTTTGCATAATTGTAGATGCATTTTTAAGTCGGGTCAAATCAGATTCGGTTAAAGTCGGGTGTCTATCGAGTCATCGGGTTTGTTTTGAACACCTCTAATTTTGTTATTAGTTTGATGAGTAATTTTATTTTGAGAAATTATCAATGGTACCTTTGAGGTATAGGGTATTATCAATGGTGTCCATAGACCATAAGTTTTTTTTTTTTAATTTCAATGGTAACCCTTATCTTTTTGAGGTAATTGAAATCGTGACATTTTTATGTTTTCCCGTTAACTTGTCATTCTATGGTTAGTTTCTTCTTCTTCCTTTTTTTCTTTCCTCTTCCTTCACAGCTTCACTCTTTCCATGGCTATCTTCCACGGTTGTTTTGTTCTTGTGCATACCCATGAATTTAAAACAAGAAAAATCAAACTTTGGATTCATTACATTAATGTAAATTAAAAACCCACAATGTTAAAACAATAACAGAGTATTAAATTGTTGGATATTTAGAGCATGTAGGACATTATCCAAGGCTTAGAACATGTATTACATAAACTAAGCAAGTACGTAACAACAGAACCAAAACGAGGCATCACGAGCAAGTGCTCGTTCGAGCATGTGGGTTGCTCGTTCGAGCATTGGGCTGCTCGTTCGAGCACTATTATGCTCGTTCGAGCATGTGACTCTGAGCAGGTCAGAATGCTTCTGAACATTCTGTTTGATGTTTTGGTGGTTTGCTCGTTCGAGCACTTTGGTTGCTCGTTCGAACACTTAGAGATTTTCGAGTCAGAAAGTTTCTGGAAGTTGTTTTGTGAAACAAAGTAATTGTTCATGAAACAAAGTGATTGTTCATGAAACAAAGTTATGTTTCATGAACTAATGTGTTGTTATGTATCAATGTGTTACATCGTCAACCGATGTATGGATTGGATGAAACCATGTGACACTTCAACTCTATAAATAAGAGTGAGTGCATGGATATCAAATCACTTGTGGTTAGAATCAAAATTCTGTCATCTTTCTCTTATTCTCTTGAAACGTAAAGGAGAGTGATCAACTCCGTTATTGCTATGTTTGGGAATGAGGATTTGATTTGAAAATATAGATTTAACTCAAAATTAGTGTTTGGCAAACACTAGAATTTCAAATTTGGATTTGAGTCAAATCCACAATTATTATCAAAATGGTTTAAAGATGAGGATTTGAGAATGACCTCCCTAACCTTGTCATTCTCAAATTCTACATTCATGATTTCATACTTGAAATCATTAATTTGAAATGAAATGCTAGTTCCCAAACACAACCTATAGTTTTTCTGATTTCGATCTCTACAAAAACACAAAGTCGTTTAGTTCAATCGATATGTACTAATCGGTTGATGTGATTGATTATATCTCTTTGTGAATTTCCGGTCTCATAACCCAAGTACCTTTGTGGGGGAAATATCACAAAAGGAAAGTATCGATGTCGCCTTCAATCAATATCAAGATTTCCGAGCGATGTTTATCGTCGCAAACTAATCTTCATTTCGGTGTTCATTTCATGGTTATTAAAAGCAAGGAGTCCATTGCCATATACAAAGGTTCGCTCATTATTTCTAATATAAATTACCCAAATTGAAAATCTTGAATAAAAGTAATTAGTTTTTTCAAAAATTAAAGTAAACCTGAAGAGCCCATAGGAGAATCTAGTGTAGTTTTCTTCAATTTAAACCTTTGACTATTTAAAACATCAACATGGTACACTGGAGATTGGTTCAAATCATCAACATTATGCACTGACGACTGCTTCAAAGTATCTACATGGTGCACTAGATATTTGTTCAAATTCAATGAAAGCTAATTTACTTATTACCCATCTCAAGCTTTCTTATTTACTTTTCCTATCTAAAGTTTTAATCTTCATTTTTTTAGGGTTTATGCTTATTTTTGATTAGTTTTGTGGGTAGTTATTAAATTTTACATGTTTGATTGATTTGTCGATTATGTGCTACAAATTCGATTGCTTTTTGGGTTTTAGGAGTCTGCGATTGTCATTAAAATTGGGACTTTTTTGTTGGTAGTGCTGAAATTAAAATGTGATAGAGAAAAATAAATTTAGAGATAAAACTCATATTGTGATAATTAAATTAATTTATTGATTAGTTTTATATAAATAATTAGAAATAACTATAACAATTAAAAATAAGAGAGCAGAGCAGTCGTGGAAGGAGTGAAGGAAGAGGAAAGGGAGAGGAGGAGAAGAAGAAGAAGAAGAAGAAGATCAAGAAAAAGAAACTAACCATACTTAGGTTAGTTTCGAAAAGTTTACGGCAAGTTAATGGAAAAAACATAAAAAGGTCACGGTTGTAATTACCTCAAAAAGGTAGGGGTACCATTGAAATTTTAAAAAAGCTTATGGGCACCATTGATAATACCCTATACCTCAGGGATACCATTAATAATTTCTCTTTTATTTTATGGAAATTCTACATGGTAAACACCAACTGTAGGGAAAGACGAGTAGTAGCTAATCTTAAATTTTTTTTCCAACTACTGTAATTATATTAAGCAAAAAAGTTAAATTTTCGGTTAAATTGTAAAATGACATTAATGCCCTTGTTTAATCATCTTTTTCCTCTTCATTTCAGTGTGTTCTTGAATTTCCATGGCTTTCATTCATATCTTAATTCTTACACTAAAAATAAATTTCTCTCATGGTTGTATAATAATTCAATTTTTTTTCCAACTACTTGTAACGTTTGTTTTTTCATGTAGTTCAATACACTAATTCAATTCTTAATATTTCTGATTTTGTATAATAAAAAGTTGTAAAAATTTGACATTAGTAATCTTTGCAATGAAACTAATCAAACAAAATCTGACTTGACTATGTTTTAACTTATAGATTAAAAACTAATTACAAATTAAAAGTGATGAATGAATAGTACTATTTATTCTAATGTTGCAGCTAATATGAGACGGCGAAAGTAGGGCTGAAAAAAAATTGGTCTAAACCGTAAACCAAATTGTAATTTGAGTATTTGGTCTGGTCTAGGGTCTATATGGTCTGGTTTGGTTTTTTCCAAAATAAAATTACGGTTTACGGCCTGGTCCTGGTTTTTAAATTTTTCAGACCAGACCGTAAACCGTACTTTGACAGAAAACCATAATTTTTTTATTATAAAAAACGGGTTTCTATCTAGATATTTTGAAATGTTAATATTTTTATATAGTAATATATACTTAAATAATGTTGATGCAATCAACTAATTACAAATTATATTTATTTAGTGTTTGTAAGTGTGAAATATTTTCATAGAACATATATTAATTTGGAAAAATATAAAAATCAAAAACCGTAAACCAGACCAGCCCAAATTGTTGTAGAACGGTTTGGTCCGATTCGGTCTGAATTTTTAAACGGTCCGGTCCGATTTGAAAATTTTCTAGACTGGATTTTTTGGAAAAACCGTAAATCAGACCAGACCAAACTAGACCGTGTGCACCCCTAGGCAAAAGTATAGGATTTGGACCTTATTGCTTGTAAGTTGTAAAGTTCTAGCTTTAATTGGACTCGATCAAGGCATGTTGGTCAACTTTTCCTTAACGTTAAAATTTTTCAAAAAGTAGCAGCAACATATTTATATTGTGATCATCTTATTAGCTTGTTTTATAGGTCAAGTTGGATGGGTTGTTACACGTATTCTCTTCAACGAGAGACGAAAGAAGAATGTGCACTGTCAATTGAACCCCCAAACAAGCGAGCCACGCACAGAGGTTATAGGGTTGGTCTCGTAAAATGCTTGTGTGGGTTGGTCTCGTGGTGATAACTGAGAAGACTTCTCGTATAGGACAGGCGACATTCTCAATGTGAGTAAAAATTCTCGTACAAGACGATCGAATCGACTGGGCCTAGGTCGAGTTGCATGGTTTGTACGACTATATCAATTTTCTGATTTTTTATAAATATTAATACTTATTTGATTAATAAGTTTTTTATTTGTTTATTTAAAATGATTTTTTATTTAATTAAAATTTGAATTTAATCAATAACAAGTTTTTATATTTAATTATTATTAATAACTTTTAGTTTCATGATAAGAATTTTTATTTTATTTTATTTTCTATATTTAATTAATATTTATTTAAAATTTAATTAATATTTATTTAAAATTTAATTAATATTTTGAGAATTAAATTTATAGCAATATTTTTAAAAATTATTTTGAGAGTTACACGATTTGTACGTTGTCATCTTTTTGTTTTTTTTTTTTTTTTTTTGAAGATTTACAATGTTGTCATCTTGTTTATGGTATGTGACTTTAAATATTTATTTTAGAGAGAAGTTAGAGATAAAAGTGTGAAACCAAATTAAAGCAATATTGAAAATTTATTTTATTCAAAGTGACAATACAATAAACAAGATGACAACATTTAATAAAATCCAAGACTAATTGTGATCACAAAAGAGATTCTTTGAATTTCCAATTAACATAAAATCCATTTAGACGTGTTCATTCAAGTAATTGGCTCAATTTTAAGTTAAGTGTTTTGATCGGTTTAAAAGCAAGTCCAGTATCAACTTTGTATTTTATATATAATTATAATATCATTTTGAAGCCGGGTAAAATCAGGTAAACATCAAATTATCGGGTTTGTTTGAGTACCTCTAGATGGGCTGTTCTTGTTAAGAGGCTAAAACAGTGCATGAAAAACTTGAGCATCAACAAACACTATATAAAACGCAAAGCAGAACATTGGCTAACATCGATATCCATCTTTTATTAACGAAGCAAAATGATCAACATCATGACCAACCGAAACACAAACTAGAAGCTCTTCTACGCACTCCAAAAACTGTCACTCGCAAAAAGATACCAAGAGTGTCTTAAACTCGCAAAAAGAACCCTTCATATGGCCATATCATCATATTCTAAATGCAAAAACACCAAAAGATGCAGCGATGCTAGCCTCTCATTAAAATCACCAGCTGCTTAAGCATCAGCAAACCTAGAAGGGAGACAAAAAATGTATTAGGACCAACATCTAGCATAACATTATAAATTTGCTATTTTAGTTTCCTGATCTTGAAAACATAATTACGATCATTACCCAAGTTCGGAGAGTTTCAGGTGTGCTTCAGCATAGTCAGCAAAGAATGCATCCTCATCCTGATTAAGGAAATTTCGCAGTTAAGTCATAAGTACAGATAGCATTGTAATGAAATTAGATTTTCCATTTTACTCTATCCTACAATTGAACCCTCTGTTTGCAGAGATATGCATAGTACTAATGCCAAAAAAAGGATTTGGAAGAGAGGGGGGGGGGGGGGGGGGGGGGGGGTGGTGGCGGTAAATGAGTTAGACTAAATCTATCCACCAAATGCTGAACCATCCCGTCATATCACGACTGGGAACAATTGGCCTGAATCTATTCAAGTGGTAATACTATGGCTGTGTAGAATTCCACATATTTATGGCCTTAATGCACTCTTATACTTTCATTAAAAGACACAGGTTGCGTAGGTTTGGCCAGATACTATCTAAATTCACGTTATCTTATGCAATGTAGTATATCGAAGTAGAAAAAACGTACAGCAGCATATTTCTCAACAAATGGACGGAAGACGGGGTCAGACAAAAGAGCCTTGTCAGATGGTAGTTGCAAGAGACCTTCCTTCTCACCACTCAACAGCTCCCTGCCATTAGGTGAAACAAAAATTGTTGATAACATGTCGACATATTACTGCCTTATGAGAAACAGAATTCAATATATAAAATGAACTTACTTGAAGTAGGAGTTGTCGAAGACCAATGGGTTGGCAGTCCAAGGTCCCTCGAAACCAGAGCGCTCCTTGTGGCATCTCCCCTGTACAAGTTTTTAGAAAGGCAATGCATTAGCAAAGATCAAGGCATAAAGAAAATATAACCTACCACCATGAATAAATGTTTGACATACCAAGGTGTGGCCTCCAGAGAGAGCAACAATGTCCTGCTCAGTTAGACCCATTTGCTTCATGAAGACATCCCTCAAGTGGTCAGAACCTGCAACAGTTCCAAGACATTTAAGATTTCCGGCCTACTATATGAGGTTCACCTTTTCCAAATAGAATCTTTTGAATATTAGCGAGTTCAAATAGAATGATGCATACCCTTGGTGGCATCAGGGAGCCGGCCTTCTTGGGGTGGCTCTGGCTTGTCCTGGAGTAACATGAAAATTCAATCATGAGCCATGATCCAAGATTTTTTATATAGCATAAGAGCCTGATGCAACAGTATCATTATCAAGCATGCCAAAAACATGAAAAACTGTTGCAACGGTCGAACAATGTAAGAAAGGTAAGATATGAAACAATCACAAACCTCTCTGCCTGGGTGGAAGGGAACTTCAGGTCCACCAGTGACCTCAACGGCCACAACTCCAGCCAACTATATCACATTTACAGGAAAAAAAAAAGTTAGTACTAATAAACAGCCAACAAAACAAGAATGGGAAGTTGAAAACATGTATGAAGGCTATACCTGGTAGAAGTCAGCGTAAGAGATATTGGGGAATTGTTCTTTTAGGGGCTCCAACAATCTAACAGCAATGTCAAGCCCATTGTTGGCACCATGAGCCAACTCAGCCTTGTGCCTCATTGTACCAAAGGGTCCTCCAGTCCTTGATTGCACATCAAAGGTACCAGCGGAGTGCCATCTGTTCAGCGAACATACGAGCATCAATTAATTACTATTCATGCAAATCAAAGCGTCCCACAAACAATCTCAATACACTTACGCAAGACGAAGCATGAGAGGAGCGCATTGCTTCTCAGCAATCAAACCCCTAAGCTTTCTTCTGGCCTTCTCAATAGATTTCTGGTAATCTTCGCTAACAGCTGGGTAGCTCTTCCCCATGGCTTATATTGAAGTCTGATAAATCAAAAGACAAAATCTGATGAACACCTGTTCCTCAAGCTTTTACAATCAAGCATTCATATAAATTGGGGACAACCATTACTATTATCAAAAATTGATTTGAAATCATGATCCTTATGATACGTGGAACAGAAAAAAAAAAATCATAATCCGTTAGCAGATTGCTGGGAGTTGTTCAATGCCTGCCTAGATATTAGATAACAAAAGCAAGAATTTCTACACATCTTTCGGTCAAGACTTATAGCATATCACTATCTCTCAGTTTGAGATACTAGTATCCAATTTGGATATCCAATAATTTAGCCTCCAAATAAATTTGGGACATTTTCATTTATGAGATGAAATGTTCCAAGCATTTTTGTCCTATTATCACATAAATCTATATAGAGTGTCCTAAAATATACTCGGTCCGTCCAGTTCATTTTGCATCGATTGTCATTTTGGCATGTCCCACTCATTTCACGTTATTTATGTTTTTGTCTTTTTGAAAAAATGATTCACCATTTTCTTTTAGTTTCATCCCTACATTTCAACGCTCAATTAATTTCATACACACAATTCATTTTTCCTCTTCATTTATTCAATATCCACCTTTTACGTATTTAGTTTCTTCTATAATTCGTCCCAATAAATTTAACACTAACTCATATCCTTTCTTTAAATCTGGCCACACATCCAAAATATTATTCGGTCATAATTCACACTTTCCTACCTTCCTACCTTCCCGAAACATATTTTTCAAAATCTTTTTAATTTTCAACCTATTAGTACTTGAACTATTTCTTAATAATGACACTGAATAGACGTGTCAAAATGAGTGTTAGTCTAAGAAGTCCAACAATTCTGGTTGATACATTTCAGATGAGGATGTCTCCCTATTTTATGTGTCCCCATTTTGTAGGCAGCTAGTGGAGGGACGTGTTTGCTTATCATATTGCTTAATGCTTATTTTTAATAATATTTTAAATATTATATTATTCTTATTTCTTAATGACTATTTAAAGTATTTTAAAAAATACTTCTATGTAATGAACCGGTTTATTTAGAATCGACCTGAGACCATCTGTCAAAAGAATTTTTCCTAGGAGGCTTTGAGGTTTTATTTTATTTTATTTATTCTTAATTTATTTATTTTAATACTATATTTTTTATTTTTTTGTTGATCCTTATTCTTCAGGATTTTTTAATTTCAGACCATCTATTTTCTTAATAAAGTACTTTACTAAGTTCGGAAAATAGTGGTAACAGACTGTTCAACGTACATGAAAATTGAAATGTACACATGATTCGAATTTCGAACCAACAAAGAGTTAAAAAAACGTAGAAATAGCAAAACAAAACATAAGATGAGTGAACAAGACAAATATCACTCATAAATCCTCTGCATCCCATTTTTCCACCGCGATCATTAAGTATAAGATAAGGAAGTAAAAACTTCCAGCTTATTTTAGGTATAATAGTGATTAAATCATTCCAGATCGACATTTCACTTGAAAAAAATAGAATCAAACGCTAAAAATCACAAAATGTGTGATGAACAAAAACAAATCAGACGACGAAGAACACAACGCAAACTATCAAAAAAGTTAACGAAAACGAGAGCAAAGAAATCAAACAATAAAATAATAATAGTAAAAACAAAAAAACTTCGATCGCATAGATCTGAATCAGATTTAAGATGATAATAAGAGAAAAAGCTGACGAACCTGAAAAGACGAAAAAATGGAAATTGAAATGAAGAATCCTAGAAATGCAGAAAGGTAAGGTGAGCACGAGGAGAGCACAAGTTCAGTCAATAAAATTGAAAGGAAAATGAAGAAGATATAAAGAGGACGGGGTTAACGAAGATTCTAGTAGTTTAATCTGAGCCGTTGAGTTGGCTAAAAACGGGCGGCTGAAAATGATGTTTGAAATCGAGGCTTTTGATTGGTTGAGCCTTGTTGGAGGGTGCTTGCTTGACTTTTATAAGGGGGTTAAGGTTGGAATGTGGGTAGTAGGTGGAGATTTTTAAAAGTTTTTTTAATCAAATGATAATTATTTTTTAATTATTATTATGATATCATATAAATGTGAAAAGAATATTACTAAAATGATCCTTTTTCATTCTATCTCTATTGCCTTCTTCATATGATTTATTTCCTTTTGCTTTCTTATTTATTGGCATTCATTATCTTCATTATCCCCATGAATTCTATCTACCATGATGTGTAATGGTCCGTTTGGTAGGTGGTAATAAATAGTGACAACTGACAATATGAAAATAAAAAACTAGTATAATTTTGGTTGGAAGATCTCTTGGTTACCATGATGGCTATTTTTGTCCAACTTCAATCATCTCATATTTTTCATAAAATTCATTTCAGTGAATTACCATTGGGAGATGTGGTATTATTTGGTAATGAAAATTTGTAAAAAAAAAATTGATCAAAGTTCGTTTCATTACCATGGGAATTATATGAAACTTTTGATGAAATTTTACACTACAAATCAATTTCATTACCACTATTTAATATCACTAACCAAATGGATCGTAAGGTATATTTAGGAAAAAAAGATCCAAAAATGAAAAGTATTCTATAATGGGACAAATATTTAAAATTATCCGTTATAATAAAGTGAACAAACATAAAAAAAACCAGAGCGAGTATGAGATATACTCCCTTAATAAAAAAGTCATGACGGAGTTATTTAATAAAATATTTAATGAATAGATTCTTCTATTACAACTCAATACTTCCTTCATCATGCTTTTGCTATGTAATATTCCTAATATAAGTGTGGTAAAACAATTATTACTTCCTTTTTATTTTTCCATTTAAAAATTTTTCATTTTAGGAGAAAAAAATTTTATTTTGATTTTTAAAGTATATATTCAAGATAAAATATATTCATATATAATTTTGTTAGATTCGTTTTGATGTAAAGTTTTTAATATACTATAATTTTTATAATTTTTTATAATATCTATTTAGATATTTTAAAGTTTAAAATTAAATTTACAAAGCACGCGGAACAAAGTAAAGTGAACGACTAACAATCGGTGGGAGTATCATCTTGAAAAATTGCTCCATATCGACTTGTATCTATTTCAATAATGTGTGGCAAAGAACAAAAGTAACTTTGGTAAATAATCGAATCAAACATGAATCGCCATAAATCGAATTTGAGTCGGGTCCAATTAAAATTAGACACACTCTAATTATTTTTGGGCAATTTGACTTGAACCTGAATATTCAAAAATTTTGAATTTAAACTTAAACTTGTCAAGTCTGATGATTTAAGATAAATGATATATTCATTAATGAGTCGTGAACTTTGACTTCCGTGCAAATGAACATTAAAAATAAAATTTGTGAATTAACAATAAAAATAATAATAATATTGTTCTTAATATAATCTTTTTCTAATAAGTTGCTTCGGTCAAAAATTATGGGTAATTCAAATTTCAATACGAAAAATCACTTTTCATAACAAAACTATTTAGATTGACCATTTATTTTCAGTATTTGTTGTTAACCTGATTTATTGTTATATATCTAAACTTATATACAATGAAATACTCCATATTGTTTTAATTTATATCTACTAGGATAGAAACCCGTGCAATGCACGGATTTTTTAATACGTTGATATTTTGGTGAAATTTTATACGAACGAAAATATTAAATGAAGGTGCGTGATAAATTATTTACATACATACATTGTAATTAAAAAAAGAATTAAATATAAAAAACACAAAATAGGTTGTTAATAAAGAGTTTATAAGTTTTGAAACACCTCTTTATATACTACATTCTCAGTACAATGATATATTTCAAAATCCTGCCGTTTTAAATTTGTAGAAATTTTGTCTTAGTTGTCAAAATCTATGGTCATAAATAAATTAATCACTATACTATTATTGCTATAAATAAAAAAATTACTGGTCAAAATAATCTCTGATCTCATTGTTATTATTGCCATATTGTCATATAATTACTATACTAAATATTAAAAATCCCTGGTCAAATTTACTCCTGCCGTATTTAGGAAAAGATTCATGGTCATATAATTACTATACTATACACAAAAAATCCTTGGTCATAAATAATCCTGCTATATATAAAAATCCTTGGCCATAAATACTCCTGCCAAAAATACTGGCCAATAAAAAAATTACACTTGTCACTCTCATATTCACTTGACTTTTTCATCACTATACATTAAAATTAATATAGTGTATGATTTTTGTTAAGACATAATATTACATGAGAATATGACATGTCTCCGCTTTAGTTTCTCGTTGGGTAGTACGTAAATTATTTAGTACTCCCTCCTTCCCATTTATTTTGTCCACTTTAGTGTGGGCACGCAAAATAAGGAAAAGTGGTAGTGGGGTAATAATTGAAAAATGTGGTAGTGGGGTATTTTTTTTTGAAGATCGGTAGTGGGGTATTTTAAGTGAATATAATAATTGAAAAGGTGGTAGGTGGGGTATTATTAAATACTTAATATAAATTGGGGTAGTTGGGGGTATTTAGGTAAAAAGTTTTGCCAAAAAAGAAAAGTGGACACTTAAAGTGGTATAACCCAAAATGGAATAGTGGACAAAACTAATGGGGGGGAGGGAGTACTATTTATTTCAATTCAATTTAAAATTTGTATAAATCATGTTTGACATGAAAATGTATCTTTTTTTATTTGAAAATGTATCTTCTTGAACAATTATAATTTAAGGTAAGCAACTACGTTCTTGGTCTATTTGAGAAAGTTCTTAAAATTTAAAGTGTAAAAGTTAGTTTTAATAAGACAAAATATGTAGATAGTAAAAATAAATAATCAAGATGAAAAAATAAAAATAACATTAAAAAATAATGTGAACATATAGAAAATTATGCAAAGACAACTAAAAATTCAAAATAAAATACACAACCAATAAAAAAATAAAAAAGAGAATTTCTTTGGAGATAAATAAAGCCAAATGGGAGGTGCAATTGCCTTAAATTAAGCAATTACGTCTTTTTCAGGAGACCAAAAAATAATGGGCTCATTTCGGGCATGAAATTGTAATCTGTCAGTGTGAACACATTTTGGATACCAAGATTCCATCTTTCTTTGAAAATTCACTAACTATTTATTGAGGCCGTTTTATTGTAAGGTAACTTTGATTTTGATTGTGTCAGTCCAAACTATTTAAAAATGAACTTCTTCTTACATGGGTGTAAATTTAAATTTTATTATTTTTTAATATATTTTTGTTAATAGACTGCTTATATAAGTCTGTCTCACGGTCAGACGGTCGTATACAAAACTTTAGTTGGTGTAAGTTTAACCTTGAACTTTGGAAAGGTGATGAGGACAACATTATCTAGAGTGTGTGCTTATTCTTTTACTTTTATAGAACTAGAAGTTTTTTCAAACAAAAATTGTATTCCGTCCTCTTTTGAATTCATCAAGAAAAGATAATGTTATTATGTATTTAAAAGAATAATAATAAATGAAGAGAGAATAAATTGTGCGGATAAAGTTGAGAAAGTTAAAATATACTCTCTCCGTCCGGATGAATTAGTAGCATAGGGAAAATGGGTGAGAATTAAGAAAGTGGTAATATATGAAGAGAGAGAATTAATTGTGTGATGAAATTAAAAGACAGTTAAAATTTATGGATGAGATTAAAAGAAAGTTGTGGGCTATAGTCCAAAAATAGAAATGCTGCAATTTAAGTGGGACGAACCAAAGTAGAAAATGCTGCAAATTATAAAGGACGGAGGGAGTATGGATGAAATCAAAGAAAGTGGTGGATCATTGTCCAAAAATAGAAACATGCAAATTAAGTGGAATAAACTAAAATGAAAAATGATGCAAATCCAATGGACGAAGAGATTAAGTAATAATCTAACTTATTGTTCATCTCTTGTCAATAGTTTTCATTTTGAATTATTTTTAATGATCCAACCTTTGTAAAATTTTGTTGACAGTACTACTTGCCACATTTTAATCGGCTACTGTTAAATATCTATCACCAAAGATGAATAAGGGTAGACCAACAGAAAAACATAAGAAGGACGAAGAAATAAGTGTAATAGCTAGTAGGTACTTATGATAGCTGATTAAAATTAAAAATGTGGTAAGAGGTGATGTCAGCAAAAAAATCCGATAAGTTGGATTATTTAAAAGTACTAGCATTATAATGTTATTACAAATTCAACAAAAACGTAGGAAATACAAAACTATTTGTAGTCCCCTTGAAGATTGACTATAGACTTCCTTTGATCACCAAGAAAGACACCACTAAGATTAGGTTGCAACGATGAACGTCGCTTGGTACTTGATTTTAATAGATGGCGTGTAAACACTTTCCTTTTGTGATATTTCTCCCACAAGAATACTTGAGATGGTAAAAAAACATTCACAATGAGATACAATCTACAACAATCCCTTAACACAAGAGAATGCAATGTAAGACGCTATATTGTAGATAAATTAAGAACTTAAAGATGTAATGAAGCTAATTATCTTTCTCCACACTTCATGCAAACGAGAAGCAAGAATAATGTGTTTGTCTAAGAAAGAAATCAGAAATGTATGAAAGATGAGGTGGAATTCCCTTATGAGAGAAATATAAACCGATATACTCACAATGCATAATTATGAGAGATATATAACAAATAATGAACAAAAGCGAAGAACAAAACAATAACACGAGAAAGCTTACGAATTTGAGAAATAACATAAACTGAAATACGAAATCCAAATGCAACGACTGTTCCTCAAAGGTTAATTGAAAGAAAAAACACTAAGAACTTAATTGGAAACTACAGAAAATAGAAATGAAAACAGATGATTTTGAAAATGTAACCACCACTTTAAATAGTGGCTCCAAAATTAGAGAAGAAAACCGCTGCAATTGACCCGGCTTGACGAGCGACAAGTCGTCGCCTAATCTCTGGAAGAATTTGGAGAGCTTCATCGATCGAACGACGAGCATCGGTCGCTTGGAGGGTGACGACTCGTCGCATATTCATTGGAAATTTGGTGCACCTTTGGATTTGAGGCGACGAGCGTCACATGATGCGTGATGACTCGTCGCTTATTCTTTGGAAAGTTCATTGTACATGCATATAATGGCGACGAGCGTCACTTGATGAGTGACGACTCATCGCTTATTCTCAGGATGCTCATTTTGGAATGCTGATGGATTCGACGAGTGTCACATAGGGGTGATGACTCGCCGCTTGGCTGCTGGATGCTCATTACTTTACTTTCTTTACTGCTTCTTCATCGAGAGTCGTTCTTTGTACGGTTTCTTCACATAACAAGGGGTCTTAGACTATTTCTCCAAGCCTTCACCCTCTTATAACTCCGAAACCTAATAAGAACTCCAATTTTGCCTCATATATCACATAAAACACAAAATTAACCTCATGAGACAAAAATTGCAACAAACCACTAATAACATTCCTAAATCCCACTAAAACTACGTATAAGGAGCATAAAATTGATACGGATAAGTGCAAATACACTGCTTGACGACAAGTCGTCACCCAAATTTCCGATCAACGTTCCCCAAAAGCTGAGTCGGCTTTCGTTTATGTCCAAAAATTTAGTCAAGCAAAAGAACAAGCAACGATTCGTCGCTTATGGGCAACGAGTCGTCTTGTCCTGCTGTTTCCAATTTTACGTTTTTACTTTTTGGCATAACTTAGACTTTGTTATTAGTGCATCTTGTCTCACAACTATACATATATGTAGTATATATAATCTATACTCTAAATGTCCAACAACCCTCCTCCATTTAGTGTATAATAGGACCTCCTCTTTTTACAAAATAAATAATAATTTCCTTTAATGCATCAACACTAATGTCCCTACGGGTTTAATTAACGCCTAGTATAACACACTTTACAAGGATCGAGCTAGAATGATATCCCTACGTAGGTTTTATGCATGTCTGCAGCCTTTGATGAGTTTTTCTTGCTGCGTTTTTTAACCATAGCCATTGTATTATACTATCAGCTGCTACCACAAGTGCTTGGGTCCAAAACCGCAGTCTCTAGTGGCCTAAAAACCGCAGCCTTTGAGGTTTTTTCCACTAGTGTACAGATTTAAATCAAATAGCCTATCCACCACTTGAAGGTGAAAATACACATAAAACCAATAACACTGAGCCATTACCTTGACACATTATAATGGTCATGTCCATCTTTATTCATAAGTTTATCATAGTTAGTATTCTCTTCTTGACTGCTTGAAGTGACTAAACTTCAAACTTCTATAAGTAGGTTCTCAACACATATAAAGTATCCTCATGAATGGATACATCACCAAGAGTTCTTCAACTCTTGACCTTGAGAACTTTCAATGGACGACTACTTCATCATGGTCCAAAGCAACTATATGGGCCATTAATCCTTATTGCTTTCAAAGTTTAAAGAATTACACCACATTGAATTCAAGATAGAATGCTACATGTGTGTGAATTGCGCTTTCCTTTTAGCTTCAGTTGACATAATCCGATTGCAAATGACGCTTGTGAATTGCCAGTTTGCCACCGATAAAATCGGCTTCGGCATCAAAGGTTCTCAAACCATAGTCATTCCTGGTTACAAGTCACATTAGTTTTACGGGTTCAAGTATTTTTTTTAACTCGAATCCTAATCCATCAATTTTAAACTGTCCAAACCCGTCTAGGATCCAATTGGTCCAAAATTTTAGGACCCAAACCGACGAAAAGAGGTCTGGATCCGGGATCCATAGTCATTCCTGGTTACAAGTCACATTAGTTTACTATGAGCAAGCATCCACCAAAATTACGATTATTCAGAACTAATAAGGATTAATTAAAATTTCAAAAGTAGAGATTATTATGGGGAAATTATTGAAATGTTGATTATTCAGAATAATTTTTTCAATTTATAATCTAATTAAAAAAGTAAGATTTAAACGATATTGCAATTTTATTTATGATTCGGATCGTGCTCTTGTTTTTGCATTGTAGAATCTTAGATAGTAGATTAGAATCAAGATTTCAATAATAATAATTTGAATATCAAAACACTTATTTTTAATTGTTTAAAAGAGGCACTTTGTTATCATACAAGGGTTGCTCTATTTATATACAATCAGTTTAGTGTGATTTATTATCTTTATAATCCAGCTCATTTTTAACATAGTCATTATTAACAAATACGTACATAAGAATAAAAAAAATACAAATCATGATAAAAATAAAAATAAAATAAATTTAATATGACAATCTAAAAAGAATCATATTAATAGTTATCATGCTCTTATATTCGAGCGGGATATTAGATTGTTGATGATGATGATAGAGTAAAAAAATCTAAAATGAGAGACACAAGACCATTGACGAAACTCGTTTCATCGTAGCATAAAAAAATCAAGTAATGAAATTGACAGTGGTAACTGGAAGGTATGAATTACAGAGCTTGTAATGTAAGAGTAGCCAAGCTAACAAAAAGAATTATCCACAATGAAACTCCATTCATTGATTCCAACTTAATTGTTTGTGTATTTAGTGCAGTCAAAAGGTCCAATCACTTGATTATTCTTCCGCTTCACCTGTAAAATACAACTACAACTATCACTATACTTTCCAAATTCTTAATATACATCTTCAAAAGGATGCACCAAATAACTGTTTAACTACCATTAACATTACATTATACATAAAAGATCTGATGATCTGATATTTACCAGAATTTGTAATCGAACTCGATTTAACAAGACTGCGAAAATAAATTTATAATTATGCAGAAATGCATTAAGGACACAAGACCCAACATTGAACCAACCAGAAATACTAGAGCTGAAATCGACCAAATGATCAGCTGCAACTGTAACTATATAAGGAAAATTAAGAGCTTAGGAATTACCTTTATGATTTTGTAGCGTATATTTTCAGCAAATATACAATGTTATTTCTATGGTAATGGACATTTGATCATAAAAAATTGTTCAAAGTTATTCATTACTACCTAATAGCATCTCTCAAAATGGCAATGCATTGAAATGATATGTGAAGAAAGCGAGATGATTGTGTCATGAAGGGCGAGGAGGTATTTAGTAATTAGTTAAGTTGGGTGAATAAAAAGTAGGGATAACTAGTAATAATAGAGGGGAAGGGAAGGAAATTAGGCATTCATTCATTCATCTAATGGCTAGGCTAGTCCACGACAGATTGAAGTAAAACAAGCACTCACTTCAAAAAAAGTTAAAACAAGCTTGTCCATTATACTTGTCAAGATGTTTTCCTATTAAAATTACACCAACCTTTTTTTTATCAATCCCATCATTTAGTATCGACAACCAAATAGATCGTTAACAATTTTCTTTGCAGAAGAGCTACTAACCAGGAAAAGGCTTACAGGTTATTTAGCTGTGAAGTTCATTGCACAATAAAAATATAATTTTACAACAAAAACTCTCCTTTCAATACACTGGTTAGTGGCTTACTGCTACCAAGACCAAGCTTCCACCGGCACCATTCCGTAGTTATTTCCATGTTTTAAACACTACTACCTTTGTTTTATAAAGCGCATCTATCATGAGATGTTCTCTGGTGCTGAGGAATAATTTTAGGAATGCTTCAATCCTTAAGGGAGTTGTTTTAGAGTGTGTAAAGCCTGAGCGCACTCACAAGAAGTGCTTCAATAAAGATTTTGACATAGGTAATGAAGCAAATGAGGTCTCTAATTTCTAAATGCGAGTGCGGAGTCTTTAGGGAAGCTCAGTATGAAAGATGGATGAAGGAAGATAAATGGAGGATCACAGAGCTGCAAATCACAGATGAATCATGAATGAAGAAGATATTGGAGATCTCACAGAAACTGGTTCCATTTCTTTAGCCAAAGATCATGATCACAGTTATCTTACACAAGACAAGGACATACTTGGATCAAGATCAGAGCTTTAGCAAGTGTAAAGGTGTGCAGAATGCTCAACTATTATGGGTTTGGAAGTTCCCTTTTAAGTCTTCAATGGATAAGTCAAGTAATATAGAACAAGTGATCAGTGAAAGAATTTTTATTTGGTGCAAGACTTTTCCAATCACGCCTGGATGTTTAGGATACAGACAAATAAGTTGAGTGAAAAATGTGACAATGCAAAGACCTCTTCCAAAAATACGTCCTCACTCCTTACTTCAACTGTAATGTCTATCCTTAGGTTTCAGTTTTAGGCATACAAAGCATTGGAAGAAGCTCCTAGGGGAAATCAAAAGTTGGATAGACAAGTATCAACAATTAACAACGCAGCCAAGATAAAAAAAAATCAACTTGGTCAATAGTAAATGATCCCAAGTCCACAGAATTAACATATTCTGTCCAATGCCCCAAAACACATAGCTAGATTACTAATCACAGATTCAGTCAATTTAATATGCAGCACAAAATTACTCTTTCGTTTTGGATCGCAGGGTTCGCCAACAAAATTTATTATGAATTAGCTAAAGAACATGATGACATTAACCTGACCATATGCTACATTTGAAAAGGTTTCAAAGCAGCTAATTACTTTCAGCTTGGAAGAATTGGCATGTAAAACTATGTTAGACATGAATAGAGAAAAAACATGATATCATTTTTTTTTTCTTTTTCTAGAAGGAGCACCCAAGGTTAGTAGGTTACTTTAAAGCCTTGGAATCCTGTCTGGAAAGCCAAAAGCTGTCAAGAGGAAGCTATCACCAGTAGGATCAAGGATGTGTGAGGGACAACACTGGAGTTTCTGTAAATGGGTTCGTAAATGACCACAAGAATAAAAGAACTGTTCCCTGAATATCGAGTGGTAAGAAATATTTAAACTGATCTTGACATGCTGGATGGTATTGTGCATGGTTAAACAATGAGGAGCTATTGTATAGGAAAGGCAAGAGGTTGTGCTAAACTAATCTGACACAACTACATCCAAAAGTCAGAGAAATCATTGGAAAAGAAGATTATGTGTTAACCAGCAACATTTCTCTACCATACTCCCCCAGTCTTACGGTCTTGCCAATGCTACAGTAGCATGATATTGTGGCTCATTTTCTCGTATGTGACTTTACTGCTTTACACCTGTGATATAGTGAATCCATACTGAATACAGAAGAAACAAATAAAGCCAAGCAACACATCCGACTCTCACACCTATGATTGGCTTGGCATGTCAATCATTTATACAACTTCCATTTGCAGTCCATTGTTTACAGAGAAAGGAACAGATAAGGATATTCATACCGGAGACCATGGGCTAGGCTCAGGAACTGACTTGTCTGGAGGTGAATGCTTTACAGCACCGGTCTTTAACGTCAAAATTTCCTGCCACATTGAATCTTCATGAGAAATTCAGAGCAAATACGACAATTATATTTCAGTTAACAGGAGAAACATGTGAAGGAAATCCTATAATGCATTCTGCATTACTCCCAACATTGGCTGTAGCATGAAGCAAAAGGCAAAAAGAAATATATTGAGATTCCTCACTTTGTTGCTAATGTAAACTTCAAATTTATAACACTTTTTTTTTAATCTAAAAATCATCAGCATTAAAACCATAATCTGACATTTAATACTTTACACTAGATATTGTGAGTTGCAATGTTTTTGAAAATATCAGCTCCTTTTTTTTGAATGATAAAACATTTCAAAACCTACAAAGCCAAAGAGAGTTGGTAAAAGCTCTTTTGTTAGTTTTACAAAATCGGAATTTTTAGTTTAATTGAGTAGCTGCACTATGAGACATATCATTAACACGAATGTATTAGGAGTCTGCATAATGATAATTATATAAATTGTTTTGGCGTCTAACTTCTTTTTTAGAAAAGAATACCTCCCCAGCAGATTCGATAGCAGCTAGCCACTCATCTGAGAATGGAACAGCATCTGGTGGTGGTCTCATCAACTTCTGGTCATCTGTCATCCTGGTACATTGGACTTGTAATTCTGGCTCGAGGCAAGAAACTTACAGACATGCAGAAAATAAAAAATGCACATTACTTACTTTTCTATAATTATATTGTTGTCTTCTATATCTTCCGTATTGTATGTGATCTGATCACGTAAAGTATCAACATGCTGGGGCATGTCTGTCCTAGATTCTATTGATAAATGATTGCAGACATCCTTTTCTGAATCAACATTTTCCTCAATAGTTGCACTTATCAACACATCTTTAGGAGAAAACTCGTGTTCATTGATTGGACAAAAGGACTCTACATCATCAAGATTGGTTGCATCATTCTGTTCCTTGCTTTTTATTCCAAATGATTGAACATCCATAGGAGTAGTTTGAATGCTAGACTCATTGGGGAGGCAGCTAAGCAAAGCAGTTGGCTCCTTAACTTCCTGTAGACTGTTGCTCACTTGATCCAAAATATCAGAACTCATAGCATTGCATTTTTCTTCATTTATATGGCCAGAACTGTCCAGTAACAGTCTACTGCACATATCTGCCTCAGAACTCATCAGCGTCATCTCCTTGGCTGGCAACTTAGTACTCAAGATTTTCTGCTTGTCTACTTCAGTGTGCATATCTTCAATATTTTCTGTGAATTGATGATAAGCTACTGAAGCATCATTTGCAGAAGCACAACTGTCAACTGATCCGTGGTTAGAGTGCTGGGGTTGGTCTTCACCATGATTTGACTTGCATAAATGAACAAATTCACAAGAGTCCTCATTAAATTCTTGTGAAGTTGAAGCACTGTGCTTAAAAAGTTCCACAACTTCCAAATTGACCTTACACAAGTCTTTGTTGTCAGAATTTTCATAGTTTGTGGGTTGTCTCTTTTGTGATTCATAATTCTCAATCGCTTCAAGTTGTTCAGATTGTTCACTAAGCTTAACAGATGACAAATTGCTATCAAATATTACATTACCTCGTTCTTCATTTACATTCACATACTTTGAATCATTTACTACACTGACCTCATCAGTAGAAATATTGTCCTGGACAGCCAAAATGCCACCAGTGCATACCAGAGCAGCAGAGTGATCCACGTCCAATTTTGCAGAGAATCCATTTGCAAGGGAGTCACTTTCAACAAGTTCCATCTCAATGGTTCTGTGACTATTGCAGTCAAGACCGCAGCTATTTCTGTTGCCAGAAGTTTCATCATCCACATGCATACTGCTTGATGGGTTGCTATCAGATAACCTCAAATTGTTGTGATGACTGTCTGAATTGGTTTGCGAGTCAAGACTAACATCATCATTTGAAATTAAAGATTTTAGTTCCACATCTTCAGATATTCGTGATTGAGCTTCTGTCTTTGTTTCACACAATACTTCTAAATAAGATTCATGATGATCGTCTAACATACATTTATCAGCAGTTCTTGTTTCTTGGAAATGAATGGTGGCTTCTGCGTTGGTTTCCTTGAGTTCTTCATAAAAGGTATTCGATTTTCCATTCTTGGCGTCCTTTTCCTCAACCTTCAAAGAACTATGCGTCTGATCATTTTTTAGATTTTGGAAAGTATCTAGATCATTGTACCTAAATTGCTTGCTTGTTTGTTCCAGTTTCTTGTCTTCTTGTGGAACTTGCAGTTCAACTGTCTCCTGATTGCATTTGTCTGGTATATTTTTGGCATGCACTTTGGGCACGACAATTGATGAAGTTGAAAATCTATCTTTATTCTGAATGCACGGTCCTTCTTTCCCTATTGAATCAACATCAGGAGATCCCTGTAACGACTGCACTGGCTTGAAGTCATGGATATGACCGGCAACTTCAGGTTCCCTTGAAGTTGGAATATTAGACTTGAAGAGGTTAGTCAGCCTACTATTGACATGTGGTAAAGTATTTGAAACAGATGCCTTCGTCTGCAATGCGTGAAATGCAGAGTTAGTTGCTTAGAATCTCAGTAGCCTACTAAAGAGAAATATCCATTTTAAGCATCTTGAATGGTAATGCATTTTAGAAACCTCATGTAGTACCTCACTAAAAAACCTAAGAGACGGTGAAGGCATACGTAATCCTGATGGCTTTATTCCTTGAACATGAGGATTTCTTCCACTAGAACCAGCATTAAAAGAGTGAACGTGTGACAAGGCTGTAGTATCACGGGACTTTACCATATTTGTCCCATCAGTCAAAAGACGTTGGCTTGAATTGTTTTCGGAACTTTTCCTCTCTTTAGTAGAGTGTTGAGCTTTGTGGCTCATAAGTGAATGCATTTGCGGAGTTAAGTTTGTCTGGAAACAAGAAACGCGCTTATTAAGTGTACAAGTTCCTTAAAAATTTGTGATAACTAGCACTTTAATCAGAATTGACTTGATTTAACTAACAAGAATCATCAGTACGAAAACATTGCACTTCTTACTTACCACATTATTCCCAACATCAGCACAAGGCTTGATAGATTTAGGTATGTGCTCCAAAAGCTTTGCTGCACCATAAGCTTGTTTGGGTTTTGATGCTAGATTTGAACTTAAACTTGTCCGAGGTGCTGGATGAGATTCACATAATGTAAGAGCAAAGAGTTAAAAACTAAACAGTTACATGGCTAAGTCTACTTAGAAACAATGCAATCAAGCAAAGAAAGTAAATTTCCTCATGCAGATGAGATCAATGAAGAAATAGAGCTATACCAGACATTAGATTAAAAATTCCAATAAAATATCAAGAAAAACCTGGTTGAGCGCTTTCTGTACACTTCAAGCTGCTTGCTATATGAATAGGTGTCATGGGAGGCACACAAGAGCTTTTCTTTGAAACTGGAACTTTAGGAATTTTAGAGTTTCCAGTCAATTTCTGTTTTGTTCCGGTGTTCAGAAGCCTTTTCTGAGTAATTAATTGGTTAAGGTTTCTCCACAAAATAATCTAGAAGTAAAAAACAAATACTTGTTCTTATAACAAAAAGCACTATAAGGATATGAAACAGAAGTCATAGGAGAAGAGCCAACTTCCCCTTTACAAAGAACTCTTTTCAGATTGCGACTTGGAGACACCTTGTGTGAGGACTGTACAACACAAAGAACATGTAATGCTTTAAAATATACAATTTAGCAGTATTGGATCAGGAACAATGTACAAAAACCTAGAGACTGACTTTGGAAGCTGAAGCAAAACTACCACCATTTAAGGAATCACGTTTCATAGATGAACTAATAGTATCAATTTTTTCGTTGGGGTAACTCGAAGGCAAATCTTCGAACATATCTTCAGAAATCCCCCCATCAGTTGAACTAGAAATGCTACCATAGTTCACGGTAAAAGAATCCTGTTCGTGTTGATCTTTAACACAAAGACTGTCTGGATCAGCTATGGTCCCACTAATCATAGATAACTCTGAATCATTGAGGACACCTGAGAGGAAGAAAATGTATTATTTTCCGACATTTGGAACTCTGTTTCAAGGGTACAATATTGCAAATGTGTGACAATCCCAAAGAATACCTTCTTCAGTGAAGAATGCTTTGTCCCATGCCATGCTTTTCCTCAAATTGTAGCCACCAGCCTTCTTGCTCCGCTTCATTTTTTGTGGTTCTAAACTAAGATTATGACCTATAGACTTTTTATCATTATTATGAAGATTTTCTTTAATGCTGTTAGTCCCTTGTATTTCATCACAGGGGTTAACCTTTTTACCTGCAATCAAGATGAAATGAGAAACATTTATACAAATCAAACTACCCATGACATCCTTCTAAATAAACTTGGAACAAATTATGCTCCACCAATAAAAATTAGCATTTACAATTCAGTATTCACATAAACATACCAATCAAATGTACATTGTTCAACAATAACTTATGAAGAAGATGAATACTAAAATCCTACAATCAGCAAAACAATACTCAAAACCTTACAAGGCACATTATCATGTAGAAAGGTAATAACCAGTGTGAAATGGTCTAATAATATTTATCTGAACCGTGCATACTAGAGACATTGAAAGTGTCCTAAAATACCAAAATTAGTGTTCAATTTAAGTTGTATAACACTCTTGTTGAATCCTTTAACTGAATCAATTTAGGTCAAATAAACGAAAGCTTGGACTCAGATTTCAATTGAGAGAAAAATCATCAAATAACACATAAGGCACATCAATGTGAGCCCCAATATAGTGAATCATTACATCAAACATAAAGAAAACAACAATAAAACGAAAAAAACAATGTAACAATCTACACAATACAGTTAGAAATTTAAAAAGGAGAAAGAAGAAAAGGAAGACTCAACTGTTAGTGTCAATGGAGGAAAGAGAACGAGGAGAAGAAGTGGAGTGAGATTTAGGGATTTTGGGAGGGAGTTGAAGGGGAGAGCAAGTGAAGGTAGAGATGTCGTCGGGTGGCAATTGTTGAAGGAGTGAATCGTCAAGGAGTGAGAGATCAGATTCCATTAATGTAGCTTCAAAAACTGGTTGCGAGGTCGCCAACAATGGCGGAGGAATTTTGAAAGGGGCCTCAGCGGGAAACCTGTTCAGAATTCAGATAACCCACATTTTCTTCTCCGGTCGGTTTAAAGCTAGGTGTACTTTCGGTTATCAACCGGTTCAAGTCGGGGTGAAAGTTATTCGGATAGCAAATCAAATCAATCCCAAACTAAATTAAAAATATTATTTATAATTTTAAAAATTGGATTGTTATTGGATTGAATTTTTTTTTAATAATATCTGATTCATTAATAAAGAGTCATACGACATCTACATCAGAAATAAAAATTAGCAAATACATAACAACTTTAACCAAAGATAATTCAAAATTAACAAAACTACGATCGTTGTGTATGAGATATGACAATTCTGAACATCGTCTTCCACATCGCTGTTTGACACAACCTTCTACGAGGGGGTCTTTCGATCTGTTGTAGTCTTGAGATAGAATTGAATTTGATGTAGTTGATAGTATTTGCAATTTTGGTGTCTGCTGAAATATCGCATTAATCTCTACCCACAAATCAATTACAAACCAAACTTCATAACTCCAAAGTCTCACGAAGAGAGAAATCAAAACGCAATATATGGGTAGAATTAACCCAATGAATGAGTAGAACAACTCTCCTATAGGGAGAGGACAAATACTTATTTTTATCATATTCTAAACGTTTGAAACGGATAAGTTTAGGGGCTTACCATCAACCAAAAGGTTGATGATAGCCCCAAACCAACAATAGAGGTTAGATTTTTTAGATAGAGAAGAGAGAAAATGAGAGGGGAGAGAGAAACGGCTAAAAACGATAACTATTTTTTGGAATGAATTTTTTAAACAAAATATTTTGGTTTGAATTAGGTTTGAAAATACTAAAATTTGAAAATCAAAATTTTAAACAGAATTAAAATAGAAGCTTACTTTTTTTTTTGAAGATATATAGAAGCTTACTTTTACTTTATACACTAAACTATTTGTTAAGAAAATCTTGTACAACTTGAAGTGCAAATAAAAGATTTTAATTGACAATACTAAAACAATGATGTAAGCATTCATATAACAATATATAATAGGAAAAATTATCGAGAATAATTCCTACTTTTAACGTTTTATTGTGAATAACCCTTACTTTTGATTATTAATAAATAATCCGAAATTTACAATATTTATTCTCACAGCACCTCCCTCCTCAAATTGACCGGATATAGCAGGTAAAGGTCCGCTTTATGACCTGTTTTCTACCTTATAGCTGCTGCCTTAATCTTCCTCTTTGTTACCTCAATTTCTCCATTGTTAACTCAAACCTAGGAGAGAGAAAGTTCAAATCAATCTAATCAATCCAATGTTCCAATTTTACTTTCTTTGGAAACCACGTCACTTTTCTACTTAAAAAATTTGCAATCGGCATCCTACCATTACATATGTTCATTAAATTATAATCTAAAACTCAAAAGATGTATCAATAAACTATAAATAAATACTTACAGGCCATTTTGGACATGAATAGAACCATTCTCCAGCACGAAAACCCTTCTTTGCTGTTGTCAATTTTGCAACAAATCCATACTCACATTTCACACTCTTATTCAAATTTGAACATCTATTGTATGTTTAAGATTTCATTTTGTCCTTCCCATTTTTGCTAATCATCATACAATCTAATAAAAAGAATGTAAAATTCCACATGACATTCTTATAGGGATTTGCCATATGAAATAATTCTTACCTTATCTAATATCAACTTATTCCAATAATATATAAGTGGTATATTGTATCATACATCATATCATATCATATCATATCATACAATCTAATAAAAAGAATGTAAAATTCCACATGGCATTCTCATAGGGATTTTCCATATGAAATAACTCTTACCTTATTTAACATCAAGTACTTATTCTTATAATATATGAGTGGTATATCGTAATTAAATATAATCATATCATACAATACAATCTAATAAAAAGAATGTAAAGTTCCACATGGCATTCTCATAGGGATTTGTCATATGAAATAGTTCTTACCTTAATTTAACATCAACTTATTCTTATAATATATGAATGGTATATCGTAATTAGATATAATCATTTTACATGAAATGTCGTCATTAATCAACTTATTCTAAAATTTAATCATGATAATATATATTTGGATTATTCTTTAAAGTTATATATTTATATATTTTATACTAATAATTCGTGCATCGCACGAGTTTCTATACTAGAGGAGGGGGTGTAACACCTGAATTTCCTCTCGTATCTTGCGGTTTTGGTTTCGTACAGGGGGTATTACAGGGGGGATAAAGGGTCTCCTTGTTGTAGGCCTCATTTAGGCTTGAAGATCTGAAATGGGTTGTCATTAATCAAGAGAGAGTATTGTGTATGTAGATGTGATACAAACCATGATGATCTTGATGAAGTGAGGAGAAAAGTTCTAAGCAATCAACATATCATGGATAAAAGTCCCAATCTATAGTATCATACACCTTTCTTAGATCAAATTTATTCATACAACTGCGTGAGCAATTCTTCCTTGAATAGTGCTTAAACAAATTATGACACAACATAATAGTGTGTGATATGAGTCTCCCTGCCACAAAAGCTCCCTGATTTTGGCTAATAATATTCCCAAGGAACCTCTTCAGTCTAGAGCAAATTAGTTTGGATATGCATTTATATAATGTATGACATTAAGAGATTGGCCTAAAGTACCCCTGGATATATGGGCATGAGACTTTAGGGATCAATGTAATGGTTGTAGCATTCCAAGACTTAAGGAGTTTACCATTCTGGAAGGATGATTGTATAGCTTCAATCACATCTAACCCCACAATAGTTCTTGCTTCCTTGTAAAATTTGTTGTTATAACCATTCAGGCCAGGGGACTTATTATCATCAATACTCGAACTTATTTTATCTCATCAGTAGTACAAGAAAGGTCTAACAGAGGCCACACATCAACTTATAAATACGACATGCTCTTATAACATGCATATTAATTTTGTTCCTATTCTCTAGATATAAAATTCAAACAAGATCTCCCCAATAGTGCATATTAAGACCATGGAACCTTACCCACACAGGAAGGGTAGTGAGACTTTCTTTTTCATAGGTTGTGTTTTTTGACAATGCTTTGACAATAAATGGTTTTTTATCGAACAAAATTCCATTGAAATCGCAAACTATGGCCAAACCCTCTTTTGTTTTCAAACGAAGAATATATGCCCTTAGCAACAGTCCCTACTTTGTCAATTTTAGAAGGATTCTTGATACGCTTCACCAATCAATTACATGAAGTGGAGGGTTTGCTCCCAATACATAGCAGACAACAGATGTGCCCCAAAAGTCAAGTTTTGCTTCAATATCAGAAAAGTTAATCTTAATGGGAGCACGGGGTGTTATATCTGGAGTTTAATTTGAAACACTTGTTGTTGGATTTGTTTCCATAGCCTTTGAATTCGGCTTAGGTAGCACCGAGCCATACTTTGGAGTAGGGTGTTGTGTTGCTGAATGACCAGCCTTGGTAGGTGGCTTGATGGCTACCCGCAATGCCCGGGTCTCAGACGTCGTCAATTTCGTGGGTGAAGCAGCATCTCCTATCCGTGGATGCAGAAGGTTCCACACCTAAAGACTAATTTGTCGTGACGGTAGTGACAGCCCTATTCATCGCCGTTGTCCAGTCACAGTAAAGACTTCTCTCTTTGAGGGTTTTAAGTGAAGATTTGGGACTAAGTCTTCCGTCCTCCATGATTGTACTTAGACCATTAGTTGTCCTTAACGATGAGGATGAACCTTTCGAGGATGCTGATGAGGAGGATAATTGCTTCCTCTATCGCCCTTTCCCACGGGCCATGGCCAAAGTTCAGTAGGCTAAGCTACAGAGTCACGAGAGAGAGGACTTAGAGTGAGAAATACAATTCCTCTTTTATGTTCTTATTGATTGTTCATTACTTATGACATTTCATATTGTTTAGATTACGGCTTGTTTGTGTGCTATATCAAGAATAGGCAACTTGTCAAATCAAAAAATTGTCTCACCTAAGAGAAAAGTAGAGCTATGCTTGAAAATAAAGATGTCTACTTTTGAATTAAAGTAAAACAAGCAGATAAAAGATTTTTCTGAATGAAAAGCTCTTCAACACCTAATAAGAGGCAGGATAAAAAGCTGAAGATACTTCAATGAACATCTAATATAATCTTAAAAAACATAGTAGAGTACGTAGTAATTTGGAGAGGAATAAGATCCTTGGTCAAGAAAGCAAAAATCAGAATAAAATTTCAAAACTCTTTATGGAATATTTGATGAACATCTAATGGGCACTTAAAGGTAGTTGAGCATTGTTTGGGACTAACTTGGTCTTTTAATTGTGCAAATATAACAACCAAATATGAAAGTTAAAAAGTCAACAATATCGTGTAAAAATCAAGCGTATTACCTTTTACTTCAACCACACCATCAACAATATCCCCTAAAAATTTTAAGTATATACCAATGAAAATCAACTGAAGCGAAAACATACAAATTCAATCTTATAAAACAAAAATTAGGAAATTGTATATTTATAAAATAAGCGACGGAAGGGTTTACCCGCAGCTACTATTTTGTGTCGTTACCCGCCTGTTTAGCATAGTGGGCAGGTAGTACCCGTCCATATTTCAATTTTTTCTAAAATTGTTGTCCTAGCCTGGCTGTTTTTTGAGTCGGGTGGGTCGAGTATGGTGAGTAGCCCGCCCACAAATAGCTCTAAACCAAATCTAATAAAATATTATCTTCGATTTCTATTTGCTAGATACACTTCTCCGTTTTATGTGAGAGCTTTTAGAGACATAGCTACTAATATTAAATGGAGGATAGTATAAAATTAACATAGAAGAACAGGTAGTAATAACTGTTGCATCTTGAATGAATAAATGAAATTTGTTTTTTTAATAACACAATAAGGCAAAGAATCCGAAAAAATTATGTAATACGAATCAGTTTAGATTTTTTTACTTTTTCTCAATATCTATATTGATTGACATTTTCCCCTATAAATTTGTTTACTTGGTTATTTATACAGTCAAAATATCACATCCTCCACAAAGCGAGAAACTACCATAATGAATTCAATTTCAAGCGCCCAAAATTCATCAAAGACATCTCCGGTGAAACTTACTGAGGAAAATCAAAAGGAGAAGGTTGAATGGACAAAGGAGGAAAATAAGATTTTTGAGAATTCACTGGCAGAGTTGGATATGAATCGTGTTGATTTCTTTGAACAAATTGCTTTAAGGCTTCCTGGAAAGACTACTCAGCAAATCAAAAAGCATTATGAAGCACTTGTCGATGACATTGCCCGTATAGAATCTGGAGAGTTTGATAGCCTCATCATGTACTAGTAGTTATATCAAATCTCAAATAAAGATATGTTTTACCTGTTTTAATAATATTCAAGTTAAATGAATTTGCATTTAGTTCTTTAAATTCATCAAAATTAGTTTATGCAGTTTCAAATCGTTTTCATTGTTTACAAGTTTGATATAAAAATAAATGATGAGACACTCAAAAAGGACTTAAATTATATTCGTATGACTAGTTTTACGTATTAAGTTGTAAAGTCTAACCAAAACTTATATGTAACACAATTGCGATAAAATTAATTAATCTGTATAAATTTTTATATGTGAAAACATTACCTTTAACTAAAGGAAAATTTGATATTAATAATCAACACTTTTTTTCACTGTCGCAAAATAAACGTTACTCAAAATAATTGAAAGAAGTGTGACTTGAGTCTTGGGTTAATTAGTCATGTGATTAGATGACAATTACTGTGTAGAAGAATTATGTCTTAAAGGTTAAATTAATTAACTAAGATTATTAGACCTTAAGCATGTTTGATTATGGTAAAGGACACATCATTTTGTGATTGGTTTATTTGGGAATCAAACAAGTACATTAGTACAATGTACTATGGGTAGTGGAAACTTGTATGTAAGAAACCGTGGTGGTGCAAATATTGGGCTCCAAGACAAGTATTCTACTGCTAGTACTGGGGACCAAGGGACAAGTGGCACACCCATTTTTCCCATTTGCCTATATATATATGTTGTAGTGCAATATTGTGTACCACTTTCTTATTAATTCTCTACTCAATGTATATAGCTCATACATACACTCCCCATTGATGTAATTCCTTCAACATTGTAATGAGCTTTCAAGCTCTCTATCCTTTAAACACATAATGATACACTAGCCTAGGATGATGGATGTAGCCTAATTAATGGTGAACCACCTTAAATCTTGGTGTTGTTGTTTTATTTACTTTTATTGCTTTAATCACCTTAATACTTGCATATAACCATGTTTCATTAGACACCTTCAAGCCATGGTCGTTAACCTTTCGTGCCACCTTTAGGCCCACGCTTCCGCATACGTTAGCCTACTCTAACAATAATACATATAATATAACTTTAATTTCATGGTTATTAAAATCACGATTCTGATCTACGACTTTACGATTTTGCGACCCAAAAAAACGACCAATTTGAATCGTGGGTAGATACATAATAAGTTGGTAGAATCTTACCATTCTAATTACGATAAATTTTGTAGAGGTAGAATCACAACACGGTTCTACGATCCTACAATTTAGCGATCCGATTTTACAATCATCTTCATTAATTTTACTTTCGATTCAGTATCTAACATCATAGTTTTTAAAAATTAGATTTCTTCATTGGTATAAAGATTCAAAATAATAATTAATTATTTTTCTATTTCATTCTTAAAAAATAAAATAAATTGAATAAAACTTTAATTTATAAGCTTAAACTTTTGAGATGAAAATATTATGACTAATGGCTAAATCAAAAATTAAATCAAATTAATTAATTAAAAGATGTTATATATATATAACTTTGCCCAATTTTAAAAAGTACCAAATAAAAAATTTCTTTTCAAAAAAGTACCTAATAAAATTTTTCTTTTAAAAAAAGTACCAAGAACACAACATAATTATCCAATACGAACACAACATAATATATAACTTTAAGAACATCATCCATTAAAAAAAAATAAAAAGTTCACACATCATCCAATAAAAACACAACATAAGAACATCATCCAATACAAACCTAGAGCAAGTAACGGTTGGTGTTAAGTTGACCGTTTATTAAAAAAAAAAATTATTAGATACTTTTTGACACTTTTTCTTTATTATTATTATTATTATTATTATTATTATTATTGTTATTATTGTTATTATTATTATTATTATTATTATTATTATTATTATTATTATTATTATTATTATTATTGTGTTTGGATGATGTGTGAACTTTTTTATGAATTATGTTTTTAAAGTTAATTATATATTATGTTGTTTTTGTATACGATGATTATGTTGTGTTCTTGGTATTTTTTTAAAAGAAAATTTTTATTAGGTACTTTTTTAAGATGGAAAAAAAAAAGATAACGGAAAACTTAACCCCAGCCGTTACTTGATACTCTTTTGAAAAGAAAATTTTTTGTTAGGTATTTTTTGGAAAATTTTTTTTATTAGGTACCTTTTTGAAAAAAAAAGTTTTTATTAGGTATTTTTTGACACTTTTTTCTATATTTAACTTACTTTTTTTTTCACCACATCTACACAATTCTATTATTTTTCCATAAAATATCCCTATATACTCACAAATTATATTTGTTGCAAAAAATTATATTCAAAAAAAAATTAAGTATATATAATATTGATTATGAAATATTGCATTAATTTGTCCAAAAACCTTGATTTTGTATTTTGATATGACTAAGGGAAGGGTACAATAATATATACTTTATATTTAAAATTCATTAGAATGAAAGAATAATAATTTTTTTTTGCCAATAAATGAATAGTAACTTGATTACTCTTATATCTCTTTAATTTGCTACATTGTGATTAGTCGTGTTCAGAGCCGTGGAACATTTTTGAGGCCTTGAGTGAAAGCAAAACATCTAGTTACTAATTTTACTCGAATAACGTAGAAAATGCAATAAATTTAAAATATCATTACTTAGTTAATTAAATTATCGATGAAAAAACTATCAAAAGATATTCACCAACCAACAACCCAAAAACAAATAACCAATTATTAACAAGACAATAACGTGGCCAAAAACCGTCGCTCATGGTGCTCTTGTTAAAGAGCTTACACCGGTCGTGTTTGGCATAGTAATTTAACTAATTATTAATGGTTTATCAATTACATTTATACACTACTTATATAAAAATGTCACTAACCATTAAATTAATTGTCTAAGTAAATTTAGTAGTGTGGGTTGTTCGAAGTCGTTTTCGAACGTTACAACTTGTAGCGTTTAAAAACCATAAATATAGTGGTTTAGATTTTTTCTAAACTAGGATAGAAACCCGTGTAATGCACGGATTTTTAATATGTTGGTATTTTAGTGAAATTTTATACGAACGAAAATATTAAACGAAGGTGCGTGATAAATTACATACATACATACACTGTAATTAAAAAAAGAATTAAATATAAAAAAACACATAATAGGTTGTTACTAAAGAGTTTATAAGTTTTGAAACACCTCTTTATGTATACATTCTCGATACGATGACATATTTCACCATCCTTATCGCATATGAGAATTTTTAGTCCTATACTACTAGTCACTCTAGAATACAGTAACATAAAATTGTCCATGACTAAAAAAGGCTTAGGTAGAATCAAACCAACATGGGATAATGTTTGATTTTAACTTTTTTTAATATTTTTAATTGTCTATGACTAAAAACAGGCTTAGGTGGTCACATCTTTCTCTTTATACTCCCACATATGTATGACCTTTGCATTGATTTTCCATATTCCCCTATCAATATGTATTTCATTAATGTAATTTAAACTCATTGTTATTGATGAAAATACTGAAGTTTGAGAAAAGAGAAATGGTATGAGCAACTAATTACACTACAAGAAAAGTTATTTTTAGCAACAAAGAAAGTCGTTGCAAAAAACACAGTTTCGTTGCTAAAAATACTTTTTGCAACGACATTCATTGTTGCGGGTACAGCCGTAGCTAAAAATTTTAGCAACGACTTAGGTTGTTGCGCAAGGTTGCAGGTTTTAGCAACGAGTTGTATTGTTGCAAAAAAACATTTTGTTGCAATTCTTTTAATAGTTTTAGCAACAAAATATGTTGTTGCCAAATAGTCATAATTTTTGGCTACAATTATTTTCGTTGTTAAACATGTGTTTTTCACAACAATTATATGTTGTTGCAATTCATGTAATTCTATCTTTTGCAACGACTTTGCTGTAGTGAAAACAATCAAGTAAAACTTATTTTTTGCTGTTTTTAGCGATTGTTAGCGTTGCAAAAAACATATAAACTTTTCGCAACGACCTTGATTTTTTATGAAACAACTTACATTATATACATAAATTAGACAATTAAATTAATAAATAATTTATAACGAACTAAACAAATATCACCATTTAATTAACATTATATATTAACTCATAACCCAAAATATCACACGTCTCTAATAACGTGCGTCCAAAATATACGTAATTCATATACATGTACGGAGCATTTTTCCAAAATAATTCTCCTACCATATACAAGTTTTCCATGCAAAAATTTACAAGTAAAAGGCACTTTGAAGAAGTCCAAAAATATACAAGTGCACATAACTAGCTATTCATCATAACATTCATAACCCAAAACATTGAGTGTCCAAAATGCCAACTTTGTCATTGACTGCAAAAACTATCCAACGAAGAACTGCTTACCTGCACCAAATCATTTTGTTAGTAATTGAAACCAAATGTACCCTAATATTGAGAACTGTATAGAGAAAGCTAGGGTTTTTAACTATATAAATTAAATATAAAACCACAGTCTAAAATCTAAATTAATTCATCTTCATATATAAAGCTTATGCCAAAGACCAGAACCCATGACAACAAAATCCAGACTAAACGTGCCCAAACAAAATCCAATTTCATCCCAAAACAACTTCAAATCTAACACTCTTAATTGGACTAAAATGCCAACCAGCTAATGCCATTGCAACTAAAACTACAACACAAGCCGCCAAGTAATTCTAATTAGACTAAAATGCCAAACAACTAATGCCATTATGACTAAAACTACAACACAAGCCGCCAATACTCCTAATTGGACTAAAATGCCAACCAGCTAATGCCATTGTAACTAAAACTACAACACAAGCCGTCAATACTCCTAATTGGACTAAAATGCCAAACAGCTAATGTCATTGTAACTAAAACTACAACACGAGCCGTCAATACTCCTAATTGGACCAAAATGCCAACCAGCTAATGTCATTATAACTAAAACTACAACACAAGCCGCCAAGTAATCCTAATTAGACTAAAATGCCAAACAACTAATGCCATTATGACTAAAACTACAACACAAGCCGCCAATACTCCTAATTGGACTAAAATACCAAACAGCTAATGCCATTGTAACTAAAACTACAACACAAACCACCAATACTCCAAGTATATATATTAAAAACATGTCGTTTTAAATAGTTGTAAGGCTAAGTATAGATTAAGAAAATGCAAAAGAAAACATCATTTACCTAAAAAGCATTCGTGACAATCATTGAACTTCTTTGCTCTGTAGCTGTTGTAAGATGCTTTGTTTCATTGATTCAATTGCCTTTTGTTGTTCTGCTTTATATTCTTCAAATTGTCGTTGTTGTAGCAATTGACTTTCCATCAACTCTTTGATTTGTTGTTGTTGCTCCTGAATTTTCTCTTGTTGTTGCTCCATAATCTTACGTTGTTCTATTTGTGCTTTTTCTTTAGAATATGCACGTATCCCTGTCCCTTTTCCACGTACATGCCCTGACTTTTGGCCCAGAACTTGAAGCAAAATTTCATCTTGTGTCATTGAATCCCCAGCTGAAGCAACAACATCTTTCAGCTTCACCTATTACATAAACAAGATATATATAATTGTATATTATAATAAAAAAATCATAAAGGGTAAGAAAAATGGGTTGTACATACATGGATTTCTTTTGACCGTGTATCGAGCCATTCTAGTTTTCCTTGATCATTCTTACGAGTGTGTTGGATAAGCCAATTTTATATTGTTATTCATGTCATAGTTTTCCTTGATCATTATAATTTAGTTGATCTGCTTTTATATTGTTATTCATGTCATTGTAGTAAAAGCCGATTTTTATTTCTGCAAATAATAAAATTGTCAAAATTGTAAAGCATGCAGTTTTATTCTTGCCATATATACTCCTGCCATAAATATTGGCTAATAAAATATTTAGTCTTGCCATATAATAATCTGCGGTATTTAAAAATTGTCAAAATTGTAATGTATGCAATTTTATTTTTGTCATATATACTCCTGCCATAAATACTAGTCAATAAAATATTTAGTCTTTCCATATAATAATCTGCGGTATTTAAAAGTTTTCAAATGTGTAATGTATTGAATTTTATTCTTGCCATATATGCTCCTACCATAAATGATGGCCAATAAAATATAAAATAATTACTATAATAATCATTAAAAATCCTTGGTCATAATGTCGTTTTAAAATTGTAGAAATTTTGTCTCAGTTGTCAAAATCTCTAGTCATAAATAAAATAATCACTATACTATTATTGCGTTAAATAAAATAATTACTGGTCAAAATCCTTGATCTCATTGTTATTATTGCCATGTAGTAAGATAATTACTATACTATACATTAAAAATCCCTGGTCATAAATAATCCTGTTATATTTAAAAATCCTTGGCCATAAATACTCCTGCCATAAATACTGGCCGATAAAAAAATTACACTTGTCACTCTCATATTCATTCATGTTTTTCTATACTATACATCAAAATTAATATAGTGTATGATGATAGATAGATTTATATTAACAAATCATGTTCGTATAACCATTATAATTGCTACTTTTATTTCTGAATAAAATTAATGTACACAGTTAATTAGCCAATTAAATATTAGACTATTACAATTGTAAAGAGAGGAAAACAATTAGTAACCACACAAATACGTGAACATTAATGGGGAATATGCCATAAATATATATTCACATATATTAGTAGTACAATCTAATACAATAAATTTTTGGAAAAATTTTCAAAAATAATTTAACATTTTACTCATCCGCTATAAATAATTATACTTATTGATAATTTTCTGATAAATATATATTTGCACCCAATGTACCCGATGTAAAATGAGAAATGTGGCCCGTCTGGAATTTAGGATCTGGGTGAGTGTGGGTGGTTTACATATATATTAAATAATAATTTAAAGATAAGCTTATTCACGACAGGTGATTAAAATGATGAATTATTTTACACAATATATATAAATGGAAACTCCAGCAACTGCGTAATAAACTAATAATCAACCTTTTGTTATAAAATATAAATAATTTATTTATCCCTAATTGCATGATAATGACATATTTTAAACAAATAAGGTACTTACAATTGGCATAATTGCATGATAATGACAGCTCCAACCACCTAAACCACCTAGTAAACTAATGGAAGGAAAAAAGGTTTATAGTAATAATGGAGTAATAAAATACACTTTATTTTATTCACCCTAAATGTCTCATTTTATTCTATCTGTTTATTTACTTATTAAGTCGACAGTTTGAATTATGCATAATTAAAAATTATACTAACTAATATCTCATTTGATTATACTCTGATTATTCTCTACGTTTCTCAAAGAAGTAAAGGATGTACACATGAATTAAAAAAAATAGAATATTTTAGAAGATATATCTAATATTTTATTGAATAAAAAATCTGAGTACTTTAATATTTAATATTAAGAAAATGAGGGGGCCTATTTATAAATGTATAATGTATGTCTTAAAATGAAAATGAGACAATTGAGATAAACTGCCTAAATAAGGAAATGAGACAACCAAAATTGTTAAAATCGTAATTCTACTTAGAATCTCGTTTAGAAAGGTAGGATCGAATCGTAAAATCGTACGATACTACAAATAAACTTAAATATTTTAAAAATATCTAGTTTCTTATTATTATTATTATCAATTTTAAAATGTTAAATTTATGAATTAAAGTTTCTTTGACTTAATTTTTAAGAATATATCGAAAACTTTTTAATGATTAGTTTAAATCTTTATACCGATCAAGAAATTTATTTTTATAAGTTTTCATGATGGAACATTTGAATTTTAAGTGTATATTTGAAAAATACTTAAAGGATGGTACATCACAAAAAATTTATAAATATTGTAGAGTTGTGTTATAATTTTTCCTCGAAAAATTTTATTCTGACTAGAATTGTAAGATTCTACCTACGATTCAAATTGCTCGCTTGTTTTTGGATCGTAAAATCGTAGAATCATAGATCAAATCGCAATTTTAACAACGACGGATACAATTAAAAAAAATTGGGAGAGTATAAAGAAAACGACATCACCACGTGGCAACCCAATAATCCATAATCCATAGTGATTAAATAAAAGATCACCGATGTTGTCACTTTAACCAAAGTCCCAAAAGACGTGACAGACCCTTTTCTAACACTTTCCTTAATTACCATTAATACCCTTCCTCAAAATCCATATTTCCTTTTTTAAAGATGTAAATCTTAACAATTCGAAGACTAAATAAGTAAATATGGGATTCAAAACGACAATATCGAAAAATGGACATTTGCTTCGTTATTAAAATAAATAAAATAAATAGTTACCAAACAGGCAGATAGTAATGGGTAAAAGGGGAAACACAAATTTCTGGACGAGATATGTCTTTGAGAAATTAATTTTAATTAAGTCAGTCTATTATGGTTTTTAAAATCATATCATACATCATATCATACAATCTTATAAAAAGACTGTAAAATTCCACGTGGCACTCTCTCAGTGATTTGCCATATTGAATATATCTTACCAAAATTAGCATTAATTCATTCATTTAATATATGAGTAGTATTCACAATTAGATATATTTTGTTAAATTATCTTGGAATATAATATTTTTGAATATAAAATCATACAATCTTATAAAAAGACTGTAAAAATTTCACATGGCACTCTCTCAGTGATTTGTCATATGGAATATGTCTTACCAAAATTAGCATTAATTCATTCATTTAATATATGAGTAGTATTCACAATTAGATATATTTTGTTAAATTATCTTGGAATATACTATTTTTGAATATAAATGACGCATAAAATTTTCATTTAATGTTTCTTAGAATGTACATTTTTTTATGTTGAAGTATTTGCTAATTAATAAAATTTTTCGATTGACATTATATTATCTTAAATATTTATCACGAAACAAAACATACATGACAATCAAAAATTATTTTGAGAATGACAAAAAATCATAATACAAACATTGTTAAAAGATTACAAAGATTTGCTTTAAGAAGTATGACAACTTTAATTAGTACTTATATTAACAACCAGATTTATATTCATTAGAAGCATATATTCTAAAATTCTTTTCTAAAGTATACAAAATATTATAATTTTATACTAATAACATGCAATTACATCTTTATTTAGAATATAATATTTATAATAAAAATTTGTACTAATAATTTCGTGCATTGCACGAGTTTCTATACTAGTATAATTAAATAACAAATTCTTATTTGAGACTGTCTATACGATAGACATTTTTAGTTTTGGAGCTGGGCCTATTTATAAATTAAACAAAAAAACTGATGGGTGGTTTTGCAAGTTAAAAGGAACATATGGGCCGGCCTCTTGAGAGACGTCTATACTATAGACGGTCTTGCAAGAGAAGGTCTGATAAATAAAATAAATAGTTACCAAACACGTATATAGTAATGGGTAAGAGGGGAAACACATATTCCTCAGTGAGACGATCTCTTTGAAAGATCAATTCTAATTGAGTCGGTCTATTATATGGTTCTTAAAATATTATAAATAGACATAAAAAATGACGTAAGTAGACATTTAAGATATTGTAAGTAAATATTAATGATACGGTACGTAATCATCATGAATAATGTAAATAGGCATTATAAATATAATTAATGGGTATTAATCTTTAATGGGTTGGACTTAAATTATATCTCTCAAAAAGACGGTCTCTCCATAGGATACTTGAAAGGAAATTTATAAATATTGTGCACTTAGGTAACCGGAAACCGGCTTTTGCGGTTTTCAGTTCGTCATACATTCTTCCATTTATTTGCCCATTTCTTCCTTAAATTTTTCCTAGGGTTCTGTCAGCATTCACCTCACTCTCTCCTTCTCTCTCTTGACTCTGCTGTCCTGTGTGAGTTAACTATTTCGTCAGTTTCTTTTTTTCTTTTTTTTCTTTCTAATCGATCTTTTGATTTTTGTTTGTGATTTTGGACTATTTTTTCTTACGATTTTCATTTGATACAGAGTAGTTTTTTTTTTTTTTTTTTTTTTTTTTTTTTTTTTTATATATATATATTTTTTATATTTTTTATATTTTTTTTTGGTATGATTTACATAATACAATGCAGTTCTTGATTTTGAAATTCTCTTTGTGATTTTCTTGAATTTTTTATTAGTTTTCTGTTTCTCCGTTTTTGTTAGTAGTTTCCGCTCCATTAAATTCTACTGCTGTTTTGTTTTAATTTTTTTAGTTTTTTTTGGTATGATTTTAATTACAATGCAGTTCTTGATTTTGAAACTCTCTTTGTGAGTTTTCTCGAATTTTTTTGTTAGTTTTCTGCTTCTCCGTTTTTGTTTGTAGTTTCCGCTCCATTAAATTCTAGTGCTGTTTTTTTTTAAAAAAAAATTAAATTTTTTTATTTTTCAACAATTGGGATGTTTACATTTTTTGCTTTTCTTGAGATATGTGTTTCTCAATTTTGGTGATACCCCAAAAATATTTCTTGTTGGCTTGTTGCTACCCCAAGAATTTCGTTTTTTATGTTTTGTGGTTTATCTTTTTCTAGAAGAAGCCTGGTTATTTGACAAGAAAATATCATTTCAGTGACACAGTTGTAATTGCATTTTGGCAGGGTTGTCGTGTTGGGGAGCCAGAGAAGGTTTAGAGCATAACTTATTTTGACTGCTGGTAATGTTGTTCATTCTGTGCATGTTAGAAAATGTTGTATAAGCTTTTAAGGTTATTTGATATTTGATTAATTGACTATACTTTAGATCTTCTTAGGCTGGTTTGTCTTTGATCTTGTTTCTGGGTTTTAAGTCTTTTGCTAATGCTTCATATATTTCAAATCTGCATTTTGGGTTTTCTTTGTTGCTTTATTATTTTGGGAAACAGGGTCTATTTGTGGTGCATTTTTAGCAATTGTGTCTGCATGTGTGTCTGGCATTTGAGACTGTTAATTTGTGGAAGTTTTTGATGCTTTCGTACAAAATTAAATGTTGGAATATTCGTACTAGTGTTGTGACCTCTTCGTATTTGTTGGTAAATGAAGAATATAAATGCAGTGTCTGTCTAGACTGGTAATTCTTCGTTTCTATTGGTGATTTTTTTTTGGTTTTGTACTTTTCAGGTTTTCGATTGTTCGAGGTTCATTTGCTTATCCATCTCAATTTTCCACATTCTGTTTTCTATGCTGAGTGTTTTTAGTACAAATGTAAAAATTCATAAGGACATAGGAGTGCTTGAGTGATTGAGTTGGTGAATGAAATGGGTTTTCAAGTGATAATCTTTTTTGCTTTTTGTGCCTTGATTAATGTGGTCTTTTTTTCTTCTGCAGTCTGAAGTATATTTAATTCATTGACATTTCCTCCTTACATGGTTTTCCTTAATATTGATTGATTTTCCAAATTGAATGCCTTTGGGTCATATTCTCTTTTCCCTTATTTCATGTTGTTAGAGTAAAATTTTTTGGCACATTGTCATTAAATTATCATGATGTGTACCTTTAGATTTATGTGTTATTGATTAATGATTGTATTTGCTAGCAGTTGTTTATGTATAAGGTCTGCTGTCATTTACCTTGCTTTGTGTTGGCTAAAACCTGTAGAAGAGTATGGATTCCCATGATGGAAACGGATCGGCTGAAGCGTTGCCTCCACCTCCACCTCCTCCAGCTGAAATCCCCCCAGACGTTGTTCCCATTAAAGCAGAAGATCCACCAAAGAAGAAACGTCTTCCTATGGCTAGACGTGGTCTTGGTACTAAAGGACAAAAGATACAATTGCTCAGTAATCATTTTAAAGTCAGTGTGTCTAATGTGGACGGTCACTTCTTTCACTACAGTGTATGTTTCTATCCCCTTTTGGTGTCTCTAAAAATATTTCCATCATAAATATAGCTAATACTGCTACATAACATGCACAGGTCAACCTCATGTATGAGGATGGTCGCCCTGTAGAAGCTAAAGGTGTAGGCAGAAAAGTGCTTGATCGGGTTCAGGAAACGTATGACACGGAGTTGTCCGGCAAGAGCTTTGCTTATGATGGTGAAAAGAGTTTGTTTACTGTCGGAGCACTGCCAGGAAATAAGCTGGAGTTTACTGTTGTTCTGGATGAAGTCACTTCAGCTAGGTAATGGATAGTAAATTGCCACAGCTTCTCTATTTTTTTACTTTTGAAGTTGAATTCTGTTACTAATGGTTGATGCTACTTTGTTCTCTATAGGAATAATAATGGTAATGCAAGTCCTGATGGGCGCGATGATCCAAATGAAGGTGATCGAAAGAGAGTACGACGCCCGTACCACTCAAAAACCTTCAAAGTTGAACTTAGTTTTGCGGCCAAGATTCCTATGCAGGCCATAGCAAATGTGATACGTGGCCAGGAAAATGAGAATAGTATGGAAGCCTTGCGAGTGCTTGATATCATCTTGAGACAACATGCTGCTAAACAGTAATGATTTGTCACTTGCTCATGAAATGTTGACTTGTGTTTGTCATCACTTTTTTTCTTACATTTTTGCTTCTTTCAGGGGGTGTTTACTAGTTCGACAATCTTTTTTCCACAATGATCCTAAAAACTTCGCAGATGTAGGGGGTGGTGTCCTTGGTTGTCGAGGGTTCCACTCTAGCTTTCGGGGTACTCAGTCAGGCTTGTCTCTCAACATAGGTAATTGGGTTCAATTCTTAGCTTTTTTATGAACATTTCCTTTTTTTGTGTGTATGCTGGTGCTTATCTTGACTTGATGTTGAACAGATGTGTCTACTACTATGATTATCCAGCCAGGACCTGTTGTCGATTTCTTGATTGCTAACCAGAACGTTAGAGATCCATTCTCAATTGATTGGACTAAGGTAATATTAATGCTTCACTTAATGCGGCTATTCAGTTTTTTGGTATTAGAAACTCTCGGTCATTTTTTAACTGTGAATACGCTGCAGGCAAAAAGAATGTTAAAGAATCTGAGGATCAAAACCACAACTTCAAACCAAGAATTCAAAATATCGGGGATTAGTGAAAAGCCGTGCAGAGAGCAGACGTATGTTTACGTGTTTCTCCTATTAAGCTATCTTCTGATTGATTGTAGCAATTAAATTAAGTCCTTTGCTTGTTTATACAATGAAGGTTTTCATTGAAGCAAAAAGGTAATGAGAATGGTGAAGCTGAATCAGAAGTCACTGTCTATGATTACTTTGTCAATCATCGCAACATAGAGTTGCGCTACTCTGCTGATCTACCGTGCATCAATGTCGGCAAGCCTAAGCGGCCAACTTACTTTCCGCTGGAGGTGAGTTTAAATATTGTGGTCCACCCAAGTTTTGTCTGAGTTTTTTTTATTAACTTTGTCCATTTGTTGCAACTTAATTTTGCAGCTGTGTTCACTAGTGTCACTTCAGAGGTATACAAAATCTTTATCCACTCTTCAGCGTGCTTCACTTGTGGAGAAATCTAGACAAAAGCCTCAAGAGAGAATGAGCGTTTTGTCTCATGTAGGTGCCATAATCCTTATAGTACACATTGCTTGCTTGTCATATAAGTTTAATGATATCTTTTTTTGGTTACTGAGCTGGCTTTGTCCTCGTTGATGCAGGCTTTGAAGGTTAGTAATTATGATGCTGAGCCGTTGCTTCGTTCTTGCGGTATCTCTATTAGTAGTGCATTCACTCAAATTAATGGGCGTGTTCTTCAAGCTCCTAAGGTGATTATTTGGTTTAAATCATTGTCTCCTGTATCTCATGCTCGCTTTCATTATAATATTACTTTCTTAATTTTGTCTAATCTTTGGATCTCTGAGTAAAAAGTAATTCTTGGGATTGTAATTTTTAACTTGATTTCAGTTGAAAGCTGGAAACGGGGATGAGTTCTTTCCTCGGAATGGGCGTTGGAATTTTAACAATAAGGTGTGCTTCTGATATTAGTTGAGTTGAAGCTTGGTGCTTGGCTGCTTGCTATGTTTCTCACAATTTGTCCTTTTACAGAAACTTGTAGATCCTGCCAAGATAGAGCGCTGGGCAGTGGTAAATTTCTCTGCTCGATGTGATACTAGGAATCTCGTGAGGGATCTGATCAAGTGTGCTGAAATGAAAGGCATTGTAAGTCTTTATTCATAATTTTAAGTGTCATTTTATGTAATTGATTGAAATTACTATGTATATACTCACGAGAAAATGCATTTCAGGGCATTGAGCCACCTTTTGATGTCTTTGAGGAGAATCCTCAAAACCGACGTGCACCACCACTTGTACGAGTGGAGAAAATGTTTGAGGATGTTCAATCCAAACTCCCTGGTGCTCCTAAGTTTCTTCTATGCCTTCTTCCAGAGAGAAAGAACTCTGACCTCTATGGTAGTTTTTTTGTTTTAACCTGCATTACTTGAGATTCATAATTGAGGTTTTGTGTTTGCTATAGATGTCTACTTGATTTGTAGGCCCCTGGAAGAAAAAGAATCTTGCTGACTTTGGAATTGTGACACAATGCATGGCTCCCACTCGAGTGAATGATCAGTATCTGACTAATGTTCTTTTGAAGATTAATGCCAAGGTGAGGCTTAACAAGATATTTGTTGAATTCTTTATGCTCTCATTAGAAGTGTGTGGCATCTCATGTTTTTTTATTTTTTTTTTTATTTTTTTTATATAGCTTGGCGGTCTCAACTCAATGTTGGTTGTGGAGCATACTCCTTCAATACCTTTGGTATCAAAGGTTCCGACAATCATTCTTGGTATGGATGTATCTCACGGGTCACCTGGACACTCTGATGTACCATCAATTGCTGCTGTATGTATCTTTCTGTAGACTTCTTTTCACCCCTCCCCTCAAGAAAGCAATATACTTATTGGTTCTACTTGCTCTATAGGTTGTGAGCTCAAGGCAGTGGCCTCTGATTTCGCGATACAGAGCGTCGGTGAGGACTCAATCTCCAAAAGTTGAGATGATCGACAATCTGTTCAAACCCGTATCCGAGACTGAAGATGAAGGCATTATGAGGTATTGGAGTGTTCATTTGTGTGCTATGGGCACAAAAGTTGTGTGATTTTTCCTGGAATTTTAGTAATTGGTCTTTTTATTCTATCAGGGAAAGTCTGCTTGACTTTTACATGAGCTCAGGAAAGAGAAAGCCTGAACACATTATAATATTTAGGTATGAGTTTTATTTTGACTAGTGTAAGTTACCTTTACCCTTTGCCGTTAAAGGTATGGCCTTTTAATGGAATTGGGTATGGAAGGTTGTTCCTACCCAGAATTATATCTGCACGTTGTTCCTCATTCTCTTCTTGATCAATGTAGAGATGGTGTCAGCGAGTCACAGTTCAATCAAGTTTTGAACATTGAGCTGGACAAGATCATTGAGGTTTTCTTATAACTAAGCATACTTCCTATTATGTTTGTCTTTTGCTAAATAAAAGCAACTCAATATTTATAAATTCTTTAATATGCAGTCGTGCAAATTCCTTGATGAGAAATGGAACCCAAAGTTCGTGGTGATTGTTGCTCAGAAGAATCACCACACGAAGTTTTTCCAGCCGGGCGCTCCTGAAAATGTTCCTCCAGGTATATACTGTAGTATTGGTGTACATGCTGATGCTGTGAAGACTACTGCTAACAATCTTATAATGTTACTCCTTTTGTGTCGTGCAGGTACTGTAGTTGATAACAGTGTGTGTCATCCAAGGACATATGACTTCTATATGTGTGCACATGCAGGAATGATTGTAAGTACAACACATACTTGCCTTTTAGGAATGTTTGATGTCTTCTTTAGTCATGTAGTCTAGGCTTCATTGTCCATTTCTGTAATCCTTTGTCAACATTAGGAGTGGTAGAAGGCTTTTTTAGCAGTTGCATTAGCTTTAGCTTGTTCTCAGTTGACGTCAGCACGATGAATTTGTATTGCTAACATTGACTGGTAATTGATTGGGTTGCAGGGTACTACCAGGCCTACCCACTATCATGTTCTGTTGGATGAAGTGGGTTTTTCACCTGATGATTTGCAAGAGCTTGTCAATTCTCTATCCTATGTGTATGTATCTTATCCCTGACTGCTAAGTGGGTTCTTTTGAAAAGCAAACTTATAATGTGTTGTGTTGTCTTGTGTTGTACAGGTATCAGAGAAGTACCACTGCTATTTCTGTTGGTAAGCGTCCGATCTATTCACTTAATTTGAATATCGCAGCTATATTACTCCTAGATTACAGTATCTCTAAACTGAATTTGGTTGGTCGTTTTTTGTGCAGTTGCCCCGGTGCTCTATGCCCATCTAGCTGCCACACAAATGGGACAGTTTATGAAGTTTGAAGACACTTCGGAGACCTCATCTAGCCACGGGGGTATGACTTCAGCTGGTTCTATACCTGTGCCACAGCTTCCGAAGCTCAATGAAAACGTGTCGAGCTCGATGTTTTTCTGCTGAAGAGGGCTACCTCTTTGGTGTAAATATTAAAGTTTATGCAAGTGAAGTTGGGCTTGGGCTGTTAGCTTTTGTTTTAAAGTGATTTGACACTTTTGGTATTCTATGCTCTGACTTTTGTAAAAAGGCAACAGCAGTAAGTTTTTCCCTAACAGAATGCTTTGGATGCTTTTTTACCATTAGCCGTTTAAGTTTTTATCAGTTGAACTGTGACTAAAATCTGTGTTGCCAATCCCATTTATGTCTTTTTAGGGTTTATTAATGTTTTAGAGACACTAATAATAGTAGTAATAGAAATAGTACATGGGCAAATATTAAGTGTAGGTTGAGATAAAAGGAAGTGTTAGGTGAGAATTTTACTTATGATTTTGAAGAACGAAGTTTTTACATTATTATTATACCCATTATACCCAGTGTATCCTGCTCATAGAAAAGCTATGGATAGAATTTGAGGAGGAAAGGATGGTGATAATTCTTACCCATAAAGGAGAGCGCGGCCGAAGGAGATTGTTGGCTTGAGATAGATAAAGAGAAGTATCTACACGGGAAAGATAACTACGAATGAAATTGATATTTATTATTAATGCTTTTATATTCTTGATTTGGGAAAATGAAAAGATAAAAAGCATTCTTGATTTTGGAAAATGAAAAGAAAAATGTATCATAAAAGCGTGTTTTGATTTTAACATTTCAAAATATGAATGAATATGGACCTGCACCTAACTTTAGTAAAATTTTCACATGGCTAGAGAAATCTAAAGCATTATTCGAATACAAATATAGAGGGTATTATTTTCTTTTATTTGGGTATTAATTTTAGAGGAGAGGAATTTAAAAGGAAGAGATGTAAAGGGATTAAATATTTGTTGTCAATTTAATCCTCTCTTATGCAAAGGGAAAAAAAATTCACTTCTATATTCCTTTATTCCTAAACAAATAAGAAATATTTAATATATTTTTTTAATATATAAATATTTAATATTTTATTCCCTTTCTTTTATTTCCCTTCCTTTCTCCATACTAGATTTTTATCCAAACATCTAATAAAGAGTATACTTTTTTTCTTTGATCCATAATAAAGAGTATACTTGAAACTTTAGAAATTGTAAGGAGCAAGAGTTAGTTTATAAATTGTACCTAAGAGAACTTCGCAATTTTGAAATAGATAAGATTATGAATCAAAAAAAATAACAAAACAAGACCCAGATCAAACTATTCCAAAAACTAAGCGTCTGTTAGCTTTGGGCACAGGTTTGGAGCTGTTCGCAGTTACTAAGTGCGAACAGAGGAAGAATTTTCAAAAAAATAAGTCAGGGCTGTTCGCAGTTACTAACTGCGAACAGGTCAAAATAGTCAACAAGGTTGTTCGCAGTTACTAAGTGCGAACAGCCCTGACTTATTTTTTTGACAATTCTTCCTCTGTTCGCACTTAGTAACTGCGAACAGCTTCAAACCTGAGGTCTGGGCATTTGACGCTTATTTTTTGGAAAAGTTTGATTTCAATCTTATTCCATTACTTTTTTTGTTTAATGATCTTATTTGTTTCAAATTTTCGAGAACTTCTAACTATTACCTCCATCTTAATGTTTCTTGTTATAACTAAGAATATGAAGTAAAAAAAAATCTTTTACGGCCCACTTAGTTAACAGTATTAATTGGTGGTAATAAAAATAATTTGTAATGAATATTTTCCGGATATGTATCATGTCGTTTCCAATGAAATGAAAGTTTGAACATAAAAAGTTTTTTTATTCACAAGTTTTCATTACCACCATCTAATACCACACGATCAAATAATAATACATTGGAAATTGCAAGCGACGATCTCAATATGAGACGGATAGCCCAATCGGTCCGATTATAATTTTTCTTAATATGTGATCAATAATTGATCTATTTAAGGTCATAAATACCTATAAAGTAAAAATTATTTTTTTATAAGTTATAACTTATCATAATTGATCACATCAAAGTCTAAGTTGATCACTTTTAGATCAAAATTAAAATTTTTTGTAATGAAGCTGGCAAACACTATGAGCTCTTGATCATTTTCAAGAGCACTACACCTATTACTGTTCGATTATTAAAGAGTACAACCACTCTTATGTTTCATTTAGAACCATCAATTTGCATAGCATAAGAGTAATTGTATTGTACAATGTTTTAACCCTATTATTGATAGTGCTATTGACCTTTCATTTGTTGTGTGATTATTCATTTACAAAATAATATCATTTTATTACCTCCGTTAGAAAATTGTGAAAAAGAACCATATTTAGGTAGAAATTGATCATTTTTAAAGTTAAAATTGATCATTTTCTTCTTCTCGGCCTCCCATTTCAGTTGATCAGATCCAAGGCATTGAGGTTCGTGTTTCGGATGTTATGAGAGATTCCTTGTTGTGCCAATATTCGAAAGAGGAGGTTCTTATTGCTTTGAAAAGTATGCATCCCGAAAAATCTCCTGGTCTTGATGATCTTTCAGCTTTGTTTTATAACAAGTTTTGGGAATTGTTGGGCAACAAAGTGAGTGATATGGTTGTTCGTTTTCTTAATAATGGAGGTATGCCGGATGGTATCAATGATACTATTGTTGTCCTTATTGCGGAGGTTAAGCCTAAAGAAATGGAGGATTTGCGACCCCTTAGCCTTTTCAATATTTCTTATAAATTGATCTCTAAACTGCTTGCGAATAGATTAAAGGTTATTCTTCCAGACATTATTGATGATAATCAGAGTGCATTCGTTTTGGGTCGGCTTATCACGGATAATGTTCTTCTTGCTTCCAAAGGTGTTTCATTTCATGAAAATTAGTTCGGCTCGAAAACGTGTTTTTATGGCTCTTAAATTGGATAAGAGTAAGGCGTATGATTGAGTTGAGTGGGATTATTTGAGTGGTAGTATAATAAAGATGGGATTTTCGATGCTTTGGGTTCATCGTGTTATGGAATGTGTGTCATCGGTTTCTTATTCTTTCTTGGTGAACGATCATCTCACTAGTTCTTTGATTCCTCAGAGGGGCCTTCGTCAGGGGGATCATTTTTCGCCTTACTTGTTCCTTTTACGTGATCAGGGCTTGGGTGCTTTGATCAAACAAGCCTATCACTCAAAAATACTCTGTGGTATATCTATCGCTCGAGGGGATTTTATTATTTCACATTTTTTTCGCCGTTGATAGTATTATTTTTACTTGAGGCTTTGACTATTAAGAACATTTTGAGCCATTATGAGGAGATGTCGAGGCAAAAGGTGAATGTGGACTAGGGTGAGATCTCTTTTAGTAGTAAATTTGATGCTCGTTCTCGTTGCATTATTAAAGATTATTTAGGCTTTGTTGAGGTCACGATGGGCCTTCCCACTATTTTGATAAGTCCAAGAGAACTTCTTTTACGGCTTTACGTGATAGGGTGTGGAAGAAATTACAGGGGTGGAAAGAGAAATTACTTTCAAGGGTTGGGAAAGAGGTTCTCATTAAAGCAGTTGTTCAGGTAATTCCTACTTATGTGATGAGTTGTTTCAAGCTCCCCACTGGTTTATGGAAAGATATTAGTAGTATCATCCGTCGCTTTTGGTGGGGTATCCCTAAGGAGTGACGTGGTATTTGTTGGCGATCTTGCGAACATTTGTGTAGACCTATGATTGTGGCGGGCTTGACTTTCTTGATTTTGAAATTTTCAACCAAGCCATATTGGCAAAGCAATTTTGGCGCTGCATTCACGTCAGGACTCTTTGATTGCGAGAGTATCAAGGCTCGTTACTTTTCTCTTAGTGACATTTGAAATCCTAAGATCGAGTCTTACCCTATTTTTCGGGTGGCGTAGCATCTAGGGATCTTAGAATCTTTTAAAGCAAGGAGTAAGATGGAAAATTGGGAACGGTAAGCAAATGCGGGTCTGGGGTGTTGCATGGCTCGATGGGCCTGGTTCGGGTCGAATTATTCAACCTAGGCGCGAGTTGGCAGCTGAGTCGACGATTGATATTTTTATTGATCCCTTGAACAAGGTTTGGAAAGAAGATTTGATTCGTGAGGTTTTTCTTCCTTTTAAAGCTAACAAAATTCTTAGTACCCCAATTAGCCGTTCTTCTTCTGTGGATGACATTTGTTGGGCTCTTACTAGTGACAGGATTTTTAGAGTCAAAGATGTGTATTCTCATGCCATTGCTAATAAAGAGTTTGCTTCAACATCGTCGCGCCCAAATCCGATTAGGGCTAGATTATGGTAGATTAGGGTGTCTCCTAAAGTTCATGAGTTCTCTTAGCGTGCGTGTTGGGACATTATTCCCCATGGCAGTAATCTTTGTCATAAGGGTATTTCCGACTATCTTTTTTGTTTTTGTTGTGGTGATAAGGAATCTATGCGACACATTCATTATGATTGCCCTTGGTTGAAACTTATATCGCTCCCTCAAGCCTTCTTTTTTATTCTTATCGAGATATGCTGTTTTGATTGTGGAATGGCAAAGGAAAAGCGGCTGTTGAAAAGTTCGTTACCCTCTCTTGGCAAATTTGGAAGGCTCGCAATGAAGCGATATTTGATAAAAATCATGCCCCTCCGAAACTTTGTGTTTGAAAAGCTCTAGACTGGTTTTCAGAGTACCATAAGGCCCTTGCTTTTGAGTTTGTTAAGGCTGGTATTGCTCGATGGGATGCAGTTTGGCAGTGCCTCCCCTTCTGGTTTTATCAAAATTGATGTTGATGGGGTCTTCTCCCACCTAGACGATAAGCATGTCATTGGTGTGGTAGCAAGGGACAATGAAGGGCCTTCATTATGGCTAGGTCTCATACCTTATGGTTCGATGGGTCTGCTGAGATGGTGTAGGCTAAGGTAGTGTTTGGCCAAGCTTTTTAAACAACTTTTGCAACAGAAAAGCTAAAACTTGGCCAAACACTGTGTTTCCGAGAAGTTGAAATAGTCTTGAAAAAAGTTAAAAACAACTTCTATAAGGGTCAAAAGGAGAAGCTACGAATTGCAACTTTTGCTCCTAACTTCGCAAAGAGCTTCATACTTTTCTCGTTTTATGTTAAAAAAATTCATATATTTTATCCAATTAACTATGAATTTTTTTATTACTTTTATTTTTATTTTTTCATATTTTCCTGCAGAATTCAAAAATTATAATTCATTTGTTATCACAACCAACATCCCAATTATTTTTTTTATCGAATATTATTCGATCAAATTACATCAAAATTTCATATATGTTTTATCTTTAAATTTATTAACATAATTAAATATGTTTTTCTATATAGTAAATTGTCAAATTTGGAATTTATTTTATTTTTCAATTACTTAATTTAGTGTATTTGAATTTTTTTTCTAACATTATAATGATTATTTTTTAGTGTATGCTATTTGTTTTTGGGTGTTTTTCTTAAATTGATGCTTTGTGACTCGACTATTTTTTAATGTATGTTATATGTTTTTCCATCATATAACAACACTAACGTTAAATAAACATAAGTAAAAAAAAGGCAAACACACAAATTGTATTTGTTTCCCAAAAATTATTTTTAAAAATATGAGGCCAAACACATCTGTTTCTAAAAAGTGTTTCTCTAGAAACAGTTTCTACAGAATTACTTTTAGGAAACCAAAGTTGATTTCCAAAAGTTAGGCCAAACATTTGCGGGCTTTAAAATTGGTTAAGAAGCAAGGGTGGCAAAATCTTATTATAAAAGTTGATTGTAAGTTGATCAGGGAAGCTCTTTCTGGCTTTCGGCATCGGACTTTTCATGTCCAAACCATTGTAGATATTTGCTTAGCTTTTTATTCACGACTCTGCTTCCTTGTCTTTTATGTTTTGATCCCTAATTGTAATGGGGGAGCTCATAGATTAGCCACATGGGCTACTTCTGGTTTTAGTGACGAGGTATGGGTTAATATAGCCCCAACTTGGATTGTGGACGCTTTGTATTCAGATTTTTCTAATATTGAATCTTAGCCTTCCCCTTTTTTCAAAAAAATAATTCGCTTATGTGAATAAGTGTACCTTCACAAATTGATTTTCAAAAAAATAATATTGAATCTTAATTATTTTACCGGATAAAGTTGGAATTATTCAATTTACTGATTTTCAAAGTTTTTTTTTGTCTTTTTTACATTTTATTTTTGCAGGTTAATGAGCTTTAACAAAAATTTTAATTTGGGTTTAATCTTCAATACTTCCTCCGTTCTTATTTACTTGCAACATAATTGACTTCGACACTATTCATTTTGCAAATTGACTTTTATATTGTCGGTAACCTATAAGTTAAACATAGTCATATGAGATCTTGTTTGAATCGTCTAGATTCAAAGTTTATTAATTTAGAGTTTTCATAATTTTTCAATATGTATAATTAGAAATATTAACGATTGAATTCGTACATTGGGGAATGTGAAAAAGTAAATGGTGCAAGTAAATAAGAACGGAGGTAGTACATTTTAAGAATTATCTAGTTTCCGTTTAAATTTTGAGGACGAAAGCCTACAGTATGATACATACAAACTTTTTTTTTTAACTTTGAGATTTCGATTAAGAAAAATGTGTACTTCCTCCGTTTTAAAATATTTGCTACTGAGTGTGGCATGTTGTGTGGGAAAAGGTCAGTATTAATAGCAGGTATTATGAGACGGAGAAAATATAAACTTGATAGATAAATGACTATATATATACATACATATATACGTCTATGACCTTACATCTACATATATCATTCAACATTTATAGATAAATAAAATCCTTACATTTGAAAGAAATTAACCTAGTTGACTTGAGATATTATGGACAAGCTAGCAACTAGCTTAATAAGCAACTTGATAAATCGGAGTGGAGACAAAAAAAAAACATTATTTAATCATATATAAATATCTAAATAAATAAATATGTTTACGTTTAAATGGAGAAAACTTTTTAAAATGAGTTAATGTAAAGCCATTAAACCATATTTGTAACCTTTAATATCTTGAGTTTTAACTTCTTTAAAAATATAATACTCCCTCCGGTCCAGTTTAGATGTCCCATTTGACTTTTCACACATGCCGAGGCAACATTTTAACCCTTAATATCTCTAATTATTCTTAATCAAAAATTATAAAAAATTGATATTAATAATCCTTGTATTGAGACGAATCAAACAAGATCCCACATGACTATGTTTTAACTTATAGATTAAGAGTAAAATACAAATTAAGAGTGATGAGTGAATAGTGCCAAAAGTCAAATGGGACATCTAAACTGGACCGGAGGGAGTATAACATAAAACTCTTCAACTAATTATATGTAACATAATTTCTAAAATAGCTACTCTTGTGACATACCGTCATTTAAAGAGACAACCTCAAAACTAAAAGTTCACATTCTTATTTTTTCTTTAATTTGTATTAATTGGGTTATTTAGCCCATATATCTAATGCGTCTCTCAGAAAGACTGTGTCTCATTACAATCTGTGTTTTTAACATTATTTTTTCTTTCTGAAAAACGTCTTTCAAGTTCAGCCCATTAAAGCTTAATATTTACTTTTACTCTATATTTTCCTTTATGAGTTAGTTTAATTAGAGATGGTTTTAAAATTTCTTTAAAAAGGATAATTTAAAGTCCGTGCACAATAACAAATTCATCCAACACCTTTTTGGGAGCATTTAGAAATTGGCATAGACAAAACCGGTTACCGGTATATAAGGTTGTATGACCTCGTCCAAAATCCCCACTCTTCATAGTTTAAGGAAAATCTTTATTTAACTTTCCTAGGGTCATTCTCTCCCACTCCCCCCTCTCTGCTCTCAGTACAATCCATAGCGTCACTCCTTCTTCTAGGTCTGTACTCATCGATCTTCATCTGTTCTTTCTTTTTTTTCATTTGATATAGCTTTTTTTAGTATGATTTAGTACAATGCAGTAGTTGATTTTGAATTTTTCTTTCTGGGTTTCTGTTGTTTTCTACTTTCCCGTTTTGTTTGTACTTTAGTGGTTTAATTTGAATTATTACTACTTCGTATATGAGTAGTGAGTATTGGACCACAAAACCCCCCATCTAGTGACGTACTTTCTTCATTATTGTTGTATTTTTGAGGGGGTTGAATTGTTAGAGAGCCGGAGAAGGTTCGGAATCATTAACATTGTTTGAGGGTTGGTATTCATCTTTCATATTACCTTATTTTATGGCTTTGCATGTTAGGAGTAGAGATTTGTGTTTTATAAGCTTTTATTGATTTGGTTGGTTGACTTCAATTTGGATCTTAGATGCTTTATTTTTGGTCTTGTTTTTGGGTTTCAATTATTTTGCTAATGGCTTTAATACTTCAATTTCATAGTTTTATTTTTGCATGTTGTGATTTGTTATTTGTTATGCCTTATGGGAATGAAAAGGGTCTGCTTGTAGTGTATTTGGTTGTTTAATTGAAATTGTCTGTTGGAGAGGGTGAGTGGACATTCCTTGGGATGGTTTTGTTTCTTGTATTTTGATGTATATGGGTGTTGTCACAAACCAGTGTGTGTGTGTGTGTTTGTTTTCATGCATGTGAGATTTAAGTGTTAGAATGTTCATACTTATGTTGGCACCTTAGTATTTGAGGGGAAATCATAGGGTCTAAATGCGTGGTTTCGCATTGGTTGGGTTTCTATTCTGATTATATGTGCCTGCTTTATGAACTTAGTTTCAGTAGCAAAGTTATATGCACCCATTCTACAATTATGTAGTTTCCGAGATAATGTGATTGTAGCTCTTTGTTCTGTCATGGTGATTGTAGCTTGTTTCTGGGTATATGGATTATGGATGATGCTGTTCCTGTGGTGAATTTGGCTGTCTATTGAATTTTTTTTGCTTTGGAGTTCAAAAATTTTATTTAACATTTGTCCTTGTAGAAATGTAAATGATCTCTGTTCTTTATGGAGAGAACTCTTGATTATTATTCCCCATGGGCTGTGTTCTCTTTTGGAATTGACTGCTGCTGAAATTTGTTCTTAATATCAAACATTTTTTGTTACTTTATTATTATTCACCTTGCTTTGTGTTGGCTAAAACCTGTAGAAGAGTATGGATTCCCATGATGGAAACGGATCGGCTGAAGCGTTGCCTCCACCTCCTCCTCCTCCAGCTGAAATCCCCCCAGACGTTGTTCCCATTAAAGCAGAAGATCCACCAAAGAAGAAACGTCTTCCTATGGCTAGACGTGGTCTTGGTACTAAAGGACAAAAGATACAGTTGCTCAGTAATCATTTTAAAGTCAGTGTGTCTAATGTGGACGGTCACTTCTTTCACTACAGTGTATGTTTCTATCCCCTTTTGGTGTCTCTCAAAATATTTCCATCATAAATATAGCTAATACTGCTACATAACATGCGCAGGTCAACCTCATGTATGAGGATGGTCGCCCTGTAGAAGCTAAAGGTGTAGGCAGAAAAGTGCTTGATCGGGTTCAGGAAACGTATGACACGGAGTTGTCCGGCAAGAGCTTTGCTTATGATGGTGAAAAGAGTTTGTTTACTGTCGGAGCACTGCCAGGCAATAAGCTGGAGTTTACTGTTGTTCTGGATGAAGTCACTTCAGCTAGGTAATAGATAGTAAATTGCCACAGCTTCTCTATATATTTACTTTTGAAGTTGAATTCTGTTACTAATGGTTGATGCTACTTTGTTCTCTATAGGAATAATAATGGTAATGCAAGTCCTGATGGGCGCGATGATCCAAATGAAGGTGATCGAAAGAGAGTACGACGCCCGTACCACTCAAAAACCTTCAAAGTTGAACTTAGTTTTGCTGCCAAGATTCCTATGCAGGCCATAGCAAATGTGATACGTGGCCAGGAAAATGAGAATAGTATGGAAGCCTTGCGAGTGCTTGATATCATCTTGAGACAACATGCTGCTAAACAGTAATGATTTGTGACTTGATCCATGAAATGTTGACTTGTGTTTGTCATCACTTGTTATCTTATTTTTATTTTTTGCTACTTGCAGAGGTTGTTTGCTAGTTCGACAATCTTTTTTCCACAATGATCCTAAAAACTTCGCAGATGTAGGGGGTGGTGTCCTTGGATGTCGAGGGTTCCACTCTAGCTTTCGCGGAACTCAGTCAGGATTGTCTCTGAACATAGGTAATTGGGGTTAATTCTGAGCTTTTTTATGAACAGTATACTTCTTTTTTTTGTGTGTATGCAGGTGCTTATCCTGACTTGATGTTGAACAGATGTGTCCACTACTATGATTATCCAGCCAGGACCTGTTGTGGATTTCTTGATTGCTAACCAGAATGTTAGAGATCCCTTCTCAATTGATTGGACTAAGGTAAAATTTGTTTCACTTAATGCTGCTATCGAGTTTTTTTGGTATGAGAATCTCCTTTTAATTTTAAACTGTGAATATGTGAATATGCTACAGGCGAAAAGAATGTTGAAGAATTTGAGGATAAAGACTACAACTTCCAACCAAGAATTCAAGATATCTGGGATTAGTGAAAAGCCCTGCAGAGATCAGACGTATGGTTACCTGTTTCTCTTATTAATCTTGTCTTCTGTTCACATCAATTGATTGTAGCAATTTAATGGAGTCCCCCTGTTCATTCAATGAAGGTTTTCATTGAAGCAAAAAGGTAGTGATAATGGTGAAGCTGAATCAGAAGTCACTGTCTATGATTACTTTGTCAATCATCGCAACATAGAGTTGCGCTACTCTGCTGATCTACCATGCATCAATGTCGGCAAGCCTAAGCGACCAACTTACTTCCCACTGGAGGTGAATTTGAATATTGTGGTGCACCGACACAGAGTTTCATCTGAGTTAGTTGTATTAACTTTTATTTGTCCATTTGTTGCAACTTTATTTTGCAGCTATGTTCATTAGTGTCACTTCAGAGGTACACGAAATCCTTATCTACTCTTCAGCGAGCATCACTTGTGGAGAAATCTAGACAAAAGCCTCAAGAGAGAATGAGTGTTTTGTCTCATGTAGGTGCCACAATACTTATGCAACACATTTAATTATTGTCATAGACGTTTTATGAAAATGCTTTGATCGGCTATTGAGTTGACTTTCTCGTTCTTGATGCAGGCTTTGAAGGTTAGTAATTATGATGCTGAGCCGTTGCTCCGATCTTGTGGTATCTCTATAAGTAATTCATTCACGCAAATTAATGGGCGTGTTCTTCAAGCTCCTAAGGTGATTTTTCTGGTTTAAATCTTTGTCTCCAGTGTCTCATGCTCTCTTCTTGATATTACTTAATATACATGTCTACCACTGAGAATTAGAATTTTTTCGTCTGAATCTTTGGAGCTTTGAGTAAGTAATTCTTACAATTGCTTATTTTATCTTGGTTTCAGTTGAAAGCTGGAAACGGGGATGAGTTCTTTCCTCGTAATGGACGTTGGAATTTTAACAACAAGGTGTGCTTCTGACATTAGTGCAGTTGAAGTTTGGTGCTTGCTATATTCCTCATAATATGTACTTTTGCAGAAACTTGTAGAACCTGCCAAGATAGAGCGCTGGGCAGTTGTAAATTTCTCTGCGCGTTGTGATACTAGGAATCTCGTGAGGGATCTGATCAAATGTGCTGAGATGAAAGGCATTGTAAGTGTCGGATCATAATGTTTTTAAGTTTGATTTTAGCTGATTAATTGAAATCACTTTGTATACTCACCTGAAAATGCATTTCAGGGAATTGAGCCACCTTTTGATGTCTTTGAAGAGAACCCTCAAAACCGACGTGCACCACCACTTGTACGGGTGGAGAAAATGTTTGAGGATGTACAATCCAAACTTCCTGGTGCTCCTAAGTTTCTTCTATGCCTTCTTCCTGAGAGAAAGAACTCTGATCTCTATGGTATTTTGTTGTTGTACCCTGCATTAATTGTTATTAATTGAAGTTATGTGTTTGCTATAGATGTATACTTGATTTGTAGGCCCCTGGAAGAAAAAAAATCTTGCTGACTTTGGAATTGTGACTCAATGTATGGCTCCAACTCGGGTTAATGACCAGTATCTGACAAATGTTCTTTTGAAGATCAATGCCAAGGTGAGGCTTAACAAGATGTTTGGTGAATTCGTTATCCTCTCAATAGAAGTGCGTGGCATCTCATTTTTTTTGTGTATAGCTTGGCGGTCTCAACTCAATGTTGGTTGTGGAGCATAATCCTTCAATACCTTTGGTATCAAAGGTTCCGACAATCATTCTTGGTATGGATGTATCTCACGGATCACCAGGGCACTCTGATGTGCCATCAATTGCTGCTGTATGTTTCTTTCTGTAGACTCCTCTTTACCCCCTCCTCCAAAAAATCAAATTACTTATTGATTCTGCCTGCTCTGTAGGTTGTGAGCTCAAGGCAGTGGCCCCTGATTTCACGATACAGAGCGTCGGTGAGGACTCAATCTCCAAAAGTTGAGATGATTGACAACCTCTTTAAACCTGTGTCTGAAACTGAGGACGAAGGAATAATGAGGTATGGGAGTGTCCATTTGTGTACTATGGACGCAAAAGTGAGGTTATTCATGAAGTTTTAGTAATTTGTCTTCTTTCTCTATCAGGGAAAGTCTGCTGGATTTCTACATGAGTTCCGGAAAGAGAAAGCCTGAACACATCATAATATTTAGGTATGAGTTTTATTTTGACTAGAAGTTATTTTTACTCCCTGCCATCTAGATAGGTCCACGTAATGTAATTGGGTAATGGAAGTTTGTTCTTACAAAAAATTGTATCGGAGTTTGTTCCTTATACTCTTCTTGATCAATGTAGGGATGGTGTGAGTGAGTCACAGTTCAATCAAGTTTTGAACATTGAGCTGGACAAAATCATTGAGGTTTGCTCGTAACTAAGCATACTTCCTATTGTGATTTGTCCTTGTAATCTAGATACATCTAACCATTTATGACCTCTTTGATATGCAGTCGTGCAAATTCCTTGACGAGAATTGGAACCCAAAGTTTGTGGTGATTGTTGCTCAAAAGAATCACCACACAAAGTTTTTCCAGCCTGGTGCTCCCGAAAATGTTCCTCCAGGTATATACTGTATTATTGGTGTACAGGCTGATGCTGTGTAGTCTACGGCTATCAATATTATAAAGTTGCTTCTTTTGTGTTGTGCAGGTACTGTAGTTGATAACAGTGTATGCCATCCAAGAACATATGACTTCTATATGTGTGCACATGCAGGAATGATTGTAAGTACAACACATTTTGCCATTTAGGAATGTTTGGTGTCTTCTTTAGTCATGTAGTCTAGGCTTCATTGTCCATATTAGGAGTGGTAGCAGACTTTTTTAAGCAGTTGCAGTAGCTTTAGCATGTTCTCAGTTGACGTCAACACAATGAATTTGTAATTTTAATATTGACTGCTATTGATTGGCTTGCAGGGTACGACCAGGCCTACCCACTACCATGTTCTGCTGGATGAAGTGGGTTTTTCACCTGATGATTTGCAAGAGCTTGTTAATTCTCTATCCTATGTGTATGTTTCCTATGCCTGGCTGATAAGTTGATTCTTTTGAGAAACAAACCTGCTAATGTGTTGTGTTGTGTTATGTTGTACAGGTATCAGAGGAGTACTACCGCAATTTCTGTAGGTAAGCGTTCGATATATTCACTTAATTTGAATATTGCAGCTATATTACTCCTGAATCGCACTAACTCTATACTGAAATTGATTGGCTATTTTTTGTGCAGTTGCCCCGGTGTGCTATGCCCATTTAGCAGCCACACAAATGGGACAGTTTATGAAGTTTGAAGACACTTCAGAAACATCGTCTAGCCACGGGGGTATGACTTCAGCTGGTTCGATACCTGTGCCTCAACTTCCAAAGCTCAATGAAAACGTGTCGAGCTCCATGTTTTTCTGCTGAAGAGGGCTGGTTTTAACCCTGACCCCTCTGTTGGGTGTAATTGTGTAAATATTTAGGATTATGCAAGTGAAGTTGACTAGTTGGGTTTTGTTTAAAAGTGATTTGACACTTGTAGTATCCGATGCTGTGGCATGGTGATGGTATGCCATGAATTATGCATTAATTTAATGTCCTAACTTAAATGTTGTTGACACTTTTGTAAGTAACTGTAACTGTAAGACTGGTAGCTGTAGACTGTAGTCCTCACTCAGTTGATGTTCATGTTTTTCAAGTTAATGGCAAGTTTTGCCTTTATAAAATGTTCTGCTTTGGATGCTTTTATTATTAAAAACCCTCGCTTTTTGAACTTCTAAAGCTATTTCCTTTTGATGTCTTTTGGGATTGTGTGTGCTAAAGTAGTATTCCTTCTCATGCTAAAGAAAATTGCTTAGGATTCTAACGAAGAATTAAATCTTTTAATTTGCGAATATAGGAATATTATCTAATTGGAAAATGAAGTTAATGAGAAAAAGTAGGGACACTAGACGTTATAAAAAAAATTAAAATAAAGTTAGCGGAAAAATATTAAATTATCGTTATTCAAGAGTTATATAAATAAAGTTAGTAAAAAATATATGAGGATGATAAATAAATACTCCCTCCGTTCTAGTTTACTTGCCCTATTTCCTTTTTTGGCAATTTCTTATTACTTGTCCCATTTCCTTTTTTGGCTATTTTTTTTTTGCCTAAATACCCCCACTTTTACAATTCCCAATACTCCACTACCATCTTTACAATTAATTTAATCAATTAAAATACCCAACTACCACCTTTTTCAATGGACCCCACTACTACCTTAATATCCGTGTTTGGTCAAATGGGACAAGTAAACTGGACCGGAGGGAGTATGAAATATTTAAAAAAAGAGTTATGAGGATAATAACATTCATAAGTATTAAAATTAGGATGAAAAATGTTAAATATGTTTGAATTCTTTAGAAGAACAATAAATGGAAGAATGTTATTTTTGAAATATAAAATTATATTTTTTTCTAGACTAGAACATACTAACCCCACTTTGCCTCTTTTTAAATTTACCAATTTACTAATTTATTCTTATTAAACTTAACCGTTTCATATCTTTATACATACTAACTCTACTTTACCCCTTTTAAAATTTAGAACTAGTACACTTTTATCTTTCATTGCTTTTAATTTTGTTATTTTCTTCTTGTAGTCCTTCCCTTCTCTCTCATCTAGGCTTTCTTTACTTTATATAGAAAAGAAAAAGTAGGTAGAAATATAACCAACGGATTTTAAAACAAAAACTTGTTATAAATAAATAAAATAAAAAAAATAAAAAAATAAAGGTACTTTCTCATTTGTGCATCACGCATTTTGACTCTTTCTCACCAAATTTTTCATTCTTCTATTCCTATTCCTATTCCTATGTCTCATTAATAATCAACCACCAACTCCCTCAACCACTTTTACTTTCAACCAAGCCATCCATTACCTTGGATAAAATAATAATGCTTGATTGTTGGTATTAATAAATAAAATTGTTAATAAAAAAATTATTATAGTTTAGCTAAGAAAAACTAGTACTTAATAAGGTACTTTCTCTGTCTGTATGAGAATGTACCTAAATTATTTTGGGTGGAATTGAGTTGGAAAATAAGGCAAAAAAAACAAGTGGATGATAGAAATGAATGGTTAAGATGAAAAGAGATGATAAGTTTGTGAATGAGATTAAAGAAAGAAAGTTGTACCATTTTCGAAAAGGAAAAGGGTGCAAAATGGGTGAGATAAACTACAATGAAAAGATGTGCAAACTGAGAGGGACAGAGGATGATTAGAGCTGGTTAATGCGACAAGTTAGTCCATTGGGATGCGGGCTTTGTTATATATAGCAAATAAATAATGAGATGGGTTGATAAACTAAAATGCAGTTGGTTGATGAATTGAATTTTGGAGGAGGAAACTTTAATGAGGAATTACTGGTTTTAGAAAGAACGGCGGAAAAAGTTAAAAGAACACTAGTTAATGTGTAATTAATGGGTGGATAAACACAAAATCAAATTCAATTAGTTTCAGATAAAAATGTATTTTAAAGGAAGGAAATTTTATTTTAGACGTACAAATTTTATCTATTCCAATTTTAAAGATTCTAACTTTGATATATCTTTTAAATGTTCCAACTTTTGATTAGATTTGCTTTTGAAGGTATTCCAGGTTCATTAACTTGAAATTACCGATTACCTTTTTGTAAATTCAAATACCGTAACTTATGAAGTCCATTGATATTGATCAGGAAGTTGCTAATTTGGCACAATCGGAAGATGAACATATCGAATACATCAAGGAAAAGGTGATTGATATGGGCCGAAATGAAAACTTAAAGGAAAAGATCCTCTCTATGTACATGAATATCAAAATTATTACTTTTGTCACCCTATGATGAGATATAATAACTAAATCAATGTAATTATGGAAGAATTTAGGGCAAAAAATTTTGAGTAACTTTTTGTCTCAATCAATTCTTAGGTTGCTCTATAAGAAGATGCCTTTTTGTTGAATTTGGTTTCTATTGAAGTATCTTGAGATAATTGTCTAGAGCGAGTTGTTGAATGCTTAAGGAAGCTGGATTTGATCGCCTTTGAATTTTATTTAAGTATTTAAATATTATTATAATTATTTGTTCTACCAGTTGATTTTAAAAACTCAACTCATTTTTATTTCTTCACCATTGTTATAATTATTTGTTTTAATTTTTGTAATTATATCTCAACCAATGAAGAAAGTGAAAGAAAAACAATGGACCATTTTATAAATTTATCATTTTATGGGAATTTTGTTATACATATCTATCATTTGGATGGAGAGAGAGAAAAAGTAAAAGGAAGCCGTTTTTAAGTTCACCAACCCGTTTTAATGGTTGATCAAGAACGAAGAAAGTAGAAAGAGCAAATGGAAGAGAGAATTTTATAAATTAAAAAAATTAGGAGATGCCCTATTGACTAAGTTACTGGTCAAAATGACCTATGGAAAACAAATTAAGGTTGAAACTTTTAAAAGCGCAAAAGAGAAAATTTATACCTTTAAAAACAATTTTTTCTCAAAAGAATCAATGGAAATATGAGATTTTTCAACAAAATAAAAGTAATGAGTAGATTTTTAAAAGAAAATATGTGAAAATTTTAAATAAATTTTTCATAATTTCATATAGAACAAATATAATGGAAAAGATGAAGTAAGAAAAAATATAGGAGAAAACATAGCCTTCTTCGATACTCCAAAATATTTTGGGTAAAGATGTTTTGTCGCTCAAGATTTGTTGCAGGAAACGTAAACAACTAACTTAGTGTATCCCCTTGTTTGTTAGATTCAAAAGCAATGAAACTGTAACAAAAAAATATAAATCCCTTACTTTAATACCGCTATTAATTTAACTAAAAAACAGAATTGCAAAAAGAGTAATCCTTTAACAAGGTAAATAATTATTGTTTCTATTTCACCTCACTATTTGTTTCCATCTCATTCAATTTCATCAAAGTATACCAAAAGCCCTCTAAAATACGTTGTTGAAATTTTAGTTATAAGTCCTCGGTTTCATAATACGTGCTACTGATAGTGACAGTTTCCCACGGCATATTCTTCCATCAAAAAAATGAGCTACCAAAGAGAGGAGTCTATGGGTATAAACCAAAAATTGGAAGCATTTAGGACAGAGGAAACCGGATACCGTCTTTAAAGGTTTCTTATCTCCTCACATTATATCTTCCTTTAGCTTTTAGGGTTCTGTCAGCATTCAACCCATTTTCTCACTTCTCTTTCTTCTCTGCTGTGTGAGTTTACTTCAAACTATCGCGTCACTTTTTTTTTTTGATTATTTTTTTGGGTTTTTTTTCTCATCGATCAATTTTTTCCTGTGATTTCTCACTTGCTATGATATTTTTGATCTGATTTACTACAATGCAATTGTTAATTTTGTTGATGGGTCTTTGTTTGTTTTGTAGTTTTCCGTTTTGTTTGTACTTTTCTGCTATGTCACTAAAACAAAGTTTGTTTTTTGTTTCCATTTTCAACTTTTAAAATGTTTTTATTTTTAATTTTTTTAAGATTTCTGCTGAATTTTGTTTAGTTTAGTGGTTTAATTAATTTATCAGAGAAATGGGTATTTAAAACTAAGATTTCTTTGGACTGTTAGTAATCATCTTTCATAAGACCTGCTAATTTGTCTTTGCATGTTAGAAAATTTGTGGTTTAAACTTAGATTTGGTTGGTTGACTTTACTTTAGATCTTCTTGGGCTGCTTTGTTTTTGGCCTTGTTTTCTGGGTTTCAAGTCTTTTGCTAAGTCTCTAATACTTCAATTTTAATGTTTCATTCCTGCATGTTGTGATTTGTTTGTTGTTTTACTTTTTGGGGATAAACAGATGTGTTTGTGAAGCATTTGGTTGTATATATGATGGTTTTGTTCCTTGTACTTTGATGTATATGGGTGTGTGTGCTCATATTTTTTAGATTTAAGTGTTAGAATGTTCATACTTGTGCTGATATGATATCTTTTGGTTATATTGGTGTATGCTTGTGGCTTTGTACCATTTTGATTTTCAACTTTATCTTTTGTTTGATTTTTCATACTTGTGTTGTTATCTTTTGTCCTGCTTTTCATAATTTATGAACTTAGTTTCATGTAGTGGTTTTCTGAGATGACAATTCATCGCATAATCACCATGTGGGCCCACTCGTATGAACAGGGGCTACAAATGCACGAATAGTGAGTGTTGACTTGCATACACATTACCATATTACCCACCAAGCGTTATATACAACTTCACAACCTGCTATTTGTGATGTGGGGTCTCCTTTACATGTGAAGTATTTCCAACACGATGTTGTCTCTCTTAAATTTATGAAGGAACGAATTTTTGATTTTTGAATTGAATACCCAATGAGTTCTGTTTTACCTTATTTCTCGTTGCAAATGTAAAATTTCGGCACATTGTCATGATATTATCATGATTTATGTACCTCATGCTTGAACGGAAGAAGTATAGAACGGAAGAAGTATTCTTTATCAGTGTACCATGTCCTAGTCGTTCTGAAGTTGTTTTTATAATAGATTTTGGATACCCATGATGGAAATGTTTTTCTTGATGTCTAACATTAGTGGTTATTTCAGTAGAGTATGGATTCCCATGATGGAAATGGATCGGCAGAAGCTTTGCCTCCACCTCCTCCTCCTCCTCCAGCGGAAATTCCACCTGATGTTGTTCCTATAAAAGTAGAAGATCCGCCAAAGAAGAAACGAGTTCCTATTGCAAGACGCGGTCTTGGTACTAAAGGGCAAAAGATACAGTTGCTCAGTAATCATTTTAAAGTCAGTGTGTCTAATGTGGAAGGTCACTTCTTTCATTACAGTGTATGTTCTATTCCCTTTTGGTGTCTCTTAAAATGTTTCCATTGTAAATAAAGCTAATATTGCAACATAACATACATAGGTCAACCTCATGTATGAGGATGGACGGCCTGTAGAAGCTAAGGGCGTAGGCAGAAAAGTTCTTGATAGAGTTCAGGAAACATATGACACGGAGTTGTCTGGGAAGAGCTTTGCTTATGATGGTGAAAAGAGTTTGTTTACTGTTGGTGCACTTCCAGGCAATAAGCTTGAGTTTACTGTTGTTCTGGATGAAGTCACTTCAGCTAGGTAATGACATATTAAATCATCCAATTATTTGCTTGTCTGTTGTGAATAATCTCACACTCTAACCTTTGTATTAGTTTACTGACATCATACGCTATTATTACAATAATATGATATGTTATATGGTCTGTTGTGGGCAAATGTATGACAAAGGTTCGATTATTAGAAAATAATCCAAAGGTGGGATTATTTACGGTGGATGTGTGAAAGGTTGGATTATGAATATTAATTTTTTTCTATGTTTGTGTTTCATCATAGTTGGCTTTTTTTTGAAGTTGAATTTTGTTACTAATGGAAGATGCAATTTGCTCTCTACAGGAATAATAATGGTAATGCAAGTCCTGATGGGCGTGATGAACCAAATGAGGGTGATCGAAAGAGAGTACGGCGCCCTTACCAGTCTAAAACTTTCAAAGTTGAACTTAGTTTTGCTGCGAAGATTCCTATGCAGGCCATAGCAAACGTGATACGTGGCCAGGAAAATGAGAATAGCATGGAAGCTGTGCGAGTTCTAGACATCATCTTAAGACAACATGCTGCTAAACAGTAATGATTTGTCACTTGCACTTTGCAATTTTGACTTATGTTTGTCAACAATCTTTATCTTACCTTTTTTTTTGTTTCCTTCAGGGGCTGTTTGCTTGTTCGACAGTCATTTTTCCATAATGATCCGAAGAACTTTGCTGATGTGGGGGGTGGTGTCCTTGGTTGTCGTGGGTTTCACTCTAGCTTCCGGGGCACTCAGTCTGGCTTATCTCTGAACATTGGTAATGGGATTGAATTCTTAGCTATATCTTGAAATTATTTTTTTGTTTGTATGCAAGTGCTAATCCTGTCTTGATGTCGAGCAGATGTGTCTACTACTATGATTATTCAGCCAGGACCCGTTGTGGATTTCTTAATTGCTAACCAGAATGTTAGAGATCCGTTTTCTATTGATTGGGCTAAGGTAATATTCATGCATCAGTTAATTCTGTTATTGAGTTTTAGAACCTCCATTCGTTTAAAACTGTGAATATGCTTACTACAGGCGAAAAGAGTATTGAAGAATTTGAGGATCAAGACGACAACGTCTAACCAAGAATTCAAGATAACCGGACTTAGTGAGAAGCCATGCAGAGAACAGACGTATGTTTTCTTGTTTCACATAACTCCTTCTGTTCACATCAATTGATTGTAGCAATTAAATTGTAGCCCTCTGCTTGTTTTTATACGTAGGTTCTCACTGAAGCAACGGGGTAATGAGAATGGTGAAGCTGATGCTTCAGAAGTCACTGTTTATGACTACTTTGTCAATCACCGCAACGTAGAGTTGCGCTACTCTGCTGATCTACCGTGCATAAATGTTGGCAAGCCCAAGAGACCAACTTACTTCCCACTGGAGGTAAATTTGAATATCGTACTGTCCCGAGTTTCATCTGAGTTTGTTGTGATAATTTTTGTTTGTCCTTATGTTGTAACTTTATTTTGCAGCTGTGTTCATTAGTGTCACTTCAGAGGTACACGAAAGCTTTATCCACTCTTCAGAGAGCATCACTCGTGGAGAAATCTAGACAAAAGCCCCAAGAGAGAATGAGTGTTTTGTCGCATGTAAGTTCCTTAATGCTTATGCCGTTTCTTGGCTGTCATTTACGATGTTGTGACTGGCTATTGAGTCGGCTTTCTTCTTGATGCAGGCATTGAAGGTCAGTAATTATGATGCTGAGCCGATGCTTCGTTCTTGTGGGATCTCTATAAGTAGTTCATTCACGCAAATTAATGGGCGTGTTCTTCAAGCTCCTAAGGTGACTGTTTTGCTTCAAATTTTATCTCCGTTGTCTCATGCTGGCATCTTCATATATTTTTAATTTGTGTTTATTTTTCTGTAAGATCTTTGGAGATATATGAGTAATGAAGTAATACTTAGAATTGTTGTTTTTAACTTGGTTTCAGTTGAAAGCTGGAAATGGAGATGAGTTCTTTCCTCGTAACGGGCGTTGGAATTTTAATAACAAGGTGTGCTTCTGACATTAAAACAATTGAATTTTTGTGTTTGCTTTTTTTTTTTCTCATAATTGTACTTTTGCAGAAACTTGTAGAACCTGCTAAGATAGAGCGCTGGGCAGTGGTGAATTTCTCTGCTCGATGTGATACTAGGAATCTCGTTCGGGATTTGATCAAATGTGCTGAGATGAAAGGCATTGTAAGCATCGTATCATGATTATTGTTTAAGTTTAACTTTAGTTGATTAACAGATTTACTTTGTATGTGCTCACCTGAAAATGCATTTCAGGGCATTGAGCCGCCTTTTGATGTCTTTGAGGAGAGCCCACAAAACCGACGTGCACCGCCACTTGTACGAGTGGAGAAAATGTTTGAGGATGTACAATCCAAACTCCCTGGTGCTCCTAAGTTTCTCCTATGCCTTCTTCCGGAGAGAAAGAACTGTGACCTCTATGGTATTGTTTTGTTTTCCTCGCATTAGTTGATACATTAATTGAAGTAATTTGCTTTCTATAGATGTATGGTACATTTGTAGGGCCCTGGAAGAAGAAAAATCTTGCTGACTTTGGAATTGTGACGCAATGTATGGCTCCCACTCGGGTCAATGATCAGTATCTCACAAACTGTCTATTGAAGATCAATGCCAAGGTTAGGCTCAACAAGATAATTAATTTTATTTATTTATATGTTTTTGACTATTCATCTGGATTTTTCTCGTGCCGAGGGACTTATTGGCCACACTCTCCTTTGTGGGTATGAGTTGCTGCCTTGCTTCCCTCCCTAGACCCTAATCATAGTCCTATGAGCGGGATATACTGGGTATGATGATGAAGATGGCTCAACAAGATGTTTGGTGTATTCACTATGCTTCGGATATAAGTGCGTTTTCTCATGATTTTGTGTGTAGCTTGGTGGTCTCAACTCAATGTTGGTTGTGGAGCACAATCCTTCAATACCTTTGGTATCAAAGGTTCCTACAATCATTCTCGGTATGGATGTATCTCACGGATCACCAGGGCACTCTGATGTGCCGTCAATTGCTGCTGTATGTTTCTTTCACTAGACTCCTCTTCACTCCACCCACTCAAAAAAATAAATTACTTAGTGAATCTGTTTGCTCTCTAGGTTGTGAGTTCAAGGCAGTGGCCGTTGATTTCGCGATACAGAGCATCAGTGAGGACTCAATCTCCAAAAGTTGAGATGATTGACAATTTGTTTAAACCTGTGTCTGAAACTGAAGATGAAGGAATAATGCGGTATCAACACAAAACCGTCTCATTGATGTGCTATCAACACAAAAGTGGAGTGGTCATTCATAAAATTTTACTAACTTGTCTTTTTCTTTTTCAATCAGGGAAAGTTTGCTTGATTTCTACGTCAGTTCTGGGAAGCGAAAGCCCGAACACATCATAATATTTAGGTGTGGCTTTTATTTTGATTCATTGATAAAATTTTTAAACCCCTGCCATGGTTTTATCTTTTAGGCCGACACTTAATGGCATATGGGTAAATGGAAAGTTGTTCTTCTGAAAAATTCTGTTATTGTACCATTCTTTTTTCTTCTTTTGTTGATGTTCAATCGATCAATGTAGGGATGGTGTAAGTGAGTCACAGTTTAATCAAGTTTTGAACATTGAGCTGGACCAAATCATTGAGGTTTGCTCTTAACTAAGCATAATTCCCATTGCGCCCGTTTTCTTTTAAATTAGAACCTAAGCATCTAAATATTTCGCGAACTCCTTAATTTTCAGTCCTGCAAATTCCTTGATGAGAAATGGAACCCAAAGTTCGTGGTGATTGTTGCTCAGAAGAATCACCACACAAAGTTTTTCCAGCCGGGTGCTCCTGAAAATGTTCCTCCAGGTATGTATACTGTATTATTGGTATACTTGCTGTGTAGTCTAGTGCAATTTTGTAATGTTTCTCCTCTTGTGCTGTCCAGGAACTGTGATTGATAACAGTGTCTGCCATCCAAGAACGTATGACTTTTATATGTGTGCACACGCTGGAATGATCGTAAGCACCTACCCCACCCTTCTCTTTAGGAATGATCGGTGCCTTGTATATTTATAGTTTACATGTATATGATTTTTTTTGGGGAATTCCATGTGCTGACCCTGACTCATGAGTTTTCGCTTTTCCACATGTAGACAATAATTCCACGTAGTAACCCTAAACTTCAAAATTTTCCCTGTGGTTGATTAATTGTTAAATCTTCGGTAAAATTAATAGCTTGTCACCACATGGATTAAAAAAAGTTTGTTTACCACGTAGAAAAGCCGATAATTCAGGATTACCACGTGGAATTTTCCATTTTTTTCTTTATACTTGCTTAACGTTGTTGTAGTCATATTTTGCTTTACCGTGTTTATGCCCCGATAAATTGTAATGCTAACATTACGCCTGCAATTGATTGGCTTTGCAGGGTACGACAAGGCCTACCCACTATCATGTTCTGCTGGATGAGGTGGGTTTCTCCCCAGATGATTTGCAGGAACTTGTGCATTCTCTTTCTTATGTGTGAGTTTCTTATGCCGTGCTGCTTATTAGTTCTTTGAGGTAATCGGTATGCGACATTTTAAGGAACAAACCAACTAATGTGTTGTGTTGTGCTGTACAGGTATCAGAGGAGTACAACAGCTATTTCTGTCGGTAAGCATTCAATTCTATCACTAAGTTCGAAAATTTTAAGCCATATAACACCTAAATCTCAACAGTACAACTGAATATTATCGACCCTTTTTTGTACAGTTGCCCCAGTGTGCTATGCCCATTTAGCGGCAACGCAAATGGGACAGTGGATGAAGTTTGAAGACACTTCAGAAACTTCATCAAGCCATGGCGGTATGACTTCAGCTGGCTCGATACCTGTGCCACAGCTTCCGAAGCTGAATGAAAATGTGTCGAGTTCAATGTTTTTCTGCTGAAAAGGGCTGGTTTGGTAAACCCCGAACCCCAATTTGGTGTAAATATTCGAGGATTATGCAAGTGAAGTTTAGCTTTTGTAAGTGATTTGACACTTCGGTATTGTATGCTGCGGCATGCATGGTATGCCATGAATGATGCCTTAAGTTAATGTCGTAAGTTAACGTTACGACACTTATGTAAAAATAGCAATCGTAGAAGTATGCTCGGTAGATGTCTAAGTTAATGGCAAATTTTGCCCTAACCGAATGCTTTAGATGCTTTTTAACTTCGTTAAATCGATTGAAGTTTTCGATTTCAGTTGAAATGGTTGGATCTAAATCTGAATGAAAGTGAAAACTGTTGCCTTCGATATGTTTTTTGGATTTATGTATCTCCTGTTACTGTGAAAGAAAAATGCTTGGAATTCTTATTTTGGAATATGAAATTAAAAAAATCAGCATTTTGATTGTGGAAATTTAATATATTCTTTATTAGGAGCATACTATAAATTTAATATAAAAAAAATCAGCATTTTGATATGTTTTCCATTTTGATTTATAAATTTGATCTTGGACTATCATAGCATATTAATATATTATATTCTTTTCTGATCTTTATCATTGCATTTAAAAAATAATCTTTCTATCTTAATGAAAATTGTTATTATATTATGACTTATGAAAATTGCTATTATATTATGATTTATATATTATATTGGAGTAATGACAAGCTACTATCTTGAATTATGCTCGAGTTTTAATCTATTTTCTTTTTTTATGGAAGAGTTTTAATCTATTTTCTTGAAGTCAAATTTTAATCTTGTCTTTTGTTTATTTTTTGTTTATTTTTTTAATTTTTAATTTACCTATCTATATAATATATTAAAAATAAAACATGTGATTCGAGTCTACTCCACACAAAAATTACGTGTTTGTTACTTTTAGTACGTTATTTTTACCCTTTATGTATGTTGCTAAGGCACATAACGACGTACATCTTTTTAATATTACTATGTGACTTAGAGACATAGATTCAGTTTTTTTTTCTAAGTTTATAGCATTAATCTAAAACAATACTTCTATATAGTAGGAAAATTTGTAAATAATATTCTTAACTACTACTAATTGATTCAAATACTCCTCACTACTATTATTTAACTTTGTATACCACTAAGTATTAAAATATTTAACCTTGAACACTATGCACATTCACGAGTGTTTTAGGGTATTTTGAGTCAATAAGCAATAGTTCTGGGTATGTAAGGTTAAGTATCTCAATTTTGGGGGGTTAAATAATAGTTGAGGTATTTTGAGTGAATGAGGAGCAGTTTTTAAGATTATTTACAAATTTTTCTACTTCATCCTTTCTATTATACTTACTAGTTACTACATTTGACTATTTATGGAACCCAATGCATTATTTACAAACTTTGTATACCACTAAGTATTAAAATATTTAACCTTGAACACTATGCACATTCACGAGTGTTTTAGGGTATTTTGAGTCAATAAGCAATAATTCAGGGTATATAAGGTTAAGTATCTCGATTTTTGAAGGTTAAATAATAGTTGAGGTATTTTGAGTGAATAAGGAGCAGTTTTTAAGATTATTTACAAACTTTTCTATTTCATCCTTTCTATTATACTTACTAGCTACTACATTTGACTATTTATGGAACCCAATACATTATTTTAATCATTTATATGTATGTATGTATATATATATATATATATATATATATATATATATATATATATATATATATATATATATATATATATATATATATATATATATATATATATATATATATATATATATATATATATATATATATATATATATATATATATATATATATATATATATATATATATATATATATATATATATATATATATATATATATTATTACGTATAACTTAAAATTAAAAAGGGTTAATATTATGAAAATATGAGATTAGATGTCTCAAATTAGCTGAAATATAAAAAATATGCTCAAACGATGAATAATGTTAATAACGGTAATGCAGCAAGTATTAAAGTATATTATATATACTATAAATATTTTTATTAAATATTGACACTATATTTTGAGTACTTATATTTTTGAATATTCTTATAATAATGTGTCATAATATTGGTATCAATTTTGCAATATTTTCAAAAAGTTTTAAAAATAAGTTTTTATCTCCTCTCATGTAGCTTGTAAGAAAACCCTAATTTAGCACAAAACCCTTCTTGTTTTTCAGTCCAACCCCACATCAGTCACCCGTCACCATAACACCCCCCTTTCTCTCCCTTGCTTTCTGCAGCTATTCTCACTCTCTCCTCCCTAAATTCTATCCTTACTCTTATTCTTCTTTGACTATGATCACTACTTACCCAATCCAAGCCGCCATTGTTGTGATCAATGAAGCTTTTTATTAATGTTCTTCTTCTTCTTTTTCTTCTGTGTTGCAACACTTTCATTTGAAGTGGGTTATTATTATTATTATTCAATTTTGTAAATTAATAATCCAACGAAGAACAAATTAAAAGGAATCTATCCTTTTTATTTATTTTTGGTTAATTTTTGTATTTATTGGGTTCATCTATAAGGGTTTAATTTACTTGTGAGTATCATTTTGTGTAATGGCTATGGCTGACAATGAAGGTGGAGATGATCGTAAGGAGAATAATGAGAGTGTTAATGGCGGAAATAATGGCCCTAAATCACCTTGGAAAAGACCAATTGATAAGTCTGCTGATACTGATAATGATACTGATACACCTCTAATGGGAGCTGAAGCTTGGCCTGCTCTTTCTGATGCTCAGCGCTCTAAGATGCCTGACTCACCTTCTCAATTGTTAGCTTCTGAGGGAGCTAATTCTGGCCCCCAATCCCCTTCCAATAATGGGCAGGTTGTTCACTTGTCTTACTTAATTTTTAATTAATTGTGATTATATTGGGTATTTTGGATTATTAATTCTTGTCTTAATGGTTGATTTTTTAAATCTTAAAAGGATTTTATGCTTGGATAGATGATTGTGAATGGGTGTTTTTGATGGTGAATTCTTGTGTTTTTATTATTATCTTATTTTATTTATTTTTAATCAAGTTGTTCTTTAACTCAAAAATTAGTCCCTTAGTACCTAGTGGCATTACTAGAAGAGGTGAATCGTAATTAGTTTCTAATTATCAGAATGAGAATTTAAAATCATTTGCAAATTTGGTGTTGATTGTGTCTTTTTTAATGCATTAGATTAGAAAACTTTTATACTATGTTTAGATACGAGGAAATGAATGGAAAGGATAGGGAGGGAAATGGAGGTAAGAAATCCTTTACATTTTTAACCAAGCTAATCATTTCGACATTAGAAAGATTTGGAAGAAAACACGTCAATCTCCCCTTCCCACCTTTTCTTTCCTTACCCGTCCTGTCCTTTCCTTCCAAAAATGTTATTCAAACAGAGTGTTACATGTACTATCTTCAACTTTAAGTGGTCTTGCCTTACAATGATGGGAGATGAGTTTGGTATCATCACTCCAATTTGACTATTGGGAAAGCCAACAGCCAAGATTTAAGTTCATATTCTATGTATAAGCCTTTTATCAATCCAAAACACAAATGTCACTTTACAACCATCTCCACCTTGTATATGAACTAACACTTCTCTGTTAACACATAATTAACTTTGAAGGAATCATCAATATGCATTATATTGTAGTGATAGTCTTGAGCATAGAAAAAAATTTGGGAAATTTCATGCGGTGATCCTGAGATTTTTGGCTTTTCCACAAATGTTTTTTTAAATTCGCGTGGTACCTTGAACTTTCAACTTTTCTACATGGTAAACAAAATGTTAAATTTTTTGGTTAAATTATGTACTTGTTTCGATTGGATATCGAATTATGGGATTAATTAGGTTTATCACGACGTTTGTTTTTTGAAAAAAAATGTTAGCGTATAAGTTAAAAAAAATTTCCCTTTTATCTACCACGTGGAAAAGCTTTAATGTCAAGGTCACCACGTGGATTAAAAAAAATGTTTGTCTACTACGTGGAAAAGGCGAAACTTCAGAGTTACCACATAGAATTTTCCAAAAAGATTTGTCCGCATGGACAAATACTTTACCTGGAAACTTTCTTGTACTAGAAATGTTGGCTATGTCACTCCACATATGTTATATTGTATGCTAAGGAGTGATTTCTAGGTTCTAGCTTATTCTTTTCTGTTCTGTTTTTACTCTAATTTTTTTGTATGGATGTTGCTTGCTGCTTAGTGATACTTTTATGATAAATTATACTTGTCGATATCATGTTGTGGGCTTGTGGCTCTATGTTTTGGTTATACTTAATGTGATTGAAAATGTATACTACAAATTATTGTATGATATTAAGATATACAAATGTTATATGGGCAAGTTTCTATTATGTTTATTCTGATATGTAGGGCTCAACTTGGCAGCATAAAGCTTCTAATTCTTCTCATAAGCATGGGCAAAATCGTCATTTTAGAAATGGACCGAAGCGTAATCCAAATAGTGTGCCTCCTTTTCCTGGTCATCATGTACCATATTATCACCCAATGCCACCACATGTTTTTTCTCCCATGGTTCCTTCTCCTGTTCCGCTTCCAGGTTATGGTTACCAGCCAATTCCACCCCTTTTCCCAGGGGCTGAGAATCAAATATCCCAAACGAGTAATGAGACTCCAACGCAAGGTATGGCGACATCAAGTCATGGTATTGATGCTAATAGATCTCCACGCGGAGACGTTAATGTGAATGGTCCTACTACCTCCAGTCGAAAACCTAACGTTCCTGACACTGCTGATGCTCAACCGTATCCTTTATGGAATTATCCACGCGCATTTGGTCCTAGAGATGGTATGATTCCACATGCTATGCCTAGGGTTTATGCTCAACCTTCTTTTATTGCGCCAGCTCCACCATTTGTAGGTGGACCAAGCTTCCCGGGTAAAGCTTCTAATCTTGAAGTTATAATCTTTTAAGGTTTCTTTATGATGCATTGTCTTATTTCCTTTATAGAGTTAATTTAATTAATTTCTCATGTTATTTGCCTCATTCCATCCACATCATAAGTTGACATGGCCTAGTATGTGTTCTCATTGTGTACAACTTTTCTCCATTATATTATGAAGTTATATTTTTTGGAACAAACTATAATGCAAACTTAATGAGATCTTGTATGATAAATATTTTTGTACATAGTATAAACAGTCATAGTCGAAGCTTACAAATTTATACCTTGGAAACTTAGGTATAAAATAGGGAGTGTTGTTTCTACTGTCATTTTAGTGACTTTTGTCTTTTGTGGCTTTCATGGCTAACTTAATTAGCTTAGATGTACGATTTATTGCCCCCCTTTGCTGCATGATGTACTTAGTCATTAATTATTGACATATTATTGCTTAACTTGTGTTACAGGTGGTGCATCAATATATTATATCTCTCCTGCTCCGCCCGGTCCTATGAGAGTACCATACCCCCCACGCTTCGTTCCACATCCTCCGAGTCCTATGGCACCGATGCCACCCGAGATACTAGCACTGAGGGATAGCATAGTAAAGCAGATTGAGTATTATTTCAGGTGATTCATGTTGGTTGTGTTTTTGGATATATCCTCATATGCATCACGGTGGAAGTATTTAAGAAGAGCATGTACTGACCTTAATGTCTTCATACATTATAGGGATAAATTGTTTCCAATGGTTGGTATCTTGCATTTCTTCTTGTCTGTGATAAGACTATATAGCCTTGATCTATAAGGACATTTTTTGTCAGCTTCTTAGACAGAGCGTTGCATACTTGCCACCCATTTTCTTATGCAGAAGTAATGTGTTAGAGAGAGAGGGAGGGTTTTTGTGGGGTTTGGGGGGTTGAAGGTCAGAGGGGTTATAGGTCAGTGGCATAGTTGCCAATTTTTTTTGCATTAGGTATTAATTTCTCTCAACGATTTAGTGGAGCGTACACCTTACATCAAATCTGTTCGTCTAATTTTAAGCACCTTTTCTGTTTTGTGATCTAATGAGTCTATCCTTCGTATAGTATCAGTTCCTGACTTTTCCACTTGACTAAGGATTTATTAATTTATTTCATACCTTCGATTTATGTTTGCCTTGACAGTGATGAGAATTTGCATAGCGACCATTACTTGATTTCTCAAATGGACGACCAAGGATGGGTTCCAATATCAGTAATTGCTGAATTTAAAAGGGTAATATATTGCAAATCTTGTTCTGGTTGTTTCCATAATGTTAATTCAGATTTTATGTGATTGTTGTATTTAGTAGCATTCATGTGCTTACTAGAATTGACATGACTATTTTACTTAATGAACTATCTACTAAAAAAGGCAAAGGATACTGACTTTTGTTGTTTTATCTTCCTCTGGTAGGTCAAAAGAATGAGTACCGACATACCATTTATTCTAAACGCACTTCAGAGTTCTAGAGCTGTAGAAGTGCAGGTCAAGTACATTTAATTCATTATACAATCAATGTTGATATATTTTCTTCTTGAGTGTTCCGTCTTCTTATTAATATGTATTTTTGTCTCACATGACTTGCCTTAAACAGGGTGATAGGGTTAGAAAACATGACAACTGGTCAAAATATATTGCTACAGAGCGCGCATTTCCTGCAAAAGTTCAGATGTCCACGGACCAAGCTACAAGCACAGAGAGCATTGATGTGGACAATAATGTGCTTAATGAAGTTAGGAAGGATGTATCAACTGAAACAGCTGCTAAATTCTCATCAGCTAGTGATGATTTAAAAGAGGTATCCCGAAATGACCTTAAACCTAAAAGTGTAGATAGCAGTCAAAAGACTGTACATGATAGTGATAAACAAGCTCTAGTTAATGAAAAAGCATTACATGAAAAATCGAGGTCCAAATCAAGCATCTCTTCAGTCGACGTGAGAAATAGTTTTCCCGCCAATGATCATTTGAAAGGACACACTTTTAAAAGAGTTTCTCGTAAAGCTGATGGTGTAGAAGAGCAATGTGAATCTAATGTGAATCTTGATGACTTGTCATCTGATTTTTCTGGTACTTTCATGCTTGATGAAGAGCTAGAAATGGAGGGAAAAATGGAAAACGCAGATCTTCATAATTCACTTAAAAGGTATTCTTTCTTGTATTTACCCAAAGCTCTTTAATATCTCTTAATTCCTATTATTGACATGCAACTCTTTGTACAACTCTTTGTACAACTTTTTGAAATCTTGCTCTTATTAGTTGCTGGATTTGATTGTGTTTCTTATAGCGAATAAATATCACAAATATTTGGGAGTATATTGGATTTTGAATTCTTTTCAAAAAGGATACATTTTATGCTACAGACAAAAAACAAATTAGGAAACAATGCTCATCATATATTTTATTTTGATTCTTCCTTTTTCTTCTCACATTTCACCTTTCTTTTTTTTTCTTTTCTGTTTTGGGTGAACAACGTACAAGATTGCCTTCATGGCAAAAAGTACTAAAAAGCAGAAGGATCACTTATTTTAAGTCGTTCTAACATCTAAAAGTTTAACTGAAATACACTTCTATAATAGAAGTTCTATTTGGTGTAGTTGCTGTATTTGATTTGTGCTATCTAGGGTCAATTGAATGAACTTGTATTTGATTTGTGCTATTTGATTTTAAGTCGTTCTAACATCTAAAAGTTTAAGTCGTTATTTGGTTTTAAAATATAGTGGATTTTATATTATAATGACTAAATCATGCGAACTTATTTTTGTGTAGTCGGATATGATTTGTGCTATCTAGGGTCAATTGAATGAACTTATATGTTATTACAAGGTTTATTTAATCACAAAAATAAGGTCAATTGAATGAACTTATTTATGTGAAGTAGCTAGTGATGTTTGTAATCAAGGGTCAATTGGAATCATGAAAATTCCTAATGTTGCATAGGCAGAGTGATGCTGAATAATGTAATGTGGTTGGCTTCAATGTAAATGCTTTACATCTATAAATGAATATCAAATCATATGCTTGTAAGTATAAACAAATCACCAAAGTTCTTTATTCGTATATATCCTTAGAAAATTTAGAAAGTGTTGAAAGTCAAATGTTTAAATGTTGAAAAATACTTTAAAACCTCAAAGGCATGAATATGACAGATTTGCTTTGTCAAGAAGGGATGATCCAATTGCCATTGTCATGATAAAGAGGCTAGATCTATTAGTCCAAACCTCACCCTACAACAATAAAGAGGCTAGTCCCAAGTGATTGACTTTCTCATGTTTTCTTGTTTTGTTTGAAATAGTTAAATTTGTTTTGGTTCGTATGCAATAATATTTTACTACCCAAAGTATATCATCAAGCAATAATTGGCTCTCATTCCTAGATGTAAATTAATTTCTATGTATCCTTATTATTATCTTGTTATTTTTAGAACAACTTGTTTTTTCTTTTGATAATGACAAATAACTTGTTATAGTAATACCTGTGTTTTAACTTGTGTTTGTATACCTTGGGTTTGGGTTTAAATGCTCAAAGGATTGAGGACGAAGATGACGAGATGCTGATGAATGATCATGACCTTGAGAGACTTGTAATTGTCACTCAGGTATGGTAATATGACCGTTGCTTCATTGTGGATATAATTTATATTCTTTTCCTTAGTTGCATGATCTCTTGAAAACATATTTTTATATAGACATGTTTCTTTAAGTGAAGCTATGGACTTATTTGATTCCATTTAAAGGTTTATGTGGCTTGGTGCCTTAATTTGATGAATCAGATTTGCATTCAACTTTGTAGTCTTTTTGTGGCAAACATTAGGCTTCATAGGAAGATTGCTTAAGATAATGTATAGGTCCTAAACACATAATTTTAATGCTTTATCTTCTATTGCATCATTTATTTTTGCGCAAGTAGACATGAGTAGGAGTATATGTGTTCTAATCTGCTTTGGTATAGTGTTAACATGGCGTAAACTAGTCATTTTCACAACAAAAAGTGTCCATGAAAAGACATGGTGCTCTTATTTTAGACATTTTAGTTCAAGAATTATTCAAGAAATTTGAAGTTTTAGTTCAATTCTATTTGGAACAGAAAGCTTATGGAATTTAGAATTGTTTTAATATATGAATCTGATATTTTTTGGTCATTTTTAGTGATGCCAAGTCTTGGTATTATTTTAACATTTTAAATTCTTGAATCTTTTATGCTTAAATGATCGAAGCAATTTTTGTTCAAATGGTCCCTTTTTTGATGGGGCCAGAGATGCATAATTCTTTGGTCTCGAGTCATAGTGGACTATATTGTTTGATACCAAAATCAATAAAAAATAAACCTCTTTGTTATCACTAACAAGGTAAGGTTGCGTACAACCTAGCTGGAAGCCTCTGATTGGGATAGTGAAATAATGCAAGGATCATGTGTGCAATATTTTTGAATAAGATGTTGACCAAAACGGATATTTGGTTACTAATTTGCAATCAAATTTTTTTGAATGTTTTCATACTATTATTTGTTATTTTTGATTTTTTGTCTTAATTTGGAAGTAAAGCTTCATAGAAAATTAAAAGAATTTCTATTGTTGCAATCTACGAGCACAATAAGTGGAGATGGTGATTAGACCTAGGTTGGACTCCACTAGTTTCGGATTCAATCTGATTATCAATGGAACATTTGCTTTGAATCTCACAACGGGTCGAATTTTGAATCTCCATATGCTTGTGTTTCAGTTCAAATTCTTTCGAACTCGAGTTTAGGTCTAGGTTTGACAAATTCTACTATATGTTTGTGCACTTGACTATTTGACTTTTTCACTTTTTCATGGTCACAAAAGATTGAATTCTATAAAATGGGCCCATTTATGAACTTAAGCAAAAATATTACACTAGAAAATTCTTTTTACTTGTCAAAAAGCTTTATCTTCTTAACAAGTCTTCTACATTCAATCGTCGTCTTATTTTAAAAAGCTTTCCTGGACACGCTAGATGTGAGCACCTTAGGCGGGCTTTATGGCGATTCCTTATGGTGAGCGCCTCAAATCTCCTTATAGAACTTAATACAAGTGCCTTGAAGTATCTTTCAGTTTTACCTTCTGAAGAAGCCTAGACTATGTTTTGTATTCTCTTCTCCTTTATTTTGTTTTCTCTTCATGTGTTTCTTCTTGTAGGTTTTATTTTTAGATATTTTATGGGATTTTAAATTTGTTTTTTTAATAATTATTTTTGAGGTATCTCACCTCCAAAGGCAGGCGCCTATAACCTATGCTTTGGGTCCCTTAGCGCCTTAGGGCGTTTCACGCCCGTCGAAACTAAGTTCTTTGTGTACTTGCTTGTTTGCCTCCCCTAAAACCCTCTACCTCGTCGAAAGCTCCAAGCCTTGCCTGAAATTTCCTTAAAATCGCTTTTGTTTAACAACGACTTTCAGTGTTTAAAAGACCTCTTTTCTTGTTTTTCTTTTATTTTTAATAAATTTGTATATTTACTTTTAATGCTTTTATTTAAAAAAATTAGTTGTTCGACATTCAAATTTTTTTCTCTGTGACAGTAAAAGAGTAACAAAAATAATAGCAGGGAGAATCACAGTCATAAACTCTAATTCATTGAACAAATGTTGTGCACCTTCAAGATCAAGTAGTTTCAGAGTTTCTCTCGTATCTTTTTTTTGAAAGTGAACTAATTATAGCTTTTTGCATCTCTTGTTACACAAAGAAAAGCTCTTCGGGTATTTCTTGGCCTTTGGTTTACTTAACAAAGTCTTCCAATTTAAATATTTTCTCTTTCAATGATTTTTCCCCAAGTTCTTGCTGCTTCAACTAATTTATTGTCTGCTCTTTGGTGGAAGTTTATTTTATGGATCTTCATTGTGTCTTCCACAGTTCCATCTGAAATATTTAATCAAGCTGTTCCACAACCAAGAATGAGGAATGGAAAAATAACCGAACCTAAAATGATTCAACGGCCTTATCATAAAGCTCTAGAGTAAAAACTGAATTTTAGAGATCATAAGAGGAGAGTGAAAATGAATTAGGCAACATTGGTTAAGAGAAAATGATTTCCACCGTAAGATATACTCTTAGGAGGTAGCTCATAACTTTTCTCTTCATTTTCACTCCTCTTCTTGTTGTGCATTTGAAGAGTTATTAGGCAATTCCTTGTCTAAAATAGTAAAATGTTAGCTATCTTTTTTTCATGATAAAAGATTTGGAAATAAAATGGAACATATGTACATTGCATTCTATTTCTCTAATGCCATTAGTGGCTCCCAACTAGGCAGGGTTTGGACTTTGGATGGTCTAATGTATGAAGCCTTACCCTTATTAATGATAACTACAAGGTTGTTTCCAATTTAGCCTTGGTAACAAATACATGTGTAACTTTACATAAATAAAAAACACACATTATTTAATAAATTATTTTAATATAGTTCATTATAATCCAAAGTCAAAGAATTGTAATTTTTTTTGCCTTAGTGAGTATGGATGGAGGAAGAAACCTGTATAAAGAATAAAACAAAAGCTTTAGAAGGGAATTAACGACTATTATTTTGTTATTTCTAAAATCCTTTATGAAATTGTTTGTTTATTTTTAATATTTTTCTAAAAAAACTACTGATTGGTTAGTCAATGCTATAATATGTAGTCGCTTATCATAATGTACTCTTGGAGTAGTTTTATATATTTCTCAATGTTTTACATGCTTCCTCCTTAATATGCACTTGTTGCATTTTTGGAGAAATTTAGTGGAAAGGGAATTGAGTTGAAGAATTAGACAAAAAACTAGATAAAAAAAATGAGTTGTTAAGATGGAGAAAGAGAATAAGGTTGTGAACGAGATTAAAAAGTTGGGACCTTTGCCAAAAAAGAAAATGGTGCATAATCAGGGGGAAAACTAACATGGAAAGTGGTGCAAATTCAGAGGGACAAAGCGAATATTTAATAGGCTTTAGTTAGCGTAAATTGTATCATGTATGCATATTGATGAATCAGGTTTGGTTTTTTTAAGTGTTCTGTGTTAACTGTGGAGTAAGCTTTGAATATTGAGCATTAATTAACTTGCAGAATAGTAGTGTCCTTGGAGCTGGAAATAAAGCTCAGAAGCTCAATACCATTTCAAAGGAGCTTGCATCTGCTATCGACGAGGGTCTTTACTTCTATGAGCAGGTTCTCACGCCAAATCTATACTTTTGTCTTTGCCGTGGTCTATTTTGACTTACAAATTATGATTGGTTAGGTGTCTGTAAGTTTTGGGGAAGTTGCATTGGCAATGCTTGGTGAGCTTTGATTAATTTCATTAAATTTTCCTGAAGTCCAATTTGCTCTATGCCTCTTGACTTTTCTCTTCAATGGTATTTTGTAGTTGTGAGAACAGGATTGGTAACTAGAGGTGTTTAAATTAGACCCGATGACCCGAAAATTACCTGACATAATAACCGAACCCGTTTTCTTACCCGACTTCAAAAATGGCATACAATAGTGTAAAAAAATATGGACACAAACCCGATTTCAAGCCGACCCAAAATACCTAACGCGAAATCAACCCGATGACCCGAATGAACACCTTTTCGGTAACAGGACGAAAATCCATACAGGGCCATTTCCAATTAATTCACTTCTTTAGTGTGCATATTTTAGGTTTATTTATGACACAAATGAAAATGCGTTGTTTTTGTTGTTGGTCCTAGTAAGTAGTAACGTGGTTACTAGTTTGTGCTCTCTGTCATTGTAGTCAAATTGTTGTTGGTTCCAGTATATAGCACTGTGTAATGGTCTTGTGTCGTCCTTTTTAGGATCTCAAAGCAAAAAAGTCTCATCGTAGAAAGATGAAGTCTAGTATCGAGGGAAAAGATGGGAGCTCTAGATCTCCTATAACTTCTACTGGTGTGATAAAGTCACCTGAAAATTTTTCTGGTGGTCACGGGAGTGATGAGGTTGGAAATCATAATAACAGAAGGAAACAAAACAAGGGCTCTGCAAAGCCGCAGTCAAGCCACAAACAAAGATTTTTCTCGAGCAATTTCAGGAACCATGGAGGTGGTCGTAACAACACCTTTGGAGTAATATCAGAAAGTCCTCCAAGTAATTCGGTTGGTTTTTTCTATAGTTCTACGCCGCCTGAAAACCCTAGGTATGTTTGTTCGATATCTTTGGCTTGCCTCAAATATATGTTAAGAATATTTTAAAGCCCTTGTTCTTTGCTTGAGTTTTGAATCTTTACTATTTGTCGAAAAAAATTTACATGCATAAAAGTGACCACTTTAGGATCTGTTTTATTTTGCAGTCTCAGGTCTTCAAAATTGAGTGCTTCTCCTCATGGGAATGTCGCTGGAAGTAGCCCTCCAGTGGGTTCCTTGCCAAAGTCTATCCCTCCGTTTCAGCATCCAAGTCACCAGTTACTAGAGGGAAATGGCTTCAAACAGCAGAAGTAAGCTTTGTTCCCTACTTCCCCATGTAATTTTATGTTATACTCGCGTTCTTGGTTGAGCCAGATAGCAGTTATGTAATTAGATGTCTTTATTTCTATGGCAAAATGAAAACAGTGATATGGTTGATTTGCTATCACTGAATTAAATTATTCTTCTCACATCGTTTCTATTTCACTTAGGTACCTTAAGTACCAGAAGCGATGCCTAAATGACCGAAAGAAGTTAGGAATTGGGTGCAGCGAGGTGAGGCTTTATTTCGTCCACTAACTTTATTTTATTTCTTAAATCTCGTGAACATTTCTTATGGGAATAACTTTAAGGAACGGAGTGAGTAACTTACTACAAATCGTCAGTTAGTGATCACATAGGCTATGATGTTTAATCAGCATACTTTTCTTAAAAACGTACTGTGTTATTAGCGTGAATGTGGCAGTTGCATGCTCATATTATTTCATCATATTATCATGTAATCTGAAAGTCCGACTTACTTTCCTGCAGGAAATGAATACTCTTTACAGATTTTGGTCGTATTTTCTTAGAGATACATTTGTTCCATCAATGTACAACGAGTTCCAGAAATTAGCACTAGAGGATGCAGCCGCTAATTACTATTATGGGCTCGAATGCTTGTTCAGGTTCTACAGGTACATCAAATTATCATCTTCCATTTTTAATTGAAGTTTTGTTTAATTTTCCTTTCATGGGTACAGGAATAATTACTTCCATAACGAACCAAAAATCATACACCCTTCCACTCTAAATGTCCCATTTAGTTTTTAACAATATTCACTTAGCACTCTTAATTTGTATTTTATTCTTAATCCACAGATTAAAACATACTTAAGTGAGATCTTGTTTGATTCATCTCAATGCAAAGATAATTAATTTCCACTTTCTTATAGTATTTCGTTGTGTATAATAACGGATATTAAGTATTGAATAAATACATTGGATAATGTAAAAAAGTAAATGAGACATTTTGAGTGGAAGGGAGAGAGTATTAGAGAACGAATTTGATTAAAATGCTTAAACTTTTCTCATTTCATTGTAGCTACGGCTTGGAGAAGGAATTCAGAGAAGATCTTTATGGGGATTTCGAACAGCACACTCTCGACTTCTACAAGAAAGGCAATCTTTACGGACTTGAGAAATACTGGTATGTCTGTCCTCGTATGTTTTATTTATTTGGTTACGCCATTTCCGTTATCTCAATCCAAATTGATGTATAAATTGTTTTACAATGCGATAAGGGCATTCCACCATTACCGGGAAGCACGAGACAACAACGAACCCTTGAACAAAAATCCCGAGTTGGACAAGTTGCTAAGAGAGGAGTTTCGTAGTTTAGACGACTTTCGCCGTGCCAAAGAGAAATCAAAAGCGAAGGACGACAATAAGCCTACACCTGCTTAATGTGTATACAAAAGGCGACCCAATTTTGAGAAGCTTATATCTAACTTAATAGTTGAAAACGAGGGCGAGCTTGCATTTACTCCACGGAAGGAGGCATGGATTTTGTATGTTTGGAAGTTTCGTAGCTGTTGGCCAAGGCTTTTGCAACTATTTCCTTTCAACCCGTCTTTTCATATGCCATTGCCATCGGCTGTCCTTTATTCGCGTTGTATCATCGAGTCTAGAATGGCATTGTGTATTTGATATGTCTCTTCCGTAGAGTTTTTTGTACATAAGATAAGATAACTGGAAAAACCCTAAAAAAGCCAAAAAAAATTGGAAAAATAAAATGAAAAAGAGAACAAAATGACTCAATGAAAACAATTTTACAATCCTTTCGAAGTCGTCTGCTTTTTTTTTTTTTTTTTTTCATTCATATAATTCTGTTGGATCACTTAGATTTGTTCTTATATTACGGTATTACTTTTTTAAATTATATTACAAAAGATATTTTAAATACATTATGCAAATAATTTCTGCTAAAATTTTTATAATAATGTGAGTTTTTAAAGTTTTAATCGTTAAATATTGACTTGACTTGTAAAACTAACTCAAAAATATTAGGTTAAAAAATTACATAACCTCAATTACGGAACTTTTTTTTTTTTTAAACTTTTTTTTAAAAATATTTGGCTTTTTAAGAGCTCCCTCAAAGTATTTGCAAAAATAAGCTTCTACGCATAACGGGCTGGAGGCTGGGTTTTGAGCTGTTAATGGGCCGCTGTTAGTACAAGCGGGCAATACATTTGGGCTGATTTACCAATTGGCCGCTGTTTGTAACAGCGGGCCATTGGTGTTCATGAATTGGAGCTGGGCCACATTCGGCCGCTGTTTGTATCAGCGGGCCATTGGGCTTTATTTAATTTTTTTTTTTTTTTTTGTGTTTTTTGTGTTTTAAAATAACCTAAAAAAGTGTATCAAATCAAGTTAAACTTGATCGACTATATACTTATATTTTTTAGATTTATTATGGTACAAAACAATCATTAAGACTTGATCGCTTTGAAAATCTTCTGCAACATATATGTGGCATGTCAGGCATTTGAAAGAACAGTTTTCCTGGTGGGTGAGGATTCAAGAACATCACAAAACCATGTTTCAAGAGGTTCAACTGGGAAAAGATTTCAAAGTCTCGATCAATTCCAAAACTTTCAGCTTCATCTTGTCTAAAACCCACTTCAAAATCACTGAAACCAAGTCGGGTTCGTCATCACTTTGATTCTGATTTCTTCTCGCTTCAGCTGCAACACCATTTTATTTATTAGCAATAGCATCATGGGGAGAGTGTTTCGAAAGGGAAGGAGCAATAATACGGATTTAAAATATGTTGAGTTTGTAGAAGTCAGTTTAGATCTGTTAAATTAAGTGCAGTTCTGTAAAACTTAGGCGGGTTATTTTGAAACACAAAAAAAAAAAATAAAAAAATAAATAAAGCCCAATGGCCCGCTGTTTGTATCAGCGGCCGATTGTGGCCCATATTCATTTCGTGAACACCAATGGCCCGCTGTTACAAACAGCAGCCGATTGGTAAATCAGCCCAATTGTATTGCCCGCTGGTATTAACAGCGGCCCATTAACAGCTCAAAACCCAGCCCCCAGCCCGTTATGCGTAGAAGCTTATTTTTGCAAATACTTTGAGGGAGCTCTTAAAAAGCCAAATATTTTAAAAAAAAGTTTAAAAAAAAAAGTTCTCAATTACGTAAGTAATCAAATAAACTTTGAAGGTAACACATAATTAGAATATAAAAAAGTATTAAGAAAATAAGTCTATAGATCTGAATTTAAATATAGTATTGATCAGACCTAAATCTTTGTTGTCAAATGATTTTCAGTTGGTTCCTATAAAATGGTTTCAAATCCATCATTCTAGGTCAAATTTAAGATTTATTGTCATCCAAAAGGTACTTGTAAACTTGTATGGGTCGAACATTTTTGTCTCAGTTGGATTATGATATATATTATAGTAGATTGTATGGATGATTAGTATAAGACGTCTTATCCACTTTAACTTGTAAGGGTACATAGGCTAACTGGTGGGGGTAGGTGATGCATATGATTGCATGAAGACTTACTCGCCTCATATCCACGTGCTTTGTCCTATACTTATTCGCTTTAAATCTACATAGCATTTACAATGTACTATGTAATATATTAGGTGTGGTAAGTATTAGGTCATTTCTAAATAAATTAAAATTTAAAACATTTTTTAGGTAAAAATACTTTTTTTTATCAATTAAAGTTTCTCTAGATCCTTAATTTTATATTTGAATTTTGAATGAATAATATTATGAATTGTTGACCACAAAACATTGATATTTTATCTTGTTCACATTTGAGTTGACTAATAATATAAATCTTTATTTGTAAGCAACTGATGAGACTGTATAACAAGAATCTTAGGAGTCGTTTGGTTTACGTAGGAATCAAATTTCAATGGGAAGTTGTAATTCATTGGAATTTGCTTCCTTTGCCAATTTCCTAGGAATTACTTAATATTGTTTGTTTGACAATAGGAATTTTCAATTCCTTGGAAGTAATTCATGGGAATTGTTAATGACCAAGGGAGGTACATGGTAATCTAATTCCTATGTCTCATAGGAATTAACTTCCCTTGGATTTTGTAATTCATAAGAATTTTAGATTTTTTGGCAACCAAACAAATTAGCATAATACTATTTCCTAGGAACTTAAAATTCCAAGGGTAATAGTGGGTAACCAAACAAGCCCTTAATATCTAATTTGATTCTATCATCATTTTTCAGTTTTTAAATTCGTAAAAAGAGTTTCTAAACCAATAACATTAATTAATTTATCTGGCAAAAATCAATAAAACTATCGTTTATCATTTTACAGCAAAACTATTAAATTACGTGATACCAATACGAATATAAAAAGTTAAGAAAAAATAGGTCCCCAATGCTATCAAGATCAAACTTTTCATTCATCACTCCATTTTTTTTTTTTTTATTTATTTTTTTTTTTTTTTGAAAACCATCACTCCAATTTTTTATAAAATAAAACCTTTTTGGGTTATATATATAGAGCTTCATACCTTAAGCAGCTTCATAAAAAATAAAGAAAACCCTTGCTCTGTTTTTAAACAGAGGATTGATTACTAAAAATAGAAAGTAAGTAAAAATGAAGGTTTGTGTTTCAGTCATAAAGTTTATATTGTTTCTATTTATATCTGTACTGCAACAACCCATTTTGGCAACTACTTCTAAAAAGGTAAATCCATTCTCCCAGATGTTTGGAACTAGTGTGTTGAACTGGATTAATGATTATGTAATGATTGGATGCAGTCTTATGTTGTGTACATGGGAGCTCATTCACATGATCTACACCAAGTTTCTGATTATGATTTGGAGCAGCTCACTGAATCTCATTATGACTTCTTGGGATCCTACCTTGGAAGGTACACTACTCTTTTATTACTCTTTCTGTTTCTGTGAGATTGTACGATCAGGGCCGTTCCTGATCATAGGCAAGATATGCATTTGTCTAGGGCCCAAAGTTAAAAAGGCCCTAAAACTAAAAAATGACAGTTAATGAAAGTACACACATAAAAAGAGCATAGAGAGGACCCACTTCTTTTAGTTTGTCTAGGGCCAATACAATGTCAGGAACGACACTGTAACTTAAAATATGTGAGAGTTTTTTATGTTAAAGTTACGTATATGATCCAACCCCCTTATTACCTCACTAGATCATGGGAGTTGCGAAATGGTATTAAGATAATGGAATATATTGTTGTCGGCATCTTATAGTACTTATTTTTTTCACATTTTTAATTTACATACATTACTACGTAAAATTTGGTATTAAATAGTTAAGAAAAACTGTCAACAAAAACTGAATACGAAGATAATATATTTAATGAAAATTAACACCAAAACGCATATTCATTGTTACATTTTTTCAATAACGATAATCATATGCTCCATTAGCAGACACTAATGTTCTGTTTGGTACTAATTGATTGCAATGGAAATGATTTACTATGTAAACTTTCATGGTATGTATGTAATGAAAGTTTGATCATTAAAAAATTTAAAAATGTAATGCACAGGAATAAATTTTGTAAAAAAATGATATTATTAAAGAAAAATAAGCATATCCATTAAATTACCGACGAGATATTATTTTGAAATTACACTAACTTTTCCATTACAATTTCCACCATTTAATACTAACGATTACCAAACATACCGTAAGTCAGAACACTATGAACCAATAATGAAATGCATTATCCTAGCCCTAACAAGTAGTGACTAGTGTGTCCAATTGCAATGACTACAGCCGAGAAAACGCCAAGAATGCAATATTTTATTCCTACACAAGACATATCAATGGTTTTGCAGCAATTCTTGAGGAACAACATGCATTAAATATAGCAAGTTGGTACACTATACTTCAAATCTATTTTATTAATTCATTATTTATTTATGAAACTTCTCGGTAATATTTAAACAAATTAATTAATTTGATAATAATAATAATAAAAATTAATAATTATACAGAGCATCCCAATGTGATATCGGTTTTTTCCGAACGAGGGAAGAAAATTGCACACAACTAGATCATGGTCTTTCTTGGGGGTGGAGGATAATGCTTCATCATTGTGGAAAAAGTCTCGTTTTGGTGAACACACTATCATTGCCAACCTTGACACTGGTTAGTTCTTTCCGCCTAATTTAACTTATTTACGTTACATTAACTTTATGGATAGAAGAGGAAAACGCTTTTTACACGAGAATTTTTTGGGATAGAAGTGTGGATGCAACATAGAATGCTAAATATTCTACTTTAAATGAGGGGTTGTTGAGATTTGAATATGTGATCTTTTGTGACGTTGAATTCTGATATATTGTTAAGGAACCAACTCAACTAAAAGTTTAAACTGATGTTTGAAGATCCATGATATGTTATATACTCTAAGATTATGTTACTTTTTTTGTTCTTATGAAAATATATCCAATATACGTTTTTGGTTTAACAAAAAGGGAAATTGATCAGTAGGAAAATTAACATAAAAAAGTGCAAATGATTGGTTAAAATAAAACTATTAGAAAAACGTGAAAATAAGTGAGATAAACTAATGTAAAAATTGTATAAAAATACAAATTGTGAGAGACAAAAGAGAGAAAAAGACAAGGCCCATTCTAGTAATATGAAGTTAATTAATGTTAGTAGTATTTTTTTGAATTATAAGGTTGACTAATAAAAATAAAAAATTAGATGAGATTTGAATCTAAAATTTTATTTGAAGAAAAGATACATAGTTGTTCCATTCAATTTCCTCTCGATGCATGGTTCTCACCTTTTGGGGGTAAAATTGACCGTTTTTCTCTAGTATTTCCTCCTAAGAAAGTACGGGTATGAATTGTCTGTCAACTTCCTCACCCAAATTATGCTTTCGAGCGGGATATTAAGTTGATAATGATGATTATTATTGAATATTTCAAAGAGAATTTAGGTTTGGCTTTCAATTGTCAATTCCAATTTTTCTTCTGACTTTTAAATAAGAATTATAAATTATGTATGTGTCATATACGTCATCATAAAGCTTTTCGTCTTTTATGAATGCAAAATGCCTGATATTTTCGTCCTAAGGGGTACTACTTCCATTTTCTTCTATCACATTGGACCCTAGATATTTTAGGGCTCTGGGCAAAATAGCATATTGAGGCCCTTTTCCTTTGCAATTTATAACCTATATGGACCTTCTACAACCATTAATTTTGCTTTTTTGACATGGGGCCCTGGGCAACGGCCCCTCTTGCCCACTCTTAGGGCCGGCCTTGAATTCATACACATATACTCTAGTTCATATTTAATCAAACCAATTAATTTGATCAGTTACTTTTAAATTCAGTATTAAGATAAATTTATTTAAAAATAGCTGATTAATGACAATCATTTGTTTCAACAAGTTGTTACTTGTAATAGATGTTTAACCATCTAACCCTTTTTTATGCCAAAATATGATAAAATTATTCTATAAACTACTTTACCAAACACCTCAATCCTCATAACATAATAACATAGCAAATAAAGATAACAAAGAGAGTATATATTGATTTATCACATTAGACTAAATATCTGTTCATATTTATCCAATCTAAAATTCACGCAAAACCCAATTAAATTTTAATTGTTTATAAAATGAAAATATTACAATGTCAGTTAAAATAGATCGGCTTAAAAAATATTAGTCCAAAATTTCAGTCTCTATATGTCTTAGTTTGTGTCTCAATCGTATCTTGAGTTCAAAATAAGTTTTAGTTCACTCTATATCTAATGGGTTAATTAGAATCCCAAATAACTTTATTATTTTTCATTTTTAAGGTTTAAGTAAGTCTAAAATATATCTATAGTCAAATTTAGGTCTAATAAGGTGAAGTATTATAAAACAAATCTAAGATAACGTAAAATTGATCATTTAAAATTGGTCTAAAATAAATGAGTCCAATAAACTCCCTCTGGCTTTCATAAATCATAATATTGAGATTTTGCACAAATGACTAAGAAATTGTGGAGATTATTTATATTCTGCCGATAATATTATAAGAAAGTTGAAATTTGTTGACCGGAAGTCTAGAACCAAAGAGACATTTTTCATAAAAAACCCAATTGAGGACATTTCACGTGAAACAGGCTCAATAAAAAATTAGTGTAAGAAATAGCCAATTGTTCGTTTCAGATTGAAAACAGCCGCCGCTGCAACCCCCGCCTCTCACACACATGGGCGAAGCCACACCGGGGGCCGGTGGAGGCCCGATCCCCCTTGCCGAAAATGCGATTCTTTGTAATTTTGGCTTCGACCCCCCTTACTAATATATTATATATAATTTAAAGAATGCATAATTGTAACAAAAATTACTATAGATCAATGACTAAGATAACATATTTTTTTAATTTAAGGTAATGGATCAAACCTAAATTTGAACTATTAATTTTTAGTAGACTAATAAATTTAATTTATATTATAATGTCATTATTATCTATATTTCATAATTCACATTCATCGTTTTTAGTGTGTGTCTTTACATTTTTGCTATCTTAATTTTAACAGTTTTTTTTGGAGACTTAGAAGGCAAAAGTATGACGTCAAAATTACTTATTTTTTTTAAGAGGGGTAATCATAGTAAAGCTTTAACTCTATTTGTCAATTTTTTTTTGCTATGATTCAGGTTAATTTCAATTTATATGATTCAAATTTTTTAAGTTAAACTAGTTTTTAAATAATAAATAACTTGCTAGTATATCGACAATTTGGCCCCCTAATCAAAAATGTCGGCTTCGCCACTGCTCACACGTGTGTCAATAAATAATTTGGGCGTGTTCAGTCGTCAGTCACCAATGTCTAATGGGAGTGCAAGCCCACACCACTCTTGCATTTTATAGTCAAACATCAACTTTGTGTGGTCTGTTGGAATTATGGAAGTATCAGAATCATTAAAAATTATAGGGAAATTCCACATGGTAACTCTGAGGTTTTGGCTTTTCCACGTGGTACCCAAAACTTTTTAAAAATCCACGTGGTGACCTTGAGGTTTACATAATTGTTCCACCGTGACCTTTTTGCACATAAAAACGTTAGTAAACTCTAATTTCGAAGCTTTAAGGCTGGTGTACGCCTATTTATGCGACTCACCATTTGAAATATCGTTTATTTCAACATTTTTCCCCGCAAAACATAGAGCTTAACTATACCATATTTGGATTTAGAGGAAAAAAAATGATTTGAATAAAAGATGGTAGAGTTGGGTTTTATATTTTGGGGGAAAAGGTTGAAACTAATGGTATTTGAAATGGTGAGTCGCATAAATAGGCGTACAACAGCCTTAAAGTTTCGAAATTAACGTTTGCTAATATTTTTATGTGTAAAAAGGTCACGATGGAACAATAACGTAAACCTCAGGGTCACCACGTGGATTTTTTAAAAGTTTTGGTTACCACTTGGAAAACCTAAAACCTCAGGGTTACCACATGGAATTTCCCAAAATTATAAGTTAAAATTAAAAAAACTTATTTGTTTTCTCTTATTTTTTGATTTATTTTTTAATTTTTTATGATTTAATATTATATTTATTTTTTTTGTTTTTTTTATGCAAAATGACTTGATGTATATGTAAGAGGTTAACTTAGTACATTCTTAGCAAGCACCCCAAATAGTTGGAATAATTCCTATTTAATCAAAAATTGGAATTTTTATGGGGAAATTAGTAAAAAGCTGGATTATTCTAGATAATATCTCCTAATATCAAAATGGATATTTTAAGATTGAAATTAGGTGTTTTAAGATCCAAAAATAGGTGTTGTAAAACTCAAAATAAGTGTGTTCTCAAAAAAAAAAAAAAAAAACTCAAAATAAGTGTTATATATAACTCATAAAGTACTTGTTTGTTTGATCCAAAGTAGGTGTTATGAATCCTAGAAGTAGGTGTTGTAAGATAAAAAGTATATGTAATTGGGTTTATAATTCTTATCATGTTATAGCTACACAAGTTTTTAATAACCTTTTTAAAGTTTAGGGTTGGGTCATGGGAGTTGTTATGAATTTAATTTTAGGATTAGTCAACAACATATATTAAAAAAAAGGATTAGTCAAACAACACTTCTTTTGAGAGATTGTTTTTATAAGAGACGACTCTCCAGGTCCAAGCCCAATATTAAAAAAGAAAAAAATTCTAAAAACTAAAGCGCGCGGTTAAGCTTATTTGGAATTGATGTTATAACCTATTTAAGTTGGTGTAATAATCTATTAAAGAGATGGTCTCTCAGAAAACTAGCAGATTACCGATACAAAAATTAGTAAAAATAAAAAGATAATTTGAATTGTAAAAATGTGTCCCACACTCCCACCCCATCATCTTCATTGTTCATCCCTCTCATCTTCATCTCCCTCAAAGCCCTAAATCCTAAATTTCACTACTTCACCCCTGAAAATGGATTCTCCATCCTCCGTTGCTCCATCCTCTGCCACCTCCTCCATATCAATCACCTCCAGATCTTGTTCCTCCACCATTATAACCACCTCCGCCGCCTCCGCCGCCTCCACCATCTCCACCACTGCCAGAATGCCGATTTTGTGATTTCTGGGTTTATGGGTTTGATTTTGTGATTATTTTTGAAAAATTGGTTGATTTGGATTGATGGGTTTTCTTTGTTTCAAGATCTGGGTATTTTTATTTGTATCAAGATTCATTCTTTGTATCAAGATATAGTGATTATTCTTTGTATCAAAATGGGTTTTCAAGATTCATTTTTGTTTTCACGGGTTTGATTTTGCTGATTTTGGGTTTTTTTTATCAGGTTTTTGTTTTTATCTATCTTTGTTGATGGTGATTTCAAGATGGGTTTTCAAGATTCATTTTTGTTCATTTCAATTTGATGATGATTTATATGATGATGATGATTCTATGGATTTAAATATTGACTTTGTTTTAGTTGGGTTTTTTGGGTTTTTCTTGGGTTTAGTCTTTAATTTCTATGATGATGATTCTATGGATTTCTATGATAATGATAATTCTATGGGTTTTCTGAGTTGTTGAGATGCTTCTATGGGTTCATCTTCAAACCTATTTGAGCTTGTTCTTCCAATTTTATTATGGAATCATTAAATCTCTAATCTTTTCATTAAAAACCCATTATATCACTCTCTCTCCTACCCAAGGGTCCCATTTTGACTCTCCTTAAAAATCGTGAAAAGTCAAATGGGACTCTTGTCCTGAATAGGAGGGAGTATAAGTTAAAATAAATAATAAAAAATTGTCAACAATTATCCCAATTATCACTCGTTGGCCAAAAATAATTCTAACTATCGATTATTTTTTTAATAATCCTAACTATTCATTGAATTTGCTCAAAACACTCACACTCCCTCCATGACCGACTGCAACATGTATTTTGTGATTAATTTTTTGTTACCTTTTTTTAAACTCACCTTCATCAAATAAGAACAATTACTTTTTTGTTCATTTTCAATTTTTTATGATATAATTTTATATTTACTTTTTTGTTTCTTTGATGCAAAATGTATTGACGTACATGTATTAAGAGGTTACCATAGTGCATCCTTAGCAAGCACCCCAAATAGTTGGAATAATTCATATTTAATCAAAAATTGGAATTTTTGTGGGAAAATTAGTAAAAGACTAGATTATTCAAGATAATATCTCCTAATATCAAAATGGATATTTTACGATTCAAATTAAGTGATTTAAGATCCAAAAATAGTGTTGTAAAACTCAAAATAAGTGTGTATCAAAAAAAAAAAAAAAAACACTCAAAATAAGTGTTATATATAACTCATTATAAAGTACTTGTTAGTTGTTATGTATCCTAGAAGTAGGTTTTATGTATCCTAGAAATAGGTGTCGTAAGATAAAAAGTTTGTTATTGGGTTTATAATTCAAATCATATGTTTTAGAGTTGGGCATATGCATGGAAATATATACCACCAATCTTTTTAATAACCTTTTTAAAGTTGAGGGTTGGGCATATGTTAGAGAGTCTCTCATAGGAGTTGTTATGAATTTAATTTTAGGATTAGTCAACATAATATATATCTACATACTTTCTCCGTTTCAAAATACTCGCTACATTTCGATTTTGTGCACTATTCATTGTTCAAGCTTATTTTACATATTGCGACTAATGTGTAAGTAAAAATATAGTCAAGTGGGATCTTGTTTGAATCGTCTAATCGCATGCTTTTATAATATCAAATTTTTATAATTTTTAGATAAGTGTGGTTTAAGATATTAATGATCAAAATTGTGCATTGGATTGCGTAAAAAAGTGAAATGTTGCAAGTATTATGGAACGGAGGAAGTATATAATAAACCACGCTTTTTCTGAGAGACCATTTTTATAAGAGACAACTCTTCAGGCCCAAGCCCAATAATAAAAAAAATCTAAAAACTAACGCGCGCGGTTAAGCCTATTTGGAGTTGATGTTATAACCTATTTAAGTTGGTGTTATAACCTATTTAAGTTGGTATTATAACCTATTTGGCGATACCAACTTTAATAGGTTTAATATCAACTCTATCAGGTTATATATAATAGAGGTACTAACTTCAATTAGGTTATAATACCAACTCCAAATAGGATTACACAGCGTTTTGGAGACAAAGAAATGGGACACCAATTCCGTCAAGTTGAAAAAATGTACCAAAATCATAATAAGACGATCTTATACAAAAATTGGTGGCGAACAGGGGTATGGCCGGAGTCAAAGAGTTTTGGAGACGAAGGAATGGGACCAATTCCGTCAAGATGGAAAGGAATGTGCCAAAATGATACCACATCTGCTGCTCTTGGTGGTGTCCACTGCAATAGGTCCCTTTCTTTTTTCTAATCTCCTCTTTCCCATTTCTTGCTTTTTTTTTTTTTTCTTTTTTACCTTTCTAAAACTTTTTTAAACTTATTTTTTAAGTCATATACCTTTTTATGACTTTCATATTTAAAAATGGACTTAATTTCTTTAAATTTTAGCGATAATTATTCGTTAGCTTAATGAATGACTTATAATTTTTCTTTTCGTTCTTGTACGTGATTGTGTTTCACTAAATTATTATGTGTCACTTGTTATGTATGGAAATATATACCACTTTCTTATTTTGAGGTTTTTTATTTCTAAATACCAGAATGTTATAATGAAATTGCACCATGATTATGTATACTCTATATTGAGGACTTAGCAAATTACTCCGATAAAAATTTAAGTATAACTAGATGCGATACTATCTATTAAAAATATAAATAAATTGCACATGATAGCATCGAACTTTCATGAAACGTCCGTGTTTAGACTTTTGTAAGAGTTTTCCACATAGTGACATCTAGTTTATGCCTTATATGATAGACGTTTCTTCCCTTATGTTGTCTTATAATTTGTCCTAAACCATTTTTATGCTCTCAAATGTATGTTTAATCACCAATTAATTCATCAAAGCTCTTAAATGTTGTAACAATTTCGTTTTCATTCAAATTAAAACATAAACCGTAAACCAATAATGTGACTTCATCTAATTAAAAGACAAATGCACGTAAATCAATCCAAATTTAACAACAAATGCAAAACCAAAATTAATTTTATAATTGTGTATAATTAAAAATTATAAAACTTAGATATTAATAAACCTTATATTGAGACGAATTAATATAAACTCTCATTTAATTATGTTTTAACGTGTGAATTAAAAATAAAATATAAATTAAGAGTGATGTATCAAATAAATTTTTACAATAAAATCTAGGAGTATTTTACTATATTATATGAGAGTATGATGAACGGTCTTCTAAACCTTCCTATAGTCACCCTAATCATATATGGATAGTATGAACGAAATATAATATTTTCTCCATTTCATTATACTTGCTACATTTTACTTTTTACGCACTCAAATGCGTTATTTTGTTTATTCATATGTTGAATTATACAAATCTAAAAATTATAAAAAGTTAAAATTATGAAAGTATGCGATTAGACGATTCAAACAAGATCCCACTTTTAGTCGTAATATATAAAATAAAATTGAACGATGAATAGTGCTTATAATTGAAATGTAGCTAGTATTTCAGAACGGAGGAGTGTTGGTAATGAGCGGAATATATTGATATGATGATGAGTAGAATAACAAAGGAGGAAGATGGATTGGTGGAGATGCGTTATTTTGTTTATTCATATGTTGAATTATACAAATCTAAAAATTATAAAAAGTTAAAATTATGAAAGTATGCGATTAGACGATTCAAACAAGATCCCACTTTTAGTCGTAATATATAAAATAAAATTGAACGATGAATAGTGCTTATAATTGAAATGTAGCTAGTATTTCAGAACGGAGGAGTGTTGGTAATGAGCGGAATATATTGATATGATGATGAGTAGAATAACAAAGGAGGAAGATGGATTGGTGGAGATGCGTTATTTTGTTTATTCATATGTTGAATTATACAAATCTAAAAATTATAAAAAGTTAAAATTATGAAAGTATGCGATTAGACGATTCAAACAAGATCCCACTTTTAGTCGTAATATATAAAATAAAATTGAACGATGAATAGTGCTTATAATTGAAATGTAGCTAGTATTTCAGAACGGAGGAGTGTTGGTAATGAGCGGAATATATTGATATGATGATGAGTAGAATAACAAAGGAGGAAGATGGATTGGTGGAGAATGTGTGTATATGATTTGAAAAGGTGAACAATTTACGAGTCACTTATCGTTGATTGAATGGTGGTACTAACTGCTCACTACTAGCACTGGTAGTGCACTGCTGGTCATACAATAAAGTAAAAGATAATACTTCTAGGAGTATTCACCAAGGATAATAGCCTTTTCAATCATTTTTTATTCTCTTTAGCCATTTGAGTTTGCAATAGATATTGATTGCTGATTGTTGGTTTTTTCAGTTGGTTTGTTTGACTAGCTGAAAATGTTGGAGGTGTTAGATAAATTAGTTTATTGAGCAAATTTAGCTTATTTTGACATAAATAAAAGGTTGGGTGGTCAAATTGGCTAATGCTAATGTTTGGTGACTTAGTTGGTTGATACAGCTTATTCATACGAATAAATTGTTTTTGAACAAGCTATTTATAGCAGCGAGTTCAAAACCAGTTGATCAAATCAGTCATTATAATCAGCTATTAGCTAACAGTTATCAACCATTTGCCAAACACCCTCGTTGGCTTTTAAGCTAGCTGAAAAACTAACTATTTATAGAGATATTTGGTAGATTAAGTATTGACTGTTGGCGGTTTATTAGTGAGAAAGTGGGTTAGTGAAAAGTAGGTCAATGAAAAAGTGGGCCAACAAAAAAGCTAACTATAGTAATTTTTATTTGGAAAAAATATTTTGTTAGTTTTCCTATTAAAATACCAACTGTTGATTAACCATGAATAATACCAACTTATGGGGTATTTTCCTAGAATAATGCCAACTTTAGCTTATTAACTAATATACCAATTTTTTGTCTTATAATCACATGTAGTTTGATTTTAACATGTTAGGGATTTTCTAGGAAAACACCCTTTTAAGTTTGTATTATTCATAGTTAATCAATGGTTAGTAGTATTGTATGGAAATTAACAATATTCACCCTAATTTTTTCCTTTTTATTCTGGCTTAAAAACCAGCTTTTTTCAGCTAGCTTAAAGCCATTTACCAAACAATTTTCTTTTGTTGTTTGATCAACTAACAAGCCAAAAATCAAAAACCAACTAAAAAGTCAATCTCAAAGCTTAGTACCAAACACCCCATTATACTTTTTGTTTTTATTTGATATTCCTTTAAGAAACATTTATGGAAATTTTAAATAGGTTGAATTTTTTAGATTATATAACACTATTTAATAAATAAATTTAATGGAAAAAAAGGTACCATAAATATTACTATAAAATTATATATAATACTCCTATAAAATTGGTATAAAAAATTATAGGAACCACAAGCAATAAAAATATTAAAATAAAATTAATGAGACACATGTAAGGACTATAACTATTTTAAAAATGTTAAAATAAAGTTATTGAGAAATATGTAAAGACTATAACCATATACATTAACAATATTAAAATGAAGATGACTGACTAATTATGTCTAAAATATGTGATACCAAAGAAAAGATTTTGTAAAGGAACAAAATAAACTGATTAAAATGAAATATCAAATACAGGAACATCAAATAAAAACTGAGCAAGTCTTAAAAAACTCTCACATATTTAAGTCAATATTACAAATTTAAAGAAACGAAGAGAATAAGTTAAATTGCACTTAAATAATATTTTTTTTACGTGGTCTCACCATTTCTAGTTTCTCTAAAATTGAAAGCCAAACTTATAATGGAAGTTTGGTCCATTCCATAATACAAGTGCTGAAATTCCAGAAATGAGAAGTAGTAGTACTTCATTATTGCACGCTCACGCTTCCATACTTCTACTTTTTAGTGCCTAGCTACTCTAAACTATTGCTAAATACTTCCTCCGTTTCAAAATACTCGCTACATTTCGATTTTATACACTATTCATTGTCCAAGCTTATTTTACATATTGCAACTAATATGTAAGTAAAAATATAGTCAAGTGTGATCTTGTTTGAATCGTATAATCGCATACTTTCATAATATTAAATGTTTATAATTTTTAGATAAGTGTAGTTTAAGATATTAATGATCAAAATTGTACATTAAATTGCGTAAAAAAGTGAAATGTAGCAAGTATTATGGAACTGAGGAAGTACCAACTAAAAGTAACTTCATATTTTATTCTTAAAGAAAAACTTTATCCAAGTTTCTACAAATTTTTACTCCATTAAGCAAACTAATGTTTTATGTTTAAGTGTCTTGACTTGGTCCACAAAGAAAAAATGATAACACTATTTTATAAACTTGAGGAGTAACTGATACCACTACAAATTGATTTTAGTAGTAAATCCTTTTTTGACTTGTAAGTGAGTTACCTCGATCTTCTTCCTATTTGGGTTGCTTATACCCATTTCTTAATTTCTTACAAGAGAAAACATCAGGGAATCGTGCGGACAAGCTTGTGATCACCAGTAGGCTAGTGTACAAGCTAACATAGGATAATAATTGACTAAATATAAACTTGATGAGGTTCCTTCCCGAAAACATGTGTAGTAGTAGTCCACTAATCTTAGCTTACATGTTAGTCATAACTCACTAAATCATCATTAAAGGAGCACATGAGGGCATTTTCTCAACAATTTCCCTCAAACGTAAGCCCACCATTTTTAGAAATCTTGCTCTGATACCATGACAATAGGTCATGGGCTTGTGTGGACAAGCTAACCATTAGTTTGCTTGTGTGTATAATCCCATTTGAGAAGAAAGTTGACAACACAAAAACTTGATAATGTTCCTTCATGAAATTATATAATAGAAGGTCGCCTAGAAACCTTATATGCCAGTAAACAACTCATTAAATCACAGAGCTAGGTAAGATCATTAATCATAAAAGGTCGCCTAGAAACCTTATATGCCAGTAAACAACTCATTAAATCACAGAGCTAGGTAAGATCATTAATCATAAATGGGCCGTTTCTCCTCACCAAACCAAATTACTCCAGGAAAACAAAATGTACAAAACGCTTGGTAAGGATAAAAATTAAGGTAACGATCATATAAATTTACTTTGGTTTTTAATGAAGTGTATCATTAGAGAACACTTTAGCTAGGATTATTAAAGCAACATCTAAAATATAAACAACTCGTATTATATGAGACCGTTTCATCATAATACAAACCTATATAATTAATCCAATTCTTTAATTAATCACTTAAAGACACTAACGTCGTTTGCTACAGATACTAAATGGTGGTAATGAGAAAGATTTTAGTAAACTTTTTCTTAAATGTTTTCCATGGTATGAATAATTTATCATCAAAATATTTTTTTATTTACAATTTTTCATTATCATTTAGTACCAACTCTTCACATGGTAATGCAATGGAATAGATTTTGTGAAGAAAATAAGGTGACTAAAGTAAAATAAGCAAGACCATTAAACTTATCATGAGATTTTTCCATAAAATAGGGGCAGATCAAAAATTTTGAAGAACCTATTTATTTTTGCGATGTCTTTCAAAATAAGGCTCTTTATTATGTCCAAAGATAAAAAATTTTCCACTTCAACAAAAATAATCAAGACGAAATTATTGTAATATTATATTCTAAAATTACGTTAAATATAAAAAGTTAACAAATAAATCACTTAAAAAATGTTGCTCGAAACTGAGACTATAAATAACACAATTTAATATTTGAGACCTCTTATTTTGGGCCATAGGCAGTCGACTACCCCGACTATGCTTAACAACCGGCCTTGTCATAAAAATGACACTAACTTTTCATTACACAAAATCTCACAAGAGACGGTCTATAGGATAGACCACAAAATTGGGCCAGCCCATTTCCCTTAACTGATTTTTTTTATTATAATATTAATTATATTATGTTATAATCCTAAATGAAAGGTATTATAACCTCGAATATACTATTCTATAACCCCAAATATAAGTTATTATAACCCCAAATAATTTATTATAACCCCAAATATACTATGTTATATTTTGGGCTGGGCTTCATGAATTCCGTCTATAGAATAGACCGTCTCCCATGAGACTTACTGTTTTCACTATCTAATACTGACTATCAAATGGGCCGTAAATATACATGAAAAACAGGAAGTTAATCGGAGCAAGGTACTTCAACAAAGGCTATCTAGCAGCATTATCAAGCAGCAACATAACCAACATAACAATAGTAAACACCCCTCGTGACTATGACGGACACGGCACGCACACTCTTTCCACAGCCGGCGGTTCATTCGTTCGAGACGCTAGCCTATTTGGGTTCGGAAAAGGCATAGCAAAAGGCGGGTCTCCAAGAGCCCGAGTGGCAGCATACAAAGTGTGTTGGCCGCCTATAAATGGCAACGAGTGCTATGACTCGGATATCTTGGCTGGATTTGATGCGGCTATTGGTGATGGTGTTGATGTTATCTCGGCCTCATTAGGCGGAACGCCTACGCCTTATTTTAATGATAGTCTTTCGATTGGTTCGTTTCATGCAATGATTAAGAATATTGTTTTGGTATGTTCGGCTGGGAATTCTGGGCCTGCTGATAGTACGGTTGTTAATGTTTCGCCTTGGATTTTGACTGTTGGAGCTAGTACTATGGATCGGGATTTCTCTGATTATGTGATTCTTGCCAATGGACTACATCTTAAGGTTCAATTTCTATGTCCATTCTTTATATTACCTTGTTAATTGGACTTGTCAAGATGTTGGGCGGGCGGGTTTTGAAAGTAGGTATGTTAGAGTATATCATATATCTTGAGGCCTCAACTCTAAGCTTAAGCTTTTGGTTGAGTTGGTTTATTGGCATGGTATCAGAGCCAACGTGATAAGAAATTACGGGTTCGAATCCCAATCATCTCTCATTTAAAGTGGAATATTAGCGCCAGGTATGAGGAGGGTCTATGCTACACTCACACTTCCAGCCCAATGGGCTCTCGTATGAGGGAATGCATTATTTTGAGGCCTCAACCCTAAACTTAAGGTTTTGGTTGAGTTGGTACCTTGACAGGCTAATTCGATCCAATTTTAATTTTTTACAATATACGATCACTTAATTGCAATTTAAGGTCTTAATTTATACTTAGGTCACAATTGATGTTTTTGAAAAGTGGTCAGAATTGTCTTTTAAAATTACAATTGATCGCTTTAGTTATAATATACTCACTCATATAAGATTAATAAAGATAGTGATACTTCATACTTATAATTTAGTGTAGTCACGCACTTTATAGTTGTAATAAATCATTTTTAGACTTAGTTAAAGTTGTCAGCTTTATGTTATAACTGATCACTTTAAGGTTTAAACTAATTATTTTAAACTCAGAATTCATCATTTTATAAATTATAGGTCAGAATTGATCATTTTATAAAGTCTAAATTCATCAGTTACGGGTCAAAATTTTCTATCATATAGACCACCGATTGAGTTTCGGCCTAATTTAAGGTCAACATAAGAAAAATGACAGGCCTCTTAATAATACTACTAATATGTCCTTGACAATAACAATTGAGTGTAATTTTTGAAGGGACAAAGCTTAGCACCAAAATCATTACCAGCAGGCAAGTATTATCCTTTAGTAACTGCTGATCAAGTGAAAGCTGCAAATGTATCCATAAAAGAAGCGTAAGAATCATACACTAAACATCCCATTTTTCTCAATCTTGCCCTCAATGGGTGCTCATAGTTGTTATTAGTCGATGACGATAGGCGTGTTAATGCAGACAATTGTGCAAATTCGGTACCCTTGATCCTAAAAAGGCGGTAGGGAAAATAGTCGTATGCCTAAGAGGAGACAATGCACGAGTAGACAAAGGCCAACAGGTCACACTAGTAGGAGGTGTGGGTATGGTCCTCGCCAACAACCAGGAAACCGCCAACGAAGTCATTGCTGATCCACACGTTCTTCCTGCTTCCCACATCAACTATAGTGATGGCGTTCGTGTTTATGCATACATCAAGTCCACCAAGTAAGACACCAAACCCGACCCTTATAATGGGCATTCGTTGGGATATTCCCTGCGCGTTTTGAACATGTTCTCTTAATATCGGTTAAAACTTTGTTAATAGGTTCCCGAAGGCCTCCATTACACGTACGACAACAAGGTTAAATGTAAAGCCAGCACCGTTCATGGCAGCATTCTCATCTAAAGGGCCGAATGCCATTACACCGGAGATCCTTAAGGTTCATTCTACATGGCTCGTACATTTCTAAACAAGATAATTTCGTAATAATCGATTTGACTGACAAGTGATTGTGTGATATAACTCGTTTCAGCCGGATATAACAGCACCAGGAGTGAGCGTAATAGCAGCATACACGGAAGCACAAGGGCCAACAAACCAAGTGTTCGATAAACGCAGAGTTAAGTTTAACTCTTTATCAGGAACTTCTATGTCATGCCCACATGTTTCAGGTGTTGTTGGTCTACTAAAAACCCTTTATCCTCATTGGAGTCCTGCAGCAATTAAGTCAGCTATCATGACCACAGGTAAAGATATTCTTTACTGCTAAGTTCAATGAGTTGTCGAGAAATTAACTGAACCAAAAGCTTAAGTTTCAGGTTGGAGTCTCAAAATATGTTATATATTTAATCACGCCACCTTATATTAGAGCCTATTGGGCTAGAAATGTGGATGCAACACATGATCACTTCATATATAGCGCTAAATACTCCACTTTGAAATGAGATGTGGATGAGCTTTGAGCCTAGGATATATCGTTAGGTTGACTCTGATACCATGTTAAGAAATCAACTCAGCTAAAAACTTAAGCTTATGGTTGAAAAATATTTATACTCTATTATAAGTAAGATATTCAAAGTGTCTGGAAACATGTAATGTAAACTCTCAAATATAGACGCCTAACAATATATAAACTATAGAAATCAATTCATTGAATGAATATTATAACATTAGAGTGAAAAAAATGAGACTTAATAGTTTAATTTTTTCTTTTCAAAATTCTAGGGTAGGCTAAAGAATAACGACAGTCTACAGGCAAAACGTCAAAAGGAATTAATTTGCTTTATAGATTGTGAGAATTGAACCCTTGTCATAATGGTGAAACGAAAAGCATTAAAATTCATTTTTGAATAATGATGTTGACCTTCTCTAACTTACAGTCCAAGATCCGCCACTGATTAACACAACAACTCAAACTAATAACACATAATTATTATTATTATTTTGTTTATTCATTCATATATTAATTGTTTATGCAGCAAGCATGATAGACAATATGCATGAACCAATCTTAAATGCATCCAACATACAAGCCAACCCATTTCACTATGGAGCGGGTCAAGTACAACCAAATGGAGCCATGGATCCAGGACTTGTTTATGACATGACAATTAAAGACCAACTAAACTTTCTTTGTGCCCTTGGTTACAATCACACATCTATTGCTTTATTCTACAAGTACCCTTATATTTGCCCACAAAAATTCAACATCCTTAATCTCAATTACCCTTCAATTACTATCCCTAATCTTAAAAAACCCATAAAAATTACAAGAACTTTGAAAAATGTTGGGTCATTAGGGAAGTATATAGCCCATGTTCATAACCCAAAAGGGATATCAATTTCTATCAAACCTAAAGTTTTGGAGTTTACAAGATTGGGTCAAGAAAAGACCTTCCACCTTAGATTTAAAGCTAAGAAAGGGATGGTATCTAAGGATTATGTTTTTGGAAGGCTAATATGGTCAGATGGTATGCATTATGTTACTAGTCCAATTACTGTTAAGGTCATTTGATTTAGTGTTGGTGGGGTCCTGGTTCAGTGGCGGCAAGTATTATATTTTCCATGCGAGATTTGGATTGTTCGATGCTGATCGACCCTCTACCCTAACCTACCCTACCCTATATGTTTAACCAAGTTATTGTTAGAACCTTAAATCATTGGTGTAACGTAAACCCTAGAATTTCTGAAAACGCCCAGAATTTCCGACCCCTGAAACGAAATCAAAATCGGGAAGGACGAGAGGAAATTCGAGTGTTATTATTGATGTTATTGATGAGTATTATTATTAATATTATGTCTACTTAATTGTGTGTCTGATCTTTTACTTGTGGGTTTTTAATTTGTTGAAAGAAAACAACAACTAGTCTCTTGAGATACCGTTTCTTTGAGAGACATATCTCAAACTCAGCCCATTAAAGATTAATGTCTATTTACCATATTCTTAATGCCTACTTACGTTATTATTAATGCTTGCTTACCGTATCCTTAATGTCTACTTTTAATATCTTAAATGCCCACTTAAATCATTCTTATTGCCTACTTACAATAATTTAAAGAATATATAATGAGTCGCCCAATTAGTCTTCAAAGAGAATGTCTCCACAAGAATTTGTGAAACAACAAAGTAATAAGCACTCTTCACCAATAAGGTTCCCATTAATCTTTAGTTTTGTATACACTACCTCTAATTAGAAATAGTTGCTACGTTTAAATGGTAACTAATATTTATTAATTTTTATTAATTTACTTTTTACTATTTATGTATAAGTAAAATAATAATTAAGCGAAATATTATTTGATTATATCAATTAAAATATTTAAAATATTAATTTAAGATATTTGAAATCACACGCAATTTAAGAGAATAAGGTTAAAAATACTGCATTGAATAACGTGAAAATAAGAAATGAGAAATGTAGCAAATATAATAAATAAGTGCAATTAAAGGAAATATATAATCTAGTATTGGTTATTTTCTGTTGCTACTAGTAATTTGTGTTCTTAGCGAAGTTTTTTATTGGTCAGCCACTGGTTGGAAAACACATCATTAGTGATCAATCATAATGTTAGAACATATGTTTTAATTTGATAACTACAGTTTTAAAAATGATCGATCAATTACAATCTTAAAGTGATTAATTTAAAATTTATAATGCTAAATTATACGTCATCACATGTACAGTGATCATTATTATAACTTATAATCTTAAACGAGTTCATCATATACTTAAATGGATAAATAATAATCTTAAAGTGGTCAATTTTAACTTCTAAGTAATAAATAATAAATAATTACTTAAAATTTTTAAGGTCAAAATTGATAACTTTGATTATAATTGATCAATTTAAGGTTATATATAATTTAACTTGAAGTTGATCACTTAAATGTCATAATTGACCAATTTTAGGTCAAAGAAATATGTTCAAGTAAAGGAAATGTAAAAATTAAAAGAAACAAAAATCACAAATTATTGTGAGAAACGGTCTTTCCGAGAAACGCATTAGATGTATGGGTAAATTAACCAATTAACACAAATTAAAAAGAAAATAAGAATATGAGAATCTTGTTTTAACGTTTTCTCTTTGAGAGACGGTCTTCTACCAAAATAGCTAGGCAAACTATTTTATTTTAAAAACACAAAAACTTGCGTAAGACGGTCTTAGAATAAGACGAGCGTTGGGCCAGCCCAATTGCAGGTGCGTGTACTACACGCTCGCGTCTTACCTCCAGATTTCCAATTTTTTTGGGTTTTTTTTCATTTTCTTGACAATTTTCAATTTGGACCTTAAAGGTATCAATTTTGACCTTAATCATTTCAATTTCAACCTAAAGTTATACTTAAACATATCAATTAAAGTAAAATTTTCAATTTGAACTTATATTTTAGGAAAAATTACCTAGAATGATCCAAACTATTCACGATTTTCCTACAATAATCCCAACTATTGATTAACCATGAATAATCCCAACTTTGATGGGCATTTTCCTAGAGTAAACCCGGTGACCGGATGACTTGCTATAGTAAGTTTTATTTTTTAATAAAAAAAGATAAATTTAAAAAAAATGTCAAAAAAATGTTTAAAAAATGTTCATAAAAAATTTATGATTTTTTTTATTATTTAGAATTTTTTATGTAAATTTTCAAAAATATTTTCTAATTTTAAATTAATATTTAATTTATTTTTTTGGTGAATTACCTACTATAGCGGGTCATCGGGTTACCCAAGCTTACTCTAGGAAAATACCCCTCAAAGTTGGGATTATACATGGTTAATCAATAGGTGGGATTATTGTAGGAAAATCATGAATTGTTTGGATTATTCTAGGTAATTTTTCCTATATTTTATCAATTTTGGCATTAATCTGGTCAATTTCTACCTAATTATATGGTTTTGAGAACTAAGTTAATAAAATATTATTATTTTATCATTTTATGGATGAATTTTTACCAACAAATGAATGGTCAATAACACGATCAATAATATCAGTTCACATATTAAAAGCATAAATATCAAAAACTAAAAAAAATAGTAAAAAAATTCAATATAAAAAACACAATGTAGCAGTATTAAATTTAACAATATCAATTATTACCAAACATGTATCAATTATGACCTTATCTTGTTTTTTGTTATGATGTTAACTATGTCAATTATAAACAAAATAAATGAACTACATAAAAACATATAATTCATTACTTATCACTGTCAATTATTACCAAACATGCATCAACTATGATCTTATTTTGTTTTTGTTATGATGTTAATTATATCAATTATATACAAAATAAATGAACTACATAACAACATACAATTCAATATCTATCACTGTCAATTATATTAGGTAGAAATTGATTACTTTAACGTTAAAATTGATCACTTACAGGTTCAAATTGAAATTTTACATTAATTGATATATTTAAGTACTACTTTACGTTGAAATTGATATATTTAAAGTCAAAATTGATACCTTCAAGAGTAAAATTAAAAAATGCCCAGAGAAATAGAAAAAGCTAATGCGCTCTATATTAAACCGCGTCTTAAACTAAGACGGTCTTACCCAAGATCCGCTGATCTTAGATAATTAAATTTAGTCTTAATTAAAAAGCAAATATCACTTAGAAAAACAGTTACCTCGAGGGTGACCTTACAGGCAGACGGCAGTAAATTAGCATCGATTTATGTTATTCGATATCGAGGAAGCATCCCATTTTCCCAATCCCATTTCATCATCACAAATTCGCAAATCACAATAACATCGATTCTAAATTCGAAACTCATTTCTGATCTTCCCTCAATCTTCTTCACTCTCCACTTGTTTTACCTCATCGAGATCTACTCAGGCAAGCTTTTAATCTTCCCTCTTCTAACCCTAATTTTCCCCATCAATTTTACTCTTCTAGTTTTTAATTAATTCATAGGTTTGTAATTTTTGTGTGTGCTAAGAACCAGATCTGATTTTTCAACATGTTTTCTTGTTGAGTATATTAATTCATCGCATTGTACTTGCAGCTCCTTTTATCTTTTTTTTTTTTGATTATAAGTTTGCAATGCTGGTGATGGTACCTTGTTATTTTATTGTGAAAAATTCTTATTAGTTGTACGGGTTATGAAGAAATTAAGAAGTATTTTAATTATTATGATTTGCGGAAATTTAATATGTTTTCAATTTAGTCGATTTGAAATGTTAGAGTAGGAAGAATTATCAATTTGCAGTTGGATTTGGTGATTTTTATTACAATTGTTTATAGCATATATAATGTGACTGAAATTGAAAATGTTCTGGGAAAGATTTGTTTAAGCTATTTCCTGTGATTTGCACTTTGTAGATCTATTTTGTTGTCCTGTTTAATTCAAGTATTAAGTACATTATGTGATGATGAAATTTCAAATGTAGATTAGATCGGGGTAAACAATATTCAAGATCAAGTTGTTTCACTGGTTTTGCATTGCAATGGCTTTTTCTATGAAAAGGACGTTGCAAATCGATCGGGTTTTCGTGTGTCTCTTCCTCTTCTCGTATGTTTGTAATGGGTTCTATTTGCCTGGGACTTATATGCACTCCTACTCTGTTCAAGATGAAATATATGCGAAAGTTAATTCGCTAACCTCTATCGAGACCGAGCTTCCCTTTAGCTATTATAGTCTTCCTTATTGTAAGCCACATGACGGTGTCAAGAAAAGTGCTGAAAATCTTGGGGAGCTTCTCATGGGAGATCAGATCGATAACTCTCCCTACCGTTTTCGAATGAATGTTAACGAGTCTATTTTCTTGTGTATAACTAGTCCTCTTAATGAGCAGCAGGTAAAACTATTGAAACAGAGAACTAGAGATTTGTATCAGGTTAACATGATGTTGGATAATCTCCCTGCAATGAGATATGCAACCCAAAATGGTGTTAAGATTCAATGGACCGGGTTTCCAATTGGTTACTCTCCTCCTAACAGTAATGATGATTACATTATTAATCATCTCAAGTTTAGGGTTTTGATTCACGAGTATGAAGGGAACACTGTGGAGATCATTGGTACCGGGGAGGAAGGTATGGGAGTGATTTCTGAAGCTGACAAGAAAAAAACTTCTGGTTATGAGATTGTTGGTTTTGAGGTGATTCCCTGCAGTGTTAAGCGTGACCCTGACGAAATGTCAAAACTTCACATGTATGATAATATTAACTCAATTAACTGCCCGATGGAGCTGGACAAGTCACAAATCATAAGAGAGCAAGAGAGAGTTGCATTTACTTACGAGGTTGAGTTTGTAAAGAGTAATACCAGATGGCCATCTAGATGGGATGCATACCTGAAAATGGAAGGTTCACGAGTGCATTGGTTTTCTATATTGAATTCGCTTATGGTGATCTTTTTCTTGGCTGGTATTGTGTTTGTTATATTTTTGAGGACCGTAAGAAGAGATTTGACCAGGTATGAGGAATTGGACAAAGAAGCTCAAGCACAGATGAATGAGGAGCTGTCAGGATGGAAGCTTGTTGTGGGTGATGTCTTTAGAGAACCCGAACACTCTAAGCTATTATGTGTGATGGTCGGAGATGGTGTCCAGATTACAGGAATGGCCATCGTGACTATTGTTTTTGCAGCTCTTGGTTTCATGTCACCAGCATCTAGGGGAATGCTATTGACAGGGATGGTTATTATCTATCTTTTGCTGGGGACTGTTGCTGGCTATGCTGGTGTATATTTATGGAAGACTATCAAGGGAACACCAGACGGTTGGAGGTCAGTTGCCTGGTGGAATGCATGCTTTTTCCCTGGTATTGTCTTTGTAATCCTCACATTCCTGAATTTCCTTTTATGGGGAAGCAAGAGTACAGGCGCTATACCAATCTCTTTGTATTTTATCCTTCTCTCTCTCTGGTTTTGCATTTCTGTGCCGCTCACTCTCTTCGGAGGCTTTCTTGCAACACGAGCTGAACCTATTCAGTATCCAGTCCGAACCAATCAGATCCCCAGAGAAATTCCTGCACGAAAATACCCTTCATGGTTGCTCGTTTTGGGAGCCGGTACCCTTCCGTTTGGCACTCTGTTTATTGAACTGTTCTTCATTTTGTCCAGCATATGGCTGGGGAGGTTCTACTATGTCTTTGGCTTCTTATTTGTGGTATTGGTATTACTTGTGATCGTTTGCGCTGAGGTCTCTGTTGTCCTGACTTACATGCATCTTTGCGTTGAAGATTGGCGATGGTGGTGGAAAGCATTTTTTGCTTCCGGTTCTGTTGCTGTCTACGTCTTCCTTTACTCCATTAACTACTTAGTTTTTGACCTCCAGAGTCTCAGTGGACCTGTTTCAGCCATTCTCTATCTGGGCTATTCCTTGATAATGGCAGTCGCGATTATGTTATCAACTGGCACCATTGGTTTCCTTATGTCCTTTTACTTCGTCCATTATCTGTTCTCATCGGTAAAGATTGATTAAGTACACGCATGATGGTTGCTACGCTCATGGCATTATCTGCAAGACCCAAGAGAAGATTGTATTGGTTAGTATTCTTAAATTCATCAAATACTCGTTATTGGACCTGTCGCCCTAGTTGGAGGATGATAATATTTTGCAGCGTCTGGAGACCTGATCAAGCTTGGTTTCATGCTCTTAGTTTTGTAATCTTGTTCTCGTTTTTTTCCCCCTTTGAATTCTTATGATGCACTGGATATCTTTTTTTAAAACAATTAGTATTGGCTTGCGTTCTCTTTAGATGTCGTTTATATGGCAGTTTCCGTAGACAGAGTTGTAATCCATCGGACATGTTTTTAATTCATTTACTGTCAAAACAAATGTAAGGTTCCATTCACATGCAGTCTTATCTTTTTCAAATTTTACATTAGATTATGCTGCATTGTTATAACTTGCAAGTTACCGATCTTTGTATGACGCAAGCTCTTTTCTGGGTTTATAACTTGCAAGCTACCGATCTTTGTATGACGCAAGCTCTCTTCTGGGTTTATAACTTGCAAGTTATCGATCTTTGTATGACGCTAGCTCTTTTATGGGTTTATAACCTGTTAGTTTCCTGTACTTTAAAGCTTATACTATCGATTTCTGTAAGGCAGCCCATCCCCCCAATTAACGATTGTTATGATCGTCATCTAACTTTTTCAGGTGAATAGCAATTTGTAAAAGTGCATCTAATCTTTGTACTACAAACTAAAATCTGATGTTTCATTTGAATGAGATGTCAGGTAATGCCCAAGGAAGTGTGCCATTGCATACCTAAGAGGCTAAGACAACGTCACTGTTTAAAGGTAAGAGTAGCAAATCAGCAACTCGTAGTTGGAAAGATATTCTCATTTCGATGTGTCAAAACGGTCTACGAGCTTTGTGTCAAGTTAGTTCGGGCGGGTTATTTTGGTGTCGGTTGTCGGATCGATCGTTTCTGTTCCGACTATTTGAGTCAACCTTATAAGCGAGGGTTATGATTTTCTGACATTAGAATTTTTTTTCAGAAAAAAAGTGTTTTCTGAATGTTAAGAATTTTATTGAATGATAGCAAACTGAACATGGAGTCATGGTATTCCGTATTCCTACACAGGTGCACTTTTCCTCACCCTCTTTTTTACTCGGCCAATTATGACCGGTTTGGTTAATGGTGCTGATTGGTGGTAATGAGAATGATTTGTAATGTGAGCCGTTAATGCTCTTTGCGTCTTTCTATATACGCCAAATTTTGGCCCTAAATTCTTTATATATATTTTGTTTATGTAAAATTAAATATCCCTTCCAGGTAGAGTCGTTTAAAACAGATCAGATGTCCCGACATTTACTCTACTTTTTAAATGAATTCGATTTAACTCGACTTTAGAATGAATTTAAAATAATGTAAAAATCAATATGGATATATTCGATTTTGAACTAAGTTAAAGTAATTGATTCGCTGACCCGAATACACCTTTACTTTAGGTCAGCTTACGATCCAACTACTTATAGTCTCACCAAATCTCTTATTTTTCTTTCTAATCTGTCAAACTAAATTTACAGAATCTCTAGTTTTAGCTATGATTCTTACTTTTTCTTTGGTTATTATTTACATGTTTTACTTTGTTATATTATACTCACATTTCTCTCACTTTTCTGTGAAGAACACTTACCCACTTTTCTTACTTTTTTTTTTTTTTTTTTACCAATTGCCTTCATAGATAGAGGGAGTTATATTTATGAAGAATTATTATATGTGTTCGAGAAATGCACAATTTTTGTAGTTTGTTGATTTATATAAAATATAAAGAGAATTTAGTCCAGTAATTGTTTAAGAATGTTATTATAACTAAACAAACAAACAAACCAAGTAAAATATACGTTATTACGTTATACACTCGAAACGAAGTGCAATAACTTAGTACGTGTTATTATTCGAGATACTTTACCTACCCACTTTTTGAAAATAAAAAATTATTGATATTAAACTTAACTTTTTTTTTTTTTGAATAAATATTAAACTTAACTTATTTACACTTATAAATTATATCTATTGAATTGAACAAGTTTAAACCAAACAATATATAATTGAAATAGCTATTGCAATTAACATTTCAAAAAAAAAAGCTATTGAAATTAATAAGAATTTTACAAAATAATATTATGTCTAGGTACACTAAGCTTTCATTTGTTCAAAATTGATTTGAACTGTGAGCGGTTGTTTCAAAGATGAGGCGTCAAAATCATATTTTTTATGAGGGAACTGAGTATTAAACATATTCCTTTGTAAAACTAGAAATCAAAAAGATGTATTTAGAAAGGTCCATTACATATAAGGGTTGGTTGTTCAGATGAGCAGAGTTCGCAAATTTCTCGAGCACAGGTGACAAAGCGAAGAGTGTGCCACAACAGGAATCTTCTCATTCGAAAGCGATTAACACACAAAAAACGGTGAAAACGTTCGAAATTACATGGGGATTTGCATTACATGTTTTTCTTGCCGTCAGAATGACCAATTTCCTGCAACTGGCTACGAAGACTCTGGTTGTCCTCAAGCAACCGATCATATTCAAGGAGTAGGCCTTCGGATTGCTTTTTCAAAGCCTCTGACTTAGATTCAGCAGCCTTAACTTCATCCGTTTTTGCCGCACATTCAGATTCGAGGGTCTTAATCCTAGACTTCAGAGTAGCAACTTCCTCCTCCATGGCTTTCAGCTCCTCTGAACTTCCATTCTTGGCATCATCAAAACTTCGGTTTTGTTTCTTTACAGCCTCCATCGTCTTTCTAAGTAAGCGGAGTTCTCTAATATAATGATGCAATCTGTCCATCATTAGTCCAAGGAACAGGATAAATCCTGCATATGATCAATTAGTTCAAGTCAACGCACGATCTCAAACTTTTATCAAAGGAGAATGTGAATTGAAAACGGAAGAAAGACGGACTAACCAACATCATATATCCAACTTTTATATACAATGGTTGGAGTAACATAAACGAACAACGTTAAAAATCTAAATTAAGGCTTCTAATTATCGCTCGGAGCCCAGCCGCCCCGAGGTTAACAGATAATTAGAGACAAATCATAGTTGCTATTAGCATACAAGGCAGCATAGTCTGAGCCCCATTTTCCTTTCTTCTTCTCCACATTTTCCTCATTAGTATGTCTTGTAAAGCTCGACAAAGTACTCAAATACCAAACGTGAAGAATTCGGAACTATAAAGATGAACCTAGAATGCCAAGGATATTTAGTATGTCATGCAAAGCCAAAAAAGTACATAACTACCCATCTTAAAGAATTTGGAACATCGTACAGCCTAACCTAAGATAACTTGTAAAGATAAACCTAGAAGGCAGGACTATGACGCAAGTACCCTTCCCGGCAGCAACCAAATATAGCACAGACGGAGATTGACATCAGAAAATAAACATGTCCATCATGCATCATAAAAGTAGAGTCCTGACATAGATGATGCACCAAAATATTTGGACTGCAATTACTTACCTGCCTGCAAAAAATATGATACAAAAATATCTACTTCAAATCTTCAATAGCCTATTAGGCTAATCAACAAGAACAAAGCACAAGGGTTTGAAATAACATAGAAAGGACTTTCAGCTCGGACCCTTAAACCCAGCACTTCTATCTTACCAAAGTGTTACAAATATGGAGCTCAAAAGTTAATAAAATTTGCATGATTTTACAACGCTAAGTTGCAAGCCACTACTTTCTCCTGCCCCCTTTGAATTCTACGTTGTGAGTTGTGTTCAAACTCAAAGTTCCTTATTCCATGATCACAAAACCAATAGAACAGAAGCCTAAAGTAGTTTTATACCCCATACCATAACTACAATCCTCACTCTGTAATGTTAAATTTTACATGCTGCAGCATCAGAATTTAAAAAAAAAAAAAAATTCCACATGGTAGCATCAAGTTTTAATGAAATACCAATGGTAGCACTTTTTTAAGAAAATTCCACATGATAGCACCTAGTTTATGCACTATCTAATTGTCGAAGCATTTTCAGTTAAGTTCTTGTTAAATTCCGTTTAATTCATCATTTTGTAAGTTTTTACACAAATGTTTAATAATTTTATGGGAAAAAAATTATAAATGTTAAATAATTTTACGGAAAAATAATTTTAACGTTTAATTCACCATTTTAATGTTTAATTCATCGGTCGAAACAAGTACTCTTTCGAATAAGTACTTGTTTCGATCGAATTTTCGAAAGAGTTATCCCCTAAGGATAGTAGAGACGTTCGTTTTTTCAACAAAAACCGTTATGATGGGTAAAAATGACGTCAAATATCATTTTCGGTTTACGTATCGGAAAATAGGCGTATAAGTACTTGTTTCGACTGGATTTTCGAAAGAGTCATCCTATTAGGGTATTTGCAACGTCCGTTTTTTGAAAAAAAATCTTTATGATAGGTAAAAATAACGCCAAATATCTTTTTCGGTTTACGTATCGAAAAATAGGCGAATGAGTAATTGTTTCGACCGGATTAGATATTTTTTTAATAATTTTTCAATAAAATTATTAAACATTTATGAGCGTTAATGAATTAAATGGTGAGTTAAACATAAAAATGGTGAATTAAAAGTTAAAATGGTAAATTAACAAAAACTGGACGCTACCATGTGGAAAAACTTACAAAATGATGAATTTAACGGAATTTAACAAGAACTTAACGGAAAATGCTACGGCAAATAGATAGTGCATAAAGTGGATGCTACCATGTGGAATTTTCTTAAAAAAGTGCTACCACTGGTATTTCGTCAAAACTGGATGCTACCATGTAGAATTTCAAAAAACAAAAAGAAAAAAACAACTGTTGTAATAATAGTTTTGTTTCCCATTAAGTTTTAAATGTCGCCTATTCAGAGTTCTTCAGGTTTAATGACTTGACCTCGAGTCCCTAAAAGAAATGTTTGCAAGTGTACATTTTTTAAGCCCTAGTAACCAATCAAACCATCACCAGAAATGCAACCATACTATATGTCAGAAACCCTTTATTGCAAGGATAGAAGTGCCACTTATGAAAAACCATAAATTCACTACCATACTTCCATTTTTAAGTCTTTCTCAACCATAGATAAGCGTCCATGTTGATGCCATCCTAGGCCCATATTCAAACTAGTCTCAACAATCTTAAAAGCAGCATTAAACTTTTTGCTAACCACCCAAAATGCATTTGCTAAAGGGCTCCCATGAGCTAATTTTATCATTAATTCATGAACAAAATTTGATTTAAAAAATGTTCCTTAATAGATTCCATTCAAGTCCAAATGAAATTTTTAGGCTCATCAAAATTTAAAGGCACACGTGAATATTGTAACGCTTGGTTTTTTCTTGTTCACGAATAAATCAGTCCCACAGTTGCATAATTTGTAGAATCCATATAATTACTAAAACAGAAAATAGCAAGATTTTAAAACGTATATACTCTCATCGCTATTTCAAGGATAAAATCTACTATTTTTGATAGGTAAATCTATTATTTTAATAGTAGTTTTAACTAGTAAAGTTTGACGTAAAATAGCTTAAGAAAACGCATTATGATCAACATTTGGTTTGGGAATATAATAATGTGACAAACCAGAATCAACGTCTCCACCATGCAAGAAGTGAACTTCTGTACGCAGGATAAGCAAATGACTAGAAGATGAAATTGATAACAATAATAATAACAAGGATGACAAAATATATATGAATGAAAAGGAGATAATACTGAAGTGAATTTGAGAGAAATCGCTCATATCTTGCTTCATGAACACATAACAAGGGTATAGTCTTAACATGTTCCATAACATTAAATTCTAATAATCAAGATACAAACCAACATTAAACGACAAAAAAACACCATCAATTAAATTGTAAAAAGGAGTCCATGGTAAAATCTTAAAAAGATATAGCACCATGGTTATATAATATGGAAGTAGAAATGCATGTTACTAATCATGATAGATTTTTAAGTAATGAGTGACACTATAGGATGATATATTAAACGTTTTTCTTAGCAGTGGTCAAGCTATATTTGAAAAGAAAATCCAATAGCTAAGAATGTTCTCATAAAGGGAACTTCTATTGATAGCAACATATATATTTACATTAGCCTTTTGGAAATAATGACAAGCAGCTCAAATAATACATAACCAACAACTCCTAGATCACATCCTTGATAATTATTGCACAAATACACAACGGAAAAAAAATTGAACGATATATTTTTAATTATACTAAAAAAACTACAAGGGAAGGATAAGACATCCCTAACAAAAGTTACAATAACATTCTCCGATCACGCATTCAAGATCTCTTAATGAGAAATCCCAAAACAAAACGTTGGCCATAGCCCAAAGTATGGCTTGGAACTTGACTCTCCCAAACTACATCTACAAGAAAAACGCTATGTTTAAGTATTTTTCTATTTCTTCTATCAAAACAACCCAATGGATGGCAAAAAAGTAACATTTCTAAAGATGAATTAGGTGAGACTTGAATCCAAGACCAAAAAAATCATTTTAAGAAAATCTCACTGCTAAGAGCTCCATCCAAGACTCTCCAATGACACTAAAGGACTTACTCTAGTTAAACTTTGGAGAATTAGATTATCATTAACATTCAAGCTGTTGGAGCACAAGGAACAATCAACATCAAGAAGATTTATTTGGTAAGAATAAAAAAACAAGGAAGGGGTCACAAACAAGAGAAAATGAATTCATCCTATTCTTGCATGAAATTTCAAAAAATCATCCTCGTGAGGATGAACTCCTTACTCCTCAGTAAATATTTTTAGAGCTCACTGGTTAAAACATTTGAAGAAAGCATCAAAAGTTGTTTAGATGGCTAAACAATAATTAAAATCCAAACAAGTTCCACTTACCTAATGGTGGAACAAGTAACTTCCTCTCATTGTGGAAATTCAATCTTCCTATTGCTTTTTTTCCATACCAAACCACATTACATTTAATTACTACACCACTAAAACCATATATGGCAAGATAATACACGAAGACGAACATGGAAGCCGCACACCCAGAGGTTGATCTAGATCAATGATCAAGCACGAAACAATAGATTATTAAACGACCTAAAAGGAAATACACTATAAATAATGACCAACTTGGCCAACAAACCTCCACATATAGGCACAATTTTCTAAAAGAAAACCCTTCAAAAATATTGTAAGTCCTATGCATAGTGTAAAAACAAAGCTCCATTACATCGCATCGGTCGCGTTATAAAGGTTCCTACATTGTAAAGGCGTGAAAAAACCTCATTTTTTGGTCGTATAAGGTATATCTTATGGTTTTACCGAGCGTTATGATAACCGCATCACTTCAATTATCGCATCACTGTTCCGTTACCGCGATCGCGACTATTACCACAATCTACACTATCCTCTCCTTTCTTCATAGTCAAGGTGATGTTTGATTGAAAAGAAAATGTGGGACATACTTAAGAAAGGCTTCTGCTAAAGAGAAGGATCCCTACATACTGTGATAGGTTTGGTAGTTAAAAAAAACTGAGACACCTAAGAAATTTCTTTAAAAGAAATACTTCTACAATTAAAAAAAGTATCTATAACCACATAAATCCTACTTATAACAGTGTGTTAACAAATGCAACTTAATTGAAGTGGAGTCCCAACAACCCTAAGTAGGAAAACTCCCCTCAAGAGTCACTAGTCACAAGTAACTAGTAACTATTCACCAAAGTCAAAAATTGAAAACTATCTGCATTTCATTTTCCCTTGAAAAATTGAAAACAAAATTGGAAAAAAAAAAAAAAAAAAAGCTGATTCAAATTAGGATTCTACTTAATTACTTCCCCCGTAAACATTGAATATCCTGGAACCGGAATTAGCTTCAGTAAAAAAGAGAGCAAATTAGGATTCTAAAGCATTCTACTTAATTACTTCCCCCTTGAAGATCACAAATAACAGTTGTGTTAATTGCCTCTAAGCCACTTCACAAATTTTTTTTTCCCAGATAACAAAGCTGATTCAAAGTATTTAATCAAAATTTTGAAGTATGAATAAGAAGATCATTATATAAGTTTTTCAATACTTTACCAATTATAGCATCAAACAAAAATAAACAAAAATCAATCAAAGCACAAAGTATACTAGGAGTTGGCAAAGAATAGAATGAATAAAAACAAGCAAAAAAAGTGCTAGTAGTAAAAAGGAAAGGGAAAGAAGATGATAAAATACCCATAAGAGAAGCATCAAGAAGAGCACGAGTAAACAAAATCTGGTCGGTTGGATTAATAGTACCAGGCTCAATTTCACGCTGCTGAATCGAGATAATATTAGAGACAGTTGAAGCCAGCAACACCAACACAGTACCGCCGACAGTAGTGATGACAACAGGTCCTCTACCTCGTTTCATCCGATCTAAACCCATGATTACCAGCTTTCTTAATGGAGTTCTGAACAGAAGTAGCAGAATTACTGCCATTTCCATGAAGATCACGGAGAATAATAGGTGAATCATGGTTGATCAGGAACCCTAAAACCTTTTGCAATAAATTAAGCGCCGAGAATTGAAAAAAACGTCGATATTTGGTAGTCTTCTGGGTTTCCTTACTTGAGTCTCAAAAATTGACGCGTTGGGAAGGTGAAAATGATCCCATATGGCGTGTTGGACTATTTTAGTCAATTTTTTCGATCAACAACTCCTATTTTTGAATTTTGTTTGAATTAAGTTTTCTTATCCATATTACTCTCTTTGTCCCGATAAATTAGGAGTAGGGCGGAGCAAAAACACCTACTATAATCATTTCAAATGCATACCTTAACTATTTAAAATACCTACTTTCATATGAAAATACACCTACTTCAGTATGCAAAAATATCTACTCTAGTATGCAAAAAAAATATTTTGATATACAAAAGCACATACTGTAACTATTTTTTTTTTTTTGAGATAACATACTGTAACTATTAGATGTCTAATTAAACTATTTAAAATGCTACTTTAGCAAGTAAAAACGCTTGTTGTAACTAGTTTTTATTTGATCACTTTTAGGTTGTAATTGATCATTTTTAAATGTGTTAGTTATCTTATCAAGTTAAAATTGTCTATTCTAATGTTAAAATTGATAATTTAAGTTCAGAACTGAAATCTTTAACGTCCAAATTGATCAATTTAAAAATATTATAATTATCCATACAAGGTTACACACTTAAAGTAGAAATTAATCATTTTGATGTCAGAATTGATCACTTTTATGTCAAAATTGAATTATTTTATTCTAATTATTCCATTTAAAGATAATATAAGTGGAAATTATTTTAATATCAAAATTAATCACTTTACGATTAATTTTTTTTAAAAAAAAATATTTTTTTTTTAATTTTTGAGTTTGAGCCAAACCATTAGAATCTGTTTCACAATTAGCTGCCACTTACACATTTTTGCATAAAAATTAACGTATAGAAAGTTAGAGAGTTAAGGTGCACGGTTTAAAAAAAGTTATTATTTTATAAATTAATAAATAAATTAATTAATAAATAACATAAAATCTTGTAATATTACATTTTATACTTTAAAAAATCACGTGAATATAATTTAAATTAAAAGGTATACAATATTTTAATGTAGATTATTCAATTCAACTCATTTTTACCGATTAAAACTTACTAATTATAACTATTTTTTATTTATTAATACTATATTTACTAATTGTTACTAATTTTAAGCTATAAATTATAACAAAATTTTACTGATTAAAACTAATTTTTACTAATTACAACCAACTTTTACCGATTATTTATTACTTATTTTTAAAGGTAAACTAAATGGAAAAGTAGACCATACAAGACTTCTACAGATACACATGACGAAATTATGAGTGAGCATAAACCAATAACAAAATTAAATGGATGGATTCCGTAATGTAAGATGATATACAGATTAAGCAAATTACCTAAATTCTTTCAAAAAAAAAAAAGAAAACCCCCATTCGAACCCTACTTTGTGCAGGATATCGGGAATGTCCTTTACCTTTACCTAACTAAATTCTATCAAAATTGAGTAGATCTGAGTTCCACATAACGCCCGGGTATCAAATCATATGCACATCATGAAGTATTCCCAAATTTGGTAATATAAATGCAATATCATGCTTCAAAAAAACCTGCCAAAGCAAAACCATAGAAGATAAGGATTAAGCAAAACCATACAATAACATTGTATTTACAATCGATGCAATTAAATGAGTTCCGTCTAGACAAGGTTAGAGAGGGGCCAAATGTAATCATCTTACCCTTGTAATAACTAAGATGTCGTTTCAGATTGACCCTTGACTGCAAAGATCATAGTAAGAATTTTGATGCATGATGGAGCTTTTCATATTCATAAATTCTTACACAACATGAATAATATTAAACACCAAATCAAAGATCATTTTTGAGCAGGACCGTTCCTGAAGGTAGTTTTGAGGTGCAACCACCTAAGACCCAGCTCATGAAGGGGCTTTCATTAAGTTAATTTTTATTTGCATAAATAGTTTCTAGCATGGATCGAGTAGCATTAAGTTTCTGACTTAAGCGCATGACTAACTACATAGTTGGAGGAAAAATAACTGAAACTTTACTTATATAAAGGCCCTTTTTATTTTTCATCTAGGGCCAATTGTCAGAAACGACACTATCCTAGAGCATATATATAAGATTATAGTGTAACATAAAAATAAGTTGATACCAACTATCAAAGTGATTTATATAAGATACAAGTTTGGGTATGCTCTTGGAATGGTGAGTTCAAAATCTATGACGATTACGTAAATTGCATGCCAAGTTATTAATTATGTCTTCTACAATCAAATGACGTACATTAGGTAATTTCATGCGAGGAAGATGGTACAAGAAGTCCGCTCTCCCAGCAGTATCTTTCTTTCCACCGCATTTTTCTATTATAATGTTTCTAATTTAGGGTGGGGGTTGAGGAGTACGATCAAAGATGATGCATAGAATGCAAAACCAAAACATACTAAACAAAATGATATCGGAAAAGGAGGAGCCCAGATATGATGATGCTTACCTGTTGATACACGAAGGAATTGTACTTTGATATCAGGATGTAAGGCTGAATATGTCGGTAATCAGATTCTTCATCCTCTCTATGACATCTTGTAACTTGCTTTTCTCTTCAAAGTTTATACGGCCCGTCAACGAGGACTAATTCAAACAAGCAAACAAAACAAAACAATCAACTAGTGTGGAAAAGTTAACAATATCCAAGGTTTTGAAAGCCTCAGTTTAGCTCTAACCCAAGTACGTATAATTTCGATTTATTAATCTCAGTGAGAATTCCGATGATGTATTGTACATTATTAAATAGCAAAGACAAGACTTGGTTAAATTAGGCCTGAACAACACTCAATATTAATTCAATTATGAGTTACATCAAGTAGGCTTGAGCTCATGCCCATATCAAGATGCTAATAATATAAATGTACAAACCTGTGCTAAAAGTATGATCTGAAATATGTTGTCAATCTCTGACTTGCGTGAAGAAAGAACTTTTCGCATTTTGGTATCCATGGACATCATTAAAAGGATGGAAAAAATAGCTTTTATTTTTCTTGGATGATCTTGTATAAGCTGAATGTCTCTCAAGAAAGGTATTTCACAAGATTCATCCAACATAGATCCCATTTTATCTAACAGAAGTTTTGCGAATATGGGGCTTCTATCCAACAGGATAAAGCAAGGAAGTAGATAATAATGCCAAGTACGTAAGCTCTTGGATTCCATTTGCCCGTCCTCATGAGCTGGAAATAACTGCATTAAGATCATGAACTCTAGTGATCTCATACACAAAGCTCATTAATTCAACAAAAAATACATAGACGAGAATATAAAAGAGCGAAAAAGAAACAGATTTGAAACCATCAACCTGAAGAGAGAACAAAAATGAAACCTTTCTAATACTTGAAATCTTTGTTCATTAAGACCGGAGGTAAACCCAAGTCAAGGCGAAAATAGACAACCAGAAAATAAGGCTTCTTAAAATCAACCACCCCTAAGGTTAGTCTATTTAGGGAAAACGTCACCAAAAAGCAATCACAATACAAGGGCAAATTTCAGTTCACGGAGTCAAAGCTGAGAAATAAACAAGCACAAGTTTTCTGAGCCATCTCAAACTGCACCCCCTACAGACACATATATATGTGCTCATACATGCAAGTAAAATGAAACAGAAACGGTGAGTTACATATAGATGAAGAGAGAAGCGAAATTAAACTTACAAGTGCAATATCAATCATGTAACTCAAAATGATGTCACCAAGCTTGATGATACTTTTCTCTGAGAATCTTTTTGGGCTGGAGTTCACACTTATAAGCATCGCCATCAATGCACAAGTATTATCCACAGGTAACTTCTGTGACTGCGAAGGAACACAAGCAACAGTCAGAACTGCCATTGAGATTATACCAGTTTGCAGACAGAACAGATTTAAATGAATAACCATTGCATAATCCACCCGACAGGCTTAGGTTGTGGAGCAAGAAAATAAGCATGTGCATTATTCATGGGAGGATGAAAAGTTTAGCCAACTCACTATAAGATCAAGCAAAGCATCATCTAATATCTGAGAGACTAGAGATGGATCTCCCATCTGGCTCAAGTAAGAGCATACACGTCCAGTGATAGATTTAAAAGTCAATAAGTTGGCCTCTTTCTTTCCGATGCTATATGCTTCCTCTGCAATGAAGAGGCAAAAAATAACCCACTATTATTTTGCTTAAGAAAATTAAATTAAGATAACAAGACTACAATGAGGAAATATCTCCAAACAAAGTAGTATAGCCTCATAAAGAACCTATATAAGTCGAAAAAGTCTTGTATGGACTTAGTCCACACTAATATTAGTGTGGACCAATCAAAGTAGAATAGCCTCTTCCACTTCACTTCAATCTTCCACTCCACTCTTATACTTCACTCCACTTTACTCTACTCTATTCTACTCTACTCTTATACTCTTACACTCTATTCCACTCTTTAAAAATAAAAAAAATTTAAAATTAAAAAATTAAAAATTAAAACTAGACTTTTAAAAACTAATAATTAAAAAATTAAAAATTAAAAGTTTTAAAAATTAAATTTAAAAATTTTTAAAAAAATTTAATTTAAAATAAAAAACGAAAATTAAAATTAAAATATTTTAAAAATAAAATAAAAATTATTTTTTTCAAAAAGTTTCTTTCTTCCCGGTCATTTTGGACTATGTAATAAAAAGTGAAGAGACTAGAAGCAGGAGTGTTAAAACTTGGTCCATACTATTTTAGTGTGGACCAAGTCCACACAAGAGTTTCTCATTCAAGAGCACAAAATAACATAAAAGTCATAAAGCATATAAACAAAAAAGTGAGCCATTTAAATCAATTGGATATTTGCGAATCCATAACCATCAACATGTTATAGAATTCCATATTCTAAAAATATACAAGTTATATAAAAATCTACTATGGGGAGAATTATTTCATTCATCATAATCATAATGAGGTGACTTCATATTGTGAATGCAAATTAATTTTTGTTAACCAAAAAAAAATTACAAGTTCATTTTGAAGTTAAGTTTTCTATCACATCAAATGTCAATGTGACAATTTAGATGAGTTCAACAACAGTATCAAACACCATTGAATATTGCAATGAGCAATAGAAAAGATTCTGCACGTAATCCTTATCAACCAAAAACAAATGGTGTGACCAACTCTAAATTTTGGAAAGATTCGAATAGAGCATTGCTTACCTGGAGTGACTTCATATTGCGAAAGCAAAGTGACCAAAAAGCTGATAAAGTCTGTAAGCTGGACGTGACCAGCTTCATAAGATGAATGTATAACTTCCATGATCCGCAATACAACAGAGGATTCCAAGGAGTTTGCTGGCATCAGTAAACAAATAGAAAAAAAATATTTTTAACAATCGAAATTGCTGAAAATAAAGATGTTTATTTCCTCCTAAATAAGTGAAGTCTAGAAGTTAGATACTTCCTCTGATTTTTTACAGGGAATTTGGACCTTTATTATTTTTAATTTATATTACCAAGAAAAGCAGGTGATATATTGGGAGTACTAATTGAGCATGAAGCACATTTATTATATATGCAAGTAGAAGAGTTAAGGTCAAAGTTTGTCCAAAAAATAATATGTTGCGAGTATTTAGAAATGAATTATCAGCCACTAAATGTCCATTTATGACACAGGTAAGCTAGATCCTGCTCCCCTAGGGTAAAACATATCAGGTTTGTTACAATGTGTTGTTGCCAGTCGAATAATAATTGAAACAGATTTAGATCATAGTTAAACTTAAAAACAAGAATAGCTTACATAAACAGCATAACGCCAATGAGGCAAGTAAGTTCCCTTTCAGAGAAGGAAAATAATAGAGACAAGAAATGCAAATTTCCTGCGATTCCTTTGGAAGTTCCATAAAAGGACCATAGCATATATGACCTGTAGCACATGAAGAATTATCAGCAACGGAAAAAAGGTTCATTAACAAAAAGAACAGAGAGAAAGGGTTCATTAAATAGAGAACAGCCCAAAAGAAATGGGATAGACTTTGCTAAAGCCAAAAAATAGGACGAAATCATTTAGAAACACCAAATAGCACAATCATTCATTTCACTAGCTCAGCATGTGAAGCAGCAATGGATCCTCCTTTTTTGATCTTGGGGAAGAGTGGGGAATTATTGGAGTAAAAAATAACATTTTAGAGTGTATTGACAAGGTAAGGAACTGATAAAGTGATGATTTGATGGGTGACATTATTCATAATATCAAAAAGTGGCAGTTGGCCCTGCCACCTCAATTAATGCTGTTTAATAATATTAGTTTCTAAGGTTTTCAGTGAATCGACTGTAGTTCTATTTCACAAATACTGCAAGGATTGATGTTTTCAGTTTGGTAATTAAACATGAAAATCTAGTTAACCCATACAGTATAAACTCAAGATGATCATACCACACAAAGGATAAATCAAAAGAGGAGCAATAGATAGATATATACCATTCTCTGAGCTCACGCAATAATACTTCTGCAATTCACCTTGCAATTTGTCATATTCCATGGCAAGATCACTGTTTGATAGTCCTATTTGTCCTAGGCGAAGCAGAAGACACAACACTGCCTGTTCAATAGATATAATGCCAAGTAGCTATAAGGATATAAAAAGGTATATGACTAGAAATTCAAAATACATCAATTTCTTTGTATTAAAAGTTTGTCTCCATACATGGTTGCTTGATGGGAGTCTATTGCCAAGTGAATTCAGCAGCAATCCAATCTCATTTACCCAAGCCTTTTGACAGTTCAGTAATTCTATATTGCTAACATCTGAAAATAAAATTTCTTGTTTCTGCAATAAATGAAGAAACCTTACCATTGTTAGCACACAGCACATAGATATCAAAACGGAAATTATCATCCCATGACCTTAAGTTAGATAAAATATGAATACAGCCACTTTCAACATAAACCAACACAACCTTACCAGAAGGATCTTTACCCATTTATACAGAAGTCATAGGCATAGCTCAATTGACACAGAACAAAGCAAATGACTCAAGGTTCTTGTTGGATTTAAGTTATGTTTCCTTCGTTAAAACTACATTATGATCATCTTTTAGGTCAAAATATTCTTCAAATTTTAATTTCCCCATCTCTCAAGATCATTTTCCACAAAAAAGATCTTACACATGATTTTCATTTCACAAAGCTAACTACAACTGCAATCTATGTTACTTGGAACGTTAATATGTGCCCAAAGGTCAGAAACCGCTATTTTATTGAACTATGTTCAATTCTATAATCCAAAATTAAGTATCAAAGCAACGTACCAATGTTTATTGATCATCCAATTAAGCTACTTAAATTAAATTGTAAAGACAGACATAGAAAGTAACTAAAATAACCGCATCCCTGATCCATCCCCCCAAGTCCCCACCCCACCCCTATCTCTCTTTTAAGCCGTAACAAAACTTCATCAATACAATGGTTTCTGAAGTTATGACTGCAGCATATAGGTACCAGGATGATAATCCCCACCCCTGATTTTCCCTATATTCAATTTACTAATAGAAAATGGGGAGTATCATAAGTAACTTAACATACAAGAACAAGCAATTCTTCAACTGCTTCCAGGCAGGCCATTTTCATTGATGAATTAGTTCCACAATTTCCAAATGCTGTGGTGAAAGCCTGCATATTATGTGAAGCATGGCTGTTAATGGATGAATTCACATTAACAAAATCTGACATCGTTCATTGAGTTTTTTTTTTTTTAAATTTAATTAAAAAGAAACTACTCTAACACAGTGCATTTTCACAAATGTTCTCAAAAGCCATAATGAAGCTAAACTCTTCAAGACAAAAAATATGTTTACGACAATGAAACTATTACAAATTAGTCAATTCAAAGTCTCAAATATCTCAAAACCAAAAGAGCAGGAAGCACAATATCAGCTTAGAGTCTCTCTTTGGCCTTAGATGGAAAGAAAAAAGAATTTTGATTCTTGAGCTATTCTTCGTTTAAGTTGATGAATGTTAGGATATAGTCAAGTGTGAGCGTTATCTTTACCACTTGGGTCCGTTCAATCTGAAATTTACAAGTACTCGGTTGAATCGAGAGGATCCCTAAAACATATTCTTTGAAAATTGCTAGAATTTATATAAGTTCACGCAAACTTTAATAAGTGTGTGAGAACATACCTTAAGAAGGTGGTGCTCCTGATCATCTACTGTTAATACCAAATTTGGAATAAAGGGAACCAGCGAAGGCAAATATTTGTCATAGAATGTTTTGTCAGACACGTTACTCTCATCAATCTGCAGATGGGTACATATTGAATGAAGTGAGAGGTACAGCAGAAAAGAAAAATACAAGACTCAATATTAAACCACAGTGCATGAAACATGCATCGAGATGACAGGCAGATATATATATATATATATATATATATATATATATATATATATATATATATATATATATATATATATGTATATATATCTAATAAAAAAAATAAATGCTAAATGCTAAATGCTATATATATATATATATATATATATATATATATATATATATATATAGCTATATATATATATATATATATATATATATATATATATATATATATATATATATATATATATATATATATATATATATATATATATATATATATATATATATATATATATATATATATATATATATATATATGACAGGCAGATATATATATATATATATATATATATATATATATATATATATATATATGACAGGCAGATATACCCCGAATCGAGGGTATCTAATAAAAAAAAATAAAATGCTAAATGGCAGGTAAAAATTCTTTAGATGACAGGCAGATATATATATATATATATATATATATATATATATATATATATATATATATATATATATATATATATATATATATATATATATATATATATATATATATATATATATATAGGGTCAAATTCCAGTGAGAACCAAGTTTATATGAGAACCGTGAGAACCAATCTCCCCGATAGAAATGTTTTACTTTTTTACAGAAAATGTGTTGCTATTGGATAAAAAAATGTTACTTTTGTTTTTTAAAAAAGTTGTTACTTTTAAGCAAAACAATTGTTACTTTCACGAAAAATTATTTTTTTTTCAAAAAATCAAACATATTACAAAAGTAACACGTGTTTTCCAATAACACCTTTTTATGCAAAAGTAACACTTTCTTAGGAGTTTTTTTCAGAATTGTTTATTAAAGTAATACTTTTTTGCCTAATAGTATCATAAAAAACAATAACACCTTTTTGCCAAAAAATAACATCTTTTTAGTAAAAAGCAACTCTTTTTTGTAAGGCAGATTGGTTCTCACGGTTCTCATATAAGGATGATTCTCATTGGAACTTCTTCCTATATATATATATATATATATATATATATATATATATATATATATATATATATATATATATATATATATAGGGCTTGGATCATGTGAAAACCAATTAAAATGGTGAAAACTGAAAACAGGGGTACATAAATGGTCAAATAGAGTACATATTTGGGTGGCAATTTTGTAAATAGTTAGACATTTGCTAAATAGTGTACATATATGCTTAAAATGGGTACATATTCTGATGGCATTTTTGTTAATAATATGAACTTTTTTCTTCACAAAAAATATGTACACCTTATAAGATAATATGTACCCCTTTTGCTATATTATGTATACCTCTGTCTGGTTTTCAGTTTTCACCACTTTAAGTGTTTTCACTTGATCCTACCCCTATATATATATATATATATATATATATATATATATATATATATATATATATATATATATATATATATATATATATATATATATATATATATATATATATGGGGTCAAGTTCCAGTGAAAACCAAGCTTATATGAGAACGGTGAGAACCAATCGCCTTGATAAAAATGTGTTACTTTTTTATAGAAAATGTGTTCCTTTTGAACAAAAAAACGTTACTTTTGTTTAAAAAAAAAGCTGTTACTTTTTAGCATAAAATGTGTTACTTTCAAAAAAAAAAATTTTTTTCAAAAAAATAAAGTAACACATTTTTTTCGAAAAGTAACACATTTTTATGTAAAAAGTAACACCTTTTTTTGTGTTTTTTTCAGAATTTTTTCTTAAAGTAACACTTTTTTGCCCAATAGTATCATAAAATACAGTAACACCTTTTTTCCCATAAGTAACACCTTTTTAGTAAAAAGTAACACTTTTTTGTAAGGCTGATTGGTTCTCACGGTTCTCATATAAGGATGGTTCTCACTGGAACTTCTTCCTATATGTATATATATATGCTCACACACCAATATATTATTTATAAACTGGTCGATCTCAGCTTCACTACATTATGCCTTGAATTCAAAGAGAAACATACCTCATAGAGCTGATTTATTACGAAGCTCAAGAATCTATCAAGCAGACCAGGTAGCGGGCAGATGTATTGATTCACAGTGAAGAATATGCGGGACATTACAGAATTCAATATCATATATCTGCGATCATAGTGTTCATTCTGTCAACCAAAAAAAATGACAATTGGAACAAACACCACCATGTATAAATCCATCTTTTTGCATAATCAAACAAGCAACCAATTAGCAGTTTAAATAAAGAAGCTGAGTTATGTGAATTTTTGCACAGAAAATACAATCAGAAAGGACTGCAGTGATCCTGCTACTTGCATAATCAAACATGCAATCAATTAGCAGTTTGAATCCTCAAGGGAGCTGACTTATGTGAATCTTTTGCCACAAAATTATAATCAGGAAGGATTGCAATGTGGGGAGAGAGAGTAACATCATGCAATGCATCATGCAAGTAGAAAAGCAGGCCCACCAGGTGAGGTTAAACACGTAAGGCACTTATCACACTTGTTGGGACTTGGGAGTGATAACAAGCAGAAAAGTAATCAAAACTTTCATTGATCCCATTCTTCACGTAAGTATTTGAACAAGACTAAGCACGAGTAGGAAAGAGGTTGGAAAAGGAAAAATATTTAATGCAAGTAAAAAAGCTCACAGAAATATAATATATATTACATACACTGACATGTTCATGACATTTGTTAGCTCGCCCATTGTTAGTAAGAGATGTGAGGCTTGAGAAACATCAATTTGGCAAGTAAGCCAAGTTTCAAACCATCACTTGTAGCCAAAGCAAAAGCACTTCAGACAAGAAATAATCGAAGAAAATATCAGTGATAGCCTAGATTGATGTGCAGCAATCTAGGCTATTACTGATATTTTTTGTTATTTTTCTTTTTCAAATGTCCAAGAATTTAACATAAATATACTTCAAACCTAAATTGATGTGCAGCAAATTTTCAAGAATTTAACATTTCTGATAATGTGCAGCAAACTCTTGCAGATTTGGCATGGTTCAGTCATCTTAAAGACATCAACTATCCATTGTTGCTCCTTCAAAACGATGCTTTGTGCTGGGTTCTTCAAAGGGGCTTTTAGATTTCAAATAAAATCCCCCAAAGGACGACTTCTAGAAACTAATTCACACATCAAAACAGGAAAGAGAGAAGACCATCCTGTGATTTGATCCATTTCCAAATACAATTCCTGTAATTTTTTAAGTACTACATTTTGTTTCAAAAGGTTTGTATATCTCACATTATTTATTATGGTCATATAAGCATTTGACACAGCTTTACAGATGCATTAAGCCTAAGCAAGTGAAAGCCAATCCCTGAACATTTTATTTTGGCAATTCGAATTGTCTCACTTCAATCATGTTTAAAATATAAACTTATACTTTGCTCAATAGATAGAAATCAAGACATGCAAAAATATTATAGCAGGCATGGAAGTATAAGAATAGCAAGCAGCAGCATTTGATAGTCCCAAATATAGAATGAATAAAAAAGGAAACAATATAAATTAAGAACATAAAACAAGAAAAGCATTCAATAATTTAATTACTCCTAAAGCAAAATAAATACCACAAAATTATAGCTTGTTTCTCACACTGCAGAAATCCGACAACTCTTAAAATGAAATAGTGAGCATGGCAGCTAAATTTTCTTAAAAGCAGTCTAAAACAAGCAATTAATAAACACCTTTGACAAAGACAACACTGTATGGTAATATGCACACTTGACTAGCAAATATGAGTCATGAACATAACAAAATCACAAGTGAATTATAACAGAACACCTTTGAGAAAGAGAACTGTGGTATCATACATACTTCATAAGAAAACATATGTCATTAGCATAAAATCACACAATTGAAAAATTATTGAAAAGAACTTGCATACCTCCTTAGAAAGAGAGTGTGCTTGTTGCATGGGAAAAGCAGCAAACAACCTATCCAACAAAGAAGAAGGGACCTTCTCGTCCCGTATAGGGAACTCTGTGCTTACAAAAAAGGACATAGAAGAACGTAGATCCAGTTGATGCTTTCTGATTTCATACACATTGTACTGAACAACTTGATCTAAGCTCTGAAGTATATAGAGCATACAGTCAAAAGAATGTGAGTCAAGATGCGGCTGAGGATGGACCACTGAAATTAATCCATAAAAGCAGTTGACTAAAACTGGCACGAGGTCCTTCAGTTTGCCAATAATCAAGACATCTCCTGCAAGAACATGACTTGAATAATTTTTACAAGATCGAACTCTTACAAATCCACAACGTACTGAGAAGGAATTGCGGAAACCCATATTACCAACATGGCCGCTGAACTTATGCTCAACTTCCAACTAGAAGTTAAGCATTCAAGCACAAGCCAAGCAGGTTACAGGGTACAAAACCTATTTTCTCTTTTAAAATTATTCTTAATTGTTTCCTTTTGAGCTCTTCTCATAAAAATCCTCACTATTATTAACAACCACAGAATATTCATTACGTTAATGCCAAAATAGAAAGGTTTAAGTGTTTAACACAGTGATACGTGGAACCCAATATAAATTTTACCAAAAAATATCAATCCCAAAGGGTAAAAAGATAGCATCCAGACTATGGATGCTAAAAAAAGAAAAAGAAGATCACACGAGTTGCATACTAATACATGCTGTGCTTTTAAACCATTAGATATTATTAATCTGAAAATGCAACAAGAAGATACAACAATTCAACTTCAAAAGACAACCATATGGATATTCATACTTGACTGCTAAAATAGAAAGAAACTTAATAAAATTGAACATATACTCACTACTTGCACCTGAATTTTTACTGTCACATGGCCAATTTAAGTGGCTAAGATTTCCAGACACTACAGTTTCTTACTGTTACATGGATAACAAAAGAGCAAAGGTAGTATAGATCCATCAAGTGGAAATAGACAGCATAATTTGGGCATTACATTCCAGCTCAACTGCGTCATTGCACCAAGATTAGAGATAAACATCTGTTAACTCATTTAGAAAGTTGAGAAAACCAAATGCATCCAAATGTTTCATACGTAAAGAAAAAAAATAAATATTGAAATATACTGATTATCAAGGGAAGCACGGAAGAAGTTATCAAGCAGAAAAACAAAAAATACTTACGGTACATGGAAGCAAAAAAAGGACAAAAAATAGTAATCAATATTACATGAACCATGCATAAATCAAAACAAATGAGAGACATGCAAAGTATAGTTCTCAAATGCTCTACATACCAGTAGAATCTTTCAGTGCATCTCTCTCAAAAGCATGGAGTACTTCTAAATCGACAGGGGCCTGATCACGATATATAGATGAAGATGGTTAACTACAGACATTCGTGGGATGAGAGTTGCATCGAAAGTTGAAAAGTCCAAGGCAAAACACTAAGGGGGACATCATATTAACAAATACACAAGTATTTCATTCTCTAAAATAGATAAGATAACCAGCTTCCAAGACAATAAGAAACGCAAAGCACGGAAATAGGAAAGGGGAAGTTCTACAAATAAAGGGAGAATGAAAAGAGAAATTTTATTACAATGAGGTCGTTCAATTAACGCCAACATTACGATGAATTTTAACCCTAGTGAAAGTGAGTTTTATGTCACTCATTGGGTAGTCATTAAGTTAGCTTTCAAGTGTTTTTACTTGCATTTCTACCCTTACTTTGTCATTAGTAGCTCATTCCATGACTTGGTTAGCTTAAGATTGCATTCATACATACTTTAGTTCATTTTAAATGCATTTTGCTGCATTTCCCCCTTTTTTCTTTGCTTACCTCTTCTTCCCCTCCCCTACTCTGAGGTTCCTCGCCTCCTTGGCATACCTTGATGGCGTAAGTAGCTCAGTACATCTTTTAGTAGAGTGCGGAACCCAAACCTACCATCCAAGATCTTGCTAGTTCCATGGATTATAGTGCTCATTCATGACACTATAGGTGCTTGTTCGAGAACTTCAAGCTGGAAATTTGCCTGAGTGTTGAATTGAAAAACTCAAGCAGAAGCTACCGAAAACCAATGCTCCTTCAAGCACTATAGGTTCTCGTTTGAGCAATTTATGAGCCGGAGAAGTTTTTATTTTGCATTGTTTTACTTCTTTACCCTTATGTATGCCCTTGTATATATAAGCCTCTCCACGATAGTGGGAGCACTTGGACAGTGCCTTAGTTTTGTTTTAGCTAAGTTCATTAATGTCTTTCAAACCTCGAAGTTCATTTATGATGCTATTTGTTGATTTTGAAGACGAATTCAAGGAAAAATTCTCTTTTCTCATTATTGCAATCATCTTCACTTACTCCTTCAAGGAAGTAAGAATTTTTGTAACTTCTCTCTTATTATAATGATGATATTTTCAAAACAAATTTCAAATCTTATGTTGCTCTTGCATGTTACTTTTCTTGCTACATCCTTGCTTCTAGTTGTCAAATTGTTGATTATCTTTGTTTAAACTTCATTGTTAGAGCTCATGAACTTGTATTAACACTTGCGTGCTTGTTTTTCTTGGTTGTTTAGAGCTTTAAAGTTCAAAATGTTTATATTTGCCCCTTAGTATCTCATTATGCTCAGTCTATGTTTTCTCTCTTTTGTTAAGTTCATGAGCTAACCCAAGGAGGTGTACAAGTGATTTTGTGATTTTGATTGATGAAATGCTTTGCTTAGTTATCATTTTCATGTTCATGATTGAGAAGCCAATCACTTGCTAAACCCAAGAAGGTGCTTATTTGATTATGTTTTTATTAGCTTTGCATTTTCATCTTGTTGCATATTCATAAGCTCATTTTTATCATGAGACTTTAAGATAATTGAGTTCAAAGCCAAGAAGACCATCCTCCTATATGATTTTACTTGTCTTAGTTAACAGTGCCAAAAAATTGAGGTGATGCATTAGAACTAGCTTCATTCTATTTCAGGTTGTTTGAATGTCCTTGTACATGATGATGAGCGAAAATCACCTTACCCTAGCCTTATCTTGATTGTTTTAATCTAAGAATTTAATTGTCTTCTTTGAAGTCACCAATTCCAATCAAAATTCCAAAACAATGTTTCCTCTAGTCCTAGTTTGCTGATTAACTTTCCTCCTATGATGTCGATCTCATCTTGCCATTATACTCTAGTATCTTGGTGGAATTGGGTAAAAGTGATCAACGATTTGGAAATAATGACACCAAGGTCCCTTACACCTAACACTAGAGGACCCATAAAAACGAATCGTGAAACCCTATTACGTAACAATCATGAAGTAACATCAATTTTTAATGGTCATCCTAACATACTAGCTATTATAATTTCAATGTTAAAAGTATTTTAGATTCTAAAAGGTCTACTATAAGCTTTAATTTAGATGTAATTCTAGAAAACTTTAATTACTATGAAAAAATGGATTTGTTTCAAGTTAACATTTCATATTGTGATGTCCTCAAAAAGAGTAATAACACCAAAAGACTGCAATCACAACGACGTTCGCAATTTTTTTTTTCTATGCATCTGATTGAAGTAAGGCACGTTGTCACATGGTTTCCCCTCAAAAAAAATCTTTTAATAATTAAACATTACTTCCCTAGAGCATTCCATCAATAACCCCTATGATCAACATATTCAATTATCGACTATCATCCATTTTCCACGAAGATAGGAATGGGAATCCAATATTAAACTACAATTGGAATAAAAACACCCTCGTTAAGTTATGTACCACCCGTTATGTAACCAGTTTCAGTGTTGTAGAGACTTCAAATCCTATTAGATAACGGTGCATGAACTTTCACGATCAAAACGTTCTATTGGTCGTTGTGCAACGTGTAAAGCTCATACCTTTACAACAATATATCACCTTTACAAAGTTATTTATCTAGCCGTTTAAATTTCATTTACACCCTTCAACTTAAATCATAACACATCATTTAACTTAAAGTTGCTCATAATTTTAGTTGTTAAACAAAATAACTAACTTATAAGTTACTTAACTTCGCAAAAAAAAAAAAAGAAAAGAAAAAAACTAATAAGCTACTAAAAGTACCCCATAAAGTACAATTATAATAGCTATGAGCATATAATTGCATAATAATAGTAGTTCAACAACAATAAAGCAATTATTAGTTCAAACACCCCTTATGTGATTTTTTTTCCCAAACATTCACATTGCATCGGCATCGATTCATGTTATTACTCAGTCATAGTCATTTTCTCTAAACAACCAATATGGTGTACTAATAAACTTACAATGACACCATTAACCACGAGCGGTTCTTAAGTTGTCCATTTTGTCCCATAGTTGTTCTAACACAATCCTTTTCCATTTATTTGAAATTAGTTCTACAGTTTTGTTTTTGGCATTACTCATCAATTATATTCGGCTTTATGGTCCCATCTTAGATATCATTCTCCATCCTAATTTCTCTTTTATTAAGGCCATATGAATATTAAACATAACAAAAATACCCCAAGAACTTCGTGTTGTATAAGGATTGATAATCACACATGAGCTTTAACCTCTTTCACGTTTGTGTCATAGTATTTGTGAGAACTAATGTACAACGGCGCGATTAATGGGAAGTGAGCTACACAATGTAATGCTTGAAAATTCACGTAACTTCTCACCTTAAATTCCAACTTCTGTATAATGAGAGGGTGGGTAGGTCAGCAAAGATTATTGGGATTGAGTTACACTTCTCTAACCTGTATACTAATTTTTTCTACTCACCCACATATATTTCCCACATTTATTTGTCTTTGCTTATCACGGAATATAAATAAGGTTGTTACGTAACATAAAGGCCTCTTTATAACGTATTTTAAGCACCTAGTTGGAAGGTACTAAGGCCCTATCTCACACTGGTTATAGTAGAGCATTGTGCCCATGAAATCAGAAGCATTTTTGTTCAAAGCTCCACACTCAGGCATGCTCTTCAACACTAATAACATCCATCGTGAGCAGTCTCATGAAGATTTATCAACTCAAATTGATGACAAAAAAGACCGATTCTAACATAACCAAAATAAAAAATTGAAAATACACTAAATTAACACCACAAAGAAAATCACCTGTCCAGAAGACCGAACTTCTCTTTCATTAGACGGCAATAATGATAAGCAGCGAACAAGCGCGGAAAGAGCAAACCTGAGCTTGCTTTTATCCTCTAAATTAAATTGGTTCTTTTGTAGTAAATCCATATAACTATCTAAAACCTGGAATGAAGCAAAAGAGAAGAAAGCAAATTGATCAAAGATCACACCACGGTGAAACATAGGGGGAGAAAGGGAAGAGAGGAAGGGAACAAAGGTGTATTGTTCCTAAAATAACTATTGCCTAAGCTTAGACAAAACTATAAAACATGTAACTCAAACCTCGTAATAATTAATCACCAACCATATGCTTAAAAATTTTCAAAATGCCATATTGCCACTAGGTGTGACATTTTCATCATAACTCCAATCAAACACTAATAAAAAAAATTAAAAATTAAAAAAAAAATTTAAAAATGCATGTATGAGGTTGTATACATCACATTTCATTCCTCATGGCACACAATAAAAACATGAACATTGTGAGTTGGTACTTGGTACTCAAGGTAACTTTGTTTCAGATCTCAGTCCAAAAAATCGCAAGACAAATTTGAAAAATGACAAGGAGTCACCCATATACAAAGAGAAGTCTCATAGTATTAGAAAGACAAAACAGATCATGCCCTCAAGGTATAATAGAGTAATTTATCTACAATATCAAAAACACCTCACGGAAGTGTGTTGGAAAAGGTGCACTAAAGGTATAACTAGCCACTAAAGCCCAAGAAAGAATTGCTAAAGTGCTTCAAAAGGCCTTTGCAAAGGCACACCACACGAAGTCATTATGACTACAAGAATGCATCCACAAAATTCGATTTTTAAAGTTGTGCACTTGCAGTTGAGCACACATGCCTATACAGATACTAAATGCCAAGAATCTGGTATCCCAGTGAATCTGATATCCCAGTCAAAATAACACATCAGTCACTTCAAATATTTATTTAGGTATCCATAGAAACCTAAAGACAATAGCTTCAAAGAGGAAAAAAAAAAAGCTTAATACCTTGACATGGGAAAGCTTTAACATACATTAACTAAGGTTGATTTCACTAAGAGAACCATATTAAAAAAGGGGGGCCAACAATCAATCATGAATATAGGCAACATGCAGCCTGGCAAAATATTCAAAAGTCTCATGTCATATTTAAGTAGGAGATTGGAAAATAGAAATGTGTTATCATTTCCTTTTGTGTGTTTGTTTGAAACTTTTTATACATATCACACAATTCCTATAAATAAATCTATAACAAAAAAGTCTTCTCCTTTTCCTAACACCATCTATAAATTAATCATCATTGTCTTTTAGGTTGATGCCATGCCACCCAAAAATCTCACCCTCGGCATCCAGCTAGACCATTCATGATCCAACCACCAACCTAACACCTCCATCACCTACACAGCTACACTACTTCCCTTCTCCGACCTCACAAATACCAAAGTCGATATCACCAACCTATAAACAACCCATGGTCATCACCACTCCAACATATGTTAGTAAAAATTATTTCTCTCTAAAAACTACCATAAGAAGGATGAGCAATATCATTCTTCTAGTCAACCTACCACCATGCAACATACCCATCAAACATAAAGTATACCCCAAATTATCAAATGCAATTCATTTCCTTAACATATAACACAATGACGATCTTCCATATTCAATAAACCAATCTACGAGTAATTAAATTCAAAAAAACGTTAAACCAAACAATATAATTAGAATACCAAAATGTAGAGGGGGAATTCAATAGAAGAGAAGGGATAGCACATGTATGAAGATGAAAAGAGAATGGGGAAGTGCGTACAAAAGATAGAGGAGATTACAATGCCAGTAGGTTGATAAAAATAAAACGATTACTTTCGTCATCTTCCATATATGAACATGTAATGGGGACAGAGTACATTTATCATTTACACAAAATAATTAGTTTTCTATGCCCCTTATTCAGAAACAATATCGATCATAGCGTGTTTTACATGAAACTCTACAAATTGGAGATTATGTCACTATGGAAAGATAAATATTTGTGATAAACTTTACACACACACACACACACACAAAAAAAAAAATAAAAATAAAAAAATAAAAATAAAAATAAAAATCCTTCATCCGATATAAAAAAGGAAAATTGTCCCGGCAATGCTTAGGAACCCAGAACATGAGAGTGATGGACTACCAAACAGGCAAAACATAATTGTTCCGTAAATGAACGCAATGCAGACTCCTTTTTGAGAAGAACCTAATCATTTCCCATCAACCAAAATGCCAAAAAATAGAAAACAAACAAAGCAAAAACAAAAGATAGAAATAAGAGATATAGGAAATTGAACTAGTTGCAATTTATGGAGAACAGAGGAGATGAGACAAAGACTTTGAGAGCAAAGGAGAAACACAACTATTACGGAAGAAATAAGTTGTTGCTCTTTCTAGCAATTCTTATAAGAAATACAAGTTCAATCTATTACAATTACATATAGGAACAAGACCACCAATAAACTCCTGAAGTATGACAATCTCCCAAAACTTCTAAAAGGAAACAACTCACCTCTTTATACAGCAACTTGCCATATTTCATTCACATGCAACCATAAGTGAACAATAAAAGAACTCGAATCAAATGATACCTTGTCTGTGTACGTGAAAAAAGCAGGAGGATGAATCTGAACCATAAGGTCAAGAAATTTAAATGCCATAAAGCGAACATCATTTGATAAATGTGTCATTGCCCGAAATATATAGGCCATCAAAAGAGATACTGGAGCCCCTTGAATGTCCTACAAAAGAAAAAGAAGAAACATACTGATGAGAGCATGCTGACAAATAAACACTGCCAATTGATTGCCAAACATAATCCACCAAAAAAATAAAAAAAGAAAACCTATAGCAAATTTCCACAACCAAAACCTCGTGCACATTCCAAATATTGCAATGAGTAAAATAACCAACACTAACACTTGAATTATTGAGTGACCTTTACAAATCACTTCAAACAAGTAATATTTCCTCTATAATTTTTGTTGAAACATTTTGACTTCAACGTTTGCATGCAATAATTTAAATGTTAACCACCAATAAGTAAAACAATAAAAATGTTGATATTTGGAAAATATACTTGGCATCGGATTGAGCATTTTCCTTTTATATGTTGGCACTAAAGTATTATATTAGACTAGAGTATGTCAAGTGCCAAGCTCAAAATGTTTCAACTGATAAATACGAGATAGTTGTAACTTGTAATAGAACTCCATAAAGTATACGAAACACCACACAGAAAAAAAAATCTAAAACATCAAAATAATACTAAAAATATACTATCAAATTCAATCATAGCTTTAGAAACAATAAAGAAAGAGCGTTAACTCAAATACAAGAGCTCCTAACCAGAAAAGCTGAAAGATAGGCATATAGCAAAAAAAAATACCTCCTTGCATCCTGGAAAAATAACGGTCTTAAATAGTTGATAAAGTGTTTCACGAACTACTTTGTCATCATCACTGATACGTTCACGCAATTTCTCGATAATGGCATTCTTATGCAACTTTAACTCGGTTGGAAATTCAAGCAACAATCCTCTAATACCTAGTAGAGCATCTGCAAGTACATAAAAGTAAAAACTGTTTTCTTAATATAAAATTACATGAGAAAAATATTTAGTTTACTATAAACAAAAAGGGCAGGCCGTTTAAAAAAGAAGAAAACTTATGCAGAAACTCAAGCAGGATTAAATCAAAGTGATTAGTATGCTTTTAATAACTAATGGAACAATTTAGAAGAAGCTACCAGATTTGCATTCATTTCACGCATATATCTGTTCACCTACTAGACCAAAAGTTAAATCAAGACTGTCAAAAAAAAATTTTTCAGTCATGGTTAATCAAAATACTGAAGACAACCACAGAATATAAAGGATATTAAGCACAGACCTCTACGAACTTTGACATTGTGATGAGATGTTTGCTGTAACAGTTCCTTCAATGTCAGTCCTTTTTTGCTCACAGCTAAACCCTCCTTATCCAACGCCACACTCTGTTCCGGAAGAATTATAGCTGCCCATACACTCAACGCCATCATGAACCATTCATCAATTACAACAAACAGTAACTGAACAGGGTACAACAAACATTCCGGCAATGAGAAAGGTTTGCAAAGTAAAATCCCAAAACAAATATCATTCAATTCAATAATTATTGATGATTCCATCAATTTCAAAAAAAAAAGTCCTATTTAAAAACAAACCTTCTAATTACAATAAGAAACATTTGATTACCCAACAAAATAAGTGAACATTAAAGCAATTCAAGACATGTAAATGTATTACATATCCATGGAGCAACAGAATATAAACCAAAAGTGTTGTTTATTACAGAATCAAACCTGATTACTTGAAAATAAGCACACTTCAAAAAAAATTAAGGAAAGAAAAGGCATAAGTGTAATTACCTTTAGATTTAATTTCAGTGTTAGTCGCATTGGTTGGCGGGGGTAACTTCCTGCCCAACTTCTTTTTAAATTTCTGGGAACAAAAAAAAACGTAAATTCATTGAAATCCATCAAACAAGACAAGGGCAATTGAAAATTGAAAATACAAAATCAAATTAAGTACCTTGAAATCAACACCACGAGGCTGGGGTTTCTTTGAAGATGCCTTCGAACGACCCATCCTAAGATTATAGTCGTTTTCCGGTTTACGTAAAGTTAGGGTTTGCGATACCAAAAAATATATGGGGTTTGAAGTTAGTGTTGGAAAGGGTTTAATGGAGGATTAGTTAGAAACTTAGAACAGCAGTCAGCAGATGAAGAAGAACAGGAAAGGGTTTAACGGGCTTAGTGTTTGCTTGAATGCGAAAAAAGAACACCCATATGTATCTTTCAGAAATTCCTAATCTCAACAAAAAAAAAAAAACAAAATAAAAATCAATAATAAGTACTATAACAATTAACAATTAGTTTCTTGTCTAGTTGAGAGACTTAATTCAAGTCCAGCTCATTAAAAATTAATGTCAACCTACTATATTTTTAATGCCTACTTATATTATCCTTAATATTTACTTACCATATCCTTAATGCTAGGGGTGAAAGTTCGGTTTGCGGTTTGGTTTTTCATAAAACCAAATCAAATCAAATTTATTTCGGTTTTTGATTTTTCAATCCAAATCAAACCAAAGTGGGCCACAATCCAAATCGAAGCAAGCCAAATTGATTCGACTTAGAATTTTTCAGACCAATTCAAACCATATTTTTCAACTAAAAACAAATTTAAATTGCAAATCCAATTGGATTACTAAAATTATAAAGCCAAAATGGAAATGACAAAATAAAATTAAGGTTTATTATTGTTATGAGATTGCTTACATCATTTTTATTAGTAATGCAAATTAAAATTTTCTATTTGCACGTCAAGTTGCACATTCACTCAACAAGTAGTTTAGCTCATTGTAAAAAGTGAGCTTCTATTTTAATTCAGTTCAGAATCACGGTTTTCGATTTTTAGTATGCTCAAACCTAATCCAACCAAAATATTTCGATTTTGAATATTCTAATCCAAAGCCAATTACATCATTCTTAATGCCTACTTACAATATTTTAAAAAATATATAATGGACTGGCCTAATAGGTTTGGTTTTTCAAAAAGATAATATCTCATAAGAATTGTGATAAAGTAAACAAAATAAAAAAAGATATATTAAAATTTTAAAACTTCATTCTATTAAATTATATCACATAACGGTGACAAATCACCGTTATTTACTTGGACTACCTTTGTATTTTAGCCAATAAATTCTTTGCCATTGATAATAAAATTTTCTTTAGATTTAATTTAATATTAATTAGATTGATTTTATGTTAAATTATTGTGTGATATTTAAATTCAAATAAACAATAAATTAAATTCATATGAAAAAAATTAAATATTTAATAAGATCTAAATTACAATACATATTCTTTAGGAATAAAATAATATTGTCAATTAGCCATAGAAATTTATGGAGGAGATTTCTATAAATTTCTAAATGAGACTATGTCGTGGTATATGTTATTCACTGACGATATCGTCTTGTAGAAGAAACTAAAAAGGAGATTAATAATAAATTGAAAGAGTGAAAGGTAGTTTTATAAGGTAGAGTGTTGTGCAAAAGTCATACGAAGACTAAATATGTGCGATGAATTTAGAAGTGACCATTGGAGAAGAATTAATTTGTTGCATGTACAACCAATCAGGTTCTTAGGATCGATTATTTAGAGTAATGGGGAGAATGATGGAGATGTTACTCTTCGAATACTTGCGGATTAACTCAAGTGGTGAGCAATCACCAAGATACTATGTGATTGGGAGTTTCCGAGTTGCAATCAAATTTGTTTTGTTGGAACATAAGGTTGGCCCATATAGAATACTTTTGAACATAAGATAGAAATTACAGAAACACGTATGGAGGTGGATATGCGATCACAATGATGAATAGAATAAGAAATTAAGAGTTTAGAGATATTCTAGGGGTTGTCCCTCTTTCTGCAATGATGCATGAAAAGAGATTAAGATGATTTTGGCATGTGCAGAGAAAGACCTTTAACGCACTCGTAAAAAGGATTGAAAGCATCATAGTGGAGGGTAAGAGAAATCGAAAAAGTCATAGGAGAGCGTGGGAGGAATAACTAAAAAATGACTTGCATGAGTTACACCTCTCTGAGGATTTGACAAGGGATGAGACAGTTGGAGACGCCTTATTCATCTACACTTTCTCCCTTACTTGTTGATGTTTTTGTTCTTTGCCTTTCCATATCACTCGTTTACTCGTTTTTTTATTACCTAATTATTTTTATTTTATATGTATTTTTATTATATTTTTTTAATTTATGATAAGGGTCAAGCTTGTGTTGTAAGATGTGGGCTTGCGGATTCGGCTTCACTCAATCCTTTTCGTTGCAGGAGTTTCTCAACCTTAGGAGTTTCGTTGCAGGGACTCTTTGACCGCATCTTTTATGGGTATGGGTTGTCGTCTTCCTTCCCTTCTCAGACCCTGATCATAATCCTAAGAGCAGAATACACTAGATAAGATGATGGTGATGGCCATAGAAATTTATAATATATACATGATGACACGAATTTATAATCACCAAAGTTTATATTGTTATCTAACTTTACACTTCATACAAAAATTGTAAAATTATTAAAAAAAATCTAATTATTCACCAATTTTCCTACAATAATTTCAATTTTTGATTAACCATGAATAATATCAACTTTGAGATGTATGCACTCACTTTATTTGGTTCATATGCTAAATTAACCATAAACAATATCAAATTCGGGAGTGTATGCCTTCACCAAAGTGTATATGGTTATTTTACAGGTTCATTTGCTAAAAAAAACTTAGAAAAACAAATTAAAATACAGGTAAAATAATTTTTAAAAGAAAAACACAAAGAGAAAAACAAATTAAAATATTCCGCACAAGGCAAGGTCCGGGTGGAGTATTTAAATTCATGAAAGATGTGGACAAAATATACATGTTCTCCCAAGGAGGGAGTAAAGAGATGCGCGCAGACAAAAAACTCTCCAATTGATACTTGCACCCAATAGGGGTTGAAACCTAAACTTTTTGCTCCACATAAAGATGCTCTATTGCGTTTTTATATAGTGTAAATGGTAAACATCGCCATATTCATGCGTCTTCAATGTTGTTAAGAAACCAATAAGTGGTCATAAGTTAACAGGTTAGTTTTGATTGGTTTTTTTTTTTTAGGGAAATAGTTTTGATTGGTTTAGGAGTTTAACAATGTTGAAAATGGCAGACATTTAGTTGATGATGATATAATGTGGTAATATTTCGTTTATCTTAATTAAGTGGTGTATTTGTTGTTTATATAAAAGCGCTTGTAGCTCAATGGATAAAGCATCTTCATGTGGAGCAGAAGGTTTGGGTTTCGACCCCCTACTGGACATAAGTATCAATTAGGGAGTTTCTTGACCACCCGCATCTCTCTTTACTCCCTCCTTGGAGGAACGAGAATGATTTGGTTTCGACCCCTACTGGACATAAGTATCAATTAGGGAGTTTCTTGACCACCCGCATCTCTCTTTACTCCCTCCTTGGAGGAACGAGAATGATTTGGTTTCGACCCCCTACTGGACATAAGTATCAATTAGGGAATTTCTTGACCACTCGCATCTCTCTTTACTCCCTCCTTGGAGGAACGAGAATGATTTGTCCTCATCTTTCAGGAAAAAAAAAATCCCACCCGGACCCTACTTTGCACGGGATACTGGAAGTGACCTTTACCTTTACCTCATTGTTAAGTATATTGAATTGCTTCTATAGGGAGAAAAGGAAAAAGACCTTCTAACGGTCAAAAACAACTTGCAACTACCAGTAAAAATAAGCTAACAACATTACATGTTAAATGACTCCATACATGAGATTATTCATGGTTAATTGATAGTTAAGATTATTGTTATTAAGCCAGAGAGAGAAGTAAATACAACTCAAAGAGCAAGAAACAAGAAACATGTAAATTAACCATATTATTCCAGCAATCAAGTCAAAATGGCTTAATAAAGGAGAAAATATCATTTTTACATTCCACAAGATAATTATTAGGCACATGTGCTCAAAATGATGAGGAACAGAAAGCACATTATTTAATATTTCAAAATTTTATATTTTATAAATAAACTAATTAATTATAAAAAAACAGATTATAACATATTTTAGGAGAATAGCATTCCTGACAATTTTAATTTATAACTTGCACAGCAAAATAAAGAGAAACAAAGCAAAAGATGCTTTTAAATCAAGATTCAATCAACTCTTATTGACATGGATATGTAAAACTAGCTCAAATATTATACACTCCAGTTGGAAATTGATACAATTACAAAGATACAATTGCATATGAAACACTATACTGATTACTGACTAATGAGTACTACACAATCAATTCAATGATCAGTAATACAAAATCAGTTTCTGTCAAAACTCATAACAGCAAACACCATTACATTTTCAGTAACTTGGATGTTTTGTATTTTTGACCCCTGTTAGGAAAAATGCGACTACGACTGCTTCTTTGATGCTATATATATCCCTGAAACTATAGCCGTCCCTGCAACGGTTATGCCAACAGCTGTAAGGACCTTCACCACCGAAAACACTGGACGACTTGTAGGAATTTCCAGAAGTTCATTTGCCTACAAATCACAACACCAAATAACTGAAAATTCTGGGTGTAGTTCAATCGCGCCAAAGATCTAAAATTCACGCCCTATTTTCAAATTCCAAAGGAAGACTCACTCAAGTAAAAGGTTGTACTTCAGTAACCAGCTTTCACCAGAATAAAAGGAGAAAAAAATTAATATTCAAAAACCACTTCAATTGGCTTTTTTCATTGACTTTCGGCTTTTTACACATTGTTCACTAATAAATAACCAACAATCAATAATTAACTTTTACCTAACACCTTCATAATAGTAGGCTTCAACAACTAGCTTATTAGCTAATATTTCCAGCTGGTTTAACCAGCTAACAACCATTAGCCATTTGCCAAATAGGCCTAAGTATTATTTGAAGAGAGAACACAACTTTAACACTATGTTTTGATAGTATATTAGGAGGGAAAAGAAAGGAAGGGAAGGGGAAGATAAAGAAGGGAAAGGAAGGGGAGGGGTAAGGAGGGAAAGTGTATCTTATTTGTTTAGAAGGAAAGGGAATGGAAAGGAAAGAAAACAAGTGTGTTCCCTCCAAATCTTTCCACCTTAGGAGAGATTGTATTCTTAACAAAACTTGTCGATATTTCCCCTCCAAATTCCTCCTCACCTATTTTGTTATCCGAACAAGGAATTTTTCATCCCTCCAAATCCCTCCCCTTCCTTTCCCTCCATTTCCTTCAATCCAAACACACTCTTAGTCTCCTTTTTCTTTCATTAAACAAAAACTTGATTTTTTGTACAAATCATGTGGTGCATCATTGCACGTGCATTATATGGTGGTGAACTACATATCTCACCTTATTGTGACTTCGTTAATAGAATTCGCTACAAAGAAAGAAAATATAAGCTCAACAATTTAGAGAATATACACTTGTATCATTAGTTGGGTGAATTGATTAAAGCTAAATCGGAAACCTCTTTTTTCTAACAAGGGTAAGATTGCTTCAATCCAACCCCCCGCGTGGGAGTGTAATGGATCAGAATTTTGGTATTTTTATGATAAAGCTAAAATAGGGAAAGAAAGGTAAGCTAGGGAAAGAGTAAAGAAGAAAGACAGTAAAAAGAGATAAAATGCAAATTAGAGCTACTGCAAGAAAAGTATTACTATTCCAAGATGATTTGCCATGTATTCACCAAACATTATTTATAGAGCTTTAAGGGCCCAACAATCATTGCTAGGTCATTCTAGAATAATTCTAGATGCTCAAGTAAGGTAAAAATACATTGCATTACATTCCATTTTCTACTGGTCCCCACATCAAAATTGTAACTGCTTTGATTCCTTTTGTAGCCCAGGTGGACAGCTTCTCATTGCTCCATAACAGAATTTGTTGCAGCTTGGCTATCCTTCCTCAAGCGCCTTTTGTAGGTTAACATTTCCTTCCCATTCCTTGAGTGTATTACATTACCCGGGGCCAACAGACTCACCTTGTCCTCAAGGTGATGGGACGGAAAAGCTACAAGCATTTGCTGCAAATTCTCCCAAGTTGCATCCGTGTCGGGCAAGTCCTTCCATAAAACCAGAATTTCAGCCTTCTCGGGGTCAGAAGATCGGTTGCGGATGTCCAGAATTTCAGCAGGTTGAGCGACCAATTCCAAGTCAGCCGTGAGATGGGGAGGAATATCAGAAGCTGGAGCTGAACCGATTGCTGCTTTTAGTTGTGAAACATGAAATGTAGGATGTATGGCACATGTATCTGGTAGGTCTAGCTTGTAAGCAACTTTGCCAATCCTTTGTAACACTTTGTAAGGGCCGTAAAATCGCGGTGCCAGTTTTTCATTGAGTCTTGTAGCCAAGGAACGTTGTCGATACGGTTGTAATTTAAGATACACCATATCTCCTTCTTCAAAATAAAGCTCCCTTCTATTTTTATCAGCATAGAATTTCATCATTTGTTGTGCCCGAGCTAGATTAAAATGTAACTCATCAATGATTGCATTGCGTTCACTTAGTAATTGATCCAGGCTTTCCACCGTGGTTTCTTCATTGAAGCGCACCAAATGCGGCGGGGGCCGACCATATAGGGCCTGAAATGGGGACATCAAGGTAGATGAGTGGGGAGAAGTGTTATAACAGAATTCTGCCCAAGGTATCCAAGCTGCCCACTTGCGAGGCTGCCCATTAATGTAACAGCGCAAATAAGTCTCGAGGGTCTTATTGACGATCTCTGTCTGGCCGTCCGTCTGAGGGTGGAACGAAGTGCTACGAACCAAGACCGTGTGTTGAAGGCGGAACAGCTCTCTCCAAAACTTGCTCAGAAAAATGCGATCCCGATCCGAGACTATAGAGGTTGGGAACCCATGAAGCCGCACCACCTCCTTCATGAATACAGCAGCGACGGAGAAAGCGGTGTATGGGTGGCGGAGAGGTATAAAGTGAGCATATTTTGTTAGACGATCTACCACCACTAGCACGGCATTGACTCCATTGGAAGTGGGTAAACCTTCCACAAAATCCATCGAAATATCGGACCAAACATGGGCAGGAATGGGAAGTGGTTGTAATAACCCTGCGGGTAAACACTGAGATGCCTTTTGTTGCTGGCACGTTGAACATTCGCGCACATACTTTCGAACCTGCTTTCGCATTCCAAACCAGAACCATTCCGATGCTAATCTCTGATATGTTTTGAGCTCTCCCGAGTGACCCCCAAGAGGAGAATCATGATATTCTTGTAATAACACCGCGATAAATGGCGATGAGTGTGATAACACGTAGCGACCCTTGTAGAATAGCTTATCACCTTGCAATGTGAATCCCCGAGGAACGGCATTGTTATTTTCAACTGCTTGCCGAATGCGCATCAAAGACGCATCCCTTTTCACCTCTTGTTGTAAAACATCCCATTGGATCCCATGAGAACTGAGCATTGAACTATACTCCACACCGGTTTCGGGAATGCGAGAGAGCGCATCCGCCACACGATTTGAGGCTCCTGGATTGTACACAATATCAAAATCGTAACCCATCAATTTCAATATCCACTTTTGATAATCTGCTCCGATTTCACGTTGTTCCCATATGAACCGAAGGCTTCGTTGGTCGGTTTTCACCACAAACTTCGACCCCAACAAGTAGTGTTTCCACTTCAAGATTGCGAACACTATAGCCATGAGCTCCTTCTCGTATATGGATTTAGAGCTTGCGCGTGGGCCCAAAACTTTGCTAAAGAAAGCAATGGGGTGAGTATCCTGCAACAACACAGCACCTACAGCATGTCCCGATGCATCAGTTTCAACAACAAAAGGAAGGGAAAAATTTGGCATAGCAAGAACTGGGGCAGTAGTCATGGCAATTTTCAAACTCTCAAAAGCAGTAGTAGCCTGTTCATTCCAGTGAAATGCATCCTTCTTTAGAAGGTCAGTCAAAGGTTTGGCTATGCTCGCATAATTGGCTACAAATTTACGATAATAACCGGTTAGACCCAAAAACCCGCGAAGTGCCTTAAGGGAAGTTGGTCTAGGCCAGTTCAACATGGCGGACACCTTCTCCGAGTCCATAGCTACCCCACCCGCAAATATAACGTGCCCCAAGTAAGCTATCCTGTTTAGACCAATATCACATTTCTTTCCATTTACATGTAACTGGTTCTCATATAAAATTTGCAAAACAGTATCCAAATGATGCCTATGCTCCTCGTGACTCCGACTATAAACCAGGATATCGTCAAAAAAAACAAGTACAAATTTCCTCAAATAAGGGCGAAAAAGGTCGTTCATTAACGACTGAAATGTGGCCGGCGCATTAGTTAAACCAAATGGCATAACTAAAAACTCGTAGTGGCCCTCATGAGTACGAAAGGCCGTTTTACAAACGTCCTCTTGCCTCATACGAATTTGATGATAGCCGGATTTTAGGTCCAATTTAGAAAAAACAGTGGCACCAAACAACTCATCTAACAATTCATCAATAACGGGAATAGGATACTTATCTGGAATAGTAGCCTTATTGAGAGCTCGATAATCCACACAAAATCTCCAAGAACCGTCTTTCTTCTTCACAAGGATTACGGGGCTGGAAAATGGGCTAGTGGACGGTTGTATGATCCCTGCTTTAAGCATATCAGAGACCATATTTTCGATTTCGGTTTTCTGAAAATGAGGGTATCGATATGGCCTTACATTAATGGGGTTGGTTCCTTCTTTGAGGGTGATAGTGTGATCATGGGCTCGGGTTGGTGGTAAGGTTGTGATGGGTTTGAATACTGGTTCATATTTTTGTAGGACATTGTGGAAATAGGGGGGTACATTCTCAGGTTGTTGAGGCATCTCAAGTTGCTGGCCGGAATATTCTACCAAAACTCCTGGCCCTTCATGTCTGATTGTTTTCATCATCGCCTTGAACGAAATACAAGCCCGCCGCAACGAAGGATCCCCAACAATGGTATGTTCAACACCATTTTCATGAAATTTCATGGTTTGTAATTTCCAATCTACCACCACTGGCCCTAATGTTTCTAACCATTGTACTCCAAGGACTACGTCGGAATGACCCAATTCTAAGACCAAGAAATTAAGTGTGGTAGTAACTCCCTGAAATGTAATCTCCAAACTTCTACATTCTCCTTGACCACGCACCTCCTTCCCCGTTCCGAGCACTACTGCAAAGAGGGCACATGGGTCACATGCCAAATCCAATTTTCGAACCAGGGAGTAAGAAATAAAATTATTAGTTGCTCCTGAGTCAATTAAAATCACCACCTCTTCTCCTTGTATCATCCCTTTTAGCTTCATTGTTTTTGGTCCAGTTATTCCCACAACTGAGCTCAATGATATTCCCGACACTGTAACTCCTTCCTCTGATTTTTCCATCTCCACGTCTCCCTCATCCTCAAGTTCCTCCACATCATCATCAAAGATACATAACAAACTGTATTCTCGGTTCTTACAGACATGATTAAATGACCATTTTCCGTCACACCGGAAACATAGCCCTTTCGATCGCTTTTCACGCATTTCTTTTTCGGTTAATTTGATGGTGGGTTGATTTGGGTTGTAAGAATGATAGGTTTGGGGTCGGTTCTCTGGGTACAAGTTTCTTTTGTAGTTGTTTTTGGGTGGATGTTTGGTATGATTGGTTACAAAAGAGGTGGGAGGGTGAGGTGTTGGGTGTGGGTGAAAGACACGCATGGCATGGGGCCCTTGTTTTAAAAATTGAGAGAAAAAAGGAGTTGAGTATTTTTGGTCTATATATTCAGCAAATTCCATTGCCTTCCTCAGAGAAGTTACCTCAAAAAGTCTAAGCTCGTACTTTATGTGGTCCTTCAAACCATGCACATATGATCCCATCATTATAAATTCTGGTACTCTTTCTAGTACAGTGATTTTTTCAACAAACTCCTGATTGTACTCTGCCACTGACCCTTCTTGTCTCACAGCTAACCACTGTTCACAAAGCGAGCCCTTATCCCGAGGCCGGAAATATCGAAGGATAAGGCCCTTTAAATCCGCCCATGTCCGGATTTCTCCAAGCTGGCATTCCCATTGGTACCATAGCAGCGCCGTACCGTCCATGCTCATCACCGCCGCTTCTATTCGTTCCTCGTCGGTGAGTTGGTAAAATTTGAAGAACTTCTCCGCCTTAAGTAACCATCCGTCGGGATTTTCGCCATAAAACATCGGTATGTCTAATCTCTTGAGCCTCCATTGTTCTTTTGCGGCCATTTCGCCTCTTCCGTTGGACATGGTGGGGTGTGATGTTTGAAAGGGGTGGTCGAAATAATCCGCTTGACCAAACAAATTTGGGTTATTGGGATGCGGTCCGGGAATGTGGGTAAACGGTGAATGTGGTATTGGAAATGTTGGGTAATTGGTTGGGATGTTTGGGATGTTTGGGTAGTTCACGGCGGGGTGGGGATTTGGGATAGGTGAGAGTGGCGGGTGGTTTTGGTTAGGTAATGGTGAAAAAATGTTAGGATTTTGGGGCATTCTATGGGTGTGGTTTTGGCTTTCTTCAGTAATAAGGGTGGGTGAGTTTGGAGTGTTTTGGGTCTGATTGGGTGGGTTTCTTTGATTTTCTTGTGTTTGCATGTTTTTCAATGTTTCCTGCATCTTATTTTGCCCCTCCATCATTAAGGTTAATGACTCCTTGAGATCCTCCTGATTTTTCATCATTCGATCCTCCAAGGCTGAGATTTCGGTTTGCATTTGAGCGGGTATTAATTCCTTCAAGGATTCAAGTTCCTGCTCCAGTACTTCGATTCTTTGCTGATTGGTGGGATTGCCCATGATCTGTGTTTTTGCTCTGATACCAATTTGTAATGGATCAGAATTTTGGTATTTTTATGATAAAGCTAAAATAGGGAAAGAAAGGTAAGCTAGGGAAAGAGTAAAGAAGAAAGACAGTAAAAAGAGATAAAATGCAAATTAGAGCTACTGCAAGAAAAGTATTACTATTCCAAGATGATTTGCCATGTATTCACCAAACATTATTTATAGAGCTTTAAGGGCCCAACAATCATTGCTAGGTCATTCTAGAATAATTCTAGATGCTCAAGTAAGGTAAAAATACATTGCATTACATTCCATTTTCTACTGGTCCCCACATCAAAATTGTAACTGCTTTGATTCCTTTTGTAGCCCAGGTGGACAGCTTCTCATTGCTCCATAACAGAATTTGTTGCAGCTTGGCTATCCTTCCTCAAGCGCCTTTTGTAGGTTAACATTTCCTTCCCATTCCTTGAGTGTATTACAGGGAGCCTAGGTTGGAGCCACTTAATTGCATCGGAGTAACGGAATTCTTCTTTGTTTATCATCGAAAAGAATCACTTTTAGGATTTGTGGATTTTGATATAGAATGCCATATAATGAAGTATATTATAAACAGTGAATAATGAACTGTTAATTTTTCCTCTATAGAACTTCTTGAGTCATTTAGTATCTCTCAAGCTTTCAATCTAGTTCAAGGATGTTCTAGTGTGTCGATTGAATACCTTAGGCAGATGAGTATAGGGTGATTCAGTAATCAATTTGAGTTTCCACAAATGCTCTTTCAAATTGTTTATAAGGTCCAACACACAATTTCATGAGTGATGATCAAATTGTTAATTTTTGTTAAATCCCATATTTTAATTGCCTTTCACTTTAAGTACCGTTAAAAGGGTTAATGTGGTACAAACTACAAAGCTACGAGCTCACCGTCATCATCATCATACCTAGTACATCAAATTCACTTTAAAGTCAAAGTAAAATGATAGACTTGATTTAGCCACTCATCAAAACAAATCAATACTTTTTTTTTTAAATCAACAAATCAATACTTATAATAGGAGATTTTACTAGTGTTTTAAATTTAACACTCTGCTGAGTGCTCGTCAAAAAACAATAAAAAAGGCTTTGTTCAACAATTTACTCGTGCATAACAATTGGAAGTATTTCACCAGCAATTCCAAAATGTCATTAAACGTTACTTAGAAAAATACATCGTACAATGCTCCTTCCTATATGTTTTAAGTACTTTGTGTTTGCTAACATAAAATTCCAAAAATCAGCAGCAAAAAAAATCCCATAGTAAGAGTACTTGGAAGAGGTCAAGATGTAATGAGGTGGAACAGGGAAACCAACTAGAACAAACTTGGCCAGTATTTTTTAGTGCTTAAATACTAGGATCTAGAAAAATACAGATACAAATGAGCAATCAGTGGAATTTCTGAAAGTTACTTCACTGACCAATATGTAATAATCTCAAGTATTCAAAAAACATAATTCATTTTTGATCCATCAGGTAGTAACTACCAATGAAAATTGATATCTAGCATCAATATCATAAAAAACAAGTTGTCAAATGATCCGAGAGTCACTAACCTCAACAGGCTGCATCCAGTTCCTCTTTATACCCTGCAGATGACCTCTCCCAACAACAGCAACCACTGAAGTATGCTCCCTTGCAACTCTTAATAATGTAGATGACATATACCTAGGACATAAACATTCCTATGGCTTTTTAACAGCTTGATAAGAATAAAGACAAAAAGGCAACAACGTAGAGTACTCCCAATTTTCCCTATTTGTTTTTGAAGTAAAGAGTAAAGACAGCTTTTTTGCTTTTACAAGGGAGTTTGAGTACATCCAGCCCTTAGGCCTCAGACCCCATTTAGATGGCTAGTCTCAATGCCTAAGATCCACCAATGAAGCTTTGAAATCACTTACTGCAAGTACATAATCATGCAAAACATCCTTTATAAAATTTATCCAAGTTTTTGCAAAAAGTTGATGTAAAATAATTGAGCATCTTTTCTGGAAGCCAAATTCACATTCTCAAATCTCAATCCAAACTACTCCAGAAGCAGATTTTCATTTACATAAACTCATACCTCAAAATATCATGTGGACCCTAAACTACTTTTGGAACAAGAATATAATGTTATGAGGTAAGAATACTCTTCTTTCCCAAAGTCTGTCCCTGATACATCCAACCCAAAAAGCTTTTGCACAGAAAAATGGAATGGGGCAAACAAAGGGGAATGAAAGGAATGTGTGAATCACTGATTATGTGTGCAAAGAAAACACAAATCCAAAATCACCAGTTGAAAATGATATTATAGTGAGTTTAACCTTACCAGTACGAAAGCTCAAAAAAGAAATAAACATATTGCAGCACACAAGTAAGAGTAAACTAACCGATCACGCTCATGCACGAGTGTTTCCAATAACACGGGAAACTCCTTGCTCATCTCTTGAATCACGAGAGTCAACATATCAGCATCATTCATATCCTTTAGCTGAACATGCATAAACCATATCAAACTCAAAGCAATAAAAAAGCATCAAAACCACAAAAATTAACTGAAAAAAAAAAATCCATTCAATATAACATCGTCTTAATTTAATGAAAAAAGCATACCATTTTGTTTAGGTCATCTGGGCTTGGTAGAAACATTGCTTGGAAGAGAAGAGAGTACACTAATTTTATCTTATGCCAAAACGGCATTTTGCGCCATGTCCTCTGTAATGTGATCTAGTTCCACAAAGAAACAACATTCATCAGCCAGCCTCAAGCTCGCAGAACTTGAGAAATTTAAAATCATCTGACCATGTAGAAAAGGCATAAAAGTATGCACGCTCCTCAAAAATAGAATGACAGAAATGGGACTTGTCCGATTGAAAATTGAAACTAAAAGCTATGACAAAAAAAAAAAAAAAAAAAAAAATTGAAACAAAAGTAAACAAATTTAAGAAATTTAAATAAAAAGCTATGCCCAAAAAATTTTTGGTTGTCGTTAGGTATTGTAGTTTCATGTTTTTTGTTTTTACATAAAAAGAAAAAACCATAACTGGTTTGGCAAAATAGGTTAAAAAAAAACTTTTATTATGCTTTGCAAAAGGACAACTGAGAAAATGAAAACCACTATTTTGTGGTTTCACAATTTTGGAATCTAGAAAATTTCCATAAATCACATGGTCACTGAGTATGGTCATGTACTCATGGGTCTAGTACTTATTTGGAATCGCCCCGAACCCAACACGGGACGACAAGACCCATTTTAAACAGACGTGGTATGACCTATACCCAACCAAAGTCAAACCCAATCCAAATTTGTCTGGACCCATGAGTGATGTGGTTATCATAAAACTTTTGGCCAGAAGCATGAGATCGATCAGTAAAGAAAAAATTTGCAAATGTTGTCATGATGTCATAGACACAACATTTTGCGATTTTACAACTTTGTAAATATTGTAATGTGAATAGTAACTTCCAAAATATCTATTTCAGATTACTCTAGAACATACATTTTTATCAAAGACTATAAATTATAATAGACCTTTTAAAACCTAATATATATTAAAATAAGATTATAATGGCTAATGTGTTCGAATAGCAATTTATAATGACCGTTACTTAATAATATTAAATCACAAGTTATATAACATGGATTCATGGAACGGTGTGATATAAAATCGTTATAAAGTGGTTGTTATGTAATGAAATATCCACATTTTGATTCCATCCATATCCTTCAAAAATTTGCAAATGGGATCGAGTCTTACTTATAAAGGGTGATGATTAGTCTTGAAATGAGTATTATTTATGGCTTTCTCTTTATTTATGACGTGGTCTATTTCTTATAGTTTAAATTACAATAGAACTTTGAAGTTTATAACAAGGTTTTAATGGAATCAATCATCAAGGAAAGAAAATGAGTGCAATACGTAGTTGCTTCTAGGAGGGTTGACTTCGGACAGACATATCTCCTTATGCACGTATCAATTCATGGTCGGGTCCCTTGGAGATAAAAGAAGATCCCTTGTGCATCCCAACAATAGATTATACACAAGAAATGGAGTTCAAACAAGTGAACTATGGTTATATTGAGTTAATCGGAGAAATTGTCAGTTTTGCATGAACTCTTGTGCAACTCTTGCACAAATAGAGTGCATATACTGCATAGTAAATTTTGCAATTTGAAGATATGCAAGACACAACATGAAAATTGGAGAGCATAATACTTGTAAAATGGTGCCGACGATTTTTGTTAATCGTGTATCCTCATCTTTTAATCCCAACCTTTTATTTACATAATTTCTTAGGCCTAAATTAGAAGGTTGTAAGGTTTATATCATATTCCTTATGACCTCCCAATCCCATTTATGGAGGTATGCTTGTCATTAAAATCAAAAAAGGATTTGTGGACTTGAAAGTTTAGAGCTAGAGACTTGCGTATCAAACTCAAACTATGGATGTGGAGATAATGGGACTTTGAGATTAGCCTGTTGTACTATATATTTAAACTCAAATTATCTTAATTTGATATAAAGTTGGTTCTTGTATGCTAATCAACAAATTCCTTTGCAAATTTATATCCTTCGTTCCATATTTAAATGTTGTAAAAATTTGAGCTTAGGTCTTGCTTGCAAAAAAACATCAAGTGTTATTCCCATTGCGCAACCATGAGGTCGCATCACCATATTGTGAACTGCGATACTTCCAAGAAGAAGAAGAAGAAGGAGGTGGAGGAAAAGCATTGGAAAGATAAGAATGAACGAAACCAATTGTTAAGTGTACTCGACTTGAATTTTACTTTCTTCTTGAAAACACACTCTCAAAGTGATACATCCAAGAAAATGAGCAAAATTCAAACAATACGAAGTCACCATCTATGAGGGCTTTTATCTTTCTACGTATAGTTAGTAGTGAACTCTATTAAGGAAGTAAAAGTTACCACCTTCAATCTATTTATCACGTTGAGACCTAATATTGTTGTTAAGACAAAGAATAATCTTTCTTCTCAAGCCAATACCCAACAATGTTTGAGAAAAGACGCGAAAGAAGCCCTAGCTTCAATTCGTGACATATTTAGAGGAGAATCCCAAAATGGAGAAGAAGGGCGAGGAGGAGCATTGGAAAGATGAGAATGAACAAAACCAAGTGTGCTATGAAAAAATGGGTGTGCTTAGCTGAAATTCTACTTTTTTCTTAAAATCACACTATCAAAGAAATACATCCAAGAAAATGAGCAAAAATTCAAACAATATGAAGTCACCATTTATGAGGGTTTTTCTCTTTCTAAGTACAATTAGTAGTGAGCTCTATTAGGGAAGTAATAGTTTATTTATCACGTAGATACCTAATTCCCCTTTTTATCTCGTAAATCTCCATTCTGACATGGTCTTTTATGTGAAATCAAAGACGCAAGGGGAGGAAAATGAATAAGTTTAAAGGTTGATGATGAAGTGATTGGAGGTTTAATTTTGTATTCATTTTTCTTTTAGTTTTTAATTGATTCAAAGATTACAACAATTCAATAAAAGTAATGAGCATATCACGTGTCGGTCAACGCAAAACTTAATGTCCAAATGGATAATTTACAATGATGGTAGTTTTAGACAAAAAAATATTTTTGTAAATAGTTTGAGGTCAATTTTTGAAGGTAGTTTCTAAACAAATAAAATAATAAAACTTCCATAATCAACACATACAAAACAAGTGAGACTTGCAAAAAAGAAAAAACCAACTAAGGGACTGCAGTAGTCACATTTAATCAGAAATATTTGTTCTAGCAAAAAAATTAATAAATATTTATTCTGGTCCTAAAACGCACAACTTTAATCTTACTTGTACAGGTCGATCACCAAGTATGACCTTGCAACCATGCTTCATTGCTTCTTCAAATGCTACTCGAAACTCAGAACCAGGGAGAACTTCGAGTGTATTACCAACCTGACAGCAAAGTGCATTAGTTATCATATGGATATCTAGCCCTCCCCTTCCCTCAGCCTACCTTGTAATTTAAAAAAACAAAGAAAATAGGAGTTTTCAAATAAAAGAACCCAATCAGATTTTTATGGAGAAAGGTGTGGGAAATACTTTAGGTTTAAAAATCATAATTTTATTCACCTACGTCAAAAAAACGACATGATACATATAAGCTTAGCCTAGAAAAGTGCAAATCAGCTGCATCAAACTCTGGATATAAACACCAATATACATGACACATTATGACAACAAATTCCACTAATTTATGATAACGCATTACGAATTACACAAAAACAAATTGACAATGCATATTACATATCCATGTAAACAACTAGAATGTTCCGAGGACCCAAAATGCATCTCATTAGATGTACCCCAAAGTTGTTCACTGAACCAACATATCTGGTAAAAGGATAACTGGATAACCTATCTTGCCCTAGGTCATAGTACAAAAATACAGTTTGGTCACGCTCACGGTAACAATTGCAAACAAATTTCGCGGTCAATATGAATTGCAAGGCTTGCATTGAATGCAGTTTTTACAAACACCCCTTACAAAATCTAAACCCCACAAACCAATAACAAGGACAAAGGTTAGCCAGAGACAGGTGTTTCAATTATCATTCAATTCAGCAGAATCCATTGCTATCAAATACGAGTTTGGTTGAATTATGATAAAAATAAAATCATTAACAAGTTTAAAGATTGTAAAACTCAATTTAACCTAAACTAAAGAAGTATACACATGAAGAGAGTCAGTGGAGAAATAACAGCGAAGACTTAAGCATCATACCCTTTTCCTTTTATATACAACAATTGCAAGTAAAACATAAAAACATGAAGAGAATGGTCACTTGGTCAGTGCATCATGCGCAAAAACGTGAGCTCACTAACTCTTTCTTTTGAGATAAATGAAATCTAAGATTGAGGTAACTCTTGGTAATTTTTCCGAAAGCAAAAGCCCAAGTCATATTTGTAATAAGGTCAATTCTGTGATGATGCTAATTGCAATGGTAAACAACACACATAAGACCGCAACGAACACTATTAATAAAAGCCTGTCAGAAAGTACATACCTTTGCAAGAAACCAGCCGTAAAGTATTCCAAAAAGATTCTGTTTTTTCTTCAACATATCTATCATTTCTTTCATAGTTGGTACCTGTGAATAAATTAGATATTTATGCCCATATTAAACTAAAGTATCCCAGGTCTTTTCCCAACAAGGCGAGACTCGGGAGAATAAATTTTGAAATTTTCTTTTAACTTAAACTAAAAATTATCATGACAATGCAAATTTTGTCCAGCCAAATTATGAAACCATTGGGCAGGTCTTTGTAGTTTTCAAGTTTCATAGCCTCATTGTATCTTTGTAATTTGACAAGTATTATTCTTAGAGTCCATCCTTCAGACTATGGATCTTCAACTTCTCATGGAATTGGACCTATAGTTAGGTGCACTGCCAATAGCCCAGTAGAAGCTCTTCTTGTTTTCCGTCATGGACTTTGGAAGACACATAAGATTCCAAAATTTTAAAGGATGCATGAATCATAATAAATAAATAAATAAATAAATAAATAAAAAAACTCAGTAAGAAAGAGCTTAATTTACATTCACTCTTTATCAAGATTACTTAGTCCATATGCTGCGTTTATCACGATCACAAATCACTCAATTGAAAACAAACTCTTCATTATTACAAGGGTAAAGTTTCATAAATTGACCATAATGCATATATTGTCCGCATCATTGTATTGCGACTGTGTTGTGATGGGTTATGAGCTTGCCACGATTGAAAAATAGGCTGATACAGCCGCAGGATTATCTTATTTGACAGCAAAAGCCGTTTTACAATCATTACCTCAACCATAACTGAAACTGCATATTTGCATCATGCATTTGATTCCCCAAACCCCACCTAGTTGAGAGCCACTTAGCATTAGATGATGGCATGTTGTGTCATATTGAACAATTCTTTTGAATTCCCCTATGTTACACTGATACGCCATACATGTAAGGTCATCTCTCTAAGCGTCAATAAGATGTTCCTAAAATTGTATCACTAATAAATGATTACAATATGTAAAAATCCAATCAGTGTTTCTTTGCTTGCATTACAAATATTCTTAAGCGCATTGGTGAGATACTGAGCATATTATGCTCAATTTTCCCTAGTCATTCCCTAGCTTTCTATAGCTTTTCTGCACCTACATGGGTTCCATACTTCCAATTTCCATGCAATTAGCATGTCTAAATTGAAGGGCATGATTCCATAGGATGACAACTAACAAGTACAAGTGCATATGACAAACAAGAGGATTTGACATGCTTAACCAAAGGAACTCCAACCATGTTTTAGCTTCAAGTTTATGCTGAATGTTGGGTCTACTTCCTAGGTCATCACTCTCGTCAAACTCAACTTTGATGTAACCATTTATAGATACAAGTTTATGATATTTAGTTGATAACGTTCATCATGGATTGAACAAAGAAAATTATATTATCAAATTAGTAAGATTGTATTGTCAATTTTATGAAGTGGGGTATGCATAAGCTAAAGTGGAGCAACAAAAAGAAGAGAGAAGAATAATGCCAAGGTATGTGTTGTGTACAAAATAGGTATGGCAAGGGTGATTGTAGCATCACGTTGACGGCAAAAACTGAAATGTAATTGCTTTAAGATTTTTAGCACTAGTAAAACTTCTTAAGGCTTAGTTTAACATGGTATTCAGACAGTAATACACGCAAGTTACGGTTGTTAGATGCATAATAACAATACTCTCGACTATGAATCAGACATTAGTCCTATTATTCTTATATCTGTAGTAGACATGTTTTCAGCATATTGGAGTCCTTGCAAATGTTCTTCCATTCGATGTCAGTTTCTTTGTGATCCAGAATTATCTTCTTTGTTTTTTTAGATAGAATAGAAACTCCCCAAAATATCTTAAGCACCATTTGGTTCAACAACCTGGAATATAATAGATCCCATTCCAGGGACATGTGAAATGGAAAATCTGGATAAGGTTCCTGAATTGGATTTGTAATCTTATTTTCATTTTATGGTTCACTTAAGGAATAATTTTTTTCCTGATTATTTATTAAGAATTGTTTCACTCATTCATGACTACACATCTTTATCATGATTGTAATAAACATTTCATCCTTTTAATGATGTACCACAAATAATACAATATACTCCTAATTTTAAGAAAGACATAAAATTGATTTTTGTGATATTAGTGTAAGTTAAAAGTCCGCTAGACAAAATAAATAACTAAAACAAGCTCGGTACAAAGTACAAACACCTTTTTTATACTATAAAGTTAAATAAATTATTCTTTCAAAAAACCAGATAGTAAAAGTAGTTTATGCAAAACTAATATATATTACCCTACCAACAAAATATTTAAAAATAAATAAATAAGGGTAACTCAAGTTGCAATCCTTAACAAATCCCTAAAAGTTAGACGAGACAGGTAAACATGGCAAGGTCAGCAAAACTAAGATCGGAAAACTCTCAAAAAGATATAATTAAAAGGAAAAATTGTCCTGATTAATCCAACCCATTATCCATTCTTTGCTAATAATCACATCTTTTGAAAATTTTTAAATAATCCAATCTTTGCTTTTCTTTTTTGGGAATGGACCTTTGTTTAAAAGAACCGGTTACGACCAGCCATCCCTTTCCTCTTCATTTCAATTCTAAATCCTAAATCATAATAACTAAAATCCCTCTTCCTTTTCTTCTTTCAATGATAATTTTAATTGCTCTTCCTTACTTTTCTGAATTGCTCCACACTTTCTACTCCACATTTTTAGCAAATCACACCTAAACGCTTATTTTAATCATCTAATGATTGAGATAGCAAGAGCTTGTTGAAAATAGCTTATCATTGATCTTTAATGGTAAGGTTGTAAAGTATGTGATGATGATGATGATGATAATGAACAAGATGAGGATGATGAAAAACGAGTAATGTAGAGTTTGATAGAAATTCATTTCTAAGATGTTAAAGAAGGGAATTATTCATCGTTCATCATTTTATCATTTATTTCCTTTTCAATTATTGGGTGAAAAGTGGGTTAATTTGTTGTTTTGGTGATGATTTTGGTCTTCTATATTGGGTTTAGATGATAGAGTTGCTATCTTTCTTTCAAAAGCTGGTATTTTTGATCAATTGCTTTCTTCGGTGGCACAGTCTCACAGTACACTCACACGTTAGAATGCAAGGAAGACATAATATTATCTCGATTTCTAAATAGATATCTATCATGAATGTCAGAAATGCCTCGAATTTTTTTATTTTCGCTATATGAAAAAGTTCAAATTGTTGCACAGACTGCCAAAAATGCCTGTAAATTGTCCTGGTTTGATCTCTATATCTTGATACATATTTATTTTACAAGTATGTGTTTTATGTGAAATAAGGCATTTGCAATCACTAATTTTTCCACTAATGGATTATTCACTATTGTCATGTTCTAATGGTTCAAAATGTTTCAAGTGAAAATAAAATTATAATTTTCCCCAACTATTGTTCATCAATTACAATTGATGTTAGCAATTGTAATATCAACGGAGCCATAAATAAAGTTAATGATATCTAAAAAATTGAACCAACAATTCGAGAAGAAGAAAAATTAGAGTTCATAACTTTAAGAAATTGTTATGATTTTCACTAAACTAGATGTAATGTTACTCCATGAAAGCTCCATGAAAGCAAGCTTATAAAGAAGGCTAAGGATGAAAAGTTGAATGTTAAAGGCTAGTAAGAAAACTTGGAATAGTCGGTCAGTTTTTTCAAAGGTCCATTCGCAACAAAATGAAGGCAAAAGTTGGATTATTACAAAAAATTTCAAAAGGTGGATTATTCACAAATAATGAGCAATAGGTTGGATTATTCAGAATAATTATTCCTAAATAAAAATATCACAAATCCAAAAAACATGAAATTATATCCCATTCCACAAAGTAATCAGCAATCGCGGTAATGGATACGGTAATGGGCGATGGGAAGATGGGAATGATGTGGTAACGCGAAATATGACCAAAAGCGTTTTTTTTACAGCTTTACAACGTGGAAAAGATGAGTTCATTTTTTTGAAAACCTTTACAATACGGCCGAAGCGATGCAACTTTGTTTTTGCACTATGCTAAAAGTAAAATGTCAATGCTTCTCACATGCTATAAAGGTGTGAATATATCAAACAACATCCCAAATAGTGTACATTTGCTTACTCTCTGTTACGTAGAAACCAAAGCCAACTTAAAGCCAAAAAAAGTTCAAAAAGCCTGCATCCCATGCATAACTTCTCGAGGCCTTGACTATAAGAGCTAATAATGTACCTTCTCAAGAGTTCTCTCTCTCCAGCCTCAATTCTATTTCCAGCACAGATCAAGGAAATGCGGAAAATAACCTCAAGCTAGCCAAACAAGTAATATTACACAAGATTACACAAAAAATAGTAAAATCCTAACAATGAGACAACAAGTAAATAGATTATCAATGTATGGCTCTTTAAAAAGGAAAGCATTTGAAAAAATAGAGTCTCGTTGAATAGAGGCCAAAAACTCTTTACAAAAAAAAAGTACACGAATCTATTATCAATTATGCAGAACCAGTTTTACATGATTCGTTGGCTAATTCGCTTTTCAATTTCACCATTCGCCCAAAATGACCAGAAACCTGCCTAAAATTGACAATAATTTGCCTTTTCCGATTTGCGATTCACAAGGAAATTAACGAATCATGTGACACAATGCAGAAGTTCAAAATACTAGTGTTCAAATTAGGAAATTGAAACCAAGCACAAACAAGATGTTACATGTCTCCAAGCTGCAAGTGCAACTGATTAAAAACGGTAAGTAAAAGCATAATGGTTGAAAGATAAAGACACCAACCTTTAAGTCCCTAAGGGTAAGTATATTCACTCGACTCGAACAGAGCTCCAGAAAAACAACCTACAACCATCAATACCTCAAATAAGAGTACTACATAAGGTCAACCAAATATATCGTGCTCATGGATGAATGCATCTCGCCAAACAAATCAATTTGTCAAGTACTCAAGTTGAAAGGTTTATAGAGAGAGAAGGACCTGTGGCTTCAAATAATCAATTACAGCTTGAACCTCTCTGCATGATTCCTACATTTAATACTTAAAAGGTTTTAAACTTGCTCTGCTCCCATCAAAATATAATCTCAAATCAAAAGTGAAAAATAAGCGAAATCATAATTGCATACCGATACCGATGACTCAATTCTATACCCTATTTGCGGCATAGGCAAAAAGTGATATTAAGGCAAGCTAACTCATGATTTAAAGGACACAACATCAGAAAAAAGTATTGTGGGCACAGAGTATCAACCAATTTCTCGATAAAATGACACTGCACAAAGTCGATATAGAGCACAGGGATATCCAAGTTGGATTGCATACAAGAATTTGAGGTGAAAAGTAATGTAACCTTTAAACTACTGGCACTGGAGATTTACACTTGGAAACCTAACAGGCATAAGCTGGTAGCGCGTAAGTCTTCAAGTTAGTATCATTTCTAAATATCTTAGAAAATTAGATCTCCAAACTTGACAGATTAAAAAGTTAACAGATCCTACTTAATCGTGGGGGGGAAAGAGAGAAATAGAGGAGATTACTAAAGGGAAAAGAGTAGGTCGAGGTCCATCGATCAAGGACTAAGAGATGTAACAACCAAACTAGGATCCCATTATTATAATAATAAGAAAATATTCACCACAATATAATCACCAAAAGGCATCTTGATAAACATCATGATAGTCTAATTATCGAGCCACATAAGATGTAGGAATCACTACATGAGTACATAAGCATGTATTGCGCAGGTAGCCTTGCATAGGAATCAAAATTTTGATTGGCTAGAATCGCTCACCACCAACATACAAAACAAGAAAAAATATCAAAGAATTTATATCTACAACAAAGTGTCGACTTAAATAATCTCGCAAGTCATGATACTCGACTTAGCAGTTAATAGTAAGTCTCGGTAAGCAGAAAACTTGATTTTGGTGATAAGAATTAAGAAACCAGGGTATCAAAACTCAGCCGAATTATAGCTTGTTACAAGCAAGTTTGGGCGAGTCTGAGCGATTCTAGGCGAATTTTACCAATAATGGTCAGAATTTACCCACAAACGTTTAAAAATTAAAATTTGATGACAAAAAAATTACATATGAAGTCTTGAGGCTGAAGACCATTGATTTATCATTCGTATTTTACATTTTTGATAAAGTCTTTGACCGTTGAAATATCAAAAACTTACTAATTTGTGGATTTAAATTTCGACATTAGCTTCACTTTAGTTAATTTACCTTAAAGTTTTGCACATGACTAGGGATGTAATTGATGCTCAAGAAAAGGATTACAAGGGTAGAATGGGATTATAGAAGAATATACATTGTTTGGGAATATGGAAAAGAAAAACTAGAAGTAGAGACACTAGAGACTTGAGAGGAAAAACTACTTTATGAGTTTACTTCCTAGCTAACACTTTCATGTCCCTCTATGTTTTACTATTTTTGATTCCTTTTTATATTAAAAATTAAAAGACTTAGATAGTGATTTTCTTTCACTGATTTCCCCAATGCCATAATTATAGTCCAAAATATCATTCACATTATAGATATTTAAGCTTATCTTGACTGAATATAGGCTGAGAAAATCACAAAACAATCAAAATACATCACAAAAGCCAATTGCCATCTTTATCCCCACCGCATAGGCACATACAAGATTTTGCACTATGCACTATGTCTATAATAATCAGCTACAGGTCCCAGTTAATGATATCAACAAAAAATTACTATCCTCTATTGGCCAAACAGGGAAATGGGTTTGCACAATTAGAATTGAAAGGCATTACCTCCGTTTGGTAGATAAGGTTTTGTTCATTTGAAAACAAACACCTTATCAAAATTCAGACATGGAAATAGAACTATGCTATGACAGCGCCATTAGAAACTGAAACAAACTTCAATAATATATCATCCAACAACTCAAAACAAGAAAATAAATTCACAAGCACCCCCAAGTAAAGGCAGTATTCTTGGCTTAACATACATCACATCATTCAAAAATAATTCAAATAATAAGATATCATCAAAAATTGAAAGTACCTGAGACACGTGAGCAGTTCCAACTAAATAAACATCACAAGTATGGCCATGAACATTATCGCAAGACAAAACCACAACATTGTTTAATAAATCTTCAGGAAGAAATATTTTTTCTTCACTTTGCCTACCCGAAATTCTCTCAGTTTCATCATCAAAACTATCATCTTCATTCACCACATCAGTAACTACATTACTGGGATCATTCGCAAGAGCAGACGATGACAATGACGATGACGATTCCTCCTCATTTTCCGGATTTTCAACTGTGACAAAATCATCGATTGCGCTGCTCGAAAGATTATCCGGAAAATTTGAATCCATTCCCCGATGCAGAGAAATGGAAATTGGAGTGAGTTTTCTTGGGAATTGACAGAGTTTGCAAGATTGGGATTGAGATTGCAAATTGAAGGTTAGGGTAAGATTCCGATTAATTGGGGTGATGAACAAGGTTGAGTCGACCGAGTTGAACGGGTTAACTAGACGACTCAAACGATTCATAAATCTGATGATGAAAGGAGGGAAAAGGTGCTGGTGTACGATTGAAGAAATGGTACTTGACTTTCTTGTTTTGGTGATTTTTTTTTTTAATTGTTGTGATTTGTGAATAATCTTTCACAACTCCTTACTTGCACAAAAACGAGTACTTGAAATAAATAAGATTATTTATCAAAAAACATACTATAAGATCGTAATTAAACATATTTTAAAATTGGGCGTGTAATCCGCAAATCTTAGGCTCGGATTGTTCGCATTTACTAAAGTGCGAACAGACTGAAAAACTGAAACACCTGTTTTAGGTCCAAAAGTCAACTCAATGCGAACAGATACTTGATTTTTTTTTTTTTTGCCAGTTTATTATTATTCGCACTTACTAAGTGCGAACAGCCTCGAACCTATTCTTTGTGGTATCAGACGCTTACATTTGGAAAAAGATTGATTATAATCTTATTGTATGATTTTTTTTTGATAAATAATCTTATTTATTTCAAATTTTCCCCAAAACTTGGGTGATAAATAATCTTATTTATTTCAGAATATTTTTTAAAAGTTATTGGGTTGGGCTAGTTGCACGGCTAAGGCTGTCTCACAGGAAACTTACTACTTGAGACCGTCTATATATACGTCTCAAGTTTTGGGCTGGCTCGATTTATAAATTAAAAAAAACTGATTGGTGGTTTTGTAAGTTAAGAGGGAGATATAGGTTGGGCCTTTGAAAAACGTTTATACTATAGACGATTTTTCAATAGAGGATCTGATCTAATTTATCTTTTTTTTTTTCTGAAAACTGATCTAATTTATCTTTAATTATCTGTCAATAATTTTTTAAATTTTTTTTTTATAATTTAATTTCTGGTTTCAGTTTGTTGTTAATAGACTTTTCAAAAATGACCTGTTGTAGTAGGCCATCTCTCATCTTTTTTCCTTTCCGATAATTATCCAATCTATTTTCCATGAACTAGTATTTCAAGTCCAGTCCATTAAAGATTAATGTTTATATATCGTATATTAAATGCACTATTCTTAATGCTTACTTAACATATCCTCAATTCCTACTTTTAATATCTTAAATGTCTACTTACATTATTTCTTATGTCTACTGGCCAATTAGAGATGGTCTATCAAATAGACCGTCTCAGCAAAATTTGTGATTTCCCATTACATATCAATAGTTTTACCTTTTAATTTTTTTAATAATCCAACCTTTTGCTTTGAGTTTGTTGTCAAATGACCCTCCAGACAGCAAAATGAAATGAAAAATTATTGTGTATAATCTAACATACTTTTCATTATCTGCCAATAATCCCACCATTTAAATTTTTTTAATAATTTAACACCCTAATTGATGGGATATGTATGTAAAGACAATTACAATTTATATAATGATCAACTTCATGAGCTTGGGAAATAATATCAATTAGGGGTGTTTCTTTACTTGCTTTGTTCAATTAGTATTCGTACCAATTTGCAGCAGTTTTTGGGTTTTGCTCCTATTTAAGGTGTTTCTGGGTTTAATCAATAAACCAATTACAAAAAAAATTACTTTTTTTGTTTTTATGTTTGGAATTTTAATTTTCTGTCTACTGATGGTATGTTTTAGATAATAAAGGAGGAATTTTGTGAGTAATAAGTTGTTTGTGGTGTTATTAAAGGTTGGGTTTTAATGGTGGTGGTGGTGGTGGTGGTGGTGGTGGTGGTGAGAGATAAAGAGTACATTTTAATGGTGAGGTGAAGAAAACAAATGTTTAGTCTAATATTAAAGAAAGAAGAGGCTTTTAATTGAGTTATCAAAGGAGGGGTTTTAATGATGGTGGTGGTGGTTGTGGTGTTGATGAAGAGGTAGAATGAAGGTGATTGAGGTGGGTTAGAGAGAGGTTGGGAAAGAAGGGTTTAATTAGGGATAAATTGGGTAATTAGGTTTAATTAATGAAATTAAGTGAAAGTTAAAGGTCATCGAGCATGGTCAACAGTCAATTAGCAGGACATCCGGTGAAGTGACTGTATCGATGTCGTGTTTCCCAAGTTGAAGGCTGTTGTTGGTAAAAAACAAAGTTTGAGACTGTTTATTTGAAATTGAGTAAACTTTATGACTATTGTCAGTAAATGATCCAATTTTCAACCCAAAAATTTTGAGAACGAAAAATTCGCAAAACTCAAAATCTTACTATAGACCGTCTATAGTAGGGGTGTTCAAAAGCGGATACCGGGTCGACCCGGTTCCGAAAATCCGGGTACCCGCTTTTCCGGATACCTAATTTTGCGATCCGGTTCCGACCCGGTTTAAACTGGGTACCCGGAATCCGGATACCGGGTTTAAACCGGGTCAAAAACCGGGTACCCGGTTTTGTGTCTTAAATAATTTTTTTTATTTTTTTAAGCATTTTTATATATAATTCAACTACAAAATGTTTAGAAATACTTAACTAATTAACTTAGTTGGTCTAAAATACAACTCATAGGCTAAAAATCCAAAAAATGATGAGTTTAGAAATTACAACTTAAGGTAAATTACAACTTTAAAAATTCAAGATTAAAAAGGCAAGATTAAATTTGAACACAAAAAAAAAAAAAAAAATCAGTAACTATTGTAAAGAAAAAAAAAAACTAAATTTCAACTCAAAATCATTAACTAAATTTCAAGAAAAAAAATTAAAAAAACAATGAGTAACTATTCTAAATTTCTATACTCTACAAATAAATGAAAACCAGTAACTATAACTATTCTAAATCTAATACATGGCAAAATTAAATTTAAAGACAAAAAAATAAAAAAATAAAAAAATAAAAAAACAAAATCAAAAGTAGTAACAAACAAGTCCAGAACAAATTTCAAGACACAAAAATAAAAAAAAAACTTCAATCCATTCAGGCATTCACGGCATGACGGCACCAACAAAGTAGAACAAAATCAGTTCTAAATTTCTGGTTACTGATTTCAAGACACAAAAATATATATAAAAAAAAAAACTCAAAATCATGAAGGCATGATGGCTGTAATTGATGAAGAACCCAGTGATTTGTGAGGAAGAAGAAAAAGAAACGGCAGTAGTGAGGGAAGGGATGAGATGAGAGAGGGAGATTTAGGGTTTACTTTGGCCTTTGGGTTTAAAAATTGAATTTAAAAGAAAGTAAGAAACAACAGTGCACAGCCGGGCCCTACTTACTGGCATTTAAAAAAAAAAATTAAAAAAAAAAAATCGAAAACCGGGTACCCGGTTTTATAAAAATGCGTATCCGGCGACCCGAATACCCGGTTTATAAACCGGGTACCCGGTCCGGAATATCCGGTTTTCTGAATTTGGGTCAAATATCCGATTTTAAAAACCGGATACCGGATAAACTGGGTCGGATTTTTGAATTCGGATATTTTTGAACACCCCTAGACTCTATAGCATAGACGGCCTAAGACGGGTGTAAATGGGCCAGCCCATAATGCAAAATAAGTATTTGAATAGCAGCAAATCTTGGGTAAGACCGTCTTAAAATAAGACGCGGCCCAATATGGAGCCCATAAGTTTTTTCCATTTTTTTGGATATTTTTCAATTTTACTCTTAAAGATATCAATTTTGACCTTAAAGATATCAATTTCAACGTAAAGTGGTACTTAAATATATCAATTAAAGTAAAAAAACCTCAATTTGAACCTATAAGTGATCAACTTAAATGTTAAAGTGATCAGTTTCTACCTAATATAACTGACAATGATAAGTATGAAATTGTATATTGTTATCAATGTAATTCATTGTTGATAATTGATATAGTTAACATTATAACAAAAACAAGAAAAGTTCATAATTGATGTATGTTTGGTAATAATTCACACTAATAAGTAATGAGTTGTATGTTGTTGTGTAGTTCATTTATTTTGTTTATAATTGATATAGTTAACATCATAAATAAAACAAGATAAGGTCATAATTGTAACAACCCGACTTATCGTTGATTGAGCAAGTCAGGTCATCACGGGGTTTACTAACCCAAAATCTCAAATCTCAAATCATAACTCGTGAGAAGGGTCACAATGTCTAGAACATAACCTCAACAGCCAATCTTAAACCCGAATAACTAAGCCAAAGTCTAGATTAATCATACAAAGGCACTATGTAAGTCTAACGTAATCAATATACAAAGACTATTACACACCTACTAAAATCCAATACAAACACTACAACTTCTATACAAACTTAAATCTAAGGAATCTTCACGGTATACTCTAATCACCTCCGTTATCCCATCGTTCCCGACTGGTACCGACCTGTAAACAATCTAAAAGATGGAAACAACAAGGGGTCAGATTAAACTGAATGAGAAGTAACAATCCAAAACACAAAACATAGTAATTCAAAACATCGGTTTAAAAGCAACATCCTTTCCCTAGATCTATGTGCGCACAGGGAGTCTAGTTGAGAGGAACATCCATAGCTCAAAGGCTATGTCACTCTCGGGTGAGGCTAGTCAATATTTGAATGACAATTCACCTCAAATATAGGGAGTAAGGGAGGTTTTCCTTCTTCCGTCAATGACCAGCTCGTAAGCCCGATCCATTGACCATATCAATATCAACATAAACATTCATAACCAATTTGTCACAACATTATAAAATCCACAGCTTTAATAAAACAATTTTCAAAATATAGTCTGGCCAGACCCATTTTAGGGACTGTTACCACTCACCAATTCCGACGCTGCTGATAGCCAAGATCGATTCACCGCAGTCAACTAGAAGAGTTCATCGACGTAGTCGTATCCTGAAGCACGACAATAAATATAATCACCAAAGTGCGCTCGATGCTACTAAACTAACAAATAACGTATTACATCTCCTCCTATATATGTAGATTAAACCAAGATTCTATTCTAACCAATTCTAATTATCAAATTGTGCATATTCTAACTCAACCTATTCTAATTGTGATCCAAACTAATTTATATTCCTTTAAAGATTGCTCGTCTTCCTAATTCTCTTTATGTTCCCAATTAAACACATATATTTCATATAAACCCCAAATCCATAAATCCTCAAAAGAATCTTATAATCTCTTCGAGACATTAGACTATTTAGTCAATAAAACATCACTCTATCCCACCATCAATAATTTTCCTAAGAATCTCCTAATTCATTCAAGAGTACCAAATTATTCAATACTTTACCATTACTTTTATTTTCCAATTAAATCCTTTAATTTCTAAGAATTTAAAATCTCAATAATTAACATAATGTCATACTAACCATCAAGATCTAACAACTTAACCCAACATCCATCAAAGATTATTTCCACAATTGAATTCATCACCTCCAAAACCACCAAATCAATATTAAACATCAAAAAATTGTCATCTACCCAATTACGACAATGAATATCAAAAGTCATGAATTCACTAATTAATTCTCATGGTTGAGATGATCTTTTTAATGATGACAAAAGCCTTGATTAATAAAATAACACAAGAAGGAATATCAAGTATGTATAAGTTTAATAATGTAAGTATTAACAAAGAAAGATATGTTAATGAATGCATTATTACCTTCTTTATACAATCAATATCGTAAAGAAGGAATTAAAGATTCCAAACAAAAATCAAAGAATCAATTAGGTATTTGAGGTTGCTTGCTTCCACTTAATATGAGAAAATTCTATTAACGAAGCAACGAGGGAGGAAGTCACGCCTGCACAAAAGGTTCGAAATTCATGAGTGAAGGTGAGTGCAGATTTGGGCTTCGAAAAAATCAAGAAATAATGAAGACGATCGAAGCCATTGATTTCGAAAAAGAATAAAGAAAGAAAGGGAGTAACATACCTGTTTATTCATTAATTCAAGCCTTAGAGGAAGATGGAGTTGCTTTAGGTGAAGGAAGAATCCATGGTTGAAGACTCCATGGTTGAGGCTTACAAAACTCAGAGGAAGGATACTGTTTTAGGTTTATGTGAATGAAAGAGAGAGAGAAAGGTTAGAGAAGGGTTTGGGTATTTTTAATCAAAATAAAAGAAAAGGAATAGAGAAAAGAATTTAAATTGAAAATGTTTAATATGATGTATATTTAAAGTCATTCTCTTAAATACACTCGTTTTAAATCATTAATTTCTCAAATATTACATTCTACCCAACTTGAAAAGAACTTCGTCCTCGAAGTTAAACCAAGTCCCAAAGTCTTGTCTCAAAACATTCTCGAGTATTCTAACCAAAAAAAAAAACTTAAAACTTATATCAAGACCTTGCATTCTTCAAAATCTTGCATAACTACCCAACTTAGAATAAAGTTCGACATTGAACTTACCTCTAAACAACCTATGGAGATGTAATAGTTATAACGATAAGCTCGATACTACAAGAATAAACGTGTTTCATAGCATCCTTTGCTTCCCATGTGACTTCTTCAATAACGTGGTTAGATCATCGAACTTCACAAGTGCTGCAATATCTTGACGTGTATCGTGCGTTTCCTATCTAGGATCGGAACAATTGTCTCTTCGTTCATGATACCTTCAAGAGTTAGTTGTTTGGATTGGAGATTGTGTGAGTCGTCTCTAATGTAATGTCTCCGCTAAGATACGTGAAACACATCATGTATTCGCTCGATAGGAGTTGTTGACAAGACGATAAGATACGTCACCTATGCGTTAAAGGATCTAGAACAATAATATTACTTAATATGCCCTCCTACAAGCCAATTATAATCATAACAAACCTTATATACAGCAATACCAAAATACACTATTTAATACTTCTCGCAAGGCACAAAACTGCTATGCTATCGTAGTCAACCCATGTATACAACTCTAAATTAAAACATCGTATAATCCCAAAGCTTATCCTTAACAATCGATAAACATCTAAATCCCAAAATCCTACATTTGTCACTTTTGTTTTGACTTCAACGCAAATCTTCGCTTATATTATCTTCAATATTGATAAGCTTCAAAATATACTCACAACATTCCATTAAATGATACTCACTATAGAACTAGACGACTTCCTTTATCTAACTGCCTCGACTCTTATAACCCAAAAAAAATCACAAGCATGGAATATAATCATGGTAATATATAAACCATACCGTTAATATTTTAAGTCTACCACTCTAGATCCTCTAAAACTTTGCTGATATCACACTATAGTTTTCGATGTCGAATCTTAAATTCACCAATAACATTCCATCATCAACTTATGTCTACATTTGTTAACATCCGAATTAACTTGTTATATTCTGCTTCATAGTTGTATGATCTCCAAATAGTGCACTCATGTCAGAACAATAAGTCGCTATCTATTCATGAAGCTTCTCTCGACATATTAGTCTAACTCGTATCATATAAAGAAATTCCTCAATGATGGTCAATAAAACACTAAGCCTCAAGTATAATTCTACGTATAACCATTATACAATAATTAATACGCTTCGTTCCTCGAATTATCTTAACCCAAGGTTTTAAACATAAATCTTGCAATGTATAACCTTAACATTTCAATATCCAAAATTTACAACTCTAGCTCCTTTAAAGTAACTTACGTTGGCATCCATACATATATGGTTGCAACTAATATAATCATATGATACTTAACAAAACCTCAAGTTAACGAGTGACATCCCATCTTCATGTCGTATTTGCTCTTCTAACCAGTAAAAGAAACTTTGTTGATTCTTAATAATAATCACTCGATCTTCTAATCACTCTATTCTATAAGCTCCAATATCCAAATATACTATAATGTATGACTTGATCCAACAACATTAAAAGTTCATCGTTTACACCAACATATAAACATCGTATGAATCTCATCACTAGACTTTGAAAATTCTCGTATGCTCTTATCTTAGGCTTTCTATCGCACCAACTTGCAGTACTTTGTCTTCACTAAACCTCCTACTATGTCATGACATTCTCAAAGGTAATTCACTTGCAACAAGACACTTTCGATGCTTCACAACAATATTATCTCATCTTCGCGCATCATGAATCGACAAACAAAAGTCGTTAGTAAAGAGCTAGCAACATGAAAGGTGACACGATTCATACTCTTAAAATATACTATTCTAGTTACTAAAGCGATAATTGACAAGAAACTATAATAATCAACAAGACATTCGCATCATCAGAAAAGAAATTATAACGTTACATCGACGAACTGAATCTTCTTGTCGTCACGATCAATCGTAAGAGCGTTTTCCCGTTTTACCCCGTAATCCTTACACCTCACATCCTACATATCCTAAGAAGACTTACTAACTCAAACACCTAGTTTAGTATCACAATCATATTCACTTTTATTCCCATCTCTTATCTTAAACATCTAAGTCCTCATATCATGCTTTTCCTAATTCCCAAGATTGTATGCTCGCTAGGTGAACTAACCCTAAGGATTAGTCACGGTCGCGAGTCGGCTCTGATACCAACTGTAACAACCCGACTTATCGTTGATTGAGCAAGTCAGGTCATCACGGGGTTTACTAACCCAAAATCTCAAATCTCAAATCATAACTCGTGAGAAGGGTCACAATGTCTAGAACATAACCTCAACAGCCAATCTTAAACCCGAATAACTAAGCCAAAGTCTAGATTAATCATACAAAGGCACTATGTAAGTCTAACGTAATCAATATACAAAGACTATTACACACCTACTAAAATCCAATACAAACACTACAACTTCTATACAAACTTAAATCTAAGGAATCTTCACGGTATACTCTAATCACCTCCGTTATCCCATCGTTCCCGACTGGTACCGACCTGTAAACAATCTAAAAGATGGAAACAACAAGGGGTCAGATTAAACTGAATGAGAAGTAACAATCCAAAACACAAAACATAGTAATTCAAAACATCGGTTTAAAAGCAACATCCTTTCCCTAGATCTATGTGCGCACAGGGAGTCTAGTTGAGAGGAACATCCATAGCTCAAAGGCTATGTCACTCTCGGGTGAGGCTAGTCAATATTTGAATGACAATTCACCTCAAATATAGGGAGTAAGGGAGGTTTTCCTTCTTCCGTCAATGACCAGCTCGTAAGCCCGATCCATTGACCATATCAATATCAACATAAACATTCATAACCAATTTGTCACAACATTATAAAATCCACAGCTTTAATAAAACAATTTTCAAAATATAGTCTGGCCAGACCCATTTTAGGGACTGTTACCACTCACCAATTCCGACGCTGCTGATAGCCAAGATCGATTCACCGCAGTCAACTAGAAGAGTTCATCGACGTAGTCGTATCCTGAAGCACGACAATAAATATAATCACCAAAGTGCGCTCGATGCTACTAAACTAACAAATAACGTATTACATCTCCTCCTATATATGTAGATTAAACCAAGATTCTATTCTAACCAATTCTAATTATCAAATTGTGCATATTCTAACTCAACCTATTCTAATTGTGATCCAAACTAATTTATATTCCTTTAAAGATTGCTCGTCTTCCTAATTCTCTTTATGTTCCCAATTAAACACATATATTTCATATAAACCCCAAATCCATAAATCCTCAAAAGAATCTTATAATCTCTTCGAGACATTAGACTATTTAGTCAATAAAACATCACTCTATCCCACCATCAATAATTTTCCTAAGAATCTCCTAATTCATTCAAGAGTACCAAATTATTCAATACTTTACCATTACTTTTATTTTCCAATTAAATCCTTTAATTTCTAAGAATTTAAAATCTCAATAATTAACATAATGTCATACTAACCATCAAGATCTAACAACTTAACCCAACATCCATCAAAGATTATTTCCACAATTGAATTCATCACCTCCAAAACCACCAAATCAATATTAAACATCAAAAAATTGTCATCTACCCAATTACGACAATGAATATCAAAAGTCATGAATTCACTAATTAATTCTCATGGTTGAGATGATCTTTTTAATGATGACAAAAGCCTTGATTAATAAAATAACACAAGAAGGAATATCAAGTATGTATAAGTTTAATAATGTAAGTATTAACAAAGAAAGATATGTTAATGAATGCATTATTACCTTCTTTATACAATCAATATCGTAAAGAAGGAATTAAAGATTCCAAACAAAAATCAAAGAATCAATTAGGTATTTGAGGTTGCTTGCTTCCACTTAATATGAGAAAATTCTATTAACGAAGCAACGAGGGAGGAAGTCACGCCTGCACAAAAGGTTCGAAATTCATGAGTGAAGGTGAGTGCAGATTTGGGCTTCGAAAAAATCAAGAAATAATGAAGACGATCGAAGCCATTGATTTCGAAAAAGAATAAAGAAAGAAAGGGAGTAACATACCTGTTTATTCATTAATTCAAGCCTTAGAGGAAGATGGAGTTGCTTTAGGTGAAGGAAGAATCCATGGTTGAAGACTCCATGGTTGAGGCTTACAAAACTCAGAGGAAGGATACTGTTTTAGGTTTATGTGAATGAAAGAGAGAGAGAAAGGTTAGAGAAGGGTTTGGGTATTTTTAATCAAAATAAAAGAAAAGGAATAGAGAAAAGAATTTAAATTGAAAATGTTTAATATGATGTATATTTAAAGTCATTCTCTTAAATACACTCGTTTTAAATCATTAATTTCTCAAATATTACATTCTACCCAACTTGAAAAGAACTTCGTCCTCGAAGTTAAACCAAGTCCCAAAGTCTTGTCTCAAAACATTCTCGAGTATTCTAACCAAAAAAAAAAAACTTAAAACTTATATCAAGACCTTGCATTCTTCAAAATCTTGCATAACTACCCAACTTAGAATAAAGTTCGACATTGAACTTACCTCTAAACAACCTATGGAGATGTAATAGTTATAACGATAAGCTCGATACTACAAGAATAAACGTGTTTCATAGCATCCTTTGCTTCCCATGTGACTTCTTCAATAACGTGGTTAGATCATCGAACTTCACAAGTGCTGCAATATCTTGACGTGTATCGTGCGTTTCCTATCTAGGATCGGAACAATTGTCTCCTCGTTCATGATACCTTCAAGAGTTAGTTGTTTGGATTGGAGATTGTGTGAGTCGTCTCTAATGTAATGTCTCCGCTAAGATACGTGAAACACATCATGTATTCGCTCGATAGGAGTTGTTGACAAGACGATAAGATACGTCACCTATGCGTTAAAGGATCTAGAACAATAATATTACTTAATATGCCCTCCTACAAGCCAATTATAATCATAACAAACCTTATATACAGCAATACCAAAATACACTATTTAATACTTCTCGCAAGGCACAAAACTGCTATGCTATCGTAGTCAACCCATGTATACAACTCTAAATTAAAACATCGTATAATCCCAAAGCTTATCCTTAACAATCGATAAACATCTAAATCCCAAAATCCTACATTTGTCACTTTTGTTTTGACTTCAACGCAAATCTTCGCTTATATTATCTTCAATATTGATAAGCTTCAAAATATACTCACAACATTCCATTAAATGATACTCACTATAGAACTAGACGACTTCCTTTATCTAACTGCCTCGACTCTTATAACCCAAAAAAAATCACAAGCATGGAATATAATCATGGTAATATATAAACCATACCGTTAATATTTTAAGTCTACCACTCTAGATCCTCTAAAACTTTGCTGATATCACACTATAGTTTTCGATGTCGAATCTTAAATTCACCAATAACATTCCATCATCAACTTATGTCTACATTTGTTAACATCCGAATTAACTTGTTATATTCTGCTTCATAGTTGTATGATCTCCAAATAGTGCACTCATGTCAGAACAATAAGTCGCTATCTATTCATGAAGCTTCTCTCGACATATTAGTCTAACTCGTATCATATAAAGAAATTCCTCAATGATGGTCAATAAAACACTAAGCCTCAAGTATAATTCTACGTATAACCATTATACAATAATTAATACGCTTCGTTCCTCGAATTATCTTAACCCAAGGTTTTAAACATAAATCTTGCAATGTATAACCTTAACATTTCAATATCCAAAATTTACAACTCTAGCTCCTTTAAAGTAACTTACGTTGGCATCCATACATATATGGTTGCAACTAATATAATCATATGATACTTAACAAAACCTCAAGTTAACGAGTGACATCCCATCTTCATGTCGTATTTGCTCTTCTAACCAGTAAAAGAAACTTTGTTGATTCTTAATAATAATCACTCGATCTTCTAATCACTCTATTCTATAAGCTCCAATATCCAAATATACTATAATGTATGACTTGATCCAACAACATTAAAAGTTCATCGTTTACACCAACATATAAACATCGTATGAATCTCATCACTAGACTTTGAAAATTCTCGTATGCTCTTATCTTAGGCTTTCTATCGCACCAACTTGCAGTACTTTGTCTTCACTAAACCTCCTACTATGTCATGACATTCTCAAAGGTAATTCACTTGCAACAAGACACTTTCGATGCTTCACAACAATATTATCTCATCTTCGCGCATCATGAATCGACAAACAAAAGTCGTTAGTAAAGAGCTAGCAACATGAAAGGTGACACGATTCATACTCTTAAAATATACTATTCTAGTTACTAAAGCGATAATTGACAAGAAACTATAATAATCAACAAGACATTCGCATCATCAGAAAAGAAATTATAACGTTACATCGACGAACTGAATCTTCTTGTCGTCACGATCAATCGTAAGAGCGTTTTCCCGTTTTACCCCGTAATCCTTACACCTCACATCCTACATATCCTAAGAAGACTTACTAACTCAAACACCTAGTTTAGTATCACAATCATATTCACTTTTATTCCCATCTCTTATCTTAAACATCTAAGTCCTCATATCATGCTTTTCCTAATTCCCAAGATTGTATGCTCGCTAGGTGAACTAACCCTAAGGATTAGTCACGGTCGCGAGTCGGCTCTGATACCAACTGTAACAACCCGACTTATCGTTGATTGAGCAAGTCAGGTCATCACGGGGTTTACTAACCCAAAATCTCAAATCTCAAATCATAACTCGTGAGAAGGGTCACAATGTCTAGAACATAACCTCAACAGCCAATCTTAAACCCGAATAACTAAGCCAAAGTCTAGATTAATCATACAAAGGCACTATGTAAGTCTAACGTAATCAATATACAAAGACTATTACACACCTACTAAAATCCAATACAAACACTACAACTTCTATACAAACTTAAATCTAAGGAATCTTCACGGTATACTCTAATCACCTCCGTTATCCCATCGTTCCCGACTGGTACCGACCTGTAAACAATCTAAAAGATGGAAACAACAAGGGGTCAGATTAAACTGAATGAGAAGTAACAATCCAAAACACAAAACATAGTAATTCAAAACATCGGTTTAAAAGCAACATCCTTTCCCTAGATCTATGTGCGCACAGGGAGTCTAGTTGAGAGGAACATCCATAGCTCAAAGGCTATGTCACTCTCGGGTGAGGCTAGTCAATATTTGAATGACAATTCACCTCAAATATAGGGAGTAAGGGAGGTTTTCCTTCTTCCGTCAATGACCAGCTCGTAAGCCCGATCCATTGACCATATCAATATCAACATAAACATTCATAACCAATTTGTCACAACATTATAAAATCCACAGCTTTAATAAAACAATTTTCAAAATATAGTCTGGCCAGACCCATTTTAGGGACTGTTACCACTCACCAATTCCGACGCTGCTGATAGCCAAGATCGATTCACCGCAGTCAACTAGAAGAGTTCATCGACGTAGTCGTATCCTGAAGCACGACAATAAATATAATCACCAAAGTGCGCTCGATGCTACTAAACTAACAAATAACGTATTACATCTCCTCCTATATATGTAGATTAAACCAAGATTCTATTCTAACCAATTCTAATTATCAAATTGTGCATATTCTAACTCAACCTATTCTAATTGTGATCCAAACTAATTTATATTCCTTTAAAGATTGCTCGTCTTCCTAATTCTCTTTATGTTCCCAATTAAACACATATATTTCATATAAACCCCAAATCCATAAATCCTCAAAAGAATCTTATAATCTCTTCGAGACATTAGACTATTTAGTCAATAAAACATCACTCTATCCCACCATCAATAATTTTCCTAAGAATCTCCTAATTCATTCAAGAGTACCAAATTATTCAATACTTTACCATTACTTTTATTTTCCAATTAAATCCTTTAATTTCTAAGAATTTAAAATCTCAATAATTAACATAATGTCATACTAACCATCAAGATCTAACAACTTAACCCAACATCCATCAAAGATTATTTCCACAATTGAATTCATCACCTCCAAAACCACCAAATCAATATTAAACATCAAAAAATTGTCATCTACCCAATTACGACAATGAATATCAAAAGTCATGAATTCACTAATTAATTCTCATGGTTGAGATGATCTTTTTAATGATGACAAAAGCCTTGATTAATAAAATAACACAAGAAGGAATATCAAGTATGTATAAGTTTAATAATGTAAGTATTAACAAAGAAAGATATGTTAATGAATGCATTATTACCTTCTTTATACAATCAATATCGTAAAGAAGGAATTAAAGATTCCAAACAAAAATCAAAGAATCAATTAGGTATTTGAGGTTGCTTGCTTCCACTTAATATGAGAAAATTCTATTAACGAAGCAACGAGGGAGGAAGTCACGCCTGCACAAAAGGTTCGAAATTCATGAGTGAAGGTGAGTGCAGATTTGGGCTTCGAAAAAATCAAGAAATAATGAAGACGATCGAAGCAATTGATTTCGAAAAAGAATAAAGAAAGAAAGGGAGTAACATACCTGTTTATTCATTAATTCAAGCCTTAGAGGAAGATGGAGTTGCTTTAGGTGAAGGAAGAATCCATGGTTGAAGACTCCATGGTTGAGGCTTACAAAACTCAGAGGAAGGATACTGTTTTAGGTTTATGTGAATGAAAGAGAGAGAGAAAGGTTAGAGAAGGGTTTGGGTATTTTTAATCAAAATAAAAGAAAAGGAATAGAGAAAAGAATTTAAATTGAAAATGTTTAATATGATGTATATTTAAAGTCATTCTCTTAAATACACTCGTTTTAAATCATTAATTTCTCAAATATTACATTCTACCCAACTTGAAAAGAACTTCGTCCTCGAAGTTAAACCAAGTCCCAAAGTCTTGTCTCAAAACATTCTCGAGTATTCTAACCAAAAAAAAAAAACTTAAAACTTATATCAAGACCTTGCATTCTTCAAAATCTTGCATAACTACCCAACTTAGAATAAAGTTCGACATTGAACTTACCTCTAAACAACCTATGGAGATGTAATAGTTATAACGATAAGCTCGATACTACAAGAATAAACGTGTTTCATAGCATCCTTTGCTTCCCATGTGACTTCTTCAATAACGTGGTTAGATCATCGAACTTCACAAGTGCTGCAATATCTTGACGTGTATCGTGCGTTTCCTATCTAGGATCGGAACAATTGTCTCCTCGTTCATGATACCTTCAAGAGTTAGTTGTTTGGATTGGAGATTGTGTGAGTCGTCTCTAATGTAATGTCTCCGCTAAGATACGTGAAACACATCATGTATTCGCTCGATAGGAGTTGTTGACAAGACGATAAGATACGTCACCTATGCGTTAAAGGATCTAGAACAATAATATTACTTAATATGCCCTCCTACAAGCCAATTATAATCATAACAAACCTTATATACAGCAATACCAAAATACACTATTTAATACTTCTCGCAAGGCACAAAACTGCTATGCTATCGTAGTCAACCCATGTATACAACTCTAAATTAAAACATCGTATAATCCCAAAGCTTATCCTTAATAATCGATAAACATCTAAATCCCAAAATCCTACATTTGTCACTTTTGTTTTGACTTCAACGCAAATCTTCGCTTATATTATCTTCAATATTGATAAGCTTCAAAATATACTCACAACATTCCATTAAATGATACTCACTATAGAACTAGACGACTTCCTTTATCTAACTGCCTCGACTCTTATAACCCAAAAAAAACCGGGTACCCGAATTTCCGGATCCGGGTCGACCCGGTACCCGGTTTTGAACACCCCTAGCCATAGACAATGAGACATTCTATTTTCCAAATTGACTCGCCGTGCCAAACAAGTACAACAGCTGTTTTTCTTTCCTAGTTTTCTATCATCTCATCGCCCGACGGTTGTACCTCAGCTCAACTTTTACTACTTTTCTCCCTCTCTCTCTCTCTAGAAAATCTACTCCCATGGAAAACTAGATTATCTTTTCTGTTTCTCACTCCTTCTTTGATTCCCCCCTTTTTGCTCTCACGGTTATGGCTGAATCCTCCAAGGATGAATTGCTTCAGCTTGTCAAGCAATTAAGCTCTTTTCTATCCGTTAAAATGTCAAATTTATTCACTATCGCTTTCGAGAAATTAGTACGTATATATCCAATCTCTCTTTCAATTATTTTATCTTATTCTTGGATCTAGGGTAAATCATGTCTGTATCGTTTGTTTTATGATGAATTTTGCATTACTTTGGATCAATTATTGGTTTAAATGTTCGAATGTCTCTAAATGTTGATATTTTGATTTTTTTTTTGTTATGTATATACTTGAGTGTTGTTTGATTGTGTTTTCATTTTTGTATTGGTGATTGGGATTAGGGTTTTTTTCCCTGTGGAAGTAATGAGAGGCGGAAGGGATAGATTAGAAGAGATTGCAATTGTGATCAGGGTGTTCTTTTGTCATTTGAAGTTGATGGCAAATATTTTGATGTATAGGGGTTACTGCTACTAGTAGCGGGACCCAATCTTTTGGGATTTAAGGCTTTTGACATTTTTGATGATATTCAGGGGTGAAGCTACATGGTGGGCAAGCCGGCAAGGGAGGCCTACCCTCCGGCCTCCGTTCCAAAAAGCCCCCTCTGTTGTACTTTTAACCTGACTCCTTAATAGTTTATCATATACGGGCTATTTTAGCATCACAAAATCTAAGTAAGTTTAATGATCAAAGTAGTAGAATTGAAAACATAATAGTCTTTATGCCATACTATCTTTTTTCTTCTCGTCTTCCAAGAAATCCACGTAATCCTTGTTGGCATCTTCGTAGCCTCCCAACTTTTCAAGTTCCAGATTATAGAATTTTCTAATCTCAGAATCAAAATTTACAATTTTAACTTGTTTTAAAATAAGTATTTTATTAGTGCGTTGGTCATTAAACTATCAAATGCGTAGGTTAGTTGGCCCTGCCTTCCCCTTTGTTGATATGGGTTACTACTTTGTAACCTTGTGTGATGTGCACATTATGTTGAAGCATTCTCCAAAATAATTTGCGAGGTGATATAAATGATTAAATTAGCTAGCTTTATATTTCATCTACACTATTTCATATCTTGAATAGATCTTTTTGTAAAGGTTTCATCAAATGAATGAATTAGAATATGTTTAGATCGTGTATGAAAAGTCACAATGCTTTCTTTAAAGGGATTATAATTGGTTTACATGATTACCAATAATGGTTTATAGTTACAAATACTAGTTACAAATACGGTGTATAGTAATTGATCACTCTACAATTATGATTAGTCACTTGAAAATTTTAAGTGATCACTTTAGGACTATAAAGAGTAATCTCTTAATAATTGACCACTTTATGGTTATAATCAATCATTTTAAGATTGTAATTAATCACTTTAAGCTATAAGGGATGTTAGTGATCACTTTAAGACTGTAAGTGTACATTGGCCATCCCAATAGAAATTGTCTTATTGTGAGACCGTCTCACTTGAGAATTTGTGTAATTTGTAATATTTAATTTATGCCTTTTTTGTTTCAATTATCAATTTGCTACATTCTTGCCTTTTTATTATTTTTAATGATAACCAATGTGCGGCCTCAATTCTCTAAATCACCCTTGACATATTATTAACAATTCATATCTAACCATCCCGAAATTGCTGATGTATATACTAAAAGCTTTTCTTCAACAATTTTCAATCTTAATTCCGTACAACTATTAATTGGAGGGGGTGTAAGATTGTTTTTGGAGTGGATGGATTGAACAAAGGGTGGGTGTTTGGGGGATTATGTAGGGCTTTGGTTGGCATAGTGGTTGGGATGCCGAGATCGGAGAAAGAAATTTGGAGAAAGAGGGTTGTAAAAAGTAAACAGGGTGGGTGTGAGGGTGGAGGGAGAGGACATTTCGTTTTGTAGAATTTGTGGCCAACAGATTATAGTATTTTGGGTGTACAGAAGTGGTCGGGAGGCTATTTTGTTGAGGTGTTTTATGAAGTTTGCTTAAGGAGCGAGGAGGTGATGACTAGGGTATTTCATGGGAACAAGGATTGGTCGTTTGGAATATTGGGAGGATGAGGTGGCTTGTTGTGCCTGGTTTATGGTGTAGAGAAATGCCAACCGTGGTAGAGAGAGAGAACATTGTCAAAAAGTAAAAAATCAAAGAGGTGAGAACATAGCACAATGCTGTTAACCTAAATTTGAGCTTGTTGATAAAGGAAGTACAACACATGGGTACTAGAATTAATTTAAGGTAAAGCTGTAAAGCATAGGATTAATCTGAGAAGACAGTTTTATAGTTCGAATTATTCTTACAAGTTTTTGGTAGGGATGGGTTTATTTTTTCCCATCTTAGATAAATGCTTTAGGTTACCTTATTATGATGTCAATGTTGAACACATGACTGAATCATTATACGGTTTTAAGAACCTTCCTTATTGACATTCAAATACTTGTGTGTTTGGAACAATTTTTAGGATGTGTTTTCCGTTAGTGCCCTTGCGGGATTTGCTGTTGCCATATTTTTTACCTGGAAAATATTTCCAAGTGCCCCACAAAGAAGACAACCAAAGAGACAGTCTGCTAGAGCTAGTAGTTCTAGTAACAATTTGCCAGCAAATGCTACCGTGGAGAGGTCTGGTGCTTCTACTTCATCAGAGGATTTGAGGGCACAAGATGTTGTTGATGATTTCTTTCAGCCTGTGAAGGTAAGTCATTTTGAACTGTCTATTGATATAATCTGAAAAAGTTTCTTATAATTTTCCTCTGGTGTACAGCCAACATTGGCACAAATTGTGAGGCAGAAGTTGTGTGAAGGGAGGAAGGTACATATTCTGTCCAGATATTTTAGGCCACTGTTATTTTATTTTGTTGTGTTGAATCGTTTAAATATTGGGCCATTAAAAAGTGGAATTTTCAGTTCATTTTTCTTTATTTAAATCCTAGAATCTAATATGATTGAAGACCGTGACTTACTAATCTCTTAAAATAATGGGATTTTAGTTCAATCGGACTAGCTTTACTCTTCTTTCAATAACATATTTAAAACACACAAACATCAATGAATAAGTCTTCCTTCATAACAAAGAAATTTTAAAGTTCATAATTATTTAATTTTTGTGAAATTATATACACTTCTAGCTCCTATTTATAAAAATCAAACTTACTTTGGTTTAGATAAGTTCCCATTAACCCCTTAAAAGAAGATCTGTAATTCATACTCCTATAGTCCTTCTTGCTCTCTATTTAACACAACAAAAGCAAGATAGACTTTTGGCACTTGCTGGACAACAAGTGAATCGAAATCTGTTAGCTTCAAGAAAGAAAAAGCCTACATTTGGTGGCAAGAATGATTCGTATGCCTTTATTAGACAAGTAAATAAACTCTAACTAAATATCTACTAGCACCAAAAATCTATGTTCATTGTCACCTTAAAATGTTTCATTCTTTTCATCCACACCACACAATTTTAACTTTCTACTCCACCTTCGTTGCTCATGAAATATTTAGTAAAATCCAAACTAAGCATAAGAAACTCTATAGAATAAGCCATATCCCTTGAATTATATTTGTCAAGTGGCTACAACAAAAGTATTATAAGGAAACCATTAAGAACTTGTAATATATATATTTAAGAGCCATAAAAATTTGTGAAGATGTTTGCATTTATTACAACATTTCAAAACAATCTATCACGAGTAAGTGGTTTCTTTTCCACTTGTGCAATTGTGTTGCTTCATATTTCTCCTCTATCTTGTTCTAACATATAGTTGATGATTGGTCAAAGGTCATTCTTATTAAATTGCGAATGTCACACCTATAGCTTGGTTTATTATGAGTCAATGCGATGACTCAAACTATAAGATTTAGTTGGTTTTAATTTGACCAAAACAACATTACGACGATATATCGATATATTATTTTTTTCCCTTCAACAATATGATTTTAGATAATATATTAATTGTTTTTTTTGGACAAAGAAAAAAAATTTTATTGCTCCAAATAAAGAGAAGATACATAACAAAGTTAATATTGCAATAGTATGAAAATGAAACCAACCTTTTTTGAAGGATTGAATCATCTCACTCTTTATATGCATAAAGAAAGCCAAACCTAGAGTATAAAGCTATACATGAGCTACAAAACAAGAAAAGCTCCTTAAACCATCCTTGATCCACTACCTCAGGATAAAGAGATGGGATCCTTATCCTCTCATCATAAATAACCTGTTTAAGCAAAACCTCCACACAGCTCATGCAAAACTGCCAAGACAGCCTCATCATGAACCAACCATAGTTTGGATACAAGACTACATATACTGGTGAAGACCAAAGGCTTTTTAAGTCTGGGGAATTGGGGATACTCCATCGTCTCTTAGCAAGTTGAGTCAGATTACAAGAAAAAGTGATACTCAACCACTACTGAAGCTTTTGGATACAAGTCATACTATCCACTAATTCAAGATGAGAATTACACATGGGGCATACAATCTTTGTGATAACCCCCATCTGGAGGAGTCTATTTGAGATCGGGGTTATCACAAAGCATGTACGCCTTATGTGTAATTCTCATCCTGAATCAGTGGATCACCTATTCTTCCAATGCTACTTTAATATTGATTGTTTGGAAGGTAACTTTTGTAACTTTCAATGTGATAGCATAATTTGTGGAAAACAACATTTCATTTGCCCGAATGCCTTTATGTGACTTCCACCTAAGCGTAGATTTTGAAAAGTATCGTTTTATTTTTGTTTTGGTTTATGGAAAGATAGATTAATTGAAGTTTCTAGTTCTTTGATCCAATTTTAGAAAGTTTTTATCATCCTTTGCTTTGCGTATCACATACTTTTCATTATAAGATGGGTTTAAGAAACTAAATTAATTGCATTGTGTATATTATTCTACAAAAAACTATATTATCCAAAGAAAATAGCTGAATGAGGATCTTTCATGCACTGGATTGGTCAAAACAACCACAACGTATAGCATTTAACATAAATTGTCATATCTATATAGATTTGAGCACAATCATACATCAAGCATTTGAAGATGGGAAGAAACGTAAAAGAGTGGGAAACTTCACATTTACCTACATGAGAAGTAGATTGCTCATAACCCTTAGTAGCTAGCTCAAAAATATGGAATCGAAAAGGACTTGTAATGGTTTAAGCACTAAAGCTTAAAAGTTTAAGCTTTAAAGGTCGCAAAAAATTAACAAAGATGGTATTATTTGAAGAACGCAAGAGAATTGTAGTTGCCATAGAACTTAGGATTCGAGGTAGAGCAATGTAATTGTAGTCTGAAGGAGACAAAATGACAATTTTTGTGTGAGAACATTTGATGCAACAATTTACTAAATTGGTGGTGGCCTAAATTACAATGTTGTTTTTCATTTAAGGAAAGGGATGATGTTCTAAGACTATTAAGAAAAAGAGAGGAGCTAGAATGAATTGAGAGAAGGAAAATGTGGTAGATTTTAGGACTACATGAGGTCTAAAGAAATAAAGTGAAAAGCTCTAAGCTGATAGAAATACCAAGTTGTTTGTGGTGCCTTTTCAAAAACATACATTTTTGGAAAACTTTTTCATTGTTATTTTCTTTTAAGTTGCTAATTAACAAACGATATTTTTAAAAATAATCCTTCTAATGATAGTTTGTTATATTTGCCTCCTCATAGAGTTGGAATTAAAGCTTTGACATTGTTTTTGTTGTAAAGACATCCTACTTTTTTAGAATGTATTGTATAGATAAAAAATTTGACTATTGAATATTTGATATAAGCCAAAAAAAGAAAAAAAAAACCTTTTGAGGTGTTTATTACCTAGAGGTGTTCATTACCAGGTACCCGGAAAGCCGGGTACTCGGTTAGTCGGGTACCTTTTTAACAGCCCGTGTCCCGGCCCATTAAATGCGGGTACCTGGATAAGACGGGTCGGGACACCGGGTACCCGATTATTATTATCAAATTACCCTTTTGATGAAACCCAGCCTACAACCTACAATATGTCAATAAGATTAACCAACAGAAATAAAAAAAAATCAATACAACCCTAAAAAAAGAAGAAAACGGCTGGAGCCTGGAGCTGGAATGAAGAGTGAAGTTATGAAAAAATCCTTAAAAAATGAGTATATATATTAGAACTGTTAATCGGGTCATTAGGGGTACCCGGATCATATTTAAATTGGCCCATGACCCAACCCGGTTAAGGTGGGTCGGGTATCCGACCCGGAGTTTTCAAAATTTTTTTTTTGATTTTTTGACCCGCCATTTATGAAGCGGGTCGTCGGGTCGGGTACTTTTGAACACCCTTATTATAATCATTTATGCAAAAAGTAAATGAGAGACTCTTGAGAGTAAGAATATGTGTTTTAATCATCCAAAGTATGTATTTTAAGAATCAAAGTTTTGTAGCAAATCAATATGTTGATGCACAATTTACACATTATATTCTTGCAAAAATTGAATGAAAGATTTTTAAGAGCATGAGAAGGTGTTTTAACAATCTGAAAGTAGGTATTTTTAAGAACTAAGTAGTTTTTTTACAATTCAGTACGTTTTAATAAAACAAACTTATTTGTACTTTTGTTCTTTTGTTCATCATCGTCGTCATCGTCATCATCATCCTCATCTTTATCTTGCAACCATGTTCATCGGCATTATCAATATCATTTGTTCATCTATGGCCGAAATAGTAACTCTTAGAGCTATCATTCAATGGTAGTCTCTACTTGTCAACTTTGTCAGAAAAAAATTGCTCTTTCTTCATTAGTACTAAAGACTTACGTGCATACCTTTCTAATTAGAATTGTTGTTTGTTGAGCTCTGTTGAAGAGAAAAAAATCAAATGCTTTTTGAATGTCGTCATGCACTCTTTTTTGTTTTGAATAGTCAAATTTTTTCTTTTCTTTTTCTTTTTTTTTCTTTTCTTCTTACTCGTAGAAAGATAGTTACTTCTTAAATTGTGCTCTAGAACTATACGAATCAAGTAAACAATTTCATGGTCAAGTATAATCTTTGTAAGAAACATATTGAACACTAGGATAGTAGTGAAATAGTACAAACTATCGAGTACACAATATCACAACATCGGGTTCCAAATAGTTGGGTATCTGTGACTTGGGATGGACAACGAGTCGCCAAAACAACAAGCCAACTAAATACCCCTAATTAGTGCAGTGTCAAAGATGGTGAATTTTCTTTGTAATGAACACCTCTTCCAGTGTTTAGTCCTTTCAATTCAATTTTTTGATTTAAAATGTAACTTTGATTTATATAAGAAAATGACAAAGAAAACATATGTTAGTAAGGGAGGAGCCATGACGAGGGATTAAGTTTTAATAGGAAGAAATTGTGTTCCGATAGAGATTAGGTCTTATGTTCAAACGCCCCTTATCGAATCTTTCCTACTTAAGGTTATTTGAAATAACTAGCAAAACAAACCTCAATTTCACCCATTTTCATTTTCTGCTTTTCAAACAAGAAGAAATGAATACCTCCCTTTTCCTTCTCCTTATATTCCATAATGTCATGCCCATATAATATCCGTATGTGCTCGACATTTCTCAACTTTTCTTAGAATTTTATGTGAGGAAAGCTCAACAATATTATTAAACATGCGTTCACAGAGGAGTAGAACAAAGTTAGGTGGTCGGGTATAGAGATTATTCGATGAGAGAATGACCATATGTCTAGAATTTATTATTATTTTTCATTTTGCTCTCATTGTAAATTTGTAAGCCCAGTTTTTCATGTCTTCCTTAATGTCTAATAACCCTGTTAAGGGGTTATGATTGCCAAGGACCTTAATATCTTTCTTGATAAATACTCTTTTGGAAATAATTTGCGCTAGGATCATTAATTTGTAGTCATGAAATGAAGTACTCGGTTTTTATGTAAGCCAAATGGTAGCCTTAGCTTCCATGTTTACGATGCTAGTTATTTCTGATCGAAATGGGAAGACGGTTTACAATTATATACATTGGGACGAACTATGAAGTTAGCTTTCATCCAACAAGCGTTTTAACCGTCAACAAGTATTTTTCGTATTTTTTTAATTTATTAAAATGTTAAAATAAAAAGAAAACAATAGAAATAAAAGTATTATTAAAGTAAAAAATAATAAAAATTTCTCGCATCCACAATTATGTTCGGCCACCCTTTTCTTCCCCTTCCTTCTCCGGCCACCCACCATTTTCTTTGTTAAAAGTCTTGTTCTCCTTAAACCCCTAATCTCCAACTGTTTTGTTCGCTTGAAACCCCTTCTTGAAATCCTTCCCACAACCGCAAGTCGCAACATTCGCCTGAAACCTCCCTAAATTGATTAAATAATCAATTAATTACTTTACCTAATTGTTTTATGTGAAATTAGTATGAAGAGTGAGAAAGATCTAAATTTATGGAGGGAGGACATAAAGGGGAAGGTATGGAGGTGGACCGACTACTAGTGTGTTAAGCTTGTTTTGGTTTTTGGGTTGTAGATTTTGGGTTTGGTAAGGGGAAGATTTATAAAGGTGTTATGAAATAGTGTACAAGTGCGGTAACGGTCGCAATCGCGGTAACAGAGCGTTGATGCGGTAATGAGAGTGATGTGGTTATCATATCGCCTAAATATCGGTTGAAACCATAAGATATCCCTTTATGCGGCCTAAAATGCTATTTTTTTACACCTATACAATGCGGAAGAAATCGGTTCGTTTATTTGAAATCCTTTACAACGCGGCCGATGCGATGCGACCTTGTTTTTAGTCTATGTGCGATGGTTAAAAACGATAGTTGAAAACAATGGTATTGGTGCTGTGGTTCAGGAATGTGGTTGACCATTGGAAATAATGCTTGCTTATAATTTTTTTTTATTTTAAAAACTTATTCACTTATAAATACAATAAATTTTAAATTATAAAACATTGTTATTATTATTATAATACTCCCTCCTATTCTTCCTATTAGTTCCATTTACTTTTGTGTTACTATTCACATATGACTCTTAATATGTATTTTTATCTCTTATCTATAAGTTGAAACATAATCAAGTGGGATCTTGTTTGATTTGTCTCAATGCAAGGATAATTAATATGAAATTTTCTTAATTTTTAACTAGAGATATTAAGGGTTAATAAGTTATCTCGGCAAATGTGAAAAAAGTAAATGGGACTAATAGGTTGAATAATAGGAAATGTATTATAAAAATAAATTATAAAATAATTTTATAATAAAAGATAATAAAAGATAAATTGAAAACTATTCTCAAATAAAATATGATAAAAATAAATTCAAAACAATTTTAGAATAAAATATAATTAAAAATAATTTTAGATATAAACTATAATTAAAAAAATTTTAAATGAAAAAAAGTAACTTAAAAAAATAGGCCATGTGTACGACCACGTGTTACCAGTGTACCACCACGCCATAACTATGACCATGTGTAAACTCGTCAGCAAGTGATCTCACCAACATGTTAAAGCTTGTTGGATGAAAACAAACTTTCAAGTTCGTTCGAGCAAAGTTTGAGCCAATAAACTTTTCTGGAAAAATTTCAACCAGGCTCATGCAAATTTTCCTTTAATATATACCATACCCTTGCTTGTTTGTGAATATGAACTTCCTAAGCTTTTGGATTTTCAGTGACGTATGACTCATGCCATGATCATCATTCTCGTTCCCTATTTAATCAATCACCATTCTTGCCTTATATGTGCAGGTGACTTGCCGTTTGCTTGGTGTTGTCCTGGAAGAAACTAGTCCAGAAGAGCTGCAGGTGTGAATTTAATATTTCTCTATTAGGTCTTTGGATGTGGTGATGTGCATGTAAAATTTCTTTGGGGTATTTATTACTTTCACCTTGTTTATGCAGAAGACTGTAACAGTTAGATCCTCTGTTTTGGAAGTGTTGTTAGAGATTACAAAATTCTGCGACGTATATCTCATGGAACAAGTTCTAGATGATGAAAGTGAGGTATGTATAAAATTTCCAGTGGCAGACCTAATTTGTCTTGATCCATGCCATGATGCTCTAGTTATTTTTTTTTCCTTATGTTTGTTTTCTTGTAACACCTTATTAGCTTGCATATTTCTATTTGGAACACTATTTGATTTATTCCGAATCAATTTAAATATATGTGCTAAACCCATGGCCAACTTGAAGGCAAAATGATGTTTTTTTATGTTTAGTTTCCTATGTGCTCCTCCCTCCTGTCAAGATAGGAATTTGTGACATCTTTTGATCTATCTTCTTGCCGGATCAATCAACATTAGACTTGTTGTTTATTGGCATGTCTTTTAATAGTTGCTGCATCATCTTACACTAATTTGGGTTCAGGAAAAACAAATATTTTTTAGCACTTTCTTTTATTCACTTAGTGCCATTGCTAGTGGCTCTCATGAATGTGTTCACGGAGGCCTGGGTGTAGGGGGTTTGGAGGCAAAAATTCGGCATTACTTGGAACATGGCTTTGGAGTTTGGAGATTCTGGCGCAAACCAGATACTCTTTGGCATTGAGTCATCGGAAGTATCTATGGATCTCCTTGGCTCTCCTTCCCTTCCTTTGAAGTCAATATCTCACGTCACGTATCTCCATATTTTTTTTCTTTTATTCGTTTTGAGCAGGGAGGGGCAAATTAAGTAGATTTTGGGAAAATATTTGGATTGGACCTCACGCTCTCAAATCTCTTATTGTGGACTATATTAATTATCCTCTAAACATGGTGCTCCTATTTTTGATTTTTAGGGAGATAATTTAAGTGGCGTGGTCTTTTTTTCTTCAGGCATCATCCATTAGAAAGAGACCTTCAATTGTTATCAAAATTTTGTCCCTTCTAAGAATTTGAATTCTAGGTCTTGGAATCGTGATCCCAAAGGATTCTCATGTGCTTCTTTTTACTCTTGTTTAACATCATCTTCTTCCTCTTTTAATCATCATTTTGTGGCTAACTTAATTTAGAAGATGAAAGCTTCCTCTAAGATTAGAGCAACGTGTGGTTGGTGGTTTTAAGAAAATTCAATACTAAGGAGAATCTTCAAATTAGAAGAGGTAACAAAGCATTGAGCCTACACCTATGTGTTATGTGCTTGGTAAATGGTGGGGATAATGATCATTGTAGCTTTACAAGAGAACTATCGGGCAAATGTTTTATGATAAGTGGATATCGTTGTTTTGCTCCAAGGAGGATTGAAGATTTTCTAGTGTTAATGGTTGTAGAGATGATGCTGCTATGTAATTGTTTGGTTTGTTTGGTTGGAAAGGAAGGAGAGGAATAGACGAATATTTAATGATCGTTTCCTTTTGTTGGAAATCATATCAGAGAAGTTAAATTGTGTCACTATGGGCTAAAGCAAATGGTCTTTTTGAGCACGCCACTATTTATGATCTTTATAGGAGTAATTGGTATATTGTAATGTAGATTTTAGATGTTCTCGATTGGGACTTCTTATCCCTAATCTGTACTTTTGACGGTTTTTTCCACTAATATAATTTTTCTTTATCAAAAAAAGAGTGTTATTGTATCAATGAAATTACAAAAATTATTGAAGATTTTGATGATCTTTTCGTTCACCACTCTTTTATTTAGCCGAAATTCATTTCTTTAGCTACCTTCCTATCTTCAACAAACTTTTTCCTGACCCTATGTCTACTCTTTTACTTTTGAGTGAGTGTTGCAGCTCTTTCGAAGCTTTTGCTAGCATATATTGTCCGCAACTCCCAGTTTGCCTAACTAGGCTAGTGATTCGTGCTTGCTCCTTAAAATTTTAAACAGATATTAGACAAATGAATTATCTAAGGCATGAGAGAGAAGTATGAGAGAAGGATTGAGATATACCGATTTGGAAAAGTTGTTCTTAAGCTTATTAAATCTAAGTCTATGGTGATTGAATTTTGCCATGATGATTCATCTAGTATATTTCTAGCACCATAGACAAACATCAATATTCATAGTGACTGATAATTTAGGGGCAATTGAGCAAGAGCCGGTGTTTGGTGGTATACCTAGAAGAGGTGAGAAAGAATTGGAAGAAGTGGTGTAGAGATTAGGAGATAGAATGAGGTGAAACTGAGAAATATTTGTTGTGTGTGTGTGTGTGTGTGTGTGTGGGGGGGGGGGGGGGGGTTGTGCGATTTTACCAAGTGTTTCTCAAGGTAAGTTATCACTCCTGTTTACTAGAAAATATTTGCCCCCTGGCTCCCTGTCGCCTCCCTGACATTTAATTCCCCTATTCTGGTAATCAAAAATCTTAAAATCATCGCCGTGGAATTTCCTTTGAAATCTAGGTGAGCCCTAAATGTTAGTGACATCAGTCCTTTAACACAAAATATTCTATTAGCCCAATGCGATTTGGTGGATCCCACCACTTGTGAACAAAGAGGTTGTTTCATATTGGTCCGTGATAACATCATCTGCAACACATGATCCAACGAGCCATTTACGTACTCTCCATTTTTTTCTAATGTGTACAATTCCACTGTATTAGAAATTCCATGTGACACCCTTTTTCCTTTGAATTTCTGTACCGACAATATTAGCTCCATGTAGTGTCTCTGCTGTTCATATTGTACTTCAGCTTCAGCCAGCTCATTCCTATCTGACGTATCTGTGTGAAATGAGTTGTCGTATTCTTTTCTTCCTTTTTCCTTTAAATAAGAGAGCCTGTACTGTGTACATGGATGCTTGAGCCATTGTCCGTTAATGCTTCTTGGAGAACTTGATCTCTTTTCCAAATACTCTAGGTTTACAGCATATACAAAGGTAAATGTCGAATTGGTGCCAAATCTTTATGCTTGTCTAATGCTAAGGTTTTAATAAAATTTTCTCGCAAAATATATGAGCTTTTTCTTGCCAATTGCTATTGTTCCATGATATTTTCATCGATGGCTAGTCCATTATCTTTCGCAAACATTTCTCTCTTGCTCTATAGATCTTTGTGTGTTTGAATTTGGGTATATGTTCTTACTAAATTTTATAAAAATGGCAATGCTTTCCTCTGCTGTTTCTCTCTGAATCCTCTCTAATCATAATATTCACTAAAAACCCTTCAATGTTATCAGTTTTCAGTGTTATTATAATTGCATTTTGTTGTTTTTAGGATAGTTTGAGAGGGTAGCATATGACTACCCTGTAGTTTATAAGGCTGTTTTTGAATAGTCTTCTCATCATTAGATGGTTATATACCTGATGGCTGATGCGCAAAACTACCATGAATACTTTCTTTTTAAGATTATTTTTCAACGTGTTTGGTTTTTGAGCCATATTTTTTGGGAATGATATCATTTCGTTCTACGGCATTTGTATTCAAGATAATTCCTACGGCTCTTGCTAGCAGATGACATGTTACTCATTCTTTGTTCTTTTTTTTTGCTGATGCAGAAAAGGGTTCTCTTGGCTTTGGAAGAAGCAGGGATCTTCACATCTGGAGGTTTAATCAAAGACAAGGTAAAACTTGTTATCATAAAAGTTTGGAATAGTTGCATTTACTTGTTTGGAGTGTCTATTGGTTTTTAGTGAGCATAAAATCTATGTGCAAAGTTTCTGCAATTGAATTTAGAAGTGGTATTCTCACTTATTAGAGAATAGGCTACTATAGGCAAAACTAGGAACTTGGGATTCAGCTATACTAGCATGGAGGTGAATGTGGAATATTTGTGGGACAATGCCTGGTGAGAGGTTTGTTAAATTTTACTTGAAGATGAGGAAATGAGAAAGGAGGCAATCAATAGCAACAGGAAGAATCAGCATGAGAAAAGATCATCCAAAATTAAGACTTACACCCTCTACCCTTTAAGTATGCTATTGAAAGTGACATTTCTCCTCTCAACACGTCACTTTTTGTAGAAAAATTAAAGGGACAAAAATGGTAATTAATTTTACTTGTTTGTAATAACTATCTTTTTTTTAAAATCAAAGCTACCCTTGTCATCCTCATTTAGCTACTTCTAAATTGTGGATCAAGCTAAGTTGTAAAATTTTCGTGTAAGTGGTGAAGGTGGAGTGGATGTATTACTCACTAGTCTCTAGCTTTAATGCACAACTGCAGTTTTGGTCGTGATTGATGATGCACTTTTGATGGTAATGTGGTTCTTGTACCGCAAAATATGATTTGAAATGATTATATATCTGTCGAAATGGCTTTTGCGGTTTTCCACACCTTTATGATGTGAGTAGTATACTAGTATGTGTTCGGTTGATTTAACAACCTTTACCACTTTACTTATACTTGATGCGACCTTGTTTTTGCACTATGGTCCATAGTGATAGGAAAATGTAGTCCTGATTTTTGGTCTGCCTAATGCATACGTCAAGAGTTTTGTTTATCTGCAAGTTACTCGACTTTAATCAAATTATATGACTTGTCAAGGTTTTTGGGTAATCTCTACAATTTGCAACATTTCAAAATCTAGAAACCTCATTTTCCTCCAAAGATGAGAGCCACTTAGTGGCATGAGAGTTTTGCAATGTTGAATAACTTGCGGATATTGATCACCTTCTGTCTTAGTAATCCCAAATAAAACTCCCTGTATATTATCTTAAGTAAAAGAAGAAAAGCCTACCATTATGCACCAACAAGGAGAAAAACATTAAATTGTTTTTATACGGTTTTGATTGTTGAGTGCTATGGACGGGATACAATGGGTATGATCAATGATGATAATTTGATTGTGGAGTGCTAGTCCTTAAGGGAAAATTTCAGAAGTGGGCAATAATGTCTGAAAATACTGTGTACTAATGCTTAATAGTGTTTGCTTTTGTTGATCTAGAGCTATGTGCAATTGCAGGTTTTGTTTTGCAGTACTGAGATTGGACGAACATCATTCGTACGGCAATTAGAGCCAGATTGGCATATCGACTCAAGTTTTGAAATCAGTTCTCAGTTGGCGGTAAACTTTTCTCTCTACCATAGGGCGTGGTTACTGGTTAGTATTCACATATTCGTTTACTGATAATATCGTTTCATTGGTTCCAGAGGTTCATCAAATATCAGCTTCATATTTGTTCAAGCAGACCTGAGCGATTGGCCTCTAACGTGTTTTGCTCCACGTCCCTGGAACATTTCTTTGGATGTGTGTGATGTTTTGAAGACAATGGGCTGTGCGAATGCTTCATGTGTTATCCTTTTTGTTCTCGTAATATTATTATTCGATAAAATAGGCTATATTCGTGTCCGGATCAGTCATTCTGATTTGCAGGTAAATTTATACTATTGTGGAGGGCAATATTTTCTTGTAATTTGTGCAGTCTCAAACTCTCAAAATGAATATAAAGGATCTGTTATAGGCCATAAGGTCAATGTGTGTGGTGAACTATGTATTAGGGTACCCCTTAAGTCTGCCATGCCAAGTTGTTATAAATGATGACTTATTGTTATGATCCTAAGTTTCAAAAAACTTCACCGGATTGATCGACTCGATATAAAATTGATTCTGTTGGGTATTTGATCTCTACACAACTGGAGACTGAAATGACTCTAAGATCAATAAATGAAAATTTGAAATGATCAAGAAAGAAAATAAAAAATTCGAATAATGACAAAATTTTGGAAATAATTCCCAAGGTAAGTAGTTTTTTCCAAAGTTATTTGGAGCTATTCGCTGTTAGTAACAGCGAACAGACTCTTTACCTTTTTTAATACCCTCAGCCTTTGTAAACTGTTATTAACAGCGAACAGCTCTAAACCACAGCTTTAAAAAGAACTGCTTATCTTGAAAATTATTTTCAAAAGTTTACCATTATTTGAATTTTTTTTTTAAATTTTTCGTTTTCATTTCAAATTTTCTCAATAACTAAGGAAAAAAAAGTGTCTTATGTAGTGCACAAAGATTTGAACCAAATATGTAAGAGTATGAATGGTATAATGGATAAAGCAATAAATTTAAACCTGATCAATGTGTTGTATTTCATTATTATTAGTTGGTGGTGTGCGTGCTATGCATGTGTACCTTCAAAAAATCATATTTAGTTGGTATTTTGCGTGAAACATGTAAATTAATTGGCACTTGTTCATTTTTACATTGTTGTTGTCAATCTAAACGGACATAAACATAAAGTGTCCTTGTTGTTCATTCGTATAAAATCCGACAAAGGAAACATATAAACATAAAGTATACCTTCATTTTAGATGAGATAGAAGTAAAAAGATTAATTTAGGTAAAAATTTACATTTAATTGTATACTTTTCATAATACAAATGATTTAGAATAATGTAGTGCCGAATCATGGATAGCATTCCTTTCATATTTGTAAAATTAATTATGGGATATTCCACGTAGTAATCTTGAGGTTTTGGGTTTTCCACATGGTAACCAAAACTTTTAAAAAATCCACGCGGTAACCCTGAGGTTTATGTAAATTTTCCATCATGACCTTTTTGCACATAAAAACGTTAGCAAACGTTAATTTTGAAGCTTTATGGCTGTTGTATGCATATTTTTGCGACTCACCATTCGAAATGCCATCAGTTTGAACCTTTTTCCCCAAAATATAACCGTCAAATCTACCATTTTTCATCCAAATCATATTTTTTTTCCCGAATCCAAAGATCGTAGAGTTTGAGTTTATATTTTGGGAAAAATGGTTGAGACTAATGACATTTAAAATAGTGAGTCGCATATATAGGCGTACAACAACCCTAAAGCTTCGAAATTAATGTTTCTTAACTTTTGGCTAACATTTTATGTGTAAAAAGGTCATGATGGAACAATTTGGTAACCCTGTAGATTTTTTAAAAGTTTTGGTTACCACGTGGAAAACCCAAAACCTCAGGGTTAACACGTGAAATTTCCCATTAATTATATATATATATATATATATATATATATATATATATATATATATATATATATATATATATATATATATATATATATATATATATATATATATATATATATATATATATATATATATATATATATATATATATATATATATATATATATATATATATATATATATATGAGTAATTTTTAGACGTTAGTTTTTTTCAAAGATTTAGACATGTTAGTAATTTGGTATTGCATAAAATAAAAGAAATTAATTATTTAATCAGATATCCGAATTTGATGTAATAAAATCTTTTTTCAAAAACTTACCATATATTAATACTAATAAAATAATTTTTTTTGGTAAATAAATTTTTTTTTTTATAAAATCTAACAAATGAAGAGTCAATACAACTCAGATTAGAAGCACCCAACCAGTCAGATATTGCATCTGTATGAAATCAAGTTGTACGTTCTATGAAGGGTTTTTGAGGAAAACTATTCAAATGTATAGAAAGGAAAGGCCTTCAGCATGTGCTATATAGAGCTAATGTTAGCTACAACTTTTTTTTTGAGAACACTTTATACAAACATAAAATTTTTTTAATGTCAAACGATCACATTTTAACATGTAAAAATGCTTTAATTGACAAAGCTATATAAAGCCACCATTTGGAATTATCTAACAAAATTATCAATTCTGACTTTTTTAATCGTAAATATTTAAATAAGGTATTATCGATAGTTTTAGTCATTTAAATCAATTATAGTCGAAGTCAACAAAATTAAGTTTTCTTAAAAGAAAAGTACATTTAAAAAAGTCAGTTTCTAGAATTAAGTTTTTCTTATTATTTCATTTATTTAAGAAATGAAGTTTAATTAAAAAAACAAAATTTTCCACATTTAATTACCTGAATATATTGTTGTTGATATAATTTTAATTTTGTTATTGACATTCAAATTGTTGGTCGTTGATTGTCTTTGTCATTTTCCAAATAGCTGATATTGCTTTGAATTCACGATAAAATAATATTTAATTTTTTACCCCATGTATAATTAGTATTTTACAGATGAAAAATATTAATATTAAATTCGAACAACTTAAAAACATATGCATTTGATAGAGTATTTATATATAATTAGTATTTTATAGGGTTAATGAAGTAAATATTCTTGTAATAGATTAATTTCTTATTGTTTGCTCATAATAATTAACAAACACTAGTATAAAACCCGTGCAATGCAGTGTAGACATCTAAAAAATATTTGATTTTTAAAACAACGGGGAAAATATATATATATTAACCTCTTAAGTTTAAATTTTTTATTTAAAGAGTAATATACTACAAAATAAAATTTTAATTATGCTACAAAATTTAAACTTTAATTATGCTACAAAATTAAAGTTTTGTTTAAGATATCGAAGTTTTAAAATGCTAATAATATTATTATATTGTAATTTATTTTATTTATAATTATTTTGAAGATTCTATGCTAATTATTTTATGATTTGTTATGTTATTTAGTAGTATATAATAAAATGATTTTAATAAATGCAAGTGTTTATCAATTATCAATTCGTTTATACATATTTGTCTCATGCAGTAAATATCAATCAATGAAACAATTAAGAAAAATTTTTCTCAATCAGTAAAAAAAAATACAAATGGCAATAAAATTTTAAAAGTGCAAGTTTTTTATTGCAAAAATCATAGTCAGTCATCCTTCAATCTGTGAAACTATATTGGCCAATAAATTACAAACGATGCAAAATCTCTACTAATAAGTATTCAGCCAATAAAAAAATTACACATGTCAACATTATGTTAAATTGCCATTTGTTAATTTACATCAAAATTATTAGATTGTATGATATGATATGATATGATGATTTTAAATAAAAGGAGGTTTGGGGTTCGACCCATACTAGGCACAGGTATCAATTGGGGGTTTCTTGACCGCGCTCATTTCTCTTTACTCCCTCCTTGGAGATACGGGTATGGTTTGTCCGCATCTTTCAAGAAAAAAGAAAACCCCCACTCGGACCCTGCCTTGTGCGAGATACCGAGAAGGTCCTTTACCTTTACCTTTACCTTTACCTTTACCTTTACCTTTTTATTTTAAATAAAAGTTAAATGGTCATTTAAAAAAAAATAAAGGTTAAAAATACATTAACACAAAATGACTTTTCAAAAAATTTAAGTGTATTATATAAATATTTATTTTTAATTACTTCTAAATAACGTTAAATCACCTAAAACTTAATAGTAAATTTAGAAAATGTTTTCTTAATTAATTAATTTATTAGAGGTGTTACTTTATTAAATTAAAATGAATAATGACCAACCATTTAAAAAATTTAATGGCCCTACTCCAAATGGCAAATGCTATTTCATAATAATAGTGATGGTCAGCAAGTTGGTTCCCTTTTTAACACCAAATTCCCAGTTGACTTCCTTGATTTAACCCTCATATGTTCAAATTGAGTTTTGATTATTGAATAATCATAACGGTAACACAAACTTTTGCTTGAGACCGATTTTTATAAAGTCGGTCCTCACAAGCCCACCAGTTTAATTCTAAATATATATTGTTTCAAGTACTTTCAACTCTAAATATAGATTTAGACTGGACTTTTGAGAGTCTTTTTTACAAAAGACGGTCTCTCAAGAGAGCACCTGTAAGTCTGTAACGGTAATAGTATTGCATACTTTGTGTTTGCTAAAATTTTTTAAACACAAAAACTTAGACGAGATGGTCTCATAATGAGACTGTCAATTTAGGTTGGTTCAATTTGCGTGTGTAACAACATTTCAATAAATTGGGCATTTATCAAGTTTGACCTTAAATGTATCAATTTTGAAAATTGGTACCTTTAAGGTCAAAATTGATATCTTTAAGATCAATATTGAAAAATGTCCAGAAAAATAAAAAAATGCCCAGGTTGTTATATGCACGAATTGGGCCGACTCAAATTAACGGTCTCATTATGAGGCTGTCTCATCCAAAATTAGTTGTTTTTTGTTTTGGTCATAATATTTGTTTCAATGCTTGGGACTGTTTTACCATAAAATGAGCCTATATAAGCATTCTTTATTATGTATGTTTAAAAAAATCACAAGACAATGGAAGAAGTAAAGAGACTCTAATGATTTATAAAGTATGAACACCATATTTTATTTATCAATGTAGGACAAACCATTCTATACCCTCCACATATGTGAACTCTCTTATCAAAGTTCCGAAAGTAATTAATTAAGATAAAAATACTATTCTCTTTAGACCTACCATTCAATTTTTAATCGAACCATCAACCTTAATTGATACCATGTTAAATTGATATATACCATGTTAAACTGATAGTTAAGGCCCCAAGACATGGTATACACTCTAACATATCAGACTTGGGTTTAGTTAATTTTACTCTTGTGTTGCGCTTACATTGTGTACAAGCTCAATGACAAGTTTATCAGATTTACACGTACATTTATATCGCTCTCTTGAGAGACCGTCTTTTGTAAAGACGACTCTCAAAAGTCAACCCAAATCTATATTTAGAGTTGTAACAATATATATTTAGAATTGGAGTACTGGACTTTTAAGAGTCGTACATCTTTACAAAAGACGATCTAAAGTAAGAATTTGTGTTCCTATAAAACATCTCTTTTCCTACCTTACCCTAAACTTCTTACAAATTGTACTTATAGCAAAAGTTACAAAACAAAATGATACCCTAGCTATCTTGCTCAGGGCCGGCCCTAGGTATTTGAAGGCCCTAGGCGAAATAGCACATCGGAGCCCTTTTCCTTTGCAATTTATAACTTATGTAGACCTTTTACAGCCATTAATTTTTCTTTTTTGACATGCGGCCCTAGGCGACAGCCCTTTTGTCCACCCTTAAGGTCGGCCCTGATCTTGCTAAACCTACTCAATGCAATGGTCTATATATATATATATAATAAAATTATTTAATTAAGCCACATGAAATTCAAAGCACGTACACCTCATATGCTCATAATAAATCATCATCTCGTCACCTAATAATAAATTTCCCTTCATTACATACTCAATAATTATCATCCAAAGGAAAAAAAAAAGAAAAATAAAAATGAGCAGCTTAACCATGGTGGAAGCAAGTTTACCACCAGGGTTTAGGTTTCATCCACGAGATGACGAACTTGTTTGTGATTACTTAATCAATAAGTGGAATGGATGTGATCATTCTTCTTTCCTTCTTCAACTTGATCTTAATAAGTGTGAGCCTTGGGATATTCCAGGTTTGTTTTTTTTTTTTCTCTGTTTTTAGCTGAAGCTTTTGGTTGAGTTGGTTCATTGACAGGTTTGAATCTCAACCATCCCTCATTTAAGAGTCGAATATTTAGCACCAGGTATGAGGAGGGCCTGTGTTGCATCCACACTTCTAGCCTAAAGGGCTCTCGTGTGAGGGGGCGTGTTAGAGTATATAACATATATCTTATAGTCTCAATCATCAGCTTAAGCTTTTGGTTGAGTTGGTTACTTGACATATATTATTCTATTTTTGAGTTGTTTTTTTTCTTGATAATTAAATTATGAGGTGATCTTTAATTATATTTCATAAATAAATTGAGGTTAAATTTTGGGTTTTGTTTTTACATTAATTTGAACTTGTTTCAAAGCAAAAAGTTAATTTTCCTTTTTTTTTTTTTACAATTATAAGTTGGATTAATTGAGCTTCTAAAGAAATCAAAAGAATATAAATAGGGATATAGGGGGTGTGATAAGAGTTTTCTCAATTACTTTTATAATTATTAATTAACAAAAAAGGATTTTTGGGATGTCATATAATATTTTATACTCCTCATATAGAGTACATTCACCATTTAAAGATTTGGTTGAGATAATTCTTTAATTAATTTGAATCGATCATATAAGTTTAAATTATGAGCTTTTATTTTATTCATTTCTTCTGCTAAGTGGAATTATTAGCAAAAAGTATGAAAGACACAATTTTAACCTAAAGGGATTTTAGATGAGTTTTGTGATTGAACAAATAACATACATATATATTCAGATTTAACGATTAGATTATACTTTTAGTTAAGTTAATTTATTGACATAAATAAAAAAAAAACCGGAGTAAACATAGGTTTTAAAATAACTTTTAATTGAATATTGAGATCTAATAATAAAACATGAACTTTTAAAATAAATTTTGAATATTGAGATCTAATATATATTTAGGTCATCCTCAAATTCAGGCACCTAAGGAGATTCTACACTAAATTTGTTAAGATAAAAGCTTTCTAAATCAAACATAAGTATGTGTTAAAGTAAAGAAAAACCTATATTTAGTGAAATTCTTTACGTATATCGATTCATATATTCTTACTTGAGATGGTCTTACTGTAAAACATTTTTCATTTACAGATTGAATTAATATATATTTATTTACATATATAAGATTATTATTTTTAGATCGCTTATCAAAAAAAGTTTTCTCATTAAAATAGATCGATTTCAAATTTGTATATATTATATAGTAGTAGTACAACTATTAGGAATGATGAAATGGTTAGAATCCTTTTTAACAAAAATTAGATGGATATTAAAACTAATAATTAGGTTTAATTTTTTATAGAGATATTGGGAGCTTTCACGTGAGTAGTTTGCCAACTAATTCCAATCATCCATGTTTTATTTAGTAGTCAACCTTATTCAAACATCATAATTCTTATTTTTAATTATTTTTGATTATTATTATTATTATATATTTTTGTTAATATTTGCCTGAGATAATGACAATTTTGGCACCATCTGATTACAAGTTTATTGTCATCATTTATACCTACTAATTTTCACTAAACGTACGTGTGTAATTAAGATGTCAAGCAATTACTAGTGTCTTATCACTACCAAAAAGATTAAATAATAATAAAAATTAAAATTAAAATAATAATAATAATAATTTTAGAATTATAATTTGTTTTCTTTATCAATTCTTGTAAGACCCCTAATTTTTATAATGATAAAGTATTAAATATAATAAGACGTAAATATTATTATATTTAATACTTTATCATTAAAAAGATTAGAGGTGTTACAATTCGTATCAAAATCAACCTGCAATCTTGACTAATCTTAAAGGTATAACTAACACTTAAATGGTAAGTGATTTTTTTTTTCCGGTTGTAAAATTTTTTTTTGTTGAATTTTTAATTGCCAAAAAAAAATTTATTTTCAAAGTCCTAGGATTTGTCTTTTTGTTTGGTTGAAAATAAAAATTTGCAATGGACACAGAAATCTATAATTACCATCACCTTCCTTAATATAATTAAATGCATAAAAACCTAATTAACAAAAAATGCTAAAAATATTGTGAGAATTTCTACTTTCAAAAGATAATTTTTCATGTCAACTAAACATACACATATATAATATGTATCTTAAATAATTACTTTTAGTTAATTATAATTTATTAAATTTCATTAGTACCTTTATAAGAGAAATATCACAAGCGCTGACAATTAGAATCAAAATTCTGATTGCCCTAAGAAGCATTAAACAATAATGTTCAAAGTTTTTGTCCAAATGGTGATTAAGATTAATAAGTTTATATAATTAGCATCATTCAATAGTGGCTAAAGATATAATTTTACTATAATTTTCATTTTCAGCATAATTACTTGTAATAGAATAAACATAATCATAAACTTTTTCAAATATATTTTATAATGTTTTCACGTTAAATTTTACTACTATTTCCACAATTTAATAGTATAGCAACTGAACACGATATATTGTTGGTGGGCAGAAACAGTTTGTGTTGGAGGAAAAGAATGGTATTTTTACAGCCAAAGAGATAGGAAATATGCAACGGGGCTAAGAACAAATCGAGCAACCGCCTCCGGTTACTGGAAAGCCACCGGAAAAGATAGGCCGGTGCTTCGACGTGGCAGCTTGGTTGGAATGAGAAAAACCTTGGTGTTTTACCAAGGGAGAGCCCCCAAAGGCAACAAAACTAATTGGGTTATGCATGAATTTCGTGTTGAAGGACCTTTTTTCACCCCTCCTACATTTTCTTCCTTGTCTAAGGTATGTATGCTTAATTTGCCCATTAACCTAATTTACGTGCTATCTCTGTTCTGAAATACTTTTTCTGTTTCTCTTATTTAGAATTATTTTTCATTCAATCGGTTTCTTGATAGACTGTCTCTTTGAGAGACGTCTCTCAGGCTCGGTTCATTAAAGCTTAATGTCCACTCTTACTCTACATTTTTCTTAATTATGAGCATACACCCAATTAGAGATAATGGTCTCTCAAGGAGATTGTTTCTCACAAAATTTATGTTTTTCATTTTGGATTATTGTTCTTTCATTTTCATAATTTCTGTTTTTAGAAATGGACCCATCAACTGGTTTTAATCACATCCATACACTGTAACTTTCATTTTCATATCATCACTCAATTTAATCTCTTTCTTTATTTAATATCAAATATATATTTTATTCTTAAAACAAGTCACTTTCTCACCACAAGAAAAATCGTTTTTGCTATAAAAAAGTCGTTGCCAAAAAAATACCTATGTTTTGGTAGAAACAATATACTTTCTTTTTGATGCTAATTTAAGGAGACCAAAAAATACTTGAGATAAGAATTTGAATAGCTTTAAAAAGTGAAATGTAAATGGAACTGAAAATATATACTTCTATTATAGTATATTTTTCAGTTAATAAGCATCTGACATTTGAAACTAAATGAAACAATTATGAAATTTATGTTGGGGTTAATGGCATGAATCATGAGAAAATGCACAATTATGAGGCTACGTACAAATGTACAATGAATGTTTTAAAATAGGGTTTGGTACATCATCAAACTTAATTTCTTACATGAAATTCTAAAAGTTTATTTGGAAAGTACAACTCTAGAGCCTAGAGTTACTCTCTAAAGGTTTTTTTTTTTTTTTTTTTTTTTTTTTTTTTTTTTTGGAGATACTTGTTGAATTTAAGTGTTTGAGAAAAGTCTTAATTTTACAATTAAATGAGCTAATACTCAAAAAACCTCATCATTTGGAATCAATATTTTAAATTTATTAAATTGACTAATTTATATGTATAATATCACAACAACTTTTATTTCACTTCAACATAATTGAATTGACTAATTTATGTAAAAAATCACACTAAAATTTTTTGCGATAAAGGATCTAGTGACATTTCTCACAAATGCCACCATAACTATAGTGATAATTACATATATCACTAAAGACCAAATAAATTAATGTGTCGCTGAATCACTAAAGACCAAATAAAAATCAATTATTATTAAACTAAAAATATGAATCAGTGACATTTTTTTAATGTCACTAAATGCAATGTCGCAAAAAATTAAATTTTTTGTAGTGTTTTAATTAACTTTTTGTAAACAAGAAGCTGAAATTTTTACCATGCTCACAATGAATTAGTTTTCAATGTATATATATGAATAAATGTTGTTTCAAAATACAAATTAGGAAAAATTACCCAGAATAATACGACCTTTCACTGATTTTCCATGAATAATACGAACTTTCAATTAACCACAAATAATACGAACTTTGACATGCATTTTCCGCTGGCATACATGACCTGTTTATAACCGGTAGTACAGGTCTTTTTTTGGCCGTTGCTCAGCAGGTTTCAACCGGTAGTACGAACTTTCAATTAACCACCAATAATACGAGATGAAACCTGCTGAGCAACGGTCAAAAAAAGAACTGTACTACTGGTTATAAACATGTCATGTATGCCAGCGGAAAATGCATGTCAAAGTTCGTATTATTGGTAGTTAATTGAAAGCTCGTATTATTCTTGGGAAATCAGTGAAAGGTCGTATTATTCTGGGTAATTTTTCCTACAAATTAAAGTTTTTTATATATATATACATAATTGAATCAATATATTGAAAAATCGTATGACTTCGAAAGTAGGCTTGGGGGGGATCGAGTTTTTTGTAACTAGAACAAAAAAACAAATTAAAGAGTTTAACTAGCATTCTCTATTTTTGTATGTTTCCCCTATTTCATTATTTATATTAAAGAGCTTTTTTGATATATAGTAACCATACTAAGTAAAATAAAAAATATAAATTCTTTAAATGAAAAAAAGGAAAATTGATATTAATAATCCAATCTTTTACTCATCCGCCGTGAATATTTCCACCTTTAGATTATTTTTTAATAATCTAACATTTACATTAAGTTTGCTATCAACATACTAATAGGGTATGCTGATAGCAAACTAGAGTCTAGAGGCCTAGGGAAAGGTTGAATTATTATAAAATAAAAAGTTATGCTGCTAGCAAACTAAGGGCAAATGTTGAATTATTAAAAAATAATCTATAAGTAAAATTATTTACATCGGATGGATGAAAAGTTGGATTATTAATATCAAAATTTTTTTTTTAAAAAAAAAGGCAAAAGCAAATATAAGGTGCCCTAATTTGCATGGAAAACCATGACGCTTTGGAAGCTAGTGCATCTAGTAACAAGTTCATATAATGAGCATATAAGTAAAAGAAAGCAATAGTTAAAAGTGTAACATCAAGGCATTCATCATTGATTTGAAATATTCTTTGATTGATGAAATAATACCCATTTTTTAACTAAAAAAATATAATAATCTCACATTTTATATTATTAAGTCAATTTTCATAAAGATTTGGACATCTCCATCTAGGATAAATGTCATCAAAATGGGCCCCACATTGATTTGGGTATTAAGTAGTAATTAATTATATGTTATTAAGTATACTTATAGTACTAATTAACATTATAATAATGCTGAAAAATAGATGTATGTACTAGCTAATTATATTAAATTAGATTTTGACTTTAAAAAAGAGTTCACATTAAAGTCATAATTGGTAGTTAAATCTTGATGTGGTATTATTATTAGCCAAAGAGTAGTTAGTTCTCAGCGGCCTACTCGCATCACCATTGCATACAGCTACAAACAATTTAATTGTATTAGCTGTTTACCATCTAATCTAATCATGATGATATAATATTTCTACTATTAATGATCCATTTGCATATTTGTAGTTAAAGAAGCCATGACCTAAACAAATAATCTACTTGCTCTACTCAGGGCCGGCCTTAGGGGTGGGCAAGAGGGGCCGTCGACTAGGGCCCCATGTCAAAAAAACAAAATTAATGGTAGTAGAATGGTCCATATATGTGGTAAATTGCAAAGCAAAAGGGTCCCGATCAGGGCCGACTCTAAATATATTGGGACCCTGGGCGAAATAACACATCGGGGCCTTTTTCCTTTGCAATTTATAAACTATATGGACCTTCTACAACCATTAATTTTGCTTTTTTGACAAGGGGCCCTGGGTGATGGCCCCTCTTACCCTCCCTTAGGGCCGGCCCCTAGTCCCGATGTGTTGTTTCGCCTTGGACCCCAACATATCTAGGGCCGGTCCTGGCTCCACTGTGCACTATTTATCACCAAAAATTAACTCTTGTATTATCCTTAATTTATACGTTAAAATATATTAATATGAGATTTTGTCTGAATTATTTCGACCTAAAATATATTTATTTGTAGGTTTTATAATTTTTTGGTAAATATAAATAGAGATATTTTGAAAATGAATAAAGTTATTTATTGGGGGAAGAGAAAATTCAAATGGTGTAAGATTTAAAGAGCGAAGGTTTTTTTTACTTATCAATTTGTACCACCATGATGTAAAAAGTTATACTCCCTCCATTTATTAAATTTGTTTTCATAAGTACAGGAATTAAGAAAAATAGAATATTTTAGATGGTGGATAAATTATTTATTGAATAATAAATTTAACGGAGGAAAAAGTGGGGATTATAATTATAATCATAAAAAATATTAAAATAAAGTTAGTAGCAAAAAATATGAAAATCTTATTTATTAAAAAAATATTTGAAAAATTTGTGGGGAATATGTAGAGACCGTAAATAATATAAAAAATTATTAAAATAAAGTTAGTGAAAAATATGTGGTACCATAAGTATTGAATATTGATATATTATTATAAGGATGAATAAGGTTAATTATGTCCAAAATTTGTACTCCTTATATAGAAAGATTATTTAGGAGAACAACAAATGAAAGACACAAAATGTAAAATTCGGACAATTTTAAGAAATTAAGGAAGTATTTATTTTAAGTTATACAGTACAAACTCAACAGAACAAAGAGTAGATTCAAATTAAAACAATTAATTAATTAGCTTAGAAAATTTATTTTTTTAATAAGAGTTATAATTTTTAAAGGAATAAAAATATTTATATACAATAAGGCAATTTATAGTAATTGTTAGTTTATTTGATGTAAATAAATATCAATGGGTGAATCCAGAATTTATATACTAAGGCAAGGTGGACCGAGTAATAGTCAATGACTTTGCATGTATATATTGAACCAATTACTTGGCTATCATTTTGTTATGTTATGATTTTCGATCCCTCCCTAGATCTAATGAGAATGCACCTAAATTTTTTTGACAAAGAGACGGTGATTGGCTCGTAAAAAAATATAGTGTAAGAATAGGCAATAAAGCTTAATGGATTTGGTCTATGAGACGTCTCTGAAAGAGACGTCTCTGTGAGAGACGGGTTCTCATGAGATTGGCTGATTTTTTTGGGTGAAATTTAGGAGAAAAAAGTATGAGAATAAGACAAAGATAAATGGATGATAGAAATAAGTGGTTACGTTGGAGAGAGATAATAAGTTTATGAATGAAATTAAAATAAAAAAAGAAAGTATGCAAAATAAGTGAAATAAACTAATATAGAAAGGGGTTCAAATTTAGAGGGACCTAGGGAATATGTTACATAATATTCTATCAACAGGTCAGGGCCGCTCCTGAACATAAACCTAGGCAAGGTTGACATTTGCCTAGGGTCTAGACCTAAAAAGAACCCAATATTTGATTGTTAACGAAGTACAGTAGTACACACTTGAATAATTTACAATTTATGATTATTTCTTTTATCGATTATGTATATGATAAACCAAAGCTATATTTATAATGATAATTATAATATATTTCGGCTGTCTCTATTATTTTGCCAAACCCCTATTAAAGTGTAGAATCAACTTTCTATAAAAAGGGTCAATTCTGTTCAATATGTCTAGGGCTCATGAACAACGCTGTTATAAATCAAATGACCCCAACCTCCTTTAATGCAAAATGTAAAGAAAAATTATTGGTTTAATGCAAATTAAATGTAGTAATTTAACTAATAATTTTTTTTTTTTTTTTTGTTTTTTGAATATTGACATGTGAAGCAAGAAGATTGGGTGCTATGTAGGGTGTTCTTGAAGAAGAAAGAATCAAGATCAAAAAGTGATCAACCTGAAAATGATCATTCAACCAATAATTCACTTGAAGAAACAAGCTCATCTAATACCCTTAATACCCTTCCTCCTTTATTGGATTCTTACATCACTTTTGACCAAACTCAACCAAATAATAATAATAATAATAATAATAATAATAATAATAATAATAATAATAATAATAATAATAATAATTCTACCCAGTATATGCCGCTCATAGAAAACTATGGACAGAATCTGGAGAATAACAATAACAATAATAATGAGCAAGTGCAAGTGCCCTGCTTCTCCATGAGGTCATCATTAGACAACTACAATAACCCTATAATAATGCAACAATTTCATCCAAATAATGATTTATCATCATGTGATAAAAAGGTGGTTGAAGCTTTCCTAACACACCTTACTAAGATGGAACCCTCCCTTCCTTCCCCAACCCTAAATGCTACTCCTACTCCTTATGCTTCTTTACCCACTCACATGTGGAATCATTATTAGCTACTTATTATTAGGATGTACTTTTTCTGTCCGAAAGCTTTTTCAGTCATATGATGCAGATTCAGAGGGATGCTACGTACTTAGCTACTTGGCTTATGGTTTCAGATGGATTTACATGTAGACTCTAGTTGTCCATCGATCACTTTTTATATGTATGTTATGTTCTTTAAAGATTTAAGTATGTAATTGATGAATCAAACTTTTTAAGGTGAGTTCATGTTATTTTGGAATACTACTATTAGTCTTTGCTATTAGAGTATATATGATATATTCTGGAGCTTTAATTATCATTGTAAGCTTTTGGTTAAGTTGGTTCCTTAATATGGTATCAGAGCTGATGATTTTTACCACCTATCATTACTTTAAATATGAATGATTTATACTTTATTAATCGATTGATAATGCAATTTTATGAACGTTGTAGGGTCATCTATATAGATGTATATTTATTTACATGGATATGTATATTGATACATATTGAACCGACCTTGATGTTCTTCCAAAGATTTGAAGATGTGTATTGTTATGTTAATGGGATGTCTGTGACATGAGAATGACAACTATTTTCATTTAGTTATTAGTATTAGAGGATTTTATGGGCAGGTTTGGATGGATAGTAGACCGAACATGCTTATAAACATTTGTTCGCGAGCTCGAATTTTCAATAGTATGTCCACCATTGTGGATTTAATTTTTTTTTGTCGCTATCCGCAACTAAATGGGCATAACAATATAAAAAATTTAAGGGAGATTCTATGTGATAAGCCTAAAGTATGGGGTTCTTTATGTGGTAACCAAAGCTTTTTAGAATTGACGTTGTAATTTTGAGGTTAAATAATGAAACCTCCTTGACCTTTTTAACTAAAAGACTTTTGGAAAGCGTCTATTACTAAGTATTCCTTGCATCTGAAATTCAATACATCAAAACACACTTCAAAGATCACATTTTTTCTAATTTCCTAACCCTAATTCTGTAATTTCTCTAATTTCCAACCCCTAATTATTTAACCCTAATTCCCTACTTTCTCAATGCTTGACAACAAATTCGAGCATTCAATAGCTAGTGGATGAATTTTGAAAGTTTATGGGTCAATTTCGTTTGTTTACCTAATAATTCCGATTGGTTTAGCAAGCAATAAAGGTGAGAAACTTTAATTTATAAGAATTTTAATTGTTGGTGGATGAATTCAAATGTTTTTAGGTCTATTTCAATTCTTTTGCAGGAAATTTTTTTAATTAACTCTTGTTTAATTTTTTATTGATGTTTTGGGAGAAAAATGGAAAAACTAATGAAGGAAAAAAAAAAAAAAAAAAAAAAAAAACTTTAGGGTACATGCATACTGTATGCATGTATGTTTAATTGGGTAAACCTCAAGGTTAGTTAATCTTGATTTCATAGTCATTTGATCAAGTTAACAAAGATTTTAATGTAAGCTTCCTTAAACACATACTCCCTTCGAATCATTTTAGATGTCTCATTTGAGTTTTCAGGGTTATTATGGGTGGTGTGGGGTCCATTAAAAAGGTGGTAGTTGGGTATTTTAATTGATTAAATTAATTGTAGAGGTGGTAGTTGGTTATTGGGAGTAGTAAAAGTGGGGGTATTTAAGTAAAAAAAGATAGTCAAAAAAGGAAATGAGATAATTGATGTGATTTTACCAAATAAAGAAATGAGACAACTAAAATGATTCGGAGGGAGTATTTGATTAAAAGACTTACAATTTCATATGTAAAACCATACGTAGACCAATCCATTTACATTAGGGTTCAATCGTCTACCACAGTCCACAGATGTGTTAGTACGATAAACAAGAAATGAATGAATAATTAAAAATGGAAATATATTAAGAACAAAAATTGAAATATAAAACATTATTAGAGTATATAACATATCTTGGGGCCTCAATCATAAACTTAAGCTATTGATTGAGTTAGTTCCATAACATGGTATCAAAAGCCAACGTGACAAGAGGTCACGGGTTCGAATCTCAACCACCTCTCATTTAAAGTGGAATATTTGGCGCCTATGCGCATCCACACTTCTAGGCTTCTAGCCCAATGGGCTCTCGTGTGAGGGGGCGTGTTAGAGTATATAACATATTTTGGGGCCTCAATCATAAGTTTAAGCTTTTGATTGAGTTGGTTAATCGACAAAAATAAGATCAACATCTAAATAACAAAAAATAAATAATCAAACAAAAATGCAAAATAAAATTTTTAAACTAATAAAGATAAAATTAATGTAAGACTATTCTAAAATAAAACTATAACATAATAAAATCAATGAAATATAACATAATTAAAAAAGCAGTAAAATAACTTAATTTAAAGGCATAAGAAAATTTGGTGACACTAACGGCCTGTTTGATAAGTGATATTAAACGATGGTAATAGGAATGCAAATTATAGTGTAATTTTAGCTGAAAAATCTCTTGCTAACTTAATGGTCATGCTTGTCCAACTTCAATCATCTCATTATCTTTATAATTTTCATTCCAGTGCATTATCATTGGGAGATGTGGTATTAGGCGGTAATGGAAATTTATAAATAACAAATCTTTTTTGTAATAGAAGTTTCATTACCATGGGAATGACATGAAACTTTTGATGTAATTTTACGCTATGAATCATTCCCATTATCGCCATTTAGTACCACTAATCAAACGGCCCGTAAGGGGTTTATACAGTTACCTAGTATCCTAAATAATTGATCATAAAATAGTTGTGAAAAATAAAACAAATATTCATCAGCTCGACTCATATACAGTCGTCTCAATATTAAGAAGTCACATACTTAAGACAACCAATTATAATGCCATATGCGGTCGTCTCAATATTAGGAAGCTGCATATGAGACAGTTCACTCTAACCACATGCTGCTTAAAAACGCTCATATGTAGCTAAAAATTTGTCACATTCAGCTTAAAACTAAACATATACAGTTTAAAAATTCATCACAACAAAAATTGAAAATGTGTACAACTAATAGATAAAAAAAATAATCACATACACCTTTAAATAATCATATAACTTAAAATCGGTCACATAGAGCTTTAAATTGACCACATAGTGCTTTATATTGACTTCTTTCACGCTTCTTTAATCAAATGAAAATAATGATCTATTAATGAAAAAATGATATAGTAATAATGATCACTTTTAATAATATGATCACATATGCCTTAAAAATGTACATGTAGATGATAAAATGAAACATATAGTGTAAACTTAAAACTATAAAACCAATCGCATATAGCTTAAAAATTAAAATCAATACAATTTGGACTTAAACTATTAATAAGACAGTCCTAAACAAGAATTTGTGAATATTGATCAGCTCAAATCTATATTTAGAGTTGTAACAATATATATGTAGAATTGTACTGGGCTTTTGAGAGCCGTCTTTACAAAAGACGGTCTCAAGTAAGAATTTGTGCAAACGTACAAGCCTAGTTTGGGAGTTTTTCCATCAAGTTAAAGAATCAATTCAAGACAAGAGCTGTTCCCACTTACTAAATGCGAACAGCCCGATTCTAAGGTTTGCAGCTTACACACTTAATTTTGGAATAAGTTTGATTTTAATCTTATTGTATGCTTTTTTTTGATAAATAATCTTATTTATTTCAAATTTTCGGAAATAAATGGGTTATGGCTAGAATTTGAAATCCTCTTAGAAATCCCTAGAAAGAGGAAAAACGGGGTTTGGGCTATCCCTAGATAGGACCTCATGCATTTGGAAAATTTGAAAAAAAAAAGACTATTTAATAAAAATAGACAAAAAGTAAGTTTTGGGCAAACTTTAATCCCAAAATAAGCGTGTTTGCCTTCAAAGCTAGGTTTGGTATATACTCATTGTTATTAACAGCGAAATAAGAAAACTAGTCAAAAAAATAGTCAAGTTTTTGTTCTTTGTTACTAACAGCGAACAAAGGCTTGACCTGCTTTAACCAGGTTTGCTTTTGTTCGATGTTAGTAACGATGAACAAATATGTGGACTTTTTTTTACCAAAGTCTCTATTCGATGTTACTAACAGCGAACAAATCCTTGATACATAAACTTCAGCAGATACATTATTTGCTGTTAATAACAGAGAGTATATACCAAACCTAGCTTAGGAGGCAAACACGTTTATTTTGGGATTAAAGTTTGGCCAATGCTTGATTTTTGACTATTATTATTAATTAGTCTTTTTTTTCAAATTTTTCATGCATTTCATACATACTCTATCCAAGGTTAGTAACTTGTAATATGAAATTTTGAAACAAGTAAGCAAAAAAAATATAAAAAAATTCATATAATAGCAAACTATGCAAAATAAATCTTAAAATAAGTAGTTTTTTTTCCCAAAGCTGTGGTTTGGGGCTGTTCACTGTTACTAACAGCGAACAAAAACCGGAGGTAAAAAAATTAAAGAGTTTGTTCTCTGTTACTAACAGGGGATAAAGACTTTGACTATTTTGACCTTCAGTCTTTGTTCGCTTTAGTAACAGCGAACAAATGCGTGCTAAAAACAGCAGATCTCCTGTTTGACTGGGTTAGCTATGTTCGCTGTTAGTTACAACGAGTAGACCCTTTGCTTTTTTGAACCCCTGCCTTTGTTCGCTATTACTAAGTGTGAACAGCCCCAAACCTCAAATCTGGGAAAAAATACTTATCTTGAAAAATAGTTCAAAAGTTCACTATAATATGATTTTTTTTTGTGTCTATTTTTGCTTATTTGTTTCAAATTGTCTAATTATTTTCCATAAGGATTTTGAACACCCCTGGTCACCACCATTACTATATCATCAATCATAAGTCATAAGATTAATATCAAGATTATGCGGATGTTCAAGATATATAATTGAGGGTCAAGAAGGAAAATTTAAGGTTATGTTACCTTAGGGCTTCAAAAAAACGCGCAACAAATTCTGTCGAAAAAAATAAAGTGAAAATTATTGCAAATTCAATAGTACAACAGTGTATCCTTACATCGAAAAATAAGTTTCCATATTCCGAACAATGTTGTTCAAAGACCAAATAAACCTTATAACTTTCTAAAAATAGATATACAATGTACACTAATAACTCTTCTGTTAATTTCCCAAAAGAGAAAAAATATTACAGAGATAGAGAAACAGGTAATGTACATATAATCTACAGAACATGTTATACAAACACCCATCAACCCCCGAAAAGGGAAAAGGACGAAACCCTCGCTAGTTCCCTCTTAAAGCTTGCAGTTGCAGGTCTTTTGTTTTACATACAAGGTAATACAATGCCGTAGGAAATCTATGACAGAAATACTGAGAGAATACCATTTTTGCAGATAATAGTATATCTATGCCTGGCAAGTATCAGGTGCTAGAATTTACGAGCAGGAATCTGGATAGACTGTTCAAAATGGTCGAGTTTATTGTCAGCCGGAAAGACTGTGCTCTAACTGTTAACCATTGAAGCTAAGGCGAACAGCCATCCGTCATATTCATGGTTACTGTCATAGTCATCTGATGTGTTTGAGATGCATGCACAATTGAATATTGGGCTGAACCCGAAATTACAACATGGATTTTGATCTGAAATGCTCCTGTAATATTACCATAGCACTGTTATTCAAGTAAAGATTTTACTTTCCAACATATTCTAACATGAAATCAGAAGGTCCATATCATAAGGGTGGGAATTTACTCTTCAGAAGCTCCTAGTATCGTTCAAAGGATCGTAATCATAAGCATCACCAGCCTTGACAAATCGGCCCTTCACACGCTTCCTCACATCAGCCCTGGCTTTGCGGGATGCATATCTAACTCTCTTCTCAAACCTAGTTTATTAAATAAGAAGAAAAACAGTCAGTAAATCAAACTACAGCAAACTGAGACAGCAATAAACGAAGAATTCAACGAGTACCCTGTGAGACTTTCTCCTGCCCACATAAAACTCACAAGATCCATGCTCCCCTGTTTCACTCAAATCTCTAACATCCTGATTATAAACACCCAGTATGACTGCAAACTAGAATCTACCCATTTACCAGGAACTAATCAGTAATCACTACTAATCGTATAACTTATGGCTGCTGCATTCTACTGTTTGAATATAAATTGCTGATTGGCTTGAGGCTGATTGAGCATAAATTGATATTTTAGCTCATGGTGGATTGAGTATAATAATTGATGGCTCAAGGCTGCATCTTGTTGCTGATTTTGTTCTAATTCTGCCACTTAGCTTATTCTTCTCTATTTCTTAGCTCGCTCTCTGTGTATGCAACTTAAAGTCCTTGTATATCTCCTCTTTCTAGCTTGAGCTCAACGTATATTGAAGCTGGTTTAATCTTACCATAAAACTCTGAGAACCTCCTAATGACTAGTCCTCAGTCTTGACTCAAATTTAGGCTCAAATCTATAAGGCTATAACAATAAGAATAGTTTAGTGGACTAGTGGTTTGGCAGAATTGACAAACAGAAAATTTTCCATAATGTAAAATCTCAAGTGCAATCGCAGTTGCTGCGGGGAGCCAGTGACGATTCCAAAACAATCAGTGTTTTACGGTTACCATGACCTATATTGCAGTTGCAATAACCTCAAAAACTATGACAATTAATGTGGTCGCGATGCAATGATCCCGTCACGCGGCCGATATTTAACACGATGATATTTTCTTCCGTATTGCTTTTTTCAAATAAATATTCTTACTTAACAAAGAAAAGATCTTACATCAAACCTGGGCAAACCTCCCAAAAGCCACTTTCATTTTTGTAAGCATCTGGATTTGGGTCCAAGGATCTAGAACTTAATCCTTTACTTGGGCTGGGAGATCTTCTCAAAATCTTCAAAAGGACGTACCATTAAATTTATGGCTACTATAGTGAAATGTGAGTGGGGATACTCAAAAGAGAGCTGCCACGGCAAAAGACATTGTTGACTCTACTCACAAAGCTTAGGAATAGGTGCGGCACCACAAAGGATAAATAATGGTACGCACGAAGGTCAAGAGAGACATTACATAGCAAAATAGGATTTTCACTGGTCCAAGTCAAACAATGAACATAAAGAAACTAACATTCCCCACAATCAAGGTAATCTCACTATCTCAGGTCCCAAACTCAACTCATTTATTGTTATTCACTCTCAATCATTGGTCAATGAGCATTACTCTTCTTGCTTTGATTCTTGCATTGAAGAAAATTCATTAAAGCCTAACGCCATAAATAAACCCTAGCAAGTTCCTTCAAACTAAGGTCACTAATCACTATGCACTTGGGATTGCGCTTCCTAGATATTCACCAGATATTTACACAGACTTGAGCGTCAGATGTGGTTCTCGGAGTAACTTTCGGCCATCTATCATGCACTACTTATGCAGACTAGTCATTTAGAGTGGTCTTACTGCAAAAAGGACTAGATAGAAAAAACAAGTCTCTCACCAGCATTACACTCATCAAACACGCTCTTAATCATCTCCTTAATCCTCTTACTTGACCAGTTTAGAGTAACCTTAATTGTTATCGGTCCCAAACAAGAACAATTAGCATCAGAGAGTGGCTTCTGGGGGGTTTTGTGAGGTTTTCCCGGATGTGATGTAAGATTTTTGATTTAGTACGTAAAAATTTTACTTTCATATTTTTTGGCGGGAAAAGATCAACTAAAAGTGTGACCGATACTAAAATAAAGAGTAAAGTTCTCCTGTATGTGTCTTAAAGAGTACAAGTAATGCATAACACAGAGGCCTAAATAAACGATGGTAAGGCTGAAGCAAATACATAGCTGTCATGGTTTCATTTCAGAAAGCATGTAACAGAATAGATTATCAAGGAAAGACAGCTGAAACTCAGTCTACACCAACACTTTCTTTATTTGATGAGTCTTGTAAAGCTGAAACTCAGTCTACACTAACACTTTCTTATGTAAAATATTTTCCAAACAAGACAAATGCTAACATATTAACGATGCGTATGTATTAATTAAAAAATGCAACAAAGAAATTTATTTATGTCCCGAAGGATGACATAAGGAAAACAAACAAAATTAATTTTCTCCAAAAACTTACTTTCTGGTCTTCTTCTTTTCCTTATATCGCATAACAGCTTCAGTTCGAATAGTGGATTGGTTAGAACTTTCAGGACCTTGAGGGCACCAGGGTGGCTCTCCAAGTAAAAGCAATGAAGACGCTCCACAGTCCTGATAATCCCCACCACTACTCTCTCCAGTGAGGCCAGAAAAGGAGAGACCAGAATGGGCTTGCTTTGACGCAAAGCCAATGTTTGGTTCAGTTTTCACACTCATGATTGAGTCAGCAGATGCTGCATTGCTGCATGCTGGCTGCATTTGACCAGTAATTCCAGCCGATGCCCCCTGCATTATACCAAAATATCATCACCATCACCACTATTAAGAACAAATGGACTCCCAGCTCAATAATAGAGAACATGCTACTTATTGGAGAACTTTGGATTTAGGATTCTTTATGAATTAAAGCTTTACATAACAGAACACAAATTTCAATGAACTGAATTAATAACAATTCTCAAGATTTTCAGTACTTGCAAAAGCAAATCATATGTCCCTTATTTTGATCGAAAGATATATAGTTCTTTGGTATTGAATAATAGACTATTAAGATGACTCATTAAATTATGAACGAATGATATTTGTCATCAAGATTCTATCAGAAAAAACCTCTTTGTTATCACTAACAAGGGTAAGGTTGTATACATCCGACCCCTTCTTAAACCCGCTTAAGTGGGAGCCACTTTACCCTTTAAACAACTAAGATTGACCCTTAAAATCAAATACGATCCACAACTTCACATAAATAGGAAGCTGATGTAATTTTACTAGTTATTTTACTACATTAAATTATAATCCAAAACCAAAGATTTAAAATACGAATGACACCCCTTAAGTACCAATTTTTTGTTTTGGTGAAATGCTTATTGAGAATAAACCCATTGATTTTCTTCTTTCCCAACACCCATAATTGGGTGCTAAAAATCCGTAATTGAAGGTAAAAAAATTGAAGTTAACCACAAGCTTGTAATTAGAGAGCATTGCCAAGGGAAGTGCCTTTTTTGTTACAAGTTAACATTGTTAAATTTTTTTCTTATTTTAATCCACTGTATGCAAGTTAAGATTGGCATCAACTTTCTTGATAGCCAATCAAGACATAATTTTAGTGGCGCAATGAGAAAGCAAGATATTTGGATACAACTTGCTTCTTTATTATCTTTAAAAGTGACTGTATTATCTAGAATTCTTCATTGGATTGGAGTTTTGATCCTTGGTTAAGAGTGATAGGTAAATTTAAGAGCCAAATAAGTGTATTTCCCATTACATAGGTCTAATGTGCCTACTGTTTATTAGTTCTCATACTGCATGGTCAAAAAGAGAAGTTTGCAAGCTTATTCAATTCTATTTCAGCACATCAGTTTTTTTCCTATGTAGTGGAAGTTAATAGCAGTCCATTAGCCCATGTGCCTCTAAGTGGCTCCTATCTATATTGTAGAAGTAAAAACTAAAACCTTTCCGCTAGGTCTAAAACTTTAGAATAGTTTCTGATATTGCTGCTAGAGACAAATGTTGGGGATTCCTCATACAAGTACAAAGAGTGAGCATTTTATGGGATACATTGATTCATCTTGGTTAAGCTAGGTGCCACTCTATAGAAGCTTTTCAAGGTTTCGGAACAGAAGATGCTATAAGATTGGTACGCCCAGTTCTCAAACTGATTTCCATATGAATACCTTGTGCTGACATCCTCAAGGGTTTTGTAAAACTATACATGCTTTCTAATAGTTCTTTATTGGGGTAAGAAAAGATTCAGTGTAGTTAGTGTTACATCAAAGTGTTCCCCTCTTCCTTAAATAACATAATAAGAGGAAAGAACTTTACTTGAAGGGAAAACATATATCAGAGAATCTATCTTCTAATAAGTACATATGCAAAGATACAGTATTGGTCACGATATCAATTATGGACAAGATGATACATTAACAGAGACTATGTGGTTGTCGTACCGCCTATTATTTGCCTAAACCAAGATATATCAATTGAAGCAGCCTAAAACATGGATTTTTTACATCTTTATGATGTAAGTAATGTTGGTTCGATAAATTTCAAAACCTTTAAGATTTGGCCTATACCATATGAAACGGCCATAACTTTGCACTACAAGTAGACAAAGGATGCAGGTTTTCTAGAAACCAACATAATTTTGGAGATACGCTTTGAGTGAAACCATAATCATAGATTCATATCTCCGAGTATCAAATATCTTGAGTGGAAAAGAGTCCAAACATAAAGAATCAGGCGGGAAAAATATTACTAGAATATACACCGAAACATTAAGCCTACCAGCCAAAACAATGCCGGATAGTATTGGAAAACAGTTGATGCTAATAAGGTGCAAACGGCAAACCAATGTAGTCCTAACCCTTAATAAGCCATTGAGCTTTTGCTCTATCTTTTGTAGTCTAACCTTCTTCATATAGCCAAAAAGGAACAGAGTAACAAATAAATAATTTTGAAGCTAGCAAGGTCTAAATCAATGTAATCCTAGCCACTAATAACTAATAAGCTAACGAGCCTCATATATATTCTTATCAGCCTAAGCTTCTTCATAAAACCAATAATTAAAAAGAAATGAAAAAAGAGATAAATCTAAAGCTAGTAAGGACAAAGATCTAAAATAATGTAGACCTGGCCATTAATAAGCTAATGAGCTTAAAATTTCTCTTTTTCAGCCTAACTTAACATAGTTAGATTAACATGATCTTTTTTAAAAAAATTGCGTGATTGGTAAGAAATTCTCAAGTTCGCAATATACTGAGTTAATGGATAGAGTTGGATTAGAACATAAAAGATACTAAGAAAAATTGAGGTCCAACTAGAAACAAACCTCAGCACCCAATCCACCCTGGCAATTAGAATCAGCTATACGCATGTCATGTCTTGAAAACAAGCTGTTAATTCCACCATTCTCAAGCAATTGTTCTGAGTGAGTAAGAGTAACACCAAAGAGCTCGTCATAGTTCTCAAAATTTATGTCAACTTCATCCATGTCCATGTCTGCAAACAGGTCATCTTCGGAAGTTGCAACAACTCTATAAGAGGAATAAAACATCTGCACATAAGACAAAAAAGATTGTCAAATGCAACCCAGAAAAAACCTCCAAATATAGTTCAATAAATCTGATCCAGAAAAGCCCCTGGAAGAGGGAAAAACGAATAACTAAAGGAAACTAATATAACAGAATACTTTGATGATATTAACTAATATAACAGGTTGAGATGGCAATATACTTGTCCTTAACAAACAGCTTTACCATAAGTATCTCGATGGTTCAGAGTGCCAATGTGTTATATTTCATATACCTGATACGCTAAATATTCGCACTTCATCAGAAACTTACAAGTGATCAGTAATTTCACAGCTACAATTTTAATGATTGAAAGCAGTTTTGGACAAAATATGTGGGCACTAGAGGGGAACACAACGGTGAATCTAATCATTATATGTTTTTTTATGAGGAATACAACAGTTTTCTAAATATCAATTTTTTTTTAACTTGTTCCTTCACAGATTTTACTTAGGTTGTACCAGGAAATTCTTTAGTAGAATAGCAGGCTTCAGCATGATTGATGTACTGTTCTTTTTATGAAAACCATTCTCACAGAAGACTTCTGATACTGCAATAGATAAATACTTCATTGTTTAGAGGTTTTATAAATTTTGATTCATCAATATGATACTTCGAATATCTAAAGGATTCTTAAACAAGTTCGGACCAGAAATGGATGCTGCTGCATCAAGAAAGCAATAGACAAGGAAAGAAGCCACAACAGGACACTTAGCGAGACCGTAACTAAACAATTTTCCTATCCAAATGACTAATCCAAAAAATGCTGATTACCTGAGAGGATTCTGTACACCCAGGTTGGTCTGGACATTCACGCGAACGGAGTTCAGGACTAGATGCACGTCCACGCCAAACAATTGATTCATTGAGATCATTCCCATCAGCAACTGCAGCTTGATTGTCATTTTTATCAACATGATCCATGCAGTTCTTTGTACCATTCTCCGAAATACTCAATAAACCCAATCCTTCTTGACAAGTAGAATTATCTGATGAAGGCAGAGGAATATCTAAGATGAATGACCAGATTTTGGAAAGCTCTGATGCAGAAGGGCAGCCAGTATAATAATCTATACTTTGCTGCTTATGAAATGAAGTTTTCTCATCATGACCGTCCCAATTACATTTCTGGCATAGAGATACTGCTTCATCAATACATCTAACTAAAGCAGGCTGGGCATTACATCTTTCACAAACAAGAGTCCGAGAATGTCGCTTCGAAAGGGCATTAGCAGAGTGAACATTTCGATCACAGGACAAGCACAAAAAAGCTGTATCAGATCGGCAGTACACCATTGACCTGTGTTCCCCACAATAGTCACATAAATATCCCATTATTTCTAAGGAAGTTCAAAATTCTTATTCAAATCACGGGCCAGTTTGCCACCCACAACTTATTTTTCACAGGAGCACGTAGGTGAATACCTGTTCATAAGGAAACAAAATTAGAGAAGAGAAATGTAAACATCACTGAATAAATTCCAATTTTTATGCGTCAATAATTCCAGATAAAGTGCAATAGGGGACAAGGTAAACCTGAATAATACCCAGGAAAATTATCGATACCATTTTAATGCGTCAATAATACCTTGTTCTTATCAAGCTAATTACCTTTATATTAGGAGCAAGCTAACTACCTAATACACAAGGAAATTCAGTGTAGTTATCAACAAGAAAGCACAAAGACGGATCAAACATATAGTTATAGTTAAGGCCCTTGGGTCCAGTGCAGTCAGGCATGTTGCACATACCCAAAACCTCCACGGATCTGGATGCATACACATTTGCTTATAAGGTAGTGCATTTTACAAGTACTTCCCTTGACAGCCCTCAAACAAAAAAGAGAGTAAGCAACATTAAAATTTTTACTGAACTGATACCTCTTGTTCCTACTAATTACAAACTTATATGCCATGTTTGGAAACAATGATTTCACTTGAAAATTTGGAATTGGCTCAAATTTATTGTTCAGCAAATTTAAAATTTTCAATTTTGAATTTGGATCAAATTCCACCATCTTTTTAAAAAGTAGTTAAAGTTGAGAATTTGAGAATGACTACCAAACCTTGTCATTCTCAAATTCTTCATTTATGATTTCATAATTGAAATCCATAATTTGAAATGAAATACTTGTTCCCAAACACTACATTAATCAATTTCTGCAATCAAGATCAAAATTAAAAACCTAAGTAGTTGTGTTATGGGCTATTTGAGGATTCAAACATGGATAACTATGCACTTACCTCAATTTTGATGCTTTCCATTTAATTATCCCATTAGGGTCAAGATCCATACCATGAAGAAAGCTCAGAAAGAGAAAAGTAGGTTGAAAGGATAGGCCACAGAACTCCTTCATATACACCCTAAACTACTATTTAGTCAAAAGACCATAAAAAAATTCAAAGAAAATGTTGCAAATTAATTAAGAAAATTAATAACTACGTCCTGAAATACACTTTCGCAAGTTACAGTATTGGAATAAACTAACACCGACAATAAAACTCATTGAAAACTACCAATACCGAACCATAACCAGTACATTAATTTAATAGCAACTCAAATAATCAGGTTGATTTCAACAATCATAAGTTGAAACACTAATTAAGGGTTTGATTCCAACTGCTTATAACAACAATCAATTTCTCTGGAAATGTTCTATCCTTATCCCGGATCAAAAACAAATATAAGATTGATTTCATATTCTAATAAAAGAAACGATGAACAAGAAAACATGGAATTCCATCACACACACAAAAAGATGATGATTTTTTAGGTAAAGTACGCAAAATCAAAAGCGAAAAAAAAGACTAAAAACAAAGAAGAAAAATCAAAAGAAGAAGATGAAGAAGAATCAAGTAAAGTCAAAATCAAAGAACAGAAAAATTACCAGGAATCTAGGAAGAAATCTGTTGATAGAAAAAGCAATAAAAAAGGGACGACTGCAGAGTCCAGAGGCTGTGCTCTCTTTTCTATCTACTTGATGAATTAATTGTACTGTCTTGCTTGTGTGTGGGTCACAACAGCTTAAATTTCGCAATTATAAATTTAAAATAATTAAAATTGAGACTTATTTTAATAAAATAAAGTATTTCAAAAAGATATTTTTTTTATAAAGGATCATTTACCAAGTACAGTCTTTGCCGCAAACTTTGCTTTTTTACTAATTACAGCTTCCAACCTAACAAACATGACATCAAGACAGCCAAAACACCCCATTTTTTACCTTTGTTTTGGCTGTTTTGGCTGTCTCGATGTCATGTTTGTTAAGTTGAAGGCTGTAGTCGGGTAAAAAAACAAAGTTTGCGGCTGTTTATTTGAAATTGAGTAAACTTAGAGGTTGTACTTCCTCCGTTCCATAATACTTGCTACATATTCCATTTTGGGAAATTTCTTATTACTTGCTACATTTCCTTATTTGGTAACAAACCAATCATTTAAAGTTATACCTACTCCTACCTTTATCCTACTCTATATCTAATTACTCCTATTTTTCTTTTTCATTTTTCAACAAAATAATATTAAAAAATTTCAAAAAGCAACTTTTCACCTATTGCTCATCATTGCACAGTTACTCCTTAATATTTTTGCCCATGCAACGGTAGCAACTAAATAAGAACGGAGGAAGTATTTGATAAATGATCCTTTTATAAAAGAATAATTTATGAATTACAGCATTAAAGTTTAGCACTTTTGCAAATAATAGCATTAATATTTATTTTTTGCGAATTACAGCCACCAAAATATCAAAGTTTACAATGGTTGTAATTCGTAAAAAATTAAAATTGTAGTTCCAGAAAATATTAAATTTTATAACTGTAATTTGAAAATTATTTTTTACTTCTATAAAAATAAAAAAGTAGGGTGGGAAAAGAAATTCTGACAAAAAGTGATAAAAAGTGTAGAAAAGGTGGGGCCAACGAGTTAATGCGACCAAAAGTGTTAGGGCCCGACCCGTATGCCGCATTAATGCTTCAGTTTTGGCAACCTGTTTTTTGCCAACTCATCATTTTTATGAAAGTTCAACTCATACCTCATGGTCGGCAAATCTTCAATGACTTTATTTACTGTTAAAGACTACCTGGTCAAACGTTAAACATGTCGGTCAGCTGACGAAATAGAGTAATAGGTAGTCTTTTGCAAAGAAATGTATTATGTAAGGTGGTTTTTTGCAAAAAAAACTTATATATGGTAGTTTTTTAAAAAAGAGTGTATAGATTAGGTGGTTTTATATAATTTTTCCAATAATAAATAATGCTTTGAGTTGTCCTTACATTTGTCATTAATGTGGGATAAATTAATTTGTATCATTATAACTATTTATGAATTATACACCAAGTTTTTTTATTGATGCACTTCAATCTATTACTAGACTAGAGTTTTGTAACATGCTTATTGGTTTATAATTGATCTTGTTAATTTGTTTTCAAGGTTCTTTATAATGTTGCAATACTGGAAAACAGTTTTCCAAAAATTCACCATTTGATGAATTTAATAAGTTATAAATTTGCTGAAATTATTCGACAAATTAGTAATAATTTGATAAAGTAAAATTAATCGTAATTTTTCTAGAGTTTTGACTTGTTTTCAATTAAAAATTGGTTTGATTTACAACAATTTGGTTAAACATCGATTTGGTTTACAACATTTCTTGACTAAAAATTGTTTCAGTTTAAGTCATTTTAGTCGGATCCAGTTAGGTTTTGTGCACAATTCGAGTTGAATATGACTTGGCTCGGTCACTATTAGGTACATGTAATCTCTATAATTAGTTATGTGTCAGTCAATAGTTTAAAACGAGTATTGACTGACATATAACTAATTATAAATCCATATATAGCGGTGGTAAATATATCCACTTTATAGTGATTGATCTCTAGTGTTATAATATCCTTATCACAACGAGATTGAATGATGTCAACATATAAAGCATCATTTCATAAAGAGGAATACTATGTTATCACAAAATAATGGTAACTTTTATGTAACAGATTCCCTATCATTATCCCTAAAGTCTTGGATCCTTATCTTCGTACCAATGAGTAAATCCATTGCATTCAAGATGTCTAGTGCCTTACATTGCAAAGCTCGACAAAGTTTATTGGTGAAACTCATAAGCTCTTCCATCATTACAATATAGAGATTAAATCAAATGGAACAACTTTTTTTAGAGCATAATTAGCATCTCCTCGTTGAGCGTATGAGAGAATGCGACTAGTGGCTATTTTTTCAAGGACTAAACGGGTTGCATTAAACATCTTTAACAAAATGCAAATTGAGTTGTAATGGCAACTTCATTTAGTATCTACAGGACGTTGCAAGGTGCTAATTTGGTATAAATCTTGAGCCTGCAACAATTTCTTCAATTTCAATTAATCACTCAAATTTAGCTAATTGACTTTCTTGTAGTTCATCATGACACTTGGAAGAAAAACTAAGAGCATTCTAGATGAATATTAATTCCTTAAAGGGCAATAAGAGCCAATTGCAATTGATATACTTGACAAAGTACTTAAAATACATTGGGGGTGTCGTTTATAAATGTGCTTGCAAATCATTCCATTCACCTCGCATATTACTAGCACCATCATAATTTATACCCCTGACCTCAAAGATTTGCAACACTCAACTCATGGTTAGATAAATCGTAAAAATACATTCATGGAGAGTTTGAGGTTGTGTCTTTAACTTGTATTAACTCCAAAAAGCATTCTTAAATAAATTTATCTTTATCAATAAATCTTATGACAATAGCCATCTATTCATTTTTTTGATGTATCCCAACGTCATCAATTATCAAATTTTGAATCACCATTGTGGCGAATTCAGGGTTTGATCAAAGTCCGGGCACCAACGAATGGACGAAATTTTGATATTTCGATAAAATGAGTTGTAAAAGCGCAATAATTCCAAGAGTCCGAGACAAATCCAAATTAATATAAAAAGGTAACGAACAAATCACAAACGTTCAAATTTAAAATGAAAGCATAGACCAACAAAATGAAAGCTATGTTACTTGGACTTGGGTATAGGTATCGTATACGGGTGTGGATCGTAGGATCCGGTACAATAATTTAAATTTCAAAAATACATGAGCATTGTCTTATTATTGAATATGAGTACGGAGACACTGCAAAATATTAAAAAAAAATCTCATATAGCATAAATATACTAAAATTGCGTAAAATATAAAGAATCAATTAAATTAAAATTCTTCATAATACACATTTTCAAGATAAATAAAAAAACAAATGTTTCACTGAATGTTAAACAAAACCTTAATATAATCTTTAAAGAACAAACAATGAAAATTTTAAAAGTAAAAAAAAAAATTACATAAAGAAGCTTTTAAAGTCTAAGTAGTGAGTACTAGAAGTGTAGTATATCTGTACAAGTATATGTTCAATATAAGTACATGTTTCTAAAAAATAATGATAAAAAAGTAAAAAGTAGACAAAGTAAAAACCAAAGTAAAAAGGTCTTCTTTAAAATGTTTCTATTCATCTTCTTCATTCACCTCAAAGCTGCAACTAAGCTATAATGCCGGAAGGAAGAATTTCTGAATTGATTTTTTTTAAATTGTCCCCGGGCACGTGCCATGGGATGCCCATACATAGATCCGCCACTGTAATTCACCAAGCTCCTTATGAATTTCATTTCTTACTTTTTTGAGCAAATTCGTGCAAAATTTTCTTCTTAATAGATGAAGATATATATTTAGCATAACGTGAAACGTTTTCAGGCACAAATTTTCCATAATTTACATCATGTGAGGTAAAAAGTTTCAACAAATCCAGAAAATTGCCATGATTTTATAAGTTTGAACTCTCATTATGCCCCCTAAATGCGCACTTTGAAAAGTTATCTATTTCACAATTTTGATTGAAGCACTTAATCGTGTACGTTCACAATTTGTTTTTAGAGTTAAATTTTCAAAATCAGTATCTATGTGACTTTTAGGATTCTTGAAATTAAGCCAACATTGAACAAAATATACATGAACCTAATTAATATCATTTTCTATGTGAGTTTTAAATGCACATTGTTATCCTTTTACTCTTTTCCAACTTCTTAAATCTTGTCCTGTAAAAGCATCATTTTCAATTTTTCCTAATGGTTTCTTTCCAAAAAGAAAGCACAGGAATCAATATACAGCATTTGTGGTATTTGAATACGCTAAGCAATTATGTGCCTTGAGCAGTTGAGCTTGAAATTATCGTACATGACCATCTTTTTCAATTGTACTTCTCGTTGTTTATCTGGAGGAAAACTAGAAATTGACTTAGGTGAGTAATGCTGGATCAGGCACAAATAAATTGTTATTGGGAACTTGGTTTGCAATAATAGGAACACACTAAGTAGTTCATTCTGAGTTTGATCTATTAAAATACTAGGTTGATCATCAAATATACAAGGTTGGTCATGGATAACATAATTAGATATCCCATGTCTTTCATCAATAGGAGGACAAGTACGTTTTGCTTTAGAAATTATAAATTAAGCAATAATGTTTCTTTTTATAATTTAACTTGATATATAAATACAATATAAACTATCAAAATAACAATAAATCTTAATATGTTCAATTTCTATTTCTAGATGTATAAGATTGAGTTAATTATTATTCTTAAACTTATATATAATAACTTTAATGTGAAAATCAACAATTAATAAATAAATTAGACATTAATTGAAATTGATCTACATCTTCTCTAATACATGCCTATACTTAATTAATTTTGCAAATAAAATAAACGCACTTCATGGTAAATAAAAGAGGACACGAAACTGAATTCTGAACATTAGAAACAAAAAGTAACATGACAACATGTCAACATTGTTGAAATTTGCATATTGAAGGATAAACACAAAAGCCAAATTATGATAAAAAAAACCACGGTACATAAAACATCCAGTTAGTCTCTTGAGAGACCGTCTTTTTGAGAGACGTCTCTCAAGCCCAACCCATTAAAGCATAATTAAACTAAAAAAATGAAAATAGGTTCACCAAATTAGATATGGTCTCTTAGGGTGTGTTTGGATTGAAGGAAATGGAAGGAAAGGAAGGGGAGGGATTTGGAGGGAGAGAAGGGATTAGGAGGGAAGGGATTTGGAAGGAAAATTTGGACAAATTTTATTAAGAAGACAATCTCTCCTAAAGATGAAAGATTTGGAAGGAAAACATTTTCATTCCTTTTCCCTTCCCTTTCCTTCTAAACAAACAATATACACTTTCCCTCCTTATCCCTCACTTTCCTTTCCCTTCCTTTCTTTCCCCTTTCCTTCCTTTCTTTTCTCTCCTAATTTGCTATCCAAACATAGTGTTAAAGAGACCGTCTTTCACAAGAATTTGTGGCATCAAGAAAAAAAAGGAGTCAAATTAGTCGAAGTTGATCCAAGTTTTTCTAGTATTTTCAAATTGAGACATTTTGGATTACAAGTCAAGCTTCTTTGGTTATGAATTATCGGTCAATTTTAAGTTGGGCTAAAATTCAGCAGGTATATATATATGGATTAATATTTTATTTCTCTAGTTTATCATGTGTGCCAAAAAGGTGATAAAAGCATTAACAAACATAAAGTACAAATTCTCAAATTAGAGTATAACAATCTCATGATGAGAATATTTATAATGGTTGACCTAATATATACTTACAATTTTAATGTTAATCATTTATAATCATAAAATGATTAATTATAATCCTAAAATGGTCAAGTAATCACTTATAATTTTAATAAAGTGGTCACTTTTATAAAGTGATCATTTATAACCTTAAAATGATCACAATGATCACTTACAACCTTAATATAATGACTTATAATTTTAAGAGATCACTTTTAATGGCATTAATTTGGTCATTTATAACCATAGAGGGATCAATAAAAATAGAAAGAATTGAGGAGTAAAGAAAAAGAGATTTGAAAAGATGGAAAACAAGGGATATTTTATATAATAACAATATACTTTTATGAAACGCTAATAGTAACAAATCTATAAAAATTCCACTTAATAGCATTGTATTGTTGTCATAAATTTACAGAAACGTTAATGGGTTAAAAACATATTGACTTTTGAGTTGTGAAATTTCTTAAGAATATTCTATATGGTAGTAACATACTTTTATGAAATTTTAGTGATAACAAATCTTAATTATAAAATCAACTGTAGCATTAAGGAAAGAAGACAAGGGCAAATAAGATATTTCACAACTTAACAACCAATTAAACGTTTTTAGCACATTAATGTTACTCTAGCTTTACGTAAAACATTACAATGTTATTCTGTATAATTTTTTTAAAAAAAATTTGCTGCCACTAACATTTCATTAAAGTACGTTAATTACCGCGTAAAATATCCCAAAATCTTGTTTAATTAACCGAATAAGAAGATGAATTTGAAAAGGAGGGGTTAGGAGGGAAGAGACAAACAAACTTTAATACAATGTCTCCTAATCAAAAGATGTAGCTCTGGTTTTCCCTTACCCTTTCCTTTCTTGTTTTCTTTTTTTCTTCAAATTTGTTATCCACAGATATGTAAAATACACCAAGCATTAAAATAGAGTAAAGTGATTTAAAAAATAATAAAAAATAGCAAAATCATACTCCCTTCATTTCCGTTCTTCTCGTTTAGAATATTCAGTGGAGAAAAAAATTTGATTAAAACTTTTAAGACATATAAATGATAAATATATCTATGTCAGATCTCGTTAGATACGCCTTAATATATACTTTTTTTATTATATATCTTTTATAATTATTTTTTTTTGATCAACTTTTATAATTATTTAAAATACGTATTTAGAAATAAAATAATTTGTGAATTACAGCCTTAAAGTTTATTACTTTTACGAATTACAGCCATAATGTTTATTTTTTGTGAATTACAGCCACCAAAGCATCAAAGTTTACAGGTTTAAGCCAAAAACACAATTTCCGACCACTTAACCTAAAATTCCGACCACCAAAATGGTCGGAATTCTGTGTTTTGGCTTGAACTTGTAAACTTGGATACTTTGGTGGCTGTAATTTGCAAAAAATAAACATTAAAATTGTAATTCGCACAAATGATAAACTTTAACACTGTAATTCACAATTTTCTTAGAAATATTAATATTCAAAATTTACTTTGAAAATTGTTTGAAAATTGTATAAAGAAAATAAATGGAAGAACATTTGAAAACGAAGGAGTATCTCCCAAAGTAGTGAGTGATGAACCCCTAATTTTAGATTCTTGCATTTGCCAAACCCCTAATTTTGAGTAGTAAGTAGTGAGTGATGAACTTGAAGTGTTAGTATCTCCCAAAGTCCCAATCCAAGTAAAACAGCAAGAAATCCTGCAACTAATTGTCGATTTTCCGACATGGAGAGCAGCGACGAAGACGAAGATTTCTCATACCATGAAGGCATAATCCCACAATCTAAGATCAATTCTCTTTACCAATCCAACACTGAAAAGGTTTTTTCTCTTTTTCAATTAAGTTTTATTCTCTTGTCTCTGATTCAATTGCTTTGTTGTTTCTACTCTCAATTCAATTTAGTTCTTTTCTTGGGTTTTTCTAGTTCACTTTTTTAGCTTCAAGATGGATTTTCATGCTCATTTGGTTTGTATTGAACTGGTTCAGAACATGCATTAGGGCTTATTTTGAACAACACAACTATACTTTACTTTATATGGGCTAGAAATGGCGTAAATGTTCCTATTTGCAAGACTGTATGAGCTTGAACTTCCCTTTTGATTTTGTTATGGGTGTTGTGGATCGGGATGGTTGAGGTGCTCTATTGTGAAAACCCTTGTTTGAGTGGAAAAGGCATTGTTGTAGAAGATGGTCTCACCGAGAGACGTGTCTTATACGTGGGATTAAATAGTCCATTTATACATATTATGAAGAATATGAGCTAGGTCGTATCAGTGAGAGACGTCTCTCACAAGAGTAGCTCCAGAAAAGAAACCGATGTTTCTACTGGTTTTAGGGTTTCAAGATTAGTGAAAGATAGCATAATAATGATTTTGCTTGAACAAAACAAGAGTAGGAGAGAATTTAATGGCGTATCTATATTTCATTGTATACAGCTTTATATTCAAATGTGGGTTTTATTACCTTCTTTTGAGACTTGAATTTAAGTATCACGCTGGTTTTTCCGCAAGGATGACTGTATAAAGCCATTTTCTGTGCCTCTTGATTGGCTTTCTCTTTTTTAAATAATCCCATTTTGCGTTTGTTCTTTTAAGATTTTGAATACTTTGACTATGTTTCCATCTTCATATGGGTTCATAACTTTTTGGAAGAATTATTGAGTTCTTGTGAGTATCAGCAGTTGCGTAATTGATTTGCATTTATCATGATGTTGAAAAATCAGGAAAATCAATGTAATGTGATGATAGGGTGTAGAGTACAGTGCAATAATGCCATAGAGTTAATTAGGGAGTAGTGGTTTTCTATTCAATTTTGCATGAATTCAAATTGTTATCAATTGTGTACAAGACAAAAGAACACGGGTTTGGGCCTTAACCTAAAGAGATTATCTTTGGAAAAGAGAGAGAAATATTAGGAAAGGTTTCTTTGACTTGAATTTGTTTGCTTATCATTTGAATATTTGATGAGGTGTTGTGCTCTCCCTTGGCCGGTTATCTCTTATTGCCTAGTTGGATAAAAAGTTTCAGTTGCACTACATAACTTTATTGGAGCTTATTTTCTTTGTTACACTACACAATGGAAGATAGATATCTCTTTTAGTATATTACATAAATGTTAATGAAACTATAATGAAATTGTAGAGTTTATTGATGTAATGGGAGGAAACAAGTTATACAAGCTTTCGAGAGGCTTGCACTCTCCTAGGACATGGGTATAAAATTCACTCTAAAAATCAAATACAATTTCTTGATACCTTTTCCATTTCCATCTATCTTATTTATTTATTTATTTATTTATTTTTTGAATATATCTATCTTATTTATACTAATTAGCACTATAACCATCTAATGCTAAAATATCCATGATACCCTCTATCTAATACATCACACAATCTTTTTGATAATCATGCATTTTGTTTCTACCATCTTTATGCCCTCTTGTAGAGCTACAAGCTCTTCGATATTAAACTTGAATGGTTGATTCCAATTGAAGGGCATCCATGTGTTCTTTGATTCTAGTCTACATAAACCCTTATCTCATAGGTAGGTTATTTTATTGGTGTATGCTAATAAAGGGAATCTTGTATTTTCTTGGTGTTGTTGGCTCAAAATATTGCGAATATTTCCCTTTGAAGAAATTTTGAATAAGTTCATCCTCTTATGTCACAGGTTGGGTATATTTAATTGGTTGAAATTCCCTTTTCCAAATGTTGCTCTTGCTTCTCATCTTACAGTTTGCTTGGACCTCAATCCCCTTGAAAATTTTGATTCCTTGGAATTAACCAAATAAAGTTTTGTCTAGTTGGCCATTAGAAGTTGAAGCACTGGAAATGTAACGTACAACTGTACAAGGAAAATTACAATTCTCATGTTACATGGGAAATAACGTACCAAGGGGGTTTGCAAGTTCCTTGTCATTTCTAAGGAAATATAAATTCCAATGGGTTACCACTTACCACACATACTAAGGCTATTTCCCAGAAAATTGACAAGGGACATAAGTTCTTTGAAATGCAACTTCATATGAGAATTTATGTGTAAACCAAACAAGCACTTAGAAAAGACTTCAATTGTTGAAACAATGGGTAATATTGGAACTTTGGGAAACCTTTTTTAGAGGTTAAAGGCCTAATGTAATTGTCTTATGTAGTCATGCTTTTGGCCATTTTGGCTATATTATTTGCACTCATTTTTTTTGAAATCATGTGCCTTAACTAGAATTTATGCCATTAAAGATCTTGACTTACTACTTTTTTTTTCCTTTTAAATAACGAGTTGCGTTATCATTGTTGCATATGAATTGCCAAAGGGAATCAGAAAGCTATGTTGTGAGCTGCTGGATCTGAAGGATTCAGTGGAGAATTTATGTGGAAATACAAGGGCAAAATACTTGGCCTTCCTAAGGTATTATTGAACCAATTTCAAATATCGTTTTACATCAATCAATATGTTTTATAGAAACTTTGTACTTTTGTACTCACTTCTCAAATGTTAAATTGCATATATGACAATAGGTAACTACATGAGTTGATGATGTAGTTAGAAACTTGCTGATTGAAAGTGCTCTTTTTTTTTAAAAAAAATGGATGGATATTATGGATCGTGACTTGTCTCTTGTGGAACTCCTTAGGATCTTTTTTCTTCATGTTGAAACTTCTGAAGAGGTATATGTGGCTTACATATTAGGTTGGATTCTATCATTCAGCGAGCCACATCAACCTTTTCAATACTTTTTCCTTGGGTCTTGCTTAGTATCCCTCACTCACAGAGATATTTAGGACTATAATTGACACCTAATAAAATTTCAATGATAATGTGGTTGGTCTTAGTATGACGGATGTGGTCAGTTTAGTCAATTGATCTACGAGTGCAACATCCTTGGAATGAGGGATGAGCTCTAATCTAATATATTGATCTAGTTGCTTATTGGCTTAGTGAGAGCGATACTATTTTGAAGCCTAGTTTATAGATTCATAATATGGCTAGCGAATCAAAAGCTCTATAGTCATCACAGGAAAGATGTTGCAACAACCCCATCAATAATAAGTATTGGAAACCTTAGGATTAAAATTTGGTTGTAAGGTTTCCTTAACCGGTCCCCACTAACGCACCCTCAAATGTAGAGGTTTTTGGTTATAAAATAGCTTCAATTTCCCAGTATGTTGTGTGATTGCTGTTAATGCGACATATTTTGCAGTTGTTTTGGTTTGTATTTAGATTGCTGTTAATCACGATTTCGTAACAATTTGGTCTCAATGCGGTGATGCAATCAATATTTTGCTCTATGGACTTGCTCTATGGACTCATAGGAATTGACTATTTTGATTTCCCATCTTTTTTGTGATTAGTGACAATAGGTGTTAAACAATGTTGGACAAAACTTATTCATGACTGATGTCTTTTAAATGCATTAGATGTTTCCTTTCAAGAGAAAACCCTCACCTGTGTCATCAAATAGATTAAACTAAGCTTGAAAACATTTTTTTAAAACAAGACAGCCCATTGTGAGAACTAAAATCACTATTAGGCTAGAACCTTTATATGTGAATCAACCTCAAAATATTAACGGTTGAGCTTAAGTGACAAACCTAATGGTATAAAGTACATAACCTTTTAATTGGCGAGGCAAAAGCTCACTGTAATATGACAAGCTTCATAATCTAAAACTTACTGGTTTATTACCGAATATCCTCTGGTCAGTTGTGTAAGAGGCCTTTGTTTACTTTGGTGTTTATAACTCATTGTGCACTATGTGCTATTTATATTAAAATTTCTTTTGGTTTTTCTGTTTAAATACTCATCGTTTTTACATAGTGCGAAGTTGTCTCTACTGTCTTGTACCCTTATATTGGATGTTTAAGGATTAAGCTATAATATCTGATGTATGTGACAGATTATCTGAAGAAGTTATTGAAATGGAACATGAACTTACTGAGCTTAGAAAGCACATTTCCGCCCAAGGAATACTTGTACAGGATCTAGAGAGTGGTGTATTTCATGAGTTAGATGAGTGGATAAAAGTTGTTGAACAAGATGCGCATGCGCCTGAAATGCAATATGATGAGCTAGATGATCCGTTCTGTAAAGACACCTATGATGAGAAACAAATATTCTTGGAAAAGATTGATCTCCTCTTGGCTGAGCACAAACTACAGGAAGCTCTTGAAGCTTTGGATGTGGAAGAAAAAAGCTCTCCGCATCTGAGAAGTGTTGGAGACTCTTCATCAAATGTGTCCTATAAATCAGCTTTCTTGAAAAGGAAATCCATTCTTGAGGATCTGCTTGTTGGAATCAGTGGTCAATCTTCGATTGGCGGTGTTGAGCTGAAGCAGGCTTTATCTGGTCTGCTGAAACTTGGAAAAGGACCGTTAGCTCATCAAATACTGCTCAAAAGATATGCTTCCCGTCTCCGAAACAGATTTGAGGCTTTTATCCCTTCATGTTCCCTTTACCCAGAGACATACCCAGCTACTTTGTCCAAAATTTTGTTTTCATTTATCTTATTAGCTGCAAAAGAATCCCATTCAACATTTGGTGATGATCCTCTATATATAAACAAAGTGGTTCAATGGGCAGAGGAGGAAATTGAGTCTTTTTTGCGGTTAGTCAAGGAGCAGAGTCCTTCATCTGAAACTCTTACTGCACTGCGTGCAGCTAGTGTTTGTGTTCAGGCTAGCCTCAAGAATTGTGTAATCCTGGAAGAACAGGGCGTGAAGCTCTCTAAGTTACTTATGGTACTTTTGTTGCCTTATATGGAAGAAGTATTAGAGATGAACTTTAGAAGAGCCAGACGAGCATTTTTGGACATTGATGAAAATGATGGAAGTTCTCTCTTATCTCCTCAGTTTCTGTCTCCTTTGTCAGTTTTTTCAGCCTCTTCAGATCCTGCCCTCATCAGAAGTGGAGTGAAGTTTGTAGTTATTGTCAAAGTAAGTTTTTTATTTTTTTTAATTTTTTTTTTCTCATACCTAGTTTGGCACCATAAGAAGCACTGGTAAATTTTTAAAATTTTGAAAATGAAACGTTTTTTATTTGTAACTTCGCTGGTGAGTTTATTTGCAAAGGGAAAGAGAACATTTCTCAAATTGAGTTATGATTAATTGAATGGATGCATATTACTTCTGTTTCTAATTTCACCATTTTGGAGAGTGTTATTTAACTAAGTTGCCCATGTGATTAAAAGAATAAAAAAAGTAGAGATACATTAATTGTACTTAAGTGGTTGTCAAGTGGACATTTTTGTCATTTGATGATAAATAAATTTATCAAATAAAGTGATGCAATCATCTAGAACTTCCTAAAAGAAGTATGGTGAATTTTAAAAGAATGAAGGAAGAGAAAATCACTCAAAAAGATAATGGCAGGTTGTTTTTTGCAAACACTTGTGGTTAAACAAATATTGGATAAGAGGATCATCTTTGTTTGTTAGTCTGGTAACTCTAGTTATTCGAAATTTATGCATTCATCTTCTTGTTTGTCATCTGGCTCTTCTATTTCCTGTAGACTCTAGAATAATAGTTGTAATCTAATATGTTTTTCCTCTTTTTCTTTCTACCTGTTGCTAAGTCTGAAGAAATTTTGAATCCGATTACATTTCTATCAACAGTGGTGAACTTAGACTTCCTAATAAGAATTGATGGATGAGTTAAGGGAATTTATAGTCTCTACCTATAGTTGATTTGTGTAGTCATTATTTTGCCTACTTAGATTTGTGAAGTCATGCTATTGATTCATATATTACAAGGTTAAAGATGGTAATTATTAAGGAGTACTGCAATTTTCAGCACGGATGTCAAACCAGGAAACTTTTATTTAATGTAACATGACTGCTAAAATTGTGAAAGTAGCTCCTCAAATTCGTGTAAGGAGAAGATATAAAGAAAGTATCTTGACTGGAAGATAATTAGAGCTAGCAATCTTCAGAAACTCTACTATGGCTCATCCAATCGTTAAAGAATTGTATAAACTGTTACTTTTATTCCCACAAAAAGCAGTATGAACTACTAGATCTAAAAAATTATCATGCCTGCAAATTGGATGACATAATAGAGATTTTTCAAATAGGTGCTCTTTTCTTTATGCAATTGCAGGAAATAATTGATCAGCTGACACCCTTGGCCATTCTGCAGTTTGGTAGTAATGTTTTGAGTAGAGTTTTGAAGTTATTTGATAACTATGTGGACCTGTTGATGAAAGCTTTACCTATGGTTTTGGAGGATGATGGTATTACAGAGCTAAAGGAGGATCTGCCCTTCAAAGCTGAGGCAGATTCTCAACAACTTGCTCTTTTAGGGGTTGCTAACACTGTTGCAGATGAGCTTCTACCAATGGCATTGTCAAGAATTTGGAATGCTAAAATGGAAACTAATGATCCGAGTATTGGATCTCTTGAGAGCATCTTGTCTGTAGGAAGTAATGTTGTTGAGTTCAAGGATTGGAGACGTCAGCTCCAGCTTTCTCTAGACAAGTTAAAGGATTATTTTTGCCAGCAGTATGTTTGTAACTTCATATATACTAGAGAGGAGAAAGCAAAACTGGATGCCAGAATTTATGTTGATGTAGAAGGGGAGGTTTTACCTTGGGACTCAGATCCACTTCCTTCACTTCCGTTCCAGGTAATATCTTGCTATGATGAAATGATATATCTTCTCTTCTAAATGTCATAATTCATGTTGAAATGAGTAACTAAATCTTGTATTCCTAGATTGTACAGGGTGCATTTAAAAAAAAATTACTCACTATTGTTTTTCTTTCCGAGTCTGTTTCTTGCTCAGCTTAGGGGTCGCTGTAGATTTATGATTCATCACTTCATATTCCTCAATTGTATAGCAACTGACTTTAAATTGTCGTAGGCTTTATTTGCTAGGCTACAGCAATTAGCTATTGTTGCTGGGGATGTGTTGCTCGGAAAACAGAAGCTTCAGAAAGTTGTGCTGGCAAGGCTGACTGAAGTGATAGTCATATGGCTGTCTAATGAACAGGAATTTTGGGTCGTATTAGAGGATGGGTCAGTGCCATTAAAGTCATCTGGATTGCAACAGGTACTAGAATCTTACTATCATTGTGATACCTGCAGGTCAAAATGACTTCTTGATATTGATTCGAGTATTTGTTTTTCATCATCAAACACACTGCAGAAACAATCTCACCAGTCTTTATATGTTATTGGAATTTTGTTAACTGAAACTTTTGAAGTTTTGGTTTTTGTGAACGACATACATTGAATTCTTAGCTTTCCAACTACAATCTATTAAGATGTAGTTACTTTATAATTACATATTGCAATCTTCTTCACTACTCTAGCTGAAAAACATTCACTAGGGTGGTTTGATCTGTTTACCAGACTCATATACCCATCTCCAAGTGTTCGACTTGGCTAATTTATGAAAACTACCAATACTTTGATGGCATGTTTGGCAACTTGGAATTCATTTCCAAATCTTAAATTGGGCTAAATATTATGTTTGGCAAATCTTCAATTTGGAAATGTGGAATTGGGTCAATTCCATAGAATTCCAAAAAACAAAGATTGAGCTATGAAAATTTGAAAATTCCAAGTACATAGGTGTCATTTACAATTCTTGAATTTGAATACCAAAATTGAATTCCCTATTTTCAATTGAATTCTATGTTGCCAAACACTACCTGAATGAAATTGAAATGTACGAGTGTCCTAGCCATGCCCAGAAGTTGGGGAATCCTACACGGTAAATTGAGCGAAGTGAAGAGACTGATTAATTGAGGGTTTGACCATCACTAATCTGGTTTTAATGTTCAAATTAAGGGAAAACACCCTTTATCAAAAGAACATTGATGAACTAATTAATTTTTCATTCTTCACTTCATCCCCATCACTTGTTCAGCTGTTCTCACTCTTTCCACCACCACGGCTTTAATGCCCTCACTTTATTATTCTTTTCTTTTCTTTTCCCCCTTGATTCCTTCATTCCATGTCAAACCAACCATCAAGCTATGAATTCAATAAAACAAAATCTGCAACCACTTTTTGTTATTTCTTATATTCTTAGCCCTATGATTAGCGCTTTCCCCTTGTCCTCACATCTAAATTTCTATGAGGAAAAATTGCCCCACGTGCAGGGGGGAAAAATCTATTTTTGCATGTGTTTATACAAGGCAAAGCAGTGAGATGAATGAAACAGAGACATCATAATCTCTATTTTCTTATAAAATCAATCAACCCAAATGGGTAATCACTTTTCAAGTGAAAAATTGTGTATGTCGGTCAAATTTGTTGCACAGCAGAAATAACTAATGTGGAACGCAACTTCAATAATTAATGATTGGGTACCCAACTTTTACTTGTTGGGCACCCTTGGCTATCTGTTTCTCTCATTAGCTTCCTTATAACGAATTAATTCGTCCTCCACCTTTTACCTCAACCAGTCTGTTACCCTCTCCACTACCACAACCACCACCGCCGCCATTAATGCCATCACACTAACTAATTTGCTGATTAGGATTAGAAATGAATGTCAATACATAGAAAAGCTCGGATAAAAGCAACAGCTGGAGTTGAATGATACTAAAATTAGATATGTTTTCTTTACCAAGATTTAAACTTAACATCAGTCCAAAACTGGATTACAACTTACAAGTAGTCAAATTACCATTATGTCTGATTGTTTTTGCCAGATTAATAAGTATGGTTGTAATTTTAAAGATTATAAATCGTAGAAGTTTAATTTGCAAACATAGCATTACTCTGGTGTCATTAAGTGACTCTAAATAGGCTCCCACTTAGGGTTTAAGGAATGGATGTACGCGGCCTTACTCTTATTATTGGCATCCACAACTTTACACGGATAAGAAGCGTACATGATTTAGTACACTATTTTACTATATTTGAAACTAAACAACTATAATTCTTTGGTTCCATATGCATCCACCAAAACTGTAAATAGAAATTTCTGAAACTTAAAAGGCTTCCATTAGCAAAATTTCCTTCTGTTAATCATTTGAAATTTTCAAATCCTACATTTTCTATCTGCAGTTGATTCTTGATATGCATTTTACCGTTGAAATCGCACGTTATGGAGGCTTTTTTTCGAGAAATGTACTACAGCAAGCATCTGGAATTATTACTCGTGCAGTCAAAACCTTTTCTGCAAAAGGCATTGATCCTCAAAGGTATCCTGCATACTTTTAAGTATTGATGGTTTAATATAGATGTCGGATTTATGCTGCTTTCTTATGATTCTATGCTTTTGTAGCTCACTTCCTGAGGATGAGTGGTTCTCCGAGGCCGCCAAGGTTGCTATAACAAAACTTTTACATGCAGCTTCTGGATCAGAAGCGGAAGAAGCAGAAGACGAATCTGTGTTACTTCATCAAGAACCAATCGTATTTCTTCATCAAGAACATATCGTGTCAGATTCAGATGACTCAATTTCCTGTCCGTCAACCACAGATTCCTTTCATTCATTTGTCTCAGCAGAAATGGGTGATCCAGACAGCCCTTCACACAGTTTTTGATTCTGTGAGCTGAAATTTCGCCTGTAAAATGTATCTTTACGCTCACAATTGGAGTGGTGCGGGCTGTGTGTCCTTGGACAAAACGGAGCTGGGTATGTTGTATTATTATACGCTTCAGTAGTAATATATGTCAATATTAGTTGGTACTCTTTCGAATTAATTGATGACTTGTGATCGTATTTCATCTACGTTATTTGCCCTTGTGGCTTCCACGACACCAGAAAAAACATCGACACCCGACACTCCTTGTTGAATCATGATGCATGGATGCATATACAGAGGAAACAACTATAAAATAGCCACAATAATTAGCTTGTGTGATCATAACTTATTGTCCAAGTGCGTACATATATAGAGGATAGAAGTAGTCGTAAAGAATCACGCTACTGTTGGGGCGACAGAAGAGCTATCACCCCCTTTCGTCTGCTGCTAGTAATGTTTCTTGTTCCTCCCCTTCGCTGAGGCTAGTGCCCGTTTGCTTCAATGTAGCGAACACTATTCACAAAAAATAGTGTTTTATGGTGTTATATTATGCAAAAATATTTTCTAATAATTTTTCGGATTTCAATAGATTTCATATGCATTAAAAGTTTTTATTGAAATATTGAAATCACATCCTGGATCAAATCTGAATTTTTACATCTATTTTGCATTATACTAAATACTAAAGCTCGTATCGAACTTTTGATAAATCAGATCATTGCTATATTGAACTTTTTAAGGTTTAACTTTGTTAGTTGGATTAGATTGAAAATTTAAGTTGATGAATAGATTATTATTTGGATCTGCCATAAATAATTAAATAAAGTTTAAACATTTGCAAGTCTTCAATTAAAACGTTATGGAGAATTAAATAAGCCAAGTATTTCAAGAGTTTTTAGGTTGAGAATTAAACTTCTTCAAAAAAAAAAAGGTTGAGAATTAAAGAGTTGGAAGGATGAACCAAAGCATCGCCTAGCTTTATAGAAATTTGTTTTCGTTCATTCTCAAAACTCTAATTCAAACTCGATTTCGTGTTGTAGTCACTATAATCTAATAATTTTCTCTTGAACTCCATGCTTGATGCTTGAGACTCGGGAATTCATATCCAAAACAACCCAAACAGAATATGTCGCAACAACGAACTCCTTCCGCCCAACAAAACAAAAGTTATAACAAAACAAACAGGAAAAAAAACACGGGAAATGAAGGAAAGTATTAACTGATACTAATGATCCGATCTCAAGAAAATACAGAAATAACAATCCCAAATACATTGTGATTAGCGATCAAAATGTGTCACTTAAAATGTGGCCACAGAAACCGAATGAATGGAAACGATGACATTCAATGAGTAGCAAAATAGGCAAAGCAATGCTAATAACTTTAAGCCCTCTTCTTCCTAGGTGCAATGACACGCTTTGCGCTACCTTCGGTCTTGCATGATGATGGGAGCAAGCCACGTAGGACTGCTAGCAACCCTAAGCCCAAGAATGGGTAGTACACCATCTTCAATGTATCTGAAGCTTTGCCAGAATTGATTAATTCCGAGAGTATTGCAGCCTAAAATGTCCAATAACAATCAAAGTCTCAGCAATCCTTGGTCATAGAATCATTAATGTATCAACATTGAACAATTTTAAGCTTAGTAAGAATGTAAGATACAAGATTTCATCAGAATTTCATAAGCTTAGGATTAAGATACATCACTAAAACACTAGAATTCATATTTTCATAACATAGCATTATGTAAGACATACCCCTCTGGAAAACTACGATGTAATGGTTATTTAATCCGCACTTAATATAACATAGAAAATACGATTTGTCTAGGGTTCAACATTTTCTTAGGATGTTCAAACAATCGATTTTGCGGAGAGGAACCATGGGGATGCGCCAAAACACACCACATGATATGACATATCAAGCTTAAGGTCCAATTTTGACAAACCTCAGATGTAATTATAGAAGTACATTGATCTCCTCAACAACTGAGAAGTGTCATGATACTGGAACTTAAACCAATCTACCAACTTATGTTAGGAACTTTTTTTGTTATAAATGCAGAACTTGAACCAATCAAACCCATATAGGAAAGTTAACGATGTGTGTGTTCGGAACTTAGACGCGTTGATCTAACTAACACAAAATACAAATGAAGCGTAACAGGTGTTAATACACAAGTACACAACAATAACTAAATGTAAACTCAATGAAATTATCTTGTAATAGGACCTTTCAATTAAACCTTGTTTTGTAGGACAATTTATGGCCAAGCTCCCTATTTTTTTTAATGAAAATCATCCTTATGTACTTATCTATCCTAAGACCACAAACAAAATACTTAAATTTACAATCAGATCCATCAAATTCAAAAGCAAATGTATAGAGCATAGGTACATATTGATCCATGATAATGAGTACCTTTTCAAACTAAATGAATGTCTCAATCAACCAAGATGAAGATCAAGAAAAACCCTTTCTTATCCTTTCATCTACATGGATATGGTAGCTCCATTTTCACTTTCCTTATTTCTTCCTCTATTATTTTAGCAAATTTTATTACCAACTTCAGTCTGTTTTTTGGGAGTTATCTAATTTTCAAAATGAAATAATCCGATCAACAATATTCCATTACCCCAATACCGTTAAAAACTCCCATCTAAGCACAGTTTGGGGTCGAATATACGCAATTTTCTGCTTGTTAGTAATCAAAACGAGATTGTTTGCACCAAACATTATTATTTAATCATTTTGATATCGTCATCATTATAAATGATCATATCCGAAGTATCCCACTCATAGAATTTATAATTTAATCATTTTAATATACCCCATTTTAATCAATAATAACACAAGAACAACATAAGATTGTGGTCGACTACATGTACCGATAAGTTCTAATGGTCGTCCAAGAACAAGAATCGCAATGATAATAACAATGACATAAACAAGTAGTCCATTATCATCCAATAATAAGAATATCAACATAACAACAATGACAAAAACAGGAACATCAGCCACAGCAACAAGAAGATGAATAAAATTACCATGGAGGTGGTGACAGAGGCGCCATAGATCAAGCAGGTAGAACTAAACCAAGGCTTGGAAGAAATAAGAGCAACAAGATTAAGAATGGATAGAGGCCAAAGAACCAAAAACTCCATCCAAACAAGACCAACAAAGAAATGTGGCTTCTCAACCACTAAATAATCTCCATACTCATTACTATACCATGAATTAAGATTTACCAAAGCCTCAGGATAATATTCCTGAGGCAAACAATTCTGGGCATCAAACAATGGAATCACCACTGACATTAGAAGAAAGAACAGTAATAACACTGCATCTATGAGTTTGATTACACACCCCATTTTCTTCTTCTGGATTTGCTTTAGGGTTTGTAAAATTAAATAAGAATTAAATTGTTTGGTGGGATCTGAGATTGATTGGGATGGTGTAAGAGTGATGGGAATACGTGATGGGTAGAATTTATAGGAAATTGAGTTGAATGATTTGGATCTGAGATGAACAATTGGTAATGGATTGTTTATGCTTAAGGATTAAGGGTTAACAAGTTGAACATTATTTAGATTATAGTATTTCAAATTCAAACCCTAATAATATAACTACATGGAAACCATGTTGTATTTTAGATTCCATGTTTTTGCTAGTGCTTCTAACGTGTATATTCAAGTTTTTTTTTTTTTTTTTTTTTTTTTTTTTTTTTTTTTTTTTTTTAACACCTGTCACCTGATTTATTAATAATGAGTCATACGACATCTATATCAGAGATAAAAATTAGCAAATACATAACAACTTTAGCCAAAGATAATTCAAAATTAACAAAACTACGAACGTTGTATATGAGATCTGACAATTCTGAATATCCTCTTCCACATCGTTGTTTGACACAGCCTTCTACGAGGGGGTCTTTCGATCTGTTGTAGTCTTGAGATAGAATTGAATTTAATGTAGTTGGTAGTAATTGCAATTTTGGTGTCTGCTGCAATATCGCATTAATCTCTACCCACAAATCAATTACAAACCAAACTTCATAATTCGCAATTTTGAAAAAAAAAAACATTTGTTTATATTTTATCTATGGGGCGTTTGGCAAATTAGCTTATTGCGCAATTTTAGCTTATTTTGATATAAATAGAGGGTTGGGTGGTCAAATCTGCTAATGCTAGTGTTTGGTAAATTAGCTGGTTGAAACAACTTATTGATACGAATAAGCTGTTTTTGAACAAGCTGCTTATAACAGCGGATTCAAAATTAACTGGTCAAACCAGTTAATAAAATCATCTGGTCAAATTAGCCTTTATAATCAACTATCAGTCATTTGTCAAACACTTTTATGGTTTGTATTATAATTTATAATTTGAAAAATGGTATTGAATGATCCAACCTATTACTCATTCTTTGTTAAGAGTCTCACCTTTTGAAAAATTTCAAATAATTCGATCTTTTACGTACCTTTTATTGTGAATGGACCTTTGTTTCAAATAATCGATAAATCATTTTTCTTTTAACTTATTCAAATACCTTTTATATTTCTAGTGAAAGAATCTCTTTGACCTTCATTAAAGTCTCCATCTATTTCTTCCTCTTGTTCTTCATAACTCACAATCAAAATCTTATCTTTTCAATTTCACTATCTCTCAATTAGGGATTTTCAAGTTCAATCTCCATTGCAATTAGGTTTGACGATCACGGTTGAAGTCGAGAAAGAGAAGAATTAGAATTCATACCTTTTAAAATTATCAAGATTTTCACTAAATTAAAGATGTAAATGTTTTTTTCTCTCTCTATCTAAAATTTCGGAGTTGAACACGACGTGTTGAATGCAACATCTAGTAATAACCTGAACTAGCCGGTCTATTATTTTGAGGGTTCATTCGCAACAAAATGAAGGCAAAGGTTGGATTATTTAAATTTTTCCAAAAACTGGATTATTCTCATGTAATGGAAAATAGGTTAATTTATTCAGGACAATATTTCCTTAGAATAATTATAATATAATTATTTCCATTTCACTCATAAATTTAATTTACAATTGAAAAAATTATTATTAATAATCTAACCTTTTACTCAAACACCGTGAATAATTCTACCTTCGTATTATTTTTAATTGTAGGAAAATAGAATACAAAATAAAATAAAGATAATATTTTAGAGTATTATGTAAAAGGAAGTTAAAATCTTTTTTAATATTTAGGATATTAAGATTATTTTGTTTCCTATTATTTAGGTTTAGGTTAATATTTTGTTTCCTTATTTTAGTCCAAGTCTCTTGTATAAATAGAGGTGTTACCTCTCATTATTAATCAATACAAATCCAATATTCACATTTTATTCATGGTTTTTATTTATAACTAGTATAAAACCCCGTGCAATCCACGTATATAAATATATTTTTAAAAAACATGCAATAATAATTTATAATTAAATATACTATATAAAGATGAAATAATAAATAATAATTGTTAAAATAAGGTAATATAAAATTTTTATATGTGTTATAAATTGAAATAGTTTGTAGATGAATAAAATAAATAACTAGTTGATTAATTTATTTAATTAGTCACTTAAGCCAATATCAACAAATAAAATTCTTTAATCTAGCGTGGCTTCAAAAGAATGAACGTGTGATTTTGAGTCTTTTTATTAAATTGTATGATGATTAGTTGAAATAATTTCTATAACTAAATCAGTCTAAATTATTTAATGTTATCTAAATATTTTGTTTTAAAATTTCTCTAGTTGTAATTTATTAAGATATATATATATATATATATATATATATATATATATATATATATATATATATATATATATATATATATATATATATATATATATATATATATATATATGATTAATATTTTATTTCCTAATTAGTAATTTTAACTTTGTTAATATCATCTTAATAATTCTTAATTTAATGTTTCCATTCTCTTATTCAATCTATAGATTAGAGTAGGCTGTAGACAGATCAAAGCAATCTATAGATTAGAGTATTAATTGATTGTCAAATCTTTGATCGAAGTAGATTGGTCAACAATTAAATTCATTTAATTTAAATACTCCAACAGAAAAATTACATATAGCAAGTGCTCTAGAAATTTGACACTTGCTTTTTACAGCTTTTTTAATAGATGTTATGATGATTATGATTATGATTTGGAAAATAGTACTGAATAATTTAACCGATTATTCATTCTTTGTTAATAATTTCAATTTTTGAAAATTTTCAAATAATTCAACTTTTCATATCTTTTGTTGCAAATAAACCTTTGTCTCATCTCAATCAATGACATCAACAATTATTGCTTACTTTTAATATCTTAAATATCTACTTACATCATTTTTAGTGTCTACTTACAATATTTTTTTAAAGAATATATAATAGACCGGTCCAATTAAAGATGATATCTCAAAGAGACCATCTCTTGGAAGAATTTGTGTAACACCTAAAGGGCGATTGTGCAACAGTAAATTCTCCAAAATTTGCAATCTCACCCACCAATCTATCTATAACTATTACTAAAACAAAACACGACTTACATCATCAAACTCTGGTTGTTATCGTCAATAACTACTTTGATCTTATTAGGCACAAATCGAGTTCATGCCTTACTTTTTGAATAAGAGTTGATTACGAGCTACTATCGTTATAGTCAAAATTAAATTAAGTTGCTAGCCGATTAAATTATATACATTCGTACCAGCCACAAAATCATATATATTAACTATAAACCATTATATAATCTATTGCACAACTGAAATCAAAACAGTATTTTTACACCATGTTAGATTCTTCATTTTTTTCTTCTAGTTTCTTCAATCCTCTTTCTCATTTTTAATTTTTAGTTTTCTTCTACATTCTACATCTTATATTCACTTCCCATTACTTTTTTTCTCTTTTGCTTTTTTTTTTTTTTCAATTTTTCAATTATCTTTATTCTTTTCCTATTAAATTCTTGTTTCAATTATATTTCCTATGACTTCTTTTTTCTTATGTGTTTTTGGTTTATCTTTTCTCCCTTGTACTATATAATAAGGGAATAACAATAATAATGGTATGCTTAGATTGAGCATAAATATTTAAGAGGAAAAATAAAGTCAAACTAATGAAATGAAAGTATAAATAGAGATGCATTTGAAGTAGTTGAAATAGTTGCAAATAAGGTAAAATGAGCATGAAATAATAATAATGAAGGAAAAAAAATAATTTTCCCTATTATGGAGGCAATATTTACCCACAAAATTAGGGAAAATAGTTGCGAAGGAGGTAAAATGCGCATGAAATATAAATATTTACCCCGCAACATTAAGAGCTCTCTTCATTTTTCATTACTTTGCAACTATTCTTTCACCTCTACAACAATCAAATTTTACTAATTTTTCATTATCTACTTCGTTTTCTTAATTTAACTTTTTTTACCTTTAAATATTTATATCCAATCCGAGCATGTCCAAGCATGTCCTTGATAAAAAAAAAATGTCACCCGTAGGCCATACCCAATTTTATTACTTTAACTTTTGAAGTCCCTTTTGAGCCGAGAACCCTTTGACCGCGCTCTCCTACTTTCTTCATTCCATAATACTTGCTACTGAGTGTGACATGTTATATAAGAAAATATCACTATCAGTAGCAAGTATTATGGAACATGCTACTGAGTGTGACATATTATATAAGAAAATATCACTATCAGTAGCAAGTATTATGGAACAAACGATGTATATGGGTATGAACCGCCGTTTATTTTCATTTGTCTATATGATGATGATGATGATTCAGCAATGGATGGAGAGGGGAGACCAGAAGTATTTTTTAACCACCAAACTAACGTGAGAAGCCAACGAGAGCAGCACCGCCACCACTGGACTTGCTACTCCACCGCTAAGACGCGGCCAGTAGCTTCCACTGTGCTCACCGCTGCTAGCCGTCTAACCACCTGCCAATAGCCCCTGGGCTTTCTCCCTATTGCAAGCCGTGATCAGCCATGGTCACCCAGAGTCAGAGTCAAAACCTAGTTCATTCATCTTCGATTTTATTCAACATCTCATGGTTCTCCATCTGTTATTTGGTACTCATTCTAATTCCTTTGTTCTTATCAATCTTAATTTGATTCAAATGTTCATTTCAACAATTTCACTTTCCATGTTATTCTAATTTTGATGAATTATACTTATTTCTCTAATTTGTTCGAACCCCTAAATTAAGTTAGGGCTTTACTAAAATGATGACCTTTAATTCTTTCTTCAATTTCATTGAGATCAATTTAAGTTAGGGCTAAAGCAAATCTTTTATTTAGGTAAAACAAATTTTTTTAGTTAAGTAAAGCAAATCTTTAATTTAAAATTATTTTAGTACTTATTTTGGATTATTTGAGGAAAGATTTCACCCTATAAATTGATATAATTTTAGAATATTTGGTGTCTGTTCTTTTGAAATTATGGTTTTATACTTGTGGAGTGATTTTTTTAGTCAAAAACAATATTTTGAATTATTTGATTTACATGATTATGCATCTATCGGCTTCAAAATCCAGTTTTTAACCTAATCGATTCAAGATGAAACCTAAAATAGATTTTTACTAATATTGGGAGCAAAATACACATTCCTTAGATTAGATGATTTCCTGATGTAAACAAAAGTTTAACTTGTCCTTTGCCTTGGACTTTGTTGAGGAGTTATCTCCATGAAGGAAGTCTCTTCATCTACATTCGGTGAAATATATGAACATTTATTTATTTTTGCACACATGTCTTGAGGCTCCGAAATCGATCCACCATGACAATCTCATCCTGCGAAATATACATGTTAAAATCTAAGATAGAAAACTTCAAAATAGAATTTTCATCCAACTTTGCAAGATTACCTCTAAGAGCACTCTCATTAGTGTTAAAAAAAATTTCCTCACAAATTTCTCTTCATGTGAAAATTTTTGACATAAAATATTTATCGCATCAATGAGAATACAAAAAACTTACTCACCACTCCTTTAAGTACTAATTGGTGTAGAATTAGAAACATACTTATCCTATCAATGAGAATACAAAAAACTTACACATTGCATCTTAAACACAGCAATTTTTTTTTGTTCTTGAACACATTGCAATTCTTTTTGCAATGTTTGATTTATCCACATTCCCAAGCATTATTATTTAGTTTCTTGTTTGATTTGGAATTACCCGTGAAACCTTGTGGTTTCGTACTTTTGTCTCCCCTAATTGATGCCTTATCTCCATCCAAACCTATGTTTGTGGTTGTCGAATTGAGATTATTTTCCTTGTTTTTTCTTCTTCCCTAAAGTTCTCTTCAAATGGAAGTGTTGGGCAAGATCAGAGAGAGTATTTTCCTCCTTATGCTTGAGGGGCATGTTTGACATCCTTTAAGAATTGCGTAACTTATCTATGATCCTAGACACTGTAGATTTCATCCATACTGAATGTCTTAGGGGTGCAAACGGTCCGATTTGGTCCAGTCTTACGCCAAAATCAGACCAAACCAAAAATTACAGTCTGGATATTTTTCAGAATGGACCAGAATGTTTAAATCACCAGCCCGCACCGGACCAAACCATTCTACAACGTTACGGTCTAGTCTGGTCTACGGTTTTTTATTTTTATGTTTTTTCTAAATTAATATGTGTTTAGGCAAATATTTCACACCTACAATCACCAAATATAATATTTTGTAATAAGTTGATTGCATCGATGTTATTCAAGTATATATTATTATATCAAAATAACTACATCTCAAAATGTCTAGGTAGCAACTTATTTTTTTTTTTAATTATGATTTTCGGCTATAGTACGGTTTGCGGTCTGATTTGGTCTGAAAAATATAAAAACCATGACCAGATTGAAAATCGTATTTTTTTTGAAAAAAACACACCAGACCAAATACTTAAATTACGGTTAGGTCCAGTTTGGTTTGCGGTGTGGACCAAACTTTATTCGGTGTTACTTATGTCATGAACTTTCATTTCAGTGAACCTACATTGTAACTTATGAAATCAATACATGATAGGGCGATTATCATCCATTCTATAATTATTAAATTTAAATAAATAAGAATCTCATCTTCCGACACATACTTGTCTTCTAAACTATCCCAAAGGATTTTAGCGAACTCAAGGAATTGATGAATATCAAAGAGAGAGTCGGTCATACCATTAAGAATGTGTCCTCGGCAAATGAAATCATCTTTTCCCATTTGTTATGTCTCCTTGTCTCCTCCAAAGTTTTATCCTCCTTCTCTTTTAGTTTTGTTGTGCTTGTGACATATGCAACAATGAAGGAAGTCAAATTCCACATCCAAGAACTTTTCTAACTTGAGAAAGTTCAACGTGATTTCCTTAATGCTTGCCATGATTAAAAAACTACCACAAGATTATTAGAAATATAATACAATGAAAATTGCACTATAATTATAAGATACTGTTATAGACCCCTTTGTGTATGGCAATGAAAGAACTTGTTTTTGAGAACACCAAAGTAGAATTCTGTGAAGATTTGGTTTGTGACACTTAAGTGAAACTTGAGGATAGACTAAAGGCGATATACAAACTTTCCTTTTATAATATTTCCCTTACAATAGTACTTGGGTTTATATTGGAAATTCACAAAGAGACAATCAATTTCAATAATCACTTAGTACAAAATGATTACTCTAAATGAATAAGTGTTTAAGGAAGATTATAAAATTAGATGCTTTATGAAGAGTTTATAAAGTTCTTTACAAGTTCAAGTAGGAGAGTTCTTCATTTCGGAATATGAGTTTTTCTTTTAACCCTTAATTTGAATTTCCATGCAACCCCTATTTATAGAATCATGTTGCAAGTTATACATCTTATATTCCCTTCAATGACTAATGATTAATCATTTTAATCAAGAATAAACTTTCATGGACGTAACAGCACAAAGCTCCATGAAACAGAGTATAGTTTCAACGAAGTAACGTCCTAAGGCAGAAAGTCGTCGCACCTTGCAACCTATGTTGCACTTCGCGACACCATTTGTCACACCTCGCGACACCATTTGTCACACCTCGCGACACCTTTTGGCACTCCTCACGACCAACTTCTGTCTCATTTACTTCAGTTTGTGTATAGGCTATGTTCTAATTAATTTGACTCTAAATGTCAACATGATAGAGATACTTGATAAAATAAAGTGTTTGACTAGTAAACATAAACCCTGAACTTTCAACAAATGTGGCTCATGATTTGAGCAAGTCAATTTGTAGTCATTCATAGATTATTTAGCATGGTGCAAAAAATATGTTGGTCTCTAAATATGCTCCAACAAAAATTTGTGCTTTCTGAATTACTAGTATGTGGATTATTTTGCTACAATCAGAGTTGTGCAAGTCTCATCAAGGTAGGTCTTAACGGCTACAGCCAATTATGTTTGTTCAAATGTCATAGTATATCTCTGTATTTTTTTGCAGTCATGCTAGTAACTAGTAAATCTTAATCTCCATTTCAGGAAATCAAGCATATTCTCCTAAGCTCTTAAGCAAAGCAAATCATACAGATGGGTCAAATTCTTTCAAAGAAGAAAAAGATCAAAAGAAATCCAGAGTTTGATTTCAAGGAGGAATATTTTATTAAAAATGGAGGTATTTTGATGGAAAAAGTAATTGCTTTGAGCAGAGGTCAACACACAGGACAACTCCAGCTCAATGTATTTTCAAATGCAGACATCAAAAAGATCACAAATAACTATGATCCTAACCTCATTATTGGACGTGTTCGTAGCACCGTCTTCAAAGGAAAGCTAGAGGATCGTATTGTGGCAGTGAAGGCCCCTATACAGTTGGAGCCAAATCCTGAAATGGTGAATCTCTTCTTAACTGAAGCCTCCACGGCAATGGCAATGAATCATGAAAACATGGTAAGAATCTATGGTTGTTGCCTTCACACGGCTATACCAATACTAGTGTATGAGTTCTTACCAAAAGGAAGCCTTTTTCAGCATTTACATTGTGATATTTCAATTACAAAGCCTATAAAATGGGCTGATCGCTTGAGAGTAGCTGCTGATGCAGCCTATGGACTATCTTACATGCATAATGCTTTGTCAAAACCAGTGGTGCACCGGGACATTCAGTCGCTTAACATATTGTTAGATGATACATTCCATGCCAAGTTATCAAATTTCGGCTATTCAGTGAGTATTACTCCTGGAAAAACTTCTGAAAGGTGGCCTGTTGAAGGAACTTCGGGATATATTGATCCTGAATACATCGAAACTCATATAGTGACAGAGAAGTGTGATGTGTATAGTTTTGGAGTTTTACTGTTGGAGTTAGTAACTAGAAGGCATCCCTATACTATGGCCAACTATGGGATGGACTTGGTCGATGCATTTATCTTAGCAGTGGAAAACAATTGCATGATGCAGATGATTGATAGTGAGGTCTTGGAACAAACAAGTACAGACGAGATTCAGCGAGTTGCGCAGCTTGCAATATCATGTGTGGCGAAGATAGGGGCGGAGAGACCGACTATGATTGAAGTTGTTACACAACTTTGGAAAATACCAGGTCGACAGAGCAAGTGATGAATTATATAAGAGCTACTCTTGTGAGAGACCGTGTCTCGTGAGACTACCTCAAACAAAGAGCTCATATTCTCATAATATTTATTAAATGGACCATTTAACCCATGTATAAGGCGAGTCTTCCGGTGAGACAATTTCATACAACAATTTGTATTTATACAATAGGCAAGATAAAAACAAAGTAGGAGTAGCAAATTCTTCAACTTGGAAAACAAGCAGCATGTATTGAGCACCTAAACAAATCAGGCTTGCTTGCTTTTGCTTAGTGTAAGGTTATTGTGTTTTCTGATGGATAACTAGTTTGAAGCAGAATTAAGTTTCAATATACACTCTGTGTTCATCTCAATTTGCACCGCTTTTCATTTTAATTCGTTCTATTGATTTTGCACCCTTTCTTCGTTTTTTGGCAATAGCCTCACCCACTGTTTTTATCTTATCCACAAACTTATACTTTTTTTCATCTTAACGATCCATTTATACCATTCACTTGTTTTTGTCTAATCCTCCAACTCAACTTTCTTTTTCACTAAATTTCACGCATTCTACTACTTGTGCAAAATGAGAGGGGTAGACATTAGACGGAGTATAACTTTAACACTAAGTATTCTCTCGTTCGCTATTAGTTATAGTGAACAAACCATAACCTTGGACTCGGACATGAAGACAATTATATAAGAATTAAAATTTCCTAAGCATAATTTGGAAATTTTTTAAAATAAAAGTTTATTTTATTCAACTTTCATGAACAATTATCAGCTTATTAATTTTGCTAGACTATTTCCTCTATTTGGTTTGTTTGTTTATGGTAATTGATAATTGCCTAAGGCTAATAATAGAATTTTTTTTTATAAGCTTAATTATAAAAATAATTGGGATAATAGGAGCTCTCCAAAATATTTGGAAAAATAAGCTTCTGGGCTGTTCGCAGTTAGTAACTGCGAACAGGTATGTTTTTGGGGTACTAATGGGCTGGAGGCTGGGTTTTGGGTTTCAGACCTGTTCGCAGTTACTAACTGCGAACAGGCCAAAATCATGATTTTGGGCTGTTCGCACTTAGTAACTGCGAACAACCTTGTTCCATAAACAGCCCAACTTTAAACGGTTGTCATTTCTCGCTCGATTGTTCAAATTAGGCATATAATATGTCGTTGGAAAGCTCTTTAAGTCTAGTTTCTAATGCCGCAAAGCTTACACTAATACGATTTTTCTATAAAAAGTTATGATCAAAAGAATGAACATGTATCAAATTTCAGCACAAATAAACTTCAAACAATCGTCATTTCTCGCTCGATTGTTCAAATTGGGCATATAATATGTCGTTGGAAAGCTCTTGAAGTCTAGTTTCTAATGCCGCAAACCTTACACTAATACGATTTTTTTATAAAAAATTATGATCAAAAGAATGAACATGTATCAACGATGAGAGTGTAACCATAGTTCTTGATCTTTTTCATATGTTGTCGCATGGTAAGCAAAACTAGTGTGACTTAAACAAATGGGTGGATAACATTGTTTATGAATCAACTATGCAAAAATAGTATGTCAAGTATGAATAATATGAAATGCGAACGCATTATAATGAAGCAACAACAATGCCTATAAGTCTTAAACTTCAAGATATGAGTTGACAACATTAAAACAAATAAAACTATGAGGTTGTGAGTGAAGATTGGTCATATTATTCATACTTGACATACTATTTTTGCATAGTTGATTCATAAACAATGTTATCCACCCATTTGTTTAAGTCACACTAGTTTTTCTTACCATGCGACAACATATGAAAAAGATCAAGAACTATGGTTACACTCCCATCGTTGATACATGTTCATTCTTTTGATCATAACTTTTAATAAAAAAATCGTATTAGTGTAAGGTTTGCGGCATTAGAAACTAGACTTCAAGAGCTTTCCAACGACATATTATATGCCCAATTTGAACAATCGAGCGAGAAATGACGATTGTTTGAAGTTTATTTGTGTTGAAATTTGATACATGTTCATTCTTTTGATCATAACTTTTTATATAAAAATCGTATTAGTGCAAGGTTTGCGTCATTAGAAACTAGACTTAAAGAGCTTTCCAACGACATATTATATGCCCAATTTGAACAATCGAGCGAGAAATGACAACCGTTTAAAGTTGGGCTGTTTATGGAACAAGGTTGTTCGCAGTTACTAAGTGCGAACAGCCCAAAATCATGATTTTGGCCTGTTCGCAGTTAGTAACTGCGAACAACCTTGTTTCATGATTTTGGCCTGTTCGCAGTTACTAAGTGCGAACAGCCCTGCCTTAAGCCCATTAGTATCCCAAAAACCTATTTTTCCAAATATTTTGGGGGAGCTCCTATTATCCCAATTATTTTTATAATTAAGCTTATAAAAAAAAAGTTCCTAATAATATGTAGTATATAAAAATATTAGATATTTCACAATTTCTTACTTGAGACCGTCTTTTATAAAGATGGCTCTCAAAAGTCCAGACCAATTCTAATATATATTGTTACAACTTTAAATATAGATTTGTATTGAACTTTTGAGAATCGTCTTTACAAAAAATAGTCTCTTAAGAGAGCACCTGTATTTCTTTAGATCGAAATTTAGCCTTACTTGATTATCAGATAACGAATATCAGATATTCAGTTTGAGTATTGCCAAAAAAATCCAAACGTTTCGGATAACAATTAGTCATGAATATGATATTCGATTCAAACTTTTGCAAATATCGGATATCTTAAATCAATTGGATTATATACGAATAAAAAAAATATCAATTTCCATAATTCGGATTGGATATTTGAGTTTGCTCGGCCCTAATACCAACTCTATAACTTATTACTTATGTCAAATTAAGGGAAAATTTGAAATAGATAAGAGCCTAAATAAAAAAAAAGCATGCAATAAGATTCAAATCAAACTTATTCCAAATATAAGCGTTTGATACCCCAGAGCACAGGGTATGTTTGCACTTACTAAGTGCGAACAGTTTTAAACTGCTCAAAAAATCAAGTGTCTATTCGCACTTAGTAACTGCGAACAGGTCAAACAGGGTTAAAATAGCTGTTCCCACTTACTAAGTGGGAACACGCACTTAGTAAGTGGGAACAACTATTTTAACCCTGTTTGATCTGTTCGCAGTTACTAAGTGCGAACAGACACTTGATTTTTTTTGAGCAGTTTAAAACTGTTCGCACTTAGTAACTGCGAACAGACCCGAACCTAAGGTTTGCGGCTTACACGCTTAGTTTTAGAATAAGTTTGATTTTGATCTTATTGTTTGCTTTTTTTGATAAATAATCTTATTTATTTCAAATTTTCCAAATTAAGGATCAAGACATTGTATTGGATAGCAAAGAAATATAATTTATTGGGATTAAACAAGACCAAAGAAACTATTAAACCTTGTGGTCCATGTGTGACTAGGGTTGGTCGTAGGGCAGGTCTGGAGTGGGTCCAACCAGACCTGGACCCGGACCCTTTAATTTTTTGAGATCCGAATTTTAAGGGTCTAAAATTTTCAGACCCGGACCCAGACCCTCCGAATTTAATGGGACTAGGGTCTTAATGGGTCCTTTTTTTTGGCAAATAAAAAACTTTTTCATTTACCAGAAAAACACCAATACATCAGAGTCAGGGGAGCTCGGAAAAGCCTATTTGCATCAGTGTGGAACCGAGGCCCACCTTCGAGGAAGGGTTTCCCCGGCCCACTCTTCATGTGCATACGGGAAAAAACCGAGACCACAAAACAAGCCGACAAAAATCAGCTAAAGAAAACTATACAATAGCAGCATAAATACAAATATTTATGATTATATTTTTCAAATTTAATGGGTCCTTAGTGGGTCTAAAAAAGTCTTTTTGATTTGTCAAACTTAAAAAATTTAAAAGTTATATTTTTCGTATATTTGTAAGAGAGTTATTATTGTATTTTACAAATATTTAATACTAATTTAACATCTAAACTCGCTTAGCGTTACCCATATACGCTTAAATTCTATTATAAACACTAGTTCGAGTCCATGAAATAAGGATAATTGGGTTAGCACTTAGCAAATAGCATATATATTTTTAATATATATTATGATTATATGAAAAAAATAAGTGTTGGGGGCAGAATTCATACGTAGAAGACAAATAAAAATAGACAATTCAATATTTATAAGGGTCCGAGGGGCGGGTCCAGGATTCGGATATTGGACCCGGACCCGCCAATTATTTTATAGATCCCGAATTCGATGGGTCTCAAAAAATAAGACCAAAACCCTTAAAAAAAGAGCGGGTCTGAGGCAGGTGCAACAGGGTCCGGACCGTGCCCATTCCTATGTGTGACCTTGTTCAACTTGAGGTCCACTTTGATTGATAGGGTAATTGACATTTGAACTAGTGTATTTACCTTATACTTTTTGAAGATATAAGTGTAGAAAGTTTATCTATATTAGTCTATAAACATATACTATTACAAGAAATCATCATTCTAAAACTCATCAATGCTGTTACATGTGAAGTTAACTGTATGTAACAGTCCATTTGAACTAGGAGAAACGCAGCGTGCAATGGAAATGTCGAACAAAACCCGGAAGAGTACTGCTTATAGACTACGCAGGCGAAGAAAGTTCCTTATCTAAACTATAACTCCGACTACCCTGTGATCGGCTGCTCTCAATACTGTTCTTTCGCTTGAAAAGTTCCTTTATCTCGGCTTCTTTTCTATCGATAAAATCAAATAAGTCTTTGAAGCTAGTTGAGCTGATACGTCTAGACCTGACTGGGGCTGGTTCGGCTGCTTCGATTTCATCTTGACTAACAACTTCAGGGGAAAACATTCTGTACTGATAGCACACTCGGCCAAAAAATATACCAAGTGCTATGAAGCAGGCAACGCCGCAAATCAAAAATAGCCCCCAGAAACTTCTCAGGGAAAGACGACTGTCTTCAATTTGATCTGATTGATTCGAGCAGGCTCTGGTTGTTAACCATTTGTCGTGGATTCGTTGAAGTTCACCGTTTTCTGAGAGTTGGAGTATTGCAGTGGACAAATCAACTGCTAGCGGAGAATCCCGTTGAAATGCCTGAGAAACAAATCGCAAGAGGAAACAGCAAGAGATGCATAAGCTACAAACTATAGCAGTCTGCATACAATGTGCAAAATAGACATTCCATAAAATTCGCAAGTTCAAGCAATTATTATTACTCATTATAACATCATGACCATTGGAACTGATATATTGGTTCATGTGGCCGACTTCAATCTTTTGGGATTAAGACTCTGGAATTGTTGTTAATGATTATAACATCATGAAATACTTGATTAATCATTAATAGGAAATTACCGTGAATAATAAAGCATCTTGATAAAGTTTCAACAATAATATCAGCTTTTGGTTAACCATGAGTATCAAATTTAGGAGGGTTTTTTTCCTAAAATAATACCAACTTTAGTTATTAGCTAATTTACCAAATTTTTTTGTCATATAATCTTTTATAGTTTGATTTTTAACATGTTAGGGATATATTCGGAAAACACACCTGAAGTTGGTATTATTCATGGTTAATCAAAAGTTGGTGTTACTGTAGGAAAATAAGCAAAAGGTTGTATTATTCCTGGTAATTTTTCCATTATTACTTCATCCGTTTTTTAGTTGCTCTAAAACGTCTTTTTATGCCAATGTGTTCTTTTAATTGTTTATATCTTGTATTTTATACAAATTTAATCTTATGAAATATGCGGTCAAACGAATGAAACCATATCCTTGTACTATCTTTATTCATACATTAACCGCAATATGACTAAAGACATTGGAGCATAGTGCGAAAGTGGGTTTTGGAGCAACTAAATAAAAACGGAGGACGTATATCCAAAGAGCATATAGCTCTCAAAGCTCCACGGCTCCAACGTCAATTACCATTCCGGTTTTTATACTAGTATCAATGAACCAAGAGATGAACAAGAGGTACTTACAAATCCCCAACCACTTTTTGTAAACTCTTGGCCTACGATCTGAACATTGCAGTTACTATAGGATAAGAGGACTTGAACATAAGGAAGCTCATCGACAATTGCAGCTACACCTCCATTTTTAGGGCCACGCTGAAGAGCATCAGCGTATGCTTCTTGGTCCTTGAGGTTTTTGATCCTCGACTCAGCTATATTGAGTTCTCTGACAAGATAATCACGAGCAAATGAGCCATCTTGAATCCCGATTGGATCATTACCAGATGTTAAGCTGTCAATTCCTTCAATTCTTGATGATAGCTGCTGTACCGTGAGGATAGAAGTCAAACTAGCCGTGTAACTGGAATTGATAATCAAAACCACAAACAGCCATATAAGAAGCACAAATCGTCCCAAGGTGCTCAGAGTGTTCTCTCCTGTAATTTGACGCAAAGCAGCAATAGATATTGTAATAGCATTAGTAATCAAAAAAATTATATCCCTAATGACAAGATAATCATCAAATGAACAGAAACTCGAACAATAAACGCCACTGTACTAGTCTTGAGAATTTAAGAGGTGCGCAAAATCATGTTGCGATTCTTGCACAAATAAATCGATTGTTCAATGAATACACATTAGAATAGCACGAATGAAGCATCAACCATGGTTTCATGCAACTCACTATAATCTTTCATTTTCTTCTGTTAATACATGCATTCTATAAAGGTAACCCCCCCCCCCCTGCACTCTCGCACATATGTAAAGTAGAGGTTGCATCCAACTTACCGTACAATCTCCTATATCAAATTTCAACCCATGAACTTCTATCTTTATTCGAGTAAGCCATTCTTGAGACTTGAGATAGAATAATCATGATTTGTGGACGAGGATAATGATAATGTGTGGAGGAGGATGCCACGGTTTAGGACAAGTCTATGTGAGCAAGGATTCAACAAGCATCAAATTCGATCCAGTATTAAAAATCAGAAACAAGAAAGCTGCGGTTTAACTTAACAACTCATTAAAATATAGCTATGAGTCACGAGAGGATTCTCTACATTCTTTTTGTGGTTGAAAAATCATGGGACAGTGTAACCATCACTTGGTGCCGGAAGCTGATAGTTCAACAGAAGCTACGGGAATTCAAATCCACAGTCAAGTTAGCGAAATTTATACTAAATTGGGTGTAATTAGCAAAATTTAGGAAAACATTTATCTAACACCCAAAAGATGATCACAAGCAGAAGAATACTATGAATAGTAATCTACTTACATGATGACTTGACTGATCAAAAGGGAAAGAATACTTAAAAATACGATCGAGTCTAACAATCTCTTTACGTATTACCAATTCGGACTTCGTAGTCTGTCTAATGAGTCTATGTATACTAAATTGATCCCACGTATGCTAATACATAAAAGATGAACGCTTTACTCTTTTACTTTATTGTGAGACTAGATATAAGGTAGTAGTAAGAACACACTAACTATATCCCAATCCAATAATAATCTTAGTCCAAATCAATATACTTATGTGTAACTTCTTAGGAATTGAAAACTTTAGTTATTGTCCAACCTTATAGGCCCAAGTATAATATTTATCCTCTGGCAAGTAAATATTAATTACTTAAGTACCACAACTATTATCTCCGTAACATTTTCTTAATTATGTTTATTGATAGTCGGGAATGTCTTAGGATACAAACTTCAATCTCCCACTTGTCCGTAGACAATGTGGTAATTCAAAAATTCCATAAGTTGCTTAATGTTAGAATTTGACAACATGTTAGAAGTAACAACCATTGTTGCACTTAATATTTCCCCAAATTCTATTTCTTGATTAGCGAGTTTAAATTGTCTAAATAATGATTAAAGCTTTAATCACTTGAGCATGATCATGCATTTTACAATTCTCGCTCATCAATTGACCTAGACATCAGTCTTATATTGATAGGAGAACTTATTCAATCTTGTATAACCACTTACTCCCATTGCATTATGATCAACCCAAAAATTGCCTTTATAACCTCCTTTTACAGCGCGCCGTTTGACATTATTAAAGGCAAATCAGTAATCACTCATGTCGGAATATTATATGATGATTCTACCAGTATAACATCATTTGGTCATGTCGCAATATATCCTATATATCTATATTTTTGACTATACATTCTTATGTTTCCATGGCCCATGGACTAGTCACCAATTAATCACTTATGTTAAATCTAGCGATTAGACTAGGAACTCATAGCATGTTCAATAACTTTATAATTGTGAACATAAAAAAACAGCCTAAAGAAATCCTCACATGCTCGATCTCCATAAAACGAATATGACTATCATACTTAAATTGAAAAACAGATTTAGTCAAAACTTCGATAAAATTTGCTTCCATGAGAACCTTGCAAGGAACTTCTATTGTAGTATCAAATACTCTAATCTATGATATCTTTTATTGTAGAATCTGTGATAGTGATGTAGTTTGAACTTTTCGAACTCACTAACCCTTCATTAAGACAATTAATCTACCTTTACCAATTATCTTTGTCAATATGAAGATTGCATTCATATAACAATTAATAACTCAATCTAATTATGCTTTTGTATTTATCTCTATAAATCCTTATTCGCCCAATAGAAAAATGTTCTCTAAGATGTTGCTTAAGTGTCTCAAAGCACAAATACATCATTACTGATAAGTTGTATGTCATCTACACATAATGCTAAGAATTTCTAGTCGAAAGATGATTCTTCTTCATTTGATAAGATTTGGGAGATTTAATTGCAGCTCTTAAAGATTATTTAGGGATTCCTCTAATATGATGATTTAATTGCAGATCTTAAAAGATTCCTCTTCATTTGATAAGATTATTTGTTTTTCTAGAATTTTAAGACGAGCTCTTAAAGATTTGAGAGAATTAATTGCGTTTATCAGCCTATCAGGGAGTGTGGATATTATTCGTTGTGGCGTGCAAGTCAGTTTTGGCTGAATCTTCAAGGAAATACTGGAAGCGGAGATTTCTTATAGCTCATAAGTGTAAGTTCACTTTGTCATGTATGTAATAGAGGATGTAATAATGTTATTTTTCATAATTGAACGCACAATAACAATGCCAGAGTCTTAATACACAAAAAGTAGTTAAAAGATGAAAGAAAATTCTTACTGTGTGAGAAAAACATCGTTGAAAAGCTGAACCTGCAAAATTAGAATTCGTGTCAGGAAGGTATTTATTCAAAAACACCATTGTTGATGAAATAAATATACAATAAATCAAACAGAAACATAAAAGATTAATCTTTTATTCGGAAATTTATCAGTGTTAATACACACAGTTTAAAGCAGTAAAAACTTCATGGACCAGAAGTAGCCAGGCAACAAATTAGAGCAGTAAACCTGAACAATCTCGTACAATAAAGTATCAAGTAATTTCAGCAAAATAACAAATAGTCACCAAACTTGTATGCTAGATTAACAACGCTACGAATATTGAAGCTTCCAGAACAAAGGAAAGTAATTACGAACCAGAATATTGTGATAATTTGTTGGCTTGGTGGACCACGAAATTCACTGTTGATTCGATGCTCTAAAATCCAAACAGCGGCTCCCACGAGTAAAAAAAAGGCTCCAGTAACACACCACATCTCTAGAGTAAAAGGTTTGAGGAATGCCCAGGCACTTGATTTGACTTTTCTTAGAGGGGCAACTACAACTAATCCAGATTCCATAAATGGTTGGGTGAAATCCACTATCCTAGTCCGGTTTGTGACAATCGTTATGTCTCCCACAGCTGCATCAAATTTCTGATTAAGAATCAAAAGTAAGTTAAAGACTTCAAAAGCCTGCAACATGTTGTTATGGGCTCAAACAACTGCAAATGTACAAGCAAAGACTTTGATATAAAGTCAAATGCATATGTTTACTGTGCATCATTGCGCAAATGATGTTGGTAAAAAGAATGGTTGCCGAATGGGAACACAAATTTACGATCTCTTTAGGGTTGAATTGGTTGAGCCAACCATGATGTGAAAGGATGGAGAAGACCCTTGCTTTAGACATGGAACAAGCATGCATTGACTATGAGAGAAAGATGATCATGCCACTTGTAGGCCATGGGTGATAGTACAAGTAGTGGTGAGATGGGAAGCTGAAGTAATGAAAGTTGGCAGGAGCAACGACTCATTGTCGTGTTAGCAATGATCGGGGGCTATGTACCAAAAGGTCTGGTGTGCAGCACAATGCTCAGACAGCAGTTCATACCACGTAGCCCCCATGCTATAGCACATAGTGATTGGTCGTCGGGGTTCGAAGCAGAAAATAGAGGAGCCAGAACCAGGTAACTACTCAATGCCAGTCTAGCAACAGCTCATCGCCTAGTCTAAAATGGGCGAGCAATCTAGCATAGTTTGCCTTCCAATAGAAATTGTAATTAGTTAAGGAATTAGTGAGTGAGTGTTTCCTATTAGGTTTTCCTTGTGCTAGTTTTGTTTTATTAGAATTAGTTGTACATTTAATTCATAATTAGTTACGAGTTTAGAATTCCTGGTGTACGTAGAAGCAGTACTCTACAAGATTCATATGCCATTTAGACTAGCTTAGTACAAAAAGGAGCTAATCTATGTAACTCAAAATGCAGAGTTTATGAGCCACTGAGTATTCGTTTTTAATTTGTGTTCTGTGATAAAAACTCAAGAGAAGGGGAAAATTCCAATTCCGATCAAACTTTTGTGAGTTTCACTTAGGTGAAGTTGGAACAAGTAAATCTAACAATTTAGCAGATGAAGTCGTGCCAAAGGTTTTTGGAAGATTTTCGACAGTTGGACAAAGTTGCTACATCCGATCCTCCACCCCCCCCCCCCCCCCCCCCCGAACCTCGCTTAGGTGGGATTCATTAAATGGAATTAGGTTAATTAAAAGTGCGAGTGTAGTCACAGACATCAAAGTCCATGTCTTTAACCGTTAGTTTTTTTTATTAATCTAATGTCTATGTATAACAACTAGTGGATTTGCATAAACGAACCGGTGCAATCATCACATCAAGCAACGAATGGGATGCCTCATTCAATAAACAAATGTATTGTAATGTGAGATCAACTGAAATAATCACTGCCAAATTGTTAGTACTTACATTATCGGCAACATCATAAACAAGATTGTTGAACTCTGGATTTCTTACGCCATCACCATATAGCACATAGTTATGTGGAACGGGATAAGGAAGCAGTTTAAGAGCAGCTTCAAAGACGTCTATACAGAATCCCTGAACTCCAGGGGGATCCTTGTCTACAGAAACAAATTCCTTATAGCTCACACGATTGGGTACCGCAATCTGTAGCGGCTTACCATTATTAGGAAATACCCATCCACGAGGAACTTCGCTGACTTGACCTGGCCATATAACACCACTAAGACGTTGACTACTAGCGGACCTATTTGGAGGCTTCGAGTACAAACTTTCAGGAGTTACAACAGAAAGACCAGAGTAATTTGACCAATACCCAATTTTATTAGAACCAGTTCCAACAATATTCAATATGTCAAATGCAGGGTGAATTAAGTTCTTTTCTGAATCAAATTGAATATCTCCTGACAAACCCGTGAACTTCGTTTGGAGCAGTATCTGAAGCAATTGCTGGCCTCCTTGGGAAACACGAAGGGATGATTTGATTACACTTCCATTAATCATCGGGTCACGAAAAAAAGTTAGGTTACCAGCCTGTTTGAAAAATGAATCAAGAGCATAGGCAGCTAACCAAACAGAATCATAAGCATAAAAAGCATAAGAATTAAGGCTGAAGTTCCCCACATATTTCAAGCCTTTCCATCTCGACATAAAATCGTGTTTTTGATCAGAATCTGTCGTATGATGGCGTAGAGCCAACACTCCTTGTATTAGATCCATGGTACCAGAGTCATCTGATCCTGCGCTATCAAGAACGGAAGGAAGCCAATCTGTAGCAATCCAAACATAGCCCTTGCCCATCATCCCAAGAGACTTTGCAACAGAAAATACCGACAGACCAGAATCAGGATTCACATGAACAATAAAAACTCGAGATTCCATCAAATTGACTTGAATTAGCAAATCATTTATATCATTTCTTGAAGCATCTGGAGCAAACGCAGCCTTGTATGAGATCTTGGAACGCTTTTTAGCAAGAGCATCTCCTAAAACTGATACTCCATTTCTTCCATATTCATCGTCCACAAATATAGCAATTACCTCCCTCCACTCGTAATGCTCAATCAGATCAGCGATAGCATACATCTGAAAATAATCACTTTGAATTGTACGAAGAAAATATGGGTATTGAAGTGCAGATAGAGTAGGATCAGTTGCAAGAGATAGTAAGGGAACATGAAGCTCATTCACAACATGAGAAATAACATGAGCAATGCCAGAAGATTGAGGACCGATTGCAATAGCCACATCTTTTTCCATTAGCTGCAAAGCTATACGATAAATAAAATTTTGTCAATGTTTTTAGCCATTCTATCTTGGAGGAAGAATGAATTTTTCGGGCTTCCACCAAAAGGAATAAAAAGCACAAGATTGTGTCATTCTTGCATTCTTAGCATTCAAGAAACGAAGATATAAATTTGACATCTAAAAAAATAAGAATATCATTTATCTTTGCTCTTAGAAATAAATCTTATACCTTTCGTTTGATCATCCAAAACTTGTACTTGAGAATCTAACCAGGTTGATGAATTCCATTTGGTGTTTCAGTATATCAAATGAAGTTATTTATATATAAATATTCAAAGTTAAAATCTTATGATGGAATACTACATTTATCATACTCATTATTTATTTCAAAATACAGTTCATAAACGGTAAGGAGAAGTGAGACAATGTTTTCTTGTATAGTGAAGAAATGAAAACAAACTAAAAGAGAATATGCATCCAACATGCTCTACAACTAAGAAACTCAAGAAGATTAGGCTCGACTTATTCTATGTCTAACTCTAACATTAGCATATTAACAGTGTCACCAAAAATATCTTAGCAATGCGCAAAGGGAGATATGTATGATCTAAAGGCCCGTTTGGTAGTTTGTAAAATTCATTCCACTCCATTACTATCTAAAAATATGATATTGGGTGTTAATGAAAAATTGTGTGCAAAAAAACTTTTTTATGATTAAAGTTTCATTACCGGGCAAAAGCATGAAACATTTGATAAAAATTTACACTACAAATCATTCTCAATGCCACTGTTTAGTACCAATAACCAAACGCGTCATAAATGGTTCATTCTTATTTTTCTGAAATACATAGCATTCTTAATATATATCTCTAACAATTATTTAGGGTAATTTTGGTAGGAATATCTCTTGAAAAATCTAATGGTCACACTTGTTCTCGTTCAACAATCTATTTTTTTCACAAAATTCATTCCAATAGTTTCAATGCATTACTATCTGAAAATATGATAATAGGTGGTAGTGAAAAATTATGAATAAAAAAAGTTTCTTATGATCAAAGTTTCATTACCATGAGAATGGCATGGGTACATATCATAAACTACACTACAAATCATTCTCATTACCACCTTATAGTACCAAAATACAAATAACCAAACGCATCGTAATTCGTTCATTCTTATTTTTCAGAAACACATAGCATTCTTAATAGATTTCTCTAACAATCATTAGCTAGTGCTACTCCTATTATGCAATCGACAACATACCTATCAAAACTCCAAGAAAACAACATCATCCAAAGCTATTAGATCCGATAAAAGCTAAAACATCAATCTAGTGTAGTAGGAGTATATTTTAACCCACAAGTAATATGCTTATCGATACAAAAAACCCTTCATGTTAGAAAATACCATATTCACCCACAAAATTGGGCCAAACCCCACATCAATGACTGAACTTTTCCCAACAACGGATTAATTCGTAATCAAAAGTCGAATTCAAGCCCCAAAATAACACTTTAGTGTACTCAAAAGCACATTATTACACAACAGTGATCAATGATTATACAAGATTAAATATATATAAACAAAAGTTACCTTCCACAGTTCCCATGAAACCACTGCAATTGGTATCATGAAAAATAATGTTTAATGTTGCTCCTTGTAATATACTGGAATTGGAATTGATGTCACCAAGTGCAGCTACCATTGCTGGCTTCACTGCTCTTCCAATAACAGAATTGAAAGTAAAAAGAGCACCAATATTCACAATCTTTTTCCTCGACGAACTAGTAGAATTCCTTGCCTGAGTTTGCCCCCAAATGGGTCCCACTCCCACCATAAACAAGATGAAAATCACCATAACTCCCCTCCAAAATACATACCCATATCTTCCATTAAGGAAGAACCCTAACCCCATGATTGAAAACAAAAGGGGGGTTTCAATCAATGAAAATGAATCATCAAACCCTCAAAACATATCCCCAATTGACCTGTATGCAAAATTTCAAGCTACCAATATCAGTTACAGTATAGAATCACAGAAAATTGAAAACCCATTAGTTAAAAATTACTTATGGAATCCCTAAAAGTACAGGAATCAAATTAACATAAAAAAATCAATTAAATTTTCAGAATTTAGCAAACAAGTTGTTTGCCTAATAAACAAGCATCTGGTTCCTTGACACTCAACTCAAAACTGCACACATTAGAATATAAAAATGCCCAAAAAATTGTCCTGTTTGTGTAGTAAATTACCCGGGAAATCATTTACTTAATAAAATAATGCAGAAAAGATAGTGTTGTCTCATTCAAGGAAGTAGTCAACTGTATAGAAAAAGCTATGCATTATTATAACAAAAAATGGTAAAAAAAAATGATTAAAAATGAGGAGTAGACCTAGTGCTAAAAGGCTACTATAATTATCCCCATATCATCATATTCATCATCATATTCGGTGTATTCTGATCATATAAACCATGAAATATTATGCAATTTTCGAGGAGGATGCGGCAAAAAATCCTATTTGTAAGTTGTAAGTTTCTCACTTTGAAGATCTTTCTTGAACTGATGACTCTTTGACTGCACTCTTGCACTCTTCTTATGGGATGAGCTGTCGTCGTTCTTTCCACCTTAGATTTTAACCATAGTATTCTGTGAGCGGGATACACTGAATATGATGATGATGCGGCAAAAAAAATTCCAAAATTGAAGGTAAAAGGAAGAAAGATACCTGAAGACTGAAGGTGAAGAATGAGCAGAAGAATTGAAGTAAGAGCAGAAGATGGTTAAGCATATAGTTGTAGTGAATAGTTCCAAGACATAAGGAAAAGAGAAGTTGGGAATGATTAAATAAATGGGGGTAGGCCAATAAAATCCAATACTATCAAGATCAATTATTTATTTTTTTTGGGAGAAAAAATAAAAAGGATGGTAGAAGAAGGGGCCAAAGGCAAAGGCAAAGCAGCCTGTGGATTGTAAAGGCTAAGAGTAATAGTCTTGTAAACTCAGAAAAGAATTATTCATATTCTTCTTGTTTAATTCAATCACTTCTCAAAAATAATTTTGGCTTTTTTTTTTGTTTTTTAAAAAAAAAAATGTCGAGAATAATCTTACTTATTGTTCATCTACTATGAATAATTCCTTATTTTTGATTATTTACAAATAACTCAATCTTTGTATATTATTTGCTGACAACACCTTTTTTTCACATTTTAACCAGTTAGTATAAGTCTGCATCGCCAAAGAGGTGTAGAGTAAGATCAACAAAGAAGCATAAGGGAAAGAAGAAGTGAGTGTAACGGTTAGTGGGTACCTACAATAGATTGTTAAAATGGGAAAAGTGGTGTTGTCAGCAAATAATATAATACAAAGGTTGAATTATTTAGAAATAGTCAATTGTAAGGATTGTTCACAACAGATGGGGAATAGGTAGGATTATTCAGAATAGTTGATGTGACGCTTAGGTAATAGACTTATACTTCCTCCGTTTTTTTTACACTATTCATCACCATTTTCACTTTTTACACTATTCATCATTTGATAGTATTTTGCATAGTGCGGCTATTAAACGATAAAAAAAACCTAGTCATGTGGGATCTTGTTTTATTCGTCTCGTCGAATACCTTCATTATATCAAATTTTTATAATTTTTAGTTGAGTATAATTCTAGATATAAACAACCCAATAAACGCATTGAACTGCGTAAAAAGGTATTTGGGTAGAAGTAAAAAAAACGGAAGAGGTATATATTTATACTATTAAGTATTAAGTGTGATGTGGGGTTGAAATGAAAAGATACTCCAATAATTAGCAATAGTTAGAACTTAAAAATCTTTTATGACAATTAATAAATTCTCATGAAACACAAAATCTTACTTTCTTTTGTCAGACAATTAAAACGTGAAACTCAAACTATTTATTTATAATTTTTTTATTTAAAAATTTCAAAAAAAATTTTAAAAAATTAATGATAATAAGGAAAAATTGACATTAATAATCCAACCTTTCACTCATCTGCTATGAATAATCTCACCTTTTAATTATTTTCTAATAATCCAACCTTTGTAATAAATTTGCCTACGACATACCTTATTACTAATAATGAGTATTAATAGGATATGTTGCTAGCAAACTAAAATAAAGGTTGAATTATTCACAGTCACAGCGAATTAATGGCAAAAGTTGGATTATTAGAATATAATCAAAAGGTTTGATTATTAGAAAATAATCAAAAGATTGGATTAGTCACAACGAATGAACAAAAAGTTGGATTATTAATATCAATTTTTCCTAATAATAATAGGAACTCACTCTCCCACCATCAATTACCATCACTAGCATACCCCTCCCTACGACCACCATATGTCTTATTATCTTTAATTTTTGGGTGGTTGTTTTCAAAGGATGACCCAAAGTGGTAATGCTAGGTTTATACTAGTTAAATGGTGGTTGTGGTAGCCATGAGTGGAGGTTTTTATAGAAGGTGGATGGAGGTTGTGGCGTATAGGAGGTTCTGAGTATGTTTAACATGTTCGACTGTACAGGGCTCGAAAAATTAACCGTCTCAACCCTCAATATTAAATTACATAATATATTTAGTTTCTAAAGATACACAATTGTTAAAAAAATATCATAATTTTTTAAATTGCACAGAGTTTTTAAAATGTTTTTCAATTTTTCTCGCCCCTGTAGTGATGGACATGGGTGTTAGACAATATAGGGCAAGTCCAAAAATAACTTCTAAGATATTGCTACATATGAAGTGAGTATTAATATCTTTAAAAAGTTAAATCAATAATATTACAATGAAAAGTGTTTATTAATTTTTTACTCAAATTAAATGAAAAATAATATTTTCAACTTCCAAATATCTTTCCTTTCAAAAACTTCCAGATATCATTAAGTAATCATCATCATCATACAATATATTAATTTAGAAACTACTTTGACATGTGACGTCTTTAGAATGAATGTTGAGAAATTGCTATGATTTATAACAATAGGAAAATTATCAATAGTACCCATAAGTTTTTTTAATTCCAATGGTACCCCTACCTTTTTGAAGTAATTACAAATATGACATTATGGTACTTATTCCTATTAAATAGACGTTAAAATTCATTTAAAACCAAACTATGGTTTGTTTCTGATTACTTTGCTTTCCCTCTTCATTTTCCCTCCTCAAGCATATGTTCTTACTCTGTCTTCGTCATCATCTTCCTAGGTTGATTACTTCATTATTGACGATTCTCCCTTCTCATTGTTGCTCTACTTCACCCCAATTATATAATTTAGATTATTTTAATAGTTTTTATCTTTAATTTTATTAATTCCTCATATTATATACATTCTATAGTCTATCATTTAAGAAAAGTTTTCCCCTATATTTCTACTACTTAGGTGATTTGAAGTAATATGCTAAGGTAATTTGAGATTAGGACGTACCCAAGTCACTGCAACAAGAAAAACATCTCACCCAATTTCAATTATTTAAGTTAATTTTTATCTTTAATGTTTAATTTTTAGGAAATTCCACGTGGTAACCCTGAGATTTTGGGTTTTTCACGTGGTAACCAAAACTTTTAAAAAATCCACATGGTAACCCCGAGGTTTTCCAAATTTTTATATGTTGAGATTTTACTACGTGGAAAACCCAAAATCTCAGGGTTACCACATGGAATTTCCCTTAATTTTTTTATTATTATCCTATCATCATCATCATATCCAGTGTATCTCGCTCATAAATAAACTGTGGTCAGAGTTTGGGGAGGGAAGATAGAAAACAACTCATACCCATACAGGAGAGTGTGGTCAAAGAGTCCCTCGGCTTTAAAGGGTCTTCAAAGAGAGCGGTTCCTGCAACTATCCGATAGCCTGCAACTTACACCCACGTTAGTAAGCATAGTTTCAACTAACTAAAGAAAACTCAACAAATAGAATATATACAAATAACTAAACAAATGATAATGGAAAGATAGGTGATAAAGAGCAAATAGGCCAAGAACAGAAACCAAACGATTGTCGGGAGGGAAAAGTAATTAATAAGAGACCATAACTCTTTATTATAAATAATTCGCCAACAATAATGAATAAATTATTGCTTATTCTAAATGTTTGTTGCTCATATTCATTTGTCACCATAATATATTAATGTATGTTTAATTTTTTTGCTTTCAAACAAAACATATTTTTAAATTTTTTAATTATAAAGTTTATATTTACATTAAAAGAATACATTTACGTAAAACATTTATAATTACGTACATCCGATAAGTACTTAGTTATTTATAAAGTGAAACCAAACAAGACACAAATATATGTTCAAATTTTTTAATTATAAAGTTTATATGTACATTAAAAGACTACATTTACATAAATACAATAACGTGCATCTGGTAAGTACTTAATTAATTATAAAGTGAAACCAAACAAGACATTAAAGTTAACGTAGTAGGATCATATCTTTATCTTTCTCGAGCCGGGAGACTCGTTATGGTCGCGCTCTCTTGTATGGGTATGAATTGCCGTCGTCCTTCCCTCCTCAGATCCTGTCCATAATTTTTTTTGTGCGAAATATATTGGGTAGGATGATGATGATTCACTTGCTATACTTATTAGTATAAACAATCAATTAAGCTAGTACTAAATTAAAATGTGTAAACAAATTTCCTAAGTACATAGTACGATAAGGATTGATTAGGATCTCAAATTTAAAAAGTTTAAGGTTGAAAGCTCTTACGGCCCGTTTGGTTAGAGGTGTTAAATGGTGGTAATGGGAATGATTTATAGTGTAAAATTTCATCAAAAGATCCATATCATTCTCATGGTGATGAAACTTTGATCACAAAAAAGTTTTTTTGTATACAAATTTCCATTACCGCCTAATACCACCTCTCCTATTGGTAATGCATTGGAATGAATTTTATGAAGAAAATGAGATGATTGGAGTTGAACAAGCATGAACATCTAGGTAGACCAAAGATTTTTCAACTAAAATTACACTAATTTTTCATTCCCATTACCATCGTTTATAACCACCTACCAAACGGGCCGTTAGTGTTATTTTCACATTTAGTGATTCAAATCCCCTCAATAGTGATTTAACAAGGGAGTTTGAATAAATGACAAATTCTTTGAAATTTCCGTGCAATTTAATGTTTTTGCAACAATTTTTTTTTTAAACACTTAACATATACTAAATTTGATATTCACATCACTAATTTTTTAAATCTTGTATGTCAAAAATGTTGAAACCATTTTATATTTTAAACACTTAAGTCTTAACATATACTACTTAATTTAATATTAAAACCATTAATTTTTAAGATCTTGTACTCGAATATGTTGAATATGCTCAGAATTTTTCTTGTTTAACCATAATTAAACTCCTCAAAGGCCAGAGTTTTGCCACCTAAATTTGCCATTCTAAAAAAAAAATCATTGACGTTTCTTTTGTTGAATATTCTCACACTTTGCGTCTCTTCTTGCTCCTCCTACCTCTTCAACTTCCACCTCATGATTTCGGAGCCTTTAACAAATGGTTGTTAGTCGTTAGCTGTCAGTAAATTTCAATTGTCTCATCTGGCTAGCTAGAATATGAATGGAAAATTTTGGTAAAAATTAATTACTAATTCATCTGTTGTTTATATTACAGAAAAAATGGATCAATTTGTCAAAACTAATACTAAAAAATAGGATCATTTACCAACTATAGCCTCTAAGTTTACTCAAATTCAAATAAACAGCAGCAAACTTTGTTTTTTACCAATTACAGCCTCGAACTTAAGAAACATGACATCAAGACAGCCAAAACACCTTATTTTTTTTCCTTTATTTTGGTTGTTTTGTCTGTCTCAATGTCATGTTTAATTTTTGGTAAATATGAATAACGATATTACGTTTTTTGAATAATTAGCCTTTGGGGCTGAACAACTACTTAAAGTAGCGGTTTACAATTTTAATTTATAAAAATAATTCAAAAAATTATAATATAAAAGAAAATAAGTCCCAAAAATTAGTGTTTATTTCCTAAGACCAACCCAAGCTTCCATAGTTCTGCTCGACGTGTGTAACATGAGTGGATTAGCGTCTTTTGCTGATCATGCAAGATTAGTATAATGGGAAGTATATACCCTTGGGTGTACAATAGAAAATAATTTCCAATTTAGAGTTTGTTAAGCCAAATTTATATATAGCAATTTATGATTTTTAAATGTAGTTTTACAAAAATTATTCCAAAGAAGTCCTTTTTTGAAACAAAATTGTTTAGTTTAGCCTTGTATTTTTACAAAAAAAATTTAAAAAATAGTTTTAGATGTTTAGCTTTTTCCTATTCTACTTTAAAAATATTTTCATGTTGATTGAGTATGATTAAAAAATAACCGTAAATATACAATTGGTGTGGATCCAAGAAAAACAATATAATCATCATCATCATCCTATCCAGTGTATCCCGCTTATAGAATACTATGGACAGGGTCTGGAGAGAGAAGAACGGCGGCAACTCATACCCATAAAGGAGAGTGCGGCTAAAGGAGTCTCCTAACTCGAGAAAGATTAAGAGAAGTTTCTGCACGGAAAAGATATATTAAATGCATGTGGATAATATAAATAAGTAAAAACGATTTAAAAATGAAAACAATAATACTCATAATAATATCAGAAACGAGAAAAGCAAGAGGGCACAGACACCAATACATAATCTAAGAGGAAATTAGTAATCTAAAATAAGATAAACAATATAATGCATCATCCAAAGTCATTTTATGGCTTGTGTGACCTAGGCATTTGATCAAAACTGCATTTGTTGGCATTTGGCACACCGCACACATATTGTTGGAGTGGTTAAGATTTTAAGATTCCTTAATGGTTATGTTTCTAATTGACAAAGTACATCGACATAAATAAGAAAAGGACTAGTTATAATATGCAAATTAGAGACTAAACTAGTAGAAAAGGAGATCCCACTAGTTATATGCAAATTAGTTGTCGCTATAAACACAATAATATCTCAGCAAATAGCATGCAACTAAGGAACACTTTTATGCATAGACGTGGACAACTCATCAAGTATCATATCAAATAAGAAAGGACTTAGAGTTGATCCCCGATACAAATGCACTTTTATTAGGAAATGACTCAGCTTAACTGAGATGGAATGTTAGTTGTGACTTCGTCATGCATGTCTTGTAATGCCTTAATATACCTCAATGGTATTCCATTACCCTTGAGAATATATAATGGTATACGGTATAATAAACCTTTTTCGGATCTATGAACATCATATGCAAATCTTTCTCTATCAACCACGCACGTTTAAACATGACCATCCTCAATAGTGGATTGTCTTAGCATGAACGCAAATCTAATTTCTTCGATCATCGTTTCTCCTCGAGTTTCCTCTCCATTACTCTTTTCCACAATTAATTTTTATTGTATGACATAGAAGTTTGTTCCTCTATAATTCACACATAATAAAGTAACACCTTGTTTATTTCAAAAAAAAAAGTATCAGCTTGTTTTTGTTTTTTTGGAGAGAGAATGTGATTTTTGAGATGAGGAAACTTCCTTATGTTTACTTCTATTGAGGGTGTCCTTCGATGCTTTTAAACTGAACCACTGACTTATAAGATTTATTCTAAATATATTTTTTTTGGAAAAGACACACATTGGATACCAACCAATTGATGAACATTTGAGAGTTCTCAACCTGTCATTTTGTTCTCACAACTCCTACCTTAGGGTAATTCTCACCAAAGTTTGACCTAATAATCAAGTAGTATTAGGCTATTAGCTTTAACGATTGAGTTCTGAGAATAATGATACAAATTTTTAACTGTGATTTGGCAATAACTAGTAAAGACATGACTAAAAGAAATTGAAACAAACGGGATATAAAATTTATAATTATTAATCCTTGACTCGTTGGGTCAATCATAATCCAAATAAAAATACGAAATTGACTTGATTTAAATTCGATACAATTATTAAAACAAGTCAAAACAAAATTCATGTTCCATATCCCAAATATTATAACCCTTATCATCAAGAACAATTTCAATACAACAGCTTATGTTCTTGTTGTTGGTAGCAATGCTTAAACCCTAAGATCTAGTGGAAAAAGTTTATGACATTACTTTAAAGGATCAACATCATAGCAATATTTTTTGAGAAGACTAAAAACTAATGTGACCTTTTCATTTTTCACAAATTGCAAAATAGGTAACACTTAGTGAAAAGAGAAATTGAGTTAAAGAATGAGACAAATATGTAAAATTAGTAGAACAAACTAAATTAAAAATTGGTGTAAAAATAAGAGGGACCAAAGAAGTTTGTCGTGAATGATTCGGATTCATGCGGGGAAGATCAACCAACGAGGCAATTCATCTTTTGAGGAGACTGATGGAAAAGTATAGGGAGCGAAAGAAAGATTTGCATTTGGTGTTCATTGACCTGGAGAAAGCGTACGATAGTATACCACGAAGGATCGTTTGGGATAGCCTCAAGAATAGAGGTATTTCACGAAGGTACATTGAGGTAATACAGGCATGTATGACAGAGTGTCGACTGGCATATATACACTGGTAGGTATGACGAAGTCTTTTCTAATCAAAGTGGGACTACATCAGGGATCAACACTAAGTCCATTCATTTTTACGGTCATTATGGAGGAAATCTTTAAATCCATCTAAGAGATCGTACGATGGTGCATGGCTCCATGCTTTTCGCCGATGATATAGTTTGGGTCACAAAAACAAAGTAGGAAGCTAATAGTAAATTGGAAGAGTGGAGGGAAGCCTTGGAGGGTAAGGGGTTGCCCATAAGCCGTATGAAGACGGAGTACTTACGATGCAATTTCAGTGGGACATAGTCGATAGGGGAGTCAGAGGTGACCATACGGAAAGAAGTTGTTGCATGTACGTCCAAGTTCAAATATTTGGGATTGGTGATTCAGAGTAATGGGAAGATTGATGGAGACGATACTAACTGTATACAAGCGGGTTGACTTAAGTGGCGAGCAGCAACCGAGGTGCTTTGTGATAAAAAGGTCCCAAGGAGATTAAAAGGTAAATTTTACCGTGTTACAATTAGACCGGCGTTGTTGTATGGGACAAAATATTGGCCCGTAAAAAAGGCTTTCGAATAGAGAATGGAAGTAACATAAATGCATATACTGAGGTGGATGTGTGGTAATACTATGATGGATAGGATAAGAAACCAGGAGCTTCAGGGAGAAATTAGGGGTTGCACATCTCTCCGCAAAGATGCGAGAGACCAAGTTGAGATGGTTAGGGCATGTGCAGAGAAAAATACATGACGCCCTAGTAAGAAGGATCGAATGCATCATAGTGGAGGGCAAGAAAAGTCGAGGAAAACCTAGGAGAACGTGAGAGGAACCGATTAAAAGTGATATGCATGAACTCCACCTTTCCAAAGACCTGACCAGGGATATATAGCTGCAGTTGGCGACTAGATGACGCCTTATTCACGTCTTAAATTATTAAACCCGTTCCTTTTAGTTATTTGTACAAACCTTTCCACATCTTTTTAAACAAAAACAACTTCTATTATTAACACATTTTGCTTAAAGACATTACATATTTATCTTTTTAATCAAAAAACTTATTTAACCAAAATAACTGTGATTTGCCAACTTGGCAAATCACACTCATGTGGAGAGATTTGATAGGATGACATTTTAAAATTGGAAATTACCTTTTTGTATATTGTTTATTGGGATATTCCACGTGGTAACCCTGAGGTTTTGGGTTTTCCATGTGGTAACCAAAACTTTTAAAAAATCCACATGGTAACCCTGAGGTTTACCAAATTGTTCCATTATGACCTTTTTGCACATAAAATGTTAGCAAAACGTTAAGAAACATTAATTTCGAAGCTTTAAGGTTGTTGTACGCCTATATATGCGATTCGCTATTTTAAATGCCATTAGTCTCAACCATTTTCCCCAAAATATAAACCCAAACTCTACCATATTTGGATTCGGGGAAAAAATATGATTTGGATGAAAAATGGTAGATTTGAGGGTTATATTATGGGGAAAAAGGTTCAAACTGATGACATTTCGAATGGTGAGTCGCATAAATATGCATACAACAACCATAAAGCTTCAAAATTAACGTTTGCTAACGTTTGTATGTGCAAAAAGGTCATGATGGAACATTTACGTAAACCTCAGGGTTACCGTGTGAATTTTTTTAAAGTTTTGGTTACCACGTGAAAAACCCAAAATCTCAGGGTTACCATGTGGAATTTCCCTTGTTTATTTTAGGGAAATTCCACATGGTAGCATCCAGTTTTGATGAAATGCCAGTGGTAGCACTTTTTTAAGAAAATTCTACATGGTAGCATCTAGTTTATGCACTATCTAATTGCCGTAGCCTTTTCCGTTAAGTTCTTGTTAAATTCCGTTAAGTTCATCAATTTATAAGTTTTTTTCCACATGGTAGCATCCAGTTTTTGTTAATTTACCATTTTAACTTTTAATTCACTATTTTAATGTTTAATTCACCGTTTTATTCATTAACGCTCATAAATATTTAATAATTTTATTGAAAAATTATAAGAAACTATCTAATTGGGTCGAAACAAGTACTTATTCGCTTATTTTTCGATACGTAAACCGAAAAAGATATTTAACGTCATTTTTACCTATCGTAACGATTTTTTTTCAAAAAACGGACGTTGCAAATACCCTTATGGGGTAACTCTTTTGAAAATCCGGTCGAAACAAATACTTATACGCCTATTTTCCGATACGTAAGCTGAAAATGATATTTGACGTCATTTTTACCCATCATAACGATTTTTTGAAACAACGGACGTGGCTACTATCCTGATGGGATAATTCTTTCGAAAATTCGATCAAAACAAGTACTTATTCGAAAGAGTAATTGTTTCGACCGATGAGCGTTAAGGTGTTCAAAACAGACCTGATGACCAGATAGACACTCGACTTTATAACCGAACTCGATTTGACCCGACTTAAAAATGGATCTACAATTATGTAAAAACCAATGTGAACACAAAATCCGATTTTGAACCGACCCGAAATCAACCCGATGACCCGAATGTACACCTCTAGCGTTAATGAATAAAACGGTGAATTATACATTAAAATGGTGAATTAAAAGTTAAAATGTTAAATAAACAAAAATTGGATGCTACCATGTGGAAAAAAACTTACTAAATGATGAACTTAACGGAATTTCACAAGAACTTAACGGAAAATGCTACGGCAATTAGATAGTGCATAAACTGAATGCTACCATGTGGAATTTTTTAAAAAAAGTGCTACCATTGGCATTTCATTAAAACTTGATGCTACCATGTGGAATTTCCCTTTATTTTATTAGTATATTTTTTGTCTTTTATGGTGATTTAGAAATGACGTGATCGATTAAGATTTTCTATCATCCAGGGTGTAGAAAGCACTAGTGAAAGATGACCGCCATTGTTAACAGGTAGTTTACAGGTCTAGAGACTAGAGTCTAGCCTCGTTATTACGTCGCCGTTCCAAGCTGAATACCCCTCTCTCTCTCACTATATATAAATCCAAAATCATTTCGCAAACCCCCCATTCCTACAAGTCTTTGGTTCGAGTCACTTCAAACAGTGAGAGTTGGAAGAAGAAAATGGCAGAAAACCAGAACCAGAGACTGAGATTAAGCATTGCATTCGCAATCGCATGCATCTCAGCAGTTTCTGTCTACTTTACTGTTCAACGTCGAAGACAACGTAATAGATGCTCCTCCAAAGATTTGTGTTATTTGTCTTCTGAATTTAAACCACAATCTACTTTCAAGCGACTTTTGGCCGATAATTCCTATTCTCCTTTCAAGCATTTCAAGCTTCCCGACTCTACTGACGGTACTTAAATTTACTTTTTTATGTGGTATTTGGCTTATATTGTTTTTTGTGTTATTTGAATTTTATATGATGATTAAGATTAAGAAAAGACTGGTTTTGTCAAGGTTAATATAAGTGTAGTTTGTAATTCTTATTTTCCTGGAGTGCTTGAAGCTTCCCGGTGTGTGTCCCTTAGGTTCTGCATAATTTTGCTTGGTGTTTGAATTTTATAAGACAAATGGGATCTAGTGTTTGTAGGAAATTTGATTTTCCTACTGAGCTTCTATATGTTGTGGCATCTTCCAACGACTGTCCATCATCAGAAGGGAGAGGAGTAGCTACATTCCTGTAGTCACTTGACCGAATGTCTTATAACAAATCTTTTATGGACTTCTCCAGGGTTAGTATTACACCTTCAGAGCAATCAGACAGCTCTGTTCCCAGAAAAGTGAAGAATCCTTAAAATCCATGATGCTATACACAACATGTCAACATCTTAGATGGGTTATATTATTGCTGATTTGATTAGGATCTTTTCCAGTTTTTAAAAACATTATTAATATAAACTGCACATAGGCTAGGAGATAACAAAAAGCAAGGGGTACTAAGTAAAGATTGGAACATGGAACATTGATAGTTTGATAGGTACATATCTAGAGTTAGTGGACATCAGAATTTGAGGAAAAAAAAAACATTTAATGCTTTTAAATTCCAATCGACAAAATGATTTAGAGATATGGTCAAAACAAGGGTGGAGTAAGGCTGAATTATAAATTGTTGTTATTGTTGTTGTTATTGTTATTGTTATTGTTTTTGGTATTGTTTTTGTTTTTGTTATTGTTAATTTGTTATTGATTTACTTTTAGATTTGTAATATATGTACTTGAGTTCTATGCTACAAAAAATTGGTTTGTAAGCTTTTACATGATTCTGCATTTATTTATATGTCATAGGATCACATTTCATTTTCTACGTTTTTGAAACTTATAATTATCGTTTCACTTTCTCGTTTTCGTTTCTCAACCGTATAAAATTTCATTTCGTGCAACATTGGTCTAACTATCGCTCTCGAGAAAGAAAATAGAGAATTTTTGCGAAAGATCAAGAAATCAGAAGTTGAGAGGGCTTTTTAAAAAATGAAGCTACGAAAACGGTGAGACTAAATGGTATACTTATCGAGGTATAGAGATGTCTAGGGATGATTGATGGTTGATTTATTCAACAACAAAATTTGGAGGACAAAGAAGAAACCTAATTAATAGAGAAGAAGTACTCTAATACTCCATTTACAAGAACAAAGGATTTGTATGAGATTGCTCCAACTATTAAGGAAAAAGACTCTTGAGGTGAGCTATATTATGAAGTTATGGGAAAGAGTAATAGAAATATGTAAAAGGAGATGTATATGAGCATAGAAACATTCAAATATATGCTTGGGAGATTTAAAAAAAAGCAATTCATCTTATGAAATAAATGGAGTACCTATGATACTAGAAAAAAACTTGCTCATCGTATTCATGAAAAAGACATACAATAAGGTAGCAAAAGAAGTATTTTGGTGGGCAATGAAAAAACTATTCTCAGGAAATTTGTTGATATAGTGCAAGATATGTATCAGAATTGCACAGTCAAGACGTGTGGAGGTCAAAAAAGGGTTTTCCAATCACAATTGGCGTTGATAAAAGCTCAGTCATAAGCGCGCACTCTTTTTTTTTTTTTTTTTTTTTTTTTTTTTTGCAACAAAATAGATGATATAACTCAATCATTCTAAGGAGAAGTGCCTTCGTGCATGTTGTTTGCCCACAAAATTGTTCGGGCACATGAGACCACAAGAGGGTAAATGCTAATGTAGAACGATGTAGACAAGAGTTGGAGTCACATGGTTTAAATTAAGTGGGAGTTAGACGAAGTACTTGAAGTTATTTCAATGGGTTGATAAAGATAATCCCATTGACTGGCATTATCAAGTGATAAATCAACTTCTTGTCGAGAATAAAAGGTTGATGAATAAGTTTGTAACACTTAAATAACTTGTGTAGAAGCTCAGGAAGAAAATAATTGAGGTGCTTGGTGAAACCATTAATGCAGCAGGTGAATTATTGGAGGTGTAGCAAATTGATGAGGTCAAACCTTGTGCATTAAGAACTAAGAAGGTCAAAAGGCCTCCTCTTATGCTAATTTTTGTAGTACCATTAATAGTCAAGAAAACAAGGGAAGGAGGGAAATTGAGGGGTTTGCACCCATTAATTGATGGTTCCACTAATTTTTAAAAACAAAGGCAGCTTTTTGAAAAAAGTTCACATAAAAATTTATCTTTTTAAGAGAAATGTTGATGTTAATAGTCCAACATTATTATTCCTTTCTTAATAGTCCCAATGTTCACTTATTCTAGAATAACTTCTATATCTAAGTGGTCCAACTATTTTTATACAAACACTGAATGAATGGAGACAAATAATACTATGTAGATGATCATTAAAATTGATTTTCTTAGTTGTAGATTGGTATCAAGAATATGGTCATATGCATTTCTTAGTTATAGATTGGTTTTAACAATCTTTGTTAGTGATGATCTCTCACGATATTTTCTTTAGTTGATGAAGCCGCCAGTCGGTTCCATATTGTTGGGAATAAGGTTTTAGCATAATTGTTGATGATTATGAACCAACAAGTGAAATGAGACTATTTTGAGAAAATCTTATGAAAGTTAAAGTTATTTTGATGCAAAATTGGGTTATTAAAATCAATATTTCCTTCATAAGTTTTGAAGGTACTTTCAAAGTCATCCTGAAATTTTACTGCTTTTGAAAAGTCTTTAACACGAAACTTATGAATGTATAAAACAAACTCACAATCTTGTATATTATTTTCCTAGTTAAGCTTTAAAAGAAAAATGGTTGAAAAAAAAAATTTATTTTATAAATAATTCTATGTATTTTTAATTTTTTTAAATAAAGACAATTGATGTAAAAATATATAGAAACTATATGTAGTAGAAACCCAATAAAGTTAGGGATCCTGCTCACACGGTGTATATGCCTTTGAGACCTCTTGTGGTACATTTTCATCCACTATTTTTGGATTAAAAAGGGTTTTTTGGGGGCGGAGTTGCATTGAATTAGATGGCTTTTATCTGTTTGGTTTTTCATTTTTTGCCATTGGCATGTTTATGAAGGTTCAGAATTGTCATATGGAGGACTTGAACATGATGACTATGAGTGTTTAATTCTCTATGGAAATGTTGCTCCAATTTATCACTTTGAGTCACTATTAATCATGAATAATATGATATGCGTTTTTCTTAAATGTAATCCAATCGTAATTATTTAAAACATAATTTCTTTGTTTTGCAACAATAAAAGTATTTACATGTGTACAATTTATGTATGCCAAGATATTGATACATTGAAGTTGAAATTTGTATATAATGACTAGTGTTAAGTGGAACCTAAATGCAATTTTTTGTTTATTCGTTTTTGGGTAAAACATTGAGGCTGATTTTTGTTTTTTGGTTTCCTTGTCATTACTGCAGCAAAATCGTCAAATTCACACCCATACGAAAGAGAGATTTTGACATTGTTAACGAATTCTCAATTAGATTATGACATTTTTGATGAGATAGCAATGACAGGAATGACCAAGTCACATGTTTGGGTGGAGTCAGAGTCTCAATTACGTGAACTTGTTTATGTATTGAGTGAACAAAAGTTATTTGCTGTTGATACAGAGCAACATAGCCTACGGTCATTTCTGGGATTCACCGCTTTAGTGCAGGTAACATGTTATAGCGTTTCCTTTAATATGTTCGGAGGCTTTTTATATTTGATCAACTTTCTTATTGTCATTTGTCACAATATGCCATGCAGATTTCTACTCTGGAGGAAGATTATCTTGTTGACACCATTGCGTTACATGACAATATGCATATGCTGCAGTCTGTTTTCTCTGATCCAAATATTGTTAAGGTAAATATTTAGTTATGCGACAGTTTAAGGTAAAAGCTGTGTGGAACAATTGCCTGATTTCCTCAGGAAGTTTATGCAAACATGTCTCAGCTTCTTTTTGCTCCTCTAGACTGTTCTGATGTAATAAGTTTGAGGTGACTAGATAATACCCATGCTGTGCCAGGTAATAAAAAGTGGCATTGTAGTCCTAAAGAAATAATTTAATAAAACGGTATACATATGTGTCAAATAGACTTCTTACTAGGAATAAGAAATACAACAAAATAAACTAGTTTAGAATTTATAAAAACCCTCATCATCGGAAATCTTTTTTTCATAATGAACATTTTGAAACCATTTATGGCCCGGAGCCAAGTAAAAAAACCTTAATTGTATGGCCTAACATAAAAACACTAGCATATTGAGTATGTTAATATTATGTGGGTTTCCAACTATATATAAAATGAGTTACGTGACCTATAAGTTTATGGAGAATTTTCGTTCTTGAGAACAAATCTTATTTAATTTGATAGGTAAAACATCTAGAAAGCAATAAGAATCTGAAACCATGTGAACACTCAATTTTAAAAGACGAACAAATTGCTGAAAAACCATCGCTCAAATGGTGTTTGATGTCGTTTTAAACTTAACTCTTGCTCTCGTTTCCCATCTTGTTATTACCTTCAAAAACTCTTTAGTATTCATGGAAACTTGTAAAAATCACGAAAGAAAATTTTTGTCTTATTGAATGAAACCTTGAACATCAATGTAAACACATCATTTCGGACGAATAGACTTCTTAAAGTCATTCTTTTTTTTTCTTTAATACTGAATGCTTAATAAGACCACATTCCTTGTTCATATGATTGTAACATTATAGGACAACTGGAAACAACATAATTTGCCACTATAATTCAAGTAAACTAACTACGATTGGTAGAGTGGAATGAATTAAATCCCAAATTTTTGTTAGCATCGTATCAACATTTCACTAGCAGCGGTTACTTATCCCACTTGCCCCCTTCAAAGCCTTTATGGTATATGTTCCAGGATATATATTGGAAAACTATTAGCCATCCTAATAAAAAAGCAATTTCATAGTATGATGCTCAATTCCTACAATTAATACCATGCCGAAAACATATATATAAAGGGCTTTATTTTTTGGCGCCTTGGCAGCCATTGATATCTTGGCTATCAATGATACTTGAATTATTTAACCGACTAATCTTGATTGGTAAGAGATAAAAAATGGTTGCATCTTGAATTATTTTCTAAAACATGACTATTTATTCTTTTTCGTCTTAAATAATGTGTTAGGTGCCGAATGATTCTCGCAAATTGTGAAATTTTTAGGAGTATAACTTAATTTGAAAATTGTTGGCCAATCCCTTTTCAACATGATTGTTATGTGGGTTTCATTTACAAAATTTTCTTCCTTTATGAAGGTATTTCATGGTGCTGATAATGATGTGCTTTGGTTGCAAAGAGACTTTCACATTTATGTAGTTAACTTGTTCGATACTGCAAAGGTAGTTGGTTTTTTCCTAGCTTGATGTTCTTGGCTAATGAAACGTAAAATAAATAGTTCTCTTTTGCAGATTTTCAAATTTATTGGAAAATTGTATGAGCCCCATTCTTTTGATATCAGAATCTTTATTTGGCACTTGTTCTATATTATGCGCGCTTTGATTCTTCTTTATATTATCTTACAGGCATGTGAAGTTCTATCAAAACCTCAAAAATCTCTTGCATATTTGCTTGAAGCCTATTGTGGTGTTATCACTAACAAATTATTACAGGTAGAATACAATCATTCAATTGTTCAATCTTACGCTCCTTCTAATGTTATCTTTGCCAGTTAAGTAAAGCGATAATCACTCTGAAATCTATGGTTCGTAAGTCCAAAGTTTTATATTTAAGGGATAGTGACATTTGTAAGCTTATTTAAACACTATCTCCTGACTCCTCCCTTTTGTGTTATATTTTGATTCACGCAATGAGGGTAATATGGCCATTTTGATTTTTCACGGTCTTTGTATCGTCAATGAGCTGAACTTAAGTGTACATCTGTGAATAGAAGTAACTTTTATTCATGTTTTTGTAATGCATATTGGGTTTTCTCTTGAATAACGATAAGTACTTAGAATAACTTAGCCCCTAACTATTTTGAGTCAGAGTTTCATATCCTTGGACAATGATAAACATTTAGAGTAGTTTACCCCAAATTCTTAATAGGCAAATAATACAAAATCAATTAATTTCCAATTTGGGTTGGTACATACACTTATCATCCATAAAGTGAATCCTTCCAAGGATAATGTGCTTGGAGTGGGTGAGCCATGCTCATTATTAAACCTAATATATATATAATATGTCACGATAAGTTAAATAGCTTTATGATACAATCATGATAATGCGAGTGATATTTTTACACTGTCCCACCCACATACAGACTCTCCATTAAGAAAACCTTCTTCTCTTCCTATGTTTTCCAATCCCATTTCCCTTCTCTTCTTTCTTCTTTCTTTTTTTCTCATCTTCTTATGGATCTATAATCAAAGGACACCTCCCCACCCCTGTTTTTCTTCAACATTTTTCTCTGCAATTAGAGCATAACATATTTATCCTCTATCGTTCTCCTCTTATCCAACAAAATATTCCCTGCCCTTCCTTTGCCTCCACTGATCTCCCATTGTTAATCAACCATGGATTTTTTTCCTTCAAGTTACCTAGAATGGAAAGATGGATCATATTGGGTGTTTGAAAAGCTTCTTTACTAGTAGTATTATGGGAGAGGAAAAAAGGGTGGTAATGCTTGTAGGGGTATGGTGCAAAAACAAGGCCGTAACCATCACATACAATTAGTTGCGTTTTTCAGTTTATCGCAATCGAAATATAGGCAAACTGCAAAATTATCCTCATCAACCGCGACATCCATTTTGCGATCGACGGTTATAGTGGTTGTGATCAAAACCGTAATTGTGCACTATGGTTATGGATGCCAATTCAGTCTGAATTCGATACTATGTCATCCCAATCTGAGAAAGATCATTAGATTCAAATTCGAATAAAAACATGACTCCGAATTTCATTCCAGGTCAGATCGAAGTTGGACTTCATAAAAAATCCTATAATTTGACTCGATTTTGACTTTGACTCCGACTTTTCCAAATGTTTTATATTTCTATTTCTTCAGACAAAATTGTGTTTTCTAAGACTAATAGACATTTTTTGCATTCATCATTGGTGGGAGAGTTATTTGACCCCAACGTAAAAGACTTTTCTTTGAGACTAACATTGTTAAAACTTTGATGTACTATTCGAAAGACATTATTGTTTTGCGTTTACATAGTCTTATTAAGTAGAATTTGGAATGATTCGTTGTCTACAAGTTACCAAATTTAATTGGTGAACTATTTTTCTCTAATGAATGATTTGGCAAAATTCTAGACTATGCAAAGGGCATTATTGTTGTGAGCTTGCGTATAGCAAACAAATTTAATTCTTGGAAAAAGATATCTTTATTCGTCCCGAAAAGTCTGAGTTGGATAAAATTTGGAGTACATAAATTTAGGTCAATGATTTTAGATTATAATGGGCTATATTAAAATGACTTATTAAATCCCCCAAACTCTGCTTAGGTGGAGTAATTTAGTGACATTGGGTTAATAGAATGTTGAATTTTTTTTGAAATTCATTGGCATTTGGGGAAGTAATATTATGGTAATTGGTGATAAAAAACACTGGTTTGTGAGTGGATTTTTTTTCTTTGGTACTGAAATATTACTATACAACGTAAAACATTTCCATCACCTCCATTCATGATCGTTAATGTTATTGTGTTAGCGTGAAGATTGGAGACAACGGCCTCTTGTCATAGAGATGGTGGAATATGCTAGATTAGATGCACATTATCTTCTTTATATTGCAAGTTGCTTGATCAAGGAGCTTAAAGCTAAAGACAAAGGTATGTTTCTTTTTTACCTCAACATTTTTGCAGGGTCTTGTATGTTAGTTGCACAAAACACCGAGTTATTTGTGATTCAAGAAGAGAAAACAGAAATTTGAATATGTTAAAAAAAAAATCTGAGATTTATCAACTTAAGGTTGTGATTCATAAAGGCTCTTCTAGGCGAGGTGCAACCTAAAGCGCTGGTGGTTGCCTTGGAAGTCTTGAGGTGAAGCGAGGTGATACCTTGAGCCATACTGGAGATGCACAAGGCACAAATTGGGGCATAAGGGCAAAATGTAACTAGGCTTTATGAAAAGTACCTTTAAGCTCTTGATTAAGAGGAGCAGGAGGCACGTGTAGATGTATCGTATGCCCTGTGCACCTCAGTGCGCCTAACAACAAACCCCAAGGCTGTATACTCTGTATTGTAATATGTGTTTCCCCAATGTATAGACAATAATAAATAAAACTATGCCCTCTGTTCTTCCGTGATTTTAATAGTATGAATCGAATTGTATTTTGATCATTATATTTTGAACATTAATATCGCTACTTATATTTTATAACTTGTACGGGAAGCATAGGATGAGAAGTTATGCCCAATAGATTTTAGATGTCTATGGTAAGGCAGAACATAGTCTATCATCAGTTGGTAGGCTCTAACAGTATTCTCGTAGAAGTTGTTCTATAGCACAAAACAGTATCCTAACCAGGTTTTAATCGAGTGTCAACAAAATTGTTTCACTACATGCTTGGCCTTTCTTTCTAAGAGATACACTTTTTTAATACAATATTCATATCACATTGCTCATGAGGTTTTGCAGATCTGGTGGATTTGGTCCTAATATGGTTGCCTTCTTAGTATGTCTGTTGGAGGAAAATGGCGCCTTAGAGACTTTGTTTATATATTAATCTTTCTGAAAAAAGCTAGGTGATTGGATTTCATTTATGTTCTTCATTGCATAAAATGTCAACAGATTTCAGCTATCCAAAAGATTCAGAACTTCAGGATGTGGGATACCATGCCCTTCCTGAAGCTGTCAGGAGATCAAATGCAACTAGTTTGCAGTTGTTTTGCAAAGAATCTGATGCTTTTCCAGGAGAATCTGTAGCATCGTCAATAGTTTCCCGTTATTTGAATGGTCAAGCTGTTGGTTCCTCAAAAATGTTAGGAGCTGAGGTACAGAAGTTAGCTTTTGTATTGATACAACTGTTATGGCATAAATACTAATATAATTGTTCTGATCCTTTTGACCAGTTTCAGAATAATATAAGAAAACTTTGCGCCTGGAGAGATCTAATGGTCAGTGATTAAGTTTCAAAATTATGTAAGGTTGCTTTCTAATGTGTTCATTAACCATCTGTTCTGCTATTGCTTAATCTGTTTTTGCAAATTCAAAGAGCAATTAAACTCATCTTCTTTCTGTCCGTTTTAATGCTTTGCTTTTTTGCTGTATTTGTTCTCCACAAGTCCCTGTATCCCCAACTCCGTCCACGCTCTGCCATAATACCCTTTCCTTTTCCCCATGATTCAAGAAAAACTTAAAAGTTATGAAACCAATAAGGCCATGACAATGCCAGATTATGATTTACTTTTTAGATTTTCTTTGTTAGAAACACTAACTCAACAAAAAACCATAACAAAGTCTTCATTTCTAATAACGTTGTTGATTGCTCGGAGATTGATGTTAGAATTCAACATCATATTGATGGTTGGAATGGAAATATGAGCATAATATGGTTTCTATGACGGTTGATTAGATTCCATTTAGATTTTAATTACATATTCTTTTTACTACTCCATTATTTCCTTTCATTTGGATTTGGATTTGTGGTTCTACCATCCTTTCCGACCTCATTCATACTTGTTGCTTTTAAAATGGGTTCTTCCATTGGAAGGAAAGCATAAGTATGTTTCTTTTTTTGTATTTAACTCTGCATATGAGTATATTAATGTAAGACATCTTCTAGATTCCAAAAATTGTTGGTTTTTGTCATTATTAATGCTATTTTATAGTTGGGGCTTTAATTATTTATGAAGTTCAAATTATTCCAGATGTTTGCAAAGTTGCTGCCAATTTTTTCAAGGGAAATTACTTTTAAAAACCTGAATTTTGGGTGCTTTAATTCTAAAAATGTCAACTTTGAAATAATATTTAAAAAATCAACTTTAGGGGTTGTCTAATTTAAAGCACTGAATAACCTATTACACAAGGTCAATTTTTGTTTTATCAATTTTTTTTGTTATTTTTGTAATTTGAAACAATAAGAAAATGAAATAAAAATTTGCTAAAAATAACGCCTTTAACAACTTTCTGTTATGAAAGTATAGTTTGTTATCAAAATATTCTCTTGTGCTGACTCATCACTTGCTGGTTGCCTCTTTTTCAATTGCTGGTTGCTTGCTCTTCCTTTTGTATGTTATCAACTGCCTGAATGGTATAGCACAACCCCCTTGCCTCGATTCTCCCATCCACTTGCCACCCCATCAATCCTCCTCCCCTTCACCCTGAAACACCATTACCTCCTCCACCCTCTCCTACCCCGATCAACCCTCCACCATCCCCTACCCACACCCAACTCACCAATAGGTAGCTCGGTTTGCAGTCCCTTCCTCTTCATCAATAGTTCAACACCGTTACATACCAACATGACGACAATGACAAATAGGGACTAGCTAACAACAAGGAAGTGGTGTCGATGGTTGGTAGTGTCGGCTACCGGGGTAGGAAGGGTGGCTGATTGATCCTCTCCCTTTGGTGTTTTTTTTTCCTTTCAAAAATCCAATTTTTTATGGAAAAGACAATTGGACCAATAGGGTAATGCCACCTAGGATGTCGAACCCCTTTTACCGGTTACCAAGGGTTTATCTGCTTTAAATTTAGACAACCCTAAAAGTTCAGATTTTTGAATATTTATTGAAAATTGGAATTTTCAGAATTAAATCACCTAAAGGTGTGATTTTCAAAAGTAATTTTCATTTTTTAACCACTATGATGATATTTGTGATAATTTCTTTTATACAAATGGTTTTCTTCCCCTTTTTTTGACTCTATCATATATACGTAAATTGTCATGGTCTATTATTGTTTTAGTGATATGGGTGTTAAAATGATGATATTTACTTCAAATTTAATTTTCTGTTGGATATTCGTTATTTTGGGTGATTAAACTACTCCTATTATATAATTTATTAATGTATTAAAGATTTAGTAATTAATGATTATGCTAGCTTTATTAGGTAAAATATTTAATATTGAAACATACTTTTGATTCTAAGCTCCATATTATTTTTTGCTCCGGGCCTATAAAATATGCAAGATAGCTTCAATTTTGTGGGTTGCTTTTCATAGAATTTACAATTCCATGTTTGGCTTCACTAAAGGCTATTCTTGAGGGTCGCGAACAATGAATTTTAAAGTCTAAGACAAACAAACTTCACTAGTATCACTATAATTTTTTATCGTTTCAAAAGGCTATCTTTGAAAATGTAGTCAATTGAGAACGAAGAAGCTCACAGATAATTGTTAAATCATTTCTATTTTCAATAGTTATGCCTTTTGGGAAAGTAGACTTTAATATTGAATATTGGGTGTTTTCATTTTGAAATTCACTGTGTATTTATGTAAATCTACCTTAGCTTATATGTACAGTTGAAACATGTGTAAACAAGAATATCTGGGTTGAATATTGAACTTCGGTGAACAAAATAGAGTGCAGAGAATAGAGATATAAAAATGTCTTGTGAATGAATAAACCGCACTAGAACAAAATGTTATGTGCTAAGTCATGTGGGACATGCAAGAGTTGATAATGGTTGCATTGATGATAGTTCCTCTCTTATATTTCACCACATGGATTTTTTGTATATACCTATAACCTAGTCAAAAACCTTTTTTTTTTTTTTTTCATTTGATGTTAAATGTTTATTTGTTCATGCTTAATGTTTCATGCTTATTGTTTCTTGTTTTATTTTTCATGTTTATTGTTGGTGTCTATACAATTGTATATTTTTTATGTGGTTTGTTATTAGTGCATTTACTTGTTGTGTCTTGTCTTGCCTCAATCTTTATCTTGTCTGTTGCATGTTTCGAGTATTTTGTTGTCTTTTTCATGTCTGTCTCGAACGAAGTGTCTCTACTCTCTATGGCTGCAATTTACTTATCAGTTGTGATAAAAGTATGGTTTGCGTCGTCTATATGAGCAGGGTATACCGGGTATGCTGATGATGATGACCTAGTCACAATGTAAAAATGCAGTAACAGAACTATGATGCAATAACGTGAGTTATGTGGTTATTGTAACGCCTTAATATCGTTCGAATCATAAGATATTCCTTGGTAAGTCCCAAAACAGGTTTATTTACAGCTTTGCAACGGAGGAAATATCAGTTTGTTTGATTTGAAAACCCTTACAACAGGGTCGATGTGATGCGATGAGATCTTGGTTTTACACTAGAGACCTAGTCGAAAACCTATGAATTAGGGACCTAAAAGGCAATGTTTGCATCTTGCTACCCCCTTGTGTTATAATACTTGATTAAATTTGTATAAGCAATCTAGTGCTCGCATTATTTTTTCCCTTACGTATTAGTGTGAGTTTATGCTGAATTTTAAGGCCTTTAATAATGGGCAACATCCAGTCATCTAGTTGGAGTACTGGAGTCACATCCAGTTTGACCTGATTTGATACTAGAACCAGCCCCGAGAATCTTGTTTCTGTCATCTGTTCCAGTTCATGATCTTTTTGTAAACTGATCAATGCTGGTCATTTTGGTTAGCACTTGGTTTCTTATTAGAGTATTGTATTAGATGTACAAAAATTTCCTTGTGATTGGATTTATAATTGCTGGTTGATGACATCATGATGCTTTTTTTCATCTAACAGCATTGCATGATTCACTTAAACAACTTTCGGCGCGATGAAGATTACTCATCTGTTTAGAGATAATAATTAATAATTTCACATCAAACCTATGGAGTTCTACTTCTCTAGATCTTCTTACACAACTACACAGTTACCCCGAGAATTGGAGAAATATATTTGTGTTCCATTAATTAGCTCTCTATTTACGTGGTGCAATGCATATAATGGCTTTCGCATGATAATGCATTTGAAGTTCACAAGTTTGAGGATTTTAGGGTTTCATAATTCTGGGTACTTAGTTATGAAAGAATCACTTAGTGCAAATTATTTAGTGATTTTCTGTTCTAAATTTCAGGCTCGTGTACATGATGAGAGCTTGAGATACGTATTATCAGATCAGGCTGTTATTGCTCTTGTGGAAAAGAGGCCAAAATCTGAAAAAGAAATATATAATGTAATTTCTGTAGCTGATAAAGATAATGATTCATTGACATCCTCGTTCAGCATGATGTCACCCTCTGCTGTCATCTGCAGTCATTGGGACGACATCTATTGTTTGTTGGAAGAACAAAGCAACTCTGCTGATGATATTTTGCAAATTCTTCTTCATAAGCACCTTGGTCCTAAGGGAACTTGCTCCCTGTCTGCTTATAACTACACGTTACTCTCTGGTTCCAACCTGAAACTTGTAAATGGATCAATGTCCATGCAAAATGAGATGAGAAGAGGAAAATTTGTTACGCGTAAGGCGTCTAGACAGCTTTTCGTTCAAAAATTCTCATGCAAAGCTCCAGTTTATCATAATTGCAGGATCTATGCTAGCGATGGCCGGTTGCTCTGCTATTGTGATCGCAGAAAGCTTGAATGGTTGGTCGTCATTGATTATATTTGTGTTACATCTAGCCGTCTCATTGGTACCTGATAGTAATTTTACTGTATCTATAGGTACCTCAGTCGCAACTTAGCAAAACTTATGGATGACAATCCTCCTGCTATCATGCTTTTGTTTGAACCCAAGGGACGTCCGGAGGATGAAGACAATGACTTTTACATCCAAAGTAAGAGAAACATGTGTGTTAGCTGTGGTGAGAGCAACCATTATTTACGGTATCGGATAATACCTTCTTGCTACAGAATCCATTTTCCTGAGCACCTCAAAAGCCACCGTTCTCATGATATAGTCTTGCTGTGTGTCGACTGTCATGAAATTGCTCATGCCGCTGCTGAAAAGTACAAAAGACAAGTGGCAGAAAAATTCGGTATACCACTTTTTGTGAGGAAAGTAATAGATTCTGAAAAACTACAACTTACTGAGACTTCTGCACTTCAAGAGCATCAGGAAGCAGGTGTTTCTCCCTTGCAACTTCGAACTGCAGCTATGGCACTTCTGCGGCATGGACCAAGGATGCCATCTAAACGACGTGAGGAATTGTTAGAGGTTTGGAATTGGATCCTGTATTTCTTTGTCTGTTATTTTCAAAACATACTTTTTGTTTTTTATAGTTTGCCATTATGAGCTCACTTCATTCTTGCTTTGATTAGGTTCATGTTTTAATTGGTGCACAGCCTGATTAAATTTCCAACATTATTATGTTCGATATTCCACATCCATAAATTCAGTTTTATGATTAGTTAGATTTGGTTGCAAACCCTTTGTTAGCTTATTGATAATGAGCTACATGTGTATTAAGTTGCTAACTTCTGTTTTAAATGAATCATATCCCATATTCTATTTTTTGGGAGTTTGTCTCTTTTTTTCCAAAAGGTTTTGCGGCTGCAAACCGACTATTTAATTTACAGAACTTAGCATGTGACATCGTATCGATGGTCAAACAAGTGGTCAACCGACTATTCTCTCTCCTGAGTAGGTTTTAACTTTTAACTCATGGTAGGAGTCATGTTGCCTTTGTGGTTAGGTTTGGGATTAAGATTTGATTGGAAGAAACTAAGAGTTAAAATGCTAAAAATGATATAACTGTTGTGCTGCTTTTAAAGTTGTGCAAGATTTCCAATTTTCTTAAGGTGTGCATGGTTTGTGATGCAAGACATTTTCAGTCAAGCTGTTGCACAAGGCAGTGATAATTTATGCATAAAGTCGCAACATATTTTGGGAGCTTGGCATGCTGATCTCAGCACAACTGTAGTTCTGTATGCTGTGTTAATGTCTTGCCCTAATGATTGAGTTTTTTTTTTTAGACATCCAGTTTATCTAATGACCATTGTTGAATGTGATATAGGTTAAGAACTTAAGTTAGCCCGAGGAGAACTTCAAGAGCAACTATTGATAAAATTCTTAAATATGTTCTCAATCAAAACTTCTATTTGCGTGAAAAAATTGAAACTTTTGTGATGTACTCTTGGTGAACTTCATTTGTTTGACTGATCTCAGCCTTTGATTATTGAAGTCTTGGCTTGGAACTTCTTTTCAAGTTTTAAATTTGGCTCCGTCTTTTAACATTTTGTGCCTCAACTTTTGAGTTTAGTTCTTGTTTTTGAGAAAGCTTCAAGTTGGGAGAATTTACGATGATTGTTTATGTAATTATGTTCCCTTCATAATATCTGTTGTGAATTCTCATTTAACTTAAAGCATAAAGATCACTTTAGAATTATCTTTAAATCTCTTTTTCTAAACCTTGCTCCGACTTTAACAGAAGTATTCTGTTTCAAGCCTTTGCTGCAATAAACAGACAAGGGGTATACCATACCTAAAGATTTCTTTATATTTAGAGTAGAAATTGAACTTATGCGATCTCTTTTCTTGCATTTTTATGATTTCATTTATCCTCGGAATATACCACTCCTAAGGCCTTTATATGAGTTGCCACTTTTGTTATATTTCTTTGGTCAATGTTTACCATTATGTATTTGATTCAAATGTTATTATTTACATGCAAGTTAGATTACTTTGTAAATATATATAAAAATTTTGTGTTGTATTTTAGTAGAAGATTTTCTGTTAAAAGCAATTGCTACTTAGTATCATGACATTAGATATAGGAATTGTGCCAACCTCTTGTTTTTGTTTTTTTTTAATCATGTCTTATCCATTCATTTTGCATCCTTGAAGATTGTACGGATATATTATGGAGGGAGGGAGATATCACATGAAGACCTTGAAAAAGCTTTGCTTGTTGGGATGAGTCCTCATGAAAGGAGAAAATTTCAGAAAAAGAACGGGGGTTCTTGCAAGTTTTCTTCCGCAAGTTTTCTAGATAACAAGCCAGAGTCTTCTGGGGTGAAGATTGTTGACGATGCTGCTGCTACGTATGGTTTACCTATAAATAAAGCTTCCAGTGAAGCTTCTGATGTCAAAGATATTATAGGTTTGGACAATGGAATTTGTGAGAGTAGAATATCTCCAAAAGCAACAGCTAATGGAAAGTGCAACTCAAAGGTTTCATTATTAGGACACGGGCCTCATGGAAAAGAAGTTGTGGATTATTTGCTAAAAACTTATGGAGAGGATGGGATTCATCAGTTTTGTCAAAGCTGGAGACAAGTCTTTGTTGATACTCTCCATCCTCGGCATCTTCCTGCTGGCTGGGATATTAAACACAGGTAAGATGTTCTATCCCCATGCTAATCAGATTATTACTACTATCTGAACTGCGCACTAAATGGGTTGAATAAGATGTTTATAATTCTCTTAATTTTGTCTTATTATAATACCTTTATAGTTTGGATCGTAATCTCTTTTTCCCTTGGATCTTGCCACTAAAATGGTCTCATCAGTATTTCCTTCACCTAACCTTTTCTGAAGGTTTTAAAAACATGTTCATCGGTCATAGGGGCTTGCGAAAATGGCTATACCGCAATTTATCATGACATTGTTATTTAAAAATCAATTTATCCCTTTAGACATTTACTTCCTCTGTAATGTTTAGTTGCACATTTTTTTCTTATATAACGTTTCTCTGTTACTTGTACCCTTCTCTCTCTCTCTCTCTCTCTCTCTCTCTCTCTCTCTCTCTCTCTCCTTTTTTTTTTTTTTTTGTGAAAAATCCACTTTTATTTACTTCAATACTTGTCCCACATTTTCTCTAAGTGTCTTTATAAACAAGGGGAATATTGGTACATCTCGCATCCCAACTATTTTCTCAGTACCAAAACCCCAACCACAAACTCACCCACACCGCATCAATCTCCCTTATATTCTATTTTTCAGGGACGGTTGAGATTAGCCTCCTATATGTGTGAGTGAGACCATAAAGAAATCCAGCCACCAAATTACCCAAGCTGATACTTCTGCATTTGAACATTACACCTAATAGCAATGCTATAACTGATTAGTGGTAAGGTATGGTTGTTTCTCTGCTTCCGTATGCTAAAAATCATTATACAGAATGAGTTGTTCTTCAATATTTGTTTTCATTGTTCTGGAAATAAATTACCCTTCCTAATTAAAAGGTTTCCGCTCTCATGTATAACTTAACATGTTTAGTAGCACCCTTTTTAACATTCTGGATGTAATTCCATTGAAAACAACAGATGCACAGTTGCCTAGCTCATTTACCTGGCCACATAACTTTTAGTCTACAGGATAGCAACAGTATGCAATTTACATGATCATGTATTTTATATGAAAGGCAAGATATGTGATTAGTACATTCTTGGATATGACATAGAAATACAAATTAGACGTCTCCAGGGGTTCTACTGTCTCCATTTTGAATGTAGAAAAAAATGTGATTTTGACAGGCTAGATATCTTCTAAACAAATCAAATATTTATTTTATGGCCTAATCTTCTTAACCTGCCAAGAAGCTTAAACCTGATCTGGAAGATTGTACGCAGCCTATTGCTCCACATTGAAGTATTCGATGTGAATCCACTGACATAGTAGATAAGAATCCCATGATTTAAGATACTCTAACTGCTTAACAATCGCAGCCTTATTCTGAACATACTCCTGATGTTTAGACTACCATCATATTAAGAAACGATTGTATGAGACTAAGCTGCAGTTCATAAGTAAACTTTACAAACAGACTCTACTTTTGTAATTAATGTTTTGAGAAGCCCGTGCCCAAAAGATCTGCATGCTAGGAAGGATGCTCTTCACAAGTTGGACCCTGCTAGCATAAGACATCATTTTGAATGGTTAAAATTTCACTTTTGATGTAATCTCTTCTTCTGTGTTGTATGTTACATTGTTCAATATTCGGGTTTATTAGCAAATTACCCCAACCATAGCCTAGGCAAGTCTGGTCTTAGATTCTCAATGTTGATTGGTGATGATATGTAGCACCGGTGAGGATTGCAATGTTGTTGATAGGAGTGTTCATAACCAAGTACCCGGATAGTTGGGCTTTGTTTTAGCGATTTGTTTTCCCATCCGAAATAGGCTTCCCGTTACCAGATAGTTAGGGATATCACATCCAAGAAAACATAAAAAAAAATTCATACTGTAGCATTTTGGGCTGTAGCAACAAGCACAACAGTTCAATAATTGTTCCAGGTAGCAATGCTAGTTGTACGGTTGTACAAATATTAAAGACAAAATTATTGGGTATCTTATTGGGTACCCATTTGTTCATAATACAACTCATGACTCGACTCGTTAATGTAGGTCGGCTACCCGACCCATAACTTCCATTTTTTCTGCCCGGCATTAAGGAACCATGTCGACAAGCAATCAGATCGTTTTTTTTAACATCTCTAGTTGATGATGGCTGTTCGCGATTGAGGTTGATTGTGATGGTTGTCATTAGAAGTTAGCTGCAGACTGCAGTGGGTTGGTGATCACTGGGAATATTGGTGGTGGGATTGCACTTAATGAATTCTAACACTCCCTTTAAGAACGCAAAGCTGGTTGCTTAAGTGGTCAAATATCCCTTTGCTTGATATATATGGATTGGAAGTCAAAGTAAAACACAAAAAAAGAAGAGGAGAAAAACAAAAGGAGTACTTTGGATAGTAAGCATGCACATTTTTGTAAAAAAAAGATTCCCCTTATATGAGATAGAAAATAAGCTTTCATAACACAGTTGCAATCAACTTTAGGAAAAGTTTTGTTTTGGAAAAGGAAAAATTGGTGAGGAAGTATTTAGAAATTTCTTTTTTGTTTTGTTTTAGGAGATCAACAGAGTGACCCTTAAATTGAAATAGCATTAATGTAAGAAGGATAATGTAAGTATTAAATAAGTTCTAACGAGAGAATACGTCCACAACACATTTTTGGTTTTAGACATTCGTATTGAAGTTTTAACATGTAGGATTGGTTTTACAGTTATCTTCCCAAATATTTGACGTTAAATACCCCGACCATTGTGTATGTGCTAGTACGGCATTAATATACAAAAATTCTTGATGTTCGTTTTGTTTTCCTTATTTTGAAATTTTGAGGCTTAAAGCAATCAATTAAACTAAAGAAAAAGTAATGTAAAATGATGTAAATTAATATTTGAGCCTCTTAATTTAAAGGCCCTGGGGCGCCTTGGTTCCATAATACGTTTCTAATTTATATTTAACGGATTTTATTTATCTGTTACATAATCTGATTGGCATATTAGATGTGTGTTTCCTTTTTTTTTTTTTGGAATTTGACCATCTAAATACTTATATTATATGTAGGAGCTGAGGGAAAGAAAGACTTGATCAATCCATAAGCTGAAATGTAGTTGGACATGTTGGAGATACCACATGAGTATCCTAGCTATATAATTTTTTGGTCCAGCATGCTGGTATGTTTTGGACTTTGTGCAAGTGTTTTAACATTTGCAAAGTTGACATCCCTCTATTTACCAATTTTACCTATATGTAGGTTGCCTCATTGAGTTGCGAAACAAAATCTTGATTCGTTTTCCGAATCAAAAGAATCATTGTCGATGACACTCATTAACTATAAATCAAGTTCTCCGCCCTTTTTGGTTCTTTACCACGATGGTCACCCCTTCTCCTTCTAACAATCATTGGCTAGTCTCTCCAATTTCAAACAATCTTTTCTTTCAACTAAAAACCTTCCCTGAAAAATTCCCTTAATCTATCTCTATTCTCTACCCACTATTTCTTCTCCACCGACATTTTTCATGAGGCTTGAGGAAAGTTTTTCATGGTTGAAGGGGATAGTTTTTCGTAAATTTAATGGCTTTTAAAGGAAGGGGATGTAAGTCGATTTCATTTCTAGCGCATTTAGAGTGATTCTCGTTGGTGGACCAGTGGTTCTCGTGAGAAGGGGAACGTAAGCAAAGTGGTGGTGAAAATTTGACTTAGTAGTTAATGGGGCTTGTTGGGTGGTGGGAAGGGGGAAGTTTCTTTGTGGGTCTGCGTTGGCATGGGTGGGATAACGGTGTTGGAGGCTAGATGAGGTTTTCATTTTCTTTTGTTTTTTAATAGTTTAATACATTTTGAAATTATTTTTATAATCCTTAAAGGAAAAAATAAACAAAAATTAACCTAGTTATCTAGTTTCATGTGAAAATGTATTTTGAAGGAATATATGTTTGAAATGTCAATTTTAAATATATAATCAAAAGATATTGAAAACATGACCACTAAAAGTGAGATTTTAAGTTTTACTTTTCAAGAAACTGATAGCCAAAATAGTATTCATACTTGATCGTTGATGTGGTTTGTGGAGTATGAACGTGGTGGTTCATCTGAACTATTAACTAGTAGATAGTAGTGCCTAAAATTAAATAGATCTATTTGAATTAGATAGTGTTTTCTAATGATGTTATATGGGTTTTGTCTCATTTCAGTGGTAGGAGAGCTTTTGGAGAATTCAGTGTATATAACCCTGCAAAGAAATCCAGTGACACCAGTTAGCAATAAGCAAGCTCATTACAATGAAGTACTATACGATGGGAATATTATAAGTTTCCTTCAAGTTTTTGTATGTCATTTTTTGGAAGTTCAAATTATAGTTTGAAGTTCATGCAACTTTTTTGGTAAAGACTCGCCAGAAAGATGGTGAGTTGTGTACGGACTTCGTCTACACTAAAATATTATGAGCCTTTTGATATATTTCCTTAAATTGCTTCATTTTACTCTTTTATGGAATGGTGCTTAATGTTTTAGTGTAGACTTTTACAGTTTGGTTTCCTAGTGTTCTGATAGTTTGTTAGAGGAAGCACTCATTTATCATCAAGCTTAAATAAGTGACGACATATATGGATGATTCGCACGCCAGGGGATATCACTCAAAATCGGTGGAAAGAACGACACAATCTTGATTGTTGCGACATCCTTGGTATGAGATTTATGTAGTTGCTACAGCCTACAAGCAAGCATTGACAGAGGAAAGTTTCTTTTAGAAGCTTGAAAAGTGTCGATAAACAGACATTCGTTGATTTTAGTATCGTCTCAGAGGCCCCAAGTTGATCGAAATGCAGTTCGACTGCTTTCTCTATGCTCCTTTTTTTACTGCCAATTCAACGTTACATGGCGAAGATAAAATTCAGACCATTAGGCTTTCTTCCTACGTACTTGGATAAATACTTGAACTTGTATATATTTGAGTTGCTTACATGTGAAGCCACTGTGAAAAAATTGAACAAAACAAGTTCATTCGGAGTAAAAGTAAATGTATTTCCAAAATAAGCGTCTTTCAATCCAAATTTCTATTACTAATAGTGAAAAAATAAATGTTCAAAAAGGAACCTGGTCAAACAGAGTCAAATCTTAGTTCACTATTAGTAACAACGAATTAAGGTTTGACTTTGTTTGACTAGGACTTTTTTATTTGCTGTTACTAATGGCAAATAAAGAAGATAGCTTTTTTTTGACTTATTTGTGTGAACTTTTCAAACTAATTGCAACTTTGTTCACCATTAGTAATAACGAAAAATAGTTTATAAATACACATTAAAATGACTTATTTCCTTACATCCAAATTCAACCGAAGTAGCAACAAAGCTATTTTGAATTTAGGTGTTTTCTCGTAACTTATGTTGATTACTTAATGTTATTATTGAAGTTACTTAATAATTTTAGTTAATGTTATTATGTTATTTTCTTAGTATATGTCAAAGCATTCATTCAATGGAAGAGCATTATTATTGTGAATATGAAGTTGAATACGATCTTGACTGGAGCAACTCTAATCTTTGTTATTAATGGAGTATAATGCTTGTTCATTTTTCCATGATGAAAGATAAGGATGAAGCTACTATAGATGGGTTACTCCAAAGGGCATCCATTGACAAAAAAAACATTATTAATGAGTTCAATAAAGAGAGAAAAAACAAGATACTTAATTTGAGAAGAGGAGGGAAAAGAGAGAGAAAACTTAAAAAGTTCTAAAAGCAATGTTAGGTAGTGATGGTTTTATTTTATGAATAAACCATGTATTTGTTATTGCAGTGGTTACGTTATTATTGAAATTGTGTCGTTTTTGATATTATTTTTCATATTAATGCTTTTTTGGTTGATTTATTTGCAATAATATCTTTTGGAAATTAAAAAATTACATTAAAATCAAAAACAAATAAAGCAACTCTTGGGAAAGCACACTTTAGGCCAAGAGATAGGACTTTTACGCAATCCCACATTTTCAGACCAAACAAATGATCTACACATACTCTCAACATTTGCAATAAAAGCATTATTGCAAGCTATTACAAGCCATTATAGGCCACCCATCTCGAGTCAAGAGATAGATAAATAGACATATCCCATGCATGTTCAAGGCGGAATGACTCTTCACCAAAAGCTACGAGCATTCGTAAGTCAAAGGATTCAGAATATAATTAACTTAATAAACATATATACACCAACAAAATATGTGCAAATATTCAATATATACATAAGTCAAACAAAATATATATGAGTCTAATCCCCATTACCTTCCTCTACCCTATCTAACTATATGGTCTACAACACCTCTTACGATAGTAAGAGGTGGTCATGTGTCAATCAGGGCTGGAAGGAAAGTGATATTTTGATGGTCCAACACCCTCTGAGGACCCCGCACCATTGTGGGGTTACGTAAAGTCCATCTCCTCCAAATGAACGTCAGAAGGAGGAGATGAACTTTGCACCTCCCCCAGTAGTTTGAGCTATATGTGAGGGATATTTAGCTATATGTGAGCGCTTTTAAGAAATATGTCATCATTACCTGAAAAATTATGTAATATTACATTTATAAATGCAAGTCATCCTGTTTAATGCATATGTGAATAATAAATGGTAAACCAAATTACACCCCAAAATTATAAATCCAAGGATAGTGCACCATAACGTTAAATAAGATTTGAATTTATATCAAAGTAAGACCAATAATCAAAGTAACCCTAATACATAATGTCTCACGGTCATAATTCAGTCGCTAAATTCTTCATTTCTAATTTCCTACCTAAAAATGCTCTGAATTAATGTGTCATTATAATTATAATTATAATTATAATATAATTATAATTATAATATAGTTCATTATAATTCAAAACTAAACCCATTTAAATAAAGGACAAACAATTAATCAAAAGTTGTACATATAAAATGATTAGGGAAGTTGAATTGCTCACTTGCTAGGAAATCTGATGGTGAAGGTGAAGATGAAGCCAGATGAGTTGGTGCTGCAACATGTTAGATAATAACTTTGGAGAAAAAAGAAAGGGGAAAAAAAGAGAGAAAGAAGGGAAGAGACATGAAAGGAAAGAAATTTTTGTTTGTTTAGGAGGAAAGGGAAGAAAAAGGAAGGAGATGAGAGTTGTCCCTTTAGATTTTTCCAACTTCAGAATGATTGGTACCTGAACAAAAATCATGCTATTCAATCCCTTCAAATTCCTTCCCTCTTATTTTCTTAACCAAACAATGGATCTATCATCCCTTCAAATCCATCACCGATTTTTCCTTTTATTTCCTTCAATCCAAACATAGTATAAAGAAAAAAGTAAGCCATTACAAGGCAAAAACCATATACACATCCATCTCTCTACTAGCATTAGTTACTGTTCAAGTTTTTCATTTAGGAAGATTAGAAGATCACAAGATCATTATATCTAAGTCTTTTGAACGGCTACGAAGTACAGAGTTACAAAGCCATACCGTACACAATAAGTCAGTTAGACAAGGTGATATGACAATTTAAAAGAATAAAGTGAAAATGATGGTTTTATTTTATGAATAAACCATGTATTTGTTATTGCAGCGGTTACGTTATTATTGAAATTGTGTCGTTTTTGATATTATTTTTCATATTAATGCTTTTTTGGTTGATTTATTTGCAATAATATCTTTTGGAAATTAAAAAATTACATTAAAATCAAAAACAAATAAAGCAACTCTTGGGAAAGCACACTTTAGGCCAAGAGATAGGACTTTTACGCAATCCCACATTTTCAGACCAAACAAATGATCTACACATACTCTCAACATTTGCAATAAAAGCATTATTGCAAGCTATTACAAGCCATTATAGGCCACCCATCTCGAGTCAAGAGATAGATAAATAGACATATCCCATGCATGTTCAAGGCGGAATGACTCTTCACCAAAAGCTACGAGCATTCGTAAGTCAAAGGATTCAGAATATAATTAACTTAAGTCAAAGGATTCAGAATATAATTAACTTAATAAACATATATACACCAACAAAATATGTGCAAATATTCAATATATACATAAGTCAAACAAAATATATATGAGTCTAATCCCCATTACCTTCCTCTACCCTATCTAACTATATGGTCTACAACACCTCTTACGATAGTAAGAGGTGGTCATGTGTCAATCAGGGCTGGAAGGAAAGTGATATTTTGATGGTCCAACACCCTCTGAGGACCCCGCACCATTGTGGGGTTACGTAAAGTCCATCTCCTCCAAATGAACGTCAAAAGAAGGAGATGAACTTTGCACCTCCCCCCAGTAGTTTGAGCTATATGTGAGGGATATTTAGCTATATGTGAGCGCTTTTAAGAAATATGTCATCATTACCTGAAAAATTATGTAATATTACATTTATAAATGCAAGTCATCCTGTTTAATGCATATGTGAATAATAAATGGTAAACCAAATTACACCCCAAATTATAAATCCAAGGATAGTCCACCATAGCGTTAAATAAGATTTGAATTTATATCAAAGTAAAACCAATAATCAAAGTAACCCTAATACATAATGTCTCACGCTCATAATTCAGTCGCTAAATTCTTCATTCCTAATTTCCTACCTAAAAATGCTCTGAATTAATGTGTCATTATAATTATAATTATAATTATAATTATAATATAATTATAATTATAATATAGTTCATTATAATTCAAAACTAAACCCATTTAAATAAAGGACAAACAATTAATCAAAAGTTGTACATATAAAATGATTAGGGAAGTTGAATTGCTCACTTGCTAGGAAATCTGATGGTGAAGGTGAAGATGAAGCCAGATGAGTTGGTGCTGCAACATGTTAGATAATAACTTTGGAGAAAAAAGAAAGGGGAAAAAAAGAGAGAGAAAGAAGGGAAGAGAAATGAAAGGAAAGAAATTTTTGTTTGTTTAGGAGGAAAGGGAAGAAAAAGGAAGGAGATGAGAGTTGTCCTTTTAGATTTTTCCAACTTCAGAATGATTGGTACCTGAACAAAAATCATGCTATTCAATCCCTTCAAATTCCTTCCCTCTTATTTTCTTAACCAAACAATGGATCTATCATCCCTTCAAATCCATCACCGATTTTTCCTTTTATTTCCTTCAATCCAAACATAGTATAAAGAAAAAAGTAAGCCATTGCAAGGCAAAAACCATATACACATCCATCTCTCTACTAGCATTAGTTACTGTTCAAGTTTTTCATTTAGGAAGATGAGAAGATCACAAGATCATTATATCTAAGTCTTTTGAACGGCTACGAAGTACAGAGTTACAAAGCCATACCGTACACAATAAGTCAGTTAGACAAGGTGATATGACAATTTAAAAGAATAAAGTGAAAATGATAAAAATTATTAATACCCCTCACAAAACAAAACCAAATTAAGTATATGGTTACAATCCTACCACTCTTTTTTTACAAAAGAAAACCATGGAAAAAACAATACCAAATCACAAAGCCTAAACTCCAAAAACCAATTCTTTATCGATGTAAATTTGTGCAATAGCTCCAACACCAAAACTCGTATGCAACTATTATATGGGTGCAATTATTCATAAATGGGGCAAATAGTCCACGACCCAATATTTTTTTAGTACTTCTCTATACCAAATTTAAACTCTAAAAGATCAAATTCAAGACCTAAAAGTCCAAATCTAAGACTTTAAAGACCAATGCCAAAACTTGAGTCGATTGGGTTTTTAATTCTTAAAAGAAAATCCAATTTCAAGACTTAAAAAGACCAAATTAAGGGTTAAAATATCATATCCAACGTTATCTTGAATTTGTCCTTTTAAGTCTCAAATTTGGATTTTAAAAAAAAATTATGTAAAAAAAAATAAAAAATATATATCACAGGTTGGGCCTTTGCTGAGGTTAGTGTTTGGAATTGGCAATTTAAATATTGAAATTGGCTTGAGTAAATTTTAAATTTGCAATTTAAACTTTGGTTTTGAGCGACTTAAAAAAGCTTATTGGGCTGGGCTGGGCTGGTGATGGTGGTCTCATATGTGAGGCCGTCGCACATGAGAACTTTTTTAACTTTAAAACCATAACTTAAGGCGATATAACTTAACAATATTTTCAGGTGTAGTTTTGGTTACCTTGAAGCCATTGCGCATGAGATTCATTGTCATAGCTTTGCCCTTCTTCCACTGCTTCATATATCCTGCAATCTGCATCATATCATGTAAGAATTGAAGTGGTCAATATCTTCGTCAAAATAAAATCATGACAGAAATCACGTTTGGTAGGTGGTAATAAATGGTGGTAATGAGAATGAAAAACTAGAGTAGTTTTGGTTAAAAAATCTCTTGGCTACCTTGATGGTCTTGCTTGTCCAACTTCAATTATTTCATTTTCTTCATAAAATTCATTCCAATGAATTACCAATAGAAGAGGTGGTATTAGGTGTTAATGGAAATTTATAAACAAAAAACCTTTGTTGAAATTTTTCACTACAAAATCTTTTCTATTACCACCATTTAGTACCACTAACGAAACGGACCGTAAGTGATTAAATGCGACTGAAATAAGAAAAATGAATTGAAATTGATCAAACAGAAACTGCAAAAGTAATATCAAATAGCAAGTGGAAAACTGTACAAAACAAAATTCCCAAAAGGAGCAGAGTGGAAATGACCTGAATGCATTAATGCTGGCATCTTCGTGTAGATCATAGACCAAGGAGTACTGAACAAGTCACAGCAGCTAACAGTTTTTGTGCAATCATCTTCAACCCCATCTTCCTCTTTAAACGGGAATCATACTGCTCACCGTTCTTGGACCTAGACCGCTCTTCTTAAAAAGCTTCTAGATGACACAGTAATCAACAACATTAAGGCACTTCTTAAGCAATCTTCGTCTGCGATACACTCGTGCTGTCATGCAGAACCTAATCTGCGCACAGACCAATAGGGGCTCGATCCTTGTAGAAAACCAAAGTCTTGTTGATACCTGCATTATTGGAGTATTTCTTGAGAAGAACAGAGTGAAAATAATGGAGCCTTACTCACCCGTAAACTGAACATAATTTTGGATGTAAGGAGAGGAAGACAGCCAGTACACGCCATAGCCAAATCAGTAGGTTGAATGTAATTTTGGTGGAGAAGGGTATTTACGAGAATCAATATTTGATTTCTGTGAGAAAATTAACAGTGATTCTCATGGGGTTTAAGATTGAAGATTCTTCTCTTGGGTTTGGCATTGGTTTAGACCCCTTCGCTTTGTATCACTCAAGCTTGTTGCGCCCAATTCGAGGCCCGATGGTCAGAAGTACCTACAAAAACCTCCAAACGACAACACAATACCAAGACGTAAAATCACTAAAACAACAAAATCATTATATATAGGGTCAAAATAGAGGGTAGATAACGCCATAAATATGGCAAATTTTCATCGTGTTATCATTGTGTAAATGATAAATTCATGAGCAAAAGAGAAATACTACATAATATTTTCTAATTTCTTCTACTTCCTAAGCCCCAATTTAGTAGAATTTATACATTCATCGATGTTTAATACTGTCTCCAACGGCCTCAAGCTGATCAAAATACACAGATAGACAACTTATACTGCTTCGTTCTCCACCCCGATTTCCACATGTTAAGTGGCGAAGAGAAATTTCAAATCAGCTTCAGTTAATTTCGACAGAGCGGCAGCCGATCCTCCAACAGTCCTGCACATCAGCTTTGAGATATTAAAATTAAGCTCTCTTCTTACATACTTGAATTTGAATATGCAAATAAGACTCACCCTTCAAATACTAGTTCTTTCTTCTCTTGTAGCTTCAAAATTCTTTCCTCTATGGTATTCTCTATTACAAATCTTATAATTCTGAGCAAACAACAGCACATATAAACATTAAGAATTGTCCGTTATCTTGACATGTCCATTTTTCAATGACAAAATCATGGGCTACCTTATTGGTTTATATTGCCCTATTCGATGTATCCTATCCATGGCTTGACGCTCTGCAGCAGGATTCCACCAGGGATCCATCAAGAAAACCTATGATTATAGAAGCGAGAAGCTTGAGCTCATTAAAATAAGATACTATTGACGATGTTCAAGCTAAACTTATTCACACTAATCAACCCAAAACGACAAATGAAAATGTTTTAATAATACAGAAATACTTAAAACTTGTATGAGTTTCTTACATGTGAAGCCACTGTAAGATTGAGGGCAACGCCTCCTGCCTTCAAGCTGATGAGAAAAATTCTGCAATCAGAGTCCTCATGGAATCTTTTAATTGCATTATCTCTAGCAGCAATGGTCATAGATCCTTCCAAAAGGACGCAAGTTATGCCAGACTGTAAATTATTCACCAACCATTGTGAAAAAGGAAGTAAAGCCAATAAGAAAGCTATCGTTTGAGGAATATCAAGAACATTAACCTTTTTCAGAGAATACATAATTAAATCCAAAAATGATGTGAACTGGCTAAAGACGATCCCTTTTGCAGAACCATCTCTCTCAATCATGAATCTGATTTCCTCCCTCTAGATTTACAGATATGTAAAAGGGCATTAGAAAAGTTACTGCAGAGTGCAGAAGAATATTGATATACTCAAATAAGACACATGATGAATACAAATCACAGTCCACAGAAACAGAAGCAAAAAAACCTTGTAATTTTATGTCAATTAAGAGAAAAAAAAAACTTTTCATTTTAAGTTGAAGCAGTTAAGAGAAATCTTCAAAAGGGTTGAAACATTGTCAGAAGCAACTAAACTTTTGATTAAAACAGAGGCGGTTATCAATGGTTACCTTTTCAATTAAAAGTCTTTACACAAAAGCTGGAAACAAGAAAACATAAAAATAGGGTAACAAGGAAATAGGAAATTCAGTTCAAGGATTCTGTATATACTTTTGCATAATATTTAGAATTACAACACTATTTTGATATAGTAGATAGAACAATGTATCCAATTTTCATAGACTATTGAAAGAAACAATGTCCAGAAAATTTTGCAGCTTTGGTAATAATGGAGAATTTTGCTTGTTTTAGGAACTTGCGTTCCTGTTCATTATTACAGTATTTAACAGATACATAATCTAGTAGTTAAGTGCAAGATCACAAGTAACAATTGTTAGTAATCCTAATTTAAATATTAGGCAAAATCTAGTTTGGTAATGAATCTTGGATTCTGTTTTTAATTTATGATATTTACTTGTCACATTTGTTTTTTCACACTTACCGAGGTAACATTTTGACTCTTAATATCTCTAATTATGGTTCATTAAAAATTATAAAAAGTTAATATTAATAATCCTTGCATTAAGACGAATAAAAAAAGACCCTACTTGACTATATTTAACTTATAAAGTAAGAATAAAATAAAAATTAAGAGGATTGATGAATAGTGACAAAAAGTAAATGAGACAAGTAAAATAAATAGGAGGGAGTATAAACATCAACTCAAATTGCTAAATGCCTAGTGAAATATTGCAAAAGATAAAATAAGAAAGAGCAAGTAAAATATACCAATGCATCAATCTTTGTGCTTGTTTGAAAATCATCAAGATGAACCCTGTTCAAAATGCTTGTACTTCTAAACCCTGCTACAGTGGTTTTTGCTTTCTGGCTTCGACTCGAATTTGAAGTAAAATCAGCAGTAAGTGGTTTTGAACAGGATGGGCACGAAGTTTGCCCCAGGGAAGAAGAATAATCGATGAGGCAAACTCTACAAAATACATGTCCACATGATGTAACCTGTCATTATAAAAAAATCAGGAGATACATCGGCACATCATACAAGTAAAACTATTTTTAAAAAGCTGCAATCGAAAGCATATATGCACGAAAACTGATCAATTATGAACTTTACTAGAAAAACTTGTGGATAATTACCCTGAACCATACACAAAACTGAAATTTTCACTTTTGACCAAAAGTGAAACTGACCAAATCAACATGAAAATGTGCAATAATTCTTGCGTATTTCATACTAAATAAATTTTCGACTGACTGGAATGTAACCTCATACAGGAATAGTTTCCAAATCTATTCAAAATTGCACCAATAAGTTTATAAAGAACTAGAAAAAAAAGGGTAAATTATCCACTGCATACCCCCACATATCATGCTAGATTGTCTTCCTGTCACTTGCCACCACTCCCCAGAGATTTGTGTCAACTATTTAAGTGAGTAAATATACATACATTTACAAATTATATATATACACACACATATGAGAAACGTGACTAAAAGGAACGGAGGAGAACAAAAGGGTGAGAAATAATTGTACAGTGTGGCCAAGGTCATCAATGGGAAGGAGGGGCCCACCCTGACAAAAGCTCATTTTAAAAGAAGAAGAAATAGAAGTAATCCTTTTCCCAAATGCCATCAGGATTCAGTAAAATGAATGGTCACATTATGAATTGGAAAAATTACCGTGAATAATACAACCTTTTGTTAATTTTCCTACAATAATACCAACTATTGATTAATCATGAATAATACCAACTTAGGGGTATTTTCCTAGAATAATACCAACTTTAGTTTATGAACTAATATACCAATTTATTTGTCTTATAATCACCTTAGCCCACCAAGGGGGAGGGTCACGAATTTCTGATTCTCAAATACTCACAAAAGATCATAGCATTAACTGCTATGATCTTCTTCACACTAAGTGGTTCTCTAAGAACAAAGAATATTCAAGTAGTAGAGTTAATCTCACATAAAAGATCTCAAGTCCACCCAAAATAGACATTCAGTACTCCGCATTCGAAATTCAAGGAAGCTAGAGGTGAAATCCCCTTTGCTACAAACGTACAAACTTCGGCATTGGAGAATGGAGTTTCTCCAAATCCACCCTGGGTCAGCTCACGTGTTGTGCATGCAAGTATCAACATTTTGTTTGGAGCAATGACGTTGAAGAATCCCAAACATCACATCCAACAAAACACTTTGAAGTTTGACTCAACAAGTCAATACCATCCTACCCCTCTAAAGTGGATAGGAACAGTAATAATGCCAAAAGTTTTTCTTTCAGAAAGATTAAATATTTACAGAAACAAATCTATATCGTTTTAAAATGTATATACATTTTTACTTTAAGTTGGAAGTACATATTTCTATATAAAAAGTTTACTTCTGAGTTTATATGTTAAATGAGTCGATGGACATTAAAATGGTAAAGGAAAATCAGCAGATTCGTCACATAGATAAAAATGCACATTGAGTCCAAAAAAATGTACCAAAAAATCCTTATCATCCTTCAAATTCAAGGATGAATACGGTCAACAATCCGACAAGTGTGTTTGAGGTAAAGTGTCGGATGAAGAATTAAGTCAACTAATTGCTTCTTGAAGAGTAGATCAGAAAGTAAAATTTTCTCGGAAACGTCAACCATTAGATTTTCCATATGAGCTTCAGATTGTCTAAACTTGTCATAGAGACTTGCAATCCATTCTTAATAAATGAATCCCCTTAGGCTGGATTACATTGATTGGTTTAGATACCTTAAGCTATAGTGTAACACAGATCTAGCCAACCATAAAACACAACAAGATTCAGAATGGTAATCCAATAACTCGGTAACACTGAATAATCCAGTTATAGCTCAGTATAGGAGACAGTTTCATTTCGTGTTTCCCAGGACTGTGATCCACCAATAACTTAACAAAATCACTGTGGATTTATTATTTAAGTTAATCAAAGCGTACAATTATAACAGATGTTAGATAGAAGAGGGTAATTACTATGTACAAAGCCTTACACTTTCATTTCCCCAATCAAAAGAGAAAAGAAACATAGTTGTGATAGAACTCATCATAACAACCAAGTGGAAATTAGATTATACCGCAGGATCCTCGATTGGATCATGACAGATGCCACAAGTTTGTTCAGCATTATCAGTTTCTATCCCACTTTCACTCTGAGAACTATTGGCACGAGAATATACCACAAGATATGGATGATCAACAGCCTGCACAGATTGAAGCAATAGATACACATTATATCTGAATGATTGTATCATAATTCCATCATGATTACATTGTAGTGACGTATTCACACAAAGATCAACTCAAAATTCCAAAGTTTTCAAACTTGTGCCATTTCAGCCAGCTAAATCTCTGAAATTGTGATGGCGTATTTTAACCTCTTTAAATTCCATCGCATCATGATTGCATAGCAAAACACTATTTCTATTATGACACGTGCAACCATCGATAAAAAATTTCGGTCGTTGATGCATTTGCGGAAACAGTCGCGGTTTTGCGGTAAAACAGCTATAACGACTAATAACGCAAATTGTTGCCAATGCGGTGTGAATTTTTGGAAAAAAAAAAAAAAAGTCACATAAGTGGTGTTTTGAACTTGTAATTGCACTTTTGTTGTTGAAATACTATCATTGTCCAATAATATGCCCATAGCTATTATAATTGCACTATATGAAGTACTTTGGAATGATCAAGTAACTTATTAATTTATTTCTAAATTAATTATTTTGTTAAATGCATGGAAAAAGACTGTCGCAGATGCGTTTGCGAAAATAGTCGCAGTGTCACAGAAAACGACTATAACGATGTAATAACACGAATTGCAGCCAATGTGAATTTTGAAAGAATAAAAATCACATAAGGGGAGTTTTGCACTTATGATTGCATTTTTGTTGTTGAAATACTATTATTATACAATAATATGCCAATAACTACTATACATAACTATTATACATACACTATATGAGGTATTTTTAGTGCATAAGCAATTAACTTATTAGTTCATTATTTTGTTTGACAACTAATATTAAGAGTAAGTATAACTTACGTGATCTTTATAATAAAAGTTAATGGGTACTAAACAAATTAACCGAGAGACAAATAACTTAGTAAATTGTAACAGTGACATATTACCCTCCCTGAGGTCAGAGTAAGGAAAGAGACATGAGGAGATGAAGGGACATAAGAAGAGAGTTAGAGAGGAATATAATTCCAGAAAAGTTGCTTCATCTCGTATAATTAGTTAATTGTGGCAGTAATGCAGTATTGAGTCAGATTCTCAAGAATTAACAAAGGTGGATTGCTCACTGTTAAAAGGCCCAATTACAAGCAAAGAGCAAAAGATTCTCAGGGAGTCATAAAAAGAAAATGCAACAGGTTCCAGTGTAATTTTGAAGATATCATAAATAAGGCCCAGACTTGCCTTTTATCCCCTGGTTGCTTTACTTAATAGGCTTCACTTAATGGGTTGTTGCCCTAAAAGAGAAACTTACCTGCCGCAGACGTGTAAGTAGCACAAAAATATGAGCATAATTATTCATCACGGTGCCTTTGGTAGCATATCTGTTAGCAAGGGAAAGATATGATAAGCTCCCAACCACGAACTATATACAAAGAAGTATAAAATCTACAAAGAATACATGTTGTAAACAAAAATGAATACATTGATGGGCAAAAAGTACAAAAACTAACATCAAATAGAGAATTAGAAGTGGGATAATCCAATTTCATAGTTTTCTTGCTCAAACCTATTTATTTAATAGAGCATCTAAATCTATCATAAATTTAAATCTCTAAAGTGAGCAGCACAAGACCCTAAGACAAGCTACACCAAGTCATATGAGAAAGTTACATATAAACAAATCAAATATACCAATTCACCACAGCATATAATGACCACGAAGGCATCACACAAAAACAAGCATTGTAAAGAAGAAAAATTAATCTTAGTAGCAACGTGCAATATCTTCCAAAAAATATTCTACAAGAATAAAGGGGAAACTCTAAACTTCGATGAAAATCATAGCTACCTCCAAATAACAAACAAACATATGCACGCCAAATTCATCATTGACGTGGAACACATGAGATGACATTTTTGAGCATATAACAGTACAAAAATGCAGTAACAATCACGATCGCGAGTAACATACATGGTGATACGGTATCGGACTTGGTGATGCGGTTATTGCACCACCAAATATCGACCTAAACAATGAAAATTCGCTTGATGCGGCCTAAAATAAGGTTTTTTAATACCTTTATGATGTTGGCAATACCAGCTCGGCAAATTTGAAAACCTTAGCGATACGAATGACCTTGTTTTTGGACTATGGCATATCATTAACAATCCTCTTACCTAATGCGTAAAAAATACCGTAGTCTTGAACTACACCTTAGCAACATAATTGATCGCAGCCGTAGGTAGATAAAATATTTAAAGAAAAAAGGCATTCAAACGATGGTATGAGTAGCCTATACTAGTCAATTCCACTTGTGTCGAACGTATTCCAAGCTCATATATAATGCCCCATTAATGCTTACTTGCCAACTTATCTAAGTGTGTTGGTCATTTGTTTTTTCATGTAATGTAACTTTAAAATGGTGCAATTTCTCTTCCTGATAAAAAATTTCAACCTTAAATCTGCCAATTTTTGAACGAAGAAAAATTGCAAAAACCATGGCAATACTCATTCCTCTTCTCGCTTTTTACAAATATACCCACTACCATCAAGAAATCAATTTTTGTTTTTTTTTCCTAAATCAAGAAAGACAAGATCTTGTCTTTGGATCAATATTTATTTTATCTTCATGTACTTTTCACTTTCAGATCGTCTAGCCATATGAAAGTATGTACAAGGAATGGAGTAATTTGCATTTACTGTTTTCAAAAAATATATATATCATAGTTAGGATCAAAACCTATTACGACAAAAAGATAATGATAAGTAATGACGTACTCCAAATACTACCAATATTAAATAATGCAAACCAGAGATAAATAATCAAGAATTCTTCAAAAGCAAATCCATCCACATAACTTTATATAATTTCATCTACAATTTAGAAAAACTGAAACTAGCTATTCACTTACGTGTTAAATTGGGCTTGACTTTCAGTGTACAGTGCATGATAGTAATCCTCTTCCCTGATATCTAAGGAATCTCGCCTCAATGACAACTTTAGTGATATTGTCCAGAAAACCAAGCGATCATCAAAATCAAGCAAAAAAAGAAGAGAAACTCACTTGTATTCTAGTAAGAAAAGAACTCACTATTTTAGGTGGAAGAGCAAGATCTGAAGCTCGGCCACTTTTTGTACGTCTCAGCAGTATATTCCTAAGAATTTTCTGCTTCAGCAAAAACATAGCACGTTGTCCTCTTGTAGTGTTTCCATGCAATTGCATTGGTGTTGCCACATTCTAGCATAGTGAAAGAAAAAAATGACACTTAAATGGATTTACAAGAATTCCTAAAAAAGTGAAATGGAAGAAGGGATAGCACATATACTCTGTTCCACCAGCAGAAATGCCTAACGGCATTGTGAGTGCAGCTTTTACACTCTTTAGAAGAACTGCAGAGTAAATTAAGTATTAGCTGATAATTTAAAATATAGCGCGATTAAAGAACATTTAATCAAATTAGAAGAACGTAGCATGATAAGAATCCACAGGTCCCAATAATTTATCCCACTACAAGTAGCCTAGACAGTATGCATTTCCTAGCAAAAGCAACCCTTTTACGACATGAGCATGGACTTGTACAAAAGTACATCCTAATTGTATCCCAAGCATATTAAAATTAGATAACAGTATAAATAGATGATAGAGATAGATCAAAATCCTCAAGGAGTAAAAGAGATAACAGTTTTTCAACTCACCCAACACCCAACAAATAACGATTTAATAGAGATAACAGAGATTAATCAAAATCCTCAAAGAGTAACTGAATCAACTAATTTCCATAAAACACTTTATTAGTAATAAATTTCTAAATGATTGGGGAAATATCCTTCAAACCTAATTGACTAGCCTTTCATCTGCTATATAGAGAGCTTATCATCTCCTAGAAGCCTTCCATATGAGTCAAGCAAGCAGCAAATAACTTCACATTTTTAGCAAGTGAGGGACATTAATGCCAACTGAACATGTTAGTCTCTTTTCCCAAATAAATAATCCAAAGAATATACATGTATGTCAATGACAGCAAAATTAAGAAGAAAAAAGATATCCTCAAACAGAAATATGACACTCGATTCACCCATTGACTAAATGTTCTAGAGTCTCGAAAACTACAAAACCATTTGTTTATCGTTTTGGTCTTTCACTTTTAAAATCTGAGATTTTTCTCCCACTTTTCTCCATTTGGCTAAATTTTCTCCTTTATGTAATCACAAGAAATAAGATTTACTTCAATTTTGGTCCCTCCCTCCATTTTAGAGCTTGTTCTCTCTCAAAAGAATCATGATACCGATTAGAATTAATTGAGAAAGACAACTTTTGGTGCGCTAGCAAGAAAAAAGAAAAAGATTGAAAACAAAAAAAGGACTGGAAAATGGATAATAATGGCAAGTAATATAAAGATAGATAAAAGTTATCAATAAGCTTGTTCTCTCTCAAAAAAGTTATGAAACGTTAATACAATATTTATTATGATTTTCCCATATCTACCTTCAATCTATACTCCTTTCAGCCCTTTTTTACAAAATTCTTTCTGGCCCACATAAAATTGAGATATCACTTTAGTTATAAAGTATATTCCTAAAAGATATTTGAATCACATTGTGTCAGCATATTCCTTGCAAGTTGCAACCTTTTTTAGTCTTTTTGTTACTTCCTCTAATCCGCTATGTATCATTGTGGGATAGATTGCCTTCGTATATTACAAACGCAAAATAACAAAACTGTAGAGATACATTACTTCATAACTTATTCCACCTCATGAACAATTCTTACAATGTTATCCCCTAAAATTACTAGCTATTTCCTAGTTCCCAGCTTGCCCCTGTATTGGCATCTAAGCTAAATGAAAAGTGATTTGATGCGTTAATGTCTTATAATTTTATATTATATTTTTACTGTTTTTTGTTTTTGCACCTACAATATAAATATTTTCAATTCACGATCAGATTAGCTCATACCCACTTTTAGAATAGAGGTTGAGTTTCCACAAATTGTTTACAAGGAAAAGATAAAGAAAATGTGCTCTTACATGTAGTCAAGTGTCATGCAGTCACAATCCTTGCACAAATAATATGAGTATGGAGCAATTTGTAGAAAGCGAACCTGCATATTGAGGCAAGCCAAACTTATATAAGAAACTACAACCATTACCAAAAATTACACAAAAGAAGTTGTATGCCATATTGCAATTTTAATGAGTCATATAACTGAAAGTAAACAACCAGTGAATATAATTCCCCAACACGATTTTGAAGGGGTGTGCCACTAAGAGCCCACTTGTATGAAGACTCCAATGCAAAAACTGATCTAGCAGTATTACTTTGTCTATCTTTGATGGAGTGACCCTGCATACAGAGCAACAAAAAAAATAATAAAATCAATTAATGATATATAATTGTTTGATATTATGGACATGTAACACTACATAAATTTCATGCACAATCACAAGAAAAATGAATTCTAAGAAAATAAAAATGAAATACATACACTAACTAAACTCATATTAGAATTCAATTAAAAGAACTGTATGATCATCACTACAATATTCTACCATTAATCAAGACAAGTAGAGTGTTCTAAGTTCCCAATATTGGTGTTTGTCAGCTGCCTCACCGAATCCAAACTCCTATAAACAAACTAGTGTCCAATATTGGTGTTTGATACTATGTGATTGTGATTGTGTCAATGTGTGATTGTGATAACTAATGTGTGTTCAAACACGATATTTTTTCAAATTAAAATGAATTAATCAAACGTTCGACTAAGTTGTGCAATCTCATCCTCCAAATCATGGATGGACCTTTGAATGTAAATTGGGAAAAGCTATCTCAGAGCTTTACTTCGGATCACGCATTGTGTCCAAACAATGATTGTGTCGAAACTACCGTATACTAGTGTCCCAAAAGGATAGATTAAATCTCATATAATTAATTTATTTAGTAGTTTACTGTTACTACTTACCAGTAGTAGTTCTATTTATGTTAATCATTAAGCTCCACCATTTTGCTCACGTTCTTATAATGATGGTTTTTACATGGAACATGATTTATTTAATTAATGTAATAACTATAGTTCGGTCATCATATGTGATGCACTTGGTTCCAAATTGTGGGTCAAGGAGATATCAATATAGTATGTGCTCATAGTAGTAGTCTAGCATAAGAATCCCAACATGGGTACGCATGTCGACTAGTAGCTAAAGGAGTGTGCATGTAAACAAGGAGTCATTGTTGGCTGAATCGTGTATGTCCAAGAGGAATGGCGCATGAAGAAGTATGAAGTTGGAAGGTTCCTTGCTAAGCAAAGAGTGTGGCGTTTAAAGGAGTCTTGGTTGGTCAAGTCTTGTACTCTCTAAAGCGGGATCGAAGAACTCTTAGTAAAACTGTTGTGTGTAAGGAGCGTATGCAAGGACTCCTAATTATCGTCAATTAGAAATGATTCCTTTGTTGGAAACTTCTCTTAAATAAGTGGGTAACTATAGCTAGTGCTATAAAATAATTGAATAGTTATAATTAGAGCAGATAGTGATAGGTAGTTAATGAATCAAAATAGTTGATATTTTGTTTTGTCTAAATATTCATTATATTGTATTGTCTTCTTCTTTTCCTTCTCATATTTGTATTAAAACCTTAAATATCAATGAGTCATTGAGTCCTAAGCCAACTCTATCACCTCATTGTCTATTTTATTTTTTGTAGTTTCTTTTTTTTATCATAAAAACATATAATACTTCCTTAATTCCTTTTACTTGCAACACTTTGACTTTTACATTATTCACAAGTTATAATTTATCCTTGTTTAGTAAATAGCTTTTAACAAGAAAATATAGTCATACATGGACGTGTTCAATTTATTTTAATGTAGTTTCAATAAATTAGCTTTTTATAATTTTTACTTATATAGAGTTACTAGTAGTTGTTGGTTGCTATGCATGTGCTAAGAAGTGTTCCAAGTAAAACGAAACAAGCAAAGTGGTTTATATGTGTACTAATTTCTTTTACATTTTCATATAAATAAAGCCGAGTAGTATACTGATAAATTTCAAGTATATTTTTGTGAGTTTTCAACATAATACGAGTGATGATTGGTGAGAGAAACAAGGGAATGTTTTGATAGAGAAGTGTGTGTGTATCAAAGTGGTCTGATAGCTATCTTAAGTATGTTATAGTTTCAAGAAAGTCTATAATCAAGTTATATCCTGAAAAAACATTATTGGACTAAAATACGCGTTAAAAGCCCATCACAAAAAAAAATACCTAAACATAATTGCTTCAAGTTATAAGATCATCCTTGCATCTTGCTCTTTTTTTCTAATCTAGAAATCTTTTATAAATAAAAGGAAAGCAAAAGAGTACAAAAAAGGATAAGAGTTCAATTTTTCACCTAATACAAACCACAATACAATTTATCCAAAATGTAAAATTTATCCAAAATGTCAATTTATCCAAACTTATACTGAAAAATAGTCATAAGTCTCATAACCTTCTTACACTAATAATAAATGATTCTATCTCATGGTAATGGTAGTTGTTTGAATAATATCCCCACACATTTTCCATGAAATCCTTTCAACATAGAAACTTCTACTTGGCCCACCAAAACCCACTAATCAAACCAATGCATGTTGTAAAATATTTCAAGGGAAAACACAAGTTCCCATAAGCAGCAAAATGATTCTAAAAATTACAAGCAATTGATATACCTTAGTTTGCCATAGTCAAGAACAGACATGAAAGAACTAGAAAAGATAGAATAGAGTAAGCGAAATGATATTAATGGCAAAAAAAATAAAATGTATTGCAAGCTTATCAAGAAGCTTGTTCTCTTCAAAGAGTCTAAACTCAAATACAATATAATATCCCCCTTTACATTATCCCATCCCTTCTTATTTGTAGGCTAAAGAGTAAAGACTAACAAAACTTAATCCTCTAACAATATATCCTATTAATGATATTCATTTAATCTAATGAATAATATGCCCTTATTCTGCTTATGTAGTTTTGGGTAGGAATTTTGCCAAGTCATAAAAGAAATTCCAAGTTATATTTAATCATACTCCAGTCTATAGAATGGAATGGATCCTTTTTTGCACCATCCAAGAAACTAGTATAATAGTATTCCAAGTTAAAACTACCCTTTACCTCTATCTTTCTCTCCTTCTTCCATCACACCAATCTCCCAACACCCTAAACTTACTTAATGGGAACCCTCAATCACCTCAACAAACTTAATTCAAGATTGTTGTGTCAGAAAACCTGGAATTAATTACCTTGAAAAATAGTTGAATCACTAAAAATATTTTTTGTCCAATCATCAAGGTAGTACAACAAAATAAACAAAGCAATAATAAATTGTAATAGAAAAATTCTACACAAATTGGAGATATTAGCAAAAATAGTTAATAGTGATATTAGTTACCAAAAAAAAAACAATAAACCATCTAGAACTATATGTGAGATCATCACCCTAGTTTAGAGTAATGGGTTGTAGTTAGGTTTAAAGTGTGGTAGAACCAACAAGATAGAGAAGGTGGTAGGTGAAATAATGAAATCAAAAAGTCTTGATCCATGTTTTAGTAGCAATGACATTTGTAATCAAGGGGCAATCAATAAAAACCTCTTTCTCATTACGAGAGCAATGTCATATAAATTCGAACCCCAATCCCCCTAGACAAGAGAAATTTAGTGGGATTAGAGTAAAGAAGTATTGTTGTTGAAGATGGTGGCAAGTTGTGAAAGAAAAGAGAAAATAAAGGCCAAAGAGTGTAGTTGGTGGTTGGGACAATTAGCACGAATGATCTTATCATCATTATCTTAATACCATGAAAACAAAATGGGGACATTGATGTTGCTAGGTACAAGAATAAGGAAAAATGAGAGGAAAAAGGGGATAAATAAATCACGTGTAGGGCAAGTGACTAATTTATGGGCTCCTGCAAAGCGGACGATGTATAGAAGGATCCATCAAATGGTTGGACCGCTAGGAATTTATTTGTAGTATTAATTGTTTAGAGAATTCCAATAACACAATGGATCATTTGTGTTTATTTTTCTGAATTTCATCTTTAAGAAATTCAAATCAAACAAAACCAAGCCATCAAACATAAGAACAAATCATCATCATCATCATCATACCCAGTGTTCTCGCACATAGATACTAAATCAGCTAGAGAAAAAAAAACATAAATTTATTACAATTACATGAATTGCACATGAATCAAGGTATGGCGTACAATCAGCTAGATAATCTCTATACAAGTTTACAACTGCAATGCACGGTATCACAATATACAAAAATTCAAATATAGAGTATAGACTTTTAAAACTAAGAAAGTTATACTGACCTCATCCAATACAATACGCTCCCACTTTACAGAGTGCAAGGGAGACTTTAAAACATTCACTTCAACACCGTCAACATCCTCCTCTTCAGATTGAGTTTCCGAATCTTTTACTCGATTGTGCACTTTACGATTCTCCTTTCGAGCTAGCTCATCATATTTTCCATTGATATCAACTTTACTACACTTTTTAAACATTTTATATGGGGATTTCTTTTTCTTTTTGTCTTGCTTAGACTGCTTCTCTGTTCTAGATGCATCAGGCCCGCAAAAATATTGGAGATGAACAGCCATCTTACGTTCATAAAAGCCCTTACCACACCATTTACACCTTTCCTTGGGTGGCAATATTTTGCGATAATCAGCCTCTATAGTGTTATAGGTGGTTATTACAAAATCAAATTCAGAAAACTGCAGAGAATTCCTCGCTCTCTTGGGCCCTTGGTAACACATAGCCTTTGTGCTACCAGCTAAAGTAAATCGCTCAATCTCCCCCAGCCATTGATGTAGAGCAGACGCAGGGCAGATAACAAGGGTGGAATTGATTGTGGGCAACTGAGAAGAAGACCCTGGTGACGACAGAGATTCCCCGGCTCCATTAATTGCACGACGAATTTCCCGTTTAGCAAGCACAAGTGCAATAGCTTGAATTGTCTTCCCCATTCCCATCTCATCAGCAAGGATCCCCCCTCTAATCACAGATTCTTCTTGTTTCAAAGCCCAAGACAGCCACTCCTTCTGAAACCGCAACAATGGCTTAAGTAATTCGGAGGGTTCTTCGTGCATTTCACCAGTTGCATTGTCCTGCTGATCCAGATCATGTTCTCTGTCAATATAATTATCAATCCATAGTTTATGCTCTTCTTCCCATACCTCCCACATGACTACTGGTTTCTGCTCCCCATTCTTCTTTTTTTTCTTTCGCTTCATCATCTCAGTCGGATCAACAAACTCAAAATCACAAACACCAAAAACTTTTTGGGAATCTGGCTCCTTTGTGTGTACAACTCCAACATCACGCTCTTCACTCCTCTTTTTCTTTTTACTGATTTGCCTTTTTCTTTTTGAAGAAACCTTTACTGTTCCAGAATCACTTTCACTATCATTGTCTTCTATGCCACTATCAACCAAATCTTGTTGCTCCATTAGTTCTGTGCATTTTTGCAAATATAACAATCAACCAAAAAGAACAGATAATAAAATCAATAAAATATATTAAATGTTGCTTTCACTAATTCAAATTAACGAGAGTCATTAGATTATTACTGAAACAAACATTCCAATACCAATCTAATTTGTTTTTCATTACCACATTCACAAGTAAACCTGAACAGAAACCAATCATAAACTATACTAATCATAAACTATATGCTAATGTGACTACCACAATGATTCGTTTCCCGCCGAAAGGACTTCTCTAAAAACTTATTCAGCGCATTTATCACAATTATTACAATTGCCTTCAAATATGTTTATTGTCATATTACAATTACTACACGAATTATTACAATGGCCCGTAAATAAGTTTCTTGCTATATTACGATTATTACAATTGCCCACAAATAAATCATCTTACCTGACCAAAATCATGCTTTTTTTCATCATTGTGTATTAATTAAATCTCATATTTGAATTAGATGTTTTCAAACTTTTGAGTATTAATTAAATCTCTTATTCTTAAATTTCTATATATTAACACAACTCATAGTCAACCAAACACACTTCATTAGCATAAAACAATGATAAACAATTTTTATTTGTTTTTGAGTATTAACAATGATAAACAATTTTTATTTTTTAGCAACCAAAAAACAAAAAGATAAAAGTGTACTTACATATGATTTTCTGGATCAAAAAGGCAAAGAGTACTTCTTCAAAAATATCTTCAAAATTTTCAATTTTTAGGTTATACAGAGGGCATCTTCAATCAGATTATAAAACATTGAAAATCTTAACTGATTTTGTTGTTTTTAAAAGAAATTGGTTTCAATTAACCGATTAGAATCAAATTAAAGACAAAACCATAGAATAAGAAATTTAGAGAGAGATGAAGATTTGATTGAGTTATCCCAAAGAAATTGGTTTCAATTAACCCTAACCGATTATAATCAAATTAAAAGACAAAACAATAGAATAAGAAAGGGTTTTTGCCAAACCTGTGTCTGTACTCTAATGTCGAAAACGAGATGAAGATTTGATTCAGTTAAATAGACTGAAGACGAGAATAAGTAAGGTTTATATAGTTATGGTGAGACAATTTTTTTTTTTTTTTGTATATTTTGGAGTATTTTGTTGACCTAGAAATTTAATTTTTATGGGAAGTTGTTCATTGCAATTTAATTCATTGGAAGTAATTTATGGGAATTATTAATGACTAAGGGGGTATATGGTAATCTAATTCTTATGTCTCATAGAAATTAACTTCCCTTGGATTTTATAAGATTTTTTGGCAACGAAACAAATTAGAATAATACAATTTCCTAGGAACTTAAAATTCCAAGGGTAATAAATCTAAAGTGATTAATTATAAATTTAAAGTAATCACTCACAATTTAAAGTTTGACACTTCACTTCCTAGAGGGTCTTTTTAGTAACAACAACAGTGTCCATACTCATTATTCAAATAGTTTTATTCCGAGTTTGTCAGACCATATAGGTAAGGCTGCAAATACTGGTGAGGATCAGGAATCTACGACCATGTCATTTCTTAAAAACAAGTCTGTGTAGACCATGAGGGATTCGAATAGCTAGCCACTGCTTCATAAACTGCAAACAACGTACGGTGAAAGTACATTGAACAAAGATATGATCATTGATCAATAATTTCGGGTGCAGCATTGCACATTGGGCAAACGTACACCCAATTAAACCAATTTATCTATGGTTCTGTCTGCACATCCACTCACTTAATTGAAGCTTTACATATCAGAGCCTCTTCAGAGCCCAATTACCCAACTAACCGTTATGGAAGGGTTGGAGCATCCAATCAGCACCTTTCATGTAAACTTCGTGCATCCATTTGATCCATAAGAACTCCTGCATTGAACTGATATGTCAGGCGAGCTTTCCCACAGACACTAAATTCCATACATCAAGGTTTCGGATCCTTAGGTCACTATTCTTCGGTTAGCAGACCTTAGACCAACTGACGTTACCTCCAAAACTTTTGGTAAAATCATCGTGCCATAAAAAAGACCGACAAGATACTATTATTATTATTATTATTATTATTATTATTATTATTATTATTATTATTATTATTATTATTATTATTATTATTATTATTATTATTATTATTATTGTATTTTTTGGCAAGGTAAATTTTATATTATTATTATTATTATTATTATTTGGCAAATAAAAAACTTTTTCATTCACTAGAAAAAAACCATATACATCAAAGACTGGAACTCAGAAAAACCTATTTGCATCAGTGTGGAACCGGAGCCCACCTGGCCACCTTCTAGGAAGGGTATTATTATTATTATTATTATTATTATTATTATTATTATTATTATTATTATTATTATTATTATTATTGGCAAGGTAAATTTTATATTATTATTATTATTATTATTATTATTATTATATAAATTTTATCGTAATAAAAAACTAAGGAGCAACCCGTTAATATTTTTAAATATCAATTGCTCACAAGTCATAGAATATTATTATATAACATACTCATATAATAACCGAAAAAATTTAATCGAAAATTAACGGGAAATTATAGAAGCAATAGAAGATTTGGGCACATAAAAAACTCTTCCAATTTTGATTAGAATGTTTTTTATTTTTCATTTTTTATTTTTTTATTTTTTATTTTATATTAGCATAAATTAAACCATTTCTATAAACCAATAATTTTGTTTTGAGTAACTATAAACCAATAATTTAAAATTCATATAATAATTAATTACATGTATAATATTAATAATTGTTTATTCAAATAATTAATAAACCGTGTTTATCACGGGAATCTATCTAGTGAATAACTAAATTGCATATATACTAATACCAATCTACAACATTCAAAACCCTAACATCATAAATTGGCTTCCTCCTAAAAGTGTCCGGAAGGGTCAAATGTAGCAACCCTTACCCGTGAAGAAGTGCATATGATTTTTACAATTCATTTTGATACAGCAGTCCATTATACAATACAAAACCGAAGAACATAACTCTTTAAACCCATTTAGGATGAATAAATACAAACCGACTCCAATCTAATATAAATTTCAACATATTCAACACAAACTTCACAAAAAAGTTGTAACACTAGACAGTATACAGATGAACACAAACATTCACCATAAAAGAAGAATCTCAACAGAATTACATTGAGAAAAAGAGCATACCATCAACGGATGGCTCTGGGAGCAGACGATTAGAGCGAAGCTGCATTTAAAATTGTAGAAATTAGAGTTTTACTGATCAGAGGAAGTGAAGATCAACTGCAATGCTGCGTGATGTTCCCAGTTCCCACTCGTCCACTCCTCATATACCCTTTTTGGTCCAAGAAACCAACTAAAACTAGTAAACTACTACCCCTTTCCCGGTCTTTTTTTTCTATAATTTCTATTTCATTTTTTTTTAATAATATATGATTCATTAAAAAAGAGTCATACGACATCTACATCAGAGATAAAAATTAGCAAGTAAATAACAACTTTAACTAAAGATAATTCAAAATTTATAAAACTACGATCGTTGTATATGAGATCTGACAGTTCTAAACATTCTCTTCCACATCGTTGTTTGACACAGCCTTCTACGAGGGTCTTTCGATCTATTGTAGTCTTGAGATAGAATTGAATTTGATGTAGTTGATGGTAATTGCAATTTTGGTCTCTGTTGCGTTATCGCATCAATCTCAACCCACAAATCAATTACAAACCAAACTTCATTACTCCAAAGTCTCACGGAGAAGGAGATCAAAACCCAATATATGAGTAGAATCAACCCAATGAATGGGTAAAACAACTCTTCTGTAGGTTAAAACGGACAAGTTTAGAGGTTTACCATCAACCTTGATGATAGCTCCAAATCAACTATGGAGTTTAGGTTTTTTTAGAAAGAGAAGAGAGAAAATGAGAGGGGGAAGAGAGAGTTGGTTTTTAGATTTTATTCCCATTAAAAAATTGATAATTTCTATTTCATTTTATACTTCATAATAATGCAAACACGGTTTTATTGAAATTTTCGATATATTAGTATAAACAAAAATTTAAAAATTTACTGCTTAATACTTTTACTATTTCAAAATATCGCTCATCAGATGTTGGGAAGCAATTTTGAGACCCTTTAATTGCTTTGTTCGTGATGTTAAAAACGTGGTAGTAGAGTCGTTACTCGAAGTCACCATTTTTAGAGTTATGAAGATCTCTAGATTGAGTGTTTTATTCACGAAAGCACGGTATATTAGGGAGAAGCTACCTATATATGTTCAAGATTTGGCCGTTTTAAAGAAATCAAGGGGCATACTTATGATTTCAATGAACTTATGAATATATATGGACACAGGGCCTTCAATGTGTCAAGGACATGAAAGTAATGAATTATTTCGTATTTTCGTGTGTATAAATCCTTCAATTGGTTGGATATATCTGCTTAATTCAATCCGTAGGGACATTAAGGGATATGATCAATTGTAAAAATGCGTGGTACTAGGTGTCAATTCAATTCGTAGGAACATTGGCATTGATGCATGAAATGGGTTGGTCATTATGATTTGCTAAAGAAGAAAAGGATTATACACTCTAAATGGGGAAGGATTGTTGGAATTTAGAGTGTATAGTGGACATCGGAAATGATTTAATTAATTAAATTAAATAAATAATTAAATTAAATTAAAGTATATAATCCCAAGGTTGTAAAATATATGTTTTAGTAAAAACATAAAAGTCACGGCTCGTGACTTGGTTCGTGCCTCGCGAAATAGGCATTAAAGTTTCTGGAAAATTGGAACAGGGGTGTCGCGCCTCGCGAGCTAGGTCGCGGCTCGCGACCTGGGTGTTTTCCCGGGACTGTTTCGCGTTTTGCTCTGTTTCGTTTTGGTGGTTATAATATAACTTCCTACGGTTAATTTAGTTATTTTTAGCCGTGTTCCTTGAGTTATATGGGTTGAGTGAAAAGCGATATCGATTTGTGAATCGATCTCATGTTTCACGGATCAACCGAGTGCTTCATGGTTCAACACTTTGTTTCATGAAGTGGTGTGAGCTATTCTATAAATATAGAATGCTTGTGTGTTGTTTAGACATCTAGAACATCCATAATTTCTGATTTCTTCTCTTCTTAAGCATTTCAATCAAGAACTTGCAATCCTTGATTGTGTATTTCCATATTTCTTACCATTTAAGTTACTTTTATGTCATTCCAATATCCGTGTGTCACGGGCTCACTTATTTACCTAGTGAAAACCGTGCGGCACTAGTGTCAATGACTAACGATTGCACTAGCTCAGCCTTAATCTCGACCCCTTAAGTGTGCAAGCCGATGAGCTTAGTTAGACTTGCTAAGAAAAGACTTAATAAGAGAGTATTTGTGTGGAAAAGGCTTTGTATTTATAAGAGAATGCTCTTACAAAAGAGTTAGATGCTCTACAAGAGATTTTGGAACTAGTTGGAACTTAGATGACAAAATGAACCTAAGTGCCTATTTATAGGCAAGCCCCCTTAGGCCCTTACCTTGGGGCCATTCTAGAATACTCCTACCCTAGAGTTATCTAGAATACTCTACACTACTCTCTCTAGAGTATACACAAGTCTAGAAAGTCCTATAAGGTTTTAGACAAGCCCAGAACACTCTAGTAGACACTACCCTATTCTATACTATTCTAGAATATTCTAGTATTTACATGATAGAGCTAGATACTTCTAGCACCCTCTAGACCCTTCTTGAGTGTTTTAGTATCTTCTAGCACACTCTAGTACCTTCATGAATGTACTAGATATCTCCAGCACATTCTAGAACCTTCATGAGTGTTCTAGATGCTTCCAGAACACACTAGAACAGTCTAGAAGCCTCTAGACCATTCTAGATCATTCTTGATGCTTCTTTTGCCGGAAATCTCGAGATAAATATGAAATTGTCGACACGGACCGAGCCATTTGTGTTTGGGCCGTGTCACTTGTGCTTGGAAATTGGTGTAATTCTTTGTATCTCAGAACGTATTTCCGGTTTATTCCCAAGCACCGTGGTAGGGAGGAAATAACGTTTTAGGAAAGAGCATCTCGCCTAGAATTGATATCAAGTTCTAACAAAATCTTCATTGTTACTTTGATCATGTTGAAGATCGGTGTATCGGAGATCTCAAGAGGTGAATATAAGCAAGACTTGATCGTCATATGTAATTTGGTTTTTCTATCACAACTTGTATTTTAATTTATTGTTTGTTTTATAAATTAAAGTACTTATTCAATAGATTTGTGAATCAATGTTGCGGTTCATGATGTGACATTATTTCATGAATAATTGTATGTTTTTCCATAGATATATAAGGCATGTGTAAATTATTTCTTACAAGAGATATACATGGAATATACATGTGAATTCTGAATTTCTTATCCTCTCAACACTTTACATAGAGAACTTACAATCCTCGATTGTAAATTTTCGTTTCTTCCTCCATTTAAGTTTCTCTTACATCGTTCTAATTTCCTTGAGCTAAGAATAGATTAGTGAAATTCTTTGTATCTCAAAAATATTTTCAATTTACATTCCCAAGCACCGTAATAAAGAGAGAATAATGTTTTAGGATGGACCATCTCGACTAGGGTTTATATAGTTATGGTGAGACAATTTTTTTTTTTTTTTTTTTGAGGATATGGTGAGACTTTTTTATTAGAGTGTTTGAATGTATATTTTGGAGTATTTTGTTGACCTAGAAATTTAATTTTTATGGGAAGTTGTTCATTGCAATTTAATTCATTGGAAGTAATTTATGGGAATTATTAATGACTAAGGGGGTATATGGTAATCTAATTCTTATGTCTCATAGAAATTAACTTCCCTTGGATTTTATAAGATTTTTTTGCAACGAAACAAATTAGAATAATACAATTTCCTAGGAACTTAAAATTCCAAGGGTAATAAATCTAAAGTGATTAATTATAAATTTAAAGTAATCACTCACAATTTAAAGTTTGACACTTCACTTCCTAGAGGGTCTTTTTAGTAACAACAACAGTGTCCATACTCATTATTCAAATAGTTTTATTCCGAGTTTGTCAGACCATATAGGTAAGGCTGCAAATACTGGTGAGGATCAGGAATCTACGACCATGTCATTTCTTAAAAACAAGTCTGTGTAGACCATGAGGGATTCGAATAGCTAGCCACTGCTTCATAAACTGCAAACAACGTACGGTGAAAGTACATTGAACAAAGATATGATCATTGATCAATAATTTCGGGTGCAGCATTGCACATTGGGCAAACGTACACCCAATTAAACCAATTTATCTATGGTTCTGTCTGCACATCCACTCACTTAATTGAAGCTTTACATATCAGAGCCTCTTCAGAGCCCAATTACCCAACTAACCGTTATGGAAGGGTTGGAGCATCCAATCAGCACCTTTCATGTAAACTTCGTGCATCCATTTGATCCATAAGAACTCCTGCATTGAACTGATATGTCAGGCGAGCTTTCCCACAGACACTAAATTCCATACATCAAGGTTTCGGATCCTTAGGTCACTACTCTTCGGTTAGCAGACCTTAGACCAACTGACGTTACCTCCAAAACTTTTGGTAAAATCATCGTGCCATAAAAAAGACCGACAAGATACTATTATTATTATTATTATTATTATTATTATTATTATTATTATTATTATTATTATTATTATTATTGTATTTTTTGGCAAGGTAAATTTTATATTATTATTATTATTATTATTATTTGGCAAATAAAAAACTTTTTCATTCACTAGAAAAAATCCATATACATCAAAGACTGGAACTCAGAAAAACCTATTTGCATCAGTGTGGAACCGGAGCCCACCTGGCCACCTTCTAGGAAGGGTATTATTATTATTATTATTATTATTATTATTATTATTATTATTATTATTATTATTGGCAAGGTAAATTTTATATTATTATTATTATTATTATTATTATTATTATTATATAAATTTTATCGTAATAAAAAACTAAGGAGCAACCCGTTAATATTTTTAAATATCAATTGCTCACAAGTCATAGAATATTATTATATAACATACTCATATAATAACCGAAAAAATTTAATCGAAAATTAACGGGAAATTATAGAAGCAATAGAAGATTTGGGCACATAAAAAACTCTTCCAATTTTGATTAGAATATTTTTTATTTTTCATTTTTTATTTTTTTATTTTTTATTTTATATTAGCATAAATTAAACCATTTCTATAAACCAATAATTTTGTTTTGAGTAACTATAAACCAATAATTTAAAATTCATATAATAATTAATTACATGTATAATATTAATAATTGTTTATTCAAATAATTAATAAACCGTGTTTATCACGGGAATCTATCTAGTGAATAACTAAATTGCATATATACTAATACCAATCTACAACATTCAAAACCCTAACATCATAAATTGGCTTCCTCCTAAAAGTGTCCGGAAGGGTCAAATGTAGCAACCCTTACCCGTGAAGAAGTGCATATGATTTTTACAATTCATTTTGATACAGCAGTCCATTATACAATACAAAACCGAAGAACATAACTCTTTAAACCCATTTAGGATGAATAAATACAAACCGACTCCAATCTAATATAAATTTCAACATATTCAACACAAACTTCACAAAAAAGTTGTAACACTAGACAGTATACAGATGAACACAAACATTCACCATAAAAGAAGAATCTCAACAGAATTACATTGAGAAAAAGAGCATACCATCAACGGATGGCTCTGGGAGCAGACGATTAGAGCGAAGCTGCATTTAAAATTGTAGAAATTAGAGTTTTACTGATCAGAGGAAGTGAAGATCAACTGCAATGCTGCGTGATGTTCCCAGTTCCCACTCGTCCACTCCTCATATACCCTTTTTGGTCCAAGAAACCAACTAAAACTAGTAAACTACTACCCCTTTCCCGGTCTTTTTTTTCTATAATTTCTATTTCATTTTTTTTTAATAATATATGATTCATTAAAAAAGAGTCATACGACATCTACATCAGAGATAAAAATTAGCAAGTAAATAACAACTTTAACTAAAGATAATTCAAAATTTATAAAACTACGATCGTTGTATATGAGATCTGACAGTTCTAAACATTCTCTTCCACATCGTTGTTTGACACAGCCTTCTACGAGGGTCTTTCGATCTATTGTAGTCTTGAGATAGAATTGAATTTGATGTAGTTGATGGTAATTGCAATTTTGGTCTCTGTTGCGTTATCGCATCAATCTCAACCCACAAATCAATTACAAACCAAACTTCATTACTCCAAAGTCTCACGGAGAAGGAGATCAAAACCCAATATATGAGTAGAATCAACCCAATGAATGGGTAAAACAACTCTTCTGTAGGTTAAAACGGACAAGTTTAGAGGTTTACCATCAACCTTGATGATAGCTCCAAATCAACTATGGAGTTTAGGTTTTTTTAGAAAGAGAAGAGAGAAAATGAGAGGGGGAAGAGAGAGTTGGTTTTTAGATTTTATTCCCATTAAAAAATTGATAATTTCTATTTCATTTTATACTTCATAATAATGCAAACACGGTTTTATTGAAATTTTCGATATATTAGTATAAACAAAAATTTAAAAATTTACTGCTTAATACTTTTACTATTTCAAAATATCGCTCATCAGATGTTGGGAAGCAATTTTGAGACCCTTTAATTGCTTTGTTCGTGATGTTAAAAACGTGGTAGTAGAGTCGTTACTCGAAGTCACCATTTTTAGAGTTATGAAGATCTCTAGATTGAGTGTTTTATTCACGAAAGCACGGTATATTAGGGAGAAGCTACCTATATATGTTCAAGATTTGGCCGTTTTAAAGAAATCAAGGGGCATACTTATGATTTCAATGAACTTATGAATATATATGGACACAGGGCCTTCAATGTGTCAAGGACATGAAAGTAATGAATTATTTCGTATTTTCGTGTGTATAAATCCTTCAATTGGTTGGATATATCTGCTTAATTCAATCCGTAGGGACATTAAGGGATATGATCAATTGTAAAAATGCGTGGTACTAGGTGTCAATTCAATTCGTAGGAACATTGGCATTGATGCATGAAATGGGTTGGTCATTATGATTTGCTAAAGAAGAAAAGGATTATACACTCTAAATGGGGAAGGATTGTTGGAATTTAGAGTGTATAGTGGACATCGGAAATGATTTAATTAATTAAATTAAATAAATAATTAAATTAAATTAAAGTATATAATCCCAAGGTTGTAAAATATATGTTTTAGTAAAAACATAAAAGTCACGGCTCGTGACTTGGTTCGTGCCTCGCGAAATAGGCATTAAAGTTTCTGGAAAATTGGAACAGGGGTGTCGCGCCTCGCGAGCTAGGTCGCGGCTCGCGACCTGGGTGTTTTCCCGGGACTGTTTCGCGTTTTGCTCTGTTTCGTTTTGGTGGTTATAATATAACTTCCTACGGTTAATTTAGTTATTTTTAGCCGTGTTCCTTGAGTTATATGGGTTGAGTGAAAAGCGATATCGATTTGTGAATCGATCTCATGTTTCACGGATCAACCGAGTGCTTCATGGTTCAACACTTTGTTTCATGAAGTGGTGTGAGCTATTCTATAAATATAGAATGCTTGTGTGTTGTTTAGACATCTAGAACATCCATAATTTCTGATTTCTTCTCTTCTTAAGCATTTCAATCAAGTACTTGCAATCCTTGATTGTGTATTTCCATATTTCTTACCATTTAAGTTACTTTTATGTCATTCCAATATCCGTGTGTCACGGGCTCACTTATTTACCTAGTGAAAACCGTGCGGCACTAGTGTCAATGACTAACGATTGCACTAGCTCAGCCTTAATCTCGACCCCTTAAGTGTGCAAGCCGATGAGCTTAGTTAGACTTGCTAAGAAAAGACTTAATAAGAGAGTATTTGTGTGGAAAAGGCTTTGTATTTATAAGAGAATGCTCTTACAAAAGAGTTAGATGCTCTACAAGAGATTTTGGAACTAGTTGGAACTTAGATGACAAAATGAACCTAAGTGCCTATTTATAGGCAAGCCCCCTTAGGCCCTTACCTTGGGGCCATTCTAGAATACTCCTACCCTAGAGTTATCTAGAATACTCTACACTACTCTCTCTAGAGTATACACAAGTCTAGAAAGTCCTATAAGGTTTTAGACAAGCCCAGAACACTCTAGTAGACACTACCCTATTCTATACTATTCTAGAATATTCTAGTATTTACATGATAGAGCTAGATACTTCTAGCACCCTCTAGACCCTTCTTGAGTGTTTTAGTATCTTCTAGCACACTCTAGTACCTTCATGAATGTACTAGATATCTCCAGCACATTCTAGAACCTTCATGAGTGTTCTAGATGCTTCCAGAACACACTAGAACAGTCTAGAAGCCTCTAGACCATTCTAGATCATTCTTGATGCTTCTTTTGCCGGAAATCTCGAGATAAATATGAAATTGTCGACACGGACCGAGCCATTTGTGTTTGGGCCGTGTCACTTGTGCTTGGAAATTGGTGTAATTCTTTGTATCTCAGAACGTATTTCCGGTTTATTCCCAAGCACCGTGGTAGGGAGGAAATAACGTTTTAGGAAAGAGCATCTCGCCTAGAATTGATATCAAGTTCTAACAAAATCTTCATTGTTACTTTGATCATGTTGAAGATCGGTGTATCGGAGATCTCAAGAGGTGAATATAAGCAAGACTTGATCGTCATATGTAATTTGGTTTTTCTATCACAACTTGTATTTTAATTTATTGTTTGTTTTATAAATTAAAGTACTTATTCAATAGATTTGTGAATCAATGTTGCGGTTCATGATGTGACATTATTTCATGAATAATTGTATGTTTTTCCATAGATATATAAGGCATGTGTAAATTATTTCTTACAAGAGATATACATGGAATATACATGTGAATTCTGAATTTCTTATCCTCTCAACACTTTACATAGAGAACTTACAATCCTCGATTGTAAATTTTCGTTTCTTCCTCCATTTAAGTTTCTCTTACATCGTTCTAATTTCCTTGAGCTAAGAATAGATTAGTGAAATTCTTTGTATCTCAAAAATATTTTCAATTTACATTCCCAAGCACCGTAATAAAGAGAGAATAATGTTTTAGGATGGACCATCTCGACTAGGATTTATATCAAGTCACATACAAAATCTTCTTGTTATTATATGTTCGATATATGGTGATTCCCGATGATAAAGTCTACATTTGGTGTATGCATGGTAAGCAAAGATTTGAATTTGTCATATATTTTTGTAACCTACTTTTAAAGTCACAATTTACAACACAGACCCCAACTATAACTCGTAAAATTTAAATCTGATATAATTCAAATCCAATAAAATCCGACCGACTAGCCGAGCTTACACCATCATAATTAAGATCACCACACACTAGATAAACGTGTGAATTTCATTAAATATATGGTGCACAGTCACACTCATTGCCAGGAAGAGAGTAGCAAATTAAACTGATGGATGGCTAAACTATTTAATGTATTTGAGAAAGTAAAAAAAAAAAAAAAAAAAAAAAAGTAAAAAGTGATTGTATTATTGGTCTCGCACGAATGGTTTAGAGTAAAATTGACTAATCCACAACTTTTACTTTACTTTATTTATTTATTTATTATTATTGGAGGGTTATCACTAATCATAGTAGATTAGGATTAAACTAAATAAAGAATTAAATTTGAAATCTATCTATAACTATTACTAAAACAAAACACAGATAACATCATTACTTTCAAAATTGCTTGCGTGTTACAACCTCAACAAACAAAATTTCTCTAAAACTCAATGACGATGTCATTGTTATTATGATTAATATTTATATCTTTGACTTTACTACTTTGTAATTACGACTATAATATTATTCAAATTGATTGATTTCTTACTTTTAGGTTATATACTTATAAATGTATTAGAAAACCATGTATTTTATTTCTTTTTTTTCAATTACTTATAAAATCTTTTCACTTTAATTTATCAAATAATCATAAAATTTTAAATCATATAAATATGTCAGAAATTATAATAAAGTCGTGCATCGTACGGACACTATCTAATAAATAATAAAATAATAGTCCAAGTAGTAGTAGATTAAATAAAATGAGGACCAAAATTTTCAACAAATTGGGAAGGCAACTAAGAGTGAGAGTAACCAACCCCCACTTTGTATCTTGGTAAGGCATTCACCTACCCCTTTCTTTTTTTTCAAAGACCAAATCCTCACCTACTATCCCAGCTTTGCCTTTCCTAAGTCTGCAGCTTGGTCAGAATTTGTAACGTGTATTCTTTTAAATCCTAATCATTATTTGTAGTGCCGATTATAGGAAATAAAAATATATCATTAAATAATTAAAAAATGATGGCGCTCTTTTTATGGGTATGAGCTGCCACTATTCTTCCCACCTCAAACCCCATTTATAGTTTTTTATGGGTATGAGCGGGATATACTGTTTAACTAAATTTTTTTTCCTATTCACTTTTATTGTTTTATTTGATCTTTATAGGTTTATCAATGCACACATTCAATCATAAATATTTCAAATTGAGTTTAATTAATAATTTTTGAGATAAAAAATTATTAATAATTATAAAATATTAATTTTAATAACAGCGAATAGAAAAGAGTACAATTTAAATGTAATTTCTTGCTGATGGAAAATTTTGAACTATAGCATACCATGTGTGATGTGTACAACCAACTCAATCAAGGTCCAAGGACATGTTTTATTCTTCATTGCAGTATCATTAGATTAGAAAAATTACCTATAATAATTCAATTCTTTTCATGAATTTTCTATAATAATCTTATTTGTTGATTAACCATGAATAATTCCAACTTTAGGGGTATTTGCCTAGAGTAAACTTGGATATTCTGATAACCTGCTATAGTAGGTAATTAACCTAAATTGTAAACTAAAAATTAATTTAAAATTAGAGAAAAATTTTAAAAGTTTACATAAAAAATTCTAAATAATAAAAAATAATTATAAAATATTTTGAAACATTTTTTTTGTTTGACATTTTATTTTAAGTTGTCTTTTTTTTAAGAAAAATAAAACTTTATATAGCAAGTCATTCGATTACTAGATTTACCCTAAGAAAATACCCCTCAAAGTTAGAATTATGCTAAGAAAATCTTGAATAAATATTTGTTATAGGTAATTTTTCCTATTAGATTTATAATATTTTTTAAACTGTTGTCACTTGCCTACAACCCGAATTAACAATACAATGTCTCTATCCGAACCGAAAAAATATACATATAAAAATCAAATCAAATTTATACAAAATACTATTGCTACTCAGAATTAAAATTAATTTTACCAAAAATATTATACCCGAAATTCGCCCAAATAGCCAATAAAACACTTTTAATCATGTGAATGCATGAATTCCATCTCTCACCATCCCACTTAATCCTCTTCCTATATAATCCCTCTAGTTTCTTTCATTCCTTACCTACATCACCAAATTCACTCTTTTTTGTATTCATTCTTTTCCTTTTCCATTCTTAGCTTCTCAATCTAGCTAAAGAGTAATATTCATTATCCATTAAATTTGTCCCTTTTTTTCTTTATTTCTCTTTAAACAAATTAGAAACCCTTTTATTATTTCTTCATTTCTCAATTTTTTTCTTAATTAATTACAATGGGTTCTCTAGACATCAACCAAAAATCCACCCCTTTAATGACCCAAAACCCATTAGACCCGGAAGAATTCAGAAAACAAGGCTACATGGTTATAGATTTCCTAGCCGAATACTACAAAAGCCTTGAAAAATACCCGGTTCGAAGCCAAGTCGAACCGGGTTATTTACGTAAAAGGTTACCCGAGTCCGCCCCATACAACCCGGAATCCATGGAAACTATTCTCAAAGATGTCCAAAACGACATCGTACCGGGTATAACCCACTGGCAAAGCCCTAACTATTATGCTTACTTCCCAAGTAGTGGGAGTACTGCCGGATTACTTGGAGAAACATTAGCCGCAGGTTTTAACGTTGTCGGGTTTAACTGGATATCATCTCCAGCATCCACGGAACTCGAAAGTATCGTAATGGATTGGTTAGCTAACATGCTTAGTTTACCAAAATCCTTCACTTTTTCCGGCGGCGGCGGCGGCGTCATGATGGGGACCACTTGTGAAGCCATCTTAACAACCATAACCGCCGCACGTGACACCTTGCTACACAAAATCGGACGTCAAAACATCACAAAACTCGTCGTTTACGGGTCCGACCAAACCCATTGTTCATTTTTCAAATCCGCAAAAATCGCCGGAATTTCGCCGGAAAATTTCCGAACAATCAAAACATCAAAAACCCATTCCTTTTCACTCCGACCCGAATCGCTAAAATCCGCCATTGAATCCGATTTAAAAAACGGTTTAATCCCTTTCTTTCTTGTAGCAACCGTGGGGACCACTTCAACAGTAGCAGTTGACCCACTAGGCCCACTATCCGACGTGGCAAAACAATATAACATGTGGGTCCACATTGACGCCGCCTACGCCGGAAACGCTTGTATCTGCCCGGAACTCCGTCATATGATCGACGGCGTCGAAAAATCCGATTCATTCAGTTTTAATGCTCATAAATGGTTCTTAACAACATTAGATTGTTGTTGTTTATTTGTAAAAGATCCAAATTCTCTTGTTCGTAGCTTATCCACAAATCCTGAGTATCTAAAAAACAAAGCAACAGAAAGTCAACGGGTCGTTGACTATAAAGATTGGCAGTTAACTCTCAGCCGTCGATTTAGATCACTTAAGATGTGGATGGTTATTAGAAGTTATGGGGTGGAATATCTTAGAAGCTTCTTAAGAAGCCACGTGGACATGGCTAAATATTTTGAGAAAATGGTTGGAAATGATAAGAGGTTTGAGATTGTGGTTCCTAGAACTTTTTCGGTCGTTTGTTTTAGGTTATGTGCTGTAGGTGTTATTCGAGAATGCGGGTTTAAGTTTTTAGGAGAGGAAATGTTGAATGAGATTAATTGTGAGCTTCTTGAGAGTATAAATTGTGAAGGGAAGATTTATATGACTCATTCATTGGTTGATGGGATTTATTTGATCAGATTTGCTGTGGGGGCCACTCTTACGGAAAGTCATCACGTGAGTTTTGCATGGAAGTTGGTTCAAGAGCATGCAAATACTGTTTTAGCTAGAAGATCACTTAAAAGTTGTTAATAATGAATACTTTCTCCGTTCTGAAATACTTCCCAGTTACTATTGATGGTGATATGTTCAATGGAAAAATGTCACTATCAGTAGCACGCAAGTATAATGGAACAGAGGAAGTACAAAGATATACTCACTCCGTCCCATTTAATTTGCATCTTTCTATTTCTATTTTTGTACTATGGTTCTTTACTTCTTTTTAAGTTCATCTATAACTCTCTTTTAATTTCAACCACATAATTCATTCTCTTTCTTCATTTATTATCATTATCTACCTTTTTCATAAAAAACAATATTTTCTCTTTGCTTCAAATCATATGGGACAGAGTAGTATTTCTTCTTACGGTTCACTATCAGTAGCAGTTTTAAAAGTGAATAATCAGTATGAATGTTGGGGTATTATCAATCTTATACTCAATTTGTCCTTCTCATTTCGCACCATTTTTCATTTTGGTTTTTTCACCATTTTTTCATACTCTCTCTGTCTTGACCACTCATTTCTCCAACCCAATTTCTCTTTCTATTAAATTTCATATATTTTACACTAGATGCAAAACGAGAGGAACAGAAAGAGTACGTACTTGCTTTTGATAGTTGATACATATTTCAAGTGAAGTACAAGGAAGGTAAATAACAACCACTTGATGAGCATGAATATAGTCTATAAAAGTATAAAGATACCTACCTTTAGCTTTACATTTGTTTTTTGTTTTGGGTTTTTGGTGGGAAATTTGCAAATTTGGTAAGATGGACCTAATTGTTGGTAGGAAGGTCTAGTCCCCCTTATTACTATTAAGATTCATCTTCCATGATCCTCCATAACTAAACAACTAGCTTTTTTGAAAGTGTATTTGTTTATGGTTTAGAGGTCACACTATATACCAACTTCAATGCTTGTAGTGCATACCAAAAAATATAGTGTGTTATATGAGTTTGTATTTTGTTAATTATATATTTTTTAATACCTTTTTTTCTTTATGATGCAAATTTGTAAGTTGTAATATATTCCAATATTTTTAAAGATATATATTTTCTATGATTTATATATATATGTTTCTTTCCTTAAGTATTTTATAAATTAGATTCATATATTATTGGCAAACTTTTTTACTTTATCATGTTGTACAATGACATAGATCATAAACACTACAAAAAAATAATAATAATAAAATAGCGATCACTATTTTCATTGCCAGTTGGAAGCTAAATGGTCATAAAATGGACTCGGCGACGGGCTGGTGAAGGGCCTTGTGGTGGACGCCAATTAATTGGATGCTAAATTAAAAATGGACGCCATTTCATCGCTAATTTTGGTAAAACAAGGGGTGACGCACAGGGGACCACAATCTCGTCGCCCTACATATAGCTGACAGGCGTCCAAGGGGCGACCATCATCTTGTCGCCATTTGAAAAGCTTTTGGCATTAGCTTGTGTCCATCGCCATCTCCTCGCCCCTAGGCCCTAGATGATAATAAAGTGGCGTCCAAATTGTCATTGCTAGTCCGTCGCCAGCCCAATCTGATCATTTATTATATTTTTTTTTGGCGTATTATCATCACCCCAAACTATGACTCAACAAGGTTTTCTAACCCTTTGTCGATATTATCACCCGTACTCATAGTCCAAAAATCTGGTAATAGTTATGAGCATGGTAACGAAACGATGATGCAGTAACGGGAGAGATGTCGTTATCGTTACACCTAATATCTCAAAACCATAAAATATCCCTTGATGCAGCCCATAACATACGCGATTATTTTCCACCTTTACAATGCTAGAAATATAAACAGTTCTTCCTAAAAATATTTAGAACGTGATATATAACCCAAAAAGTCAAAGAAGAAATCCGAACAACATTAGCATTATCTCAGACTCAAATTACACAACAACCTCATATTCAACCTACCCCGAATGTCCGAACATACTTATTAAATACAATAAATATTCAATAGATCTCACCTTACTAAGCTAATACATATATATAATGTATGATATTATATAACAAAAAATTTAATGAAGTTTTATTCCTAATAAGTATGCATGGTTTGGGGATCAAATTTTTATATAGTCATAAATTTGTAGTTAATTTGTTTTAATTTTTTTGGAATAAAAATTAATTTAGTAATATAAAAATCAGAAGATATCTATAAAATTAACAGACAAATATATAAAATTGAAATCAAATAACAATTAATATTAAATAAAATCACAATTATATTGCAGGTTATAACATATCCTCTTTTATAATACTACCTCCTATCCAGCGTAATAGTCTCATTTAGTTTTTTGGCACTATTCACTCATTACACTTAATTTGTATTTTGCTCTTAATTTATAAGTTAAAACATAGACATGTGGGATCTTGTTTGATTCGTCTCAATACAAGGATTATTAATATCAAATTTTTATAATTTTTAATTAAGGGTTAAAATGTTGCCCTCGACAAATGTGAAATCAAAGTATTTGCAATCTACCGTTATTGACCCGACTCGCTAAAAATCTATTAAAATGAAACTGAACCTTTAACCCATTAGGTTGACCCGCCCCGTTGAACACCTCTGATCCAGACTCCACAATAAATAGTAGATCATATTCATAATTTTGCAATCTACAACATTTAACTGTGAGGAGTCCGAAGTTGTATGTCAATTTACAATAATGCAAGCTGATTTTCAAAGTAGTGAGAAAACAATAGAATTAGTGAGCATTCTGAGTCCACGAGTTAAGATAGTGTGGCAGTAATAATAATCATAAATAAGTATTTAGTATTTAGTCTTTAGTCGTTTAGGTAGAGCAAAGACAAAAACCCACTCCATAACGTAAGTCTACGCCATCGCCAACTAAATTGTGGAATAAGTGGCCATAAACATTACTAAATTATTTTACTCTTAAGTGCTTAATGTTGGTGTAGTACAATATTTTACCTTATTTTATTTAATTGTCAAACCTGGGGGTTCATAAATCATAAACTACAACTACCTCTCCGTTGGTCTCACCGGCATATCCAAAACTCAAAATCATATGTAACACTAACGTATTAAAATCATAAAACATATTAAAAGGACTGAGATTAATTACACGTGGCATCTCCTCTATCAACACTACCACATGTCGGATCATGATAGGCTTTGGATATTCATCTTTTTTCAAATTGACATTTACTCAAATAGACATTTAATTCAAAAGAGTAAGTAATTTAATTTTAAAAAGTAAGTAATAGGGTAATAATCTTTGACCATAAGTAAGTAAATAGACATTTAATTCAAATTGACATTTAATTTAAGGAGGTAAGTAATAGAGTAATAATCTTGACCATAAGTAAGTAAATAGTAACTGTGGAAGATTAAAAGTAATTTAATTTTAAAAAAGTAAGTAATAGGGTAATAATTCTGACCATAAGTAAGTAAATAGGCATTTAAGTTCAAATTGACATTTAATTTAAGGAGGTAAGTAATAGGATATTTGACCATACGTTGAAAAAAAATAATAGGCTAATTATTGCATTTTAATTGGTTTTACATAAATGGTCAAACTTTTAAGAGGCAACTTTATTAATCATGCAAATCAACTATCCAAAATGGGAGAATGAGATTTGGTGAATACAAATCAACTCCTATTAAGATATTGACTATACGTTGAAATCATAAAACATATCAAAAGAGTAAGTAATATAATTTTAAAAAGTAAGTAAATAGGGTAATAATCTTTGACCATAAGTAAAAAAATAGTAATTGCGGAAAATTAGAAGTAATTTAATTTTAAAAATGAGAGTAATAGGTTAATAATCTTTGACCATAAGTAAGTAAATAGACATTTAGTTAATTCAAATTGGCATTTACTCAAATATGCATTTAAGTGTTCATACATATGATATAGCAATTGAAAAAATTCAAGCCTAAATATAGATTTTAACGTATGGTCAATATCCTTTACATAAATGGTCATACTTTTTAGAGGCAATTTATAAATCAACAATCAACTATCCAAAATAGGAGAATAAGATATTTGGTGAATACAAAGAATGCAATAATTGTGTGTTGACTGGAGAAACAACTATGAAAAATTAATATTACAGCATGATAATTATTACAGCATAATAATAATTGAGGGTAATTTTGTCCATATTTAAACAGAAAACATTTAACCTTCATAACCCTATGTATATATATGCATCTTTTTAGATGAATAATTGCATTCTAATCAACCTGTCATATTGTTCAAATTAAGGCCAAAGTGCAATAAAAATGAGTTTGAATTATTTTGATGAAATAACAAGAGATGGGGGTAACTGAAAAATTAAGGCTAAAGTGCACCACATCTGGGATTTTAAGGATAATGGGGTAGCAAGTGCAATTCATCATACGTATTTATATATCAATGCTATAAAAACCGTGCGTTGCACGGGTTTCTACACTAGTAAATTAATAAAAAATATGATAAAATTTTATTTGTAAAATGAACAATTTATAAATTCTTCATTACTCCGAATTGACATGTACCAGTAATATCGTAATAATAGTCACATGTCAATCAAACTAATTAACATGTTACTAGCCTCACCCATCTAATAAACCGCCACTAAAACCAACACCACCGGCCATCAAAATCACCACCACCACCACCCGAAATTCATCCAAAAAGCCACCACAAAATCTAAAAAAAACCAATTAATGGTATCAATTTTTATATCTTTAAGGTCAAAATTGAAATCTTTTAAGATCAAAATTGAAAATTGCCTAGAAAATGAAAAAATGCCCAAGTTGTTACACGCACGAATTGGACTGGTCTAAATTGACGGTCTTATTATGAGGTCGTCTCGTCCAAGACCAGCTGATAGGTTTTTGTGTTAAATGTAAAAAAAATTGAATGGGGGAGTGTATGTTCACTAATTCTTTATTGAGACCGTCTCATGGAGACGGTCTCAATTTGATTAGCCAAAAACTCTAAAAAAACTGTTGTTTGATACAATTCAAATTTCATTGTTTTTTAAGGTTTTATTATAAATGGGCTGCTTGTATGGGCTCGTCTCACTGTGAGACGGTCTCATACAAGACTTGTTGTACTACCTCCGTTCTAATTCACCTACAACGTTTTCTTTCTCATACGGTTCAATGCTAATTCAATCCTTAATATCTCAAATTATATATGATAATAAATTGTAAAAATTCGATATAAATAATCTTTGAATAATTGAAACAAATCAAGCAATATCCCACTTGACTATGCTTTAACTTATAGATTAAACTAGTGTAGAAACTCATGCAATGTACGAAATTTATTAGTATAAAAATACTTATAAAAAAACTTGATGCAATTACACATGTAGTGAACATGATTTGAATGTTCCATAATTATGTTTTAACTTGTAAAAATAATTTCATTTGGTAAAGCTCTATAAAAGCATCATTTGCAATTTTTTTATTCTTTTATAGTATTGTATGATGTATGATTGTATGATTTGATCAAATAAAAATCTTTTTACAAAGTTTTCCTTTTAATAATTGAAATCACAATTAATGCAAATCTCCATGAAATTGCCATGTGGAATTTTCTATGACTTTTATAGTATTGTATAGTATTGTATGATGTATGATTGTATGATTTGATCAAATAAAAATCTTTTTACAAAGTTTTCCTTTTAATAATTGAAATCATAATTAATGCAAATCTCCATGAAATTGCCATGTGGAATTTTCTATGACTTTTATAGTATTGTATGATATGATAAGATATTTCTTTTATAGTATTGTATGATGTATGATTGTATGATTTGATCAAATAAAAATCTTTTTAAAAACTTACTTTAATACTTGAAATCATAAGTAATGCAAAACTCCATGAAATTGCCATGTGGAATTTTTCAGTTCTTTTATAGTATTATTATACTAGTATAGAAACCCGTGCAATGCACGGATTTTTTAATACGTTGATATTTTAGTAAAATTTTATACGAACAAAAATATTAAATGAAGGTGCATAATAAATTATTTACATACATACACTGTAATTAAAAAAAGATTTAAATATAGAAAACACAGAATAGGTTGTTAATAAATAGTTTATAAGTTTTGAAACACCTCCTTATATACTACAATCTCAGTACGATGACATATTTCACCATACTTATCGCATATTTCATTAATGTAATTCAAACTCATTGTTTTGATTGAAAATAGCACTGAATTTTGAGCAAAGAGAGAATGAAATGGAGCAGCTAATCTAGTTGATTGCAATGTACATTTATAATGTTTATGCCACTATACTTAATTAGGAATATTTCTGAATTTTAATTTTTGTAAATAAAAATCCAGCCGTTTAAAAACCCAATTAGGAATATTTCTGGTTATTTCCATAAGTAGTGGTCAAACTCTTGCCATATATTATTGTTTCTGCTAAGAAACTGTCAAATTTGTTAGGGGACTTCAAGAGGTAGGTATCTTCTGAAATAAGGGCTGGTAGTAGTCCGACCGCCGCGCGTGGTGTTCCTGCAACCACAAAGAAAGCTAACCCGGGGGCCTAGTCCCGGAAGGGCTCTCCGATGCTTAAGTCAGACCAAGGAAAATGTGATGTATATGAGTTTTTGGGTAAGATTGCGTAACCTGAGTATCGAAGTCGAGGATTGCTTTTTAGGTAGGTCTGTCTTGGGAGTTACCCTTCCTGGGCAGTTATTCTTAGATAGATAACTGCTGGAAGTTACATCTGCAAGAAGAGACATCATGGAGAGCGGTTGCCAAGACCGTAGGTGGTTTTCAGGGAAGGATCTTTGACCTGAATAGATTAAATAACCACCGTCCTGCAAATAGGTCTTCTTTCTTGGACTTCAGCTGGAGCTGTAAGCCTTGACCAATATAAAGGATAGTTTGACCCTTGACTTCATTGACCTAAGGTCATTTTGCTCTTTCATAGGACATAGGAAGTATGACCCGTAACATTGGCCTCCCGCATACGAAGTAAGATGATGGTTTGCTTTGAATGAATCTTGATTTGTATGCGGAACATCACAAAAAGATAATGAAGAGGATGTCTCGGATCTATAAGTCTCGGACTTCATAAAGTCTCGGACTTCATAAAGTCTCGGACTTCTTAACTGCATTGTGGAGGAAAGTAAAATACCAAGACAAAAGAGGGGGGGTCCGACTCTTTTGAGTCTCGGACTGCTTATTTAACTTGGAAGTTTGAACATCTAGTTATTTTGTAAGATGAAGCATAGGGGTCCGAATCATGTAAGTCTCGGACAAACTAGATACACTCTGGTACATCTAGCCAGCTGGGGACCTCAACATTTAGAGGTCCTGGAGGGGTCCGACTTATAGAAGTCTCGGATTCCTTAAGTACACATAGGTGTACTTAGCCAAAAAGAGGGGGCCTCAACATTTAGAGGTCCTGGAGGGGTCCGACTTATAGAAGTCTCGGACTCCTTAAGTACACATAGGTGTACTTAGCCAAAAAGAGGGGGCCTCAACATTTAGGGGTCCTGGAGGGGTCCGACTTATAGAAGTCTCGGACTCCTTAAGTACACATAGGTGTACTTAGCCAAAAAGAGGGAGCCTCAACATTTAGAGGTCCTGGAGGGGTCCGACTTATAGAAGTCTCGGACTCCTTAAGTACACATAGGTGTACTTAGCCACAAAGAGGGCCTCAACACTTAGAGGTCCTAAAGGGGGTCCGACTTATAGAAGTCTCGGACTCCTTAAGTACACATAGGTGTACTTAGCCACAAAGAGGGCCTCAACACTTAGAGGTCCTAAGGGGGGTCCGACTTATAGAAGTCTCGGACTCCTTAAGTACACATAGGTGTACTTTGCCACAAAGAGGGCCTCAACACTTAGAGGTCCTAAGGGGGGTCCGACTTATAGAAGTCTCGGACTCCTTAAGTACACATAGGTGTACTTGATCAAAAAGAGGGCCTCAACACTTAGAGGTCCTAAGGGGGGTCCGACTTATAGAAGTCTCGGACTCCTTAAGTACACATAGGTGTACTTGATCAAAAATGGACTTTTCACCTCTGTGGGACTTAGATGATTGGACGTTTTGAAGTTTCGGAACTTAATGTAAGACATGCAGATTCAAGCTTGTCTTCACCAACCATGGTGTCGTTTCCCCAAACAGTGCATTAATGGCTATATTAAATTCTCACCTAACTTTTTGTCATTTTGTTCCAAAATCGTGTTCTAGTGAGAGAATCAAAAATTTCAAAATTTTCTAGAGAGAGAGGCTCTGACATCTTTGAAGATTTTCTGACAGTTCATACTTGGAAACACATTTCACACCAGGTATGCTCTAATTTTTGGATCAAACTCATAAATTTCTTGATTTTTTCATTTGATTTTCAATAAATTCATCAAATCTTCAATCATTGTTCTTGAAATCTTCAAATTGTTCTTGAAGATCTTCAACCTGTTCTTGAATAATTGTTATTTGATTTGTTTTTGCATCACTGTTCATATATAACTTGTTTGTCATGGAGACCCTTTACTTAGAGGACATCTGTAGAGAGTTTCCCAATATTGACCTTAATAAGGACTCGGAATCCAAGAATAAGGAGACTGGGGTTGGTTCAGATGAGTCGGATGATGATAGCCCAATATTTCGCGTGAATCCGCATTATGAACCAATACCAAGTGATGATGAGTCTGACGTTTCACCTTTTTACCCAGAGGAGACAATTTTACCTTATCCTTGGGAAGTATCTTTAGCGTATGTTCCTGGATACTTGCGAATAAATCCTAAACTTTTGGAGGTGGTTCATGTAGATATGACGAAGAAGAAAGCGGCTTCAGAATGTTCACCAAGCCGGGACACTTCCAAGAACATCCCTCATCCTTTTTACATTCCACATGGGGGACCATTAAATTACTTTGTTGATAAAACCACCATGGACATACTGGATAGTGACCGAAAGAGTATGGCTCGGAGGTGGGGCCTGATTGATGGCTACGATGTAGTAAAGCCCGGTCTATATGATACAGTACGCTATCCACCAGGAGGGTGCATAGCGGTATATGATAAGGCGTTTGAACTGGGTTTAAGGTTCCCTTTGCATCCTTTTGCAAAGCAAGTTTTGAAGATGTTGGACATAACTGTTGCCGAGTTTTACCCCAACGCCTGGGGTTGTATAGCGGCGTTTATTATAGTAAGCAAGGGGCTGAGGATAGAGCCAAGTATGACGGCATTCCGCCACATTTTTAGGGCGCGGTTATGCAGTTCAAAGACCAATGGTGCTGGTTGGGTAACCCTGTCTCATAGAAGGGGTTTTAAGATAGTTGGTGACTTGCCAGACAGTAACAAGTTCTTCAGGACAAAGTTCGGATATCTTTACTGTCGGCAGGGCTGGGATATCAAGACTAGCTTTGACATAGACCCTAAGATAGAAGATTTTAATAATAATGTACCAATCTGCAACCATGAGGAAGCAATAATAGTCCGGTTTGCGACTATGGCTATAGAGCTGAGGAAAAAACCCGTTTTTGTGCAAAGGAAATGGATACCCAGGTGTCCTGACCTTAACCGGGAACTCTTCCTTGCGGCTTTTGACATAAGCCTCCGTATTAATAAAAGTAGGTCTCCTTTAATCTGTATTTTCAGAGACATAATGATAGATACTAACCGGGGTTTTCGTTTTTGCAGGAGTAGCACGGGAAGAAGTTGGCCTAAAATACCGACAATTAATGGCGGGATTTAACACACTTGGGGCCTTTGCTGAGGCACTGAGAATGACCTCTCCACCACCACCTGTTCCTCATCCCCCTCTGGTAAGTTGGCAAAGTGAAGTTAACTTTTGTTTAAGTCTTTTGTTTCATCCGAATTATTCTGACTTTTCTTTAAAAATGCAGAATTCCACAACCGTTACAACGGGGTTGGACGAGGCGCCGAGTCACGAGGAGGCTCGGATCTTGCTAGAGAAGAGGAAGGAGATTCCTGCTCCAGAGGAAGTCTCAAATAGGGCCGAGAAGCCTAAAAAGAAGAGAAAAAGAGGCTCTTCCAAGGCTAAGGCTACCTCTACTCAGGAAGATCCTGTCATAGTTGAGGACGTTGACGAGGAACTTTCTTCAGGCTCGGGCGAGCCGATAATTGATGCCGTGCCTCTGAGCACCAATTTCCCGGGCATCAAAATAAATGAGCCGAAGTACCGTGCTTCGGGCTCATCTTCGAAGATGGCTTCCCAAGGGAAAGGGAAGCAAGTCTTGGTAGAAGAAGAGGTGGTTTACACCAGGAACATCAAGGCACACAGGCCGGGTGTTCCTTTTGTAAACTTATCTTGTGCTGAACTGGCTGGCCGATTCAACAAGGCCAGTCGCTGTTTAATAACCCAGGATGACCTGGACTATATGGATTCTGTGAATCCAGAAGAACGGATGCAGCGGGCTCAAGCTGTAATGGCTGAGGTATGCATTACTAGGAAAATATCGGCCCATCTTCTATACTTAATCGTATTCTAACCCTTTTCTTTTTCAGGGGCTGATAAGGATGTTGTTCGAGACATCCAAGGCTCAGCAGAATGAAGTAGACCAGGAAACTATCCGGTCACTGACTGCTAGACTTGATGAGCTGAACGACAAAGAAGCCGATCTCAAAGCCCGGCTGGAGAAGTGCAAAAGCCTGTCTGAGAGGCTGGATCTGGCTGAACAATGGAGAGCCAGGATGAAGGAGATGCTCTCCGAGGCAGTTGGGAAGCTGGACAAGTGTTCCCAAATTTCTATGGAGCTGTACAATGATGTTGGGAACATCTTGGAGGCTTTTGACATGGCCACCCACAAAAGCAAGTATTTGACCGACTTGCTTTATGGGGAACAGGCAAAATTGGAAGAGGTCTTGGAGGTTGCCCAGTACTACAAAGCTAAGTCTGAGCGACGAGGTCGGATTGCCAAAGATTGGTTGTCTTCCTCGGACTGTGGGTCATTTATGGCCAAGCTTTCTGGGGAGATGATTAACAATGGCATTCTGCTCGAAGCCGAGGCAACTAGGCTGGCAGCCATCGAGATGGGGGTGGACCCGGAGAAGCTTGCGGCTCTGGCCATGTCAAAGAGGGGCGAGGCATTGCAGAACTTGACAGCTACTTTTGATAAGGGTTCTGCTGCCCTCAATGACCCGGACTGGGATGCTGAAGAGCGTAAGCAATGGTTGGCTAAAATCCCTCCGGCTCTTGAGAGGCGGGCAACGGAGATGGATTTCACGGTTTACCAGCCTAAGCGGTCCGAGCCTCCTTCTGTCCCGGCTAGGTCAAGTTTCTCCTCGATTGACAACAAGTGCAATGACCTAGCCGGACACTTGACGACAGAAAAAGAGGTTCTCCAGGAGTTAGCCCAGGAGTTAGACGCTAAAGAGCCTTTGACTGTTGATCTGGACGAACTTCTGAGGCTGTCTCCTTCCCCGGCTCCCAAGTCTCCTTCTCCTGTTTCCCAGGCTAATGAGCAGGCTGAGTGAAGCTTCTTCTTATGTCTCGGACACTTTTGAAATATCTTTGTAAACACTATTTGGAGACCCGTATCTCCTGTATTTGTAATGTAATTGTAAATTTCTCTTTAATGTCTGTTTGATCTTATATATGTTGCTTGATATTATTTTTCTTGTGATCAACTATAAGTCACACGAATAATTAGCACGCCGAGTTTGCAGTGTTAAAACTCGGATCTTCATATTAACTTAGCTTTTTGAGCAGGTATTTGTTGCTTCATGGGTGATGACTCGGATTTCTCAAACAACTTGAACAACTTGATAGAACATAGGTTTTTACGAATGATTCTCCGAGTCTTTAAAATGAAGATTCGGATGTTTCATCTGACCTGGTAGAACCTAAGTCTTTATCCGAGTAATCAGAAAGGTCAGGCTCATAGGAGTCTCTGGCTTCCAAAACATTATATCATGTGAGCGTTTTATCTTGATAGAACTTAGGTTCTCATCAAACTTTTAGCAGGGGGTCAGACTTATAGAAGTCTCTGACCCTTAAGAAATTATGAAATTGACTTAGTTTATTAGAACGTAGGTTCTTAACAGCTATCCAAGGGGGTCAGACTCATAGGAGTCTCTGACCTCCACAAACATCAAAAGCATGAAAGTAACTTAGTTTGCTAGAACATAGGTTCTCAACAAACTTTCCAAGGGGGGTCAGACTCATGGGAGTCTCTGACCTCCACAAACATCAAAAGCATGAAAGTAACTTAGTTTGTTAGAACATAGGTTCTCAACAAACTTTCCAAGGGGGGTTAGACTCATAGGAGTCTCTGACCTCCACAAACATCAAAAGCATGAAAGTAACTTAGTTCGTTAGAACATAGGTTCTCAACAAACTTTCCAAGGGGGGGTCAGACTCATAGGAGTCTCTGACCTCCACAAACATCATGGCAATACAACTAGTTCGGAATCTGAGCAAACTCTTACAAACAACAATTTAGATAACAGTGAACATAGGTTCATATGATATCATGATAAAAGTGAACATAGGTTCATATAACAACATCCAAATCCAACAGAAACAAATAACAGTGAACCAACATGAAACATGAAATGAAGTGTTCAGCTATAAAGTTTAATAGGTGCTATGATAGGGGCCCCTTGCAAGGGGTTGTTCAGATGTAGAACTTCTTGAGATGATCAGAGTTCCATGGCCTTTTGAGCAATTTGCCTTCTGCGTTTTCTAGCTCAAAGGTCCCTGGTTTCACAATTCGGACTATCTTGAATGGGCCATCCCAATTGGCCCCCAGCTTGCCTTTGTCAGTGGCCTTCCCAGTTGCTTCCACTTTTCTGAGAACATAGTCATGGAGTTGCAATTGCTTGGGTTTCACCATCCTGTTGAAATGTCTGGCCATCTTCTGTTTTTGTGCCAAAGATCGAAGAAGTGCATTGCCTCTTGTTTCAGGGAGGAGGTCTAAGTTAACATTTTTTGCAGCATCATTATCTTCGTGAGAGTAGTAGGCAATCCTTGTGGATGGAATGCCTATTTCTACTGGTAACACAGCCTCAGAACCATAGACAAGTGAGAAGGGTGTGTGGCCAGTGGCCTCTTTCACAGTTGTCCGCATAGCCCAGAGCACGCCTGGTAGTTCTTCGTCCCAGGAGCCTTTGGCCCCTTCTATCTTTTTCTTTATACCAGACAAAATGGTTTTATTGGCGGATTCAACTTGACCGTTGGTTTGGGGTCTTGACACAGAACTAAACCTTATTTGGATTTTAAATTTGTCACAATAGTCAAGGGTATTCTTGCTTATGAATTGACGGCCATTATCAGTGATTATAACCCTAGGTATGCCATATCGAGTAATGATGTTACGCCAAATGAATTGACATACCTGTTTGTCAGTGATGGTGCTCAGAGGTTCAGCCTCCACATATTTTGAGAAGTAATCTACAGCCACAATAATGAACTTTCTCTGGGCTTTTGCAGGAGGAAAGGGTCCCAAAAGATCTAGGCCCCATCTATCAAATGGCAGAACTGCTTGGATGGTGGAAAGATAGTTTGATGGTTTTCTTGGAATTTCTGCAAAGTACTGGCACTTTTCACATGTTTTGACCAGTTTTTCTGCATCTTCTCTCAGTGTTGGCCAGTAGTAGCCATTTCGCAGGACTTTGTTGATGATGGTTCTGGTGCCCTGATGGATGCCACATCCCCCTTCATGGATTTCACGGAGGATATAGTTCCCATCTTCTGGTGTTACACACTTAAGCAGTGGGTGTGTGTAACTTTTCTTGTATAGATTATCTTCAAAGAACTCGAACCATTTTACCTTCTTCAGGAACAGAGGGGCTTGTGCAGGATCCTCTGGCAGGATGCCATGTTTGAAATATTGGATGAGAGGTTCCATCCAGGTGTTGTCCCTGGTTACCATAGCAACTTTTTGATTGATGCTAGGTGTGGGTAGAATCTCCCAAGTGATGTTGCGGGCCTGTGGGCCATCAGCTGAGCTTGCTAGTTTGGCTAAGGCATCTGCCTGGGCATTCTCAGATCTGGGTATATGATTGATGGTGAATTGCAACGGCTCGATCAAAGATTTGACTTTCTGCAGATACATTTTCATGCTGTCATCTTTGGCTTCAAAATCCCCATTCACCTGCCCCACAATGAGCTGTGAGTCAGAGTAAGCTGTGATCACCTTGGCACCTGAATTTCGGCAGATTGTGATGCCAAATATCAGGGCTTCATATTCCGCTTCATTGTTTGAGGCAGCGAACTGGAAGCGAACAGAATGCTCCAGCTTTACTCCTGCAGATGAGATTATGATTATTCCTGCACCACTGGATGACTTGGTTGCAGATCCATCAACATAGAGCTTCCATTCTTGATTGGGATTTTCAGACTCAGACCCTGTGGCTTCAGCTATGAAATCAGCGAGAGCTTGGGCTTTGATTGCGGTGCGGGGCTCAATCTCAATACCAAAATCAGACAATTGATTGGCCCAATCTACTACTCTTGTTGATTGATTCCTTCCCTCTAAGATTTTCTTTATAGGCTGACTTGTACGAACCCTTATTTGGTGAGACTGAAAATAGGGCTTCAATTTGCGGCTGGCCATCACAACAGCATACAATGCTTTTTCAACCTCACTGTAATTGCTTTCGGATCCTCTATATGCGTGGCTTATATAGTAAATGGGGAATTGCTTCCCTTCTCTTTCAGCCACCAGCACAGCACTAAGAGAATATTCTGAGATGGCTATGTAGAGGTATAATACTTCACCTTTCAAAGGAGAGACCAGTTTAGGAAGGTTGGCCAGATATTCTTTGAGATCTTGGAAGGCTTTTTCTGCTTCTGGGCCCCATTCAAATGTTTGTTTCTTGAGGGTTCTGAAGAATGGGGAGCATTTGTCAGCGGATTTTGACATGAATCTTCCAAGGGCTGCAACACAACCGGTGAGTTTTTGAACTTCCTTGACGGATTTGGGAGACTGCATGTTGAGGATGGCTTGGATTTTATCTGGATTTGCTTCTATACCCCTTTCATCCACCAAGAAACCTAGGCACTTCCCTCCAGTGACCCCAAAAACGCACTTTTCAGGATTAAGGCGCATTACGTGGTTTCTGAGGGTGAGAAAAGTTTCCCTGAGATCTGCAGCATGATCTTTGGGCTCTTTGCTCTTGGTGATCATGTCATCAACATAAACTTCTAGGTTTCTCCCAATCTGAGCATTGAACACCTTGTTTACCATCCTCTGGAACGTGGCCCCTGCATTTTTAAGTCCGAAGGGCATGACTTTGTAGCAATATACTCCAGCACTTGTGATGAAGGCAGTGTGTGGTTGATCTTCTTCTGCCAGGGGGATTTGATGATATCCCGCGTTTGCATCCATGAAGCTAAGGAGGGCGTGCCCCGCTGTAGAATCGACTAGGCGATCTATCTTTGGAAGCGGGTAGTCGTCCTTAGGACATGCCTTGTTTAAATCAGTGAAGTCAACACACATCCTCCACTTTCCGTTAGACTTCTTTACCAACACCACATTGGAGAGCCATTCAGAGTATTGGCACTCCCTTATGAAGTTGGCTTTGAGCAATTTCTGGACCTCGGCTTTGGCTGCCTCTATTCTTTCCTGACCTTGGTGTCTCAACTTTTGCTTCACCGGTTTATAGCCAGGTTTGATGTCTAATTTGTGACACATGACATCTTTAGGAATGCCCGGCATTTCAGACACATTGAAGGCAAAGATATCACGGAATTCAGAGATGACTTTCAACAATCCTTCTCTGATATCAGCATTCAGATTTGTGCCAATTTTGATCATCTCTCCTTTCCCCCAAACATCAACTTCTTCATGTTTATCAGATGGTTCTGGCCTTTGAGAAGGGGTTGCAACGGAGAGGATGGCAGCATCTTCCAACTTTCTTTTCTGTCCAGATTCTCGAGGTATCTCTTCCCCTTTGAGGGAGTTGACTAGGCATTCCCTTGCTGACTTTTGGTCACCCCGTAGGATTCCGACAGTAGAGTCATCCTTTTCGTATTGCAGCAGCAACTGATGAGTAGAGATGACTGCCTTGACTTTGTTGATGAGAGGAAGACCCATGATGGCATTATAGGAGAATTTCAGGTCTACCACCGTGAAACGAACAGCAATGTTGCGTCCGTTGTTTTTCTCACCAATTCTGACAGGAAGGACAATGGTGCCTAGGGGGAAGACCTTTCCACCTCCAAACCCAATCAGAGGCCTGTCCATGGGTTGAAGGTGTTTCTCTTCATATTTCATCTGGCGAAGACAATCCATGGTTATCAAGTCAGCAGAACTTCCGGTATCAACGAGGATACGGCGGACTTTCATATGGCTTATTTTTAGGGTGACTACCACTGGATCAGAATGTGGCTGCTGTAGAGGAATGCTTAGCTCCTGACTGAATTTCATCTCAGGGCATGTTGGTTCTTCTTTGGGAGGACCCTTCATAAGGGTGTGTATGCTGTCTCTTGCTGATCGGATGGTGGGGAACTCCTCAGAATAGCCCCCCACTATCATATTAATTACGCCATCAGTAGCAGCGGATGAATTTCTGGAGTGTAGGGAAGCCAACTTCTCAATATCACGATCATCAAGTCGATGTTTCTTCCTTTCAGGTTGCTTTCTATCATCCTCTTTGTTGAGGAAACGGTCTAATTTCCCTTCCTCTGCATATTTGTTTAGGATCCTTTTCAACTCCCGACAGTTAGGGAGGGTATGACCATGCTCTTTATGATATTCACACCATAAGTCCATGTTCCGGCGGTACTTAGGTGTAGGAACGGCAGCAGGAGGGGGTAATTGATCCTTAACGGCATAAAAGATCTCTGCCCTGTTGCGGTTAAATTTGGCTTCATATCCGTCATCCCTGATGTCACGTGGAGGATACTTCCTGTCTCGATCAGATCTACTGGATCCTCGTTTCTGATTATGATCATCCTGTCTTGCTCTGTCTCTCGTGTCTACCGCCTTGTCATTTTTTCTTTTCCTGGAGGTAGGGTCTAGTTGTTGACAGATATCGGATGCGGTGACATAACTCCTTGCCTGTCTCATGGCTTCTGCATAGGACTTAACTTGGTTCTCCAAGAGTTGGAACTTCAGTTTATGGGTCCTCATGCCATTGATCAAAGCCGAGACGGCAATCGATTCCTCCAGGTCTGTAACCGCCAGCACTCCGTCGTGGAATCGCTGAAGGTAAGCAGATAGGGATTCTCCATCTTGTTGGGTGATGCTCAACAAATGGAAATTGGATTTTTCTTGTCTCTTTGATGCTGTGAAGTGATTGAGGAACTTGGCCTCGAGTTCAGCGAAACTGTGGATGCTTCCATTGGGAAGTGATGTAAACCAAGTCAGGGCTAGGCCTGTGAGTGTGATCGGGAAGAATTTGCATAATAGCGAGGAGTCCGTTGTATATAGTACCATGACATTTTTATAGGCTATCATGTGTTCTTCTGGACATTGCGTGCCAGAAAACGGAGGTATGGTGGGCACCTTTATTTTGGATGAGTTAGGTGTAGCTAGAATGTCCGCTGATAGGGGAGAGTTCAGTTGCATAGGCGCTTCCCTCTCGCGGGGGCGTGCGGAGGATTCTGCCACATAATCCGAATTCAGTCGTTCCCGAAGGTCTTTAGATCTTTCTCTCTTCCTCCCATCTAAAAAGCTTTGAACATTACTGCTCCTTTCTTTCCGACGGCTGTCAAGATGAGTTCGTAGGTCACTAGTGCGTCTTTTAGAGGAGGCGCAGTTAGAGTCATCCCGGCGGGAGGGAGTTGGTTGTCTAGAAGTTCTCACCCGTGAATGGGCAAGATTCTCTTCGGCTTCTTTCCGGCCTTGTTCGGAAGGAACTCTTTGTTGTTCGGCAAACAAGGTTCTTAGATCTTGAATTTGTTGTGTCATGGCTGCCAGGGTGGCATTTATGTCAGGATCGTTCGGTGCCGCGGAAGGTTGCTGGGCAGTGACGTTGCGTAACTGCTCAGCAAATGTTCGAGAAAGATTGTCAGCGAGAGCCTCGAGATCTTGCCTCGTCACCGGTCGATTCTCAGGTCGTGAAGTGGAAGTGTCAGTGCTGCGTGCGACTGACGCTTCTTTGGTGTTTGTTCTTCTGGGTGCCATCTTAAGTTAGGGTGGAGTTTCAGGTGTTTTGAAGGATGATACTTCTCGTTGTCCCCACAGACGGCGCCAAACTGTTTCTGCTAAGAAACTGTCAAATTTGTTAGGGGACTTCAAGAGGTAGGTATCTTCTGAAATAAGGGCTGGTAGTAGTCCGACCGCCGCGCGTGGTGTTCCTGCAACCACAAAGAAAGCTAACCCGGGGGCCTAGTCCCGGAAGGGCTCTCCGATGCTTAAGTCAGACCAAGGAAAATGTGATGTATATGAGTTTTTGGGTAAGATTGCGTAACCTGAGTATCGAAGTCGAGGATTGCTTTTTAGGTAGGTCTGTCTTGGGAGTTACCCTTCCTGGGCAGTTATTCTTAGATAGATAACTGCTGGAAGTTACATCTGCAAGAAGAGACATCATGGAGAGCGGTTGCCAAGACCGTAGGTGGTTTTCAGGGAAGGATCTTTGACCTGAATAGATTAAATAACCACCGTCCTGCAAATAGGTCTTCTTTCTTGGACTTCAGCTGGAGGTGTAAGCCTTGACCAATATAAAGGATAGTTTGACCCTTGACTTCATTGACCTAAGGTCATTTTGCTCTTTCATAGGACATAGGAAGTATGACCCGTAACAATTATATAGTACTTCCTCCGTTCTTTTTTGTTCTTCCCGTTTAGAATATTCCATTTTTAAAGAGAGAAATTTGATTAAGATTTTTAAGACATAGATGATTAAATATATCCATATGAGATCTCCTTAGATTCGTCTTAATGTGTACATTTTTATCATATATTTTTTTATAATTTTTTATAATGCGTATTTAGAGATATTTAGGCTTGAAAGTTGCTTTGAAAACTGTGCAAAAAGTAAATGGGAAGAACAAAAAAGAACGGAGGGAGTATATGGTTATTTCCATAATTTCTGGTCAAACTCAACCCATATATTATATAGTATATTTAATATTTAATTACTTGTCAAAATTACTACAATTACATGATTTTTATTTTTTGTAAATAAAAATTATATCGTTTTATAACCTGATTTTATTTAGTATATTATATTTAGTATATTAAATTAGAGTATTATACTTAAAGCTGATTTGTATGTTTGTAAATAAAAATCATATCGTTTAGAACCTGATTTTATTTAGTATTATTTAGTATATTATATTTAGTATATTATATTATACTTAAAGCTGATTTTATGTTTGTAAATAAAAATCATATCGTTTAGAACCTGATTTTATTTAGTATATTATATAGTATATAGTATATTGAAAATAATGGCTGGTTAAAATCACTATATTTACTGTTAATGCCATAAATATAATTGAATATATATATATATATATATATATATATATATATATATATATATATATATATATATATATATATATATATATATATATATATACATATATATATATATATATATATATATATATATATATATATATATATATATATATATATATATATATATATATATATATATATATATATATATATATATATATATATATATATATATATATATATATATATATATATATATATATATTGTATTGAAAATAATCATTATGCAATTATGTTATGATTGTCTGAATATATTAATTTCTGGTCATACTCATTATTATTGGTCAAAACTCATTCCATAAATATAAATCAATCAATTAGTAGGTTGCACTTCTGCTCAAATAATTATTGCCATTACTGCCATAAATATAAACACTCTCACCCAATAGAATAATTACACGTGTCAAGCTCTCATTCACTTAAATCATTCTATCACTATACAGTAAAATTAATGTATTGTATGATTACTCCCATTTTTAAAATTAAATTACTTCTAATTTTCCACAGTTACTATTTAGTTACTTATGGTCAAAGATTATTACCCTATTACTTACTTTTTAAAATTAAATTACTTACTCTTTTGATATTCGCCAAATCTCATTCTCCCATTTTGGATAGTTGATTTGTATGATTAATAAAGTTGCCTCTTAAAAAGTTTGACCATTTATGTAAACGAATTAAAATGCAATAATTAGTCTGTTATTTTTTTTTCAACGTATGGTCAATATCCTATTACTTACCTCCTTAAATTAAATGCCTATTTGAGTAAATGTCAATTTGAATTAATTGCCTATTTACTTACTTATGGTCAAAGATTATTATCCTATTACTTACTTTTTAAAAGTAAATTACTTCTAATTTTCCACAGTTAATTTTTACTTATGATCAAAGATTATTACCCTAATACTTAATTTTTTAAATCAAATTACTTACTCTTTTGAATTAAATGTCTATTTGAGTAAATGCCAATTTGAGAAAAGATGAATATCCAAAGCCTATCATTATTCGACAGGTGGCAGTGTTGATAGAGGACATGCCACGTGTAATTAATCTCAGTCCTTTTAATATGTTTTATGATATGATATGATATGATATATGATACTAATCACAAAACTAAGTATCATGAATGAAAAGTGCAATATTCCTAATATAGCGAGTAATTCAAAACGGAGAAAGTAATATACATGTTTAATGTTCTCCACAAGTTTGTTTAACTTGAACATAAAGCCAAGTTTAAATTCAATAATGATGTTGACTAGGAGTATGCCCTTGTGCACCAATTAACTTTTTCTAATCCTAATAATTAAAGTGACTAGCTACTTCAACCAACTTTGGCTTATTGAGATCATTACACTCATGAATCATTCTCCATGTTAATTTCATCTTGGCTTTATTTCATATTTACCGAGATAACATTTTTATCCTTAATATCTCAAATTATTCTTAATTAAAAATTATAAAAATCTGATATTAATAATTCTTGTATTGAGACGAATTAAACAAGATCCCAAATGACTATTCTTTAACTTATAGATTAAGAGTAATGAGTGAATAGTGTCAAAAATAAAATGAAACATTTAAGCTGAATAGGAGGTAGTATTATTTTTATTCAAAAAAAATAATTATATAGTTTTACCTTTACCATTTACAACTAACTCTTGAGAAGGAAGAGTATATTTGTATATATCGTTGTTTTTTTTTCTTTTATATATTTTTCACAATGCAAGAGAATTAAAATATAGTGATTTGTGTGAATGAACCTATAGATTTTACTGTAACTTGTTCCATGAATGTGTTTTTTGACTCTCAACTTCTTAACTAATTCCATCACTTAGCTAATATAGATGTTTAATATTTTAGGGATATTTTATATGGTAAATATAAATTTTTGCGAAAGATAAGTGATAGCAAATATTAAAAAAAATTCTACAAAATAACATTGTACTTTTCATAATATTAATAATATTTTATTAATAACATTTTACTAAGTGAAGCTCTAAAAATTGATGTAGGCTTCATTGTGTTTGTGTTCAACACATCTACCTTGACAAATGAAGGAGGAAGATACCCTCTAAATTATGAAAGAAAAATTATTCTGAATAATCTCATTTATTATCTATCTGTTGTGAATAATTCAATATATTGTTTATTCACTGTGAATAATCTATTTTATTTCTAGTTTCTAAATAATCCAATCTTTGTATATATTTTGCAAATAACACCCCTCGCAAATTTTAACTGGATCTAATAGGTATCTATTAGCCGTTACACTCGTTTCTTCTCCTCCTTATACTTTTATGTTGGTTTACTCCTACTTCTCTTTGGTGATAGATATACCAATAGTTAATCGAATTGAAATGTAAAAATTAAATTATTTAAAAGTCGTCATCATCAACCTACTATGGACATGGTCTGAATAGGGAAGTACAACGACAACTCATACCCATAAAGGAGAGCGCCGCCCAAGAGAGTTCCCCGGCTCCAGACAAAAGAGAGAGTCTACACGAGAAAGATAAATTAAATACAAACAGATAAAATAGATTAGTTTTTTTTAAAATAAAACCCCACTCAAACCCTTCTTTGTGCGGGATACCGAGAAGGACAATTAGCTTTAACTTTTCAATCAAATTTCTCACACCCTTTTTTTCCATTTCATATTTCCCGCAAAAACCGGTATTTGATGTAAAACAGAAACAACGACATGCATACATTAACATTCGCAATTTTATTTTATTTTTTTAATTTTTGGGTTTCAAATTTCAATTAGCTGCTGGATTTTTCATAATTTTTCCCTCTTTTGATCTCATCTTCTCCCTTTTCCCCTCTATCTCTGCATCCCTCCTTCTACCTTCAACATTTTGCAGCTCAATCAGGTACCTTCGTCTTTTCGTTCATTTTCTCTATACAAATTCATCGCCTAAAATTAATTTTCATTTTTTAAAATTTTTTTCTAAAACTTTCGCAGGATTTATATTGATTGAATTGGAGGGACAGAGAGAAGACGGGGAACTGCTGCTATTTAAGATTTGAAGGGCATGTTTTTAAATTTTAATGCAATTTTTCATTTAATTTCATTTTTTTGGGTAACTTAGTTTTGATCCTATCGTTTTTGTTTTGGGTAATTTTGTGTAGGAGAAATTATTCATAGATGAGATGAAAAGAAGGAAACAGGAGCTGGATTCTAACAATTTGGGCATTCATCGAAATGAAAAGACTCAATTGGATCCTTCATTTTGCGTTTATTTTGTTTTTTACGTCTAGTTTCTTAGAAGACAAACATTATACTTGTGGTTCTGGAGTTGAATCTTCTTCATTGGACATCAAAAGAGAATGGGTAAATCTCTTATTTTGTTTTGTAGGGTTTTAGCTTTTATAATCATTAAATTATCTGTGTTTCTTGTTCATGTGAAATTACGCATTATGTTTGCAGTCAAGGGTTAATCAGAAACAACTTCTTTGTCGCTATTATCACTAGCTAGAGTAGTGTCTGACCTCAAACCCCACCCTAGGTGGACTCTTAATGACATTGGTGTAATTGGAATGTTGTTTGATTTTTTTATAAAAAATTGAACTATTTGTACAAATGAATGATGTGTTAGAGTATGTAACATATTCCGGGGCTCCAACTCAACCAAAAGCTTAAACTGATGGTTGAGGCTCAGGATATGTTACATACTCTAACACGCCTCCTCACACGAGAGCCCATTGAGCTAGAAGTGTGGCAGCACACATGCGTGATGCTTCACTTAAAGGACGGATAATTGAGATTCCAAACTATGACCTCTTGTCACGCTAGCTTTTGATACCATGTCAAGGAACCAACTTAACCAAAAGCTTAAGCTGATGTTTGAGGCCAAAGATATGTTATACTCTAAAATGATGTAGATTTGGAATTTGCTTAATTTTCTTAAGGATGTGCAAAGTAACAAAAGCGCAGTGGTATTTGAAACAGGTCTTATATATGTTTCTCCAATATTAATTATTAGAATTGTCTTCCTCCAAGGGAACATACTATCAGCATAGAGTAATATATCATCCCATCATCATAACACAACTGCATTGTAAAGGTTTTAAGGAATATAGATTATTGACCAAGACAACCGTACCAATCACAATAGACATTTTGCAACCAATTACTGGAATCAAGACAAAAACAAAACTTATGTACTATTAACAGCGTCCGGACTTGAGCCTGTAAAACATGGATATTTCTGTGAAGGAAGTATGATGAGGGATCTCTACTAATCTTTGGACATTTGTGCTGCAAATCTCCTGACACAGGCTTGGAACCTTGAGTCCTATACCCATGACTTAGTAGAGCTCTTGTTTCAGTTTCCCTCATGTTAGAGAACCTTACACACTGTCAGATGCATTGAAATTGAGATAATGAGATACTGTTTTTGTGCTAAATAGGAACCGACGCAAAGAAATCAGTGTGTGATTATGCTACATTTTGCTGGTTGATCTAAAAAACTAAATAGAAACCTGTTTGTTTTGCAACGTTTTACCTTCAGCTATGGATCTCTATGACGTGTAAATCTCATGTATGGTTGCCTGTGAGGGGATGGTCTTAAAACTATTGTCACTCAACAACCCTTCATGAAATAGAACATTTATCTCATATACATGACTTTTCACAATTGTATTTGTAGACATTGGCTTTTCTGATAGAATATTATGCTGATAACCGTTATGTAGTTTGTCAAAACGACTTGATTTTCTTTTGCGTACAGGCAGAATACATGCAAAGGATTTGTCCCAAAGAATTCGCAGAAATGAAAACAGAATTCGGGGAAGATTCGTATTTGTCATTGAAGATTGTCAAAACTGACATTGGATTAAGTGAAGTATGGTTACAGTCACAGAAAGGAACTGATGAACCCTCAATAATCCTGCAATCCATACCACAAGAGCTTATTTTGGGTTGCTTCAGAAAGAATTACCATCTATTTCCTAGTGTCCCTAGAAGGTACCTGGCTGACAAGTCTCCTAAAGGTAGTTCAGTAAAGTGTTTCTCATTGCTTAATCCATATCACTAGGAAATGTGCTAACACTGTTTGATGCAGCGTCTTCCAGCTTTGCTTCTAGTCCGTCAACAGATATGTTTGATGACCCGATTGCATTACCACCTGATTTGCTTTATAAACCATCTACTCCACCTGCTCCTACGGAGGATTCCACAACTTCAGGGAACTATCAACATAACAAAGACTTGAACAATATTATAACTATTGCTTCATCAGTAGCAGGATCAGTTGTTATCTTTGCATTACTGTTGTTTTGTTGTCTGATGAGCGGTCATAACCGCTATGTGGATACACAGAAAGATGACAAACCTCTACTCACTCTTATTTCTAGTGAATTCTCTGCTGGTATATTCAATGTTTCCATCCTTCCTTTGATGCTGTTTTGATTGATTAGATTTATGTACATATTTCGGCGTTAATGTGTAAAATCATCTGTGACTGTCAGGCTCCTCAACAAGTTCTGACATAAAGGATGGTGGTGGAAATGAAGGTCTCAATGACTCGGTTTTGAAACATGAGGGACATGGTACTTCAATTGGTGTTATACCAGAACATGGCCCGGGTGTAGCTGGAAATAGTGGGGGGTTTTCTGAGAAATTGACATCTGAAAAACCAGATCCTCTCCCGCCAGCTGCACCACCGCCTCCACCACCTCCAAAACCCGTCCGACCACCACCACCTTTGCCAAAGAAAGGAGGTGGCTTAGGCCTCCATAATCGACAAAAGTCAGCTTCTGGGGACCTGGATGGACAAAGAACAAAGTTAAAGCCATTCTTCTGGGATAAAGTTGTTGGTAATCCTGACCATTCCATGGTGTGGGATGAAATTCGATCAGGATCATTCCAGTAAGATTTTTGAAATGTCTATGATCAGTTTTTATTTTCTTTAAATAATATAATGTAATCTTAATATGCTAGGTTTTACAAATTTATGTCCATTGTGTTCTAATTTAGAAATTTCTTATATTGTTGAAAATTGTACAGTCTTGGCTGTTTTTGATATGATTGCAATCTGGCCAATACTCAGGTTCAATGAAGAAATGATAGAATCTCTGTTTGGATATAATCCCGATGATAAAAGGGGTGGTAATCGCGGGAGCAAGTTAAAGGATGGTTCTCGACCACAATTTATAGAGATAATTGATGCAAAGAAGTCTCAAAACTTGGCTATTCTTCTAAAGGCACTTAATCTAACTACAGAAGAAGTTCGTGATGCCCTTTTAGAAGGTATATATATCGATATCTCTTCCCAATTTTCTACCATAAATACTATCTGGTTAATCTATTTGTGTGTATAAAAGATGAATAAGTATGTGCAAACAAATGCAGAAATCAATTACAAATATATGCAAGGGAAATGAATCAAACTGGGATTTAGAGAACGAGAAAACTACCCCTTTATCATAATCGTTGAAAGGAAATAAATGTTCTACTAGCTACCTCGCACAACTTATATTTTCCATCCCAAATGATTAATATGCTGCTGCTGCTTCCTTATTTTGTTGTGAGCTGATTGATCTTTGTTTTGCTGATTCTCCAAATTATTCTATTGAATTAGGTAATGAACTTCCAGCAGAGTTATTGCAGACATTGCTGAGAATGGCTCCTACACAAGAAGAAGAGCTAAAGCTTCGATTATTCAATGGTGATATTTCTGAACTTGGACCGTCAGAGAAATTCCTGAAAGCATTGGTAAATATCCCATTTGCTTTTAAAAGAATGGAGTCGCTAATGTTCATGATGACATTCAAGGAAGAGGTCGCTGAGATCAAGGAGTCTTTCATTACTTTGGAGGTAAGAAAGTCAAAAGCTGTGATGTTTGTCGCTTTAACGGATTAATATTTGTATGGGGAAAACTTCTCGAATAATAATTAATGCTTAAAATCTAAAATAAATGTGGTTTAATCCAACCATTAGCAAATATATTGGAGGTGGTCTAATTATATGGAGATATAGTGCAATGGTGCCCTGGTGTGGGGTAATATGGTGGATAACGAGGAAAGGGAGATGGGATGGAGGAGGTTGCTAGAGTTAAGTAAGACGAAGGAGATTAAGATTAGGATGGTATCATCAACTGTGAAAAAACGCTAATTCTTAAATGAGACTGTCTCATGGTAAGTCTCTTGGTAAGACCATCTTTATTGAGTTAACTCATGTACATTTAGTGTGTTAAAGTGATCACTTACTATTTTGAAGTGATCAATAAGAGAAATAGACTAATTATATGGGCCTGTCTCATGGTGAGACAATCTCATACAAGATGAGCTAGTGGAAAAAAGGGAGTAAAGTTAGAGGGAAATGTGAAAAAGCGAGGTTTAGAGAGGGAATAGAATTAGAATAGACGCATATGTCCAATAGATCAAAATTTAAAGCTAAGACTATTAGGGAAGGGTGACGATAGCTAGAATTATTCCGAGCCTCAAAAGATGATCAATGGTTATTAACCAAAATGTCGATGTTGAACATTTTATCTGATGTGTGTGATCGTTGAATTCTGTTGTATCTTACAGATAGCCTGTGATGAACTCAAGAAAAGCAGATTATTCCTTAAGCTTTTGGAAGCAGTTCTCAAAACTGGCAATCGTATGAACGATGGCACCTATCGTGGAGGTGCCCAGGCATTCAAACTCGATACCCTTTTGAAACTTGCAGATGTGAAGGGAACTGATGGAAAGACCACACTATTGCATTTCGTGGTCCAGGAGATTATTCGTACAGAAGGCTTGAAAGCTTTGCGTGCTGCACAAGAAAATTGTAGCATATCTAGCTTGAAGAGCGACGATTTTGTGGAAGATCCGACATATGATTCAACCGAACATTATCAAAGTCTTGGCCTTCAAGTGGTGTCAGGCATAAGTAGTGAACTTGGAAATGTCAAAAAGGCGGCACTTGTTGATGGTGACGGTCTAAAATCCACTGTGTCGAAGCTTGGCCAATCTTTAACGAAAATTAAAAAGTTCTTAGAGAATGAGATGGAAAACCCCGAAGAAGATTCTGGGTTTTATAAAACTCTTGTAAACTTTGTAGAGCATTCAGAAGGTGAGGCAGCCTGGTTAGTCGAAGAAGAACAAAGGATATCAGATTTGGTGAGAAAAACCGCAGACTACTTCCATGGAAATGCCGGAAGGGAAGAAGGGTTGCGTTTGTTCATTGTTGTGCGCGACTTTCTTGTATTGCTGGATAAAATTTGTGCAGAAACAAAACAATCGTACGCAAAGAGAGAAAAAACAACTGGAAAGGAATCGTCCCTTAAAAGGACTTCATTAGATCAGAATTCATCGATACAGGACATGCGCCAGAAACTATTTCCTGCGATTGCAGACAGACGTGTGGCTGACTTCAGTTCCGATTCAGATGACTGATGATAATCTACCTGTTAGGATATTAGCTTATCCAGTTCTGATTCATGAATGAATGGCATGTAATGTACACCCACTCCTACTTACAGAAAAAAAAATGGGTGATTACTAATTATGCAAATATAAGCTTAATAGTCCGTTTTTCCCTTTGGAAAAAGGCCATTTGGCTCGAACATGTGAGAGCTTTTTGAGTTAAATAGTGCTTTTCTCAGAGGGACGAAACGAAGGGAGTATGTGACATGGGTATTAGTTTTCTTACAACCTGGTGTCATGTTAACAATTTTTCTGACATACTTGTGATTTACTGTATTAACTTCCTGAATACTACTAATACAATCATCCCTAACTTCAATCTTACTATTGCTGCCCATCCTTGTTCAAGATCTTTTATCGTATACAACTAGTGCAACTATTACGGTCTGTTTGGTAGTCAATATTGAACGGTGGAAATGATAATGAATTGTTACTGTAATTTTGGCAGGAAACATCTTGACAAATTTAATGGTTAGATTTTAGAAGTACTTTTTCTTCTTCAACCACTTCATTTTCTTTATAAAATTTATTTTAAAAGATTACATTTTAGAAATGTGGTAACGGGAAATTGTGAACAATTTTTTTTATGATCAAAATTTTATTACTGCAGTAATGATATGATACATTTTATAAATATTTACAAGTCATTCTCATTACCATTTTTTAGTAAAAACAACCAAACAGAACGTTAGAGTCATAAAAATTTGGTGGATCTAGGGCTAGGTAAGTTTTAATGTTGCACGATGTTTATGAGACTTGTCTCGCATCGGTTGTATAGTACAACTGGTGTAGGGTTTATAAGCAAATGAACTCTCTCACCTAATAGACTAGTTTTTTGGGTGAGCTCTTCTATTTATCTTACTTCCTCCGTCCCATAATACTTACTACTAAATGTGACATATTGTGTGGGAAAGTATCGCTATCAGTAGCAAGTATTATGAACGGAGGAAGTATAACACACCAGTATAGAAATTTAAATCTTTTTACAAACAACCATTTTAATAATAATTTTATTTTCTTGCATTGTGGATAGACTCAGATTTTACTTTTTGCCAGACTTTTTGTATTACCCTAACAGTCTGTAAATTTTTAATGCCATAATATTGCTTTTCATGTTGTGAATCAGAATTGAAAAGTAATAAAACCAGAAGTTTTTAGATGGATGTATTGAAGTACAAAAAACTTTATACTGCACTTGACAACAGTAAACTCCTACATACTTTCTCCGTTTCATAATACTTGCTATATTTTACTTTTTTACGCAATTCAATGCACAATTTTGATCAATAATATCTTAAACTACACTTATCTAAAAATTATAAAAATTTAATATTATGAAAGTATGCGATTAAACGATTCAAACAAGATTCCACTTGACTATATTTTTACTTACACCTTAGTCGCAATATGTAAAATAAGCTTGAACGATGAATAGTGTACAAAATCGAAATGTAGCCAGGGGCGAAGGCACACCGGGGGCCGGCGGAGGCCCGGCCCCCCTTGTCGAAAATGTGATCATTTGTACTTTTGGTTTCGGCCCCCCTTACTAATAAATTATATAATTTAAAGAGTACATAATTGTAATAAAAATTACTATAGGTCAATGAATGAGGTAACATATTTGTAATTTAAAGTAAAAGATCAAATCCAAATTTGAACTATTATTTTTAGTAGGCTAATAAATTTAATTTACACAAATTCTCATATGAGATGGTCTCTCGGTGAGACCAATTTAATTGCCTTGGCCTAATGTACATTTATTTTTAAATTGATGACTTTTTAGTTTTAAAGTTACACTTATAATTAACCTTAAAGTGATAACTCAAAGTGACATTAGACAAATGGGCTTACCTGTATAGTCGTATCCTGGTGAGACGGTCTCATATAAGACATGTTGATTTAATTTATTTTATAAAGTCATTACTATCTATCTTTCATAATTCACATTCATCATTTTTAGTGTGTGTCTTTATATTTTTGTTATCTTAATTTTAATAATAATTTTTTTTGGAGACTAAAAAGACAAATACATGAAGTCACAAACACTTAGTTTCTTTTTCAAAAGGGTAATTATAGGGAAGCTTCAACTCTATTTGTCAAATATAATTTTTGTTATGATTCAAGTTAATTATATCTATACAATTCAAATTTTCATAGTTTAACTAGTTTATACTTCCTCCGTTCCATATTAGTTGCACCATTTGCTTTTTCACACTCTCCAATGTACGAATTGCATCATTAATATCTCTAATTATACATATCGAAAAATTATAAAAACTCAAAATTAATAAACTTTGAATCGAGACGATTCAAACAAGATCTCATATGACTATGTTTTAACTTTTAGATTACCGACAATATAAAAGTCAATTTGCTTAATGAATAGTACCAAAATCAACAATGTAGCAAGTAAAAAAGAACGGAGGTAGTATATAATAAATAACTTGCTAGTATATCGACAATTCGGTCCCCCCTAACCGTAAATCCTGGCTTCGCCCCTGAATGTAGCGAGTATTTCGGAACGGAGAAAGTAGTACAGAGAATTTATATACTCTCCGTCACATATAATTTGAAGCAAAGAGAAAGTAAAGTGTTTTTTAAAAAAAGGTAGATAATGATAATAAATGAAAAGAAAAAATAAATTGCGTGGTTGAGATTAAAAGAGAGTTAAAATGTATGGATAAGATTAAAAAGATATGGTGAACTAAAATAATGTACTACCTCCGTTCCATTTTAGTTGCACCATTGGATTTACCACGTTTTTAAGGGTCGTCTAATCAATATGATAAAAGTAGAGATGATGTATGATTGATGGTGATATGTGGGGTAGAAATTAAAAAAAATATTATAAGTAGATAGTAGTTGTGACTTGTGGGTATATTAAATAATTAATGGGATGATGTATAATTGATGATGATAGTGGGGTAGGAATAAAGTGAGGATAAAATAAGTAGATTATTATTGCCAAAAATAGTAATGTTGCGAGTAATATGAAACTTCCAAAAATGATATGTGTTGCAAGTAAAATGGAACGAAGATAGTAAATTAAATGAGACGGGCAAAAATAAAAAATGATGCAAATTAAATAGACAGACCACTAATTTCTGTTGGAGATTTAAAGTTATTTGAATAAAAAAAGGATAAATGAAAAGGTCCTTGATGTAAAGGACCCATCAAATGACTTTTTCACCATGGAATATTTATTTGATCGCTCCAAGCACGCTTCTCTGAGCTGTTTCATATCCTGCTTTTCTGTTGCTTCTGCACCCCATCAGCGGAATCGGACCCTCAATTAATCAACAAATTTTGTATCATCATCATCATACACGGTCTAAAAAGCTTGTGTCTAGGGACTAGGGAGGAAACGAAGACGACAATTCATGTCCGTAAAAAAGAGTGTGGTCAAAGAGTCCCTTGACTTAAGAAAGATCTTCAAAGAAGCGCGAGATCCTGCAACTACCCGAAAAGCCTGCAACATACACAACTGATGACCATTAACAATAATTTTAAAAATAAAATAGAACACATATAAATAAATAAAATTTTTGTATCCACTAACGTTATTAAGTGACTCTCAATTCATCAAGGATGAGTTCAAAAAGTTAGATGTACGCAACGTAACACTAGCAAACTGGTTGTTTATTATATCGTTAAGGTTTTCAATTTACCGAACCAATATTAGCCGCATCACAAGGTGAAAAATGCGTATTAGGCTGTTTCAAGCGATATTTGACGGTTTAGTCCGAAATTTGGTAAAACGATAACCGCATCTTAAACCATGATGCGCATGATTAAATAAGTCATTTTACGCCATTTTAACACGGAACCCAAAAACTATAATTCTTTACCATCCAAATAAGAGACATACTTCCTCCGTTTCATAAAACTTGCTACTGAGTGCGACATATTGTGTGGAAAAATATCATTATCAGTTGCAAGTATTATAGAAGTACTAACATTAAAGTAGCAGTGTGCAGTGTGCACACCAAAAGATAAAGTTAAACAGGACCCAAGTGTGAACAAGAGAACATTTTTCAACAAAGTTAAACAAAAAACAAAGATTCGTACAGTTTCCTAGATACACATACCATTATTTCACTACATAGTAACATAAGCAGCAGTGCAGAACAGATCTTATTGTAAACAAATTGAAAAATGGCTTCATTGGGTGGCTTCTTAGTGTGTCTGTTGGTCATTGGTTTGGATATTGCAGCTGGATTGTGTGGTATTGAAGCTGAGATTGCTCAAAATAAGGTACTCTTCTTATTCTTTCTACTACAAAGAAACTAGTTTGGATCTTCTTAGAGAATAATTTCCTTTTAATGATGGGTAGTAAGAGTTTTATGATTTTTTTTAAGAAATCAACTCAACTAGAAGAGGACTGTTTGGCAAATGGGTGATAGTTAATGTTGACCAGCTGATTTTAAATCCGTTACTAAAAGCAGCTTTTTAAAAAAACAGCTTCTTCATAACAATAAGCTATATCAACAACTAGTTTATCTAAGATAGTTTTGACTGATTTGACTATTCAATCCTCTATGTGGATCAAATAAGTTAAAATTACTTATAAATTAGTTTTCAAAATACTCCCTCTTATTCATAAAGAATGAGACATTTTCTTATTAGATCAATTCACTGAAAATGTCTTATTTCTATTTTTGTCATTCTTTTTTACCCTTTTACCCTTACTTTTACGTGGTCTCCCACCTTTCCTTAGATTTGGTGCAAAAACCAAATATTCCATTCTTTATGAATAAAAGGGAGTACTATTTTAAGTTAAAATTTCAAAATACTAACAAATATTTAATAACAGGTAAAACATTTAAGGATGTGGATATTTGAGTGTAGAAACCCAAGTCATGAAGCGTACTTATTGGGGTTGGGTGCGGCAGGATTATTGTTATTGGCTCACATTATAGTAAATGTAGTGGCTGCTTCTATGTGTCTTTGCTCCCAACAACCACATCATAAGGCTTCCTCCAACACCCAACTCACCACCGCCTGCCTTCTCTTCTCTTGGTAATTTCACTTCTCTCTACTTCTTTATTCTTTCTTGCTTGCTGCTCAACTAGATGTAGTTGAAAATGTCGAGAAATTAACTCAACCAAAAGCTTAGGTTGATGGTCAAGAGACCCTAAGATATATTATACTACTTCTTATTCAGCCTAAATATCTCATTTAGGTTTTTGGTACTATTCACTCACTAGTCACTACTCTTAATTTGTATTTTACTTTTAATCTATAAGTTAAAACATAGTCACGTGAGATCTTATTTGATTTGTCTCAATACAAGGATTATTATTATCAAATTTTTATAAATTTTAGTTAAGAATAATTTGAGATTAAATGTTAAAATGTTGTCTCGATAAACGTGAAAAAAAAAAAAAAAAACTAAATGTGACATTTAGGCTAAATAGGAGGATTATGTTCTAACATGACTCCTCACTCAAGAGCCCTTTGACTTAAAAGTGCGGGCGCAAATGCCATTTTTCAAACCTGATACTGATATTTTACTTTTCATAAATGTAATAAAATGTGTATTAAGAAATAATTGAAATTATGTAATATTATGTCGAACTTATTCAATTTATTTATTTTTTACATCAAATGAAAAAAATCGTGCATCACACGAGAATTATCTAATACTACTTCTTATTCAACCCATTAGTCCCATTTGATTTTTCACACTTGTCGAGACAACATTTTAACCTTTAATATCTCTAATTATTTTTAATTGAAAATTATAAAAAGTAGATATCAATAATTTTTTTATTGAGACGAATCAAACAAGATTCCACATGACTATGTTTTAACTTATAAATTAAAAATAAAATACAAATTAAGAGTGATAAGTGAATAGTGAAAAAAATTAATGGAATAATGGGCAGAATAGGATTATAGGAGGGAGTATGAATTAAAGTTAAACTTGTTCTACTGAAATGGCCCCCAAAGTGTAGGCCCATCTTGCCCTTATGGGGCCGACCCTACTTTATCTCAAATAGAGAACCGACAAAAGACGTCTCAAGATTTGGCTAATCTAATGTTTAAATTTTTAAAAAATAACTCTATTTACTAAACAGTAAGTCTCATTGGAGACGGTCTATTCTATAGACGGAATCTATGAAGCCCAGCCCAAAATATAACATAGTATATTTGGGGTTAGAATAAATTATTTGGGGTTATAATAACTTATATTTGGGGTTATAGAATAGTATATTCGAGGTTATAATACCTTACATTTAGGATTATAATATAATATAATTGATATTATAATAAAAAAAATCAGTTAAGGGAAATGGGCTGGCCCAATTTTGTAGTCTATCCTATAGACCGTCTCTTGTGAGATTTTATGTTTACTAAAAAAGGAAAGTGAATTGGGCTCTTGAAAGCCGTCTTTAGAAAAGACGGTCTCTCAAGAGAATACCTATAATTTTTTTACAGCAAACTTATACAACTAGGTTAATGATACTCTTTGAAGAACACTACCAAAATACGTGTCTCCACCGACTGATCAAAACAGTTGGAAATCAGTCGCTATAGCTATATTGACTGATCTCCAACTGTTGTAGTCAGTCGGTATAGAGTTGGTAAGTCGATCGTAATTTTATTTGGAATTCCGAATAATGTTTAGTTGGTAGCTACTTGTTCGGGATTCTGATTGTTATGTTTCGTAAGAAATTGGTGGGTGTTCTGACTGTTTACCTACTAAATTTTAGTTGGCAAATTTCGACTAATGTTGAGTAGGAATATAGCCAAAAAGTTTGGATATCCAAAATTTTGGTTGGATTTTCAAAAATCGGCTTTTAAAATATTATTTTGATTGTCTGACTGATTTTCGATTAATTTTCAGTAGGAAATCTGTCAGAAAGTCAAACGACACATTTGACTCGATTTTCTCCCAAAAAGGAGCTAAAATCTTTCGACTGAATTCCTACTAGCATTCAGTTAGAATGTTAAACGCCACATTTGACAAAATTTGATCACATTTAACCCCATTTAATATTTTATTAATTATATCCATATAAATATGATATATTAATCAAATTAATAATCTATAGATATATAATCAAAACAAATAAAAAATCAATATAAACCAAAATTTATATTATAAACTACTTAACATAAAACAAACTTAATTTATTAACAAATTAAACGCAAATATATAATTGTTTTACAATATACAAAAAGAAGTAAATTGTTTAAGTACAATTCAAATATTACAAAAAATAGATAAAGTGATCTAGGGACCTAGAGGTTGAGGAAGTTGAGCACAGGGGTAGTGCTAAAACAGAGAGCGGACAAACTGGAGCAATTGAGTCACCTTTTCCCTTTTCGGCATTGTTCCTCCACAAGGGCCTCATGTTCTTCTCGGGAGATGAAATAATCTATTTGACGCATAACTTGTTGGAGACAATCGAGCTTCTCATTCGCCATTTGTTCAGGAGGAGGAGCGCTCTGGTGTTGTAATAATATCTTGTTGCATCACCAACCCCAAAAATAGCGTTAGAGGGCTTATTCTTTTTGAGCGCCTGTAATTCAATGTATAAAACAACCTTATAAAGGTTGTTCAAATCATCCACAAGCGCATCTATGGGTAGATCAGCAACGAGGTATTTATATTCATCCTACAAAACATAACTATACAACATTTGAACAAATCATTTGTAAAAAATTCGACAATTTTTCTATAAATTAACATAACCAATGATCAAGTAACACTTGAAATATAAATAAATACTAAATTTTATATTTTCTAAGTCTACAACAATTAAAAACCCAACATTTCCTCAGCATTTGATGAGTATGAGTAAATAACTCATATGGAGCGTATCCTTTGACACTCTTGCTCCTAAAAATTAAATTTATAAATTGTTATTATACAATCTTCATTTATATAAAATAAAATGTAATAAATTAAATAAATAAAATTAAATAAATCAAAAGTTATACCTGAATGCGCAACGTCCTACTCGCTGAAACTGAACCACCAGTATGGGTGACCTCAACCTAGCTCACCCTCTTCGTATGAGCTAGCCATAGATGCACCTGTGGATAATTTAAACAACATTTATCTTAAGACTATTCAAAACATTGAAACATAGGCGCCTAAAAAGAAGAATTCCTCTAAGGCTCTTTTTAGGGTTGGTGTGCGTCACAACATTATTATGCTGACCTTGTGTTGTTGCAATCGCAACACCAAAGCGCTCTTCTACCTTATCAAATGGTGAATGAGAGCTCGATATCATCTCCAATAAGTTATGCGTCAAAAAGATGTCGCCTGAACTACTTCATTCCCCGAGAAGAACATGACCCTTGTGAAGGAGCAACACTGAACGAGGGAAGAGGTGACTCAATTGCTTTTGTTTGTGCGTTCTCTGTTCCAGCACTACCACGATCCTCAACCTCCTCGAGCTCCACCCTCCTAAATCATTTTATCTATTTTGTTGTAATATTTGAGTTGAATGAAACAATTTTGATCGTTTTTCACATTGTAGAACAATTTTCTGTTGAACTTGTATTAACAATTTAGTTTGTTTTATGTTAAATAGTTTATAATATCAAATTTTGATTTATATTAATCGTTTATAGTTTTGTTTATACATCGATAAATTATTAATTTGATTAATATATCATATTGTATGATATAATTAAATAAAATAGTATTAAACAAGTCAGAATGTGGTCAAATGTGGTGTTTGACTTTTCGACTGAATAGTAGTAGGAATTCAGTCGGAAAATTATAGCGCATTTTTGAGAGAAAATCTTCCGCTCAAATTATGCATATGAATTTCCAAGTGATTTCCTACCGAAAGTTAGTCGAAAATCAGTCAGATAAGTAAAATAATATTTAAATAGCTGATTTGGAAATTTGGCCAAAATTTGGATATCCAAACTTTTCGACTATTTTCCTTAGTCGGAATTTACCAACTGAATTCAGTGGGTAAACAGTCGAAACACCTACCAAACATAATAGTCGGAATTCCAACCAAATATCTACTAACTAAATATTATTCGAAATTCCGACTAGAAAGATTTACCTTCCAACTCTATACTGACCGACCACAACAGTTGGAAATCAGTCGGTATATAGTTATACCGACTAATTTCCAACTATTTTTATCAGTTGATGTGGATACGTTTTTTAATATGATCGTCCTTCTCCAAAGCACATAATAAAACATGTTAGACTACGAGTTCAAACTCATTGTCATTTCTAAAACTTTTGACACTTGCATTAACATTCAAACACGACTATATGATCTATAAATTGTACTATATGGAAATGTAAAATGATGAAAGGTGATACTTGTAATTCTGTGATATCAATGTCGTTCCTGACCATTTGGAAAAAAAACATAAAAAAGGGTCTACTATAACTAAACTTCCGTTTCTTTTATCCTCCAACTCTGCATCATTTAATTCTTTTTTTTCCATCACATTAATGTCAAATAAATGTACAAATTTAAAATCATATAGAAGTAATAAATAAGGTACTTATGCACAATGTAAATTTTAATAATAACAATTAATTCAACTTGAGCCCTTTTATAAGCTAAGCCTTAGGCAGTTACATCTCAAAACTGCCCTACAAACTGCTTGGTGTGATATGATGAAATGGATGAGGTCGTAAAGTGTGGACAGGGGAGGTTCTGAGCATATTCAGTTTGTTCTATCGCATAGGACCCCAAAAAATTAAAGGCCTCAATATTAACTTACGCAATACAGAGTACTATATATTTAGTGTCTAAAGATACAAAATTGATAAAAATATATCATAATTTCCAAAATTACACAGGGCCTTTAAAATTTTTTTCAACTTTTACAACGCGCCTGTGTGGACTAATTGTAGTTGAAATATACAGGCTAATACTAGTGGTAGGAATATCGATGCTGGGAATTGGAATACTCGCAAATCAGAAACCAAAAGCATCATGCGGCGTTACTCACCATCACATGCTATCAATCGGTGGCATATTATGTTTTGTACATGCTTTTTTTTCTATTGCTTTTTATGTTTCTGCCACTTCCCATGCCAATTAATTAGAACTTGTCTTAAGTTTTTTTATTTACCTTTTATTTTGTAAAATGATAATAATATTTTTGAATTGCTTTCCTTAATTTAGTTGTGCTTATTATTTTGGTAAGTTGAGTTTAACATAGGTATGATTTCACCTAAAAATTTAGAATAAATTATCGAGTTTTTGAATCTGAATATTAGATATTCTGAATCGAATATTTTGAATTGAAAATTTTCGCACATCCGAAGAAACAATATGAAATACATGTTAATTTTTCATGCTATTTTCTTTTCTAATTAAGCGATATTATTGTATATATTTATAAAACCTTAAATTATAGTGACCATCAACTTTTTGATAGTAACCTCATTAATTCACTTAATAAAATAATTAAAAATTAAATAGGGTCTCATAATTTGTTCATCTTTTCCATATATACAATACACACATTTCAATTCTTATTGAAATTCTAAATATCCAATTAGCTATCTTTTCTTTAATAAACAACCATGTCCTATTTTTACATGGAAACATGTTCTTTTTTTTTTATCATATTTTATATATTTACAATATCTATATATTCCTTGAGCATCCAACGTTTTTTATGAATTCTTGTCAATAACTATGAAAATGTATACATTTTTTGTTCCATTTTATTTATCATATTTGACCATACAAATATCTCGTATTTTGAAAATATTTATGTATTTGGAGTGTATACATATAGTACATTGTATTATTTTTAAGATTGTATACTAAACATTTTAATTATATTGGTTGTGCCTGTTTATTATGGGTCCTTGGCTCCTCGCTAAGAAACAGGACGGATAGCAACAAAATATTAAAAAATTCGAGCTCTTAAGATAATTTTTATAGGCGTTTCAAGTCTGTTCCCCGCCAAACTTGTCTATGAATACTAGCTTCTAGACTCATTGCTTTTTCTAAAAAAAAAACTCTTGTTATATTAAATAATAAATTAAACAGAGGAAAAGTGAGAATCGTAATTAATAATAAAATAAATAAAGTTAGTGGGATGAAAATAAATTGATTTTTATGGGATGTTTGATGACTTGAAATGAATATGAAACATGGGTAGAACACAATAGGAGTGGTCGAAAAAGTTTTTGTGAGCAACATACTATAATCTCAATCCAGACTGACATTAATTTCATTCGGGATTAAAATATAAAAAACGGTAACTTTTAGGCAATTCGAGTCTCGGTTGAGACTAAGTTAATCTCGATCAAAATTGTTAAACTTGGTCGAGACTGGTGACCAATTCGGTCGAGATTAGAGTTCGTGGAATACAATAACTTTGAATTTAAGTTGAGACTCAAAGCAACTTTTGTTGAGATGGATAATCTTGATCGAGATTAGATACGACTGTATGTTTTCCACTTCAGATTTAGGCGATTACGATTTCTTAATTAATTTTCTATAGTTTAAGCTCTGATACCACATTGCACCATGTAGGACCATGAAACTCCTAGAGTGGATGTCTTAGAATGCAACAAATATATAGGTTAAAATGCAATGCAATATAATGATACAATGACCTATTTTCAAGATTGAGCTTAATCTCACTCCAAGCCTTAATCAGAACGTAATGGGCAAACCCCTTCGTTAACTCACAATTAAGGTTCGCAATTCCTTTGAAACAATCTTTTAGAAGTGCATTTAATTAAATCAAAAATGAGTATGAAATGATGAAAGGAAGCTATTTATAAGACTCCTTTACATAGACACGCAAGGTGGGAAAAATAATACTCTCTCCAAACTAATTTAGTTGGGGTACTAGATAGTAGTGCCCCGTGCAATGCACGGTTTTATCAATTTTTTGACATATTTTTGTATTATATTTATATTTTATTTCACTATGAACAATTTTATACATTACGTACATTATATCATATTTTGCATTGTGCGCAATATAACTATATTTATACTTTTATTTTTTAATTTTGAATAACATATTAATTTTTCTAACAAAAATACCTATTACATTAATTTATAAAAGTATTAAATATTATTACTAACAATAACCCACTTTAAAATCAAATATAAATACATAGAATTATGTAAAATTATTTTATTATTTCAAACGACAAAGATAATTTTTTTCTCATTTAAAATATATGTGACTTACATAAAAATAGTCACAACATAAATCATATTAATATTAATCATTGCATTTAAGTAACCAAGAGTATAAATGACAAAAACAAATCCTAATAATAATATATTATGTTTTAACCATTTTAAAATATCCAAATACACTAAATAATATTTATTTAATAAATGAAATTGAAAACATTTTATAAATAATTAAAATAAATAAAATAAAAATATATAGTTTTCTAATACATTAAATGTGATTTGACCTAAAAAGTAAAAAAAAATAATTAATTAATAACATGCCCAAAATAAGAGATAGAAAGTCAAAGATCATAATAAGGATGACATCATCATTTAAGTTTAGAGGGAAAATTTCTAATAAGAATGCGACATGTAAGCAATTTTGAAAGGTGCTGATGTAAGTTGTGTTTTGTTTTAGTAATAGTTATAGATTATAGATTTGCTTGGGCACAGTTATTAAGGGTGGTGTGGGGTCCATTAAAAATTGGTAGTTGGGGTATTTTAATTGATTAAATTAATTATAAATGTGGTATCTATACTATATAGTAAAGCCATTATTTAGAAAGGACACATGTCACTCCCATGTTGATTTTTTTCCCTCCAAAATACATTCAATTCTATGGCATTTAAAAATTGGTCAAACAATATCAAAATAAAATTTGACCCATTAAATGTTAATCACATTTAAAGAATGAGAATCAAAGGAATAATTCAAGTAAGAGAATAATGCAAAAGAAAGACAGTTATAAATATTTGACATAAAAATTTAATTTATTTAAAATAAAACATTACTACAATTATATTTGATATAAAAAATATTTGACATAAAAAATATATTCATATTACAAGCATAAGAAAATGTAAATTGATCGTTTAATTTCTCTTAGATGTCAAATATTATTTTATCTATATTTATTATAGTTAACAAATAACAAATTAATATCATGATAATTTAAATAAAATTTGTTTATGTTTAAGAAATTATTTAATTTTTTTAAATTTTTCGTGCTTGGCACGGGATTCAAGCTAGTTTGAAGTATTGTAAGTAGTAAAAGTGAGGGTATTTTGGTGTTTACTTGTGTAAACATGGGATATTTAGGTAAAAAAAAAAGATTGGCAAAAAAAGGACATATAGGACAATTCATATGAATTTGCGAAATAAGGAAATTAGATAACTAAATTGGTTCGGAGCAGTAATTTCAAACCACATGGCTTGGCCTAACTAACTACACATCAGTTAGTTTACAATAAGGATAAAAACTAATAGATTCCTACTTGACCTTCTGTTTCAAACCCTCATGTTTCCATCTTCATTAAATTGTTTGATCCCATCCAATGGATGAGTGTAATGTACCCCTTTGTTTTCAAGGGAAGGATAAGATTGTATTTGTATATAACCGACTCTTCTCTTCTAAACTCCACGCCATCCTACCCTAGGTATGAGTCACTTAAACAGTTAAATCATTATGTCCCCACCTTGATTTTTACTGTGTCAAGACTGTCAATTGATTTTTATTGTTACATTTTTTATAAAGTTAATTTCGATATAAGTTACATTTTTTCTTAGTTATATATATATATATATATATATATATATATATATATATATATATATATATATATATATATATATATATATATATATATATATATATATATATATATATATATATATATATAAGTTTTTAGTGTCTTTTATAAAGCAGTTCAAATATCAACAATTAAAAAAAACAAAAGTATATACAAATTTTTTATTAAGACCGTCTCATCTTGAAATGGCCAAATATGAGTTGATTAATTTTAATATATTTTAAAGAAAATAAAAATACAGGTTAGAGTAAATTACGCCAGTTATAAGTTATATGTTTGACTAATATTATTTTATAAAATACATAAAGAATTTGGGCTGCTTGTATGAGCCTGTTTTACAATAAGACGAACCCATTCAAGATTTGCTGAAAATATTTTATTATTTATTAACTTTTTTATTCTCCGCTCTGGGCCCAAAAATGAACAAGATAGACCTAATTCTATTCTCACTCACTTATGACTAAGCCCCTCTTCGTATTTTAGCCTAAGAAAAAAAAAGTAACTGATCAAGTTTTACTCGTTCAATATAGGGATATCTAATTGGTAGTACTAATATAACAGGTGAGAGCACCGTCTTTTGTAAAGACGACTCTTAAAAGTGCAGCCCAAATCTATATTTAAAGTTGTAACAATATATATTTAGAATTGGAATGGGTTTTTAAGAGCCGTCTTTACAAAAAAAAGCCTCAAGTAAGAATTTGTCTTTAATATAAAAACTAAGGAAGTTAGGGTTTTTCCATTTTTATCTCCTGAAAACCGCCAGAATATTCTCTTAGCAACCAACTGATCAGCCCTAATTATTTTGTTTATATAAAAACTCAAGGAAGCAGCCTATTTTAATTCGTAAACTCAATTAATTACAGAAAATAAACCAAAACCTAAAATTTATTATATTATTTAAGGGCAGCGAAAATGTTTAGTAGTAAAAAGGTATTATCAGTATTTGTGTTAGTATTCCATGTTATGATATTGCATGGAAAGTGCAGTGAATTTGAAGTAGGTGATACAAACAATTTAACAAAAGGATGGGAAGTTCCTCCTTTAAACCACCCTCATGTTTACAACCAATGGGCTCAAATTAACCGTTTTAAGGTTAATGACACTCTCCGTAAGTTTATTCTTATCATTCTTTTACTATTTATTTACGGCATCTTTGGTAATCGATATTAGATGGTGTGAATGTTTATGGTTGTTCTTTTCCGACAATGTCATGAAAATTTAATTCTAATTCCCAATTTTTAGGGTTCTCTACTTCATTTTTGGGCAAAAAATAAAGAAAAAAACGTCACATAAAAACAGTTTATATTTTAACTCTTTGTAACAAAAAGAATAATTTTTAAATTACAACTTTAAAGTTTTGTACTTTTGTGAATTATAACTTTTATGTTATTTATTTTTTGAGAATTATAGCTACCAAAGCATTAAAGCTGCGGCATTAATGCCATATCACAGAATTTTGACTGTTTTAGTGGTTGGAATTTTAAGATTTGGCCTTAACATTGTAGATTTTAATACTTTGTTGGCTGTAATTTGCAAAAAAAAATAAGCGATTTAATTTGTAAAGTCCTAACTTGTATAAATTAGCAAAAAAATTTAATAATACCTAAATTTAATTGAAGTTAATTATCAACCCTATGTATGAGTTTATATTTTTTGAACCCTAAACGAGACCATAGGCAATACACGCTTTCCTTGCTAATTAATCGACCGCTATTTAGTTATAAATTATAATAATCAAACGGATCGTTATCATAATTAATTAATTTACGCAGATCCTCTCTTGAGAGACCGTCTATAGTATAGACGCCTCTTAAGAACCCAACACATATCTCCCTTTAACTTACAAAACCACCGACAAGTTTTTTTTAATTTATAAACTGAACCAGCCCAAAACTTAAGATGTCTATTGTATAGACGGTCTCATGTAAGAATTTGTGTTACGTGTGATTGTGACAGACTTCACGTACAAGAAAGACTCGGTAATGGTGGTAACAGAATCAGAATACGACAAATGTAAAAGCAATCAGCCTTTATATTTCTCTAACAATGGAGACACAACGGTGGTATTAAACAGGCCGGGCTTATTCTTCTTTATGAGCGGCGTAACGGGCCATTGTCAGCGTGGTCAGAAGATGATTGTCAAGGTTTTAGACGTTGAAACCCCACCTCAACCCCATCATAACAATGCTGCCCTTCCTTTGGCCCGAATCAGGCCCATTATGATTGCTTATTACATTTTGTATATTTTGTCTATTTTCTTTTATTAAACTTTTTATAGGAGTCAGGAGAGATCTTCTCATTGTGAGTCGGACTCATATAAGCAACCCAAATTATTAAGAATTGGGTCAGGCTATATTAAGTTGTCTCATAGTGAAACGGTCTTAATAAAGAATTTGGCAAACTTTTATTACAATATGTTTAGGCTAGCTAGTATTAGAGATGTGTTATTGTTTAGAAATCTATTTACTCACTTTTAGTCTAGTATTTGAGAGTTGAGACAATATATTATTATGTTGGTTTTTTCTTTTACTTATATTATTACACTCTAATTTCAAGTTTTCATATCTTAATTACTCTTTATTTTTAGGTGTTTGAGGAATGATTATTGTTGGTTATTGTGTTGTTTGATCTATTGGCTTTTTATTGTCTTGTTTGATTTATTTTGATTTGATTTAATTAATATTTTTTGGGAGAATGAGTTTGAATAGGTCAAGTTATACCCATTGTTGAGATTTAATTCAAAAATATCAAAATTATAAGGAAAAATTATAATCATGACCCCTAACTTTAGGAGATATTTGTCTAGAATAAACTCAGGTAATCAAATGACCTACTATATTAGATAATTTACCAAATAATTAATTTAAAATTAGAGAAATCTTTTGTAAATTTACATTAAAAATTCTAAAATATAAAAAAGTCAGAAAAAATTTTAACTTTTTTTTTAAACATTTTTTCTACATTTTATTTAATTTTTCTTTTCTTTAAAAAAATAAAACTTGTTATTCATAGTCATTCGATTATCGAGCTTACTCTAGGCAAATACATCCTGAAGTTTGAATTATTTATGATTAATCAATAGGAGGAATTATTGTAGAAAAATCATAAAAATATTGGATTATTCTAGGTAATTTTTTCAAATTAAAATAGCTATTATATAAAATTTAATTTTATATATAGGGAAAAAATAAAAATTTAATTAAAATAGCAACAAACAATTAGTTGGGGAAAAAGATTTAGGGGAAAAAGATTTAGGGAAACAGCATGAACAGGAATGAGAGAATCAGAACCATCATTCTCATAGTACAGAAAACAATTGCCGAAAATATCAATTTCATTACAAAGTGCTGCATCACAAAAATCAGAACCAGCAAGCTTCGGCTATTTTTTTCTGGCATTTTATAATATTTACCTTGCCAAAAAAAAAATCAGAACCAGCCGTAACCTCTTGGAAGCTTGAAGCCCTTTTATGCGGAAAAAAAAAAAGGATGTTTAAGGAAATAAATATAAAACCGTGCCGAATAAGCGTGTAACAAAGATTATTATATATAAAACAAAAGCAAATAATTTGCTAAAGATGAAAAGCCATAGTAGCAAATCATAATGGAACGCAAATGGAAGAATGGCTTGCTATATCATATTTCCCAACTAATTTTTCTTTCTATTGACTAATATTATGCGTTTAAAATTAATTAAGCTACTCACAAAAACTGAGTGGAGGGAAAATTTTCTATGCCCTAATGTGATACAAATTACACAAGCTAAATAGAGGAAAAAGACTGTACACAAGAATGGTAGATGCTAATGCAGGAAGAACCAAAGGATCAGCTATGGGAGAAGACCCTCCAAACTGATGCATGGACTCCTTGAAGAAGATTGTTAAAATTAGCACTGTAACTTGTTGAATGTTCACCGATCCCACATGGCTTGGAATATGGCAGGTCGATTCTTTAACCAAACCACCATTTCGCGTTCAAGTGAAGAGTTATTTAATACAGCATCTAACATAGGACTACCAAAAAATTTAGGAGTATTCTCAAACGACCATATCCTATCCTTCGGCCACGGTCTTTGAGGCTGCTTTTCCTGGTGAAAATCAAACATCAGCCAAGTCATGTACATTACATGTTTATTAGAAAGAAGCTTCAGTGATGCGTTAATGCAAAATTATCTTTGAATATAATGCATGCAGCAGCTAGATCATTTTAATCGGCAAGAGGATAAGAAATCAAACAGCTCCTGGATCTCGGGCATCGTATACATAAAACGTTTTTCAGCAAATGGGCACAAATCCTATTTGAAAACAAAAACAATTTCAACAAGATCTTTTATACCTAGTTGTCCTCTCCCAATGACCCATCATCTTTCCAAGGAGAAAATATAGGACAAAAACTACACTAAGATCTGAGCAGAAAACTTAAAAAGAAATTTCAATTATTTTTGTAAACATGTCGAGTATAAAAAAGCAACTCATAATCTTAAGCCCAAGCTTTGTCAGAACTCAATAGAGCCAAAGATTCATAATTCTTTGGGTCCATATAATAATGGAGTATAATTAGATGGCTCATTATATCATTTGCAGTTTTTATTTATGTACAGTTGCAAATGAAATCAGCAACCATAAGTCAATCAGAAACAACCTCTTTGTCATCACTAACAAGGGTATTGCATACATCTGACCCCGGAAGTCCCCTTTAGGGGCATTGAAATAAAGAAATGTTGTCAAGTTACTCACCATTCGTGCAAGCATAAACCTCACAGTCCTTGGTCCATAAACACGCTGCTTTGACGGCTTTTGAGCCTTGGCATAAAAGGAACTAATATCAGGTAAAGATAAGCAGCCCCTGCCTGCTCGGACAAGCACACGATCTGGATCAGCATTAGCCTGGTTGTGCCAATAAATAAGCTGTCCCAAACAGTAGTTTTCACCATAAGTCTTGCAATACTCTGTCACTCCTGGCAGTTTATTAGCACACTTAGGCCCAAGATCAAGAGGGCTGATGTAAACAGGAGGTGAAGTTACTCTCTTGTATTCCTGCAGAGTGGAGGCAAAAAATTGTATTCATCCTAAGTCAAGTCCATGATGGTCACTAAGATTTTCATACAATTTCGAAAAAATGGAATTGAACTCACCCTAATTTTAAACAAACTTTTTGTGTAAGCATATAAGTGGATCACATCAGCAGCAGCATCATGTCGGCTTTTATATGTACAAGGAAGATTGCGAACCTCATCCCTCAACCTTACAAATATGTTTATAAGTGAGAACAAATGTAGAAAGAAAAGATTCAAAAGCATTATATGTTTGCATGAAGCTTACCATAATAGAGATTTATGGAGGTCTTTCTCAATATTCCCAGAATTAGATGGGTCATGAGTACGGATTTCCCCTCTAAGATCCTGCAGCATGTGATCAGTAATATGTGGAGCAATGCACTCAAGAAGTTGATTAACTAGTGAACCTTCACCATTCCACAAGACAGACACCATCTCCTCAGGACTAAGCTTTTGCAGTGGAGGAGGAGCTTGCTTCGGATTTCCAAATACGCATCTCAAGACATACCTAACCTGCAAGCACATTAGATTATTAAATCTTCCAGAAATTTAAAGATAATCCACACTAAACCTAACATAAGATAATGACCAATATTAATCAGGACGACAAAGATAATTAGTACCTCCTGAACTCTTCTAAGATTTCTAATGCACTGCTAAAAAGTTAACAAAATTAAAATTTTCCGTTAAAGATTAGGATTTTCTAGACAGACACAGAGCATACATTCTAGGAAGACAGCAACATAGAATTTGCCCCTTCATTGAACATCATAGCACTTATGAGCCCAATCTATTTCTAGGAATCAATAAAATGCTATTCAAGAGTCATCCTATAAATGAATATAAAAAAAAATATAAGACAAATTACAATATATGTCTATAAAGCACAAATCAAATATAACCTAAAAAGTGCACCGTACAGAGAAAAAAAAGAGAATAATTAAACAAAGAGGGTAGCAGAAAATTTTCCCAGTTTATATGAGCAGCAAACTGTTGCGCACACATTAAATGAATGAAACCAAAAGCATGTTACAAATGCTGCTTATAAAACGGCTTCATGATTCAATCTTGTAAAATCAAGATACCAAACTTAAACACCAATGAAGTTACTTTCCCTCCACTACATACAAAACAAAAATCTAAAAAACGGTTTACAAGAAAACGTTAATGGAATGTTACGGAACAAACCTTGTCCAGTGTAAGAGCCAAATTCTGAAGCCTCTGATTGTAAACTCCTTCAGCCTGTCACATTTGAAAACATAAGCAATATGCAACCATACTGCAAACAGAGAATCCCAACTATCTTATCAAGGAAGATGTGACACATGCCAAATATCAAACAGGCTAACCTGTACTTCAGCATCAGTTTTCTCCAACTCAAGAGATATCTCTGCATAATATTTGTTCTTCTCTTCCAAATTATGCTTCAATATCTCCTCAGGGAGCTTTGTTCTCTCAAAATTTATAAATCGTACCTACATCCCGATGTAAACAAATGATGGTGGGAAAAAAACAGCAGAATGACATGTTCAGGCATTAATAATTAGACAGAAACAGAATAAATACCAGCCGAGCTGCATAAGCAACCAGCCAATCAGGCAAACCACCCAACAAGCATTGTCCAAGACCAGCCCTTCCTAAATCAATATAATCCTCTTCAGAGACCCAATTCAATTCACATGCCTCCAGTAGCAACTGATGCTTATCCAACAATCCATGCCATTCCTTCAGCACCTAATAAAAATCAAGCAACAGTCAACATACATGACTAAGGGTTTCCTCAAATTAAAAAGCTCAAAAGCCATCATATGATACCATGAGGACCGAGGTTTCTACAAAAATAAGGTCATGCACAAAAGATCCTTAAAATGCTCTCTCCATCCAGAAAACACTCCCCATTGAGTTTTGGGTAAAAGCCTACTATTAATTTAAGACAGCATATGGTGTAAATAGATTTAAATTATAATCACATTCATATATTTTTTTGTTATATTTACTATATGCTATGCGGTAAACACTTAAAAGTAATTTACAAAGCAAACATCTGTACTTCATAGAAATAGGCCGCAACGAAACATCACTGAGACGAATACGAGGTTAAGCCCCTCTGAACATTTAGATAGAATTAAATCATAATTGAATTGTTGACACAACTAAAAGTTGGCTTTGTTGCCTCAGTTGGCAGAAGTGTATCTTGCACTTTAGGTGACACCTATCAACATTCTGCTGTTTTTCTTAGTCCCCCAACATCAAAATTTGGACAGCAAACTTAACCATTCCAAAATATTTGATCAAGTTTGGCCACTAGAAACAGTCAAAAATACATATCAGATTTCGGAACTCACGTCTCATTTGAAATGCCGGAATTCAATTCTGATACTCTAAAAATGGCACATCTCAACATTAAAAGTATGTATCCTTGCGATTAGGTCCCTAGTTTGACACCTTCTATCAACATCCTTATGTCTCTCTTGGCCTCCAACAGCAAAAGTTTGAGAGTTTAACCATTCCAAAAAAATTGGTCAATTTTGCCACTAGAAACAGATAGAAGTACACAAGGCCCAATATTGGAAGTCGCGCCTCATTCAAATGCTGGTAATCAATTCTGGAAATTCTATATGGTGTCTCAATGATTCTTGGTGTTAGGGGACTGCACTAGAATTCCAGTATTGATAAAAACATAAATATAACATGGGTTTTAACAAAAACAAATCCCACTGCATGTCAAAGAGCAGAATATACAAGAGGAATCCACGTGGACTCTAGCTCAGCAAAGTCAACGATCTCCCTTGAAATTTATCAATCTAGAGCACAAATGTGGCAGGCAAGGAAATGAGGAAGGGCACTATGGCCTCAAACTTTCAACATGGAAGATAAAGATGGATTGGTGTAATGTTTTGAGAATGTAATACATGGGCAAAGCTGCAATTGTTTAAGAAATGCACTTGAATGTTTTGGGTTTTGTGATGCAGGAATTTGTATATATAGAATGTATAGTAAAGGAAAATGTATGACTGAATTTGTGAAGCTTCATTCAATCATTAGTGAAAGGTGGCAGAGCTTTTATGAGGTGATGGTTGAGAAAAAAGGTTTAGGAGATGATGGACAAAGTTACCAGAACAAAGGATAAGCAACAGTATCGGTTTATCAAAAGTTAAAGAGAAAATCAATGACAGAGCAGAGGAATTTCATATTACAGTCCTTTCAATATCATTTCCCATTACTTACTTATAGCTTGTTTTATATTACCCTAGAAATTAGCAAATTCCTCATTTTAAAAAAATTAGAAAACACAGATTTTAGGTAAAATTTCTGTATAACTTCAAGCTATGATAGTAATTCAAATTTGAAAACATACAGCTAACTTCAAACTGAATTAATTCGATAACAGGTTCAGCATAATATACCTTTTGGAAAGCCCCTTCGCCTGTCAGATTCAAGTAACTTCCACGGCAAACTTGGCTACCACACAAACAAACAGAGGCTTCGTACTCCTCCTTACTCTGTGAAAGAGATCATGGTCAGCTCTCGATATGCAATGATTTGAAGTAAGAAGCAGGGGCAGGAAGTGAAAAAGGAAAGAGAAAGATACCTCAGTCACCGAATTATAGTCAAAGGTGATTTCTTCTCCGAATTCAATTGGACGAAGAGAATAGATGCCAATCTGATACTGACCACTTACAGCAGTGACTCTGCAATTCAAAAATCAGACAAAATTTAGAAGCCTGGACAAACACTCTGTTGTCATTGAAACCAAACAAATGTATTAAAAACATACTCCCGTCATCTCAAAATTATAGCCCCATTTGTATTTTGTTGCTGAATATTGATTTTTGTTTGTTTGTGATAGTATAATGAATGATTTAAATTAGGAGAGAGAGGAAAAATTAAATGAATGGTCGAAATTGTGTTATAACTTCTAATGGTGGGATTCATATTCCTAAAATGGAAATGTTACTAAAATTTTGGAACAACCTAAAATGGAAAATTAAGCTAAAATTATGGGACATAAAAGGAGTAGTAATCATGCTACTGGGTGAAAGCTGAAATCCAGAAGCACAAAGTTTCAAAGAATCCCCAATCACCAAGTAGAGGTAGAGCCGTGGTCAGTTTCAAAAGAAACGGAAACATAGGACATTCAATTCTAATACATGCTATGGTTGTAAAGACAAATCATAATATTATTTTTAAGGAAAAATTACCCATAAAAATCCAATCTTTCATTAATTTTTCTACAATAATCCGAACTTTTGATTAACCATGATTAAAACCAATTTTAGGGTCACTTATACAAGAACATTGTTGCCCAAATGGTGATTGGTTTTTGCAGATTATGCAATAAAAAAGAACAAAAAAAAAACCAAAATTATTAAAAATTAGAAGTTAAAATCAAAAAAAATTACTTGATTTTTCTTTTATATTTTTATATTTTTTGATTTTTTTTTATAATTTAATTTTAAAATTACTTTTTTTTATGCAAAATGACTTGTATAGGTAAAAGGTTAACTTGATTCATTCTTAGTAAACACCTTTTAGTTGGGATTATTCATGTTTAATCAAAAGTTGAAATTATTGTAGAAAAATCAATAAAAGGTTGATTATTCTACATAAATTTTCCTATTTTTAAAAAATCCTCAGACACACATAGAAAAAACCTATGTTGCCAAGAAGGAAAAGGCTAAAAGAATAAAATATGAAACAACATAACGTAGAAAAATCTTCCAAAAATGATGGAAATAAAATGAAAAGGTCAAAATAAGAGCATAAAAAAATAAATAAGAAAAGGAATATTAGTCAGAAAAAAGTTCTTGCTATAATTCTGAGTATAGCACAATCACTAATAGGCCTAGAAAAGAACCAAAATAAATAGAACGTCAAACCCTAAACAATATGATTGAAGGAGATCCAATAGAAAAAAGGCAGAATACAATACAGTCACAAACCATCTATGCTGCAACTTTTTACCCTCACAAACAAAGAAGTTTAGACTTCTAACCCCAGTCAACCACCACCTTTTACTCGATAAAATTTTCAACCAACACTTTTTCCTCCTTGACTTTTCCTAAATCCTAGCACCACCAGGTAATGAAGTTGTTATGTTAAAACCATAGTCATCATCTCCTTCGCCAAATATGGTAACTATAGCTTAGTATATCACTTTGGAATATATAGCAGTCATTTTCGCATAAGCTGATTTGTTTATTGGACACAGAATGTGTTCAAATCGAAATCACCATCTCTTTATAAAGATGTTTACTCATCATGTTACTCATCAGAAAAAACTAACACGAATAATTGAGACAAACAATTGGAAAAAGACTACCAAGTCAAAAAACAAAGAGACGGAGGCCCTTGTAAAGTCAAAAAATTAAAACTGTACATGAACTTGCTGTATAAAAAAGGAAAATACTAACTTTGCTTCACAATTAGGTCGACAAGAATGACAAATTCGACTTGCATAGTTTGCCTTATGCATCGCATCAACAACAACTAAGTCATAGCCATCAGCATCACCCTGCAAACAACCTATAATCAGCAAATACATGATACGGATTTTGTTGAAATAAAGACTACAAGAGTTATCAATCATATATAATTGAACTAAAGAAAAGACCTTTGGCCTTTCAAGATATATGTTGTAGAACTCAGGAGCAGGTTCTTTACTATCCTTCTGCAAAGAACGGATTCCATCTTGCTTCTCAAACCATTTCCAAGCAGGGTAAACCTACAAATGTTCCCAAGTACAAGATTCAAGCTCAAGTTTCACACATTTAAAACTAAAAATCTTGCAAGAAAAGAATATACAGACGTAGACAAACACAAAAAAGCAAAGCAAAAGAATGACACAGCATTCCATTACCCAATGCCACTAAAACGCCCCGCAAAAAAATGATAAAAAAATTGCATTGTAAAGCATAACCAAAGAACGGATTCCATCTTGCTTCTCTGAAGTTTTACATGCACACCTTCATTATCATCAATTCATCATGATAGAGCAACGAGTGGATCATCACTATGACTGATGAAAAGAATTCATCTATGAAAGAGTTACCCATCCATTGTGCCTAGCCATTAGTGGTCTACCACATTTTACTCTCTAGGCCGTCACTACCTTGGCTAACCACCCAGCTAACACCAAGCCAACTATCATAGCTCTAGCCAGCATACAACCACCAAAAATAAAATCATCACTACAATAGCACATCCACCACCACCTCCACTCAACCTCTAATGATAGAAACACCACGAACTGAAAGTGAAAAGAAAAAAGTTCAAACCATATTCGGGAATACGCAACTAGAAGGATCAAAATCTAAATCACCACCAATTAAATAAATAACTAAATCCAAATCAATAACAACTATTCATCAACATGTGTGGCAATGCAGATTGATTAAAAAGTATGATCGATGGTCTTGCTATAGGGGTTATGATGGTGGTGGCAGAGAAATTGATTGTCAATGGTACGCTCAAATGAATTACATTTCTGATAAAATTACTGCAGACTTAATTCCGTTACTGGATTGGTGGAGACTATTTCAACCTTCAAAAACTTAGATTTCTTCAAAAAAACAATAACTCCAGCAAAAGTCAATAACTCCAGCAAAAAAGAAAATACTATCATGTTCGCCTATTTACTGTACAATGAGGAGCACAAAGCAGTAAAATGGCATATTAGATTTAACACTAGACATTTTCTTAGACAACAAGTAGCAATAGGAAGAAGACTTAAAAATATACCTCTCCCAGAAATTCAACGACAAAATCATCCTCTGTGAAACCAGCTTGTTTGTTACAGACAACACCAAGCCCCTGACCACGAATTTGGCACAAGTACAAATGTCACAATAAATGAGAATCCAGTCATCAAAAAATTAATATATAAATAAATGGTGAAGCTCATAGAAACTCGTAAAAAGCACCTTTCTGTAGGCAACATAATTATCCTCAGGGCGACCATCAATGGCCTGAAAAACAGCTTCACAAAGTTTCACAGTTCTTGTATCATTATCTAGCTTAGCTGACGCTAGAATTTCCTCAATGACAGGCTTTAACGGGTATGTCATGGGTGTATTTCCACTGCCAGTGAAGTGTCTAACTTGTTTATTCAGAACCCTAAGGATAACATCTTCGATAAAAGCATGCCTCTCTGTCAGAGGCCAATCCACATCCTCAGGCATTGAATCAAGAAGAAGGTTGTGTGTGTATGGATCAATTCCATAAACCTCTTGTTCAATGACCTCCTGTCCAAGTTGTTTTCGAGGTTTATATTCTTTGACTTCTGGAATTTCCATATCTACCTCCTCAGAGCCATTGGTCTGGGCTTTCACTTTGTCATAATCTTCAGGCAATGAAACTTTCATCTTTCGTTGCACTTCAATCTCATCAGCTACAACAACATATTCATCAATAACTTCATATTTCCGTGTCACAGGAGGTACAAGACTGGCCTTCGTCATACGAGCACCCCATTCACGGTCTTCAGGCGTCATATCGTAAGCCTCTTCTGCAGTAAAGTAATCCTCTCTTGTCTCGAAAGTAACACCAGATCGGACATCTGAATCACTATCAGCGTCTGAGACACTTCCAGTATCACTTTCATCATCCTCTGATGATAACTCGTATTCATCAGATGATTCACCTTCCAACTGTATTTTTTTATTCATTCTTGAAAGGTTCTTTCTCATCTCCCGATCAGATGAGCATTCCACATTATCAAAGCCCCCATTAATAAAAGATGAACCATTTGCCCGGCTGGGGTATTTCCTCTCTGTGGGTGTTTTAGACTTCCTGTACGCAGAAGACACGCTAGTTTCATCTCTTTGTTTTTTCATCATGTTATTTTTACCAATAGCAGTGTTAAAGCTCTCGTCAAGACGTTCTCCAAGTTTGATAAAGTGTGGAATGACCTGCTCCATATCACCTCCATCACCTCGATTTTTCATTCTGTGTTTGGACAGCATTAGAACACTAATCAATGACACCACTATTCTACACTGTCTATATATTAAACAAACAAAAGCAAATTGCAACAACCTAAGATGACTTATAAGAACGTTGAACAATGTAAAAATTGCAACTAGCATACCAATCAACTTTAAGAGAAAAAAGTAAATGACATTCAATGGTAGTAGCGCAAAAAAAGAAAGCTGGCAAGCTATAGAGCACACAAAACACATACACTTCTGTCTGAGCGGATAGGGGGGTTAGATGTAATCAGATTGCACCTTTACCCCAATGACAACAAAGAGGCTATTTCCAATTTAGATGACAGAAAATCAAGTGTGTGTATTCAGTTCCAAAAAGTAATCAACAAAACACATGTTTACCCCCCTCTCCTAGAAGATTTGAACGTTGCATGTGTAACAAATGAAACCAACACATTTGAAAGATTAACTCGAATGTAGAAAATCTAATTTTTACAGCACTCCAATGCTCTGCACATGGTTCTTTCCAAAACATATACCCACCACCAATACTAGCCCTAAGACCGGAAAAAGTGAACCGTGATTAGTTACTTCACTATTTAACTTAAGGTTCACATATAGGCAGATATTAGAAACATTCATATAGGAGTGACGAAATCGGGGAGCAGCAAAAGGGCATGGAACAAGAACACAGAAACAAGAGCGAAAAAGAGCAGACAAAAAGAGATTACTTTATTGCCTCCCTGCACATTTTGATGATATCTTGTTTAGCAATGCTCAAGCCACGACGAGCATAATAACCATTATTGATTCTGTTCTGGATTTCTGCAACCTATATAAAGAAAGATTAATGAGTTTCCACAACACTTGTAAAAACGACTACAAATTCAGATGAAGCTCATATAAAACCTTGCGCTCGAAAAATTCTGATGTATTCCCCTTCATAATATCCTTTAAGCTAAGAACAAGACATTCCTCCATTCTTCTGTATCCATTTCCAGCTTTCTTCATTGCCAAATGCCTCATACGAGCATCATGAGCTAGGACTAAAGCAGACTTTCGAGCATCAACTAGCTTCGTACGCTTGTATAAATTCTGCCTGAATGCTTGATTAGCGGCACCTCTTTTCTCCACCATGTCAAAATAATCTTTGAGTCCACTGGACTCATCCATATAACTCCCATGACTAGACTTGGCAACTGCAGAAGATTGCTCTGGCATCTGTTTCAAACACCTCCTCTTCCAATTTGACTCCTCAACACTTCTCATCCCTTGTGAACATCGTCCTTTAAACCAATTTACAAGTGGAAATTTGATCATTAACTCTTCAAACTGACTACAACCTCGAATGTCAACAAAGGATATACAACTAAAGGAGTGGAGGATATCTTCAAGCACAGCACAAGAAACATTGATACAACCATCTAAAACCAACACCTTGATCATTTGCTTATTGTAACCACTCTACAATAAAAAAGGAAGATAGAAAACATGTTAGGAGGATAAAATGAGGTTTAAAACACAATAGCTAGTATGAAAACATTAGATTAACAAAAACTCACCATTACACTACCAATGACAGAGTCGGTACACTTAGATCCCATTGTTGACAAATCAACCCGTACACTAACATTTTTGTAGAAACAGGTGGCAGATCTCCAATGTTTGCAAGTTGAAGAAGCAAACACCAGGGATTTGATATCAGGATCTGAGAAAATGAAAGATGCGTGCCAAAATATGGCCATCCAGTAAACCCCAGCTCCCTGGGGCATCTTTAGAACACTCACTCTCTCTCCCAAAAGCCATACTACCACACAAGTCTTCAAATGAGGGGTCCCTATGAGAAAGTGGTGGAAAGCCTTCGGCCACATAATAGTCTTCATCAACTTCATCAGATAATGTGCGACCTCGTTTTTTAACATGCATGTCTTCCTCAGAAATCATAAATGCTTCATTATCTGTGTAAAGGCAAACCAGAAAACAAGAACACAGCAGTAATTAAATCACAGATGTAAGTACATAAAAAATTCAGAGTTTCCTGCAATATAAGAAATTTAATTGATTTATAACAATTAGTGGCTTAGCACTTTCTCAAAAATGAGACACAATAGGCCTACATCTGGAATATTTTGTCAATGTACCAAAACTTCATAGTATCAAGTTAACAAAAAAAACTTCACAAAACAACCTTATGCAACTGAAAAATTCCCCTACCCTCTATTAGTCCAATCAACAACCGCAAAAACCATTATTTGATTAGAAGAGATGACGACGTGCAGCTTTTCTAAACAGCCCACAATAGCAAATGTATACATGATTCATTGGTTTCAAAAAAAAAAAACACTTAGCACACTAAGGCATAAGTAAACTCCAGCTCCAAAGCCTGTCCTCCAGGAAAAAAAATCATAAATATGCTCAAATTGTGCCTCGAGCATATAAGTTACACGCACAGGTCAGCGTAAGCATGTATTATGAATTTCAGACCAGTCAGGACATGTTCAGACTCAATACCAAATACCGAATTTACATAGGGTCAAACCTTAATTTCTCCGGGTATTTTTGCTAATTCTTTTGGTTTGAGCTCAAAATATTTTGTTGCAGACCCAAAAATTTCAAAAGACCTCCCATCAAATGCTTGGAAGTTGGATCATACCAATTTTTTCGATAATTATGAATCAAACCACAAGTTAAAAATCTATTTCAAAAACCAATTGAGATCCTAATCCTGCTTTTCACATTTGACTCACGTATCTTTCTTTAAACAAAAACTATATAGTTTCTAACCTGCACACCTCGTAACTATGCAAGTGCCAACACATTAAATTGCATTGCAGAATGAATAAAAACAAGAAATAGGCACACTACATGCAAAACAAGTAAACACAAAACAGTTTGTAATCTATGCAAGCGAGATCAACTCAGGTTAAAATTGAAAATTTAATGTCAGGAAGCATACCCATGGATGACTTGAGAAGATTATGAGAGCTTCTATGCTTCTCCATTTCCTTCCTCGGCTGTCTAGAAACTATCCATGGATCTAAGACCTCATTGATGGAAGCAGCAAACTCACGGCTCTTATAAGATTTCATAACAAGTTCATGAAGCTTCCCTAGGGTATACCCAATAAAATGGGGATGCAAGCTATGAAATGAACTAGAAATTGAACTCTCATCACCATCCATAACAGGTGCTTCAAACAATTCACCATTAGGTGGAACAGTTTCTGTAATGAGTTTGCTACTTATTCTCAGCAGCCATTATAACAGCAGAAACTGGAACCCAAAGTTTGTCAATTTTTCGGTACACAGTGCATTTATTCTTCAAAAAACCTTCTTCAACAAGTTTTGGAAGTGCCGAGCATGAAAACGGCCCATGCTCATGCCCTGTACCATCAAGATAAAACCATTCACCTAAGTGTAACTGCAAGTCATCTGCAGTACAGATCCGATCTTTTGGTTTACTAATAATATTAGATTTCCAAGATCCTTTGGCACTTTGCTCCTTCAAGCTTTTTGAATGACAAAAATCTTCTGATGATCTTTTCATGTCGTTGGACAAAGAATAATGCTTTGTGCTCTTTGAAGAATATTTATCTTTCCCTCTTGGTTTTGACCGAGAGTCAGAGACAGAAGAACCATGATCTTTAACAACACATGCATTGATTCTAATTACTGGCATCATACTTCCTTTGACTCCTCTTACAGCAACAGATTTTGCTTGACCCAGCTTATTGGCAACACACGAATCATTCCTCTCATCAACCCAAGAAAATGCCCAAGATGGAAGATCAAGCTTCTTGCTTTGACAAGGGTAGTACAAGTCGTCTTTTTTCTGCCATCGTGGATCCTCGAAAGCAGATTTTGGCATCAGGCAAAGAGGATAACCATCATTAAGCACTACTTTTTTTCTAAAGAATTTGTCTTGCCCAGCTTCTTCATTCCTTTTCCAGTCTCCACCTTTACAAGACCATCGACTAGAAAACCATTCAGCAAATTCACTAAAAACATAAGAACATTCTTTATCAAGACTAGCAGTAGAAGTGGATTCAGCAGCATCCTTTAATGTAGCCTCCGAAAACCTTGGCATATCCTCCTCTTGACTTTGCTCAAGAGGCTCTTGACTGCATGCATGATTTGGCATCAAACCTGTATGATGATACCATTTGATATTAGATAAATAACATTTTGTCAAACTATAGTTAAAGAATGCTACAAGTAAAATATATTTATTGAATTAAATTTTTAGTAAATTATATACAAACACAACCAGAAAACATGATGATAAATGACAGATGAAAGGCCAATTATTAAAGGAAAAGGTAACACAAACGGTGTTCAAAACAGACAGAATCTAGACCTTGGTAAAAGGATTGATCCGAACTCTAAATGTTCTAAAAGTAAACTCAAACCATATTGACATGTTAACCAGGCACCCACCCCTAAACAATCCGACCCAAAACCCCCGCCAGTAGACCCAAATCAACAGAACTAACAGAAAATTGACAATTGGTGGAAAACATGCAAGAGCTTGCAAGAAACATACAAGATAGATAAGCACAAAAGTATAGTAGCTATACACACGTAAATATCAATATCCTATAAGCCAAGTTGGTACTTGGTAAGATCGTGTGATTCTACAATGCTAACACAAGCAAGCAATCCAGATCATCAATAAAATTGTAATGTAGGACCTTACAATTGAGTGGTAGGATAAAAAAAATCTTACAATCCTACAATCAAACAAATTTAGTATTCATTATAATTAATTATTATTTACCATCTTACAACTATTTATTTCACATTCGAAAAAATTATATAATTACAATTAAATTACATGAAATTCTTTATTCATATGGAGATTTACCGTTTTATTCCTTAAACTGAAGATATGGAAATTTTATAGGAGTATTACAATTTACATTTTGAAATATATCACTAATTGATTCTTTATTAACTAGGGACTCAATATTTGAGCATGTTTAAATTTATTTGTAACTGTAGAATCGTACGATCCTAAGCATCAATTCTACCCATTCAATCCTGAACCCTAATTGATTCTAATAACCTTGATAAACGGTATGGAAAAATACCAAACTTGTCGGATTTTCAAGTTCATATATTAGCTTTTAAGATATCAATTTTTCAGAAAACATGCTAATTCAGCTAAACTAAATCTTTTCAAAACATTCCAGGCATCTCTGACATTAGGTAAGCCAGCACATAAATCATTGGGGATACATGAGCTGCAATGTTAGTTTTAAAAACTGTTCCTAAGGCATGACTTGTGAGGCGTGAGGCGTGTGATGGCAAGGGAGCATGATTGAGCTAAACGATAAACCACCTCACACACCTTGGAGAGCCTTATAGAGCCTCAGAAGCCCATGTAATATGAGCACCCAGCAAGTTACGTTTTATTACTTCTTTTTTTCCAATATCTTCTCCTCTTCATCTTTTTTCATTTGTTTTCAGGCTTTTGGGGTCTCTGACAACCCCAAAATTTAGCGAATAAATTTTGAGAACCCTTGGTGTATTGGAACGCCTTGCGCCTTTTTAAACTGAGGCTGTATTACTTATATCTTTTATCCATGATATCTAACACAACAGATATGATAAACTATCACCTAACACCCCTCTGAACGCTATATGTTGGCCCAATAATAAGCCTATTTTGGAAACTACACTAGCAAGTAACAGAATCAACTATCAGCCTCTGTCAACAATCATGCTGACAAGTAACAACACTCAACCAAAAACTACATCAACTGTAAATTTCCAACAAAACAAAGGGGAGCGACAAACAGAGAACAGCATTTCCAGCAGGAAAAACTCAAAAAAAAAAAAAAGAAGAAAAAAGAAGCAAAATGTAAATGGAAATAGATTGTACCTTCCGCAATACCAAATCTCTCCCACTCCGACTGATCAAATGTCATCTGCAGAACTTCTGAACATTTAACAGAACCAGAATAAGTATCAAGACAGAAAATTTTTTCCTTGCACAAATAACAGGATGATAACATAATAAGATAAATTGTCATAAACCACTTCAATAAGTCTGCTTCTTTCAGATACTACATTTCGTAAAAATAAGTATTTCGCCATATTAGCCATTTCCAAGTTTCCAAGCAGCCTTAAAACACCTAGTTTACCTTAAACAGTTATATTTTTTGTGTTAGAGGTGATCTTCTCTGGCTTTATTTCTTTTTTATAGATTTACCTCATTTGATGCTGATTTATCCCATCTCAGAAACTAAGCAATCGTTTTAGGAACATAAAGGATGCACCTGCATGTAATATGGGGATAAATTGGTACTTTCAAGGCCCATGGATATTAAGGCTATTTTGAAAATTCAAAATCAATAATTAACATTAATATTAATTTAACAATAAGAAAAACTACCTATCAAAAAAAACCTAAGTTAACATGGTTTCAGAACTTATACATAGAAACAATTAATAAAATAATTATTGTTTTCGATTTAAATCAATTTAAACAGATTCTTCTTTTAAGAAAACTGAGAATTGTACCTACGTCATACATATAGAAGGATATTATATACACTCACGCAAGTCAAATAATTTACAAAACTTTACCTCCAACAATCTCGAGTTCCCTTCCAGGTAAAACACTAACGCCTTCTAAAAACGCATCAACTCTCTTATCGATGCCATGCTCATCAACAGGAAGATGGTCACTTTGAGCAGACACACCTTGAATAGAAGAATCTAAAGCTTCCATACCAACCTGATCTACAGAAACATCTGCTAGTACATTTCCAGGAGCCTCAGGAGGGCTCACCAGCTGCGTATCCGTTTCTGAAAAAATTGTTGTAAAATTTGAAGTCACAGCTGGTGATGCTGCATTTTCAACAGTCACCCACCTGTCTCCATCAGAGTGCTTGACCAGATGATCAGACATAAGTAGTCCTTTTTCTACAAGTGATTTCAAGTCACATAATCTAGAAGGTCCACGCTCTTCTCCAAGGTGATCAAGGAAGTACCACTTTCCTGGGTTCATAGTAGCCACGAACGGGACATGGGGCGGTGTGTTACATATATCCATGTCTACTTCCATGGACTCTCCAAAAGCTCCATCAACCAGTGAAGATTGTTCCTTGTCATCCAAGCCAGAACTTTGAGGCTCATCTTTAACCTGTGTCTCGTAAGAAATAACTTCGCCAACTACAACATTCTGAGTACCATTTGCATCGAGATGGTCATCGGTCGAGTCTATTATATCTTTATCATTATGGACGTTCTCAGTAGGCTTTTCTTCCGGTAACCTATCATTCTGCTTTATCTCACTAGCTTCACTCCTGCTTGTTTGACAGTGATTTGATAGTTTACTGCGATCATGTGGGGAACCAGAGTAACTTGGGGATTTTTCCCTATGTTCATGCATCCTTACACGGTCATTAGGAGACTTCTCCACATAGCTGGGACTTCGATTTCTTCTATCACTACGTTGACCACGAAAACATGGAGACCTCTCAAGACGGGGAGTTTGATCCCTATGATCATGATGCAATGCTCTCTCACGAGGAGACCTTTCAGAATAACTAGGGCTACGCCTCTGCCTGTCATAAGTCCCTCTTGTAGAACCAGTATCATAATGGCGCAATGACAACCTATCAGAAACAAACCTGGATGAATTCGAATTTCTACATGATTTATTGTCATTAGACTGACGTAAGTAATGCTCTGAATTTGATATCCTTCTGCTTTTCGAACTTTTATAATCCCCATAATCATCATAAGGCCTGCGATCACTGCTTTCTGAATCAGTGCCATGTCGTTTAAATCTAGCGCCAGAATTATACTCTCTAGCTTGGCTCCTGCCATGGCCATGATCATCCTTATAAGATAAGTCATCTACAAATTTCCAGCTGGATTTCGGGTAATTACGTTCTTGGTTGGCTTCCCACCTTGCAGTCCTCTTGAAATGTCGATGATTCCCACTTCTATTAAACTCCCTACCTGGAGAGACATCCTCAGCTGAATACTTGTGTGCAGACGGTGTCCAATCACGTTCATACCTTCGTTCTCTTTCTCTACTTCTATCATATCGACACCCCCTTGAGTAAACATACTCATCCTTAACATAATCTCCTTTATGCCATCTATCAGGGATAAATTCCCCTTTCTCAACTTCATCTTTGAAGTTCCTCCATGAGCATAACTCAGCTTTTTCGTAATCTCCCTTCCTATACTTCTCCACGGATCGATCCCTCTTTAGAACAATATCACTGGTACGGAATCTCCCAGAAAGCTGATCATATCTCTCTGGTTCAGGATTTCGCCATTCTCTTTCTACTACTTCTTTCCTCCACCTGTCATTAACAATACTAAACTCACCTTTTCCTTTATCAGGAGTCAATTCGCCATTCTCAACGTCTTTTTTCAAAGGTGACTTGAGAGTTCCCAATTCACCTTCTTCAACCTCGTCTTTGCCATTTTCTACTGTTACAACTTCACTACTGCTCTTAACTTTGTCTGCAACATCAACCGGTTTGGGCTCTTCCTTTTTGAAAAATGCATCTCTCTTGAGTTTCATCCTCTTAGGTGGAGCCTTCTTGATAGGTTTGTTGTCCAAATTACCATTGCTGTTGTTGTTGGTACTACAAAATGTGTCAGAACCAGGAAACTTATCCATAATTGGTTGCAAAGCCACGCATGCAACACCTCCATCACCCATGGAAGTCCAAAGCTTTCCGCTTTTATGTTTCAGAAACCCTGATTCTCCCCTTTTCCGGGGCTATTGATGCTCATACTGCAATTTCGCCAATCTTGTTCCAGTTATCAACGCCAAAAACCCTAATTACAATCAAATAACAACACAAAGTGTCAAGTCAACAATAACGAGAAAAGAAAGAATTCCAATGCAAGACTCAATTAAGTAGGGCATCATAGAATCAAGATAAAAATAAAGTTCATAAAATCAAAACCCTAAATTCCTAAATCTAGAAACCAAAATGGAAAAAACAAAAAAGCTTACAAAATCAATCAAGAACAATTGAATGCAGATCCAGAATCTATCCCCGAAGGATATTAAAACTCTTGGTCGCCTGAGAATTCTCTTCCGCTCTCTCTCTCCTATCTTCTCCGCTTGGCGCTCTTTTTTCTTCTCTCTCTGAAACGGAGTATCTTTTTCCGTTGTGAAAGATGATGGGAGAAAAACCTTGGTGTAAGTTTACTGCCCGTATGAAATTTTAATGTTTGTTCCGATCTCAAGTCTTCTTACCAAATTTCTATTCTCCAAGTATGATTTAATCAAATCCTTTTCTTGGGATATCGGTATTTTATCAACATATTTGTCAAAGAGACTGTCTCTTACAGAGATGATTCATTAGCCTCAGTCCAATATAATTTATACTCTCTTTATTTTTTCTTCTTTTCGTTTAGATTTTTGGAGAGAGAAATTTGATTAAGATTTTTAAGACTTTTTTATCATATATTTTTTATAATTTTTTATAGTATTTAGAGATATTTAGGCTTGAAAGTTGCTTTGAAAAATGTGCAAAAAGTAAATAGGAATAACAAAAAAGAACGGAGGGAGTACAACATATTTATACAACAGCTGGTTTTGGATGGAATTGTTATGTTATATGTAAGATGAATAGCCCAATCAGCTTAATTATAATTTTTTTCCGATATGTGCTTAATTTTTGATTTATTTAAGGTCAAAATTAATATTAAAGGTAAAAATTGATTTTTTTTATAAGTTATAATAGACCATAATAAATTACTTTAAGGTCTGAATTAATCATTCTTATATCATGTGTTATCTTTTAAGGAGGCATGACAAATATAATTATTTTAATGGATGATAATTGATTATATGAAAATTGTAACACCCCGGCCCAACGGACCACCGGTGACTACTCGTGGAGACTGTAGACTGACCTCACAGAACAACACAAGTCTTTCCAGCGCACTTTGGCCTCACTCGTGCACATCCGGAAAACTTCCCAGAAGGTCACCCATCATAAGATTGTTCTCCACCAAGCAAGCTTAACTGTGGAGTTTTTAGCAAATAAGCTCCCATGAAAAGAAGATGCACCTTGTTGATATGAGTAGTCTATCAATCCCTTTTCATGCTAAATCTGAGGTATCACACTCACCCCCACTTAGGAATACAACGTCCTCGTTGGACCGATATTTCATGATCTTTTCCCCCGCTAGGTGCGCTAAACACACAATCAGCCATGGTCGCAAGGTTGCTCTGATACCATTTGTAACACCCCGGCCCAACGGACCACCGGTGACTACTCATGGAGACTGTAGACTAGCCCCACAGACCAACACAAGTCAACACAAGTCTTTCCAGCGCACTTTGACCTCACTCGTGTGCACCCAGGAAAACTTCCCAGGAGGTCACCCATCCTAAGATTGCTCCCCACCAAGCACGTTTAACTGTGGAGTTCTTAACAAATGGGCTCCCTTGAAAAGAAGATGCACCTTGTTGATATGAGTAGTCTATCAATTCCTTTTCATACTAAATCTGAGGTATCACAAAAATATTTACCTAATTTAGATTTTTGTTATTTTAAAAATTAAAGCAGGTTTACTATCGAATATAATTTATTATAGAATTTCTATATAACTAATCTAAAATTTGATATATTTTTTATTGAATGAAAAAGTGATATATTCGATAAATAATTAATAAAATCAATATTTAATTAATTTTTGCTTTAAAAAAGTCATGTGTATGATAAATTTAATCATAATAATACATACTTGCATTATTCTTTGAAGTTATATTTATATATTTCGTACTAATTAATTCGTGCATTGCACGAGTTTCTATACTAGTTTTTTATAACAAAGAAGCCTTGAACTATTGTTTTTTATAACAAAGAAGCCTTGAACTATTGGTTAGTTCCAAAAGCATTCATTGAATCAATTGGCAAACATAATTCGAAATTGAAACTTCCTCCACCTTCACGTCCAGGGTAAGCAAACATTACCCCTACAACTTTATTTCCATGTCCATTATGAACAGAAACTGTTGAAGAAAGAGCAATATCACTATTATTGATAGATGACTAAATAGTAAAAGTATTCTTATATTCCATAAATACAATCATGTATACATTGAATAAGAGTACTTGTAAAATGCAATGTTTGAACACTATTATTGATAGTTTTATTGACCATTTATTTTTGAATTTGAAATTCATCCATAGAATGATAGAATAATACAATTTTATTAAACTTCGTTCTTGAAATTGCGAAAACATAACCATATTTAGGTAGAAATTGATTTAACGTCAAAATTGATAACTTATAGGTCCAAACTGAATTTTTTTAATTGATCTGTTTAAGTTTTACTTCACGTTGAAATTGATACTTTCAAGGTAAAAATTGATACCTTTAAGGTTAAAATTGATAATTGCCCATAAAATGGAAAAACAAGGAATGCGTATAATGTTGTTACACGCGCGAATTGTGTTGGCCCAAATTTACAGTCTCATAATGAGACTGTCTCGTCCAAAGACGGTTGCATACGTGGCGAGCACTTACAAATACAACCCACAATTCTAAAATTGTCAGTTTAAAGCTTGAATTAGACGTTTTGAACCTTGAAATAGGCATTTTAAGTCTTGGATTTGACAAACTTAATTTAAACCATTGAAATAGACATTATAAGTCTTGAAATGAATATTTTACAGTTGGAGTAGGTAAGTAAAATATAAAGTTAAGGACTCAAATAGGGGTTTTGAGAGTTAGAAGTGGCATTTTAAGTAGTGAAATGCGTATTTTAGGGGTTGAAGTCGATAACTAAAAAATTAATTAAGTCTTTCGAAAAGGAAGATTGAGGCTTGGAGTAGGGGTTTTAAGTGTTGAATTATGTGAATACAATAGTTACTTAAGAAAACAATGTAATTTACTTGGAAGGAGGTAATGAAAACATCTACTTTGATTTGTACCACAATTGCCTACTTTGATAAATTAAATTGTTTACTTTAGCGACTACCGAAAGTACCAACTATATATGCATATTGTAAGCATATATATTGCCGACTTCGACATTTGAAAATACTAAATATAAGTTGTACAAATGCCTACTTTGCTAATTCCTCAAAATACCTATTATAACATCCTCTGGATTTTTTTAGTTGAACTACGTTCATCAACTGATCTTATTTGATATATTTTTCCATGTAATGTTGGAAAAATAATTCCCAAAGACTCTCGTGGTACAGTAATTAAAAACGTAATTTTATTACTATACACACAACTTAATTTACAAGAAGGACAACTTATAATTTAGAGGACACACACTCAACACAATTAATTTGGGACACTTACACTTAGACTACAACTTACACTAATACTCTCACTTTGTGTTTATAACTCACTCTTAGTTGTGTCTCTCTACACCACACTACATACTAATTGACACATCCTATTTATACTAGTGCTAAGTGGGCTAAACCATGTTTTCTAGACTATTCTACTACCTCCTACATTTATTTACTACAATGGTCCAAGACTCTAGAATTCTCTATATCTATTTTAGTCACTGACTTCTAGAACTCATATTATACAAATATGAACTTTTTAATACATCTAGAAATTTCTTTATCATACTCTCAGAAAGATTTTTCTAGATTATCTCTAATACTCCTCCTAATATGAGAAATCTTGTACAAAAGTTATTGAAATACCTCCACTGCTTCATTAAATCGGACCTTTTTCTCCGACTTCCTTTTACGCTCCAACTTGTGTTTTCCAATAACACAACCATCAAGATAACAAATATTATTATCCGCCCTCCTTCCTTGCAGGACCAAGCGATCACGATAATAGACCTTACACCACTTGCCATTACCAACGTACCTATAACCACTTCTTGTTAACTTACCCAAAGATATCAAATTAGCTCGAGCTCTAAGTACATACCTCACATTATGGAAGGTCTTAACATATCCATCATGGAGCCTCATTTTTACATTGCGCAAGCCTTCAACTTTTAACTTACGTCCATCACTGACTTGAACGTAACCAAAATCACCTTTTTGCTCCAACGTCTCGAACATTTCTTGGTCCCTACACACATGTATAGATTTGGCTGAATCCAACACCCATTTCTCTTGACTCACCTCCTTCATATTACATTGAGTCAAGAAAATCTCTTCACCATAAATTTCTTGTTGGGCCACATTAGATGAACCACCCTCTTCATTTAACTTTACCTTGCCTAGCTTCTCTTGCAATCCTTTTAAATTCTTTAAATCTTCCTTCGCCTTTGGGCAATTACGTTGAATATGCCCCTTCTCATTACAATAGTAACATTCCCGGTCATTCCACTCTCTAGGTCGGGACTTTGATCTATAATGAGGGTCATTACGTCTCCATTTATTCCTCCCTCTACCGGACTCCTCTGCAGCTAGTGCTCGATCATCTCCTCCTCGACCGTCTTCGTCTTCGGACCCTTCTCCATCCATTTTGGATACCATCCTTTCATTTTCCCTCACAATTGTTATTGCTTCCTCCAGTGTTATCTTCTCTCTACCTACAAGCAATGTCTGCACTATAGGCCTGTAGGACTTTGGTAATGAAGTCAATAATAAGAGGGCCTGCTCTTGGTCCGATATCTTCTCGTCTGCATTTAACAATTGACATACTAGTTGATTAAATTTATTAATATGGTCTTGGAAGGTCATACCTTTTCTCATTTTTAGTTGGTACAACTCCCATCGCAAACACAATCGGTTGGTTAGGGACTTTGACGCGTATATTCCCTGCAACTTCTCCAACAATGCCCTCGGGTCAGTCTCCGTCAAGAAATTATACTTGATCTCCGGAGCAATCGCCAACCGAATGGTGCTGACTGCCTTCTTTTTCTTTGATGCCCAAGCCGCAGCATCCAAATTATCTGGCTTCTTCTCCTCCAAAGCCATGTCTAAATTTTGTTGTACCAACCAATCTTCTATCGTACTCTTCCAAACCATAAAATTGATCTTCCCATCGAATAATGGGATTTCAAATTTTTGCAAGCTTGTAGCCATGTCCCTTCTCAAATTCCTCTACTCAAAAAACTCTTGCCCTTCAAGCAAATCTTCACAACCTAGCTCTGATACCAAATGTTGGAAAAATAATTCCCAAAGACTCTCGTGGTATAGTAATTAAAAACGTAATTTTATTACTATACACACAACTTAATTTACAAGAAAGACAACTTATAATTTAGAGGACACACACTCAACACAATTAATTTGGGATACTTACACTTAGACTACAACTTACACTAATACTCTCACTTTGTGTTTATAACTCACTCTTAGTTGTGTCTCTCTACACCACACTACATACTAATTGACACATCCTATTTATACTAGTGCTAAGTGGGCTAAACCATGTTTTCTAGACTATTCTACTACCTCCTACATTTATTTACTACAATGGTCTAAGGCTCTAGAATTCTTTATATCTATTTTAGTCATTGACTTCTAGAACTCATATTATACAAATATGAACTTTTTAATACATCTAGAAATTTCTTTATCATACTCCTAGAAAGATTTTTCTAGATTATCTCTAATAGTATAATGTAAAACATAATCAAATGAGATCTTATTTGATTCGTCTTAATGCGTATTTTCTTAATATTAGCTTTTTAGAAATTTTATCATATGAAGGTATTACATATGCATATTGTATAGCGTGAAGACCAAAAGTGTAACAGCTATTAAAAACAGTGAAAGTATTACATGTACATATTGTATTGTAATATAATGCATATTGCCTACTTCAATAAATAAAAAGACCTACTCTAATTGTTTTAATGCTTACTTCAATAAATTTATATTCTTACTACGATATATAAAATTGCATACTCTGATTGTTTTTGAAAACCTATTATAATTATTTAAAATGCCAATAACTTAATTTCATTTTTAAAGTACTTAGTATAAGTTTTATAAACAACGTACTACAGTATTTTAATACCTATTCATTTAATTTAAAATGCATACTGCATTTAATAGGAGACGATGATTATCTAGATATGGAGAACAATAAAAATGTTGATATTGCAATGGCAAGGTTTGCCAAACGATTAATGTTGAGATCTAGAACTATATAAAATTATAACCCAACTTCAACCATCATATAAACGTACATCACAATGCAAGTACATCTATTGACTACTATATATATTAGCAACACCTACTGTAAAGAATTTAATACATATTACTATGTATTATTTAAATGCCTACTTCAAAAACTAAAAACACCAACTACAAATAAATAAAGAAGAAAAGTTAAAATAAATCCATTTAATAAAATAACACTTACGTTGTCACATCTATGGTCTCTTTGCACATAGCATAATCAAGTACCATCAACTCAATCTCCTTCATGCTTTTCAGATAATGCATGTTAATAGTAACAATTTCAGATGTAGGGATAAAAGATTTCAGTTTAACACCCAAATTAACACTGTGTATCTCCTTAATAACTAATAGAATAGGAGTTTTATGATCTTCAGCTTGTGTAGGAACTAGAGGTGTGTTTTGAACAACAATAACTACCTCTTCTACAGTTCTACTATTGGAGCTCCTTCACGAGCATCCTTATTTTAAACACCTTATTGAGTATCCTCATTCAAACCTATTTGTTGAACTTCCTTCATATTAGGAATATATAATGTAAATACAAATTACAATCGGGAATTTGTATTGTCCCTTTGTTGATGACAAAATGAACATTACAATAACAATGCTTAAATAAACTTGAAGATAAGTTTGTAACGACAACCGTTACCCGGAAGCTTGATGCTTGTTGTAGGCGTGTGATCACTTTCCTTTTGTGATATTTCCCCCACAAAGGTACTTGGGTTGATGAACGAAAATTCACAACGATATACAAACAACACAATATACCCTTAGTACTTAGGGTATACCACTTAACAACTATGTGTTTAAGAATTATAAGAAATGGAAGACTTAGGCAAGAGTTAATTACTCTCTTAACAAAGCACAAGCAAATGAGAGAAAAGAGTAGAAGAATTCAGAAAATTGGTGTGTACAACTCATCACCAAAGACCCCTATTTATACTACAAGAGTATACTCTAAGAGTGATGGCACAACAATCACTTTAATGGTCAAATTGAGGATCATGTAATTCAATGCCATTAATCTAGGACATTCATGAGCATTATTCAGCATAATACTCCTTTGTAACTCCAGAAATCAAGAGTATAAGTGAAAGAATCCAAGGCATTAACGCAAGAAAACGAGAAAAAAGACCAACTGTCATTTCCAGCAGCAACCGCCGAGTCGGCGGTTCCACCTCTACCAAGGAAAGCTGACTCGACTTTTCCTTCTGGACAAAACCCACTTTTCAGAAACCAAAGCCGAGTCGGCTTTAGTCTCAAACAAAGGAAAGCTGAGTCGGCTTTTTGTGCTGACTTGGTTTCCCTTATTTCCGTTTTGTCCTATCTTTTAAATGCCTTTTGGACCTAGTATATTAATACATATTGTCCCACTACTTTAGGTTTACTTAGTGATTATAAACGCGGGATTATTAGACACTAAATGTTCAACACTTCATAAGCAAATGTTTTCTATCATCATGTCACAAAATGCATCAACAGATGCCAACCAAGCTTTGTTATCAAAAATTTCTTCGTTTTGGGACATGGCAATGTCCTAAATAACCTTATCACCAACATTAATTTTTCTTGCCTTGAAGGCATTTACTCTCTTACAATAGGCGAGAATTATGACTTCCACATCCCTCTTCAAAATAAACTCAAAACATCAAATCCTGAATTATGAAATCAACTATATATTCTTTTTTGATTCTTGAAATCAATTATATTAATAGAACATATAACACCAATAAACTCTTAACACCTACTAAGTATACTTTAAACACTTATCATCATATTTACTGATCAAATACTCCCTCCAATTCATTTGAGTTGTCCCATTTGAGTTGGGGAACACAAATTAAGGAATTGAAGGGACCACATGAATAGTTTACCCATGTGATGGAAGTGGTATTCTTAATGAAGTTGATTAAACCCTTAATTTGGACCATTTTAAAGTTGGAGGGAAAATGACAACTTTTTTCAATTGCATAATTAAAATTACAAAGTCTTCATTATCTTAAATTAAATTGCATAAATCAAAATACAAAGTCTTAATTACCGCTAATTAATTTAAATTATTAAAAGTCACATACTCGAACAATTAAAATTACATTTCATATTGGGGGTTAGTACATATACTTCTACTTCATTCTCGATCTTTTCAAGACTTTATTCACGACATTGAATAACGAACGCTTTTCTTGAGCCTTGTTAATACGGATATCATTTCGCTCATTGACTTCAGAGAATAGACCAACAAACTGAATATGCATTTAGTGTATACGTTAGTCACTTTTAAAAAAATACGCCAAAAAATGAAATTGTCATCTATACTTTAAAAACTTTTCCAAAAAAAATTAAGTCAATACAGGTACAAACCCACTATGGGATTAAGTATCAAAAAGAAAGTCAAAACAACCAAAAATCCAAAATGTTAGGCGCCAAATGAAATTGTCAACTCCAAAAGTTAGGCGCCACATACAAGCACAAAACAGATTAAGTAAGCAATCAACAAAAGGAAGTATTTATTGCAAAAACAGGAGTACTCCAATTGATATGATAATGGGAGAGAATAAGTTTCAACAGAAGAATGTGGTAGAAAATATACGAATCCTCACCTTCAGAATCATCAAACAACTTCAATTAATGATACGAGAGAGAAGAAGTAGGCGACTCCATAACGAGATCCTCTTAAAAGAACAAGATCCCAAACTCAAACGACAAGAGAGAGGAGAGAAGTATAAAAACGTTGATCTAATGTAAAATGAAGAAGATAAGAAGAAGATAAAGATCTACGGTTTCAGTAGGGGTTGGGTTAGGGCAGTGACAGTAGCGTTGTCGAAGAACAAAAGAATAAGAAGTTGAAGATCTATGGTTTCTGAAATGGGCTGAATGCTTCAAAGAAGAAGAAATGGGCTGAGGTAGGTATCAAACAAAGGAATGGGTTAATAAAGGGAGGTTTTCATTTGTAGGTTAATTAGGATTAGGGGGTTTAATTAGTGTATTTTAGTTTTTAAAATAAGGATATTTTGGTAAATATGAGAATGATCTAAGGACAATTTGGTCTAAAAAAGATGTACTAAAATAGGAATGAGACAACTTAAGTGAATTGCCCATAAAAGAAAATGGGACAATTGAAATGAAATGGAGGGAGTATATTCTAAAAAAACTTACTACAAAGACTAAAAAAACAACTTCAAGAACACCAACTGCAAGAACATCTATTCCATATATTAAAAACGCCTACTACAAAGATTTAAATCCCTACTTCTATGATATATTATATATCTACTTTATGATATAAAAAAAATACTACAAAAACTAAAACCACCAACTACAAATAATTAATTAAACTACTATAATTAGTTAATTACCATAATAACCCAAGTAATTGCATACAAAATACCAACTTTTAGACTAAAAACAACTACCATAACTTAACAAACATCTATAATAATAAAAAAAACAAAAATAAACTTACATTTATTTGCCTTAGACCTTAATTGCTAGCATTGTTGTTAAAATCGCGATTCTGGTTTTAGATTCTACGATTTTACGATTCAAAAACAAGTGAACGATTTGAATCGTATGTAGAAACTTAAAGTTGTAGAATCTTACGATTCAAGTTGGGAAAAAATTTTTAGAGGTAGAATCATAACACAATTCTACGATCCTACGATTTAACGATCCGATTATACTAATTTAGTATTAATTATTATTAATTTTTCTTATGTACCATCTTTCACTTATATAAATAAATTTCAAATGTTCCATCATGAAAATCTTTAAAAAATAAAGGGAAATTCCACGTGGTGACCCTGAGGTTTTGGGTTTTCCACGTGGTAACCAAAACTTTTAAAAAATCCACGCGGTAACCCTGAGGTTTACGTAAATGTTCCATCATGACCTTTTTGCACATGAAAACGTTAGCAAACGTTAATTTTGAAGCTTTATGGCTGTTGTATGCATATTTATGCGATTCACCATTCGAAATGTCATCAGTTCGAACTTTTTTCTCCAAAATATAACCCTCAAATCTACCATTTTTCATCCAAATCATATTTTTTTCCCCGAATCCAAATATGGTAGAGTTTGGGTTTATATTTTGGGGAAAATGGTTGAGACTAATGGCATTTAAAATGGTGAGTCGCATATTTAGGCGTACAACAACCTTAAAGCTTCGAAATTAATGTTTGTTAACGTTTTGCTAACATTTTATGTGCAAAAAGGTCATAATGGAACAATTTGGTAAACCTCAGGGTTACCATGTGGATTTTTTAAAAGTTTTGGTTACCACGTGGAAAACCCAAAACCTCAGGGTTACCACGTGGAATATCCCAAAAATAAATTACTAAATCGAAAATTTAATTTGAAATAGTGATTTGGATGAAAGATGGTGAGTCGCATAAATAGGTGTATAGTAGCCTTTAAGATTTGAAATTAACTTTTGGTAACGTTTTATGTACAAAAAGGTCACGATGGAACAATTTGGTAATTACTTTAGGGTTACTATGTGGATTTTGTTAATAAACTTTAGGGTTACCATGTGGATTTTATAAAAGTTTTGGTTACCATGTAGAAAACCCAAAACCACGAGTTACCACGTTGAATTTTTGAAAATATATTTATAAAATTAGTGCGAAACATTTAGGGACCATAAAAATATACAAATGAGGTTAGTGAGAAATATGTGAGGATCATAAGCATAATTAAAATATTAAAATGAAGATGATTGTGATATAAATAGAAAATTCTTCATATGAACAACAAATACTATATCCCAAAATAGCAAATGAGAACATCTTACAAAAGAGGGAGAAAGTATGTGAAAGTAAGAAAAAAAAATATAAAAAATTCATACAATAGCAAACTTTGCAAAATAATTCCTAAGATAAGCAAAAGTTGTGGTTTTGGGCTGTTCGCTGTGAGTAACAGCGAACAAAGACTGGAGGTAAAAAAAGTCAAAGAGTTTGTTCTCTCTTATTAAAGCGAACAGAGACTTTGACAAGTACTTTTGACCTTCAACATTTGTTCATTGTTAGTAACAACAAACATATGCCAGCTAAAAATAGCAAATCTCCCTATTTCAACAGGTTTTAGCTTTGTCGTTGTTAGTTACAGTGAACAAACGTTTGCTTTTTTTTAAATCCTCCACCTTTGTTCACTATTAGTCTATTACCAAGTGCAAACAATCCCAAACTTCATGTGTCTGAGATTAAACTATTTATCTTGGAAAATACTTTAAAAATTAACTATAATGTAATTTTTTTTTATATATTCTTATGCTTATTTGTTTCAATATAGAAGATAAATTTTATTCAAAAATATAATTTTTCTATTATGGGATTGGCTTGGAAAAAACCAAAGGTTGACATCAAATTGGATCATCAAACTTTTACTTTAAAAAACCCGACGAAAATCGGATTTCCTATATCTCAAATTTCTGTCGTACGTTCCTTGTTTTTAAAAAATTCTCGTTCGAGAATTTGTCTTGTGAGTTACAGTTAATTATGAAATGCTTTTCTGAGCTGCTACAGAATAAACAGATACCTTCCATGTGCTATCTCGTCTTGTGACTTGCTTGCTTGGCTGCCCTAAACTAATTCTTGTAATCTCAATTCCAAATGGATGTTAATGGTGAGGCTCTTTTAATGCTCGATTAGGTAAATGTAATTGCCTTCTCTTTTGTTCGGCGTTAAATCATTGTTTCTACATTCTTCTTTCTTAATTTCATGATGTAGCTTTTAGGGTTTGATTCAAAATTTCTCAATTTTCTTGAGAAAAGAGTCGTCATCATCACAACATATATTCCATTCGAGTATTTCCTTAGAAATTGGTAAGATTAATTTTTTTATATTTGATTGTTCATTATATATATAAATTATGAACTTCACGAAAAATTAAGGAAAATTTAACTAGAATAATCTAACTTTTTCATGATTTTCCTATAATAATTCCACTTTTGATTAATCACGAATAATTTCAACTTCTAGAGTAAATTTGGGTAGTAAGTAATTCACTTAAAAAAAGGTAAACTAAAAGTTAATGTAAATTAAATTTCAAAAAAAAGGTTAATGTAAATTAGAGAAAATTTTTTGAAAATATACATCAAATATTCTGAATAATAAAAAAATTCAGATTTTTTTTTTCAAAATTTTTAACACTTCTTTGGTATTTTATTTTAATTTATTTTTTTAAAAAATAAAACTAATTAACTGTTGCTATGGTTCGTCCCAATTAAAGATGATGTGAACTCTTTGAGTTATTGGAATCCTCCCTTTTATTATGTCATACGGTTTTAGGATGATATCTCTTTCGATTGTGCGTCTCATGCTTTCTGAATATATGTTGACATTCACAATAAGTTCAGTTCAATTTAAAATGGTATTAGAGTTGAAAGTTTGATTGAAAATTTAAGTAGTAGATCTGAAAAGAATAGTGTTCTCACCCTAATTGATTACTCTCACATGCAAACTTGACGAGGATTCATACACTTTATAAGTTATCGAAGCCCTTGCTCCTCGTATTGTCTAGACGACTAGACCCATTAAGTGCAGGAATATACTGCAGGGACGAGGGAACAGGAATATAGGATTCAATGCTACTGCTTGACGCTTGTAATGCATTTCGCTTTCAATTTTGGCATATAGGCTGTCTGCCTGTACATCATTTATTAAGAGTAGGACTGTAGGACTATGCATCAGTATGGCAGAATTGTGGGGTCTTAGTATTATTCCCTTCTGTAACTGTAAGGTAGTTTTCGCATTTTTGGTGGTCTAAAAGTAAAAATTATAGCAACCCATTACTCCACTTTAGACTTTTATTTGTGTTATGATTAAAGCCTTAAATGTTCATGCCTTTGCCTGTTCCTTTCATTACTTTTTCAGAGGGTAAAATCCATTTTGCTAAAGCTTGTACTCCATACATTCTTTAGTTTAGTCTTTATGGGATACTGGAATAGCATTATCATATCATCAACACTCAACAGACACCTTCTTTTTGAGTAACTACAAGATTTATTGTCTATAAACACCTTTCACCGCTCTTAAACGGCTATTTTTCTTGTGCTTGCAAATCTTCTCTATTATAAGTACTTGTGATTATTTTTCCTCTTTTATCTTATTTGTGGTACCAAAAAGGGATCTGATAGAGTATATAACGTATTATGGGCCTACAGCCATCGCCCATTAGCAAAAGATTTTGGTTGAATCGGTTCCTTGGCTGTATTTGTATACAAGTTGTCATCAATATAAGTTTTTGGTTGAATTGATCCTCGACAGTATTGGAACACAAGTTGCTACCAAGTTTTTTTGATATTGTTTAATAGTGTATTTGTTTCCATGGCATCAACTAAGTAGGTCATGCTGTTTTCTTTGTAAATCTTGTAGTTTACAATTGTTTTTTTAAATAATAATATTGTTTTTGGGTTTTGATCCGTTTGCTAATCAATTGTGACAATACTTTCGTGTTGCAGAAACGTACAATGTCCTACTTGATTGATTAGCTCATTTTGTTTTGGTAAGTCTTTAGTATTTCACGATTTTGCTACAACAATGGATATGAGCAAATCTGTGTCTGGAACTGAGAATCTGATAGAGCAGACAGAAACGTTGCTTGAAGAGATGAGCGATTGGACTTGTTCTGATCTTTTGTCAGCTCTGAAGCAAAATCAAGATTTGAGTGCTGATGCCTGTAGTTCTGGTTTAGTTCAAAGATGCTTAAATACTCTTGTGTGGAAGTTAACACTGCCTGCTGAAACCAGCCCGTGCACATCTACTTCATCACCCGACAGCTTTGGTTTTCGGCTTTCATGTGATTCTCGGAGCACAGAGAGCTTGCGAACAAACAGCTCCCGAGCAAATTGGTGGTTCGACGATCTATTGGTTCTGAACGAGAATTTTATTGACATGGCTGTCAAATCTATGGTGTCTTTAAAGTTAGACCATGGGACCATAAGCAGGTTCCTCTTTCATTACCAGAAATCAAAATTTGTACATGCACAATCAGATGAAAAGTGCAGAATACTTGAGATGGTGGTCAACAATTTAGGTTCTCTTGATCAGTGTTCAATACCAATCAAAAATTTGATGGGGATTCTAAGAACTTCACAAATCTACAACGTAAGTGAAGTCACCAGAAGTAGATTAGAAACTATGATTGGTTCGAGACTCGATGAAGCAACGCTGGATAATCTCCTCGTTCCATCTCCACCGGGGTTGAACTATCTCTATGATGTGAACCTTATTCTAAGGTTCCTAAAATCATTTCTTAGTGACGGGGTAGCTAAACTTTCAAAAGATAGAATTATAAGAGTTGCCCAAGTATTGGATTTGTATTTGGCCGAAGTAGCTCCAGATCCGCGTTTAAAACCATCCAAGTTCATTGCACTTGCCACTGCATTACCCGACTCTTTCAGAGACTCGTACGATGAAATGTACCATGCCATGGATATGTACTTGGAGGTACTTCTTTATATTCAATATGCTTATGAAATGAACATTAATTTGTTATAACTTGACTAGAGAATTGATATTATGTAGGTCCATACAGATCTATCCGAGGAAGAGATTTTTAATATCTGTTCTGCCTTGAACTATGAGAAACTCTCGCACAAAGCCTGTTTCGACCTTTCAAAGAATGCAAAATTCCCGTCAAGATCGACTGTTCAAGCACTTTTATCTCAACAAACGAAGCTTAAAAGTTTGGTTGATGATGCAAGTCACCCAAAATCGCGCTCTTCTTCACCTTATTACAGTTACGGTGGAAGTGGAGCCAAAAGCCGAAAAGATGAACAAGGTGAGCAGGTTGTACTTTATGCTGAAAAAATTGATATTGTGAGTGAGGATGACATGATTAGAGCACAGTTACAAGGAATGGAATGTAAAGTGACAGAATGGAAGAAAATATGTCAGAGAATGCAAAATCATGTGGCAAGAATGATGAGATCAAAATCATCTAGCAATATGAATGGCAGATCATTGCATAGACTATGCTCATAAACTCACATGTATAATAGTTGTATCTGTAGTCAAGTTTTTTGTGCAATTATTAGCATTTCTTGTATATCATAGCTGTTTAATCGAGTGTCGATGATATTATCGCCTTATAATCACTGCAATCCTTCTTTTGATCTGTTCTATGAAATCGAGACGCGAGATGTAAATAGAACTAGAACGCAGTTTGTTGAAGTTTTGGGTGCTTTGAGTCTTGGGTCTTATTTGAGCATGTTGATGCATTTGAGAAAATGTTGGGTATATTGGTGGGACCATAAGTCTAGAAGTGAAGTTGCTTTTGAAAAATGGGTACAGATGATAAAGCCGAGTTTGCTTTTTCTCTAAGGGTCCAAATGCTGATTCGATTTTATATGATTAACTAAACGAGTTGAGTCAACACTTAAAGCCGACTCGCTTTCCTGATTGGCCATTGGAAAACTGACTCGGCTTTTCTCTTTAGAGTTTTTTTGGGCCTTATTTTTGCTTGATGTTTAATTGTAAGTATATTAAGTTGTGTTATAAATAACTTGATTACATAGAGATTATTGTATTGCTTTTCTACCCTCTAATTGTAATCCTATACTTTAGCCCTCTCTTCCTCTCTAAACCACATTGAACCATTGTGAATTATCTTGGAAGCTTTATTCATATCAATACAACATCTAGGCTAAATGTGGTTAGGGTCGACAGATTATTTCTTTGTGTTGCGTTGTTGTTGATGATTTTTTCTTTGTGTTGCGTTGTTGATGATTTTGCATAATTGTTAGTTCTTGAATCAAAGATTTTAATCTTATTTTTTCGCAATTCAATTAAAAGCTCTAATTATTGATTTTATGGTAAATTATACTCATGTTTTAAATTAGTTGGATCATCTTCCTAACAACACAGTTTAAATTTAAGGAAAATTACATTAAAAACTCTCAACTATGCATGGTTTAAATATAAAACTCCTAACAATTGATTAATATTTGAAACTCCCAACTTTAGGCCCATTTTATATTTAAAGTCCAAGATGACGTATAACCGGGTAAATTGGTTTTAGTAAAGAAGTAGTGGGACCCAATTGTATTTATTAATCACCTTACCCTTTTGACCTTACACGACCCTTCACGTACCCTCCCATTTTAGCAAAAAGGTACCAGTTAAACATATTATGAAATTGCATCAGTGCTTTAAAATTAAAATGGGCATTAAGTTTGGAGTTTTGAATAATAATTAATAATTGGGAGTTTTATATTTAAATCGCGAATTGTTGAGAGTTTTAAAAGTAATTTTCCCTAAAATTTATAAGTAATTCGCTTATATTCTTTGTTGGTTTTTAAACATTTAATAATTGTCAGATGATTTTTGATAGTTGATTTAGCTTAAGTACATGGGGATAAGGATTGTACTCATGGGCGGATCATATAGAAGCCTTGGGTAACATGTGTTACCCTTGAAATGGTGTTTGCTCTTCTATAAATATAGAAGGCATGTGTGGGTTATTTCCTATTCCATTCAAGTTTCTCATATCGTTTTAAATTCTATGCGCTAGAATTTTAGTAAAATTCTTTATTATATCTTAAAATATATTTTCGACATATATTCTCAAACACCACAGTTAGGAGGAAATGAGACTCTGCTTGTTTTTGGATTGTATGGAAATTCTTTAACAATAATGTGAAATCCTAAAAAATACATAATACATGTTATTCTTAATCATGTATGAAGTGGAAATTGTATATAATACTATATAATCTAACTAACAAAAAATTAGGTACCATTAAATTCAATTAAATATATCTATTAGATAAGATTGTCGAGTGTCAAATGAACCAAAAAACAATTATCATGTACTCCTGTCAATATACTTTTCCTCTGTTACCTAATAGGAGTATTTATTTTGACTTAACTAAAAAGGTATTAAAATTACATTTTAAAAAATTAAGTTTTAAAAAAATAAAATATTTCATATAAATATATTATTTCTTATACATAAGTCAAAATTATCAAAATAAGATTGAATATGAATAATGTTACTATTGAAATGAAGCGATTATTGTGAAACGGGAAAGTAATTTTTACCACAAGAATAAACAATGGGATGAGGAAAAGTGGCAAAAATAAGTAAAAAGTATAATTATGAGAAAATAAAAAAAATATATAAATGAGATAAAAAATAATTTTTTGGTTATAGATGGGAATTAAATAGAAAGTATATCAAAAATACAACTATATTATATCTTATGAGACAAATCAAAATAAAAGATGCAGTTTAAGTTGCAAAGCGGAGGAACTATATACTTCCTCTATTTTTTTACTTGCAGCATTTGATTTTTCTCAACCTTTAATGTACGAATTCAATCGTTAATATTTCTAATTATGCATATCAAAAAATCATGAAAATTAGAAATAAATAAACATTGAATTGAAACAATTCAAATAAGATCTCATATAATTATGATTTAACTTATAAGTTACCAATAAATGAAAGTTAATTTGCTTGATAAATAGTTTCTAAGTTAACTAGAAAGTACTTCATAATAAACTAGAGGTGTTCAATGGGGCAGGTCACATTTTAACGGGTCGGGTCAATAATGGGGCGGGTCATTAACGGGCCTTGGTGTAAAGGGTCGGGTCGGGCCGGGTTGGATAATTATAAGTTTAATTGCGGAAAAAAAATTTACCACTTTTTAAAAATTTTTTTAAATGATATTATTATATATATAAGTGGGTCGACCCAACGGGCCATAAAGTATAATAAAAAAACCTATTCTATGAACTTTTTAAAAAAGGGTCAAAGTGGGTCGAATTTAAATGAGCTTGACCCGCCCCGCCCCGTTTATCATTTGACATGACCCGCCTCGCCCCGGCCCATTTAAATTTTGACCCGACCCGCCCCGTTGAACACCTCTAATAATAACCACGAAGGATAAATATATAGGTAAACATAAAACTACAGTAAATCTTATAAGACAATCCAAAATAAAAATATATACTTCATAAGAACCATGAAGGATTAAACCATGGGCGAAGGCAAGATTTAACTAAAGAATTTTTTAAATAATGTAGAGTGAAATGAACTTGAATCATAATAAGTATTATATTTAAGAACCGGAGTTGAAGTTTCTTTATAATTATCCCTTTTAAAATAGGATAAATAGAGATTAATAATCCCAACTTTGCGTGATCCGCTCAAAACAATCCCAACTTTCGCATATTTTCTAATATCCCTAACTTTGCCACTTTGTTGCTCAGGACATACTCTTTAATAGCTTAACCGGTTATAATCTGTAATTTTCTTCCTGTTGCACTTCTTTTCTTTTTTATCTCTTTTCCCCTTCAAAAACATCATCTTCAACCTTTTTCAATCCACCATTGATGCCCTTCTTCTTCAAATCAATTTCACATCTTTTCTTTCAATTTTTTTTTTATTTTTTCGTTCCCTATTAAACCCTAACCATGAAATCATTCTGTGTTTCAAATGCATCCTCATCTACAGGTTCTAGATCTTCAAAATCGAAAGCCAAGGTTCTAGATCTTCAAAATCGAAAGCCAAGGTTCTAGATCTTCAAAATCGAAAGTCAAACTTACCATTGATGACGAAGACTTGTGACTCTTCTTCTTCATTGCTTCTTCGAATTAAGCCAAGGTTCGAATTCAGCAAAGGTTTGGTGATGGAGATGGTAATTTTACAGAGAAAGGGCTTAAAAGTGAAATTGGTTTGGGTAAATTTCATTAATAGGGAGGGAAGTGGGAAATAGTTGTCAATTACCTGCTATTACCGGTTACAATTTTAAAGGGTATGTCCTGAACAACAAAGTGGCAAAGTTAGAGATATTAGAAAATATGCGAAAGTTGGGATTGTTTTGAGCGGATCACGCAAAGTTGGGATTATTAATCTCCATTTATCCTTTAAAATAAGTGATTTTGACTATATATATTTGCCAAATAAGGCAAAAAAAACCTCTAAAAATTAAATGATAATAACAAAAATATAAACAAACACATTAAAAGCTAAAGCTTCGCCCTTGGATTATCACAAATTCCTGTGAGAGACAGTCTTTATGAATCATGGGAGACGATCTCTAGTTGGGTCTGCCTATTATATACTTTATATTATAATTAGGCATTAAAAATGATGTAAGTAGACGTTTAAGATATTGAAAGTAGTAATTAAGAATACGATAAGTAGGCATTAAGAATAATGTAAGTAGACATTAAAAATACGATAAGTAGGGATTAATCTTGAATGAGTTGGACTTAAGATACGTCTCTCAAAGATATGATCCATAAAGAAACTAGGTGTTAAATTAAACAATCACTTCAAAAAAAAAACATAAAAACTTGCATAAGACCGTCCTATTCTAAGACCACAATTGGGCCGACCCATTGCAAGCGCGTGTTCTACATGCGCGCGCCTATTTCCCTCCAGAACTCCATTTTTTTGTTTTTTTCATTATTTGGGCATTTTTCAATTTGAACCTTAAAGGTTTCAATTTTGACTTTAACAATATCAATTTCGACATAAAGTAGTACTTAAACATATCAATTAAAGTAAAAATTTCAATTTGAACCTTAAAGTTAACAATTTTGACCTTAACGATATCAATTTCAACATAAAGTAGTACTTAAATATATCAATTAAAGTAAAAATTTCAATTTGAACCTTTAAGTAATCAATTGTGGCGTTAAACTGATCAACTTCTACCTAAATTAAAATTGATATCTTTTAGGTCAAAATTAATACCTTCAAAATTAAAACTGAAAAAAATGCCCAAAAATAAAAAATAAAAGAGAAAACATATAAGAAGCGCAAATTAAACCAACCCAAACCTCGTCTCAATTTGAGACGATCTCGCCCAACACCAGTTGCAAAAAAAAAATTGAAGGATTAAGCAAAATGTCATTTGTTTAATTATTTTAATAATGTCGTGCTTAGAAGTTAGAAGTCGCTAGAATTGTAACTTGCATTGTATATAAAATGTAACATTATCCGTTGTATTATTATTGTTTCCATTTCCAATTTCCAATTTCCATCAAAAGTCAAACACAAAATCAACATCTCCTGCTGCGTCCTGTCTCTGTTCAGATCACTCTTTCTGTATCAATTCATCCCCAATCCCATCTTTTTCCTTCAACAATGACTTCTCCTACTAAATCAAAGCCCATTTTAGACCGCCCCATTGCCATTGAAATCCAACCTTCATCTCCTCGTTACCCCACCAATACTGACACTTCTCATCGCAAAATCGCTATACCCGTTGATCTTAGCGATGAGAGTGCATTTGCTGTTAAATGGGCTGTCCAGAACTACCTTCGACCCGGAGATTCGGTTACTTTGCTCCATGTTCGACCCACTTCTGTCCTTTATGGGGCCGATTGGGGATCCACCCATTTCTCTACTTCCAGTGAAGACCCTAATGATGATTCTGAACAGCGGAAGAAAAAGCTTGAAGATGATTTTGATAGCTTTACTTCTGGGAAGATTAGCGAGATTGCGCAACCATTGGTTGATGGGAAAATCCCATTTAAGGTTCATATTGTAAAAGATCATGATATGAAGGAGAGATTGTGTTTGGAAATTGAAAGATTAGGGATGAGTGTTGTCATAATGGGGAGTAGAGGATTTGGGGCTTCTAGAAGAACTAGTAAAGGAAGGCTTGGAAGTGTTAGTGATTATTGTGTTCATCATTGTGTTTGTCCTGTTGTGGTTGTTAGGTATCCTGAAGAGAAAGATGTTCAAGGGGATGTTGGATCTTTACATCCTGTTCCTGAAGAAGATTCTGGATTACATGATGACCAACAAGAACACTTGCACAAAGGTTTTTTTTTTTCCCTTATTTTTTTATTCTAAGGATTTTAGTTATTTGTTCATTTCTGCTGTTTATTCATTAAGAAATTGTGGTTTGAGATATTTTGTTTGGGTGTTCCCTTGATAGGAGGGAAACTGTGGGACTTCAACTCTTGTTTTGCACCCCTAGGATATTTGCTTGCTCTATAAAATTGAGGGAATGTGCTATTAATATTAATTATTATGACCCGTTTGGTTATCGGTACTAATTATTGGTAATGAGAATGATTTGTAGTGTTTATTTTCATGTTTTGTATCACGTCATTCCTGCGGTAACGGAAGTTTGATAGAAATTTTTTCTACTAATTTTCCATTACCACCTAATATTATATGTTAAAATGGTATTTCATCGAATAGAAAATGAGATTGTTGAGGGAGAATAAGCATCGCTATTAAATTTGTCAAGATATAATGCTACTAAAACTACACTAACTTTCCATTATCATACTAACTTCCCATCATCATTCTCACCATTGAGTACCGATTACCAAACGGGCCGTTAATTCAATGAATTGTAGGTGTATTAAGTAGTAAAAATGTTTGTTTGGCACGAAACCTGGTTTTATGTCTAGTTTAGCCTAATGTTTCCTAATATTTAGCATTAAAGCAAAATTAAGAGGGAAACCTGTAAAGAGATATATTTTAGCTTGGGATTTTCCTTGCAAAGTAGATGTAATCCGTTGCTAACAATATAATGTTTGTTATCATCTATGAAAATGAGTCGCTGTTGTTTTCCAGGAATGTAGTGTTTGCACTTTGATTTTTCAGCTTATTATAAGGAAATTGTGGTTTGAGATGATTTTTTTAGATCTGATATTGTTTTGGACCCTCAAGATTTTTCATGCTCTTTAAAATTGAGGAAATGGGCTATTTATTCAATAAAGTGTAGGTGTATCTTAAACACTAAACTTGTTTGTTTAACCAGAAAGCTGGTATCAATGCAAAACTAAGAGAGAAACCTGTAAATAGAAATATATTATCAATGGATTTTCCTAGCAAATAGATGTAATCTGTTGCTAACAAATAACAATATGATGTTTGTCATCATCTATTGTTTGATGGTATATTTGAATACTTTGTTTACCTTTTAATTTTTTGGGGGGGTTTCAAACTTATTTTGGGAGCATTTTAGCTAATAGAATTAAGGCCTTGTGTTGGCCAAAAAGTATTTTCAATGGAAAATGAATGTCTATGGAAAACACCTTTGTACATCTTTTTCCTTTGTTTTGTTTCTTTGCTGAAAAAGTATGACGAGAAAGGGAATGGGAATTGAAAATAAGGAGAAGAGGAAGATGAAGGAAAGGAGCAGGGAGAACATTTGGCTTCCCTCAGCTGCAAAAATATGTTAGTTTCAACCTTTCGGAAAACTTTTTCACATCCCTTAGAAAAGGTCTTCCCATACCTATTACTCCAAACCATTTCGTTTTGAACTAAGCACACTTCCAATTGTTCTAGTGTACTTGTTCAAAATACTTTGGTGGTTGAGATGCTGCCCTACTTTAGAATTAGACAGAACTATAAAGAAGGTACTACCGTACTAGTAGTACATTGCATTGCAAGTCTGTTCCTGATGAAACAAGTTTTAATTTTCCCTTGGTTTTCTGTTGGACATTGTCATTTTATGTTTGCGGTGAGCATGAAACTGTAAAGAACCAGCTAGCAAGCAGTAATTGAAAATGCACACAGCAAACAATAGTTTTCAGAATATGAAGAAAGAAGAAGAAAGTAAGAAGAAGTAAGAAGAGAGAGAATGTAGAATAGAATGCTTGTATTTAGTAAATAAGGGCAGTGTACCCCCCCGAGTCTTAGAGTGACTCAGAAACTCCTAGTGTACTATTACACTTCATTGTACTACAAGCATATTTAATTCTATTCATTATTTACAGTATATATAATAAGTATTCTTCTAGCATACTCCATTCCACTCAACAAAATAACAGAAAAGATTCCCTTCAAAACTGAATTGCTACACTTCTCAATTCTTCCTGCCTCTTCTAGAATAGACTTGCAATTTCTTGGGCCTGTGAGAATCGTAGTCCATTACATTACCCGCCCCAATGACAAGCACCTTGTCCTCAAGGTGGAAGGCAGGGAACATGTGGACAATGGTGGAATAAGGCTCCCATGTAGCATCTGATAATGGTAACCCGTGCCATTTGATGAGCACTTCAAGTATCTTAGAAGGATCGTGGGGGTCAGCACGCACACCAACTAATTGTTCAGGCTCAGCTACCAACTCCAAGGAAGGTGACAGTGGCTCAGGAATGGAACTAGGAACAAAAGTAGCCCCACGGGCACGTTTCAGCTGAGAGACGTGGAATACAGGATGAATCTTGCTATGCTCTGGGAGGTGGAGTTTGTAGGCTGCTGGACCAATGCGGCTGAGAACCATAAATGGCCCATAAAAACGAGCTGCCAACTTATCACAGGGTCGACGAGCCACAGACTGTTGGCGATAGGGCTGTAATTTCAAATAAACCAAGTCGCCTTCCACAAACGACTCCTCCTTACGCCTCATATCAGCCCATTGTTTCATACGATGTTGTGCTTTGAGAAAATAGAAGCGCAAATCATCCAGAACAGCATCTCGATCACGTAACATTGTATCCAAATTGTCCACCGGAGTTGAGTTGGTCCCCATACGGATCAAAGAAGGTGGGTTACGGCCATAGAGAGCCCGAAATGGAGACATGTGAATGGACATGTGGGTGGATGTATTATAACAATATTCAGCCCAGTGTAACCACGCAGCCCACTCTTTAGGTCGGCCATTAATGAAACAGCGGAGGTATGTCTCCAACGCCTGATTGACGATCTCTGTTTGACCGTCGGTTTGGGGATGATAGGCGGAGCTGCGTAACAATGTAGTGCCCTGTAAACGGAAAAGTTCTTGCCAAAAAATACTCATAAAAACCTTATCGCGATCAGACACGATGGTTTGTGGAAACCCATGCAAGCGAACAATCTCCTTAATAAAGAGAGCAGCAACAGATTTGGCGGTGAAAGGATGCTTGAGACCGATAAAATGGGCGAACTTCGACAACCGATCAACAACAACCAAGACCGTATCAAAACCTCCTGACCTTGGCAAGGCCTCCACAAAGTCCATAGTAACATCATCCCATACCTGAGCTGGAATAGGAAGAGGATTGAGCAAGCCGCTGGGCTGTTGGTGCGAAGACTTTTGGGTCTGACAAATTGAGCAGGCTTGAACATATTGATTAACTCTCTTACGCATACCCACCCAATACCAATCTTCAGCTATGCGTAGGTAGGTCTTATACTCCCCGTTATGCCCTCCAATTGCTGAATCATGAAACTCAAACAGTAATTTAGGAATGAGAGAGGAGTTAGATGGAATTACCCGCCTTCCTTTGTATAGCAGCTGATCTTGGTATATATAAAAACCTGCCATGGCTTCCCCTTTCAATTGCAAACCAGAACGAAGCTTAGAGAGGTCAGAATCCTTGGCGATTTCCTCTCGTAGCTCCTGCCAATTAATACTCCAAGAAGAAATAAGGGCTGTCAAGTAGATAACAGCCAGGCTAGGATGCCTAGAGAAAGCGTCAGCTGCACCATTCGTGCTTCCCGGTCTATATTTTATCTCAAAGTCGTAGCCCAACAACTTACACGCCCATTTTTGATAATCTGAACCGATTTCGCGCTGCTCCATGATAAACTTTAAGCTTTTCTGATCGGTCCATATAACAAAGTGTCTGCCAATCAAGTAGTGCCTCCACTTTTGAACAGCCAATACAATTGCCATGAGCTCTTTTTCGTATATTGACTTTGCTTGCCCTCGAATGCCAAGAGCCTTACTAAAATAGGCTATAGGATGTCGCTCCTGTGACAACACAGCACCAATTCCCTTTCCCGATGCATCCGCTTCCACTACAAATGGAATACTGAAGTTAGGAATGCCCAAAACTGGTGCAGCTAGAAGTGCCCCCTTTAAAGCTTCAAATGCTGCCTCTGCTTCCGAATTCCAGTGAAAACTGTCTTTGCGGAGCTGTGATGTAAGGGGTGCTGCAATGTGGGCGTATCGGTGTATGAAGCGCCTATAATACCCTGTCAACCCTAAAAAACCACGCAACTCCTTCAATGTTTTAGGTGAAGTCCAAGCTACCATTGCCTTGACCTTATCTGGATCAACTGCTATGCCCTTCGCTGAAACGATATGGCCCAAGTAAGCCACCTCTTGTTGACCGAAACAGCACTTTTTTTCATTAGCATAAAGTTGCTGTTCCTGCAATACTCCCAACACCGTTGCCAAATGTTGCAAATGTTCGTCCCACGACTTACTGTAAACCAATATATCGTCGAAAAATACTAGAACGAAACGACGGAGATAGGGTTTGAATACCTCATTCATTAACGCTTGAAAGGTAGCCGGCGCGTTGGTAAGGCCGAATGGCATAACTAGGAACTCAAAATGCCCATCATGTGTACGAAAAGCAGTTTTGTGCACATCCTCTTCCCGCACTCGAATCTGATGATAGCCCGATTTTAAATCAAGCTTTGAAAAATACTTCGCACCATGCAATTCATCGAGTAACTCTTCAATCACCGGAATAGGGTATTTGTCAGCGACTGTCTCTTTGTTGAGAGCGCGATAGTCGACGCAAAAGCGCCATGAACCATCCTTCTTTTTCACGAGTAACACAGGGCTGGAAAACGGGCTATGGGATGGCTGAATTATTCCAGCTTGCAGCATATCAGTGATGAGGTTCTCGATTTCCACTTTTTGAATTTGTGGATAACGGTATGGCCGAACGCTCACCGGATTACTCCCCTCTTTCAAAACGATCTGGTGTTGGCAGTTTCGCAAGGGTGGTAATCCTGTGGGCATGTGAAAAACAGCACGGTATTGGTCCAAGACCCTTTTTAAATCAACACAGTAATCTGGCAAACTGGAATTGTCCACTGATTCCTCATGAATGGCTGTCAACTCCACTAACAAGCCGCCCTTCTCTTTCCTTATACTCTTCATCATTGCCTTTAACGTTATTTGCGAACGTTCCAAGGTCGGATCTCCCCTCAACATCACCTTCGCCCCCTTCCACATAAATTGCATTAAAGGTATTTTCCAATTTGTGGTAATGGTGCCTAATTTAGCCAACCATTCCAATCCCAAAATAATATCGGAGTGTCCCAATTCCAATGGCAAGAAATTCTCCACAATACACAGGGCTCCTAAATCCAAAGCCACATCAGTACAAACGCCACTTCCCCTTCTAATCTCACCCGTTCCCAAGGTTACATTGAAATCGTCGGTCAAATCGGTTGGAAGGTTTAGAGTGGTGACAGTTTTTATGGAAATGAAGTTATTGGTGGCCCCGGGATCTATCATCACAACTACCTCTTTCCCTTGAATTTTTCCCATAAGTTTCATGGTTTTCGGACTATTGATACCAACCACTGAATTAAGTGAAATACTCACCGGAGGGTCGACTAACTGTTCCGCCACCTCAGAATCATCGAGCTCGACTTCTCCAGTATCCTCCGCTTCCCCGTCATCTCCCACAATCAAGACGCTCAGTTCCCGTCGCTTACACACATGCCCAATACGCCACTTTTCGTCGCATCGGAAACAGAGCCCACGTTCCTTTCGGTCTTGAAACTCCCGGTCCGACAATCGCCTGGTATTTTCTGGGTTAGGTGTTCTTTTGTGGGTAAGGGTGGGGTACGTGTTTGGTTTTGGGGATGGGTAAGTGGATCTTTGTATGGTATAAGTACGGTTGTGAGGGAGGGTATTTTGGACATTTGTGGGTTTAGGGCTGTTTTGGTAATTTTTTGGGTTTATAAATTTGGGTCCACTCCTATCTTCCTCATAAGCCACCATCAGATTTTCTTCTACCCTTATCGCCATGTCCAGTGCCTCATCCATCGTCACTGGATCGAGCACCTTCACCTCACTACCCACGCGCCTCTCTAATCCACGAATGAAATGGGTTATCAGATACTCCTCACTCATCTCTTCTTCAATGTTCGAAGCGAGTTGAATGAACTTCTTTTCATATTCCTCCACCGTTCCATCTTGAGTGACCGTCAGCCATTGTTCAATAAGGGATCCACCATTTCTGCCCCTGAACCTCCTAAGCATCGAACGCTTGAGATTCCTCCAGTTCGAGATCGTTTTCCGTTTGTTCTCCCATTGAAACCAATGGAGAGCGTCTCCTTCCAGTCCAATCACTGCCATTTCCAGCTTCTCTTTCTCAGGTAAGTCATAAAACTCATGGCAACGCTCGGTTTTCGCCACCCACCCGTCGGGATCTACGCCTGAGAAAATGGGAAACTCCATACGCCTGCACTTCCAATTTGTGAGTTCTCCAGGTGTAGGTTGGTTTACCCTTCGTGGAATGCTTCTAGGTATTTCAAACCCACCACCATCAACGAACAGTTGGTTACTTCCCGGAGACAACCCGTCGTTTTCCCCCGTTACTCCCACCTTGTTACCGATTTTTTTCAATTCCGCCATAACCATGGATATCGTATCTTTCATTTCAGCCTTATCTTTGTTTTGATCAGCCAACAACCGAGATTGGGACTCCTCTATTTGTTGCGCCAACTCCGTAATGCGTATGTCCACGTTCATTTGCAACTCCGGAATGGATGCTTGCAAATCCTGGACGATCTCCTCCAAACTATCCAATCGAACACCTTGAGTAGGGGCCATGAGGATCTTGCTCTGATACCACTGTAAAGAACCAGCTAGCAAGCAGTAATTGAAAATGCACACAGCAAACAATAGTTTTCAGAATATGAAGAAAGAAGAAGAAAGTAAGAAGAAGTAAGAAGAGAGAGAATGTAGAATAGAATGCTTGTATTTAGTAAATAAGGGCAGTGTACCCCCCCGAGTCTTAGAGTGACTCAGAAACTCCTAGTGTACTATTACACTTCATTGTACTACAAGCATATTTAATTCTATTCATTATTTACAGTATATATAATAAGTATTCTTCTAGCATACTCCATTCCACTCAACAAAATAACAGAAAAGATTCCCTTCAAAACTGAATTGCTACACTTCTCAATTCTTCCTGCCTCTTCTAGAATAGACTTGCAATTTCTTGGGCCTGTGAGAATCGTAGTCCATTACAGAAACCAACAATTTGAAATGCCTTGCTTAGTTCTTAAATGAATGATGCTCCTTTGCGTGCACTTGTGTATCCGCCCTGCTGTTGTCTTGTTAATCTAGAATTTAATCAGCATTGGTGTACTTGCTTAAAAGATACTGCACAAGATATTTGGCTAAAAGGGGGTGTTTTGCAAGAGAAGAATAGGACATCGGCGATAATTTAACTTTTGTGGGAATTTTTTAAAAAGTTTTCAATCATTTCGCAAGATTGTGGGTGTAAGCGGACAATTGTGATGTCCTACATTTGTTAAGCCCCTCGATTTTTTGGCAACTTGGATTAACGGTGCTAGCAAGGTATTTAGTCAAAGTCCCATTCCTCTCCACGTCTCACCAAATAAATTTCCCTAGAAATAAATGGTGGACTCATGAAGGATTATGTAATTGTTATGGAAAATTTTGTTAAAGAGCTGTTATATCAGTCTGTAAGCATATTTTTGTACAATCAAGTGTAAGAATTTAATAGAATTCTTAAAGCCTGCTAATATGGTTAGCGTGTCAGGTTTTTTTATTAGCTGTCAAGGCTTCTATAGATTAAACAAGTGATACAGATGTGGAGAGCTCAGCTTTGTCTTTTGGGATTGTCTTATTCATTGATAGAAGTAACATTTGACGCATCGTGAAAATACAATTTAACTAGTCATAAAGACCTATCTTCATATGCTAAAGACACACGAGCCTATTTCCCAACGTTTTTTTAGGCTCCAGGGCATCCTGTTATAATCTACTTGGGAAAAGTTGTAATTTCATATCAGCCTAAGCACGGAAAATTTTTGTTGCAATTTTTTGTTTATCATAATAACATTATTATGTGAATTCAAGGGAATAGATGAAAATCCTAGATTGTTAAGTTATATTGTGGTAGTTATGTGAGGTGATGTACAATAACACGGGGGTTTCGCAACTTTCACATGATTTGTTGATTCGTGTTTAAATTAATATTGGTTGCTGTCCTAACTCGGATGTTATCATTTATGTAACGCTGGTGTGTGATTTTGGTTTATGCGTTGCACATTGACTCTGGTACCTTATAAACAATTATAGACGTACGTACGTAGATTGTTGCGTGAAATAATTGAAAGTGATCTGGAATTTTGTGAATTGTGATGATTTGGGTGTTTTGTTTTATTTATAAACTTATGGATCTCTCACACTTCTAATACTTGTCCATGATAATGACTGTTGTCTACTTGAACTGTTGTTTCTTGTGATTGCGCAACCGATATGAAGTATGAACTGCTTTTTCATTTCTCCAAATATTGCTGCCATTATTGTAGTCATTATATTCATTATATACCGAGCTCGATCCAGGTTTACTATAGTTAAGCTTGAAAGACACAATTACAATTTTATTCATACATATTTCATTCGTCTGAATTGAAGTGTAACTGCAATTAGATATACCAGAGCATTTTGTTGGTTCTCTGTTGTACATCCTCACCTATTTGTAAATCATGTTACAAAATCCAGTCTTATACATCATTAACTCTTTTTGGTTTTATGCAGATTAAGTGAAAGTTTCGTGTTGCTGTGGAAAATCTGTAATGAGGTAAGCTGCATCATCCCTTCCATTTTTTATGAGAACGAGTTGATGGAAAGAAAATAGAACTTGTGTACATGTCTTACGAACTTACAGATTTCTCAAGCACAACCATTGATAGGCTAACCTAGTAGCCGTGGCTGTAGGTTTATTTGTTCTATCACCTAAAAATACCTGGGAAAAGCACACCAAAATATGCACTTAAGTTTCACAAATGGAACATTGGCCTCACTGATTTAATGCTAAACCTGTTTTCACTCCTTGGAATTAAAACTTGTCTCAACGTGTCTTCCCTTGAGCATAAATCTCTCTACCTTGCTCATAAACATAACCATGATCACCGAGAGTCCACTACTAATCATGAGCCATACAACTATCATGTAAATATGATACCCTAATTTCTTCGCTCTATTTAAAGAGATTGGATTTCTTCCTAAACTAGGCACCTACCTCTCCGATACACCGATGAAAAACTTTCCTTCCTCCCACATAGGGGATTAGAACAACTAGCTCATCTTTCACCTACTCTTGTATTAGAAGAAGTTCTTTACCTTCATCTTGCATAGTAGCAAGTTAGCAACAATTCTCCTCTTTAGTCACTTTTAACTCCTTTGTCTCCGCTTTTGCTTTCTAACAAGTATATTAAATATGACCAATTTCCTTACGGTCAATAGTGACACTTTACCTTGGAATTGTTTTTGCCGCCTTTTTTCTTGTTGTGTGCCTTAGCCACCACTAATACCCTATGAGATGTTTCAGCTCTCGATTCTTGCATCATAGCTCTCGGCTTCTAAAAGACACACGATAGTTGCATCCAAAGCTAGCTCTGTTAATTCTACCAATAAAAAATATATCATTTATTATACTTCTTTGGTTCATACACTAAGAGGAGAAGATGTTTGTCTTCATCCTTGAACTTCTCATCAAAATAGTTTAGCTGGGTGATATTAAAGTGATTGAGATGATCTCTTCCTTCCATAGAAAGCCCAATCAAGCCCTTCTTTCGGAACTTACAAGGTAAAAGCCTTTGACTGATAAGTCTTTGCTAATCGCTCCCTTAGAATCTTAGGATTGTTCACCTCAAGAGCGTCATACTTGATCTTCGGTGAAGTGTTACTCTGATAGAAGTTGACGCACGCAACTTCATATCAGCTCACTTTGATACCTCTACATCTACAGGCTTTTTCTCCTTAAGAGTTACATATAACCCTTGTTGGATCAACAGATTTGTCACCGTTCTCGACCATAATGTAAAATTGGTGAACTTTAAACTTTTACAATTAGGTCGTGATTAGGTGATGTGGTCTTGTTTTTGCACTATGGCTTATTCTGCAAGTTAAATAGACTTTTAGTCGTCTCAGATTCAGTCTCTATTTTGCAGTCAAAGCATGTTCATCCAGCTGAAGCTCGGTCGTTCGTCCTTGAAAGTTAAAATGACTGAAGCTTGAATGTAATTTGTGATGATTCCCTTGCGTTTTGGATTTGGATTTGAATTTGGATTAAAATTGTGAAGTAGTTATGTTGGTGTGCATCTTGTTCAAGTTTGAAATCTTTCCAAATTGCTCTCTTTGGAACTTGTCCTGTTTTATTTCTTTGTTGTCAAATTCAGATTCAGATTCTCATTTACTCTTTTTTTTTTTTTTTGGAATTTTAGTGTAAGGGTTGATGTAATTAATTAATAATAATTGAAAGTTGTTGATGCATAATGAAATCAAGAACATACATATTGTTGTTCAAGGATTAAAAATGTGGAAAATCAAAAAATATTCCTCTGACTATTTTTGTTCGTTGATTTTTTCATAATTCAATCAAAATACATGAGATAAATTTTATTGAATAGGTTTACATTTAAAGGTTTGTTTAGGATGTCATAGTACTTATTTAAACTTTTATAAATTAATGGTTTTTTCCTTTAATCAAAAAATGGATGTAACATTATTGGCAATTTTTTTTTATCAAAAATAGATGTCATTATATACCTAGAAGAATTTAACTTATTTATGAATTTTTTATAATAATCTCACCTATTGGTTAACCATGAATAATCCCTCCCAACTAATTTATGATTTTTTTATTATTTAGAAATGTAAAGTTTTAAAATTTATCTCTAATTTTAAATTAAATTTCAGTTTACATTTTTGGTGAATTACCTATTATAGTAGGTCATCGAGTTACCCAAATTAACTTTAGGCAAATATCCCTTAAAGTTGGAATTATTCATGGTTAATCAATAGGTGAGATTATTATAGGAAAATCATGAATATGTTGGATTATTCTAAGTATTTTTTTTATTTCTAATAATAGTTAATCTAAGAAAATTATTGTCAATAATTAAATATATTTCTAATAATAATACCAAATTGCCATAAAAATGGCATTTAAATATTTATTTGGTAATCACAACAGTTTAGGCTTTTAGCATGAAAATATACAAGGTGATATAAATATATATACTCCATACATCTTGTTAGTAATTAGTATCATGCACATAGAGAGGCTTTAGAAATCAAGGATCACAAGACGCAACCTTTTCCTTTTCCTCAAGGGTTTAGCGTGCAACCGAGAAGGGACAACGGATGCCATGCCCAACCGAAAAAGTACAGGCCTATTTCCGTTGGCCAAGAGACTTGTTGCTCACAGCGGACGAGCTAGTCTTGGTTGTGAACGACGAATTCGAATAAATGCTGTGTGTTTGAGAGCTCTGAGAAGAGGATGACTCGGTGTAAAACTGAATACTTTCATGGCCATCATCGAAAACCTGGAGGGACCTTGGCATGGGAGGCATATTTACATCCAAAACGCCTTCGAGTATTTGAACCACTTGCCCCATTGACGGTCGTTGAGTTTCATTGTCTTGAATGCACCAACATGCAATCTTACCCAGCTTCAAAACTTCTTGTTCATCACCATTTCCTTCCAATCTCGGGTCCAACACACTCAAGATCTCGGTAGCTTCAGCGACTTTGCTAGCAGCCCAAGTTGGGAAGAATTTCAGTTTGCCATCCGGGGACTGTTCTGTGTTTCTGTGGCCCGATATCAGCTCAAAAAGCATCATGCCGAAGCTGAAAACATCGGCTTTCACAGTTATTGGCACTCCTGAAATCCACTCAGGGGCAAGGTACCCTCTGGTTCCTCTCATTGTGGTCAGGACCCTGCTAAAATCGCGGCCAACAAGCTTTGCTAACCCGAAATCAGCAACTTTCGGGCAGAAATCTGCATCCAAAAGTATGTTTTCAGGCTTAATATCACAATGAATGATGCAATCTCTACATTTCTCATGTAGATAACACAAGCCTCGTGCTGTCCCGAGTGCAATTTGATATCTCTTATTCCAGTTCAAGTGTTTCGATTTGTCGTCATGGAAGAGATGGGCGTCCAAAGAGCCGTTTGGCATGTAATCATATACCAATAGCTTTTTTGTCCCTTCAGAACAGAACCCACGAAGATGAACAAGATTTACGTGCTGAATAGTCCCAATCGTGCTTACTTCTGATCGGAATTGCTTCTCTCCTTGGCTGAAACTTTCTAGCTTCTTCACAGCAATTACTGATGAATCCGGCAAAGTCCCCTTGAAAACAGATCCAAATCCACCTTCTCCCAATTTATCAGAAAAATTCTTTGTGGCGGTTTGCAAGTCTTTATAACTAAACGAAATCAGAGAACCTTCAACTGTTTTCGTTGAACTAGTAGCTCGTCTTTTGATCTTCCGAAAGACCCAAAATCCGAAGCCTAAAAGGACCAAAGTCGCAATAACCGACCCAACTACAACTCCAATAACCAATTTCTTATCGCTCTTGTTTGGGAACTCGGAGGCTGCGAGCCTAAGATAAAGCGTTTTACCACTGTTATCGCCATCCGAAACCTGCTGAAAGTTCAACAGATCTTCAAACCAAAGAGAACACCCATTACTACTATCATATGCATAAGCATTGCAAGAACAATTCTTCAAGCAAGCCGATTCACATTCCTCAATGCTTATACCACTCAAAGTATGCTCATTTTGAGGTAAAACCGAGTTAGGATACTCATAAAACCCGTCTTCCTTTTCCCCAGAACCCGATTTTTCACACTTCAAACGGGTTTCCCTTACGCATCCACTCGAGTAATCATTCAATCCCCAATCATCCTGACTCTTAGGCTTAAACCCTTTTAAGCAATCACAATATGGCATGTTTTGATTGCAACTCCCATAAGCACCACAATAAGCATAAACTTCACATTGCTGCTTAGGATTAGTCCAAAACAAATTCCACTCTTTGCTATTTTCCAACCATGTAAACTGCCTAACCTGACCAGAAGTATCCATTACAAACCTCGAAATAAGCGACCGATCTCTAACACTATAAGTAAAATAACTTTCATTTTCATTATCAATATAACTAAAATCATATATATAATTCAATCTCATTTCAGGTACAAGACTAAAAATTTGATCTTCTGAATTCCATGGCCCACTACTCCAATACTGTTTTGTGTTATTCCACATTATGACATATTCTTTAGTCTTGGGTTTAAGCTCAATAGAGAAAAGACCAGGGGCAGGATCATCTAGATTCTTCCATGAAGTAAGTTTTTGAGGTTTATTACTCTTTTTATCAAAACTTAGCTTACCCCCAGAAAGCCAAGTATTGGTAGGATGATCAAAACTCTGCCAAATTGGGGGTTTATCAGTTCCATCCATAAGAACAAAATTTCCTGAATCTAACAAAACTGCTTCGACAGATTTAGAGGAAATGGGATTCAGTTTTGTGGACCAAATCGATGGAGAATTCGACCCATTTGTAAGAATCAAATTACCATTCAAGATTTTAAGCTCAAAGGAATGTTTATCTAAGATTGGGGTTTCTCTATTTGCTACCCAAACAATGGTTTGTAATGACACTTTTTTATACCAAATGCCTATGTAAAAGTTGGGGGAGTTACCTGATGGGCTGAAAAAACCCAACTCAAAATTTCCATCGGGTTGTGAAATTATTGTTTGATCACCTGAGATTGAGTTGTTTTGTGTAATTCTATCTAATCCATATGAAAAAGAAGCTAAAAGAGTGGAACAAATATAGAGGAAATAAAGCTTCAAAGGTAGTTTTTTGTTGTCTTTCATGGCTTCCTAATGAAGAAGCAATAAGACAAAGAAAGAAAAACAAGAGGATTTCTGCAGTAATGTACTAAGTCTACCACAGTGGAATACTGGTAGCTTAGGTGCAGATATTTTAGAGAGAATTGAAAATGATGCTCTATCAGACTATCATGATGCGAAAATACAATAACGGTCGTTGTTGCAATAACGTACACGGTAATACGGTAACGGGTATTGTCAAATTTCGGTTTAAACCATGAAATATCGCTTGAAATAGCCTAAAACGCGGGTATTGGTAATGCAAGTTTGATCAACAAAAAGTTTTTGTTTTCACAATTTTTCATTACCAACTAATACCACATTTTCAAATAATAATGCATTGAAATGAATTTTGTGAATAAAATGAGATAGTTGAAGGACAATAAGCACGACTACTAAGTTTGACAAGAGATATTTATACTAAAATATTAATTTTCATTATTGTTTCCACTATTTAATCAAATTACCAAACGACCGTATAAGTCTAAGGTTAATGCACTAAGTTCACATAAAACCTGCTTGAATATGATACACTATTTTGGTAGTTTGGGCGTTGCATTTATTGACAACAAAAACATAGTTCAACGACTTTAATGTTGTAATGGGTGGTGGAGAATTCACAACATAGGCTTAAGTGCAAGTGGAAGGAGACCATTTTGCAAGCACCCAACTCACAATGAATAGTCTTACCCTCTTATGCCATCTTAAAAATCAATCCTAGGATGATTTGTTCTTATTTGACTAAGTCTAATTGTTTGAACTTTATATTTTGGTTTTCTTAAACTCTTTATGTCCGTCAATTAAGGGATGTGAACGTTTAGAAAAATCTTAAAAAAATTATATGACAGAATAGACTATAATTAAAATCTCAATTCAATAATAAAAAATACTCCCTCCAACACAATTTAATTGTTCCATTTGAGTTAGGCTCGGATATTAAGAGTGGGATGGGTCCACCTAAAAGGAGGTAGCTGGATATTTTAATTGATTAAATTAATTGTAAAGATGATAGTTGGGTACTGGGAATTAGAAAAGTGAGGGTATTTAGGTAAAAAAAAAGATAGACAAAAAAGAAAATGGGACATTTGAAGTGAATTGCCCAAATAAAGAAATGGGACAATTGAATTGTGTTGGAGGGATTATTAATTTTATTACTTTAACTTGTACTAAAAGGAATAAATAAAAAAATATCAATTTAATTTGAGAGGTGATTTCTATTAAGAGAGGGTATGATTGTATGAGTGGGGCTTGCTTCCAAGCCCTATAATATCCACATATAAGGAAGGCTATAAGCCTATAGTCTTATGTGCTTTCACCTCTTTTTACCTTAAACTTAAGGACTCATTGAAAGATTGAACTAATGTTCAATAATGCAAGCACGATCCTATTTTTTTACTTAGAGTTTATGATATATTTTTGAGAAATTGTGGTAGTTGAAGTACTTGAGAATACAATAGAGATTTACTTGATCTTTATTTTTGTTTGCTTGATGTGTGTTGTTCAAAATAACAAGAGTCACGTTGCCTAATAAACACTTTTCGTTTTATAGTGATTGGCTGATTGCTAATCAGTTTTAATCTTACAATTCGTTTTGTAATCGGTACTAAAAAGTGGAAATGATTAGAAAGTGTAATTTAGGTTGAATATTTCATGCTTATTTATTCTCTTTCACAAAATTTCATTTTTTTACAAAATTTATTGCAATGCTATCCTTTGAAAATTGTTAACAAAAACTTTTCATGATCAAACTCTCATTACCATGGGAATGACATGATACAAATCATTAAAATTTACACTACAAATCAATCTCACTCCCACAATTTAATACCGATTACCAAACAAGTCGTTAATAAATCACTTACAATTTTGAAGTGAACACTTTTGTATAGTAAATGGGTGATCACCTATAATCTGAAAGTGATCACTTCAAATCTTAAAATGATTCAGAGAAATAAGCTAATTATATGGATTCATCTTTATAAGACGGTCTCCAACAAGACTTCCTGTTACACTAATACATTTCTCCTAATACCACACTGGGCATGGCCTATCGGTTTAGGTCATGTTAATTAGGGCCTAATGGCTAAGTATTACTCGTCTTATATTGAGACACAGTTTTATAGGAGATTTTTTATTTGCATTTAATCATACAGAAAGTCAGAAACCATTCAGCTCAACTAGTAAGTAGTAACCAAAGGAAAACTGCAATCCCCTCTTTTGTTTTGGACTACAAAAGAAAAGGGCTAGATCAAAACCGAACCTGAAAAGTGATACTTGCTCCAACTGAGACAAAAAAAAACCCAAATGTCCAATCCTGTCTTTTCTGAGACGGAGTAGAGTAGAGAAAACTGTCAATGGAAGGGTGAAGAAGCATGAGAGCTATGAAAAGTTGAAAACATACAAGGAATATTATCTGATAGACATAGCAGTACAGGATATATTACAATAATCTTAATCATATATCTACAAAATTTGTATTAAAGATAGCAAACCTATCCATTCAGAAATAATCAGCAAACTTTGAGTTGAGCATCTATAAATCTGCTTTTTCATAAACTAAAGTGCTTCAGAAACATTGTGTTTTCAGGTCTGTCATGTCAATTTCTCTATAAAATGTCACATGCCATATTTTCTCAATAATTTCTGTACTGTATTTACAGTAAATGACCCAAAGGCCAGCACTGCCCAAAATCAGTCAGGATCATCGCATTCCACAATTTTTACACCACAGCGTGTCCGCCTCAATACAGACACCCTACGAATACGAACCCCCAAAAAGCTAACCTCACTGGAAGCGTCTTTCTTGCTTATACCTGTGAACTCTTCACCTTTTCGTTTCCCCTTTCTTTGAAGCTTTTCAACGTCCTTGCTCACTTCAGGATTTACACAAGTTTTGTCATAAGTTGAACTTAGCAAGTCGCTAAGATAGTAAAGTGGATTAACATAACAGGAAGACATTGACACAATTCCCTTCACATTACGTGGCTTAACGAGTTGGACAAAATGTTTGATTTCAGGAAAGCAGGAATGATCGGAGTAGGGAACTGAGAAGATGTATTCATGAACCTTCTCAACGGACCTCATGTTCCAGTGAGCTGGGTTCCCATCACTTGCCAGTCTCCTGTTAGTGGAAGTAACTGGAAGAGATTCACCATCTTTCCATTTTCCCTTAAAGGGCTTCACTACCCATGGAAGACCAGAAGGCATGATTCCAATAGTTGGCCTTTGTTTATTTAATCCCTGCAAGGTGGCATTGCTAAAACTGTAACGAGGAACAGCTCGCACCCTTGTCAGGGAAGTCCTGGTTGTGAATATATCAGGGTAGCCAAGCAGATGCATGGTCTGCAATCGTTCTGGCCACACCCAGATCTTTTATGCGAAGGAACAAACAAACAAATTACAAGAATGAAGTCAGAATCAAAGACAAAACATTCGTAAGACAAGATGAAACTTTAAAGTTTAGCCGTTTGTGTTCAATTTTAGTTGGTAAATGGCACAACAGACAGATGGAAACCAAAATGATTGACATCTGCATCTCAATAATGATCAAAAATTACGTAGAAAGAGTATATGTTTGATGTTAGATGCTCATTAAGGCATGTTTTTAGAGATTACACTAAAATTTTACCCTCCATTTCATCATATTGCAAGAAAGAATGTCACCCTTCCTTCCCAAATTCAATATTCATTTTAGAGTTACCATATGATTACTCCTTCCATTTAGTTTAAGTCTCGCCAGGAGTATAACAATAACAACAGATATTCGAATCTAAACATTAAAGTATTAGCACCCATCTACACATTATGAAATTGAAAAGACATTAAAAATACTACCACGAGGAAGAATTTAGGGAGTTGCACAACCAGCATAGGCAAGAAATGCTAAAAATGATCAGGTTTACACAATAAAGCATTTTTCGCATGAAACAGATCAAGTAACATCTAAAAACAAGTTAATCAGACAATTCAAACCTTAATATTTAGGCTACGTGAAACTTGGAGCAACATATCTTCTTTACCCAGTGAGTCAATCCCAATGATGATGTCATGATCTGGGTGTGAGGAGATGATCTCTATAACCTGCAGAACAACCACTGAGAATTATGCACCTTGTAACCACAAATTAAAGAATTTCACTTATTAGTTACTGTCAAACAATTTATTCAATCAGCTTTCAGTAGAGAGGAAATATATATAGATGATGTAATGAACATGAACATGTTCACTATGTGCAATTATTTTACTTCTGGTGTTTGCTAGACAAAGTTGTCTTAACCAAAAGGAGATACACTTAGAACTTAGCAACATCCGCAATTCTGTTAATAATGTTGCAATGGAACAGTTTCTGAAGAAGAAAAGAAAGAAACAGAGAGGACAAGAAAGAAACGAAATAAAACTTGTAATTCTTATTGATAAACAAAGTTTACACCACGGTATATACATGTGTGCACGTGCACGTGCTCGTGCGCGTGTGCGTGTGTGTGTTTACAAGGACGAAAGAAATAGCATAAGGAATACAAAAACAGAAAATATCCTAAGTTCCTAACTAACTAACAATACTGAGCTGTCTAACAAACTATAACTAACAGAATATGTAACAACTGATTGCTTGCTGCCACGTAGTCTTCAGCTTGTTGTCACATGCTATTCTGTAGTCCTCCTTGAGTACATCCTAGCTACTAAGGACAACAATCTAATGAGGCTTATGTCTAGCCACTGCCTGCTGCGTACTGCTCATAAGCTGTGTGTACATGTGTCTTGCATAACTGTGCAAAAGCACCTTTACCCCTCTACAGCTCTACTCAGCAAATTCTAAACACAGTCCTTTGTAAATACACTCATTTCTATGAGATACTCTCCATAACTTGCTAATAATGTCATACATCTTGCTCTCCACTATGCTGTTAAACCACCACAAGTGTTCTTAAAGGTTGGAACATGATTCCCAAGTTGAAATCAGACTAAATTGATTCAACGAAGCACCAGAAAAGCAAGAGACAACATCATCACTAACAGGCTCATATAGATTGCCCCTTTATACAAGCTACAAGATATGATAATGGAAGAGGTCAAAACTACAACAGATAAAGCAAACACAGACACAGAACACGAAAAGTACCTGTTGAGCAGCAACTTCTCGTGTAGGAAAACAAAATGCAGGATTACAATAGGTATTGTCTAGGTAAAGAAAGTCGAGTTTAGCACCATCAAGTGCATCAAGAAGCATATTCCTCGCTTTCATAGCCCTCTCCCCATTTACTTCCCAACGGAAATCACCAGTGTAAAGCGCATGTCCAAACACTCCTCTAAACAAGAACATAACAGCACCTGATCATACAATCAAAATCAGGTAAAACCCCAAACTCAAATCCGAAATTCAAAATTTCAAAAATTCGACAATCATTTGGAAAATTAGGGTTTGAAGTAGTACCAGGGCAGTGAACAGCATCAATAGGCATAAATTGAACAGTTGCAGGAGATCCAGTAGAAGGAGAAAGAAGAGATAGACGATGCCATGAACCGATTTCAACAACACGAAGTAAGGAGAAGTTGAAATCAGGGAATTTCAGAGGAAAAAGCTTGGCGGTAATGCGAGAGCAAAAGAGAGGGGCATAAGACCATGATGATGAGAGGCCATTGGTGTGATCTGAGTGGAGATGAGTAAGGAAGTAAGCTTGGCTTCCTTTACTCCATCGATCCACTGATATCATTCCACCTTCCATTTTTTTCTTGTTTCTGAACTCGTCTTCTTTTGATTTCAATATCAAATCAACATTGGAAAAACAACTTTGTTTGGCGCCTTTTTTGAAAAATATTCGGGGATTTACTATATATACTCCCTCCAGTTCGCTTGTTCAGATGCAGATAAATCATACCTGTTCCACTAAAGAGGGAGTAAAAGTGAGATGTGCGCAGTTAAAATACCCCTAATTGTTAGTCTGTTACCTGCGCTTAGTAAGAGTCCAACCCCACACCTTCTGCTCCACAAGCAGATAGTCTATTCATTGAGTCACAAGCGCTTTTGTTAATGTTTACATGTGTGATTCCTAAAAAAATCATTCTATTTATGTCATAAAATTTGGACATAATTAACATTGTTTTTCATTTTAATATTTTATTAATGTTTTTGATCTTCACATATATTTTATTAACTAAATGCTTTCCTTAGCTAATATTGATTGATTTACCGCATCTTCTCGTTCATTACATTAGGAGATCTAATCAAGCACATTTAATATTTTTATGTAGTATTGTTTATTGTCCTCATATGTTCTTTTAGTAATTTTTTAAAAATATTTTCATAATAATTGGGTCTTCATATTATTTTCACTAATTTTATATAAATACTTTTAATATTTATTATATTTACTTTTACTCAATTAAATTTATTTAATAAAATAATGTATCCATCATTTAAAAGATTCTATTTTAATATATATTTTACTTGATTTATCCTAGCAACACATTGTTAAATTTTATTTTTAAATTTAAAAAAAGTTTGAAGATTACAAAAAAATAGAAAAATAAATAAGAATAATATTTAACTTTTCAATATCTTATCAATACAATGTTTTACTTCATCTACTAATTTTTCTAAGTTCTAATGAATCATAGTAGCATATACTCCAATGCTATAAGTGCTGTTAATCACCGATTTTTGTGAAAGACAGTCTTATTACGAGATCATTTTTAATTGGGTTGATTCATTATGTATTTTTTAAAATATTGTAAGTAGGCATTAAGAATGATATAAGTAAACATTTTAGATATTAAAAGTAGACATTAAAGATACGGTAAATAAGATAATGTAAGTAGGCATCAACAATACAATAAATACATTAATCTTTTATGGACTAAACTTGAGATATATCTAAAGAGACGATTTTTCAAGAGACTAACTTTTGTGTATTGTGGTGAGTTATGAAAACGTAGAGGTGTTCATTCGGGTCATCGCCATCGGGTAGATTTTGAGTTAGATGTTTCGGGTCGGTTTAAAATCGATATTATATCCGCATTGCTTTTAACATAATTGTAAATCATTTTTAAAATTTAGTCAAATCGAGTTCAATTACAAGACCAGATAAATTTTGAATAATCGAATCTATTTTAAACGCTTCTATCAAAACGTGTGGGTGTGGGTGTGGCTCGATGAAATCAACCAAGGCATTATCTGGTCTCTCTCTCCCAACCATCGACTACCTTATCCACACATCGTGGCAGAATCCAAACCCACCTCACAAATTTCCCAAATTACTTCAATTATTAATCAACCAATGACCTTCCCCATTTATCTTCTTCATCCCTTCAACAAAAATCAACAAAAATGGCTTCCTCTACACTTTCACCCCCAACCTTATCTCAGGTACGTACTTCTACTTCTTCCCCAAATTCCCCAATTTCCCAAATTACTATTCTAATTTCTATTCTTTGTTTGTTTGTTTGTTGATTCAGCTATGCTCAAGCAAGAGCGGAATGTTCGCGCCATCACTGGCTTTAGCGAAATCAGGAAAAGTGAATGTGATGATGGGTAAAGGAAGAGTAGGAGGAATGAAGGTGAGTTGCCAAGCTACAAGTATGGCAGATGATAGGGTACCTGACATGGGGAAACGCCAACTTATGAATCTTTTGTTGTTGGGTGCTGTTTCTCTTCCTACGGGTTTCATGTTGGTTCCTTATACTTACTTCTTTGTTCCTCCTGGGTAAGCTTCTTTATCTTCCATTTTCTTTATTCATGCTCAATTCAAATCATGTTATATGTATTGTGTTAAGTCCGTCTTCTACCATAATGGTATCAGAAGCCAACGTGACAAGCGGTCACTGGTTAATGGGCTCTCGTGTGAGGGGGCGTGTTAGAGTATATAACATATCATGGGGCTTCAACCATAAGCTTAAGCTATGGTTGAGGCGCAGGATATGTTATATACTCTAACAAATGGTTGAATTGGTTTCTTATGTATTATTATTCTTCAATATGCTCAATTCAAAACATGTTATACATATTGTGTTAACTAAGTGAGTGTCAAGGAACCTTCTCACCAAAAGCTTAAGCTTATGGTTGATGCTCCAGAACATGTTATATACTCTAATATGTCCTCTCACACGTGAGTCCTTTGGATTAGAAGTGCGGATGCATCACATGTCCTCCTCATACATGGCGCTAAATATTCCACTTTAAATGACGGGTGGTTGAGATTCGAACCCGTGACTTCTTGTCATGTTGGCTCTGATACCATGTTAAAAAACCATCTCAATCAAAAGCCTAAGCTTATGGTTGAGGCCCCATGATATGTTATATTGAGTCTTCTACCATAATGGTTGAATGGGTTTTTTATGAGTTATTATTCTTCAATATGCTGTTTTGTATCTGTTAAATTTGTTTCAGCTTGTTCTTATCATGAGACGACCTATATAATTAGCCCATTTTTATGATTGATTGTTTTAAGATTGTAAGTGATTATTTTAAGTTAGTAAATGTATCTTCAATTGGTATTACGAGGAATATCCCAGCAAGCGTATATATTAGTCAAACATCTTTCAATTTCTTAGAGGTGGGATTATATGTGAGTTATTTTTCAATCGTATATGAGTTGATGACGATTATATTACAAATTGAATGTGCCTATTTATATTTTATTGTGTATTGATATGCTTTTTATTTGTTTTTTTGTATATATCAATCTATTATTTGTAAGTAGAGGTAGAGGTTATGATGCTGGCTTAAGAACTTTAAAGTCAGATTTTTGAGTATGGTAGATGTTTTGTGAGTCCAAGATATTCATTGAATTTCATGTATGCTTCTTGATTAATATGCCCTAATACGGGGTTGTCGTAAAACACTCAATAACAGTGGAGGAGGTGGTTCTGGTGGCACTGTCGCCAAGGATGCTCTAGGAAATGATGTTATTGCTGCTGAATGGCTTAAGAACCATGGACCTAACGATCGTACTCTTACCCAAGGGCTCAAGGTACATCTGCCATCCTTCAAAATCCGCCTTTTATTTTTCGTTTTAGTGTAAATCCTTAAAAGTGAGTATACTGTTATGTTATATACTCTGACATATACTACGTAAATAATGGTTCAATAATACTTCAACGACTAAGGATCATTTGCCCTCTTTGAACTGATTTTATACTTTTCAGGATTCTTAACTGCACTAAGCATATCAGAAAGGAATGTTGTTTCATTCCTGTTGGTATTGCTGTTTACCACCTCTGAATGCTTACCTCCTAGCAACATCATTGTCACATGATTCACTAGTTTCTTTCGGATTGTGAATAAAAAAATGAATTTTAGTCAGTTGTGGGCTATTTCAGGGTCATTTTGATCAAATCGCGAATTCAAAAAGCGAATTAACTTGCGATATAACTGAATTGTTTATTTGTTATTCTTCATAACGCTTATATATCTACATAGAGTTGAGTTTGTTCTTATAATTTGACGATGTTCTATCAGGGAGATCCGACATACTTGGTCGTGGAGAGCGACAGGACTCTCGCAACATATGGAATCAATGCTGTGTGCACGCATCTTGGATGTGTGGTTCCATGGAATGCTGCTGAGAACAAATTCATCTGTCCATGCCATGGATCACAATACAACAACCAAGGCAGGGTTGTTAGAGGACCTGCACCTCTTGTAAGTCATCAGTACTTTTTAGTCTTTGTTCTTGCTTGTCTTTTTCTTTCTGCAACCGAGAATTGTTCGCCTTAGTCTTAGACATAGTTACATGGAACGTGGAATGTAGCCACGTTCTGGGCCAATCACCACGATACGCAACCCAAATTGCTCATGGTGATGTCCCGGTGTAAAAGACTTGTTCTAAAAGATATTTGGGCCTCATTTACAAAGTAAATAAAAAAGGAGGAAAAAACGAGATGAAAGCTACAAAATGAAAAAAAATTCCAATTAAAAACAATTTATTAAAGCAAAAAATTCATTTTAATTTAATTTTGTTTTCAAATACATTTTTTTATTATATACATAATGTATCTCGTACCCAATCGTCCCCGAGTCAATCTAAGTTACGTTCCTTATTTTCGTTTCCGTTCCACGTTCCGAACTGAATTGTCGTTCCAGATAATAATGGTCTTAAACCACCAATTTTTTTTTCCTTTTCTAAAAACCAACAGTTTTGTAGTTGTAGTACTTTAAGAAAAAAATTTCTCTATCAATGCGGCAATGCCATCAAAGGGTCAATCGGAAACAATTTTTTTGTTGTCACTAACTAGGGTAAGGTACGTGAGTCCGACCCCAGAACCCCATCCTAGGTGGGAACTACTTGACGGCATTAGAGTAACCCATATTCTTATTTCCTCTTTAAGTTGTTGTCACTAAAAAAGCTTCTCTCACAACAATTTGTGTTGTGGTAATGGAATGTTGTAGTGCCTCTTACTGACGTGCACTGTACTGTTTTGGTGTTACAGTCATTGGCATTGGCGCACTGTGATGTAGACGACGGAAAGGTGGTTTTCGTGCCATGGACCGAAACAGATTTCAGAACCGGTGATGAGCCATGGTGGTCTTAAAACTAGGCCATAGCTATCAGTTGCTGCACTGTATTCATTACACTAGAGTAAGTACTGTAAAATGTTGAGTCACCACACCAGGGACAGTAATATTGGAATTTTTATCCTGGTAGATTCATTTCCTTGTTCATTACATGCTTGCTTGTAACTTACTATATCTATTCACATGGTCTCGATTGTAATACTTTGGAGTAACACTCATTTGATCATTTATATATTTACGTCTTACAATTAAACTGATTATGAGAACTCGAAAAATGGCATTGTTTGCTGTTTACGGAGGCGCAAACAAAAACTCGAATTCATTTGATCATTTTTGAAGTATATATTGATGATAAAATATATTCATATGAGATCTTGTTAGATTTGTCTTGATGTAAAGTTTTTTGATATGTAATTTTTATAATTTTTTATGATGCCTACTTAGCAATATTAAGGCTTAAAATTTGCTAAAAAATGCGTGCAAAAGGTAAAGTGGACAAATAAAAAGGAACGGAGGGAATACTTAATATGCGTTAATGATAGCCTTGGAGAGGCAGGGGTGCATGCACGAATGTCGCTGAGATTAGTTGACATCACATAAATTTAAAATAAAATTATGTAATATTAAAGAGATTCTCATAGATCACTTGATAAGCGCCTTATCTTTCAAAGTGGGCAAGATTCAAAATGCCTTACAAGCACTCAGAAAGAGTAGCTAATTTAAGCTAATTTAGGCTTAACACCATGTTAAAAATCATTCTTTTATTCTCCTATATCTTAGTCATATTAGTAGTTATTGTATATCCATAATTAATTCATTAGCTCTTGTATCCAAAAAGAAAACTAATACTCCACAAACCAATTATTAAAACCCAAAATACTCAAAGCCAATGGTAGTTTCCGTTAACAAGTAAAATCCACTTTCCCGATATTCATCATCTACCAAAATAAAATTTAAGAAGATTGAAAAGTTTTTTTTTCGAAATTTATGATGGGACAAATAAATGGTGAATACCATATCTAACAAATAGGATCGATTATGTTGAATTAGAAGAACAAATAAAAGACAAGATTAGAGAATACCTGATTCCATAGCACGGTAGACAATCTTGAAAAAGAAGAGAGAGTATGGATCTTCTAGATTAACAAGTATTCCCTCAAGTGAACCCTTAATGTTATCACTCTTAATTCTCTCTGATAATGGGATGTCAGGAGAAAAGGAATATATGTAACCTAGGGACCATAACTTCTATATATATATATATATATATATATATATATATATATATATATATATATATATATATATATATATATATATATATATATATATATATATATATATATATATATATATATATAATAACCTATGACTAGTATTCAGCCCATCATTGAACCCAGTTATAAATGAGTCTCTACACATTTAAGGCCCACAACTTATTGATACATTTAGGCCCAAACCTTTTAAATTTAATTAGATCACTTTAAATTGAGCCTAAAGACAGTCTTAATTAATTATAATGACATATAAATATTTACATATAAGCCCAATATTGAACTTTGGTCCAACAATTTAATCTAAAAGGTTTAAACGACAAACATTTGGTTCAAATAACCAAAATTTAATCTAAATTTTAATCAATTCAATCAGCCAACGCCAACACAAATTTGGCCATATCGACAAAACGACCAAATCAAATGCAAATCCTAAAAATTTTGTGTTTACTCAATGGTTCAAAATTCAACATGGTGAACAAGTCCATTAATAGAAAGAGGAGGCTCAAAATCATCATGCCCTCCTTAGCAACCGTTGAATTACAGCCCACCAACAAAGAAATCCAAAAAAAGAAAAAAAAAAACTTGTGAGCAGTGAAACTTTAAGATAGATTGAGGTTTTTTTAGCACTATAAAATCATTTATAATTTTAGCGTAGTTTATGTCTTTGTTATTTGTCTTTTAATGAATATTACTAAACTATTAGCAAGAAAATTGTCCCCCAATTTATTATGAAGTTTAGCCTTCACTATCTTCATTGTCGAAAAGGCTCTTCAAAAGAGTTAGAATCAATCGTATCACTATTAATCTGTCAACAAAAAATGTCTTTGCATCTTGTCTCCATCAACTGTTGGCAAAATTCGGATAAAGACGAAAGCGTATCCAGGATTAGGATTTGTTAATAATTCAATTAAGGATTATGGTTTTCTTTAATCGTTGATAATACGATACGTTTTGAAAAAATTAGGGATTAGGGTTTGTTAATAGTCTTTTTTTGAATGGGTTTTACCGTTTTAGTGATTCAAGTAATTACTTATTCAAATTAATTACTCCCTCAGTTTTCATATGTTTTCCTTGGATAGAATTTACGAATTTTAGTGTCAATCTTTGACTATGGTTTCTCATCGATCTATATAAAGAAACATATTCATTTGGGATCTTGGTATATTCATCTTAAAATATACTCCCTCCTATTCAAATTTAATGTCCACCTTGGGTTGTGCACGCAATTTAAGGAAATGGTTGAAGGTGGTGGGTGAGTTACTTTAAATAATATAAGTTGGGATAGTTGAAGTATTTAGGTTAAAAATCTTTGCAAAAAAAGAAAGTGGACAATTAGAGAAACTTGACTAAACAAGAAAAGTGGACATTAATACTTTCTAAATATTAAGCTTTTAGAATGTTTAAAAAATCACAATTAAAATTTATTTAATTTTTAAGTTTACATTGGAATCTGCTATAAAAGTAAATGGATCTGCAATTTAGTGAAAATTTCATTTCAAATTTGATATTATAACTTATAAGATAAAATTTATAGATTTTTTTTTACATTTTTTGAAAGTAATATAAAAATTTAACATGATATGATACGATTAAGCCAATTTGGGATATTGATCGATTTAGCGAACGGGTAATTTTTTTTCTGTTTTTGTATCATAAAATATAAAAAAAATTTAAAAAAATTTATTTTCTATATACATTATATTACAATTTACAATCGCTTTCAATGATGAAATAAGGAATTATTAACTCACAATAATTAATTGGAAAATTTGAAAGACGAATATCAAGTCCAACCTATTAAAGACTAATGTTTATTGTATTCTTAATGCTTACTATCCTAATGCTTACTTACCGTATTCTCAATGTCTACTTTTAATATCTTAAATGTCTACTTACATCACTTTTAATACTTACTTATAATATAATATTTTAAAAAAATATATAATGTCTCACAAGAATTTGGGTTGGTAAAATTATTAAGGTAATCACCCGCTAATCTTGAGATTCAGTGTTGGGCTAATTGATTCAAAATTGACAAGTCTTCTTCAAGACCTTGGTCAAGTGTTTTGTATTTTAAATATCATGCCCCAAATTTGACCTTCATTGGCTAGTTGCCTTATTGCCTACTAGAAATCAATCCATTTTAAATTTGATTTTCATAGTTTAATTAAAATTATTTTGATAATTAAATCAAAAGTATTTTGATAATCACAAAAAAAAAATAGATTGATACTTTTTTTAAAAAAAAATTGATAATTAATTATACATCTATTTCTAGTTTTTGGCTTTTAAAAAATTGATAGTTAACTAATAGGTGAGATTATTCTAGGTATCCTGCTCATATAACTATGATCAAACTATGATAATCAAGGTCTTAAAGGAGACGGTCTCACCGTAAGACACGCATTATACATTGATTAAATATCCTAATAATACAAAGGAAAAATTATACAAAACCACCTAATCTATACACTATTTTTTAAAAAACCACCTTATATAAAAATTTTTGCAAAAAACCACCTTACGTAATACATTTCTTTGCAAAAAACTATCTGTTACTCTATTTTGTCAGTTGACCGGCATGTTTATGTTTGACCAGGTAGTCTTTTGCAAAAAAATGCATTATGTAAGGTGGTTTTTGCAAAAAAAAAAATGCATTATGTAAGGTGGTTTTTGCAAAAGCACATGCTGGTCAAACGTTAAACATGCCGATCAACTGACGAAATAGAGTAGCAGGTAGTCTTTTGCAAAGAAATGCATCACGTAAGGTGGTTTTTTGCAAAAAAATTTATATAAGGTGATTTTTTTAAAAAGAGTGTATAGATTAGGTGATTTTATATAATTTTTCCTAATACAAATTATTACTTCCTCCGTTTTCATATGTTTTTCTTAAATTGAATTTACGAATTTTAGTGTCAAACTTTGCCTATAATTTCATCGATCTACATGGAAAAATATATTTATGTGGATCTTGATACATTTGTTTCAATACATATTGTCTAAATATCATCTTTTAGAATTTATAAAACCTCACAAATAAAATTATTTGAAATTTCAGAGTGCATTAAGATCCGTGATAAAAATGAGAAGAACAAATAAAATAGAGAGAATAACATATTGACCTTTTGTTTTAACATCGTCTTACCGAGAGATAATTGACAAGACCCTAGGATATCTTATACTTTTTCCGTTCCATTATACTAGCTATATTTCACTTTTTACGCTTTCCAATGCGTTATTTTATTTATTTATATGTTAAATTAAACAAATCTAAAAATTATAAAAACTTAATATTATGAAAGTATGCTATTAGACGATTCAAACAAGATCCCACTTGACCATATTATTACTTACATATTAGCCGCAATATATAAAATAAGTTTAAACGATGAATAGTGCTCAAAAACAAAATGTAGCAAGTATTTCGAGACGGAGGAAGTACTACTCATATAAGTATTTCAGAAATAAGCTTGAACGATGAATGATGCACAAAATCGAAATCTGAAATATACTTGAACGATGAATAGTGCACATAATCGAAATCTAGCGAGTATTTCAAAACAGAGGGAGTATAATAATCATTCATGAAAATAGCTAGGAGGATTGGGGGGCCCACTATGCATTTACATATTGTGATTAGTTGGTTGTTCCTTCTCTCTTAGCCACCAAGTTGAAAAAGGATCAAAACGCGGGGAAGGAAAAAGATACCTAACTTTTACATTTAGTTTATTGAACTCAAATCATACAAGTATATACTTTCAAATTGTTGACCCTTGGTATTCCAAAAAAAAAAACTTTTATGGATTGGATGAGAATCCTAAAAGCCGCCATTGTTAAACTGCTGCTGCTACACTATTATTATTGATTATTATTAATATATCAAAGTCTGATTTGAAATTCAAACGCAAAATAATCACAGAGATATTAATCCAGCAGAATTCCATAGATCAAGAATCGTTTTCCGGCCGATGCGATCAAAATCGCACTAAATCTTACATCAATCAGATCAGGTAACATTTTTTCTTGCAATTTTCCGTCTCTCTGTGTGTTTAATCTAGCTTCGAACTGGAATTTCCATTTTTGTTGAGCATTTTAAATTTAATCAGATTAATTGATTCTAGTACTTGATTAATTTTTGTTTTTGTCATATATTGATCCGATTCTAATTAAAACGATTCTTTCTTGTTGTTGGATGAAGAATCTGGCATTTCCTGTTCTTGAATACCTAGTTATAAAGTTGAGCATTGATTTTTGATTTTTGCATATAAAAGCTTTAATATAATAAGTTGAAATATAAATTAAAATTATGCTATACTTATCACACATTCATACCTAAGTTATTGGTTAGAAATTTAGTATTACATACTCCCTCCATTTCACCCTAATATTTAATTTGTTTTTCATTTCTAAACTTGTACATAATTTTTCATGATATTTTTATTAGTCGTGACAATTCGTCACATAAATCTCACTGTGGCCCATTCGTGTGGACACGGAAAACCCATGGGCTCGGGCCCACAAACCTACGGGTCAAGAGCGTTGACTTCACATACACTAGGTGAGGTTCATTGTTTCCCAAAATCATATGGCTATAGGCAAGGATTAGCTCACCAAGTATATATGCAAGTCCACAACCCACTTTTTTTATCGATGTGGGCTCACATGTAAAGTATTTCCAACAATTTTAAAGTTAAAATATATTAATGTTATATTTTGGTATTTGCTTTGTTGTATTCTATTTTATTATGTATTTTTTCTAATTTATTACTTCCTTCATTCTCTATATTCTTCTCATTTGGAATATTCTACTCTAAAGGAGAAAAATTTAACTAATGTTTTGACACATATTTAGAAGATAAAATATATCCATGTGATATCCCATTAGATTCGTCTTAATGTTTATTTTTTTATTATGTATTTTTTTATAATTTTTTATTATGTACATTTAGAGATATTGACGTTTAAATTTTGCTTTGAAAATTGTGCTTAAAGTAAAGAAAAGAACAAAAAGAAATGAAGAGAGTACAAAATGCATTTATAAACATTAAGTGTGGGAACATATGTTGTGAAAATTGTGTAAAATTAAATCAAAACAAAAGAAACAAGTAACTACCAAATGTTACTCTATTTCGTCTCTGTTCACCATATGGTGCAAACTAAAAAAAATGTCTGTCACTCGTCAGTGAGTATTTGTTGGTTGTTACTTGTATATTGATGTTGTGATTGAGCATAAGATCAATATTATAACACTTATTTGAAATAATATGGACTATATGAAACTAATGCTTGATGATAGAATATTTAGATGCAAAGCTTGTATATGTAAAAAAGCTAAGGTAACTTTACATCATTGGATATGGATGAATAGGTTCAATTGAAGAGAAAGTAACTAAAAGCATCCACTTGCAACCCTTATCGAAGGAACAGGAACACAATCAATTAATACGCAATTTTTGCAATCATCAGATGCGCGGATCAAGAGAATCCGTTAAGCACTTTTTTAGAAAGCATAAAGTACGTCTTCTCGACTCTTTATTACCTCTTACAAATACAAATATACTAATCTTCTTGCTTAGTTCTTTCCATCAAATATCTTTTACTCCTGAAATTGATGGAAAGTAATTTATATATACGGGTGTTAGTATTGAATTTCTTTTTGTTTAAAGTTGAATTATTCAACTTATTTTCTTAATCATGTGAAGATTAATATGAGGCGCCATCTTAGCATATTGTATTGGTTTCTAAACAACGAAAAAAGAAAGCAAAAATAAATTTAGGTTTTTTTTAAGAAAAATTACCTAGAATAATCCAAATTATTCATGATTTTCCTATAATAATCTCATATATTGATTAATCATGAATAATCCTAACTTTGAAGGGTATTTTTCTAGAGTAAATTTGGATAACCCGATGACCTACTATAGTAAGTAATTTACCAAAGAAATAAAAATTAGAAAATATTTTTGAAAATTTACATAAAAAAATTCTAAATAATAAAAAAAATAATAAATAAATATGGAATGGATGAAGTTCAATCTAGCAAAATGAGTGGAATAAAAATAAACGAAGCAACATTATAAGCTTTTCAAACGGAAATGTAAAAGAGTAACGGTCACTACATTTTGTTGGACACATTACTCTCCCTTTCAAACAATATGATTGAAGAAATAGCCCAGCACTTTCCTTGAGATTTCTGTTATTTGGCTCTATCCTATCCCTTTTTCATACTTCACCATCACTTAGTTTTGGCACTATTCAAGACTACTGCAAAATTGATGAAATTTAATAGAAATGGAATCGAGTTGGTATGGAGAGAAAATAAAGTTTGTGAATGAATCAAAATGATGAGAGTAAATTCATATTGTTAAAAAAGAAAATAATACAAAATCAGCGAGACAAATTAAGCTGAAAAGTAGTATAAAATAAAAGGGCTGACAATTGGCAGCATAATCTGAATTCAACCCTAGTTTGATTCCATTGGAATGCGAGAAAAAAAGTCCTCACTCCATACATTTATAGAATCATTGGCCGGTTCGTTAAGTGGCATGAGAGTGCTCATGGTTCACCATAAGTTATAAATTAAAAATTGTTAAAAATATTGAATATCTTTAGTAAATTATGTCATGATTTTACTTTTGTCAAATAACCGCATAGTTAAAATCAATGATCATCTCTAATTGTTTAATACTTCATCCGTTTCAATATACTAATGTTGCAATTAATATGAAACGAAGGAAGTATACCAACTCGAGGTAAAAAGTTTAGATATTTATTATATATTAGGATAATGATATTTACAGCCCTTAGGGCTATACATAAAAATTAACGTATTCTTTTTATCATTAATAATTTAAAATTTTCAATAGAATCTAATCTAGAAATTGGAAAACAATTAATTATAATATTTTTTATATAATGATTTTTAACTTCTCAAGAAATAATAAATGATAAAATATTTAAGTATAGTTAGATATTTATGTTTCCAAAGCAAAAATTATTCTTAAGTAAAAATTATAAAAAAATTTAATATTAATAATTCTTGTATTGAGACGAATAAAACAAGATCCCACATGACTATATTTTAACTTATAAACTAAAAGTGAAATACAAATTAAAGATGATAAATAAATAGTGCCAAAAAACTAAATAAGACATTTAAACTGAATAAGAAATAATATTAAATTAAATAAATTAAATGTAAAATTTGTTGATGTATATATAATTTTCATATATATTAATATGAGACCACTAGTACACTACAGTATATTCCCATCTCATGGGTTAAATAAATTCCATGTTAGGAGAGAATTCAGCTGAATCTCAATTATTGCCATTGGAGTGACACATGCAAATTACAAATAGGAGAGTCAACGCCAACGCCAAATCAAAAACACAGAACAGCTGGTCTTGGCCGAGACCGTCTCACGCTGAGACGGCCCAGCTCAAGACAGCAAGAGGCGTGATATGGGGGGCATTTCTCTCAAATCAGTAACTTCCTCTTTTAAAACATAAACTTCCATTTTCAAAAATCAGTAACTTCCCACATTAAACACCAATCCGCGCCTAAATAGGAAATAATTATCAATCAATTTCTCTCAAATTTCATAGCAATCTCTGCAAATTTCTTCAAGCATGGCTGCAATGGAGGATTTAATGAAAATTGACTATATTAAAACTGACTATCTTAGGCTAAAAATTGTATATCTTAAGATGAGAATTGAATGATTTAAGAGGAGAACTGAGTACTTTAAGGGGACAACTGAATACTTTAACATGAAAATTGACTATATTAAAACTATTGAATGATTTAAGAGGAGAACTGAGTACTTTAAGGGGACAACTGAATACTTTAACATGAAAATTGACTATATTAAAACTGACTATCTTAGGCTAAAAATTGAGCATTTTAAGATGAGAATTGATTGATTTAAGAGGAGAACTGAGTAATTTAAGGGAACAACTGAGGACTTTAACACGAAAATTGACTATATTAAAACTGACTATCTTAGGCTAAAAATTGTATATCTTAAGATGAGAATTGATTAACATAAGAGGAGAACTGAGTACTTCCAACTACGTTTTTATTTCATTGATGTTTCATATATGTATATCCAATTGCATTTCTATCTTAACACATTCAGATTCTATCTTAACACATTCAATTTCTATCTTAACACATTCAATTTCTATCTTATGTATATCTGAAATGTTAAGTTGTCCATTGCGTGATATTTTTATCTTAAATCATTCAATTTGTATCTTAACACATTCAATTTCTATCTTAAAACATTCAATTTTTTATCTTAGGTATATCTGAAATGTTAAGTTGTCCATTGCGTGATATTTCTATCTTAACACATTCAAATTCTATCTTAACACGTTCAATTTCATGCTTAAAATGTGTAGTTGCACACATTCATTTAGTTTTTAGACTAAAGATAAAAAAACAAAATTATTACCAGTAATGGAGGAAGATGAAGAAAAACAAATGAGAACGAAGCAATAATGATGGAAGAGGAAGAGTCAAGAACGTCAATGGAGCCGAAAATGGAGGTTGAAGAAAGTTTTGAATATGGGAAGTTAGATTGATTATGAAACTGAAGGTATATTGTGAATAAGGGAATTAAAAAGGTTGCCAAAAATAAAACCCCAAAAAAAGGAAGTTGGAGGGAATGAATCCAAGGCCGGGCGCGTGTCATGCACGCGTGTGTATTTGGGCCGCCAAAACTGGGCCGTCTCACCTTGAGACGGTCTCGGCCAAGTTTTTGTGAACACAGAAAGCGCGGAGGAGGCTGTTATTGGGTGTGTCTACTTTCTCTTTGTTCCTCCTCCTCTCTCACATCCCTTGATCATCTTATTCTCATTCATAAGAACATTCTATCTCCCTTTATATCTATCTCCCTTTGTATCTATCTCCCCCTTATACCTTGTTTCTCTCTCTTCTTTCAGGTAATTCTCTCTTTCTTCTTTTTCTCTCTCCACCTCCTTCTCTTCCTCAAACTTCATATCCATGATGGCGATTGGCGAAGCTAGATCTTCTCTAGCTTTATCGCCGGTATCTCATTCGAATTTTTGTTGATTATGGGTCGTAATTTGAAACTTAGTAAATCCTTCATAAATTGCTTTTGCATTGGTGGTTTGGTAACATTCTCGCATTTACATCATAATTTTTCTTAATTCTGCGTTTTTCTGTAGGAAATGATCGTCGATCTTGGAGCTGTATTTGTTGCTTTTGAAAAATTTCATGTGCTTTATTTTGTTACCTTGATTTGATTGTGATATTCAATTGACGAGTTTGAAAATTGTGCAGCTGAGTCATAGTATGGGAGATCCGACATTAGATCCAAATGGACAATTAAAGGAGTTTTGGATTCCGGATTTTATATTAAATCCGGAATCGGAGGAAGAGGAATATGCGGATGTTCCTGAGTGTCCTGTAATTGTCTTTGTCAACTCAAGAAGTGGTGGACAACTTGGTGGAAATCTCCTTGAAACATATCGTTCACTGCTTAACAAAAATCAGGTGCCTCCTTTGCAAACATGATTTTTGTAGAAATGATTTTAATTCAGTAACTTCTAAGTAGTCAGCAGATTCTTATCTCCTCAAAATATAATATAGGTTGTTGATTTGTTGGAACAAGCTCCTGATAAGTTTCTAAGTACATTGTATCTCAATTTGGAAATGCTAAAACAAAAGGAAAATGATTTGGCTTTGAAGATCCAGGAGAAACTCAGACTAATTGTATGTCTTTTGTTTTGATGATCTCTCATCTATGTCACTTGGAATTTTCATTTTACTTTCATTTTTGATCATTTTACAACAATTGAAGCCAACCACAAGCTTTACAAGTTAAGGCTTTTTGTAAACTTGCTATTTTCTAGAATACGCCTGAGTGACAGTGACACTTTACAGTTTACTAATGTATGGTTGCTCATTAGGTGGCTGGTGGTGATGGTACAGCTGGATGGATTCTTGGAGTTGTTTGTGACTTGAAGCTGTCTCATCCTCCTCCTATTGCTACTGTACCTCTTGGCACAGGAAACAACCTCCCTTTTGCATTTGGTTGGGTAAAGAATATGTTCTTTACTTCATAACTGTTCCATTTTGTACAAACAGTGTTTTGTAAATTGTAAAACATGCTGCGCGTTTCTTTTTAAACTGCATTTTCTATCATTTGGATTAAGGTTTTGGTGGTGTCTCTATTTTTTTTCATATTCATTTATTTTTAAACTCTAATAGGAAGTCCTATATGGTAAGTCTTAAGTCTTAACATACTGTTTGACTTGTAGGGTAAGAAGAACCCAGGGACAGATCAACAATCTGTGAAGTCATTCTTGTATCAAGTCTTGAAAGCAAAAGAAATGAAAATAGACAAGTAATGGTTCTGTTTTATTTTGATATTGCTGACATTGCTATTTTACTATTTTAGTTGTTGTTTTGGACTTTTAGTTATTGTACGACTCAAATCAACTATTATGTGCGTCCTCTTTCCCTTGCTTTCTTTTGTATTTTCCTTCAATTTAGGCATCACTCCACTAGTTCATCAAAAAATACCTTTGTATATTTATCCTAGCATTCTTTCATAATTCTGCTTCTCTATTCACTACCAAATTCACATTTAGTAAATATTCTTTGATATTTATGTCAACTTAAAATGTATGAGATAGTAACATCTTGATGCATCAATATGGAAGAAAATGTAGGTATTCTCATAGTTCATAGCTGTTGGTTAGGAGTTGATGCATCTTAATCCCAAAAGATTGGGGTCGGCTACATTAACCAATATATCAGTTTTAATAGTCGTCCACATGGATTCTTCTCTTCCATAGTTCCATTCATTCGTATTTTCTACCATCTTAATTTGTAAATCTAGATCCTTCTTATCCTTTTCCACTCCTCTCTTCCAAGTCATCTTTAGTCTTCGTCGCCTTCTTTTTAAGTCCCATGAGCTCCAACTTTTTATCTTTTTAATTGGTTCGCTAATACCCTGTCTCTGCACATGCTCAAACCCTCTTCAACGATTTTTTCATCTTTTGCTCAATATTTGGAACTCTAAATCTTTTCTTATATTCGTTTTGATTTCTATCCCATAAGGTATGCCCACTCATCTATCGAACCATTTGCTTTCTCCCTAATCTCATTTTTCTACTAAGATCCTATCAAACCCATTAGGTATGACCGCGTTCCATTTTTGTCACCCACACTTAATTTTATGGGTCACATCTTGTTGTATACTGCCTTTCATTTATCGTTTGAGCTAAAACTACACTTCAAGTACTCTGTTTTGCTATGACTTAATTTGGACCTCGTGAATTCAACTCTTGGCTCCATTGTTCTAACGTAGCATTTATCCCTTCCCTGGTCTCATACCAAAATAGTGTCATTAGCAAACAACACGCATCAAGGCACATTTTTTTATATCGATTGAGATAACTCATCTAGGACCATTCCAAAAAGAAAGGGGTTTAGGATCGAGCATTGTTGAAGGATAATTGTGGTTGGAAAATCCTCTATTGCTCTTCAAGATGTCCTAATATTTGTCTTTATTTCTCGATATATATCTTGCAATATTTTTACGCATTTCAAGGGAAGGCCCTTCTTTGTTGTTGCCCATCAAAGTACTTCTCTTGGTACCTTGTCATAGGCTTTTTCCAAGTCAATAAAAATCGTGTGCAAGTCTCTTTTTCTAGGCCTATAGTACTCCATTATTTGTATCATAATAGGAATTGCTTCCATTGTAGATTTCTTTAAGCATAAATCCAATTTGGTTTTCTGATGTGGAAGTACTTCTCTTCATATATATCTCTATCACTCTTCCATAACTTCATAGTATAGCTTAGGCATTTTGTTATTTTAGAAAATCTATCATTTTCCTATCCACTTTTACCCATATGGTTGCTAGAATAGATAATCTAGGGAGGCATTGATGGGGCTTTATCAATAGTTTCTTAGTTCTTTTACCCTTTTACCCATATTTCTCAGAACTTATTTTCCCATTAGATCGGTTCATTCACTTCAAGAATGTTTTTATCATAAATTTAGTCATGGTAAAATGATGTTCTATTTACAAAGATTTTGCGACTTATATCATACTTCTCACTAGACCAATGAATTCATCTGGATAACATTTTAGTAAAGAACTCTACTGCATATCTCACGGACACCACCATCATTCTAATGAATATTGGCTTGAATTGTTCTCATCCACGCTCCTTTATCAATGTGAAACAATTATATAATTTTAATAATGTACTTTTTGAACTTTTATCTTTCTATTCATGTTATCTACTAAACTCATTGTTGACAAGTCCTCTTTCCTTCTCTCTCCAAACAATTCATAGTACAAATAGTAATATTTATGATATTTCTAATTATCTTTTTTTTTTACTTTTAGCTGGCATATCCTGATGAGGATGAAGAACCCAACTAATGGAAATTGTGATCCCATTGCACCACTTGAGTTGCCACATTCACTACATGCTTTTCATCGTGTATCCTCAACAGATTCTTCAAACATGGTACCATTATCTCTCTCCAGCTGCAATATTTATATTTTCAATTAGAATACAATGATTATTGCTCTACATTTCATGTTATATGTGCATGCTATCAAAACTTAATGCTTTTAAGTATTACTATCAAACAATTTTGATGGTAAGAATCACTACATTTTTTGTTGTACTTCACATATTGCATTGCATATTGTTTTCTCTGGTAACAATTTTAGATCTTCAGAGTTAGTAAGTGCGTAGTTGCATTTGATTTGTAAGATAGACCTAAATTTATAATGGAAAAGTCTTCTAATTGCCGCTATATTGCATTACTTAGTTATTTATTTGAGAAGGAAGAAGCTTGCATGTGAATACATTAGGAAATGGAACTTACATACACTTTATAAGAATAATTTGTTACTGATCAAAGTCACGGTAATTGAGAGACTATTTTCGCATCTTTGATTTTCAAAAGAGCTTAATCAAGCATGTTCTGAGAACAAGGAAGGAGACTTATAATTTTTCGTGTTTTAGAATCATGCTTCCTCTATGTATGTTAAAGTATTAAGATCTATTAGAAAAACACTAAGCAATAAGTAGTCATGGTGACATTGATGCATAGTTCAAAAATTGGGCTTCATCACATCGTATCGACTTACTCATAAAGGTTTTTAAATCTATCGAACCGGTAAATCCGAACCATAAAGATGTAAATGATAATGTGTACAAAAACACAATTTAGGCTGGTATAAAGGATATATCATAGTTTCGGTCAATATTTAGAGGTATGATAACCTCATCCTCGAAACATCATATTTGCACTGTGCATTGATGACCTTAAGTAGCATTATGAGTAACAACTAACGTGTAATTATCTGTTTACTTTTATAGGAAGGCTACATTACATTCCGTGGTGGATTTTGGAACTACTTCAGTATGGGTATGACATATGATGGCCATTCTCTCTCTTAACTAATTGCAGTTGTTATTTGAGATTTGTTTTTCAAAGTACTTTTTAGGGTTTTATCAACTTCAATCACTTTTGTAAATGGTGAAATGATTGGTAGCTTGATGCTGAGGTGTATGAGGAAATTTTTTCTTGATTTAAAATGTAAAAAGTCTGATTTATGTTTTACCCTCAATTATGTAAATTTTGTTGGTTCTTTACTTTTTTTCACCGAGTTTCTTGTTTTTCTAATACTTAGAATAGCAATGAAAGTCTTATTCTCCCATTTTCGCGTTAACCTTCTAAATAAAAAGTTTACCTTTTTGCGATGTGGATTCTATACTATAAAACTATTACCTTGTGATGTTGTCTTGCTGTAATGACCTAATTTGAGTAGGTTGAAAGAATTGATAGCCAAATTATTGTTGGCATTTTTGCGTCGTTAGATGTCAATAGTACTTGCTATGATCTTTTCTTTTTCTTTTGAAGTAAACTTGCTATGATATTCTTGTTTATGTGTGTTGGTCTTCTTTCTTTTAGTACTTAATGATTAATTTCTTAAGTGTATTCGTTTGGTACATGCCTTTGGGTTTTCTCCTACCTTTAGTTATCTTCTAAGTTCTAACATATATGGGTTGGTGAAATTGTCAATATATAATCATCTAATCTTATTTTGATTTTATTGAATCTGTAGGGATGGATGCTCAAGTATCTTATGCATTTCACTCTGAACGGAAGTTACATCCTGAAAAGTTCAAAAACCAGCTCGTCAATCAGGCTAGTAGTCTTCTTTTATCATTTTGGTGTTATAAACGTATTGGATAATGTTACTTTTGCATTTAACATTGAACTTTTTCATAAGGGGAATCTGATCTTTTTCAGTATTAGTCTTAATTGCTACCAATTTTTTGGGTACATTAAGGATGGGTAGTAGGCCATGATGCTAAAATAACTACTGTGTAATTATATTTGCACATCTTCACCCATGATTTTTCTTTTACTGCATTTCTCGCGTAACAATGACCATTATAAATATCTTGAACTGCAAGAAGCCATGAACTAAGAGTGCTATTAGAAGCCTGATTATGTTTAGAATACAAAGTTTTTCCTATTACAGTAAGTTTAGCATGTCTTATATTGTTGCAGTGTCATGAATGGCATAAGCGATTACGTCCTATATTGAGAATTTGAATATTCTGATTTTCTTTTTTTTACCCTTCTTTTGTTGAAATTCTGGCTGCTTTTTGTCAACCAATCTACCCTAAATAATGCGCTTATGAAATAGTTTCTTGGTAATTGAAAACCAAAATTATTATATTTTATTGTTAAAATTTTAATTTATTATGTTTGGTAAATTTACTTTGTTTTACCCTTCGATTGACTTCCTTGTACTTTAAATTGCAGAGTACATATGCTAAACTTGGGTGCTCACAAGGCTGGTTTTTTGCTTCTTTATTCCATCCTGCTGACAAGTGAGTATATTCATTCCCTTGTGAGGCCAAATAATGGTATTATTGTACTTGATGTCTGTTAATTTGATTATTTTACTATTTTAGCTTCTAGTAACTCTAGTATTTTTCTCTTCTTTTGATTAGGAATATTGCACAGCTAGCTAAAGTGAAGATCATGAAGAAACCTGGTGGTCAATGGGAAGAACTTCCTATTCCTCACAGGTAAAATGATATTTTAAATAAAGCAAAGTCATGATAAGACGTACCTGAGTGGTAAATGCAGGCATTGTATCTGTTACATAAGTAGTTACCTCTTAGCTCTTAGCTCTGCAGGAAACTGGTATCTCTTTGATGTTCACAGCACGATTGAACAGAGGGAAGCTATTGAAGAATCATTATGTGACAGTTCCTACCTATTGTGATTCAAAGCTTGCTAATTTATTTACTAAGGTGTTTGATTTGCTTTATAAATTGGATATAGTGGAATAAAACAGTGTCTCTTTTAGATTTATCTCTATTGCCTTAGTTGATTGAGAAATCCATAAGCAACCATCTTCCAAATTAGAGTATGACATTCAATTATATCATTGTTGTTAAGTGGCTCTCATCTTGAGGTTGTTTCGAAAATAGAGGGTACGTTTAAAATTGCTTTTAGTCTGGTTTGTGAGTCATTGGGGCTTTTGATTCATGTGATAATGTAACTGCAGTTAGTGAGGATGATGTATATTGTATTTGATGGAAAACATTTTAAGTTTAAAATGCATTTCCGGGTAAAAAAGTTTTGTTGAAAATACAAACTACAGAGTACTTTTTCTTTTGTTGGTTTTATTCATGAAAAGTTGAAAAAAACGTGGAAACGGAGAGGCAAGGATGGATTACAAGAACGAAATAGGAAGATCAAGGAGTAAGCTGGAAAATGTGGTTTCTCATCCTTATAAAAGGATACTGTCTTCCAACCTTTAAAAAAAAACCATTTTCATAAGAAAGGGTATTATCAACCCCGTAAACTATTGATTCGGGAAGGAGAAGAGTTGTTTACTTCTACAAAATATAAAGAAGTGGGAAAACAGTTTTCATTAAAACATTCTTTGAATACAACAAGCTTGGAAGTGATTGATGAAATTAAGATATGGTTTTACTCTTTATTATAATATCATCATTGCATTGGACATCAAAACAATTATGCATTATTTTATCATCATCATCATTGTCATATTGACAGAATAATGGTTAAGTTTAGCCTTTTGCAAATAACTTCCAGGCTACTAATGTTTAATCTTTTTTTCGTTTTGGATTTACAGTATCAGGTCAATAGTATGCCTTAATTTGCCAAGTTTTTCTGGTGGATTAAATCCTTGGGGCACCCCAAACAAGAACAAAATACGAGATGTTAGTTCATACATGCTTTAAATTTTATCTTGTATTTTTATTGTGTTGCTGTAATGCTTCTATATGGGAATCTCCCGCACATGATTTCTCAAGGATTCTAATGAATATGGTGTAACCCTGATTTGCAGAGAGATTTGACTCCTCCATTTGTAGATGATGGCCTTATAGAAGTTGTTGGTTTTAGAGATGCTTGGCATGGGCTTGTTCTCCTAGCTCCGAATGGCCATGGGACTCGCCTTGCACAGGTAAATCATTTCTTATTGCCTGATATAAATATTTAATGATTATTCAATGGTTGTTTGAGTAATATACGATAACTGCACTGCAAAAATATACCTAACCACTCTTTCATCGTCTTCCAAGTACTGTACTCTGCAGTTTTCTGCTTGGCATGTGTATAGACATGACTAAGTTTGGTTTTTGTCAAGTTTTTAATTTCAAATCAAAGATGGAATATTGATATTTACAAATGATATAGAAGCTTATTTAATAAAATGTTACCAATGCCTCAAGGAGGATTCTATTATATTCAAGGTTGGGAGATTAGCAAATTCTAAAGACCACACTTGTTGCAACATCCTTTTTATAAGACGAACTTTGATCTCTTATTGCTTTTTTAGGTTATTTAATTCAATAATCAATAGGAGTACTTCATTTGTTTGTAATGTCTTTTCTTTTAGGATTTGTCCAAGTACAAAATTTGGACTGCCATATCTTAGCCAAAGCCTAATTTTAGAAGATAAAATCTTAAAATCATGCTTCTCACTTTTAGTATAACTTTGTGAGCATCCTATATTAATCTCATTAATTACATTGGCAAGTCTGAGATTAATGTTTGTTCAGGTGAGAACCCTATATAGTTGGAATTAGCATTGTGATCCCAGTGGACAGTCTTACATTTATATGTTTGTTCATCGTAGTGCTATTATTCTTACCCTTTCAGGCAAACCGAATCCGTTTCGAGTTTCACAAAGGTGCTACGGATCATACCTTTATGAGGATAGATGGGGAACCATGGAAACAACCTCTACCAGTTGATGATGATACTGTTATGGTCGAAATCTCACACCACGGTCAGGTAAACATGCTTGCCACTGAGGGCTGCCGTTCAAGAAGTATTCGCGATCCCTCTTCTAATATGGGCGGATATGAGGAAGAAGATAATGAAGATGATTCTACAACCGTAGAAGGTGAAGAGTGGAGCAAATTTGGTGCTGCTGAGACATTCAGAATCCCAGATGGAGTTGACATATCACATCTGAGTTAAGCTATTCCTATCCCACCTCTAGTTTGAGCTACATATTGTGACAAATGAGCAAACCCTCAGGATGCAACTATACAAATTGATTATTACATGTAAATTATTTGTCCATAGTTTGTTATAAATAGAAGTATAATCACGTATTTGAAGGCATGATTGTTTTGCACAACCAACTTTGGTATTAGTATAATTTGTGAAAGTTTCAAAGTCAAAAGAGTACAAACTAGATTCTTTCTTGTAAATTAGATTTCTGCTATGCTTCTGATGTGAATAGTGAATTTCATGATTTCTTTATTTATTTGTTTTATTGAATTTTGCTACATTCTTTATTCACACAATTTAAATAGTTTTTCTTAATTCCAATACTAATTCACAAATTAAAAAGGTAGCATTTATACATGTAGCAAAATATGGGAGTATTAATTACTACGAAACGAGCCTTAAAATGAAATATATATTCATTCGATCCTAATATAGTAATCCTCTAGAAGCACATTGCAAGTGAAAACCTTTTAGAAGTGAAATAACTAGTTACAATTATTGCATCCTCATATAGTAGGGGAAAATTTCCACCCAAGGAACAATATAGCAGGGGATTATATGGACATGAATATTACATGAGAACAAAAAATATTGGGACTACAGGTAATGAGAGATATATTGGTATATATTGTCATCAATATCATAACACTTAGTATACTCCCAAGCATTGCGCAACTGTCTCGCTAGCTTTCTGTACGCCTGATCTCTCTTCTCTTTTCTTCTTCTCTCTGCAATACCACGAGAATATAAGTAAAAGCTTGCTTGAATAAACGTTTAAAGTCACATAGGTGGCTGACTCTTACCTTTCCACATATTCTTTCAACAGTTCTTTAGCTTGTACAAGCTTTGAGAGGAGGTTGCGGTATACATCAAGATCACGGTCCACACTTTTCTTGTTTACATTCAAGGCTGAGCAAAGCTGTTGTGAACAATGAGTGAGTCAGAATATTGAAGGACTTCTACGGTTTTACCATCATAAACCTTTAAGGCATCAAAAAACCAGCATGTACACAAAGATTGATGGTTGCAACAAAAGGCAACATCAAACTTCAAAACCAATATTTACCACTCAAGAACATTACATTTTCCTCATGCAAATAGTGTCTCCAGCCTAGGCAGAGTATGAAGGCTAGTGCGAGTGTTTCCCTTGTAATAACAAAGAGCCTGTCCTTACTCTAATTCACATAATATGAGAAGTGCACTTGGTTTATTGAGCCATTTTCCGTTCAATTTGTCACCTTTCATCACTATGACAAAACAAAACTAGCTCACTAGCCATATATTACTCCAACGACAGTGTATCACACATTCCAAACACAGTAGATAGGAAATAAAATCAAAGCAATTTTTCATAACCCATTGTCAATTTGTCATTTAATGACTCCCACCACTTTATGTGAGAGACATGTCATGCTATATTTTCAGCTAGTCATATAAAAGGGAGGACATGAAATTGCATGCATACGGCCATACGTGCTGTTTTAGGTCATCCAATAGTCATTTTTAGTAAGTTAAAATACTGACCTTCTCTAAGATGGTGGGTTCAGAAGCATTAGCCAATTCAAGGAGACGAAATAAGCCAACAGCAAAAAATCGACTGTAGCTGAATCTCCCATCACCAGCTCTTCCAGCTATGTCCTTTAAGATTCCCTCAATTTCACCTTCTCTTGGTGAGAACTCAACCAATGAAGCAGGTGTTTGGGCACGAGCCCATTCCTCTAGTTTCTGTGAATCTTTTCTGATGAACAGAAGATTTGATCATCAATATTTGAATAACATTCAAATGTAAAAATTCACACAAGGAGTAAACTTAGCTAGAGCATTAATTTGACATGGTCACGTTAGCTCAAATTCCAAGTAGGTTATATGATACCCAGGGAAAAGGATACGATAATAACATACAGTATGCCAGTAAAGTAATTCATTCACTAGGCTAGGATCCAATTCACTCAACCGCCCTGCCTTAAAACTGTTACCTCCTCGAGAAGACATGGAGAAAGATGAAAATATACGAAGGTTCATAGATTCGGTTGGATAAATGGAAAAAAAGATCTATTTGGTTGAGTTGATGAAAAAACAATTGGGATAGTTGATGAAAAAACAAAAAGAATTAAATGGAATACTACAAATACATATAGAAGCATCATGCTTGGTAGGAAGCTTGAATGCCCAAGCACATATATAATAATGCACTGAAATTACCTCAATCGAAAGAAGGGAGAGGCAAGAGAAACTGAAACAGTAAAGACAAACTTAAATCTTGGTGGTAGTTAATAGATGTTCTCAGATTTATCTTTTTAGAAATATAGGCAATTGAAGGCATGGGTTGAAGATCAAACTCCTAGACTGATAAATATATTTTTTTTTTACTTTAGTTAACAGTATTAAATTAAAAAAAGTCAGACCAATTCTTTTTGACTAAGAGAACTTTCTTTGCCCAATTTCAACTTTAAAGACAAGAACATAGAATTTAAAAATATTTTAACCAACAACCTATACTGCTCCGGATCCTCTTTAAGTGCCTCAATGTAAGCTTTAAAGATGGCATTTCGATCTTCTTCACTGGGATAACCCTCCATCAGCTGATCATAAACAGTCACAAAACCAAGAGCAAATACAGGATCATATCTATATGTCTTTTTGTATCTCATCAAGTGTTGTTGAACAATCAACTCCTGTAGCACATTGTTGTAGATGCTAGGGATTGGACGTTTATAGGCCTTAAGAAAATTTAACTTTGTCTCTGACACCGGTGGGGCCTCTGCAAGCAAATCACAACTAAACATATTATAAATTATAATACTGTAAAAAGCAACATGCAAAGTTTTCTTTGCTTTTACTTTGCTAAAGATAACAAAACAGTCCTTTTATCAAACTTCCTTAAGAATTAGAAGAATAGATGAAGTGGGAATGATCTTGGATCCTCCAATGTTGAGAATAGGTGTAGAAGGATGAAGAAAAACAGAGTATGGACACACACACAAGAAATGATCAATGCTTTAATGACCAAAGCACAAGCCATAACATAAATGGTGTCTTGGACACTTCCCCTCAAGTGGGATTATATTTCATTAACTATTCAAAAATACATCAATGAATTATCACTCACAATGCTTGATCACACACTACTAAGCTCAAAATTTCCACCTTTAATGAAAACACTCACACTAATACATGAAGACACCCTAAAGAGCTCTCAAACGCTATTTCCTTCATATGTATTAGCCCTCCCCTTATTCTAATACTAATTTTAGGCCCTATATATTGCTCACAATATCAGTAAAAGAACCCTAGCTACACCATCGATTGCACGTTGCCGTATTCAAAACACTCAACGTCTTGTTCAAGGAGGCCATGTTGCAAGCCCCCTTTTGCTTCCTTGATGCATCAATTTCATGTTACTCCTTCCCTCTTGCATGTACATCATCCGCATCAATGATGTATGCTATGGAATAAGCAACGATGTGATCAAAATGACTTCTAACATTGGGTAATTTGTCACTTGCATCAACAATAGGAAAAAAAAAACCTATAATTGCATTCTTACAATTTTGACAACGAGCAACGAAAAAATACAATTTGATCAAAGACAAGAAATAAATACTACTCCCTCTGTTCCTTTAAGTTGTTCCCATTTGACATTTTGGATCGTTTTATTTGTTGTTCCCATAAAAAATCTTTCTATTTATTTCACAAATTTTGACAAATTAAACTTATTCATCCTCATTTTAATATTCTAATAATGCTTATATCCCCACATATCTTCCACTAACTTCAGTTTAACATTTTTATATTGCTTGTAATCCCCACATGTTTCCCACTAACTTTATTAAAATATTTTTTTAATAGTTGTAGTCTCCATATTTTTTCCACTAACTTAAAATATTTTTTATTGTTTATGGTCTCCATTTTCTTCCATCAATTTATTATTCAATAAAAAAATATATTTCCCATCTAAAAGATTTTATTTTTCTTTATTCTCATGAACATTCCTTGTGGAAACTTCTTTATCGAAAGGAGGGACTATATAATAACCAAATAGAGTCAGATTATAAAATTGTTTTATACGCACTATTGATTTTCTACCAACTAGCAATGCAACTACTCCTGATAAATACTCAAACTGAACCTATAATAACCTCCCAGATTTTTAGTTGCAACATATGTATTCCAATGTTCAAATTCAAGCTTTATATTTGACTGAGAATAATCACTAATGCAAAAGAAAAAACTAGAGTTAAATACATTTCAATGCATATTCTTAATGTAAAAATTATTTTTAACTTTACTAATACTAATATTTAAATTAGTAATGATAGGCAATGATTGCATGTAATTTATAAAGCAATACAAAAGTTGGTTGTTTTGCTATAAGAAATATTTGTTTGGTAGTGATAGTTAATGAACCAATTCTGGTTCATGGAAGCTCATCAAGTTATCTCAAGTTGTCATGGATTTATGGTTTAACTAGTTTGTATTTTAGTGTGCTTCATTTGCTTGTAAAATCAATAATACCAAAATCTGGTGTTGGTTTTGCTATTCTGGTCAAGTTTCTCATGGTTCCTCTAATTCGGTTTCTAGTCAAACTCACACCTCCAAACCTTCTCTTGCTCTCTGAAACTTAAGTAATGTCTTAAAGGCTTCCCACCTGATTAAAATCTTGAATATTTTTATTACCGGTCACAGTTCTAATCTTATTAGTATTTTGTGAAAAATTATTGTGGGTGTGATGATTTTTTGATGTGCTTGCTCACATAATCTCTATTCATCATCCACTTTGGTTACATTAGCTTCTGAGCTATAGCATAACAATGTTTGACACATGGAAGCTCCTGTTTTACGCTCACTACTATCCCTACCACTACCCAAACTACTTCAAGAGGCTCCACAAATGCCTACCTACTTTACCCACCATTGAGGATACACCATTTCACAGCAAATGGCTACTTGTGCTGAACACAAAATCCATAAAACCCAAAAAATCCTAAACCTCAACACCACTTCTATCCCAACTATTTATTGCCTCCCCACCCATTCTATTTGTGTTCAGTAACGCCACAACACAAATTTGATCTTTTATTGATAATAAGACGTGAGATTTAATTTATTTCCTCTATAATATTAATGTTACTCGGAGTTTGTGCATTTATAGGCCTAAAATCAATTTAGACGGCTCATTTGCTCACCATAGAAGTTTTTTGATTAATACTAAAAATTCGATAGATAGGATTTGGTTTTGAGGAAACTTTCAGCACAACAATCCTCACGATACGTAGCATTGCTATGTCTCTGTTTTGGTTTCTCTATAAACTAGAAGTAAAAAATGCATTCTTACCTACAATCAAGAAGAAATTGTTTATATGTATCATACACTGGAATTTTGAGATTCAAAACACCTTGATCATGTATGCAAGCTCAATAAGTTTATTTATGGATTTAGATAAACATCACATGCTTGGTCTCCAAGGTTTAGGATTATTTAACTACCATGGTTAGTCACATCATTTCTAAGCACCTAGTTCTTATATAGCGTAATGGTCATCAAATAGCCTACATTCTCCTCCATGTTAGTAATATCATTCTTGTTGACCAAGCTTAGCTTGAATTTGTTACGAAAAATCTTGATCCATTTACCTATTTTTTGGGACCTTTATTACCCACTTTTCGTTCTGGTAATTTCCACCCTCACTTACTCACCGAGTCGAGTTCCACATTTGGTAATCTTTATTTTTGTCTAATTGAATGTCGTTATCTCATTGTTGTTGTACAATATTTTGACTTTTACAAGGCACAACATTTTGTACAACATGCAACAATTTTGTTTGTTTATGTGACTATCACACTCGCCACATTGCACTAAAGTATATTACAAAAGACATCATATTATGGCCTATATGTTTATTCCACCTCTCTTAACAAATTTATTTCTTATACCGATTAGGTATTTTGTCCTAATACCTATCATTCTACTTGTGGCTGCTCAATATGTATTTAAGCGAAAATTTAATCTTTTTTTTCAAACTGACAACCAACTATCATGCTTCAGTGCTGAAGATGTAAGAAAATCTTGTTGGCTTTGTAATTTACTTTTTGAGCTATGTTGTGCAAAGTTACGAGGGTTTATCCGGACAACTTATGTGTAGTGTCTCTTTGGTAACCTAGGCCAACATCAACACAATCATATGTAGATAGACATTCACTTTGTACACAAAAAAAGTTGATTGGGGATAAATTCATGTTGTTTATGATCCTTCACGATTTCGGTAGTTGTTATATATGTTAAAGGACTTGCACTAGCGCTTTTTGATGACTTTTGAAACAATCATCATGTCCAATAATCTAGTGTTTGACTACGAGGTTGCAATACTAATACATGGCCAATGAATCAGATTGATAACAATCTTTGTCAAATCATAATCTTGTAAATATGGCTAGTACATATAGAATCAACCCATTAAGACACTATAACTTCATGGAAGTAAAAGAAGAGGGACGGGAGGTGAATCTTAACTAGCAACAGGATTAGAGTGACCATTACCATCAATGATAAAGTGATTTTCGCAGCGTTCTTAAATGAGATAGCTCGATTGATACAAGGATGTATAACTTTGTGCATGTTGTTTAATGATGACATTGTTTTGATAAATTAGACCAAGATAAGTTAGAATGCTGAAGACAAGAGTTAGAGTCACAAGGTTTCAAATTAAGTCCTAGCAAGACAAAGTACATGGAGTCTAATATTATGACAAATGCGATAACGAGAAACACTATAAAGCTTCAGAGAAAAAAATCTCTTCAAGTGGATGCTTCAAAAACCTTGGATCTATATTTCAATGTAGTGAAGACATCTAACAAGATGTGACCCATAGAATTAAGAGCAGGTAGATGGCTAAATTAAAACGGCTACTGGAATATTATGTGATTGAGGTGCAGCCTTAAAGTTAAAGGGAAAGTTTTATCGAACGGCCATTAGATCGAGAATACTATATGGATCAGAATATTAGAATTTTAGAAAGATAATAATAGAAAGCTAGGGGTAGCAGAAATGCAACTTCGATAGATGAATGGTCATACCTTGAGGGATAGAATTTGAATAGAAGATATCAAAAAGGATTGAGCAGTAAATAATGAGGAAAAGATGAAAGAGAATCATTCAAGATGGTAAGATGGTTCGACCATGTGCAAAGACGGGGTAAAAATTAATCAGTAAGGAAAATAAAAGCATTAGAGCTTAGACGATCTAAATGAATAGAGAAGAAGAATCTATGTGTACAGCCATTGGAACAGATTTATTGGTTCATATAGCTAACCTCAATCTTTTAGGATTAAGGCTCTGCATTGTTGTTGTTGTTGTTGTTGTTAATTAATTGAACATCTGTGGGAGAGAGAGTAAGTATATACAATACACTCGATTATAAGTTGGATAATGGGCTAGTATTAAATGTTGTTGAATATAAGTTGTGAGCAACGTAACATAATTTGCTAGGTGATTCAAAAACCATCTAAAACGACCACAATTTGCTTCTTTTGATTAGCGATTTGCAAGAAGACTAGCGAATCATGCTTGGATATGTAGAAGGTTGCAATTCGAGTCACTTAGTGGTAGAAGGAGGACATCAGGGTCACAGGGTGGAGTCCACAATTTCCATGGAACTTTATGGAAATAACCAAAATGAATATGAATAGGCCTACTCAAGGAATCTAGCATGTAAGATTAGTGAGATGATGGTGGATGGTTTTGTTTAGGATGTTGACCATTCTTAACACCATTATAGCTTCAAACGCACCCTTTACCGGCTACCACGGTCCACATTGAGGCTTTTATGAGGACACTTTTCACATAAGTCAACCAATTGACCTAATGGTTTAAGAAGAATCCTTATGGAATGTATATAGGGTACTAGTATTGGTTATTACAGCTAATTTGACTTTGTAGCCTCTTCTAAAAAGAAAAACAAGATTTATTAAATAGAGGTAGGACATCCACTTGTGGGGTTTGAGAGTCCATTCATTGAATTTTTTTTTTTTTTTTTTTGCCTTTGTTAAATTAATCCCAATGTAGAGAGCTAACATTAACAAATAAGGTATAGGTAATATGGGGAGATGTCACCAAATGTTCAATGCAAAATTTACATGTAATAGGAGGACACAAAGAAATGTACCATGCCAATCTCAGTTACCAGCATAACAATTCTTATTATCAAGGAAGGTTTCTTGTAATCGAGAGCACGCTAAGGCGATTGTGGAGTCATGTTCAATGATGATCTCTAGTAAATCATAGGAAATGATGTAGTGTCAATTTGATGCCATTTCTTTGAAAGAGTGTGGTTAGTGTGGATGAAGAGGAGGATGAAAAGGTGGTAGAGGAAGAAGGAAGAATGAGCATTTGCTTTTTGCTATCAAGAAAATTAGTACTTCAATAATCGTCATCAAAAAATTAAGGGACGCACATTCGTAAGGGCTCATTTTGCTTAGGGCCTCTGAAATATCTAAGACAGTCATTTAAATCGAGATATAGAGTATTTGAGTGTTTCGAGTAGCTTCGATCTATTCCTCACATGAACAACATTTAAATCGAGATATAGAGTGGCTCAAATTGAGAATTGAGCAACAATAATATTATGCAAGTGAAAACCTGAATAATGTCCTTAACTCTTCCATTGGCCTAGAAATGATACCAAATCTAACCAACATCTCCTAGTGTATGTGTATTTAATTCTTATCAGCAACAGCAAATCCGTAGAAACCACAATCAATTCCTAACTACACAGTACAAGTACACAAAATAGTCCTGCAAGCTGCAGCAATCACAGAATTCACCAAGTTCATAGTAGGAGTAGGCAGTAGCCATAAATGTGAAGCAACAAATCAAACACGCTAACTGGATAAGTGTGGTGTAGTACCTGAGGTGGAAGACATGCACCGAATAACCAAAGTATTAGATGAATTTGAAGCTCTGACAGTGGCGGAGAAATCACAGGAGAAATTCGAACGCAGACGAACAGAAACGAAAGTAGATGCAACAGTTGAGGCTGAAGAAACACTCAGTTTTCTGTCAAAAGTATGAGACAATGCCGAAAAGGACAATGAAGTCACAGCCGCCATTGTTAGAGACAAAATAAATTAGCTAGAACTCAACAACGGAATATTCGTGTTGATAAGGAAAAGGAAATGGATAAAGGAAGAGAAAAAGGTACTAAAATTTAGGGAGGATTCAAAAATCAAAGCATCGCCATAGAAATTTGTTCTTGAGTTTCTCTCTCCTAAGTCGTAATGCTAAAGGGGTGTAGTTTTCTCAGATAATTTGGGATTGGAAGAGAGGCTGAAAATGGAGATTTGTTTATTATTTTATCCGTTCCGAGTTTTTATATCAAATCAAATATTTCTAATTTATAAAGTAATCCATTACCAGTTCGACGCGTGGGTAAATGATTTAGACCTTTCAATATCCTAGGTTTTTAATTCTATTTGTTTTATTAATTTTTGTTGAGGAGCAACAAATATAACTAATTCCCGGAAAATCCAATTAGTTGATTCGAAACGTAAATTACTCATTATTAATAGATATATAAAATATTATTTATTATTTTAAAGGAAAATTGTTGAAAATTAACTATAAAAAAATTTTCTTTTCAAAAAGTACCTAATATAAAAGAAGTTTTGGCAACTATCTAATAAAAATTTTTTTTTCAAGGAGTAACGTTTTCCTTCAATTGGCCGTTAAATATATAACGGTTCATCATATTCATCATCATCATCATCCTACTAAAGACAGCGTCTGGGGAGGAAAGGACGACGGTAACTCATACCCATAAAGGAGAGCGCGGCCAAAGGAATCCCCCGACTTGAGAAAGATTAAGAGAATTTATTGGGTACTTTTTTATATTTTTCCCTTACTTTTATTAGTGAGTTGGATTTCAATACTTTTTGATATCTATTAGTAATTGGTAGATGAAATTACTAATTATGTAAATGAAATTAAAAGAGAGTTAAGATGAGTATATGAAATTAAAAGAAAGTGGTGGGTCATACTCCAAAAATAGAAATGATTCAAATTAAATGAGATATACCAAAATAGAAAATGTTGTAAATTAATTAGGACATAAGGAATATTTCATTATTCGATTTGGTTACTCGAGTGATGTGACTATTTATAATCTAAAACTATTACTTAAACAAAACACCGCTGATGTCATCCCTTATCAAAATTGCTTACGTGTCACCCTCTTAATAAAAAATTTCCCTCCACAACTTAAAGATAATGCCATTTTTATAATGACTGCTATTAATATCTTTAACTTTATAATTTTTAAAGATGACTATCATAATTGATTGATTTTTTTACTTTTTATGTCACATTATTTAATCTATTAGAAAGTCATAAAAGTATATTATTTTATTTTTTCAGGTTCTTTTTATAAAATCTTTATTATGCTTTCTATTAAGTATAGGATATTTTGAAAACATAAAGCCAGCAAATTTTATTTTTAAAAAAAAATAAATTAAAATAAAATGTTAGAATGTATTTGATTTATTTATTCCTTGGAATTTTTATGTAAATTTTCAAAATTTTTCTCTAGTTTTATATTAATTTTAGTTTATTCTTTTAGTAAATTACAAATTGTTAGCAGGTCATCTGATTACCTGAATTTACTCTATGAAAACACCCCATAAAATTAGAATTATTCAATTTTAATCAATAAGTAAGATTATTATAGAAAATCATGAAAAATTTGAATTATTCTAGGTAATTTTTCTAACAACGAAAGGAAAGAAGTAAAGAACAAGAACTTGAAGGGCTTGTTCAATTGATTATTTGTTAAATTAATACAAAACACATAGGATGTTATAAGCATGTTCAACATATTTTACCGCACAGGACCCCGAAAAATTAAAGGTCTCAATGTTAAATTACATAATTTATATTAAATGTTCAACGATACAAAATTATTAGAAAAATATCATAAATATTAAAATTGCACGGTCTTCTGGCCTATTACAAGACTCCTAGGGCCTATTACAAGACTCCTAGGGCCCTTGACAAAACAATAAGCAAAGACAACAATCAGGGCCGTCGAATGGCAAGTGCAAAGCGGTCAACCGCCCAGGGCCCCGTGTTTTGTAGGGCCCAAAAAACTTATTTTTATGTATATAAGTGATATTAATTTGAATCAAATTTATATATAACTTATATTTTTTTGCTAAATAATATGAGTTTTTAGTGTTTTTTTGTAAAGTAGATTAAATATTAACAATAAAAAACAAAAGATGTATTATATTATGCGTTATGTCTTAAGTTTTTAGGGGCCCATTTTTATCTTTTGCTCTGGGGCCCTAAAATGAACGAGACGGCCCTGACAACAATTTAAGACCTTGGGAAAACCCACAAACAAAAACTTGATTATTACAAGACTCCTAGGGCCTATTTGTACTAAAACTTAAAAAAGATAGTATGCTTTACCACGAGAGAGAACACTTCATGAAAGTCAATACCTTCAACTTTAGAATAACCTTTTGCGACTACTCTAGCTTTGTAGATAGGTCAACATCACTAGATGATTCTTCCTTCAATCTGAAGACCCACCCCACAACCCACTTGTTCTTGGGCGTCTTCTTTATAGACCAAGTATGATTCCTATCAAGAGATTTCATTTCTTGCTTTATGGCTTCCTTGTATGTGCCAGGATCATCACAATCTTCTACCTCACATGCCAATGTAAGAGCATAGGCCACATAATTACATTTTACAATGTAACTATTTGTAGGCTCCACTTGCTTTTAGACCGTTGCACATTAGGAGATAATAATTCCATTGGTTGACATGCATCATTCTCAACCCTAGGAGCTTTCAAAGCTCTTGGAGGCTCCACCTCCTCACAAGCATTATGTGTTAAACCTCTTGGTGACACTTGTAGTCAAGGGTTGTATGAGGTGAGCAGTTAATCGAGTAGCATGTCGTGGATACCGCTTCAGCCCAACACCATTTACCAGGCTTTACTTGACTCAACATGCATCTATCTTTCTCTAATAACATCTTTATTCTCTCGGCCACACCATTTTGTTGAGGCCTATTCCTTCTTTAGAGCACAATTTGAGAAACCCCTTAAAAACGCATGTCCATTGGCAATCCTCAATGCCTTGATCCTCCTTTCCATCTTCTTCTCAATCATAGTTTTACAATCCTTGAAGACACTCCTTACGTCATTCTTAGTCTTGATGAAGTAACACATAATCCTCCTAGCTAGAAAAGTCATCAATAAATGTGAGTAGATAGTTGCATTTACCCTAAGAAGTCTTCCTAAGTGGACCTCAAGGAATGAATGTAATCCAGGATACCCCTGGTGTTAAGCACAACGAGTTTGAAGCTCAGTCACTTGTGCTTCTCATTGACACAATTTTCACAAAAGGAGAACGTACCAAGTCTTTTCCCACCAAACAATCCTTGTTTACGCAACTCGTTCATCACATGCTCACTCATACAATTAAGACTCAAATGGCAAAGTTTAGTATCATCATTTGTCATTGTAGAGGAAGAAACATTTAACGATTCGATAACCATAGAACCTTGTAACACATTTTATCTACCAACCATTACACCTCTCATCAAAATCAGCAAGCCTTTGAAATCTTATGACCCCACCTTTACAACTACATTTCACCCATTAGCATCCAATATGTCTAAGGATGTGAGGTTCTTTTTCAACAATCCTAGAATATGTCTCACAAAACATAAAGCCCTAACAATACCATCATGCATCTTGATATGAACATTTCCAATACAAATAACCTTGCAAGTATCATTACCCAAGGTTACTTTTCCACCATCTACCTTCTCATAGGTAGAAAAGAAATATGTATTAGGAGTCATGTGTGAAGAACAACGGGAATCAAGAATCCACACTCTTCACCACATTTGTTACCACCAATACAATATATAGTCACTATCATTAACATAGCTTGCTTCACCGGATGTAGAATCTATAAACCCATTCTCTTTATTTATCTTCTTTCACTTCCAACAATTTTTCTTAATGTGCCCTTTCAACTTATCGTAATGGCAGGTTTTACGCTTGTTGGAGTCTTCAACTTAGACCTACTTAGATTCTTTTCACCTCACTGTATTACTACTTTCCTGAACTAATCCAAATGCATTTTCAACCCAACTCTTGCCAGGCAATTTTTCAGCTCCTATATCTTCCATCAGTTTCCTTATTCTCATCGCATCGTTCCAACGACCATCACTTTTGTAAACATTGATCAGGTGCACATAACTTAGATGGTTTTTAGGTTCGCGTTCCATCATTTTCAGAGCAATGCGCTCAACCGCACTTGAATTCCTACGGGTTGTCAAAGCACCTAAAAGAGCGGGCCAGAGAGAATACGAGTCTTTAAACACCGAGTTCTCTATCAAAATTTCTGCTTCCTCTATCAAACCAGCTCGGCCTAAAAGATCCACAATGCAATTATAATGCTCAATTCCGGGTTTAATTCCATATTCCTGAACCATGGAGATAAAGTACTCTCGTCCCTGATCAACCAAACCTGCATGACTACAAGCAAAAATGACACCAAGAAAACTAATGGAATCAGGCTGAACACCCTCTTTCAGCATCTTACCAAACAAATCAATTGCTTCAAGACCCCGGCCATTTTGTGCAAAGCCGCATATCATCGAGTTCCAAGATATCAAATTTCGGACAGGCATCTGTATAAACAATATGTGTGCATAATCAATCAATCCACATTTTGCATAGAGATCAACTAAAGCAGATTCAACTATGACATGTCCTCTCCCACCCTTCCTTATATACTTACAATGAACCTCTTTTCCATGTCTTACAGCACCCAAACCTGCACACGCGCGTATAATGGTTCCAAAACTATAAAGATGAGGACTTTTTATCATCCTGAAAAGCTTAAGAACACAATCAAACAATCCATTCTGACAGTAGCCATTTAACAACGCGCACCAAGATACATCATTCCTTTTCTTCATCCTATCAAAGACGCGTTGTGAGTCATCAACTTGCCCACATTTTCCATACATATCTACCAGGCTACTCTCTGCAACCACATATCCAGAAAGCCCGGTTGTGAAAATTCTGGCATGAACTTGTTTTCCTTGTTTCAGTCTCCCCAAATTTCCACAAGCAGTCAAAACTGACCCATAAGTAAATTCATCTGGTACGAGCTTATACTCCCTTTGCATGAGGTAAAAGTATGCCAAAGCCTCTTCATACAAGTCATTTTTTGTCAAAGCAGAAACAATTGAAGACCAACAAACAGAATCTCGTTCAGACAATTTATCGAACACATAGAGGGCATACTTGAACTTGTTGTTCCTCCCATACAAATCCATTAATGCACTAGCTATCACTTGATTCGATTCAAAACCACATCTGAAAACAACCCCATGAAAGCTTTTACCAAGATTTACATCCCCAAGTTCAGAACAGGCCTTAATTCCAGCAGATAAAGTAAAGGCATTAGCCTCAATACCAGTATCCAGCATAGTTGAAAAATATTGAAGGGCTAATTCAGGTTTAATCCTTACAAATGCTGAAATCATCGAAGTCCAAGAAATCACATCTTTCATAGCCAATTCATCAAACAGTTTTGCGGCAAAAATTAAATCTCCTCCTAGCTTGAAATAAAAGGACAATAAACTATTACCCACAAGACTATTAGCAATAAGACCAGATTTGGTGATAAAAGAATGAAGTTGTAAGCCATGATTGAAGCTCCTGACTTTAGTAGCTGTTTGCAGCAGAGACGCATAAACAAGGGGCTTTACATCTGAGCTTATTAACTGTGTCGACTCAATAATATTAAGGAGTTTAAAAGCTTCCAACAATGATGCTGATCTACATAAATGGAGGAGTTCAGATACGAGGGAGGATTGTTTTCGGAAACCAGAGACAAGCGAGCGTCCTAGGAATGGTTTCATGGAATCATCACCATTGCAAGTCTTCTACAAAATGTTCAATTATAAAATAAGTTCCTAATAATCAATATGTAACTATTAAAATATAAATAGGATAAAATATAGAATTTAATACATAGATTATATTAAATAATTGTAATTGTAATAGCCCGAAACTAACTAGTTGCTTAATCATAATCGCGGAAGCTTGATACTTATATCAAGCTATTACGTCGATAATATAATCAATTACTCAATCGACTATACTATCCACTAAACAAATATCAAAATTTTAAATATAAGAGTTTACAACTATTTAAATATGTAAAGGAATTACATTATAAGAAGCATTTGAAAGATCATATATATAAAGTTGTGTAGAAATCCAACAGAATTCAAATTGTAAGTCAGATAATCCAAAAATTCTTTATGATTTAAAAAGACATCCTGCAAGTATAAAACTAAACTTTCAAAACCAACAACCAGCTAGTGGCACAGGCGCCAACCATTTCAAAATCACATCACCTCGTAGGGTGAAATCTTATCTGAAATAATTCAAAATAAAAACTAAAATAGTTTTAAATAAAAGATTTGCTTTACTTACATTCTTTTATATGTTTGGATGAGATAGTTTTATTAATTACTTCAGCTACCATTGACTTCATCAATCTCTAAATCTTCTCCCTACCAAGACAGGTTCAAAAAAACAAAACCACATAATCAACTTATACTAAGTACACATTTATATAGGTTTAATGATTACGTTTATTTGAATTTAAACTTCTTTTGAATTCATAGTTTTAATTATAAATCCTAAGGAAATGTTTAGTGTCTTATTAATATTTTAATTTCCTTCACAACTGTTTAGTAGGTTGTAGATATCTGAGGTCGTCACCCTAACACACTCCAAGAATCGATACAATCTCATATTCAACATCTATTCACATTCTCAATTCACACAGCTCACTAAAATACCAATATAACACAATTCAAAATCATTTTATCATCTCTAATTAATAAGACTCATCAAAATAGCTATGTATAGTCAAACTTATATTTTGATTTTCTGCTAAAATTCGACATACCGCAATATCTACTTCATCTTCAATTTACTTATCCAATTCAGCCATCAAATACCAACTTATTGTCTAATTCTGGTTTGAATTCTCAAATAATTACCAAATTACAATTTGCATCCAACTTACAAACTTAGTCGATAATTCTAATTCAATACAAATTTATTCGATACTATTTCTTAGAATATGCCCAAATAACACACAAATCTTCAACTGAGCAACAATAACAAAGGAAATTTCTACATTTCATTTATAACTTTCCAAATCAAAAAACCCTTAACTCTATTTTTTTGCATCTAGAACCAAATCAATACTAAACAATACATCTCTCATCTAGTAGTTCTTATCATGAACAAGTACACTAGATTTCAATCTCCATTTCTCAAATGTGTCACAACTAAACCCAAATTGAAATAAAATTAACTTATAATCTCAATCACCAAATTCACTAAGTCAATCCAACAACCTCCTTCTTTCAACAATTACAATTGATTAAATAATAAAAAATTCTATCTATACATGATTTAAATTAAGCTCATTTTGAAAAAAAAAAATTAAGCTCAATTAAGTTTATTTTTGGTGGGAGTGTACCTCAAAATTTGGAAGGGAGTTTCCATGGAATTGAATGAAGAAATCTTCTGTTTGTATTGTCCGTGTATAATAGAGTTTCAAGAGATAACAAGAAAGATCATTAATTTGATAAGCACCAACTTAATTTGGGATTGAAGAACTTTAGGAACAATTGATATAAAGAAAAGAATGGTAATACAAGAGAAAGGAGTACCAATGTAGATTGGAGAATCATGAAATTGATAAATAAGGATGTAATTGCATACTTCCAAATCTTCATCGCCATTATTCTCCCTTTTGGACAATAAAGAAGGTTGATGTATCTTCTTTGGATTTGGACATTGAGTAACGAATTAGGAGGGGTATGGATATGACTGACTGCTGGAAGTTAGGGTGCCTGAGCACAAGTGGGCATGGCGGCTGGTTAGTGGCGTAGCTGGTGGTGATGCAAGGGAAGGAAGGATTACTTGGGTGTTCTACAGTTTTCCCGGTGGTTGGTTGTGTTGCGAGGGAAACTGCTAGGCAGCAGTTGGTGTTGGTGGTAGCAGGACGGGAAGCCGGCTGGCGTTATGGTGTTCCGGGAGAGTCGGGGCAGCTTGTTTGCGGTGGCTGGCGGCTCTGACGGGGTAGATGGTAGGGTTTAGTGATTGGGTTGGCAGAGGGAGGAATGGGTTTGGGGGTTTTGATTGAAGTTCAGACAAATAAAATGGGGTTTTATTAGGATTTAGGATTTAGGAAGGATGAGGAGGAAGAATAACAAGGGAAGGGAAACAGGCTCTTTTTATACAAGGTACATAGCGGTGCTAACTGCTAAGCCCGGAATCATAAGAATTTTTGGAAAAATATACGAGAAAAAAAATTGGACATTAAAGACTATTGTAGAAAAGAAGCATCAATGAAAAAAAACATATGAGACTAAATCAAATATGAGTTAAATTAATTAAGCAAATCAATGGAATAAAATTAAATTTAAAAAAGGAAAAATTACACAGAATAATACGACCTTTCATTGATTTTCCAAGAATAATACGAACTTTCAATTAACCACCAATAATACGAACGTTGACATACATTTTCCGCTGGCATACATGACCTATTTATAACCGGTAATACAAGTCTTTTTTTGACCGTTGCTCAGCAAGTTTCAACCGGTAGTACGAACTTTCAGTTAACCACCAATAATACGAGATGAAACCTTTTGAGCAACGGTCAAAAAAAGACTTGTACTACCGGTTATAAATAGGCCATGTATGCCAGCGGAAAATGCATGTCAAAGTTCGTATTATTGGTGGTTAATTGAAAGTTCGTATTATTCTTGGAAAATCAGTGAAAGGTCGTATTATTCTGGGTAATTTTTCCTTTAAAAAACTACCTAAAACAACTTGTAGAATTAGGCGGGAAAATAACTCTTAAAATGCTTTAATAGAATTTATGATTTATAATAATAATAATAATAATAATTATTATTATTATTATTATTATTATTATTATTATTATTATTATTATTATTATTATTATTGTTAATACACAAGTTGTGATGAGAAACGATTTTTCTGAGAGAAACATTAGATATATGAGTTAAATAGCCTCATTAATGTAAATTAATGAGAAAATATAAATGTTAAAAATTTTTGTTTTGAGGTTGTCTTCCGGAGAGACATTCTTTGACAAGATTAGTTGTTATTATTATATTATTATTATTATCCTGCATACTACTAAGCCTTTTATACAAGGCAAAATAGGATGTTTATTGCAATTCCAATATAGGCATTCAAAGTCCCATGAGGCCATAATGGTATCAATCAGCCTATTGCATATTTTAATATGAAAAATATGTGAATATAATTATTTTGATTCAATTTAAGGAGGTTAAAATGTAGATAATAATTACATAATTAATAGTAATTACTTAAATGAAATTATAGTTCATATAATTAAAATCAAATTTTAACTATTACAAGTTCTCAATATTTTGGAATTATATGAAAGTACAAAAAATAATAAAGTGGGTTATTGAATATTTATAAGACAATAAAAAATATATGTTAAAATGTTCAAAAATTCCAAAGAGAACTTGAAGACCATCAAACCAACTTGGCAAGACAATAAAAACAATTCGATCAGATAATGATGGTGAATATTTGAGCTAGAATCTTCATTGATCATTTGAAAAGTTGTGGTATTGAACATTGTGTGTCTGTGTCTGAGAAAAGAAATCGAACTCTATTAGAAATCAAACGATTTATAATGAGCCTTGTTGATCTTCCAATACACTTTAAGAGATATGCTCTTAAAACAACTATTTTACGATAAACAAGACTCCATCCAATTATGTTTTTCGGTTAATCCATTGTTGTAAGAAGAATATAATATTATAGGGGTGTAATTTCCACAACGACAACTAACAAACCAGTCAATAAACAATACGAGAAAAATTCAAAATCAGAGTGAGACAACACTAATAAAAGACAATAATTTGTTTGGCTTCCACATTCAAAATTGTCAAAAACATCATCTGTCATTTGTTCGCTCCAAAGCCGTATAACCAGCAACAATGGGAAAGCCAGAAGATATCCACTTGGTTGAACAGATTTGATGTACTCTTTATTGCAAAACCATTTTGACGTTCAAGATTGATCTAATGAGAAGCTTCATCCACCTTCTTCTGGAGAGTGTAAAGCATTTTACAAGAATTAGATCATATGAAAGTATGAAACAATATTTTAGCAAATAGAGATATCAAGACATATGCACAGAAACAAACACAAGAAAGTAAAAAACCACACGTACAAAAAAAAAAAAAAAACCATATAATCAGGATTTCCATATTTTAATATATATCAGTTGAAAACAAGAACTCCATTCAAATACATTACCCCAATATCATTAAATGGCTCCCACCTATGTAGGTATGATGTACGGAACCTTATCCTTATCAATGATAAAAAAGAGGTTGTTTTCGATTGACCCTTTGTTAGCAAATATCATCGGCAATTTCATGTAAATAACAAGTGCACATGATTAAATGAGTCATTTTAATGCAGTCCATTATAATCTAAAACAAAAGAACTACGAGTCTTTGCCCCATCGATATAAAGGACAAGTTAAAAACAAGAACTTCCTTACCTAAAAACATTTACTATAAAACTTCAGATAATTTTTTTTTTAATAATTTAGATAAGTTATTCATCCAGGATATAAGGAAGCCTCAAGTTTAACTTACTAAGTAGAAAAAGTGGACAACTGAGCCAACTCCAAACAAAAATGTAGACAAACTGGGACCAAGAGAGCTCTATATATTACACCCTTTGTTCCTTAATGAAGTTTTCACAAGGATTTATTCACAGGAATTAAGAAAAATAGATTCTTTTAGACAGTGGATATATTATTTTATGAATAATAAATTTGATAGAGGAAAAATGGGGATCTTAAACATTAAAAAAATATTAGTATCAAAAGAAAGCGGAAAAAAATATGTGCAACACAACTAATAAAAAAATGTTTTTATAAAATAGCGGAAAACATGTGGAGAGCATAAGAAATATAAAAATGCAAAAATGATGTTGGCGGCAGATGTGTGGGGACATACGCATTATTAAAATATTAAAATCATGATCAACAAGGTTGCTTTTGTCCAAAATTTGTAATATAAATAGAAAGGTTCTTTATGGGAACAACAAATAGAACGCCTAAAATGACAAATGAGAACTTCTTTAAGAATCGAAGGGAGTAATTTATATGCTCCGTTATGTAATGATAAACATGGTTTTGTCAAACATTCATTCTTGAGCCAGGTCTTATTAGTATAGGTAATATAATAATAGTAATAATATTAGTAATAATAATGAATAAATCATAAATTAAGATGGCTTTTGTGCATAACAGCATAACCCTATTGAGCTCCATAAACCTTGTGGATCAAAAAGATTGAAAAAAATTACCTCTTCCTTGCCTTTGCCTTTAGTAAAGAACTTGTAGCCTCCAGTTATAAGCAAACCCCATCCAGCAAGGGACACAATAACAAACTGCATAAGCATAATGCAGCATGTACTTAAGTTAGTAACTTCTCTTTAAAACTAATAATTAGATACTAAGAACATTAGAAATGGTCTAAACCAATAAAAAAGTCTACACCAGGCATACAAAACTCAGCTGCTGACCCATGCTTGTAAAGTATAAGATAAGATTTTATTAACATGACATTCATAGCTCACAGCTGGTAGGGCTGCATATTTTATAAGCTCACAAAAGCTTATATCTTTAGGAGAAATTCTGCACTTTAAAACACACGCGGAAGTACAAATAAAAGGCCTAGAGATGCATTAGTATGAAACAAGCTTTACTTACACTGATCCATCATCCATGTGTCAATTTGTCATAGATACTCAATCAAATACTACAAGAAGAAATTTATATGATGCTTATATGTAGCCCCTAGAGATACATAATTTTAAACAGTTTTTATCAATTTTCCACAAGTGAATCTGAAGCAGCTTAATCTACATTCTTGCAAATCGATTAACCAACCCAAACCTTTTGGGATTAAGGCTTTGGCATTGTTGTTTTTCTTGCAAATAGAATTTAATAAAATACTTGTAACCACAAAAACAATTCGCGCATCTTATCATCCTCATTACTAAGCCAATAGCCGCTATTATCAAGTTATCACAGATCAAAGATCAGGCTTTAGCCTAGTTGTGCTTAATGCTAAGCCACTTTGAAAATCTCATACAGAAAGATAAAATTGTTCATATAAAATTGTTCACTGTACTTTAGCAAGCCAGCCATAGATTTAAAGGTCAACTTCCTCAACATTCATCAAGCCACTTATGTGGAAGAGATAAGTTGAAAAAGTCATCCTGGCTTTATAAGTAGCAACTACTATCAAGAATCGTAAAAGAGAAACTACATGAATACCCCCACTGACATTTTAATGGCCAAAGGATCATGTTTCAAGTAGCTACAGTAAGTTCCAGCAAAAAAAAAAAAAAAAAAAAAAAAAAAAAAAAAAAAAAAAAAACAATCCTGTGAAGCAAAACACAGCTCAAGACACCAAATTAGTTAAGAAGCCATATGGCTCAACCTAGGGCTGTATATAGACGTAAGATTTCAATTCTAGGCAATCTTGCAACAAAATGCAATATAGAAACAAATGGTGCCAATCGATGCCATTGCTACATCATGATACATGCAAAACCTGATCTCTTTAGAAGAAGATCTTATATTTGTAGCATCAACTACATTTTGAAGCGCTAGACAATTATTACATGATATATTATAACTAATTTTTATAATTATCAACTATTCAACATTCACTAACAATCAAAGCACACTTATACAAAAAAATACACCATATTGAAGACTAACCTGTTCTTCCTTCCAGTTACCAGGATTCATTGGTTCTTGCCAGCAGTTGACCTTTGGTGGCCCGTGGTGATCTGCCATAAAACATGAAAAGAATGAACTTAAGGTACCAATCTTTTTCAAGGAAGAAAGAAAACACATTCAAACCCCTAAAAGGAAGTTTGGTGGTCCGTGGTGATTTGCAATCAAAGATACAATGTATATTTACAAAAGAAACCTTACAATAGTTGTGGATATCTCTATTGTCATTCTACCACTTAAACTGTAATTGAATTCAAAATAAGAATCATGGACCATATGACAGATTGACAACTATTTTCCAACTACCCACACAACAATGCCAAAGCATGAATCGCTGAATCCCAACAAATCAATAAGCGAGATCTTCACCAACAAATATTACAAATTCAAACCGCCCAAAATAGTATATAGTATATACTCTATACAGATACAAAAAATAGGAGTAAGATTGTTTCCCTTGAAAAACAAAAATGACATTGTGTTTCATAGACATCAAAAGCCATGGAATTTGCTTCAAATATCTAGCAACACGAGGACAATAGGGTTGATATTTCCAACCTCCTAAATCTAGTAACAAGAGGAACTAAAGCATGACATTTTAAGCTACTTGAAGCAAGGCAAATGTTGAGATCATTAGAGTTTAGTGTCACATGGTCATTCATATTCTATTTAAGGTCATTTTGAGCGATGAATTCAAAAGGGGAACTACCTAGCGAAGTATGTTACATTGTCAATTATGCTCAGAAGTGTTCGTAGAGTTAAGTGTTAGTATAAAGGAATGAAGGCTGGCATCTCCCTTGACAGGGACAAGAAGAGCTTTCGGGTTTTTCTTGTAACCATACACATGCTGTTAAGGCTACCCATCATGGGTGGGTCTATAACCCAATCTCATCCCACCCTAGCCTTTTGGGATTACCTCTTTGGAATTGTTGTTGATGTTAGACTTAATAAATAAAGAATAGTTCTAAAGTTCTAACAAAGAGATGATAATATTGGCATGAATTAGAAAATACATTCTACTTTACTCTTGCTCATTTGAAAAGTGTTCACTAATATCGAAAAGATCATTACTACCTCGAAAAAATTCTTTTCTATAAAACAAAAGAGGATTATTTTAGCTGAATAACTTCTCACAAAAATTGGACTGCACATAATTTCAATAGAAATACATTATAGAATCATTATTCTGATTTCTTTCATTTACATAAATATTCCAATCAAAATGAACTATAGTTTCTAACAAGTATGCAAAATGGATTGAGTTTTCTTCGACATAAAACATAAAATCAATCCAATTAAAAATTCCAGAAGCCAACGTAAAACTGAAATCGAAATGTCTCAATCGACAAAACATAAAATTGCCAAAACCAAAAAATAAAAAGGATCAAAGTTCAAAGAGATTTGAAAATGAAGATGAATAAATTACCGGCAGAACCAGCGAGACCTCGTCGCTGAACAAGTTGAGGAACAGGATGTTGGGAGGAGATCCGAGAGATGGACGTAGCTTGACGAGCTGCCGCCAATATACGAGCTGCCATAGCTATGTAAGAGGTAGAGAAAAAGAGGTGCTATTGGGAGGACGGCGAGACAGAGAGGACCGGGCAAAGTTTAATTAAAAGGAAAATGAGAAATTGTGGTTCTTTGTCTAACCTCAATCTAGGACTAGGAATTAGGAATCAGGAGGGTTCTAAAATTTTCGGACACGGTTCTGGTTGAGGTGATTGCTAGTCCCATGTCAAACAGATCAGGTTGAGTTGCATTTGGGTTTATGTCAACTAGATTAGAAAATTTTTGACCTAAACTCAACATATTTAGTTAATTAGATCGAAAATCACAATATTGACCCGACCTGCAACAAATTAGGTTGACCTGATTTCGACTCACTTAACATGTTTATAATTTTTTTTTTCGTTTTAAGGTTTTTAACGTTGATTAAATCTAATTTTTTAGGCTTTAATTTTAACATTATGTTTTTTTGTTGTTTATTTTGTATTTACTATGAAAAATATGAAAATATTAAATGAATTAAGTTTAGCTTATACTTATTGATTTAACTCGAAATTAACACATTTAATTAAATGGGTTATACAGGTTTTTTTGCAGGTAAAAAATTTTGACCTAAACCTAACTCATTTAATAAACAAACCAGGTCGGGTCGACCCATTTATTTAATTGAGTCAAAAGTCTCAACCCAAACCTACTTATTTTGCGTTAGGTTCACGTCGAGTTAATAGGTCGGGTCAACTTTTGTCAGCCTTAATTGCTAGTTTGCAACGGAGGATTTTTCTTTTTTTAATTGGTAGACGGAGGAAAGAGGAGGATTATGTGAAATTTAGTTTTATAACGTGTTTGATTTCAACTATGATAACATTGGATTCTCTCAACTGAGTATATAAAAGTTCAGAAAAATTGAGAAATTGTTGTTATTATTTGTCTAATCCTAATTATGTACAAACTACGATTTAAAAGTTTAGAAAAAAGATAACCCCTTCAACCAACATTCAATTCTCTCAACCAAGTACTTAGAAGTTCAGAAAAATTGAGAAATTGCAATCATTTGTCTAACTACAATTACATTTAAACTTCAATTTAGAAGTTTAGAAACATAATAGCAACTTTTGACCAATAGAAGGATGAGAGTCTAGGTGAGGCTTGATCTAGATTTATGAGTCCTTGAAAGCTTGCCCATACCTGCATAACATTTTTTTTCTAATAATGGTCTAGACATTCAACAAGACCCTTTTGAACACAAGTGTAGGTGGTTATTCGTGTAACATTTTCCAACAACTAACGAAGAGAAAAATTAAGGAAAATTTCTAGAGATGACAAGAAAAACATGAAAATTATTAAACTTTATCTCAACCTCCCATTGCTTTGAATTTCATAGACAAATTGCATTTCACATGCCTAAATTACTCTTTACTCACAAAGATTTATTGAATACACCTTTTTAGAAGTACTTCCTCTGTTTTCATATGTTCTTCTCACTTTCTTTATTTGAAAACTTTTAAAAATTCTTTTCATTAAGAATCTTTCTATTTTGGTAAACAATAAAATAGAAGGAAATTATTATACTTACACTTTAATCTATAGAAATTAATTTACATTTTAATTCTCAATGCATTTACTTTACATGCACCCAATGAAATTTAATGATATTATTACCTACACTTTAATCAATAGAATCTTTTTTTTTTTTTGTATTATTTTACTCAACTCTCATAGAATCTATTGTGTAAATATAATTTATCTTGATTTCTTCCCATATTTCAAAATGGGAAGAACAAATGGAAACAGAGGGAGTAACTAATTTAAAAATGTCTATATTATTAACAGCAACAAGAAAAGAACATATTAAAAGTTAAAAGAATTACCACGATTCGGATAGTTGAAGTATGTGGACCCATTAAGGAACTTGTAGCATGTAATTAGTTGCTAGTAAATTTAGACAAATAAAAAATAATAAAAGTGACACCCAAAGATACAAGTAAACATAGGCTCAAAACAACCAATTTCCCATTCAATATAATCCCATATTTGTGCAACAAAATTCAAGTAACTTAAGAAAGACTATTTGTACAAGAGGTTGTAAGCTGGAAGATCTTGTATTCTCTGGGCATCCTCTAGACACATTTCTCTCTCCAATTGTGTTCGTGTTGCTTGTAGTACCTCCTGCAAAATCGAAGCGATGATTATTATTTATCGACATTTATAGAAGAAATCAAACGAATGATACAGGAACAGGAACACCGAGTAATGTGAGGTGTAGTAATACGTTGAATTGCATGTACGAGGCGTTCATAGCAAGCCATTGGGCGTCCATCATTTCGAAAGCTATGCAGAACAGAATGTCAAAGGCCTCTTCGTCTTCTACAAAAAGATAAGACAAAAAATATTAATCAGTTATTCTAATTAAAATTTTATTTCAAAAGTATGAAATTACTTACCTCCAAGCATTTTCACAAATTTATTTCCTGGAATGCATCTTGGTTTTTCTGCAACAAATCGAAAACGAAAATAGCTTTGGTCTTTTATTGAAAACAAGGTTTTACGAAAATGAAAGGTTGCAGAGCTCAGAAGCAAACCTGAAAAGAGATCCAACATCTGAATTAACATAAATGTCAAGTTAATCCCGGCCACAGCGAAGGGGTATTCCCACGTAGCTCTCTCGCCATCTTGCTTCAACAGGAGCCTGCGGAAAGATACCTGAATATGCAATCACAGAATCATATGCGAACACGAGTGCCAAATGAAAACTATGACATAGAATAGAAAGAGAAGAGCATACAGGGTATGTTTGAGCAAAAAAGAGCAAATTCTCCAATGATATGAAGCCACAACCCCTGGTGAGAAAACGATTGCAATAAGTCACATGTTTCTTCACAACAAAAATCAAACAATGCGAAAGCCTTAATCCCGACTAGAGGTGTTTAAAACAGACCCGATGACCCGATAGACACCCGACTTTATAACCGAACCCGATTTGAACCGACTTAAAAATGGATCTACAATTATGTAAAAACCAATGTGAACACAAAACCCGATTTTAAACCGACCAGAAACACCTGACCTGAAATCAACCCGATGACCCGAATGAACACCTCTAATCCCGAAAAAATGAGACTAGTATAGGGTAGGTTGAGGAAAGGGGAGAGCTAGGGAATGAGGCAAAAAGAATCTTGCCTAAGTTCTGATGTTTGGAAACAGCCGTATAAATGCTCCAACTAAGAGAAGACTCAATTCTCAACGTTAGGTATTATTTGCTAAATAATTTCACTTAAAAGACATAATACAAGGTCACTAAAGGCATAATGAAATTTCAAAGATAGCTCTCAACTGGAAGACATTCTAAAAAACTAGAGCATGTTTCTAACAGAAAACTGACCACAGACTGAAACTGCACTAAGAAACAGCGATGTACGATAGTTTGATAGGATAACTTTACATACTAAGAGACGTTTTCAATACCAAGTAATAATGGAACCATGAATCTCATTCTGGCCATCTTTACCCTAAAACACTACCAAAAAACTGATCAATTTCAGGGTGACATGATCTACTGTGTATCAAATTGGTATGGAAACCGTTGCAATCATTGTTGTTAAAATCGCGAATCTGGATCATAGAATCGTACATTCTACGACCCAGATCGGACCCAAGGACTAGGATCATTAGTGGAATCGGAATCAAGTGGAATCGTTGGTGGGATCGCTAGAATCGGCTAGGATTGTTGATAGGATCGTTACAATCGGCTAGGATCTTCGGTAGGATCGTTCAAAGCTACTAAATTTAAATCTTTTTGCTAGTATCTCTGTTCTTTTTGCTTACTATGGTTTTATTATATCCTAATGTGTATGTGCTCTAAATATATTATGTGTAGTGTATATCTTATATATATTTTATCATTTCGTTAAGCATAGAGATAAAAACGGCATTAAAAAAGTAAAATATGTGTGTAATTTAAAATTAAAGCAAAATCTTAAGAAAATGTATTGGTTCTTAATGCTTTTTAATATTGAAAATGATCAAACAATAAAAATAGACATAATACAACTTGTTAATTCTGCAAATTCGTAAGATCGTCCTATCCTACATCCGATCCCACCAGTTGATTTTGATCCTACGTAGGACCCGATTCTGACAACCTTGATTGCAATTGCACACAGTTTAGCAACTCAAGAACATGTTTAGAACATTTTTTGTAACAAAATCCTGATTGCAGAGAGTAGGTTTACCACCTACTGTCTCATACGGTCATACGGGGCTAACCTTTTACTGGGTGAATACACTATTTAGTTTATCATCACTTCTAAGTTAAGTCTTAGAATAAATATATTGCTATATACAACGTAAAGCTTGTAATAGAAGAGTCAAATATAGACATACCTGAAGTCTGTTGATGGATTTGAGCCTTGCCAGCCCATATCCTTCCACTGCTCAGAGACCATACCACGGAGATGGACATTTGGAAAGGCAGCATACCACAATGCTATTAGAGATTCCTGCACAAAATACATAATTCCCATTAGCAAAGACAGCCTTGCAGTCCGTAGAGAAGACCCTCAGCTGCAGTGATGACTTCAACAGATAGATGTACGTCTGAAACATCTTTTAGGAGCAAATGAGAGTGAAAGGCGAGAAAAGACCAAGAATTAACATCAAATGAAATAATCCTCCCAAATACTCAGTAATTTAAGTTTATACTTCATGGAATAAAGCCCAATATTCATGCATTCAAACCCCTAACCCAAAAAACCCACCAATAAGATAAAGAAAAGAAGAAATGTGGAGAGTTACGTTGAAAAAACCGCAGTTACAAAGTGAAAAGCCAATAGCCCCCTATAAAAAAAACGAGAATAACAAAAGCGCCAATGTACTAAGTCATTTTGCAAACTTGTTGGCATCAGGTTACAAAAACCTTTGTTACTGGACTCTTCATCGGATAACAGGGGAGTTTTATTGTAAACACGTGTCGAATCCTTTACACTCAGACATGAATACGACACTTGGACACTTTATTTTGGATCAAAAGTTTTGTATTTTCCCATAATTTAGTCGAGTCGGAAATTCGGACACATACCCATGTCGGATATGAGTTCCCAAGTCCAGGTAACGAATACAAACACGATGAAGAATGAAATTTAGTTTCCATGTTGATAACCTTTTATTCAGCCAAATCTCTTGGCTGGTTCCATTGTTTAATGGAACACCTAGATAACTTATCCACAATCAATCAGACATGTACATACAATAGAAAGAAACTTCTGCAACCATCATTTGTTTTTATTTAATTCTTCTTTCATATGTTCCTTTTCATAAATTAGGGGTTTTGACAACAAATCTGATTTCAAAAAATAAAAGTGAGATATCAACATTGTCGCATCCATTAGAAATATAAACTACCACATGAAGACATAGCCAAAGTATACAAAAGCATACTTGATGGTCAGGGCGAGTTTCATCGAAGGAAACATGGCATCTCTCTCGCAATCTTTGCAGCCTTTGCTCCTGGAAAGATTCAAAACAAAAAGAATGAAGCTCTAGAACTAATATGGCATACATTGGGGAATACATAATAGTTAATAACACCATTACCTGTTCTAGATCTTTAAACACGTTGGTAAAAGAAAGTCACTATATATGTATTATTGTCTTTAAGCAATTAGTGTAAAATTGTTCCGCTCTTACATATTTCGACTAGTAATTTTTTTAATTAGATAACACATCATAGTTACTTGATTATCGATTGCAAGGAGCATTGATCTTCCTTGATATTCATGTAGCACTGAATCCAAAGATTGGGGCTCTGTAATCCTTCGATTGCTCTAATAGTTCAGAAGTATGGATTGACATCCTTAAGTTACAGAAGTCCTTGGCTAATTTATGATTACTATTTCAGATGAAAAATCAAATAACGGTGGTACTCTCTTGTGCTTCTTTTGTAAAAAAAGTAGTTTTATTCTTTATGACTTCAAATCAAAGTACATTAGAGTTAAATTTTGTATATTATGTGGAAATAACTTATTTTAGAGAAATTACCTTTCGCAATTTTTTGTGAAAATTTCAAAATATATATTTGACTAAATATTCTTATCATTTTTTTATCAGTGGAACACTATCACATGACCAGATGCAAAGAATTCTCTTTTGTTGAATCGTAATAAATCTAGAACTTTTGATAATTCCTTGTTTTCGTTTTTGATAATTCCTTTTTATTTAACCTTATTAAAAGTTTTTGTTATTGGCTAGTTCTTCCGCCGTTTGCCCCCTTAATTTTGCAATACAAATTATTTATTCTGTCTCACCAAGTTAGTAAACTTTTATACTAGGATCAATTTTCATTTTTTCCTCCCCAACTCATATGCGAATATGATCGCGAATTCACTTTTTGCGGTGAATACAAATGGTTTTGCGGTTGTTGCGGCATAAATATTAATGTCGTGGCAGCCTCCAAAAGCTTTAAAATGTGATTGTGATGCGTTACTAAGTCCGATACTTTACACTATGGTTGATCCCACCAACTGCCATGTCTCCATAAAGAAAGTAACTCATCCCAATGTATCAAATTAGGAGGCAAAGGGAGTATATCATTATTCTATTACATTCTCACTACTCCACTGTTTAGCATCTCCAACTTCAACCATTTATCATTTTATCTTACCAACTTGTTAATTTGTTTATTACATCTCTCTTTTCTATTTAACCTTATATGAAAATTTTGCCATCAAAACCTCATCCTCCTAGTTATGTATGGCAACAACAATAGCTATAAGTTAAGGGGATACAAAAATACCTTAAAAACTAATTCATATACTAAAGATTTTCAATAAAGGGATAGTTAATCTCGAAAGAAATTAGTTTATTTTGTAATGTAGATTCTTAAATAATTTTCAAAGTAAAAGAACCAAAAAATTAGTCTACTCATAAAATTCCTTCAAGTGGTTGTTTCTCGCAAAATATTGTGAATAAAAAGCAGTTTTTAGCAAAAAGATACAAAAAAAAAGATAACTAGAATGAAGAAGAGCACATGGGTGAATCACAGCGTCACATACCTGAATGGGATTTATTTCGTAGTCAAAAAACTTCTCACTTGAAAAACGCCTAAGACCTGTGCGATGGAGAATTCCGCCAAACCATGTTCGGGATCCAACCATAGCACTAGCTAAAAACAATATACGTATACATCAATAAGAAATTATGTGACTGAACAAATCGATGGAATGATTATGTGTAAATGCAATAGATTTTGGACATGATTTGAATTTTATTTTTAACAATAAGTCCATCTTTTATTTTTTTTGAAGATAAGCCAACACTTCTAATAAAGAGCACATTAGCATCTACTCAAACACAATTCCAATTCATATTCATTAATAGAGTCGAATAACACACACCAAAAGTATATTACGCACACAATTATTGGAAGATGCAAAACAAGATATGAATGACAAAGACAAAGAGAATTGCAATACGTATCTATGTTACTTGGACTCGGGTACTCATGTTGGATATTGGTACATGCCTAGGTGTCGGATACGTCTAAATATTAGTAGACGTGATATCTACAAATCAGCAAGAATGAATGTTTGAATGACTTTCCCATAAACATGCAACAAGTTACAAGGTATCAATACTAAAAGGGCCAGAAACATTCTTACAGTAAGAGTTAAGCAGTGAAATGAAAGTCTAGGATGGTAAGTGACATGTTCCTATACTCACTAAAACATTGAGAAAACTGAGATATTAGGCTAGTAGAAATATGCACCAATTCCCAGTCACGTCTCCTCTTTTTCCGGTAAATCTCATCCTCATCAACCTGCAATAGAAGTATGTTGAGTAGTGAATATTGAATCAATTACAATAAAGTAAACACAAAAAGGGTTGGCTATATCCAAGAATTAAACTTATTTAATTCTTCAAAACCTGAATAACAAACACCTAAAAGTAATTACTGGTGAGTGGATGCTAACAGATTTCATGAAACATAGCAAAACAAAAATGTTAGTCTAATTCATTGCTCACACAATCAACCATCTCCACATTGAATTGTCACTAAATCATGAAAAACAAGTGCATGAATCAAGATAAATCCAAGATTAATATACCGCAATGACACCAGCGAAAATCTACACAAGATATAATAAACCCAGAAACAGCATCACATTCAGCCATATAAATTCAGCATACAGCAAATTCCCTAATGCCATTAACTAACTCCCATCTAGGCGATGTTTAGAGGGTCGTTTGTTTCACGCAACCTTATCGTAATTAGTGATAATATAATTAACCTTATCGTAATTTCCGATTGGCCCTCGATAGAAGACATCATTCAGCAAATTCACAAATGTACAACTTCAACATTTTAATATAGTTTAATTTTGGTACCAAACTAAACAAATAGAAATCTGTTGTTCAAGGAAAAGGACTATCAAAAACCCAGAAAATCACTTTCACAATAGTTGGCGAAGAGTTGGAAATTTTCCATTAAAACGTAAAACAATTCCAATAAATGAAGAATCATGGGTAAGGCTTACTTCACGAAGCGAAGAACAAGAAGGAATGTACGGACGACGCCTTAATCTCATCTATCAATAACAAGCAGACCATTCTAGGAGAAAGATAAAGGGAGAATGCATAACCTTACAAGTTTCGACCCATGCTAGGCTACCTAATTTTCAAATTCTCTAATCATTTAATTATGTCTCTTTCTATCAAAATCCCTTTACCCAATAAAGCATAGAATCCAAAACAAATCATAACTTCACACAATACAACAAAAAGGTAAGGTAAGATTAAATTATAGGGTTTAAACAATGCCGCAATCAAAGGGGTTACCCTTTTACGTGATGCAAAAAACTTCCATGAACAGAACGAAAAGTTTGTTAAAAAGATGCCAATTCCTAAAAAGGGGAAGAAAACGACATAACCCAAAAAGTTTTTGAAGAAAGTTGGTTACCTGTTACTGCATTTTGGGGGACCCAATCAACAATCAAGAAGAAAAAATGGAAGAGGAAGAGAAAGGATTGTAACCTGTAGGTATGGCGAGCAGGAAGAGAGATGAAGAAGATAAAAATGGCGAGAATAAGAATAAGGTAACCGACATTGTTGGGTATGGATGACAAGGTGGAAGGGAGAAGATACCGCAACTGGTATAGCAATTCCAGAGCTTTGACAGGGAAGAAAATTAACAGAGCTTGGCAAATTGAGTATGAGATTTTTTTTTTTTTTTAAGAAAATTGAGTATGAGATTGAGAGAATAATAATCTACTTTTTTTTTAAATAAAAAATTGGCCCAAAAATATAACATTTTTTTTTTGAATAAGCCCAAAAATATAACATTTGAAATGGGAAAAATTGGCTATAATTCAACTTTTATTGATTTTTTTACAATAATTTAAATTAGTTTTGCCGAAATCATGAATGACTTTTATAGGTTAATGGCTAAAAAAACAAAATAAAACAAAAATTATAAATTAAAAGCAAAAAATAATCTTACTTGATTTCTTTTTCCGGTTTTTTATAATTTAATTTTGTATATACATTTTTATTTTTTAATAAATTCTACATGGTATAGCATCGAACTTTTATGAAACGTCAATGATAGCACTTTTGTAAGATTTTTTCATATGGTAGCATCTAATTTATGCATTATCTAACTGTCGTAGCATATTCCATTAAATTCTTATCAATTTCCTTTTAATTAACCATTTTGATGTTTCTACCTTTATTAAGTGTTGGTTGTTATCTTTATAATTTGCCCTAAAACATCTTTATGCTCTCATACGCTCCCAAATGTTGTAACAATTTTGTTTCGTAACGTTTAATCCACCTTTTGTCATGCATTACTGGACTGCCACAAGGTGCGCCATATGTGGCAAACTCATCCCCTTTTTCATCTTATTTGTGACGCACCTAGAACCTCCTTTTTGGATATGCTTCAATGGATTATAGCTCACTGCTCCAATGAGGAACTTGCATATGTGTGCTCTACCATGTGGGTTGCCTGGTTTGTAGAAATAAGGAGGTAATGCGTGGGTACAAATTATGATGCGCACCAAACAACCATATCCTTTGCAAAGCTGCTGTCAGATTATCAAGGTTACTCGCAGAAGATCAGCGGTTCCCATCCCCCAAGGGTGCTGTCCTTTCAACGGTGGGAACCCCCTCTTGAGGGATGGGTTAAAATCAATTTCGATGCCCATGTGGGTACGGCGTTACGGAGAGATCTAGGTGTTGTCATTCGGGATCACAATGGTAAAGCCTTACTTACGAGTACCAAGTATGTGGAAGCTAAAAAGAGTGTGCGAATTTCTAAAGCGGTTGCTGCCTTGTTCGCCCTTGAGATAGCTAAGAGAATGGGGTATGAATATGTCCATTTAGAGGGAGACTCATTGATGGTGATCAACACCATTACATAGGAGGAACATGGCTTGACACACGTTCACGTGTTGCTGGATCAAATTGTCGAACTAGCTGATTTTTTACTAGTTTTGTTTGTAGCTTTGTACGTAGGAATGGGAATACTGTTGCCCATATGGTTGGTAGGTGGGATATCGAAAATGCCCATGAAAAAATTTGTATGGAACCTTTCCCACCAAGCCTCTTAACCTTGGTGGATCTTGATCTTGCTTAATAATAATGTCGCAGGTTATCTTCAAAAAAAAATTGTTATTGGAAAGCTTATAGATAATGAGAGACAATTGTTGTAACGTGAAGTTCTTAGAAGTTAGAAGTATATTATTTTTTGAATCTTTTTTGATATTACATATTACTCTCTCTTTCCTGAATGGTGTTTCCATTCTTAGAAATATATATAATTCTAATCATTTTATATGTTGTTTTTATAAAGAATTTTTCTATTTACATTGTAAATTTTGGACATAGTTAACCTTATTTATCTTAAATTTAATACTCTAATTTATAAATACTTTTAGTCTTAGCATATCTTTCTCTAACTTCATTCAATTCCTCATTTTTTTCTACATTAACTTTTTTATTAAATAAATAATATATACATCATTTAAAATATTTAATTTTCTAAATTTTCATAAATATTCCTTATAATTAAGAATAAAAATCTTTACTCCACTTATTTAGGAACTCATTCCTATAATATTGCTACTCATATTTAGGCTTCATCATTCATCAATGTCTTTAATAATTTCTCTAATTCCCAAAGCAAAATATATTTCAAATAAAATAAAGAAAATTTTTCTTTCTTCTTTTCCTCCATTTTTTATCATTATTAATGGAGTAATAATTAAGAATCTCTCCATCAAATAAATTAAAAGAAAAAAAAATTACATAGATTATTTCCCTTCTTGATAATATATTATATATTATGGTTTATACCCATAAAAATTAAATTTTGGCTTTTTCTAGATAATGTATTTGGAGCAACACCCACCACCACCAAATTATGTAATGTTGCAAAACCAATATGGTGCACCACCACCCTATTATGCTCCTCAAACATACCCTCCATATCATACAAGACGACGTCGTTCTGGTTGTAATTGTTGCTTGAGGTTCATTTGTTGCATATATTGTCTTCTCTTTATTTTCATATTTTTCATGGCAATAACCCTTGTTTTTTCCTACACATTTTACAAGCCAAAAATCCCCATTTATAAATTAGAACAATTTAACGTAACTACCTTTAATATACAATCAATTCCTCTTCATCATCATCCCAATGAATCTCGCCTAAATCTAGAAAAAGTGGTAAAGAAGACAGACCAATACCCTCATCCAAAAGATGTAGCTATCGAAGGAAGCCCCGTACAATCGAATATAATCGTAAATTCCGAATTTGAACTTATAATTAAATTAGAAAATCCCAACACAAAAATTGGTTTTATTTATGGAAATAAAAGTTCAATTGTTGTATCATTTGAAGGATATAACTTATGTAGTGGAATGTTGCCTTCATTTTACCAAAGACACCAAAATGTGACAATGGTTCATGTTGCCTTGATTGGGAAAACAATACTTGGGCATGATTTACATAAAGCCATAGATAATGATCAAAATCAAGGGAGGATTCCATTAAGTGTACTTTTTAACATCCCTATTACTATTGTTCTTGATGGTGTTCCTATAAGACAATTTGAGTTTCATGTAACATGTTATATAGTTGTTGATAGCTTGATGCCCCATAAGAAACCTAAAATTTTGTCTACTAGTTACACATTTGGTTTTGGAGTTTGAGGGATTATCGGCTCGATTTCAGGTTATGTGTTTCGAATCGGTTTAAAATTGGGTTTTGTATTTACATTGGTTTTTACATAATTTCGAATTCATTTTGAAGTCAGGTCAAGTTAGGTTTGGTTATAATGTTGAGTAAATATGAGATTGTTGGGTCTGTTTGATCACTTTTGATCATCATCATCATCATCATCATCATCAGTCCAATATTCTGCTAGTAAACAGGGTATGGGTGAGGGAATGTGACGGACAATCTATACTTGTACTCCCTTGAGAAAATATTTGAGAAATACGGTCAATTTCACCCAGAAGGTGAAAAGCAGCTTATCAAAAGTAAATAAATTTGTTGCTTGTAAGTTGTAACACATAGTTTTAGCCTTAGCTAGAAATTTTAATTCTTTTTTATTCTAAATTTTGTTAATACATTGTATAATGGTTTTAATGTAAATATTTTGTATATTCGTTATCGTATACAAGCATATTTAAGAAGTCAGCATTCTCTGGAAACTTTATGCTTTGAATTAGTTGCAAATATGTAAGACCGTTTTATTTAAAAGTATACTTTTATAATCTTTTTATCATTTTAAATTATTTTCAACATTTTTTTATATTGTAAATTTTAGACAAATATTATTGCCAGGGCAGACCTAGCTGGCTTCGGCGCCCGCAAGTGACCTCACTGAGATTTAAATTTTAAATTTTATTTATGTAACATTCCATTAAATTTTAAAGCACATAATTAAGTAGAATACACATGCCAATCTCTACCCCTAGTAGTTTCATAGTAACTCCCTCCATCTCATAAAATATGCAACATTTAAAATCTCTTATTGACAGCGTTTGAAAAGATTTGTTGCAAACTCAATGGAGCGGTAAGTCTACAATTGTTATGATTGATTATTATCATTGAGTAATCAACATGTTTCTTGCCGATAATGTTGCTTTCACTAAATTTAGATTTGGACCATGTTGAGACCTTGTGGATGTGTAAAGCAAATGGAAAGAGATGGCATCCCTCTGCCTGCGTTTGGGCTTGTTACTTAGCTCCTCCGTTCTATGATACATGCTACCGAGTGTGACATGTTGTATGAAAAAAATGTCACAATCAGTAGCAAATACTCCCTCAATTCACTTGTGTTGTCCCATTTCCTTATTGGGACAATTCACATCAATTGTCCCATTTCCATTTTGGTACATCTTTTTTTTACCTAAATATCTCCACTTTTCCAATTACCAATACTTCACTACCACCTTTACAATTAATTTAATCAAATTAAAACCCCATTTTTACAATTCTCAATACCAAACTACCACCTTTACAATTAATTTAATCAATTAAAATACCCAACTACCACTCACTCTTAATATTTGTGTCAAACCCAAATGGGACAACACAAGTAAATTGGAGGGAGTATTATGAAACAGAGGAAGTACAAAATGCATGGGACTCTAACTCTATGGATTTCTGGCCGATCTGGAGGAGACCACCATCGTGTTATGTCTCTAACTAGTGTAGCTGATTCATGGCTTAAGCAACTTAAAGTCCAACATCATGACTTTAATATTTTTAATGGAGTTAGGGGTCCTTCAAATTAGTTACATGTGAACTCAATGCCAAATCTTTTTGACACAAAAATATATAGATAACACAAATTCTTATTGAGACTGAACTATCTATATATAGTGTGTTAGAGTGATTACTTATAATTTTAATATGATTAATTATACTAATAAACTAATCATATAGATTTGTTCCATGGGGAGATTGTCTCATATATATAAGACATGTTATACTTTAAGTTGGACGTTGAGTTGAAGGACATTTCCAACATCGCATATATTATATATAATCTATCACGTCTTTTTGTAAGAGAGTCCTTTGAACTAAAAGTATAGATGTAATATATGATTTCTCATACCTATATTTTAAAATGAGATGTTGAGATTTAAACTCGTGATCAAGGGTGGATCCAGGTGGTCCTGTGCCCTCACGTGAACGCATTGCATTTTTTTAAAAAAAATTTACATAAATGTCTACAATAGGATTTAACCTTTGACCTGTGAGTTATGACTTATGAGACAAGGTCTAAACCAATTATGCTACTAAATTTGGTGAAAAAAAAAATATAATTGGAAAAAACTAAATATGATCATGAACCTAATAAAGTGTTTTCATTAACCAAACAGGCTATTAATCTCTCTTTTCTCTCAATTTTTTCTGGCATAAGTTTTGCTCAAGTTTTCATTATATTCTTTCTTCCTAGTATGCATGTGGCTACTAAACTTCTTTATATGTGTACATTACATGAAATGATGGGCCCAAAAACACAAGTACACAACTTAAATAACAATTGTGGCGAAGGCGACAAAATCGGGTGGTTTGCACAGGATGGAGCCATGGAGGTGTCCGCACAACGCAGGCAAATGCTTCAGAGCCGGAATTAAAGAAAATAAGCCAAAATTATTACATTTCAGTATAAACTATACGTATTCTATTGTCTATTAACAATGGACATTGGGCGCTTGTGGCACAATGAATGGAGCATCTGCATGTAGAGCAAAGGGTTTGGAGTTCAACCCCTACTGGACGCAGCCGCAGGTATCAATTGGGAGGTTTCTTGACTCCACGCATCTCTCTTTACTCCCTTATTAGGGACGAGAATGATTTGTTCGCATATTTGAGGAAAATGAAAATCCCCACCCAAACTCTGCCTTGTGCGAGATATTAGGAGTGTGCTTTACCCTTTTATTCTATCGTCTATTAACAATTGAAAAGATCAATATTTTGGATCATCATTTACTCCTATACAATCAAAATCAAGTAAATATCGAGTACATTGTTGATGTACCAAATCCAAGCTGGCCCAGTTTATCCTGCACAACATATCAGGCAAATCTGATAACAAACTCCAAAACTATGGACTATGTTAACATATGTACACCATAGACCAAAGACATCAAAAATTAGCAAAAAAAAAAAAGGAAGTTTTTTACTTCCCTAAAATTATCTTAGCAGCAGCCATACTTTTTGTTCTGTAATAATTTCCAAACTTGACCTTTCCCCTGTTGGCCACCTTCACTCCACCTCTTCCTCTATTGATCTTCGGCCACCACGGCAATTTTCCCCCTTCTTTTTTACCTTTGTGAATGCTGTTTCCGATCCCCTTGTTAACATTTTTAACTTGTTTAGGTTTCTTAGAATGCTTCATGTGCTTCATGAGCCCACCTACTAGTGTATGAAAACTTCTTCCTTGATCTTTCCTTTTCACTATAGTCTTTACCTCAGATTTTTTTGACTTCTTAACCGTTGGTGTCTGACGATGATCAGTGTTTCTTGTGGGATGAAAAATCCCTCCAAGTATTTTCCAAAACGATCTAGCATGATGCACATCAGACTCATCCTTATCACCATAATGATGGTGGTGGTGGTGGTGATGATGGTGGTGAAAAATCATCCCTAGCTTCCTCCCGAGCCTCCTCCATCCACGTACTCTCCGTTTCCCACGTTCCATTTTTGTATTCCATTTATGGTATCGTGCAGAACTCATTTGGCTTGAAGAACCTGCAGTATCTGAGTAGTTCTGATCATCTAAACTACTTTCATCCAAAGACGTATCATCATAATCTGAAGCAGTACTCTCAGAGGCTTCCGGGTGTTTAATCCTAGTTGACCGACCTAATTTTTTAGGCTGCGGTTTACTTTCATCACTGTCATTACTAACAGTTTCAAATGATTCATAAGTTCCACTTGAAGAACATGGTGAACCACTACTTTGTTCAGTTGTTGCACTAGAAGATGCGCTTGAACTCCAGTCTGTCTCCTCTGAAATTTCCTCATGAGGTATCGCCTTCCTCATTACAGTATTTCTGTCCACATAATCCCTAGACTTATCAATATCAGAATATAGGCCTTTTTCTCGTGCAATTCTTCCAGTGGAATGATTCTGACTCCACTTCTGATTGTAATTACCCACGTTATTTTTACTGCTACGTCTAATCGAACTAGTGTCCCTCACAGATGGATTTTGTGTAGAAGGTTTCAATTTAACCTCTTCTTCAATGGCTTCTTCACAGTAAGCCTGGCCAGGCAAAATAGTGAAACCTTGTGTTTGTTCTGAATTCTGACTTGCAAAAGATCTACTCCTGCCTGGTGTACACTTAAGTGAATCAGGTCCACTCGTACCAGCCTTTAGAGGCTTAGGCCTAGGAATCTGACTAACCCGAGCATCAGCATTCTTTTCTAACTCTAAGTTCTTCATTCTAACATTGTTTTGAGCTAACAACCAATTATGCGTTCTATCAACCTTTTTCGGAGTCATATTCACATTCGAGCATTTAACATCATCACTATTACTGTTGTCATCATTAACAAATTTGACATTCCTGCTCCACTTGACTCGTGAAGAAGCAGGAAGATTCCTCCTTGCCTGCGCTTGTCTTGCTTGCATACTAACCAAGTTTCCACCAAGTAAAGTGGAATTAACAGTGACATTAGGCTCATTTCTTGTGTTTAACCTGTTTTTTTCTTTTCTAAAAGAGTTTACAGAACCGGAAATATTGGGCAAGGCCACATTACCAACACTCTTTTGCTCTGATAGATGCGCAGAATTGACCAGCTTTTGAAGTGATGGAATAAGAGACTCAATCCTATTAATTGCATCCTCAACTTGTTTAGAAAAATCAGGAAACTTCTCCTTATCTTTTCTCTCATTTTCTACATTTTTGCGAGCTACATCAAGTAGATGTGCATTGCTCAAGTTCCTCTGAGCTTCAAAAGTTACTTCCCTTGGTAAATGACTATGATTGTCAACTAAAAAAGAAGACTGTTTTGCTTCAAATCCTACAACAGGCTTATTAGCCCCAATACTTTGAAAAGTAAAAATTTTTGGCCACCTGACCATATCAATATCTTTCTCTAAAGATGGATTTCTAATACTGAAGCCTGGATTTTTCCAGTTAGCAACATAAAGCTGTTGCGAACTGGATTCTTCATTAGTTCTACGACGTTTTCTATTTGGTGCCTCACTAGGCAGAGTGCTTGGTGGTAAAATCAACTGATTGTCCTTCTGTAAACTAGTGTATGGAAGATCAATCATACTTGATTCAGCTGCACCTGCCATCTAACATAATTTATGGCCAGTAACAATCAAGAGAACAAAAAATAAAATAAAATAAAAAAATCAGATTTCAAGTCATGGATGGTAACTATATACACCATTAATTGTGAACTACCTTCACAAATAAAATAAACTCAAAGTGAATTTAAGTAATGAACTAAAAACAAAGGCTAGATATTAAATCTTTATAGCAAAAAACTGTAATAGAAGTATAAACAATGAAGCGCACAATTACAACCAAAGGAACATGCATTATTCAATAACCAGATAATAAATCTTTCAAGAACACGTTGATAAGCTGCATTACAATACTAACATGAGAGTACTATATTGGTAAAAAAAACAGAGGAGCATGACTTCTGTGTGTGTGACATACTTTCATTGCAGCTGCACTACAGAGCAGTATTAGCAAAATTAAACAGTTCTACATGGAAATTAAGGTTAAAAGAGAACATAAAAGGAATTTGGAAAAGGAGGAAATTTTAAAACAAAAGAATGCAGTGAAAAGAACTCTTTCTATAACAAAGGTCTTCACACCTTCATATTTAAAAAAGAAAAAGAGAAACACTGAAAGTAAGAACAAGAATCCCTGAAATCTAAAGCATGGAAAAGCTTGAAAAACAACTCAAACATGCCTTCCTTTGCTCTTCCAAAAGCACCAGTATAAGACTTTATTCACATAATGTGAAGTAACATCAACCAAAATCCTTTGGGAAGCATCAAAAAGATTCTAAATAAATTATTGCCATATCCATGTGACTGGAAAATATAATAACATAAACAGACTCAACCAGTAGTATTAGTGTATAACTTTAACCTATTACTTTTCACGCATTTATGCCAATAAAAAGGAATCAAATGACTTTCAAATGTAGTTGTACTTATTTTCTTCTTTCTCTTTATCTCTCAAATAGTGGCCGATACAGGGATCAGTCCCGGAAGCACCAACAAATAGACATAATTTCGGCAAAGTTTTGTTTGTAAAGTCGCAACATGAGTTTAAATTCACCTACCCTCCCCCTTGCTAATTAAATTCCTACATTTTGTAAGAATTTGAATTTCCAAGGAACAAATTAGGTAAACCAAACAAATACACAAAAAATCAATTCCTAAGAATTAGAAATTCCAACAAAATTAACTTGCAACCAAAAAAACCTCTTATATCAATTTTCAACCAATATTCATTCTGTTCACACAACTTATTAAACAAAGACACAAGACATTAAGTCTAATTTCGAATTTTATTTTTAAAATTCAAGAGCAAGGGTGAAAAATGAAAATACCTTTAAAAATCAAATTCTGATTTTAGGGTCTTTGTTTTGTGAATTATGACAGCCGAGCCCGACAGGCAGTCAAGCACACAGCCGGCGGGGCTGGGACAGGCGGTGGGCCGGCGGCAGAGACTGTTGTGACGGTAGTTTTTTTAGGGTTTTATCTTTTAGAGAGAAGGGAGAAGTTATTGAGAGAATGCGGTTGTTGTGAAAAACTGAAATGCACGTTTCCTTCCCTCCTGGTTCTGAATTTCGAATTTTATTTTTATTTTTTTAAAATTCTCTCCGGGGTAGGTGACAGGGTAACCATTAAATTCTGCCTAAAATATATTCTTCATCAACTAAAAAAATATACTTCATATATTTATTCTTCATAATTCATATAACAAAATACAAGCTGAAAAAAAAAAACCTAAGTCTTGTTTTATTGTACTATTAACTTGAAGAATACAATAATGATGATGATGATGACCACGATGATGTAGTGGCGGGAAAAGTGGGTCATAGAATGGAGGAACAACAGTGACGCGAAAGAAAAAGAGGGAGAATGGCTCATGATTAATGCACAAGAAACCCTAGAATCGGAAATTAGGAAATTAAGACCACCCACAAAAGGGAACACAGTCTTGTACTTGTTACAAGTAGAAATAATATGAACATCAAAATTACTAAAAGTTTTTCCAATTGAACAATGAATTTAGCAGTGAAATGAAACTCATGAAAACAGATAAATAATATATACAAGAAGCCAGAATTCAAAAATAAAAAAAAATTAAAATTAAGTCAAACTCTATGAATAAGCATACCTGAGGGGATGGCAGTTGCCGGCGGTGAGGAAGAAATGGAAGTGGTCGGCGATGAGTACTATCGACTGACGGCGGTAACGGCTGACGGCGGTGAGAAATTGAGAGGAGGAAATGGCAGTTATCGCGGCCTAAAATGAAGATTCGACAGTTATCAATGTCGACTGAGAAGGGTAGATCCGTAAATAAAATTGGGTTTACTCAATTCTAAAAAATTTGTTTGTGATGAAGATGGTGAAAAGAGCGGGATTTCAAAAGATTACGCGGCTAATTTTTGTTTTCATGACAAATTATTATTATTATTATTATTATTATTATTATTATTATTATTATTATTATTATTATCATAACTGTATTTCATTTCATAGAAAGAGATATCACAAGAAGTTGGTGGGGAGTCGAGCAACAAGCTGAGCACCCACACCCTTTTGGATACAAAAAGCTAGTCTGTGAAAAATGTAAACTCTAGATTTTGTGATAGTAGAGTTTCTCAAAGAAAAAGAAGCAATACTTCTTTATTATTATTATTATTATTATTATTATTATTATTATTATTATTATCTACATACTAATGCTTTATTGAATCTGTCTAATCATAAGTTGGTCTCACTTTTTTTTAAGGTCGGTGTAAACTCTTTGAAAAATGATGTCTTGTACTCACAGTAGGTATATAACACCCTTTAAAATACTATTTAAATAAATAGTTATTTTAATATATATTTGGTCATTAAAAATATAAAAGTACGTATATTTTATTTTGTCATCATTTGAGTTTTGTTGTGTGCATTTCATCGCGTAACAAGATTATCGCATAATGATTGTGTGGATAAGTTCATGTAACTGCTCCCTAGCAGAGAGGTCTTTGAGGGTGTGCGAGGTGATCGACCGCACAGGGCCCCTCTTTCTCCCGTATATGAAAAAGTTAATAAAAAAAGAAATATGTTAAATTTATTGATAAAATATAGGAGTATTATATTTACTATAAATAAGACACACAAAAAATTTAGCACAGGGCCCTTAGATTTTCCAAGGCGGCACTGCTACCTAGATGTATAATTAAGTGATAATTAACCTAGAGATTGATGCTTGGTTGAATGAGGAAAATTAACTTAACATATGAAGGCATTATACTCTATAGAAGCCAAATATCAGAAATTGTATGCCATTCTTCCTGCATTTTCGCCCAAAAAAGAGAGATTGATGATGGAGTTAAAGGTTTTGAAAGAAAAGAAAAGCAAAAGAAGAAGATGATGGAGAATAAAACAAGGGTAATATGGTAATTTCACCCTTTAATGTCCATTCAAACGTTTTTTAGCCCCATATAGTTAAGGCAGTTAGTTTCCCTTAACTGGTGCTTACCACGTAGAAACGAAAACAAGATTAGTTATTACAGGCGTTTCCCTTAACCTTGTTCTTACCATGTAGAATTTCCTTAAATTTAATTTGAATATCTTTATTTAAGTAATTATAAATATACTCTTAATATAAATATACAGGCATTCATATACATATATAACTAATCGATATAAACTAATTCAAAATAATTATTATAATGAAAAATCTTTAAAAATCATTATTACAAAAATATAATGAAGTAATAAAATGACGGGGTGTTACAGGTTTTGGATAATTTTGCTCCTTCAGTTTAATCTGACTTACCGTTGTTTTTATCTTCTAGATTGCTTATAAATCGGTACCAACCAAGAACGATAGGATAGCAGAGGTGATTAGAATATATTGTAAAGATATTTTGGATTTCAATATGTGTAGAAGTTGTAATGTTAGTGTTGGGCTTTAGTAAGTGTGTATTATATGTAGCTATGTTGACTATTTTGGACTTTCGTAGTTGTTTGTATGATGATTTTAGATTTTGGTTTAGATGTTGGATTTAAGATTAGTTGTTATAGTTATAGTTAGATCTTGTGACCCTTTTCGCAAGCTATGATTTGAAATATGAGTTCTCTGGGATTAGTAAACCGCGTGATTACTTGTCTTACTTGGTCAATTAGTAAGTTGGGTTGTTACACAAAGCACATGTTAGTTGATCGATTGTTGTCATTTTGGAAATATCATAAGTTTTTCGTTACAACTCTGAATTTGACGTTTGGCTCGTCGATTCGAAGCTATTGAACCCAATTTAATTATTCTTTCTTTACTTGGATTAGACTCCTTTTTTCACCTCTTGCCCTCATTTCTTCCTCGGCTTTGATCTTTGCTTCCTCTAAGCCTTTGGGATATAAGGCATCATCTCTCTAACATGATTAAGGCTTGAAAATAGGTGATCAATCTACAAAAACGATCAAAAAACATGCTACCCTTCAAAAGGGCGTCAAAAACAACCAAAAGCAATGGGAATGCACATAAACCAATGAATAGCCAATCAATTTTATGTCCAAATAAAAGATAAAAATGAGGTTTATCAAATACTCCCTCCTATTCACTACAAGTGTCTCATTTGCTTTATGCACTCTATCCAATGCACTTATTCAATCCTTAATATCTCTAATTGTGCATAATTAAAAATTATGGAAAGTTGATATAAAAAATCCTTGCATTAAAACGAATCAAACAAGATCCCACTTGAATATATATTTTAACTTATATATTAATAATAAAATGCAAATTAAAAGTTAGAGATGAACAGTACCCAAAAAGTAAATGGGACACTTTTGGAGAATAGGAGGGGAATATTTTATAATTATCTTTAAAATATGCTTTCACAAATTGGAAAAAGAGAATAGCACATAATAGCTTAAAAATAAAATATTTAACCTTCATGCACATTAAGTATCTAATTGAGAGGATGTTGCATAGCTCAAGGGCAATGTCTCTCTCAGGTGAAGCTAATCAATACTTCAATGATAACTCACCTCAAAATATAGTAAAAACCTAATTGCCTCTGCTTACAATATAATATCATGGAGGATAGACTCATGGTATTTTAAGTATCACTCTACATAACAAATTAACAATGATAATTATTCGGTAACTAAAATGTAAGTTTTCATAAGAAGAAATTCAAGCATTGATAGTATCGCACATAATAGAAAATGAAGCTAGTCTGAACCTTTTAGAGAGAGACACTATCCAATCACCTGTAGGTTTGTAACTTTGTTGTTGGGTAACAATCATCAACAGGTACTAAGATCACTAAATGAGTTTCTTTACGAAGTCGCCTCCTAAACCAAACAATTATAATTGTTACTGACTCTAACTGGATCGATCTACATTGCATCTGTTATGATTCCGACCTAGACGTGTTCATTTGGGTGATCGGGTCGGTGACGGACGGGTGTCATTCGGTTTGTTTGTATTTCGGATCAATTAAATTTCGAATTCGTGTTATGACGAGTCCCACTCGGGTCTGGTCAGTTAGTCGCGGTTTGGTTGACGATCAGTTATATTTGAGCTATCGGGTTAGCATTAGTTTGGTGTTGGTTGAAGTTCGTGTCGAGTTTCAATCGGTCTCGGGTTGTCATCGATTAATAATTGGTTCGGTTTTACCAAGTACAGATCGGGTTCATGTATTTTTTAAGTATAATTCAACTACGAATTATTAATTACTATTGATCAAGTCAGTATCAGATCATGTTGTTAGTCATTTTTTAATTGATGATAAGGTTCCCTTTTTTCAAAGCAATATAGTTAAAATGCAAAACAATTAGTGATCATTATTACATTGTTTACTTGTTTGACCTGAAATTAAAATTATAAATATATCAATTTTCATCTAATTTGATTAAGAGTAGTTAATTAAACATTGACTAATGATTATTATTTATTAACTCTAAATGTATGATACCATTTATTTTAAAATCCAATTTTATTAAAATATTTATCACTTTATAAGAATATAACTTATAAGATGATTGAATATGAGTCGATCATACTTTTGTGTTAAAAAATGGTTCAGGTTTACAGCAGTTCAATCTAATCTTTGTTCAGGTTAAGTCGGTTTTAGCCGGATCAAGTTCGGTTTTGAGCATGATTCGGGCCGGATATGACTTTTGGTCAATCATTTTTTGGTTGGGGTGATTTCGGTTAACGGTTATGTGTCGATTACAAAAATTGGTTACAACTCGGATTCAGTTTTTCCATTATCGGTTGTCAACCAATTCGGGTATAACTTCGGGTTCGGTAATGTCGTTCGATAAACCTAAAAGAGAAACACACTTTTGGGTCAGTTTACTTTTGATTTCGGTTTAGATTTTCGGGTCGTGTTACTTTTGAATAGCTCTACTTCGACATAAAAAATTTATCCTATTGCATCTAAAGATCAAACTTAAGGATAGACGAATCCCAAAATAGATGGAAACCTAAAATTATCCAAAACACAGTCATTCATCTCTTAACCATTAAGTTGTAATTCTTTTGTAATGCCAATATCATTTTTATAAAATAATAAATGTGGTTTCTAAGATGTGGGCTTGTGATTTCAGCTTCACTTAGTTTTTTTGTCATAGGAATTTTCTTTTTTTAGGATTTTTTCGAGCTGAGAGAATCTTTAGTTGTATATATCTTTTTTAGTGGGTATGAATTATTGTCGTCTTTCTTAATCATAATTCTTAAGACGAGATCGATACGCTAGATATAATAATGATGATGATTGGTCATGTACTCAGGGGCGGAGCAAAAATAGAAGAAATTTTTGTAGGCCCCGTGCAATATATAAAAAATTATGAAAATTTTCTAACAACTTTTATCTTTAGACACTAAATATGTACTACGTAATTTTATATTAAAATCCCTAATTTTTCAGAGTTCTATACGATAAAACATATTGAACATGCTCAATTGCTCAGAACTTTCCTGTATGTACTCGAGAGTCGTAGTCCTACTCGTACCTCGTGTAAGTGTTTACACCCAACTAACGAATTTTGCGAATCTCGCTCGCATCCCACGTGCAAAAACTCATCCTTGTTTTTTGCGTTTAGCTATGTTAGACTTGGAGACATGGATTGTGACTGAGGACCCCATCAGTATTTAGTACCACTCAACTTTTATTGACACTAATTAAACTTGTACTCTCTATTTAATTTTCTAATATAGTCTCTCTGGTTTATTTTTCTTGTTCTATTTGATCAAACACGGATATTAAGGTAGTAGTGAGGTCCATTGAAAAATGTGGTAGTTGAGTATTTTAATTGATTAAATTAATTGTAAAGGTGGTAGTGGAGTATTGGAAATTGGAAAAGTGGGGGTATTTAGGTAAAAAAAGGATAGCCAAAAAAGGAAATGGGACAAGTAATGAGGAATTGCTAAAAAAGGAAATGGGACAAGTAAACTGGAACAGGGTGAGTATAAAACATTAATCTAAGTTTTAAAAAATAATTTATTGTAAAGATATTAATTTATTAAAGATTATTAATAAAATTAACGGAGAAAATACAAAGACAAAGACTATTAGTATTTAATAATAAAATAAAGTGATCGAGTGAAAAAATGAGAATCGTAATTACTAAAAAAAGTGTTTAAATAAAGTTAATGTGAAATATGTGGATACTATATATATTATACTAAAATGTTTAAAAAAGATTAACAAAAAATATATGGGGACTATTATCATTGAAGATATTATGAGTAATTAGGATGAATTAAGCTTAATTATGTCGAAAACATTTAAAGCAAAAATTTTATGTTAGCCTAAAATAGCAAAATTTTATGTCAAAACGTCAAGAAAGTGCCTAAAATAGCATATGTTAACTTAAGTGTTGCAGGTTTTGAGAACCGCAACACATAACCATTTTATTTTTTATAAAAAATTCGAGTTAGAATGTTGCGGTTTTAAGGAGAACCGCAACATATACCCTGTTTTTTTTTTAAAAAAACTCATTTTTTCTTTCAGTTTTATGGTACGTCTTTGATGAACCGTAAAAAAAAATAAGACTAAATGAAAATTAAACTCAAAATGATGGAATAATAATTATTCCAACTAAAACAAGACTCAATTTTCAATTTTCAAATAGTAATTAGGATACCAATTAATTAAAAACAAAGGATAATTTAGAAGTAATTCATCATCATCATCATATTTAGTGTTTCCGCACATAAATAAATATATGGTCAAGATCCGGGAAAAGAAGGTCGACGACGTCTCATACCCATAATTCAAGAAAGTATATTCCTTTTTTGGTGCAAAAATTACTAGCTATTAATCTTACCGAATTGTGTGGTGTATAGTGTGTACTGTGTCTATGTACAATCACTTAAGCAGCACAAGCCATTTTGTTTCTTCCTTAAATCCTTATATTTCCTTTCTCTCCCAACAATTTTCCATCAAAATCTCAATAAACAAATTACTCATTCATCAAATTCCCTAAAATTTGAGAATTGCCAAACGCAGAAGTCACTTTCCAGTTCTTGTTTCCAGATCGTTCTCCGGTTTGCTTTGCCCCTTTAAATTGTATTTCACAGTCTTAAACCACATTTCAATTCAATAATTCTCTTCATTTTGCTTGCTCTTTTTACTGGGTAATCCAGTTGTAACTTTTTAGCATAATTTATTGCTTTTTCTTTGTAATTTTTGCAGATTATTTGTATGCTAAATTGTTTTATAAAGGTTTTCGGAGTTCTGACTGTAATTTGGATTATAATTCTGGTTTCAAATTATTCCGTTAATTCCTGTTTGTGTTCATGAATTTTAAAATTGGAGAATTTCTGTGTGCCGCTTTTTTTTTTTAAAAAAAATTTTTTATCGGGGGAAGGGTTAATTGAAGGAATTCCCAAGATTCTAGGAGAAAAAAATTGCTATTTGATTTTTTTAGAATAATCCTTTTGCTAGATTGTTGATCCTGGAGTATATTTTTTTATATAGTTTGACTTTTTAATTCTAAAAAATATGTATAGTTTGACTTCAAGATTTTTAATTGTGCAGGAGAAATAGATAAGTTTAGATATGGCAAGTGGGATAATTCAAGCTCCAATTTGTCATGTTAAGAGCAAGAATTTTGAATTGGGTTTTGTAAAAGATGTGGATTTTGTGAAGATTTCGAATGTGAAGAGGGTCCAAAAGGCTCCAAGAAGTAAATTCTGTATCAATAGCAGTTCAAACCCAGGATCTGATATTGCTGAGCTTCAACCGGCTTCAGAAGGAAGCAGTTTGCTGGGTAAAGTAATTAGATTATTTGATAGTAGTGCATACTAGTCATCATCATATCATCATCATCGTACCATGTATATCTCGCTTATAGACCCTATGATGAGGGTCTAAAAGTTACGCAAGTCTTCATCATCACCATCATCAATGTATACTTCCTCTGAATTTTAATAGTTGCTACAGTTACTGTAGTAACTATTATTTATCAACTGATCTTCTTTGACATATAATTCTTTTATGTATAATGTAAAATATAGTTAACTGGGTCTAGGATCTTATTTGATTATAATATAAACTTTGTAGAACTTTTTATCATATGAAATTGAAGATTTTAAAGATTAAAATTGTGCATTAATTAGCGTGAAAAATAGAAATGTAGCAACAAGTAAAAACCAAAGGAAATATATGTATCCAGCTTATAGAAGCTATGTTAAATACTAGTGATGGCAATGATTTTCACTGTAATTTTTATGAAATGTGCTATGTTATTTCCTTGTTTTTTTTGTGCAGTTGCATCATTTTATACCGAGAACTAATTGGCCGTTATTTACTTTTTGACCCTATGACTTTTGTTCAATTTGGCAGACTTGATCTTGTGATATAATTTGCTAATTCTTGCCTATAGGCTCTACCAAATGAGAACTTGATTCAAACAAATTATACTGTTACCTTGGTAGATTGTCTATCTGATTCCTGTGAACACACTTTTTTGTCTCTACACTAATGCAGTATATGAAGTATGAATTGGTGCTGTAAATAAGCGTAATTCTTAAGAACAATTGCGAGCAACCGACTTTCATACGCACACACCACTTTATGTAGTTTTTTTTGAGCAATACCACCATATGGTGGTTGTATGAAACTTAAATTATGCTATGATGGTGGTGTTACCTGATGAAAAATGTGATATAGGGTGGTTTTATGTGTTAAAAGTTATATGAGGTGATTTGTCACGAGTGTGGCTATTTGGAAGGTGGTTGTGATAAAATTCTTATGCTTATGAATGGTGTTACATTTGTGGGACACGTGCGTATACAGTGGGTAGGAGGAAAAAGGTGCATTGCTAAACTCTTTCGCTACATTCTAGAATGATGAAAGAAACAAATTTGGTCAAATGGTTCCAAAAAAAACTTATACATTGCCGTGAACCTCCCGCATAGGCAAAAGTATGGAAGGGAAAGGGGGGATGTTGAATAAAATGCTCTTCTTTTTCCTGCTTATCATCTACGATCCCATTGTCAATTGTTATGTTATGTAGTCGTCTTTTTTGACATTATAGCTGATGTGTTCAGCAGTTGAGAACTTAAATATTTAAATTCAAGACTTCATTTTCTTTATGCAACACTATTATAGCTAATGTGTATCAATTTTCATGCAGTACCACGGCAAAAGTATTGTGAATTCCCATATAAAACTGTGAGGAGGAAGACATGCACAGTAATGGTAGGAGATGTGGCCATTGGGAGTGAACACCCGATCAGGATACAAACAATGACGACAACAGATACAAAAGATATTGCTGCAACAGTTGAACAGGTTTGGTGCTATACTCACTCCATTTGTTCAGTATTTGGAGGTGACCATTTCGGGATTTAGGGATAGTATAAGCTTGAAAGGCAATATCCTTGGCTTGGTGTACATTGAATGAAATTTGGTTCTGCTTGAATTTGAAATAGTAAAGTAATGTAACACATGTTCTTGCTGAGAGGATAAGATAGTACAAGTAGAAATTTATTTTTATAGCTGATGAAAAATTCATATCATGTAAATACGTCCATCTTATTTTCTTTTCATAACTGTTCATGTCCTCAGTTTACATCTTGAGCTCGCTAAACATATTTTTAGTGAGCTATTCCCTTAAATTGTGTTGATAAATATATTTTTCAATTGTGGCATCTAAAGGTGTTTATCAACATTTGGCATTAGGGAAGACCTATAAGCAATTAAATGAAGTAGTATTTTTGACAATTTTGAAAATATTCTTCTATTGAGTTTATACATGTTGCTCCAAGGTTCGATGCATATGAAAAACTTGGTTCCTTTATTGCTATGTTCTTTTTTATATCGAAGAATATTTGTAATTATATTGTCTTTTGTTGCTTGCTCCTGTTTAAGATTTGTTGGAAACATCTATTTTGGTCATTGCAAAAGCATTCTATTAATTAACCCTAAATCCACTAAGTGGCTCCCACCTAGTTAAGGTTTGGGTTTGGATGTATGCAATCTTACCCTTATTTTAATAAAGAGGTTGCTTTTGATCGACCATTGATAGCAAAATCCATTTGCATTTTTGTTAAATTAATAAGACGTGCACATGTTTTTTTTGACTATTTAAGCATACTCCATTATAATCGAAAATCACTGAAATATAATTTTTTTTATAACCATCAAGAATGGCCATTAATATTGAATATTAAGTACAACTGCACAAAGCACAAATGCAAATTGCATCTAGCCTCAATGTAAAACTTTGATTAATCTGTTGGTTGCAAAGTCTCCCTTGCGAGACCTGCCAGGCTATCCCCAGCCTGTATATGTAACCATGGGAAAGAATGCAATTCCAATTTTAGTACACAATGACTTGGAAAGAGTAAGAGCTTGATAGACATATACAAAACGAAGGCAATTACTATTAGTTGGATTTTTGGTGATAGTTTTTAATCCGGTCTTTTTCCCTCACTTTTACTGGCAGGTCATGAAAATTGCTGACAGTGGAGCAGATATTGTTCGAATAACTGTACAAGGAAAGAAAGAGGCAGATGCTTGTTTTGAAATTAAGAATACACTAGTCCAGAAAAAGTATAGCTTCAAAATTTTCTCATTACATGTGGTTATATAGTCTTTTCGGTTTTAGATCCCCCATTTAGTTTCTTCCATAGTTATTTACTCTTGGGTTACTCATTTATCCAGTCGCTGATTGAGTTTCGATTTTGTTTTTGCAGCTATAATATTCCTCTAGTTGCCGATATTCATTTTGCTCCTTCTGTTGCTATGCGTGTTGCTGAATGCTTTGAAAAAATCCGTGTTAATCCCGGAAACTTTGGTACATGCTCAATTTTGGCTGTCCATTTATGCTTTTGTTAGACCTCTACCTTGGATTAAATGATATGCTTTGTTGCAGCTGATCGGAGGGCTCAGTTTGAGAAGCTAGAGTACACAGATGATGATTATCAGAAGGAACTTGAGCACATAGAGCAGGTATACCCCCTTGCATTTTCTTCCTAACACATGTGCGGTTGAAGAGATTGAAAGTATGAGAGAAATTTTTGTATCCTAATTGATGAAAACCTATTTTTACTGAAATCATGAAAATTTTACGTGAAACGTTATATTCGTGTCATTGTCAATCTGTTATGCTATAAGCTGAAAAACAAAATTACCGACAAATACATTGTACATCGGTCTCAATTTTTAAAAGATGCTTTTGAGGGACAACATGAAGCTTTTGAAACAACTCAACTTTTATGAAGAACTGAATACCTTGAAAGAACTAATAGATACCTATATATTCAAAACAGTATTGGTTAGATATATGAGTATTCGTATAATGATAACAGCATTCCAATGACCCTGATGCTATTGAGTTGCTCCCACCTAGGTGGGGTTTAGAGGGATTAGATGCGTTAACTTTCCCTTATAAAATTAAAGATGTCAGTTGATCCTTTATAGCATACATCATCAACGACCTCACAATATTAAATGATCTCACATAAATAAACAATGCAGCTGAATTAACGAAACATTTTACTATAGTGCATATAATCCAAATTCCAAAACAAAAAACCTATGAATCTTTAGATCCATTGAGAAATGACTATGTATTTGAATAACATCTAATGAATTCTTACATCTCAAAATGGAGCATGTACCTTCCTAAACAAGATTGAAAATCCGACTTAAGTAATTATAATATTTTTACTAAGTGAAGTAAAGTTTGTTATGAATCTATGACCAATTATTTGTGTATTAGTATATACTAAGCAAGTTTGCACTATCATTTATCGAAAATTATTACCATTGCTATGGCATATGTACATTTCCCTTTCACAACTGTGATCTATCTATTATTCAATATTCTTCGATAGTAGAATCTTTTGCTAATAGATTATTAGTTGGTTACTGAAACTTAAAATCTTAGTGTTAAGGACATTATTTTGTTTGATTTTCTGGCTTTGTTTTTTAAAATTATGTCATCTCCTCTGGATATTTTGTTCTTTAGGATATTTTTACTCTCATATTTTTCAAAACATAACATGCTGATTTCATGCTAGTTTATGAAAAACATCATAATGCATTGACTCCATCTTCCTTTATCGGTATCATAACAGGTTTTTACTCCATTGGTGGAAAAATGTAAGAAGTATGGTAGGGCAATGCGTATTGGGACAAACCATGGAAGTCTTTCTGATCGTATAATGAGTTATTACGGGGATTCTCCTCGTGGAATGGTAAGAATCCCCTGATTCTGCTGTAGTCATTGACTTACAAGATTAAGTTTTATCATGTCCTATGTTGACGTTGACCTCATTTATTTCTTGAAATGGTTTTCGACTTCCATCTATTTTGAAACAGGTCGAATCTGCTTTTGAATTTGCAAGAATATGCCGGAAATTAGACTACCATAATTTTGTCTTTTCCATGAAAGCGAGCAATCCAGTTGTCATGGTTCAAGCATATCGGTTATTGGTTGCGGAAATGTATTTGCTAGGATGGGATTATCCTCTGCACTTGGGAGTGACTGAAGCTGGCGAAGGTGAAGATGGACGGATGAAATCTGCGATTGGAATTGGGACCCTTCTTCAGGTAGACTGATTTTGCTGATAGAGATTTGGTGCTTTTGTTCCACCAGATGACTAATAAACGAGCAAGTATTTAGTCTTTTTGACGGATCAGTTAATTGCTTGACTCAATGAACTTTTTAAACTGTTTATTTACCTTCATTAAGCCTGTTAATGAATGGAGGCACTTCAGCCTTTTCAAGTATTGTACTTTTTACGGCCCGTTTGGTAGGTGGTATAACTATAAAGGGTGTCGATAGGAATGAAAACTAGTAATTTTGGTTGAAAAATCTCTTGACTACCTTGATGGTCATGCTTGCCCAACTTCAATTATCTCATTTTCTTCATAAAATTCATTCCAATACATTACCATTGGGAGAAGTGGTATTAGTTGGTAAAGGAAATTTGCAAACAAAAAATATTTTTCTGATCAAAGTTTCATTACCATGGGAATGACTTGGAACTTTTGATGAAATTTTACCCTATAATTCATTTCCATTACTACCATTTAGTGTCACTAACCAAACGGGCTGTTAGGGACATCATTATGATGACGAGGTTGTCTAGAATGTCATGTAGAGATGTGTATCATGTGTTCTTCCTTTAACATGGGGCTTGTCTGTCTTGAATTGTTGCTATGTGTAATTAATGTACTGTTTAAATTGCTATGGTAATGAGAAAAGTTTTCAAGTAACAAAATCCAATAATCTTAATATTATTAGTCTGAAAGTCGTATCTATGATGAGTCTCATGAAATGCTATTTGTGTAGGATGGCTTGGGAGATACGATCAGGGTGTCTCTAACTGAACCACCAGAAGAGGAGATAGACCCTTGCAGAAGGTTGGCAAATCTTGGAACAAAAGCAGCTGAAATTCAGCAAGGAGTGGTAAGATCAATGGGCGTTATGTTTGATTTATCAGATAATTTTAGAACAATTCTAAGTCCAAACATCATGATTACCATGTGTCTTTTCATGTAACACATTCAATTATTTTTGTAGGCACCATTTGAAGAAAAGCATAGGCATTATTTTGACTTCCAACGTAGAACTGGTCAATTGCCAATACAGAAAGAGGTCCCCACCAGATTCTCTGATTTCTCGTGACAATCTTGGGTTCTGTTTTTCTGTTTATCTGAATGTATTATTTTTGCTGAACACAGGGTGAAGAAGTGGACTACAGAGGTGTGCTACACCGTGATGGTTCTGTTCTCATGACTGTTTCCCTGGATCAGTTGAAGGTGAAACTCTCTCATTAAATATATTTCTGTGTTTTTTTGCTGTCCCTACGTATATTCCTTGTAGGTAAATTCTTTCGTTATTTCAGCTTTTTTGATTATTTTGTTAGAAGTCTTTCTCCATTCTGTCAAGGAACTTAATTTGGATCACTTTTCGTTAGTAGTATTAGTATATGCCATTTATCAGTTTTCTCTAACACTATTGGAATATTTGTGAGCTATTCCATAGTTTTGTTCATATTCCATGATATTTCTTCGTTTTTTGCTGGATAGATTCAAAAACTTCGATCCTCATTTTTTGAATTGTAAATATTTCAACAAAGTCTGTGATGACGGTAAACATGCAGGGTTTATCCGTGTATCCCTATGTATCTTTCATACTCCCTTCTATTTTGATCAAATATCCCATCTGGTTTGGCACCAATTTTAAGAAAATGAGGGAGAGACCTCATGGGACCACATGGGAGGAGCCAGTGAGGGGAAAAGTAAAGGAAAAAGTAATAATTTATTGACAATTGTGTAAATTGTTTGATCTCATGAGGGCATAAAGTAAAGGAAAAAAAGGTTACCGAATAAGGAAATTTGATATTTGATGTGAAGATGCCAAAAGAGGAAGTTGGACTGTTGGACATTTGATTAGAACTAGAGGAAATATGTTTTATTTCTTCCAGAAGTGGTGTTCTCGTCCTACCTAAAATTTTATTTGATTGAGACATGTAAAATATTTCATCATCTGTAATCCATGGCTTTACCCGTGCTAATGATTTTTCAGACACCTGAACTTCTGTACAAGTCTCTAGCTGCAAAGCTTATTGTCGGCATGCCTTTTAAGGTACATTTTTCATACAATTTTAACTTCAATCACTAGGGGAAAAGTAGTTGGCTCAGGTAACTGCATGGCTCCTGTAAGTTCTGTTAGAAATCTCTGACAGACTTTACGTGAATTTAGGATTTGGCAACGGTAGATTCCATTATACTAAGAGAACTTCCACCAATCGATGATGCAGATGCTGTAAGTTGTCCTCTTTTATGCTGTTTCTCTATTTTAGCTTTTTGCTTATTCATTCAATTCTAGCAAGGACTTATTTGAACACAAATGAATGACTTGGCCCACGTTACCTTATATGATCAGAGGCTAGCTCTCAAGAGATTAATCGATATAAGTATGGGAATAATTACCCCGTTGTCCGAGCAACTAACGAGACCCTTGCCTAATGCAATTGTCCTCGTAAACCTCAAGGAGCTCTCAACTGGTGCACACAAGCTTTTACCAGAAGGTAGTTTCTTTAGCAGTTTGTGGTATTTGCTGATGCACTTATTTTGTAATTTCTATTTCAAGAACGTGATCATGGTTTTTTTACAGGAACACGCTTGGTTGTGTCTCTGCGGGGTGATGAACCCTATGATGAACTCGATATTCTCAAAAACATAGATGCAACAATGATTCTGCACGAGCTACCTTTTACTGAAGAAAAAGTTGGCAGAGTTCACGCTGCTCGAAGGTATCATCTGTTATGTTATTCTGTGGACTCCTGGCTCCTGAGCTTAGTTTTATCTAAAGGAAATAAGCTATCTAAGATAAAAACATACACGGAACCAATTTTGACTCATGCATAAACGAACAAAAAATTTGTCGACGGGACCTTTTAAATTGTTAAATTTGTGAATGACCACCTTTTTATTGTATTTTATTACTTTTCAAAAACCACCTTATCAATATAGTCTCCTGGTATTGCCATCTTTCAATTTCATTTCCCGAATACCACTAAGTGGTAGTCAATTGATGCTGTTAGGAACAATAACATTTCATTGCTCCAATGTCCTAAAGTGGCTCCCATCTAGGGTGGGCTTAGTGGGGACAAATGTACACAAGCTTACTCTTGCTATAAACTTATTAGTGATGATAAAGAGGTTGTTTCCAATTTCCCTTGTGTAGTAAACATCATCTGCAACTTCACACAAATAAGAAGTGCACTTGATTCAAAGGGACAAAACTTGAAATCGCAAGGTTTTTGCAAATTTTGCTTGCCATTCTAAGAGAGAAATATGTTAGATGATACCTACATTAATGGAAGAATGGGTGGTATGTGTTAATTGGTGTGGCTTAGAAACTTAATTTCCAGATAGTTAGAACAATTTGGTGCATCCCCTTTGTTTTTGTATATGGGTACTATAATGCTTTTCCTCAATTACTCTAGTCTTTTGCCTAGTATTTGTTATGTGTATTTTGTTAAAAGAGGTTAGTTAGTCAATTCAATCTCATATGTACTTAAATATGGCCAAGCCTCAAAAGTGACATCCATCGAACAATTTGTTGAACTACTCTTACATGATCTCTTCATCTTGAACGCGAATATTATGTTATTTATCCTTAACCCATTTCAACCTACCAAGTAGGAGAATCCTTTCTAGCCACTTGTTTCCTTTTGGCCATCCTATAAAAGTTATTTATCCTTAAACATATTTACTCCAATATTATTAAGCAACTCCCGCCTAAGCAGAGTATGAGGGAATTAAAATTTGGTGACAATTTGTATCCAAAATAGTAGGATATTAATCCGAGAATGGATGCCTAAAATACTCCAATTTTCCGTATATATTTTGGAGATTCCTTTTCTCACTCTTGACTTCATGTTTGAATTAAAACTCAAAATGGAGTAATCATATAGATATTTGAACAAAATATTTTTGGGTAAAGGGTAACTTTTGGAAAATTTTATCCATTACCACTTTTTCACTGGGATGATGATAATTTAATATTGTTGATAGGCTTGGTTGTTCACTAACTGCAGGCTATTTGAGTACCTATCAGATAATTCTTTGAACTTCCCTGTAATACACCATATCCAGTTCCCCTCCGGGATTCACAGGTATTTTCTTATACGATTTCTTACTGAAAGCTATCATTACTTGATTCTACTCTTAATATTTCTCCTCTCTCTCGCTCTTGCTTGCTCCGTCAGGGATGACTTGGTCATTCGTGCTGGTACCTATGCTGGAACCCTTCTTGTAGACGGGCTCGGAGATGGTATTTTTCTGGAAGCTCCCGACCAAGACTTCGAATTCCTTAGAAACACATCTTTCAACTTGCTTCAAGGTTGCAGAATGAGGAACACCAAAACGGTATATTTCGGAAAGAAAATGATTCTTTTAATTGTTAAAAATAAACCAACCTTTGTTGGATCCGCTATAAATAAACCCAACTATTGTTTATTTTTTAAATAAACCCACCTATTCGATATAGTTGCTGAAAATAAACTCACCTCTTGTTTATTTCTAATTCTTGCTTACAAAGAAGCTTTGAAAATGGTTAGAACAATAGGTGGTTTAGTTTTAGCATATATACCTAATAGGTGGGTTTATTTTCAGCGGATCAAGCAAAGGTTGGTTTATTATTGACTATTTACCCTTTAGTTTTTAATAAGTTTTTGATAATAATTTTGGCCAGCATTGAATTCTAGAAAACTTATGTTTGTGATCCTGATCCAGGAATATGTGTCATGCCCATCGTGTGGGAGAACACTTTTCGACCTCCAAGAAATAAGCGCAGAAATAAGAGAGAAGACATCGCACTTACCTGGCGTTTCTGTAATATTCTGAAACTAATCACTTAAAAATGGTGTTTTGATGACAAAAAAAAAGAATTAACTAGCGATGATGTCTCATTGATCGTTCTATTTTCTGGCAGATCGCAATCATGGGTTGCATTGTGAACGGTCCCGGAGAAATGGCTGATGCCGACTTCGGATATGTTGGTGGTTCTCCTGGGAAAATCGACCTCTATGTCGGCAAGGTTTGTCATTCTCTTTTTATTGCCGTGGTTAAGGCTTACGAATATCGTGTAAATCTTATTACTATGGTTCCGTTTCTGAAAGCTTACGTATTCAAGTTTCTAAATGACGTAATTTTTTAATTTCGTGCAGACTGTGGTGAAGAGAGGTATTGCAATGGATCAAGCCACAGACGCATTGATTGACCTAATTAAAGAACATGGTCGGTGGGTAGATCCTCCCATGGAAGAGTAGACTCGACCTTGATAGCAGAGAATTTTGTATATCGCTTGCCGCAAAGGATTAGGATTAGGACCAAATGGAAGGAACGCATCGATTGAACTATTGGTTTCGTATAGCAGATGCCACAACTCGAAGAAGGAACGTTGGACGAGTATTATTCTTTCATGCCAATTTATGGGCGTAATGGTGTAGTGTTGATCAGAAATTATTTGTATATGACGATGTGTAAAATTACAGATTCTAATAATATATCTGGACCTTTTGCATTTTCTGTAACAAACTGCTGTCAAGTAAATGCTCATATAGGAATAGGAGTATTGTTCAATCAATATCGATGCCTACTGAAAGAGATGGTGACGGTCTGGATTGGGCCGGTTTTAGTATCGATTCAATGTAGTTTCGGCTATGGTTGCACCAAAGTGAATCTTGATTAGGATTGTAGAGTTACGTTTTCGATTTTTTGGCTGTTCAAGAGGCAGTTATGCTTTTATATCTATTTTCAATAAATGGAGTCGTTTAAATATATAGAAATTTCACATGTTAACATCTAACTTTCATGAAACGTCAGTGATAGCATTTTCGTAAGATTTTTCCACCTGGTAACATCCAGTTTATGCCTTATATAACTGTCGTAGCATTTTCCGTTAAATTCTTTTCAATTTTCGTTTAATTTTCCATTTTCACTTTTCTACCCTTATTAAGTGTTGGTTTTTGTCTTCATAATTTGCCCTAAATCATTTTTATGCTCTCAAATGTTTAATTCACCATTTTGACATTTATTTCATTATTTAATTTATCAAAGCTCTCAAATGTTGTAACAATTTTGTTTTCATTCAAATTGTTGTTTTTACAATTTACGCTAGCTAAGTCATACTTCCTTCGTTCCAAAATACTTGCACCAAACACATTTTGATCACAATCCAATGCGTTTGTCTGATCGTTTACATCTAAAGTTATACATATCCAAAAATTATAAAAATTTGATATTATGAAAATATGCGATTAGACAAATAAAACAAAATCCCACATAACTATTTTTTTTTCTCGTATAATAGTCGAAATATGTACATTAATATAGAATGATCAGTGATGCAAAAGTTAGTTTGGTGCAAGTAATATGGAATGAAGGAAGTATGTATTAGTGCTTGGAATGCACCTTTTAAACTTTATAGTCCTAGTTAAGTATGTTAATTTAACATGATGGCTTATATAATAGTGTTTAAGGTATCTTTTGTCAAATATGACAACAATTTGAATTAAACGTCAAAATGGAGAATTAAACATTTGAGAGCATAAAAACGGTTTAGGACAATTAGAAAGACAACAACCATTACTTAATAAGGGTAGAAACGTCAAAATGGTAAATTAAACGGAAATTGACAACGAAAAATGCTACAGCTGTTAGATAAGGCATAAACTGGATGCTACCATGTGGAAAAATCTTACAAAAGTGTTACCATTGGCGTTTCATGAAAGTTCGATGTTACCACGTGGAATTTTCCTTAAAAATAGATATAAAATATTAAAATATGTGTGATAGATCTTTAATGAGTATTATTGAAATTCATTGATGTCAATTGTCATAAAAATATTTTTTAAGAATATGAAAATAAATATTGTTAATAAGCAAATTACAAGTAATAATAAAGACTGTTTCGGTTAAGAAACTGTAGAATTTGTAAAAAGGGAACGTTCAAGGGAAGTACCTTTAGTTGTAAGGAAATTGAGATGATCTGACCTCCGCGTAGGGTGTTCCTGCAACCACAAGGAAAACTAACCCGGGGGCCTATGTCCTGGAAGGGCACTCCGATGCTTTAGTCAGACCGGGAATCATAGATGTAATAAGTGTAAATTTTGTATTAGGGTAGAATTCTGTGTACCTTTATCATGTAGATGAATGTTATATATATAGAAATATTATGGAGGTTATTTCAGGAGAGGTTGGAAGTTAGTGAGCGGTTACCATCGGTTACTTCAATAAATGGAAGTTACATGGCGGTTAAAATTTGACTAAATAAATTACGGGATAATAATTTGACCCCGTAACAAAGACAATTATTAAAAAATTGGAAATGGACAGTATCTCGAAAGAATATTAAGTGGCTTACGTATTCAGTTTAAATTAAAGTCTATGTAGTTCTTGTCATTACCTTTTGATTGTAGTTGTTAGTCATTTTTTCCTAATCCCATTTGTCTTCGTCACTTTTTCTTGGTTTGATTTCTTGGCTAAAACTCCTGATGATGAAGATGTATCCATCGTCATCCATGGATCGTCATAACCTTAATTATCATTGTTTTTTAGTCTTTGTATTTTTCAATCAGCTTAATCACAAATTTTTTTTGCAGACACATATTTGTATAGTATGTAGAACAAGACAAGCTTTCTTTTCATCGAACACTGTTCTTCCTGGTAGGGATGGGCAAGGGTCCAAGACCCTATTAGGACCCTGTTGGACCCTACCCTTTTTTAAGGGTAAGGGTCTATTTTTTTTGGACCCTAAGGGTCTGGGTCCGGGTCCGGGTCTTAAAAATATTATAAGGGTCCGGGTCCGGGTAGACCCGAATTGGACCCTTAGACCCTTTTTATTTTTTTATTTTTGTCTTGGAGAGCATTTTAGGGTTTTATTTTCTCTCCCTTTCCACTTTCATTTTCTCTCTCCTCTCCCCTGTATTCCCCTCTCTGTCTTCTTCGTACTGCCGACTGCCGACTGCCGACAACCGACTGCCGACTGCCGACGGCCGACTGCCGACTGCCGACGGCCGACTGCCGACTGCCGAGCACATGGTACTCATCTCCTCATTTTTTGCTGCATTTGTACTGGTTTGCTGCCGACTGTCGACTCACCATCGACCACATTTTTTGCTTTGTGGAGTAGTGATTTTGATGTAAAACCTTATGGTTTTTGTTGAATTCTTCATAATTTTCTATAATTAACTTTTTTTTTTGAATATTATCTATCTATTATTCATCCTCATAAATGAATTCTTCATAAATTTCTGTAATTAACTTTTTTTGAATTCTTCATAAATGAAGCTGGGATACTTGTAAACTTCACAGTTAACATTTCTGAATTTCAGTTTTGCTTTGTGGAGTAGTGATTTTGATGTAAAACCTTATGGTTTTTGTTGAATTCTTCATAATTTTCTATAATTAACTTTTTTTTGGATATTATCTATCTATTTTTTAGACCCTCTAATCTCACTCAAAAAATAAACTTTTTAGGGTATGGTTCTAGACCCTAAGGGTCTGGACCCAGACCCTTAGGGTCTGGGTTCGGATCTAATTTTTTGGACCCTTAATATTAGGGTCTGGGTCTGGACCCTACCCTAAAATTAGGGTCCGAATCAGGGTAGGGTCCAAACCCTACCCATACCCTTAAATGCCCATCCCTACTTCCTGGACTACAAGTAGATTCCAACACAACCAATATTTTGGAAATTTACACATCTTGCATGCACAACCTTGTTCGTGTTGCTGTGATTTTGTTGATGATTGTCGAGATCTAATTACGCAATAGGCGTTGATTGTTCCTCCTCTTCTTCATAGGTTTCAATTGCATCTAATTACACAATATTTTAATATTTAAAGCGTATATAAAGTGTCAGCTTTAATATTTTATATGATGTGTGAAATATTAAATAGTTTAAATTTCATATAGGTGGCCAAAATTTTAGTTTTATTTCACATAAGTGGCCTGAGGTTTTAATAATTACAAAGAGGTGTCTTGTAACTTTGAACTTTAGTGAATATATTTTTTAGCAAAAAATGCTTAATAATCATTTTTTTTGTTTTTGTTAAATTTTTCCTACTCAAATTCTTTAAAACATTTTTACTTGTAAATTTAAATCAATTACATGTTATTTTTTTATTTTATGTTTGATTGATGTATAAATAATATATTTGACATATAATAATTTATTTTAATTATGTTTATTTATTATACAAAACCTAACAAATTTAATTATTTGATTATTATAAAAAATAATAAAAAAATGTTTTATAAAGAATTTGATAAAGAAAAAACTCTCAAATTCGTTACAAAAGGCAAATTTCTTATGACTTTATTACACATAAAAATGTGTAATTATAACATACGATGTTAAATAAACTTGAAAAAATTATCTCTTATATAGTCGATAATATATCTTACCTTTGTTTTCTTGAAAAAATTCATTGTTCCTTAAATTGAAAGTTAAGAAAAGTACATGACAAACTTTTTTCCTTTTAGAATATTTTATAAACTTTTTCTAAAATATCGAAAATTATCATTAATAAATTATATTAGTAATTTAAACAAAAATGATACCTTTACAAAAAAAGTTTATAAAGAATTATAAAATATTAATTTATTTTTAATATTTTAAAATAATGTATCCTTTTTCAAATAACTAAATTATTAATTATGTTATGCCAAAAATAAAATATATAGTTCAATTGAAAAAAAAAAAAAAGCTGACAAGAAAACCCATTTAATATAAAAAAAAATTGTATTTAAATAATTTTTTGTTTGCTATAAAAATAGATTTTCACTTAAGAATAAAGTTATAGTTCACCATCTCAAAAAAAAAAAAATTACAGGTCACCTCTTTGTAATTATGAAAAACTTTAGGCCATCTAAATGAAATTTGACTAAACTTCAGGCCAACTATATGAAATTTACTCTATTAAATAATTAAAAATGTTTTGAATACAAAAGTAAATATTTTAATTAATTTAGTTAACTATTTTCGCTTCTTTCACACAAAAAAGTTAACTATTGTCACCATTTTAAAATCCCACGATGAGATTGAGAAAGGTAAAGATAAAGGACCTTCTCGGTATCCCGCACATTCGCTCCACATGCAAATGCTCTATCCATTGAGCCACAAGCGCTTTTGATTATATTTTATAGTATTTACATATTACGATTATTTAATATCTTATTTATTCGTCTCATTACATATATTTATGATATTAAAATTTTATAATTTTAATTATTATAACTTTTTACAATGGATTGGTTTGAACAAATTTTGTATCTTATTTATTCGTCTCATCACATATATTCACATATTACGATTATTTAATCTTATTTATTCGTCTCTATCCATTGACCATGTATTTTTGAACAAATTTTGAATCTGCTACTATGAGCAGCTTGTTAAAAAACAACTTATCTATAACAATAAGTTATCACTTTTACAATTTAATTTATCAAACTTTAACATTGACTGATTCTAATTGCATTAAAATAAGCTACAATTAATCGATAAATTATCTTGTCAAAATAATAAGCAATAATCACATCGAAGAAACAGTAAATTAAACAAAAAGCATATGAATTCAACATTGTAGAACAAATTGACTAAAGTTTGAAAAAAAGGAATAATATTTGACCGTATAATTCGTCCAATCCAATTGATCAATAGTAGTTTACTCAATTCAACACTAATCATAATCCAAAAAACAAAGAACAGAATCGAATTCAACAGTCCATATATTGCTCCTCCAATCTGGTACAAATGTACAATAACAGAATGAAAGATTTGCCACTGTTTTACAATAACATTTGAATAAATATAATACTGTCACACCAACCAGAATAATATAATACTATCAAAAATTCTATGGAAAATCATTCTTGTCAGCATTGTTCAATTAGACAGCTTAAGTTTATAGACTAGTTGTAGAATTATTGAATTAACACAGAATGTTAAATTCGTTGTAATGCTATATTGACATTTCAAGAGAGGAGTACATAAGTTCATACAATTAAATTCAATACATATAATGTATAATACTCCATAGCAATAATTAAATCGAAGAAGCAGTGAAATTATGATTGTAAATCAAAAACAGAGTATACACATTATTAATCTGGAAAAAAAGGAATAATATTTGACTATCTGTTCCTTAATAATTCGCCTGATCCATTTCAATAATTATATAGTAGAACCGTTTATTCAACACTAATCATTATCCAAGAATAGAATCGAATCGAATCATATATAATCCCTATATTACTCCCCCAATCTAGTAGAATAATAAGAATCTCCTAAAGTATTATAATCATCCAAAATTTAAAATAATGAAACATTAAATTGAAATCAAAGGGATAGAAAGCTTAAAGCAGTTCCTGGTTCAGATCATAGTAGTCCTGGTATTGTACCCATACTCAGTCCTGCGAATATTATCCTGACGTTTCTTGTAAATCCATCCAGCAAAACACACAGCAGCTGCAACCACAATGACTCCAATTGCGATTCCGGCTTTATGTCCACCGCTCATTCCACCGGAAGAAGCTTCTTTCTGTTTATCACTCTCCATTTTGGCAACCACATCTGCTGAATCCGACGCTGGAGAAGGAGATGGAGACGGTGTGCTTTCAGAATCAGAAGATTTATCCGGTGATGGAGAATCAGCGTCGGTAGTTGGAGAAGGAGCAGGAGCAGGAGGTGAAGATGAAGGTGGTGAAGGAATGTTGGAATCAGAAGGAGGAACAGCGACGGGAGAAGGCGAAGGAGGGTGAGAATCAGCGGCATTGGTGGTGTCTGAAGAAGGAGAAGGAGAAGAAGCGGGTGGATCTGTAGAGAGAGTTAAGTGAGAATGCAGTGAGAGAAGGAGGAGAGAGATGAAGAGGGGTGTAGTTTTCCATTGAAGCGCCATTGATGGATCTGTGAAGGTTGTAGATCTAGGGATTTGGTGAAGTTTATAAGGAGAGAGAAAGGAGTAAATGTATTGAGAATGAAGAAAAGTGAAGGGGGAAGAGAGAGAAAGTAGAACGAAAAAAGGAAGTTTCGAGGGAGAGAAAGTTGAAGGAGGAGACCTGCAATTGACGCAATTTAGGAGCGTGTAGTCGGTGGACACGCTGCTAAGAAATGCTTCATATCATCAGAGGTAGTAGAAAGATTGCAGACATCACTGATTTAATGCGTTGCGGCGATTTATTCGGAATTTCTTGTTATTTTATTCATTTTTTTAATACTTCTTCCGTTTCAAAATACTTTCAATATTTGCTTTTTCAATGCATTAATTCAATCTTTACTACTTTCTCTGTTCATAATGTCGTCTCATTTTCTTATTGGGTCAAGTCTCCTCAAAAAGTCTCATTTCTATTTTGAGTGTATTAAATTTACTAATTTACCCCTACTAAACTCAAATTAATAAATATAATTATTTGTAGTTACTTTATAACATCAAGGACCGTTTAAATCACCAGCACGGATCGGACCAAACCGTTTTACAACAGTTCGGTTTGGTCTGGTCTACGATTTTTTTAAATATTTTTATCTAAATTAATACATGTATTTATGCAAATATTTCACATCTACAATTAATAAATATAATTATTTGTAATTACTTGATAACATCAACATCATTCAAGTATATATTTCTATATAATATATAAAAATAACTATATCTTAAAATATTTAGGTAGCAACTTAATTTTTTAAATACAAAATTATGATTTTCGACTATCATACGGTCTCCGGTCCAGTCTGGTATGAAAAAACAACCGAGACCAGACCGTAAACAGTGGACACTTGAATCGCCCCAAATTGAGTTCGTATGAGAGAGTTATGTTCAAAATAGTGAAACACTAACAGGCTGTCATAAAAATCGATAGTCAGCTTTCTGTTTTGCCATTTTTGGGGTAGTTCTTATTGTTTCCTGTTTTAGTGTCAGCATAAGAATTGTAGATCTCTGAGTCATGGTCACGTAGCCACATGAATCGCCTCTATACGAGTTCGTATGAGGAAGTTATGATCAAAATACTAACAGGTGTTCTGATATGGTTCTAGAATGAACTTTATATAAAATGGAATTAGAAACTATAAAATAAATTGGGCTGTTTCAAACAATCTCATGATTAAATCTAATTTAAGTTTTTTCTTAAAAATCCTTTTTAAAATTTGACCTAATTATGGGGGTGTTACATGTAGTTTTCTAAATCATTATTTTTTTTCCATCTTCATAGTGAGCTTTTTTAGTTTCTTCAAGATTTGTTGTAACATCTTTGAATTTTCAACCCCTTATAAAAACCAAAACCGCAAGGAAAGAAAAAAATTCGAGTGTTATATTAAAAGAATAAAATTGGAGCATCTTCTTTGAAAATTTGAGGTATAAGAGACAATCATGCATAATAACATCAAATTATAATAAGAGAGAGAGACAACCTATGTTAACGCTTGAGTTTTAAAGTAATAAAATAGTATAAAGCCATACATGTTAGGAAATGTTTGCATTCAACACGAAATTATACAAAAAGAGGACATAAGTCTCAAACTCAAAACATAAAAAAGCCTAAAATAATGAAACTTCACGTGATTCAAAAATAAATTTGTTGCATAACACTAGATGCATGCCCAAATCCCCCGTATGCAAAGTAAAAAGACTTCATCACCTTTTAGGTTGTCTATAAATCCAAATGTATCATAGCAAGATGATCATAAAAAAGCCTTAATCAACGAAAACAAACATGTACAAGTCAATTTCTAATAATATTTAATCTATAAATCCAATTAAACGGGTTAGTATGACAATCACACAATAAAGTGATATTACACTATCCAAAACTAGGCGCTTGTGGCTCAATAGATAGAGCATCTGCATGTGGAGCAGAAGGTTTGGTGTTCGACCCCTACTAGGCGTAGGTATCAATTGGGGGTTTCTTGACCGCGCACATCTCTCTTTACTCCTTCCTTGGAGGTACGGGTAAGATTTGTCCGCATCTTTCAAGAAAAAAGAAAACCCCCACTCGGACCCTGCCTTGTGCGGGATACCGGGAAGGTCCTTTACACTATCCAAAACTACCATGTATTTTTCAATACTCAGAAAACCATTTAAAACCAGACTTGCTACCCTGTCTCAATCTCGTCAAACTCGCTCTAGGCCCGACCTATTATACAACCCAAAATTAATTTTAAGTTTGTTTTCGAACCTAATTCTATAAATTTGTACTCAAATTAGACTAATATGTATATACAACTCATAGACCTATTTTAATACTCCCTATTGAAACCTTTACAATGTGAAAAAGTTTAAATATGATTAACTAAGTGAAGAATCAAGATCTATCAGACTCGACAAGTCTATATCCGAGTCCAAAATTTTCAAATCCTAAGAGTTGGGTCTAAATATAAGTCTAAACACAAACTCTTACTTAAAATCGCCTTTTGTAAAGAGGCTCTCAAAAGCCCAACCCAAATCTAATTCATGTTGGTTTAAAAAAAACTGTTGCTGAACACAAAGCGCGCGTGTTAAGTGAAATGTGAAAAATCACATAATATATTTACGGTTATAACAACATTTAATTGGGGTTATAACATAATACATTTGGATAACCCCTAAATATATGTTATAACCTCAAATAAATTATGTTATAGCCCTCAAATATAGCACTCCCTCCGTCCTGATGAGTTAGTAGCAAAGAGAAAATGAGAGAATATTAAAAAAGTGATAATAAATGAAGAGAGTAAATGAATTGTGTGGATAAAATTAAAATAGAGTTAAAATGTATGGATGAAATTAAAAGAAAGAGGTGGGTTATTATCCAAAAATAGAAATGTTACAAATCAAGTGGGACGGACCAAAATAGAAAATGTTGCAATTTCAATGGGACAAAAAACGTGTGCTTTAATTTCAGTAGCATTTTTTTTAAATTAATATAAATTAAATTTTGGCTGGGCTTTTGTAAACCATCTTTATACAAAACGGTATAAAAGACGACAACTGAAGTCTAAAAATATTGATGAGCGTCCGATTGGACCCAACCTAGACGCTAGACCCAATAAGACTATCCTTAGTTGCTGTCTTGTAAAATAAAAGGACTCTTGAGATTGGAGAAAAAGGAGGCACAAACACGATGATCAGCGTTCTTGCTCAGGTTTGTATTTCTATTTTTTCTTCCGAATTAAAAATTATTTTACAAGTTTTTCAATGTTGATATATTGCAATTTTCAGGAACGATTACTTGGTGTTGCTCTCGGCAGTGCTTTGGTGGGTATCATCGTTCTGGAAAACAAAAGAAACATCTACAAAACAATTTCTGAGAACAATGCTAAATTCGGCAATCAATCCCAGGTTAATCTTCAATTGCTGCTACTGATTCATTTGTTCTTTTATTTAATTGAAATGGGTGTTTCAAATTTTAAACCCTAGTTTTTTGTTTTAATGACAACGATGAGTCGATGATGGGAGATGGGCTTTTTCCCGTTCACTGATGTATCTTAGGAGCTAATAAATTAACTCCTTACCGGCCCGTTTGGTAGGTGGTAATAAACGGTGGTAATGGTAATGAAAAATTAATGTAATTTTGGTTGAAAATTTTTTGACTACCTTCATGGTCATCATGCTTGTCCAACTTCTACAATGACATTTTCTTCGTAAAATTCATTTCAATCATTAATGCATTACCAATGGAAGAGGTGGTATTAGGCGGTAATAGAAATTTGTAAACAAAATCTTTTTTGATCAAAGTTTCATTACCATGTTAATGAAAAGGAACTTATGATTAAATTTTACACTATAAATCATTCCCATTACCGTCAAACGGGCCGTAAGTTCTATTTGTAGCAAATTGTCCCATTGACCCCAATTCGGATTTTTGTGTGTTTTACTTCGTTGTGAAATCAGCCATGTAAAGTGCAAAAAGGGGAGAGTGCAAAACCATAGAACAAGAACAAGCAATACAAGTTTTGCAAATAGCAACACATACTCAAGTATTTTATAGGAAATTTCAAAATAACTTTAACAAATTACAACTGATATAAACCTGCACAACTCATACACATTAATGGTGTTTGCACTTTGCACTCACATACAAGCTCTCATTCTCATTAAGGGTTCAAGAATATGGAATGAGATTGTTTGCACTCGATATGTACTTCTTTTGACTCTTGACTTGATGCCTCTTTTATAGGTTCAATAAGTCAACATAGTCCAACCTTGTACTACCTAAAATCTTCATACCCCATCCCCTTGGTGGATATCATGGCTCATGCCCACCCGCGCGTGTCTCCTTGTTGGGTGTATTATCACATTCCCATGAAGGGCCTTTACTGGGTACACTATCTCATCCCTATTCCATAACCGTGGAACTTGTACTCTACCCATCTTATTGTGTGTTTTAGGGGGGGGGGGGGGAGGGTTGGTTTACTTCTAATTACTTTAAGTGTGAGCTTTCAAATCCGGTTAACCCGATTGATTTCTATGACTGCTTACTCACTTTTGATTGTTATACGATTTAGGAGACCCATAATGGGTCCATTCACTTAAGTGTTCGAATCTGTTATGAGATTTATAATTTTGAAATTAATTGGCAAGGGCCATTGAGTGTGAGCTTTCAAATCCGAAAAACCCGATTGGTGTCTATGACCATTTACTCACTTTTGATTGTTATACGATTTTAGGAGATGCAAAATGGGTCCATTCACTTAAGTGTTTGGATCTGCAGAACTTATGAGATTTATAATTTTGAAATTAATTGGCAAGGGCCATTGTGTTTGGATCTGAGTGTAGTAATAGTGATACCATTTCATTTTTTTTGATCGACTAAAGAAAAGGACAATGGATCTTATCTTTAATTGTAGCTTGATGTCATTCAAAATTATGAGAGCATATTAAATTACATGCCTTACATAATTGGATATCAAAAGTGAATTAATATTCCTTTTATACTCTTCAAATTAAAATATAGCTAAATATGTTCTATGATGCATCTCTTGAAATGTATAACAATTAACAACTCACGAGTCATACTCTTCAAATACTAGACCCTTGTCTACCTAACACGCCGACCAAGTCATATGATACTTTATGGTTAACCAAATATCTCTATGCATGACTCTCTTTTAGAAGTTGCTCATTTTTGATAAGGCATTTTGGAATGCCTTCCTGATAGTACACAATCTTACCTTTGTCAATTACGGATTTCACTTATGATTTAATGAACCATTTTACTCGGTCTATTATGATCCTTAAAAGTTAAAAGTACTAGTGTTATTTGGCACCATCGAATAAACTTCATTCGAAAATTTTGATATCAAGAAACTTTTCCTCCATCTAATGTTTCTAGTCGTTTAGTTTAAAATTCTAATTGTAAGTCTCATTGCATCGCAAAGAGGATATCAACACAAGTCTTTACAAATTATGTAAATTCATATTAGTTTCTTGTAATTTGATATCAAGAAATTCTAATTTGATATCAAGAAAATTTGATATCAAGAAATTCTAATTTTAATACATCGAATTTTCATGACCAAACATGGTGAAAGGTTGTTTTGCATTCAAAACATTATTTCTTGTAATTCATTTCACCTTAATGCCATCAACAATTTTGACTGATCGGTTGCATTCTAATTGTGATCTAAGAATATATTTTGTTTGTCATCACTTCAGTGTTAAGGTACCATAATCTAGAGTCAAAATACTTGTTATTTTTTGTTATTTTTTTATATTGGTAAGTTTCTTTCTCGTGAACAACGACCTTATATCTTATTTCATTGGTTTATTGCCATTGTTGTAGCTTCATCGTGTTATTACAGTTTGTACTTCACATAGTAGAATGTTGATAACTTTTACTCTAGTTTGGCCAAGCTAATCCCCAATTCCATATTTTCATTATACTGTATTTTGAGAATTTGGGATTACTTTTTTCATGCAATTGTTTCCTCGACTTTAAAGTTTTCATAAGAGAATGAATCTAGTACTAGCTTTTTTTCAATTAATGTTTAGAGATGTGTTGGTAAGGTAAGTATTGATTGGTTAACCAAGCCACTCAACTTGGCCATAATGGATAGGGTTATAATATGATGTTAATGGTCTAAATTCTCATTTTACATCGATTTTGGAAAAGCCTTATTGAAAGACGTTGAATCTCACCTTACATGGATTTTGATTCAAAGTTAGATTGAATGTTCGAAGTTATCTTTGCCATTTACTACTTTTCTTTCATGTGGTGAAAACTTTGATCTTGGTAAGTTATTGCTCAGAAATGGGGTGCATGCTTAGTTGACTGTTAGGGAAGTTGCAATATACGTTCTAAAATTCACAATCCTGCATTGTTGGATCTTTTTCTTTCGATTAAAAATGTTGTTTTTGGCCTATAGGTTTTCCATCCAATTACAACGCGGATAGTGTTTTTGCTTGGTTCTTCTGAAACTAAGGGATAAAAAATTAGTGTTAGAAGAGTATTGATCCCCAAGCATTTATCTTTAACAGCTTGAAAAAATATAGAACTTTTTTGTGAAGTTAAAGGGATTTAGAAAAGTAAATAGATCCTTTTCTACTAAGATAATGTTGTCCCATTGAAAGTAAGTAGTAAAACATTGTTTTTTACTGTCTATCAACCGCTACGAGGGGAAGTCCTTGTCATCGAATAAGATCTGTAGTAGTTTTCACAAATTTTGCTTATCAGTTCATCTTTACGAGGATGTATGCTGTTTCTAACATCTTGTGTGGTCGCGATGCAGGTGAATAAGCCAAATTTGAAACCACATTCTCATGTTGAAATCGCGCACTTGTGGAACAAAGCTGTTGACAAGACTTTTGGCAGTCTGATCGCATCTCTAAGTTCCCGTGGGTGGTAAATGCACTCTTTCTGTTGAGTAAACTGCATTCTCGGTGAATCGAGATGGATGCATAAATTGTTTGAAGCATTCTTGTGAACTTTCTCACAGTCTTCTCTACCTTGTGTAGGCAATCTACCCAGATAAGTATTTGATTTTGATATTATTTGCATCACTGACTCGTATCCAAGTAAATTCAGCGAGCATAATATGAAATTCTTGCATCTAAAAGTGCCCAAAACGATTTGTTTTGCTTATGGGTCACATATTTTATAAATAAATTTATAAATTTTGTTCAGCTGTGTGATTGTATCACTCTTAGAACTGCTAAATAAACTCATCTGTATAAAAATAAAACAATTTAGTAGCTTGTGAATTAGGTAGGTGAGATAGAATTCATCTCCCTTCCTTGAGAGTTGAGATCGACCACGGACCATGGTCACGTTACACGATACCTGCAGAATTTTCACCCGTAGTCTTAAAAGGGGGGGGGGGGGGAACAGTCCAATGTGAAGGAGGACGAAGAACTCTAGGGCTAATGGCTGTAGTATAGGTTAGATGATTTCTATGTTAGATTTATTAAGCATTAGGTTGAACAGTTTTGTACTTTTGTTACGATTGACATTGGCTTGACGAGTCTTGGCTACATTATAAACGCCTATCAACAGGCAGATAATGACTAAGGCTGCAAAAATAGCAGCTGCAACTGCTCCAGCTCCAATCTCAGCAGAGTGTGTTCTCGGCCTTGATGTCGTTTGTACTTGTGCATCGTGTAGTTGAGCTGCTAGCGGAAATGGCGAGCACTTTGAGAAAGTACAGGGGTTGGGATGTAAGAAATCATAAGCCATGGGAGAAAAGGCCATTGGGCTTTGGTAAGCAAGCCCGTGAGGTGCTCGATCTTGCGATGCTGTTTGTGAAATTAAGAAAGTAGAAAATAAAACGAAAATACGAAGTATTTGCATCATTTTTGGTTGATAAATTTTTTATGAGTGAGAATAGTAGGATCTTATTGAAGTAAGTTTATGAAGGGGGGCTTTATTTAAAATAGACAAAAGAACAAATGATGGAAGAAGTAGGTTTAATAATGTCACCCAAACAATAAAGATGATCACTTCATTGAGTATGCATGGGGAAGGTAAGCAAGTATTTCATGAACCTAGCACTATTCTATTCTACTTCCCCGTTATAAAATATTTGCTACATTGCGGTCATTAATACTATTCATAATTCAAGTTCATTTGATGTAGGAAAATTGTTGTGAATAATCCAACCATTTTTCATTATCTGCCAATAATCTCATTTTTCGAAATTTTGTTAATAGTTCAACCTTTGTTTTCATTTTGTTGCCAATGGACTCATTAGAAGATGACTTGCTATATCAGGTAACCTCACATATTCTTCTTTTTTTTTATAATAATCTAATTTATTTTTCATTACCTGTCGATAATCCCTTCTTTGAAACTTTTTCTAATAATCTTGTTTTCATTTTGTTGCCGATGGACCTTTTAAGAAGTTAAATACTTAATTTCTCTCTCCCACTAGTTTATAATAATCCAACATATATTATCTATACTATATATGTTAAGTCTCTTTCTTTAACACACTTTCTCTTCAATTATTATAAAAAAATTCACAATTTTTAAAATACTTGGTTTCTCTCTACTTGTGATGGAAGGGGTAGTATATTTTAAAGGGGAGTGAAAAACATATAACTATTATTAATTTTTTTATTATATTGATTTATAAATTTTTTACGTGTAAATTTCAACTTGAAAAAGATAATACTTAACGGGTCGGTGACTTCCGACTCAATGTATTTTGTGGTCCATGATCCTACCCGGTTAAGGCGGGTCGGGTACCCAACACGGATCATATAATTTTTAAAAAAATTGACACGTCATTTAGGATGTGGGTCAGCGGGTCGACGAATCGAGTCAAACGGGTCAGATTTTTTGAACACCCCTAGTTGATGGGATATGTATGTAAATACAATTACTATTTATGCAATGATCAACTTCATAAGCTTGAGAAATAATAGCAATTTCATTTAGCTTCGTGAAGGGATACTCCCTCCCTTCCAGTTTACTTGTCCCATTTCTTTTTTTGGCAATTTCTCATAACTTGTCCCATTTCCTTTTTTGGCTATCCTTTTTTTACCTAAATACCCCCACTTTTCCAATTCCCAATACTCCACTACCACCTTTACAATTAATTTAATCAATTAAAATACCCAACTACCACCTTTTAAATGGATTCCACTACTACCTTAATATCCGTGTTTTGTCAAATGGGACAAGTAAACTGGACCGGAGGGAGTATAACATAACATGTCAGTTCTTTGAAGGGGCTATTAGTAACAAACTAAGAGCAAAGGCAGAATTAAAAAAATTAAAAAAAATGGGATTATTGACAGGTAATAAAAAATAGATTGGATTATTCACAACAATTTTTCTTTTACATATCATGATTAAAGAATCATGATAAAAAGTAGGTATGTGGAATCTTATTTGAATCGTCTAATTGTATACTTATATTATATTAATTTTTTTTAAATTTTTATTTTTGCATAATTTCATATACAAAATTTAAAATAATGTATTGGATTTATAATAGAACGTGAAAGTATATATCTATCCATTTTTTTAAAGTAATTATCTATATTTTTAAAACCTACATTTATTTTCATTTTTATCTAGTTCTTCGTTCCCCATTCTTGAATCATAATATCATTATGTGCATCATCAACTCATCATCTTCGTCTTTTTGATCAGATTATAAAATTTTGTAGGGCATTATTATATATCGCCACCTTTTTCATGTTATTACCACCCCTATATATTAAATTTTCATAATTGCCATTGCATACTTTTCAAACTCATAAACTTTAACATCTCTCTAAAAATGTCTAAAAAACTCTGAACTAAAACAAGCTAAAAGTATTTATTGAAAAACAATAGCGAACCAAAACAAGCATGAATATGATTCGGTTAGCAAATAATCAATTTGAAATTTTTCAAAAAATAAAAATAAAAAATTGAAGAACCGCCTCAGTCGCACAAAACGTGCGATCCAACCATGGTGGAATCGCACAAAACGTGCGATCCAACCATGAATATGATTCCACCATTGTTGGGTCTCACATTTTGTGTGACTGAGGTCGTATTCTTCAATTTTTTTAAAAAAAATTTAATACTTTTTAATATAATTATTTTTTATGCTTATCTTTTTATTTGTATAATATTTATTTATTTTACTTTATTTACTTGATTTATTTATATCATTTATTTATTTATGTAATTATGTTTATGTTGTATGTGTTTAAATTATTTATATATTTAATGTATTTACTTAATTTATTTATATTATTTGTTTATTTATTACAATTACTTAATTATGTTTATGTTTATGTTTTATGTATTTTAGTAAAATTTACTTTTAAAAATTCAACCTTTGGGCTGTTCTCTTCTAAAAATCTGATCTTTCGATTATTTTTAAGAAATTTGACATTTGCCCTCCATTATCATCTAAAGAACATACCCCATAAGTTAACCTGAACAACCGGTTAAATTTCCTTTTATAAAAAAAGAGAAATTCAAAATTAATAAACCCTAAATTGCTATAAAGATCTTCATCTTATTCATTTTCCATTTCAACCATGGAAGCCATGTACTCTCCTCATCCAAATCAAAGTTCTTTACTTTTTGATCTGGGATTTGGGAATAAATCTACAAACATCAAACAAACAGTATAGAATAACCAAAACTTGCAAAGATAAGCATAAATTACAAATGAGTACAAGTCAATGGTGATTAAATCTACAAACATCAAAGTTCTTTACTTTATGATCTGGGATTTGGGATTAAATCCAAGTTCTTTACAGAAACAAACAAAACTTGCAAAAATAAGCATAAATTACAAATGGGTACAAGTCAATGGTGATTAAATCTACAAAAATCAAAAGAAAATTAGATCAAACTCTGACCCAATTACAAAACCAAAGTCATAATCAATAAAAACCCATAAATAAATCCCAAATCCCAGATCATAAAGTAGAGAACAACCAGTAATAAACTTCAACTACGTCACCAGAACTGCTGAAGAACAAGATATGAACTTTAGAAAGCTCCAAACTTATACAACAAAGAGCATCAAATTAGAAGAATAAACCCTTAAATTAAAGGGGTTTTTGTCCTAATTTCTGTAGGACAACTACAACTATGGTTACTCAGATGGATTTTCAAGATTTGAAAGGAATAGTCGTGGTAGATTGAATGAAGATGAAGATGGGTCATTAGTGTACTGCAATAAGTGAAAAACACTGATATGGAAGGAGTGAAGTAAATGAGGGAAGGAGGGACGTTAATGGGTTAGATGGGTAATTTTTCAAAAAATCAGGTAACTGGTCATTTTGGACTTTAGATGACAATGGAGGGTATAGGTTGGATTTTTCAAAAATAATTGAAAGGTCGAATTTTTAGAAGAGAACAACCCAAAGGTAGGATTTTTAAAAATAATTGTCCTATATTTTATTTTTATGTACTTGAGTTATTTATTTATTTTATTTCTATTGACTTAAGTTATTATTTAGATGTTAAAAAATAATTTTATAGTTGTGGGACTTTGAAAACTTAGGAGATAGCATAGATTACCCCGATAGATTTGTTACGGATAGGAAATTTAATTCCGTAGATGAATTACATAGTTGGGCTAATGAGATAGCATTAACAATTGGTTTTTAATTTACATGTGTTTCATATAAACGTAAGGAAGGACGTTTAAGAGTTAGTTTGTACTTAAGGTGTCACAGATATGGAAATATTATGGGTGATTTGCACAACCTAGATAATGCTGCTATACCTGGTTCTAGAAATAGTTCTTGTGGTTGTAAATTTATGATTATAGAAAGTAGTCGTAATCCAGTTGAAAGACCTTGGATGGTAAGAGTATCCTGCCGAAAAAGGAAGACTTAACCACCTGTTCTTTGTATATAGAGATGGGTAAGTAAGAGCAAGTAGGTTGAATGTAGATATTAGGCAACATATATGAGATTTTACTGCAACTGGTATGCAACCAACCTTCATAATGATGTCAATTAGAAGGAACTTTTCTTGTTTTTATGCTAGTATGAATCAAATCTACAATATAAGACAAACATTGAGGAGGGAAGAGATGGATGGTAGGACTCCTCTTCAACATTGTCTTTATTTGGGCACAGAAAAATAATTATGTTTGGAAAGATTTGGATGGTGAGGGGCAGTTGACTAGATTATTAATTTCAAACCTCATATCCATCCGTATAATACGTACGTGGCACCATGTTGTGTTGATAGACACAACGTACAAGACGAATAAGCCAAAGTGGCCCCTTTGTGAAATAATAGGAATGACGCCAACCAATCACAACTTCTTGGTTGCGTTCTGTCTAATGCGAGATGAGGCGGCCATGTTTTATTCTTGGGTGTTGGAAAGGCTAAAGAATATCTACGGTAGAGTATAGATGCCTAATGTTATCATTACAGACAGAGACGAGGGTTCATCTGCAGCTATTCATGATGTGACTGATGTCTATCCATTTAAAAAAGTTATGCTAATACATTATTGTCGATTTATTTACCATGTGTATGGCATATTGGGAATGATATGGAGAACATGGTAGACAAACTACCTAATGTTATCGTTACAGACAGAGACGAGAGTGTTTACCATGTGTATGGCATATTGGGAATGATGTGGAGAACATGGTAGACAAACTATATGGTGGGAAGAAAAAACAACAGGTGAGAGTAGCACAAATGCGAATGCTTTAATGAATATGGGGGGGGGGGGGGGGGGGGGATACGCTGAGGGCTAGATTTCAAAATGAAAATATAAGAAAGGGTTAGGAGCTGCAAATATGGAGGAGAAGAAGCAAGACAATTGTTTAAGATCAATTAAGTATGCGGAAAGACAGGATATTAGCGAACCATTAAAAAAAAAGTTAGAGCTCAAAAAACTTAAAAAGAGGGCGAGATAAAGCAAATATGACATGGAGGGTGGGAGTGAAAAAGGATATAAAGGATATAGACTTACGAATTGAGATGATTAGAAAGGAGAAGAAAAATCCATGTGAACGACCAATGAAATTTATATATCATGTACCCGATCCCAATCTTTTGAATTTAAGAATCTTACATTATTATTTTTCTTTTTGAAATTGACATTGCTATTGTTGAAGTAATGGTGTGACTTAAATGGGTGTATTAAGTTGGTGACCTAATTTGTGTGAGTAATGAACTAATGATGGTGTTTAAGAGTTAAGTTAATTTACTTTATTTATGATGGCACTTAATCATGATACAAATGAGATGATGAATGAACATAATGAGGTGTGTTGAAGGTTTCTGCCTCACTTGTTGCATGCTCGAACGAGCTCTATGGAGCTTGAAGGAGCATCTCTAAAGTCGGTAACCAGTAGCTCCCTGCATCACACGCTCGAACGAGCAGATTTTTGCCTCGAACAAGCATCATCTTCAGACTTCTTTGGATTCATTTATGTGGCTCTTCAAGTTCATAAGGCTGTTTCAAAACTCTTATTTATTCCTTTATTCCTAGTATTAATGTATTAAATGTTGATTAAGGCAATCTCTACTATAAATAGTGAGATCATTAACAAACCAAAAACACATCAAACACTTACACAACCCCTAAGCCAAACACTCTCTTACTCAATTGATATAATACAAACAAATAACTACACACAACGGAGGACGTAGCCATCATTTGGGTGACCCTCCTTAAATCATAGTGCCATTTTTGCAATTTTATTATCCGTCAAATGTATGTTAATTCATTGAAATCGTTATTGTTCATCAAACTACTTCGCATCGTTTTGATCCTAGCAATTATTTCTCTTATTATTGTAGCTTTCGCATAATATATTTAGTTTCAACTTCAGATTTAAATCAGAATACTCATTGGTCTAGTTTTCAACATAACAAAACTGCTGAAATACCTAGCAATTATCGATTCAAGGCCTCATCTAAACCGTCGGGTTCACCTCATCGATCGAGCCTAAACCGTTGGGTTCACCTCATCGAACGAGCCGTTTTTGCTCCATTAGAAAGGGTGTGGGGAAAGATTCTAGTTTTGGCTATAATCCTAACCCTTGATTGTTTTGTGGTTTGGTAACAAGTCTCAAGTCTCAATCAAGAAAATAACCAAACCGACCATGCCTTATTTTTTAAAATAAGAAATGTATCATCACAGCTAAAGCCTCACCTAACACAGACGTTAAACAAATAAGTTAAATAACAAGATAAGCTCGCATTAGCTCACTAATTATAATTAACAATTTAATTAATTAATCCCAAAAAGTAAAAATCACAAAATAAAAAAAAGCATAAATTCAGGAAATTTCCATAGTGATTACAACTGTTACATTGTACATGATCATTTTGGAACATCCAAATTCCAGATACTTCTATAAAATTTATGTAATTATATGATCATAACACCTCATTGTAGCAATGCAAGGCCATTAGGTAACCACACAAAATAAAAATAAAAAATATACAACTAAGAAAGTTAAGGATCCACGTCACCATTATTATCACTTTTATCATAAGCTTCTCTCGTTATCTCTTACCTACTAATTTTATGTCTTTTATTTTTTTTTTTCATTTTTATTATATTATATCGAAAGGATCATGCTTGTGTGTGTTAAGACGCAGACTTGCGGAGTTTGCTTTCGCCGCGCTCGGTCCTATCAGTTGTAGAATCTTATCTTACTCTTTTTCGAGTTGGGGGACTCTTTGGTCGTGCCCTTCTTTATGGGTATGAGTTGTCGTTGTCCTTCCCTTCTCAGACCTTGGACATAGTCTTTCTATGGGCGGGATACACTGGGTATGATGATGATGATGATAATTATAGGGTAGGCAAGAGAAAATAGCAGGATATAGACATATAGTGAGAATTGAATTATGTACTTTAGTTGAAAAAAGTAATATTTGTTCTAACTGAAACAAGATTCAATGAAAGTATGATTGGAATTTTGTAAAATTTTTATATGGATTTGATCAACACTATTTTAGTGCGCATGAATCTAATAATAACAAATATTTTCTAATAATTGTATTAATCAAATAAAAATACTTATAATTAACTTTTAAAAGTTAATATTTGCTAAAATAGAGTAGACTAAATTCATACAAACATATCTCGTTTTGAAACTTGGGAACCACATGTTTTTTTCTCAAAAATATTAAAGTTTTTAGTTATAAAATAGTTATAAAACTAAGCAACGACTTATAAGGAATTAAGTTAATGCTTATCCATTTTCGGTTAATAATTATTAAATATATTATATTAATTCTTTGCGTATGAGAATTAAGGAAGTATAAACAATAAACAATAAATAGAGCTCATAATTAAATTGCACGACGTGACATGTCACATACTAAGAGTATAAGACTTAAAATAGTTGGCCGAATTGATTTATCTCTATTCTCTAGCATATTTTTCGGCTTTTATTTTTTTTTTTTGAAATGAAAAAATATAATCTAAAGAAAAAAAATATAGTCTACTTATAAAGATTGCAATATTCTTATTTTATACCGTGTACAATTTGTTATTATATTTATATAAATTTTAGCTAAATATGAATAAAAGATTTTAAATAGCTAAAAATTAAGTATACAATGAAACATAGTACTTATTTGACATACCATCTATTGATCTTTTATATTTTCTCTGATTTTAATTAATTACTACAAATAGCGTCATCTTGTAAGGAAAAATATCACTATCCATATCAACTAATTATAAATACTAGAAATAGTACTATATTAAAAAAAAAAGTAAAATGAATGAGGAAAGTTGGACAATAAGACATGCCACCTAAAATTTGGTTGTGGATTCATGGTTGTAAGAAAATGTTATTCACTTTTGGAGATTAAAGTAATTGAGTATGATTGAGCATTCGACTTTTGAAGCTGTCATTGTTATAACTTTGTCATCATCTGGGTTTCTCAACGATTTTGTTCTATATTGTTATTTGTTTTAAGTCCAATTATCAATTATCAAATATGAAAATTTAGGGGCGGAGTTAAAATTGATAAATTTTTAGTGCGTGGCCTTGTGCAATTTCATATTTTTCCAATAATTTTGTATTTTTAAACATTTGACATATACAACGTAATTTAATATTGAAACTCTCAATATTTCGGAGCCCTATGCAATTGAACATGTTGAACATACTCAGTCAACTATCACTATATAGATTTGGAAACAAACTTATATGACAGAAACAGACAAACAGTATTCCCACTCAATTAGCGTAGTAACTGAATTTGTTATATACAAGATAGAGTACCGTTTATAGTAAGTGATCATCTGTAATGATATATGAGAGATTTAGACTCACAAATTGAAATGGTAGTATATGCAAATGAATGGAGAAAAATAATTGGGAAATTCCATGTGATGGTTTTACGTTTTCGGCTTCTCCTTATGGTGGACAAACGTAATTTTTGATTCGTGTGGTGATCCTAGGCTTACTTTTTGACTTTGTAGGCGAATTTTTATAATCTTTTTCTACGTTTACGTTATTATTACCATCATAATTGGCTAGTATTTAATTAATCGAAAAACTTAACATTTTGTTTACCACATTGAAAATTTGAAACCTTGAGATCATCATATGGATAAATAAAGATTTATCTAACACGAGAAAAAGTCAAAAACTATGAATTATCACGTGAATTTTTCCGAAACAATTCATATAAACAACTATTAATTGCTGATATATTAATTAGTTTTTATACTCGACATGAATCTTTGTAAATTTAAAAAGATAACTAATTACTACTAATTAGTTGTAAACATTAAAATTCTTTGTGAATATTTCTAGGCATATACTTAATTGTATAGTTGATATGATTTAGATGACTTTTTTCCCTTAAATTCGAATATAATAACAAAAGAAAGCCTCTTTTTGGATGTCACTTTATGCTAATAATTAACTTGATTATTATTAAAATAAACACATAGAATTAATTTATAATGCCAACCTTGAAAAGTGAATAATACCAAACAAAAACAAGGATAATGTAATTTAATTATGTGCAATCATCACTTGACAACACTACACAAGCATCTTTTCTTTGCAAAATATTTAACCAAAAAAAACATACACCAAACAATAAGTTTAAATAAAAAAAAACAAATTGGGAAGTGACCAAAAACACCCTCTTAATAATTAAGCCCATTTTTAATATCTACAGTTTAATGGTCCCTTCATTAACCCCATAAATAAAAACATATATAGTTTTTTGGATTAAGCAGTGCTTCTGAATGATCCCAAAGCCTTGATTGCTGCAGCCCTAAGAATGTACTGGTGGTAGAATGCTGCTATTGCTGCTCCAACAAATGGTCCCACCCAGAAAATCCACTGCCATTTCCATCATATTATCATTAGTACGTCGTTTTTAAAGTCAATCACTATAATAATAAATGTCAGAGTATATATAACATATTCTGTGGTCTCAATCATCATCTTAAATTTTTTTGTTGAGTTGGTTTTTTGATATGGTATCAGAGGCCAACGTGACAAGAGGTCACGGGTTTGAATCTCAACAGCCCCTCAACATCTATGTGCATACACTTCTAGTCCAATTGACTCTCGTGTGAGGGGCGTGTTAGAGAATATAACATATCTTAGGAGCTCAACCATCAGCTTAAGCTTTTGGTTAAGTTGGTTCCTTGACAATAAATTTATCGATAAATTAATAAAAACACGTACGTGTTCATGCCATGATTTCTCGTGGTTGTAGATCACGGCAGCACCGAAACTCCTAGCAGGGTTGATACCGGTACCAGTAATTGGGATGGTAGCAAGGTGAACCATAAATACTGCGAAACCAATGGGAAGTGGTGCCAATACCTGAACACATAAATGTTTCATATTGTATTACTTACATAATATGCAAAAACGGTTTAATTAAATTATGTAAAAATAACAAATGAATAATACATTCTAAAATTTTTCGGTTATTGAAATTTACTTTAATTACTTGTTTGTACAGCGAGTTTGTGTGAGACTGTTTCATCGTGAGACAGGCCCATACAAGCATCTTAAAGTTAAAAATTAACTTTTTACGGCCTTTTTGGTTAGTGATATTAAATGGTGGTACTGAGAATGATTTATAGTGTGAAATTCCATTAAAAGTTTCATTTCATTTTCATGGTAATGAAACTTTGATCACAAAAAAGTTTTTTTTCACAAATTTTCATTACCACCTAATACAACATCTCCCAATGGTAATGCATTAGAATAAATTTCATAAAGAATATGAGATGATTGATGTTGGACAAACATGAATATCAAGGTAACAAAGAGATTTTTCAACTAAAATTACATTAGTTTTTCATTTCCATTACCACCTACCAAACAGGCCGTTAAAAATATTAAAAAGTAGGTCAAATCATAGTAATTAAGTTGTCTCACATTGAGACGGTCTTAATAAAAAAAATTTCATAAAATAATTATAAAAATAAGTTTTGTATGCATTATTGTAAAGTTAAAATAAAAGAATAAGATGATGACTTACAGGAACATGAGAGTCCCTAGCGTTCCTCTTAGGGTCAGTAGCAGCAAAAACAGTGTAAACAAGAACAAAAGTACCAATAATTTCAGCACCAAGACCAGTTCCCTTGTTGTAACCAGGTGACATCTGGTTAACACCTCCACCATACCTAACATAGTAAGCCTTTTGGAACCCCTTTACTAACCCAACACCACAAATGGCACCTAAACATTGAGCTACCATGTAGAAGAATGCCCTTGGTAGTGACACTTTTCTTGCCAAGAACAGTCCAAAGGTCACTGCTGGGTTTATGTGTCCTCCTGCACACACATATTATTTTCTAATCGTTAGAGTATATAACATATTCTACAGTTTCAACCATCTGCTTAAATTTTTAGTTGAACGCGAGTTCTTGCTATAGACAGTCTATAGCATAGACGGGCAAATATGGGTTAGCCCATTAGCAAAATGAGTAACTGATTAGTCATCAGCCTTATTTTTAAATTTAAAATCATTGGGCTGGGCTGTTGGGAGAACCGTCTTTGTCATAGACGGTTGAATTGGTTTCTAGACATAGTATCAGAAGCCAACGTGATAAGAAGTCATGGGTTTGAATCATCTCAACCACCTCTCGTTAAAAGTGGAATATTCAGCACTATATATGATGAGGGTCTATGTTTTCTAGCCCGGTGAAACATAATTTGCCTTTTGAATATACAATTCGCTCAAAATGGTTCAAAACAGACTAAAACCGTCTATAATTTGCTTTTTTCGACTCGTGGTTCGCAGGGCAATTAGAGAATCATGTGAAACTGGTCTAGCCCAAAGGCTACTTAACTAATTATATGAGAACGTGTATTAGAATAATATATTCTGGGACCATCAGCTTAAGCTTTTGATTGAATTGGATCCTTAATAGGATATCAGACACTAACGTGATTAAAAGCCCAAAAGGGTACTTATATGAGAATGTAAATTAGAATAACATATTCTGGAACCTTCAATTTAAGCTTATGATTGAATTGGATCCTTAATAGGATATCAGATGCCAACATGACAAAAAGCCCAAAAGAGTCTTATCTGAGAGGGCGTTTTAAAGTAAATAACATATCAAAATCAACTTAAACTTTTGTTTAAATTCGAACCTGAGATTCCGGCAGTGCAGTAAACAAGGATAAAGATCATGCCACCAAAAGCCCAAGCGATACCGAGGATACCAACACCACCACAATCATCACCACCAGCAGTAGTATCAGTCTGGCTTTTATAACCAATAACAGTAAGAATAGTTATATAAAGAAAAAGAAGTGTAGCCACAAACTCAGCTATAATAGCCCTATAAAATGACCATTTTGTAAGCTCATCTAAGTCAATTAGGGGAGCTGGTGGTGGATCATGGTAATCTTTTGGCTGTGCAGATTGCTCTGTTACTGCTTCCACATCTTTACTCATTTTTTCTTTATGTTAGAGAAACAGAATAAGAATAAAAGAGAATATGGGAATGGGATGAGTAAATGAGTGTTGAGAGATCCTATTTATGCACATAAAATGATGTTATATTTTAGTGATTTTTTTTGATTGGATAATAATGGTGATTAATGAGTTGTAGACTTATTTTTTTTGAAATTTTTGGGCTGTGCATGGTCTGTGGGCAGACTTCATTATTAGCCGTCCAAATGACATTTGGGTTTTGGTTGTCTTAGCTTGCATGGGTCCCACCCTTCTTCCATTATTTCGGAGGTAAATAACCGTTATTTGCCAACTTGGCAAATCATACTCATGTGGAGATATTTGATAGGATGACATTTTGAAAATTGTAAATTACCTTTTTGTGTTTTGTTTTGTTTTATTAGTATATTTTTTGTCTTTTATAGTGATTTACAAATCACGTGATTGATTAGGATTTTCTATTTTTTCGGACGTAGTACATGTTCTTCTCATTCATAATGCTGAATATTCTACTTTAAATAAGGTTGGTTAGGAAATGATGTTGTGACTTCTTGTCACATTAGCTTGAATTCTGACACTATGTCAAGAATATGTTATATACTATTAGGTTGTGGCAAATCGTCACATAATCTTACCGTGGGCCACTTATGTAGACATGGACTCCCGTGGACTTGTGCCCACAGACCTACGGGGATGAGCGTTGACTTGCATATACACTTAGTGAGGTTCATTAGGTTCCCAAAACTATATGGTAGTAGGAGGATTAGCTGACCTAATAAATATGCCAAGTCTACAAACCACTATATTTTATCGATTTGGAATCTTGTCTCACATATGAAGTATTTCCAACATTTACTCTAACAAATATGATGTCTAAAATTGAGTTAATTTAATTCTTATGTGTATGTAAATATGTTGACAATCACGTTTTATTTTTAGATGTGTGTTATTTGATCGAATTGGATTATACTTGATTTTGATTGCAAATGTTCATCCGGGTCATTTGGGTTGATTTCAGTTTAGATGTTTCAGGTTAGTTTCAAATTAGATCTTGTGTTCACATTAATTTAATTTTTACATAATTACAAATTCATTTTAAAGTTGGATCAAGTCGAATTCAATTACAAGATCGAGTCAATATCAACCCTCCAAGACTTTTTTAAACACCTCGAATTTTGATTAAATAGATAATTTTAAATAGCTTAGAATTAGTAGCTACTACCTTTATCCTAATTATTTGTTATGTATTTTCTCATTTTGAGGACGTGAGCAATAATGTTGACACATTTCATTATCAATATTCTTTTTCTCACCTTATTTTAGTTACAATTTTCTACGTCACACTAGAATTATTTGTATGGAATTTATTTTAGTTTCCTGTTTCTCTAGAATATTCCTGAAACTATTTTTATTTTTATTTTCCTCTGTAATAAAGCTGTGTTTAAAGCTATCTTTTACAAAAGTGTAATTAATTCTAGCAAATTAATATGGGAAAATTAATTTCTACAACATTGAAGATGTTGGTAGAAAGTCATTCACCAAAGTCGATAGCCCAACTAACAATAAGAGTTGTATGTATGTTGGACTAGGGAGGTGGGTCAACTTCAAAAACAATCATTTTAGATTATTATGATAACAGCTATTTTCTTGAGAGATCGTCTTTTTTAAAAACGCTTTTTAGGTCCAGTTCATTGTAACTGAATGCCTATCAGTAAGTCTCATGGGAGACGGTCTATTCTATAGACGGAATCCATGAATCCCAGCCCAAAATATAACATATTATATTTGGGGTTATAATAAATTATTTGGGGTTATAATAACTTATATTTGGGGTTATAGAATAGTATATTCGAGGTTATAATACCTTACATTTATGATTATAACATAATATAATTGATATTATAATAAAAAAATCAGTTAAGGGAAATGGGCTGGCCCAATTTTGTGGTCTATCCTATAGACCGTCTCTTGTGAGATTTTGTGAATGCCAACTCTATACTTTTTAATGGGCCCACTTATCACAAAAATTTGTGTTATGATATTAAACATAGTCTAGTAGATATAAATAATTAAATTCAAGCTAAAAGATAAGTATAATCATGTAGATAATAAAAAAATATTGTTAATAACTTGTAACTTGTAAGTAAGATAAGAATAGAACAGGGGCATAGATAAAAGAGGCTCAGATAGATAAAAAAAATATTGTTAATAACTTGTAACTTGTAATTTTTTAAAATATGTAAAAAAATTAGAAAAATTACTTAGAATAATTCAATTGTTTCATGATTTTTTTAAAATAATCTCATTTATTAATTAATCATGAATAATCTCATCTTTAAAGAGTATTTTTCTAGAGCAAACTCTGGTAACCAGATGACTTGATATAACAATTTTTTTTTAAATAAAAAAGATAAATTAAAATAGAAATTGAAAAAAAAATGTTAAGATGTTATTTCTAGAACTTTAAAGGACATTTTCACAATTTTTCACTAATTTCATATTAATTTTCAGTTTACTTTTTTGTAAATTACCTACTATAGCTGGTCATCCGGGTACTCAAGTTTACTCTACGCAAATACTCCATATAGTTGAGATTATTCATGGACTCATGGTTAATCAATAGTTGGGATTATTGTAGGAAAATTATAAAAAGTTGATTATTTTAGGTAATTTTTCCTTAAAAATTTAATAATATTACAATAAAACGTAGAAAATAAACTTGATTGAGTTTTTCTCATACACAACCCAAGTACAGACCCTGCTAGCTAGTTGTAGAATTTGCTTCCCCTTTTATTTATGTTATTATTAAAAAATACATGCCCTTAATAATATTCCTATTAGTGAATACCAAAGGTTTGATTTGATCATTTTTGAGTCCTTTCATGTATTCATCAAGATGACTATACCACATTCTTCTAGATTGTCTTAGCCTATAAAGTGACTTTTTCGGCTTTATGGAAAACTTTTTTCGTGATTTGTGATTTTCTGGAATTTAAGTTCTTCGGATACTTTCATATAAATGTCTGTATCAAGTGATCATATAAACATACAGTCACAACATTCATAAGTCGCATTTTGAGACCGTTAACCTTACCAAAAATCTTAGTATAAGAAAAATTACCCAGAATAATACGACCTTTCACTGATTTCCCAAGAATAATACGAACTTTCAATTAACCACCAATAATACGAACTTTGACATGCATTTTCCGCTGGCATACATGACCTGTTTGTACCCAGTAGTACAGTTCTTTTTTTGACCGTTGCTCAGCAGGTTTCATCTCGTATTATTGGTGGTTAATTGAAAGTTCGTACTACCGGTTGAAATCTGCTGAGCAACGGTCAAAAAAAGACCTGTACTACCGGTTATAAACAGGTCATGTATGCCAGCGGAAAATGCATGTCAAAGTTCGTATTATTGGTGGTTAATTGAAAGTTCGTATTATTCTTGGAAAATCAGTGAAAGGTCGTATTATTCTGGGTAATTTTTCCTTTGGAGAATATGTTTTTTATAATCAATTCCTGGTATTTGTGAAAAAACTTATAATCAATCCCATTTAAATATGCAATCACAACATCCGTAAGTCCTGATATGTACCTTGTTCAACCTTTTGGATTATCTTTGTTCACTACAACAAATATAGGCTTTAGTGGCATATGTTTTAGGATTTAGTGGCATTTACTAAAGGCTATCACGACATTTAAACTAATGCTACTAGACCCTATGTCGCGAAATCTAATAGTGGTCTTTGAGTTTGTTGTTTTTGTGACTTTAAATTAATAATCGAACTTATAATGTAAAGTTACATAAACTCAGTAGGTTACAAAAAGATTTGACAAGTTCAAATCTGTGCTTAACATACACCAAATGTGAACTTCATCATCGAGAATCACAATATATCGAACATAGTAACAAGAAAATTTTGTATGTGACTTGATACAAATTTTAGGTGAGACTCTCTTCCTAAAACATCATTTCCTCCCTACTACAGTGCTTGGGAATGTATATCGAAAATATATTTTGAGATACAAAGAATTTCACTAAATTCCTAATACAAGGAACTTAGAACGACATGAGAAAACTTAAGTGGAAGAAGAAAAGAAAATTTACAATCAAGGATTGCAAGTTCTCTATATAAAGTGCTAGAGGGGATAAGAAATTTAGAAAATACTTGTATATCCCACGTATATCTCATGTAAGAAAAAACTTACACATGCTTTCTATATATTTATAAAAAAACATACAACCATTCATGAAGTAATATGTCACTTCATTACCAGTAACATCGATTCACAAATCAATGTCGATAAGTCAATCCATCCCAATTATTCAATTAATAACCATATTAATCGTAGGTAGTTATTGCATAACTAACAAAAATGAATAAAACAAATATTGCAAAAACCAGCGCGAAAGTCGCGGGCCGCAACCTGAGCAATTTCCAAAACATAAACTTTGTCTTGAAATCTCGCGATCCGCGAGTCTTTTCGCGATCCGAAAAATCCTTATTTCGAAACCAAATGTCTTGCCGCTATTTTCTTCCAATGACATGTTTGATCATGCTCTAATTGTACTTATAACTAATTGAGGCAAAATACATTCCTTTCTATTAAGATAACATCAAAGTTTCATATCACATCAAGGTTCTTTGTACAAACTTGTAATATCTATAAGAATATCAAGAAGATTAACATAAACTACAAAAATAGAATTCCAGTAATATCTAGTATGTTGCAGGCTATTCAATGTTACTCATTCATGATAATTTGACAATATAGAATCTTCAGTACATGGGTAAAATATCCATTATATCTTATTTCCATTAGAATACTTCAAATTTGCTTATTTTCAACATCAACATAGGGAACAATCTAATAAAAAGACATCATACAACCAAATTTTATCATTAACAACACTATATTCTAATATTCTCTATTTATTTTATAAGAAATACTCCCTCCGAATCTTTTTAGTTGTCTTATTTCCTTATTTACAAATTCATATCAATTGTCTCATTTTTTTTTTGTCTATCTTTTGTTTACCTAAATACCCCCACTTTTCCAATTCCCAATATCCAACTAGGCAACTACCACCTTTTTAATGGACCCCACACCACCCTTAATAACCGTGAAAACCCAAATGGGACATCCAAAATGATTCGAAGGGAGTATTATAATTTTTTGCTTAGAAATGTAATTTTATCTCTATTTAAAAATTATATTTATATACTTTTATATAATAAAGAACTTCGTAAATCGCACGAGTTTCCATACTAGTATGACTATAATTTATTTGTCAAATAATATTAAATAAATATAAAGTGATCAATTAAATGTATACCTTTATCATATATTGTAGTCTTCAAGAATTCTTCTAGCAAAAATCACCTCCGGTCAAATTATCAATTTTCCCACTGAACATACACTCAATAATAATTTGGTTGGGAAAATTTGACTTTCTTCATTGAATGTTTAATTGATCTTTCATTAATTTTTCGCATCATTCTAGTACCAAGATGACCCAATCGATTATGTCACAAATTCATCATTTCTTTATGATCTAAGTTTTGGTTGAACATCATGTTTATCTCTTAATAAAAAAAAAAACATCATGTTTATCTCAATTTGTCTTATATCAATATGATATAATCCTAATGAATATGTTTGTAATTTTTCATGAATACATTTCTTATGCTCATTATTATTTTCTTTCATGGTTTCTATATGATAACCAACTTGGGGGTGTAGCTCATATGGTAGAGCGCTCGCTTCGCATGTGAGAGGCACGGGGTTCGATTCCCCGCACCTCCATTTTATATTTTCTATCTATGGGCGGGAAAACTGGGTATGATGATGATGCTGATGATGGTTTCTATATGATAACCATGAGATTCGTCAAGATTTTTAGTAGTAAAAATGTGACGAGATGCACCGGATCGGACTTTGAAAACCCGGTCCGTTTAAAGCCCATATTAATTTCAAAGGGCTCTTATCCAGCCCGACCCAGTTCATATTTACTAAGTCCAACCCGGCCCTTATCCAGCCCATTGAACACCCCTAGTCAGTTGTAGTTGCATGGATAACATCGACACAAGTCTCTTAGTTACAACACCAAAAAAGGGTAATATGTACTAAAAGAGAATTGCTAACTACACTTTTACATAAGGAAAATTGTAGTGTTTTCTTGGTCATCTAATGAAGAAATAAGAAATAATAGTCCAATCGATCTAAGTAGAAGCTAAATATATCGCAAATTTTTAAGTTGTAAATCAAGCAAAAAGGGCTAATGAAAATAATGCAACATAATGGTGAAGCTCATGGAAGAACTATTGTTATCCATTGTGATAGTGGTTCACCGTAAATAATCGTAAGACAAAGCATATCAATGTTAAGTATTGTTTTATCAGGGACTTACGGCCTGTTTGGTAGGTGGTAATAAATTGTGGCAATGGGAATGAAAAACTAGTGTAATTTTGGTTAAAAAATCTTTTGGATATCTTGATGGTCATGCTTGACAACCTTCAATCATCTCATTTTGTTCACAAAATTCATTCCAATGCATTACCAGTGGGAGAAGTGGTATTAGGAGGTAATGGAAATTTGTGAACAAATAAAAAAAACTTTTTTGTGATCAAAGTTTCATTACCATGGGAATGACATGAAAGTTTTGATGAAAATTTACACTATAAATCATTTCTATTACCGCCATTTAGTACCACTAACCAAACAGTTAGTTAGTTAAAGTAATAGTGAAGTCGAGTTGGTCGAGTTTAATAAAGATCAATTAATTAGTTCATATTTTCACCAAAACCCTTCTAAAAAGCCGGTTTGGAAAGCTTGGAGACTTACTTATAATGAAGACCAGCCAAATATTTCAAGGATGGGTTTTCGTTATTGAATTTTATTTTGGTTTAGAGATTTTAATTTGTTATATAATATTGAAGTTTATGTCTAAGTCTAGATTAATGAAAGATAATGAAGTGTTAAAATTATATGTAGGTGAAAGCAGGGGCGAAGCCAGAATTTTAAATTAGGGGGGGCCAAATTGTCGATGTGGTAGAAATTTTTTTAGTATATAAAAACTAGATGTGTTAGAAATAGACACGATGGCTCGAAATTTACACGGCATTATAACTGAATCCGATTAGATTCGACTTTAAAAGTTTACAATTATGTAAAAACAATATGGACACGAAATCCGATTTCAAGCCCACCCGAAACACCTAACCCGAAATCAACAATGACCCGAAAGAACACCATTAGACACTAGTTAAACTATCAAAATATTAAAATCATATAGACTGAAATGAACTTGAATCATTGCAAAAATTATATTTAACAATAAATAGAGTTGAAGCTTCTCTATAATTATTATTTTTGAAAAAATTAAGTGCTTTTAGCACTATATTGGCCTAATAATTCTCCCAAAACACACTACTAAAATTAAGATAAAAAAATATAAACACACACTAAAAAAGATAAATGTTAGATTGTGAAAGATAAATAGTAATAACATTATAGTATAACGTTATTATTCTATACAAAAATAATTGTCTAAGTGAGGATTTGATCCATTAACCTTAAATTACAAATGTGTTACTCCAACCATTGAGCTATAATAATTTTTGTTATATTTTTACTCTCTTTAAACTATATAGCATATTAGTAAGGGGGGCCAAAGCCAAAATTACAAAAGGCTCGCATTTTCGGCGAGGGGGGCCGGGCCTCCGCCGGCCCCCCATGTAGCTTCGCCCCTGGGTGAAAGACAATATTATTGTAACACCACCAGTAACACCCCTGAATTTCCGACCCCTTATACGAAACCAAAACCGTAAAGAACGGGAGGAAATTCGGGTGTTACAATTATATGATTCTTTAATAATCACTCACAATTACTAGTACGACTTTTCTAACCCTTATATAAAGAGATTTTATAGTCACTATTTGATACAACAAACTCACTTATTCTATCAATCAACTCATCTACTTTTCTTACGAACTCTATATAATTGTGATTTCATCAATCGCATATAAATTAAACTCAGTCTGTTAGATTGAGAAAGAAAGACAACAATTTTGTTTTCTACTGGAGATTTTAGGGGTGTTCGGTTTAAAAAGTGGAAACAAATTAAAATAAAAAGGAAACTCATAAAAAAAATAAGAAAAATGTTAAGGTTTGTTATTAATAGTTGTTTGGTATAGCCATGTAAAGAAAACACTTTCTAGAATTTTCCTTTCTCGTTGTTTTGTATATCTAAGTAATTTAAGATACTTACTTTATAAATTTTTCAATCTTAGGGATAAAGAGATCCATCAATAATTTTATTATAAAAAAAGTAATTTCTTGTATACTTTGTAGCCAATAAATTTAAATTAAACAAGAGTTAAGATCACAACTAAATCATCAAATTCATTCCAATATGCAAAATTCAAAAACATCCATCATGTGAACTTTAAATCCCTCCACAATTAACACAAAAGGTAAAGAATTATAAGGCTGAAAAGAATAAATGTTTTATACTCCTAAAAATGGGTTAAATTTTCAACAATTATCAAAACAACAAATCAGCTCAACACATTTTCACCTCAAAATATCAAAAAATAAAAGTAAAACAAGATACGAGAGGAAACAAAGTGACGTAATGATTTACCCTAATCTAACAGATTGGGTTCAGATAATTTGATACCAAACAAAATGTAAGGTAATGGTCTAATTGATTCCCTTACCTACACAAGATAAACAAATATCAAATAAATGTCGTAAATTATTGTATAAGGCGATCTTAATGAGAGACACGTCTCATACATGAGGTCGTTTCACTGAGGGACAGTCTCTAACAAGAATAACGCTTAAAATGTAAGGAAGTAGCTCTAGGGTTATATCATGGCAATTGGAAACTCGCCTTTACAAAGACTAAAGATAAATAAACATCCAAAAGAAAATGAAAATTGTATTACTAGCATATATAACACCATGTACATAAGTTATATATTAAAGACTGCATCAAAACGAGAAGTTAGTTACAGACTAGTCTATTACGACTAATCACGAATCAAACAAAGAAAAATAAAAAGAAGCATGTAAAAATCGAAAGCATTAATGCATAAGATGCCCTACATCCTCCATGCCCATTCTTATTTGGATCATCACATTTATCCTCTTTCTCTTCATGAATAGTCTCCAACGTAGGAGGCAACTTGTAATACTTCACCGGATAAACAACCCGAACCGGTGGCGCCTCGATCCACGGCTCTAACACTTTCACTGAACTTGATCTCTTCCCTATCGCCATTTCTTGATTATGATTTTTTTTTTTTTTTGGATTTTCAAGTTACTTAAAATTACCACAATTATATTATACGTACACATGGAAAACCTAGGGCTTTTTATAGGAGAATTGAAGAATATGTGAGGAACAAATATCTTAACCTAAAAGTATTTGGACGACCATCATACCTCCACGTGGAAACTAATAAGAGCACCAAATAATAATATAATAATTATTATTAATCAATAAGAATATGTGTCATAATATGTGGTGGGTAGTGGCTAGCTAGATTCATAACTCACAATAGCAAACTTCCTCTGTTAGATATTACTTGCACTAGATTAATTTTTGGATAAATTACCTTAAATAATACGAATTTTTATTGATTTTCCTACAATAATACGAACTTTCGATTAACTTTATATAATACCAACTTTGATGTAAATTTCTCTCTAGCATCCTTAACATATTGGTAACTTACAATTGTAGGTTAACTTGCCAAAAACAGGGATTAATCAAAAGTTCGTATTATTGTAAGGAAATCAGTGAAAGTTCGTATTATTCACGGAAATTTTTCCTTATTATTATTATACTGTAAGCAATAAACTTTTAATTTTTATTGTATTTTTATTTTTTTTTTTTTTGTATTTTCCTTTTTTTGGACAAGTTAACCTACAATTGTAGGTTACCATCATGTTAAGGATGCTAGTAGGAAATCCACATCAAAGTTGGTATTATTCATGGTTAATCAAAAGTTGCTATTGTTGTAGGGAAATCAGTGAAAGTTCGTATTATTCACGGTAATTTTTCCTTAATTTTTTGTATTATTCACCTTTTACTGTAATTTATATATTTCAGCTATTATATAAAAAAAGAAACATAATCATGTGGAATCTTATTTTATTAATGTCGTCGCATACAAAACAGTCTGACAAATACATTAGACTGTAAAGAATGAGTTTGATGCAAGTATTTTGAAACGGAGGGAGTGTATAACAAGACCAAAGTGAAGGGACTCCTTAACCTTAATTTTTGCAAGCATCTTATCATTTGTAATGCCTTGAAATAGTAGTACATGAGATGATAAGGACGGTCAAAAATGAATGTTGATATATAAAAATATCCTACGTACATTTAGTTTATGTTTGGTGAACATGTAAGACATTGAGTTGAAATAGTGACCCTCTCAAGATGGAATTCCTATGGATTTTCCACGTGTGTGGGGGATCCTCTTATGCCAATTATTGGTTTTTGTGACACCTACACTGTTTAAGTAGTACTTCACTACTCCCTCTTCTTCCCTTAAATTGCACAGAAATATTAGATGATATTTAGTGGAAAGTGAAATTAAATTGGAGAATAAGACAGAAAAATGAGTTGATGTTAGAGATCAGTAGTTAAAATAGAGAGATACTAAGTTTGTGAATGAAATTTAAAGAAAGAGAATTGGACCATTGTTAAAAAGAAAAATGGTGCAAAATGAATAGAACAAACTAAAGTGAAAAGTAGTGCAAATTGAGATGGACAGAGAGAGTATCGAACATCAATCGTATAGTATGAAAAATTTATAAACTGCATTAATTGGAGTTGTAGAATAATAATAATAATATTTCATTCTTTTTTTTCGTCTCTTTTAGAATATATGTAGGAACAAGGAATAAATACAAAAACAACAATAATGCCACCAAAGCCTATTTCCAAAATATTCAAGTCGATTGCATGAACCGATATATAATTTACAATAGTCAACCACATGAATTCTTCTCCTTCTTTCATTTTAATTTTTAACCATCTTAATTTTAAATATAATCAATATGACCTATAAAAGAAATTTATTATAATTCTAACTTTACTCTTGGATCATAAATTGATCATAGTTATAGTCATCAATTCAGTATTTCGCACAAGTTAAGATTTGAGAAAAGAGGTAACGGACACACTATATACCTATACCTTCCACAGAAAGGACAAAGAGAAATACACGCACTCAATTAACTTCCCCAAATGGATAAGGTTATCTTAAGAGAAAATGAGTGACACTCCAAATATACATGATTTCATAAAGAAAGCTAGCTAATCAAATTTTTTTCAAATAAAGTAAACTTTACATTATAAGAAAATATCTATCACATCTTGAGAAGAAATGTATCATATTTTCTATCTTAAACCTTTTTAAATATCAGTGAGTAGGAAATTGTGATATAAAAGTTAATTTAGGATTCATCTATTCCAAAAAAAAAATTAAAATTAGGGTTATTTTAATTGAAAATCAAAATGGAAAATTTTTTGTGTTTGATTCAAAAGCAAGTTATAAGGTTGTTTAAATGTGTTTTTGAAAGCAATGTGAATTGCACATAATGAAAATAAACTCTGGTGTTAGGTAGTTTTGATTAAAAAAGTTATTGTATTACAAAATATCAATTTTTTTGGTCGTTTTTATAATTTTTTATTTTAAAACTTATATATATAATATATTTTTAATAATATGTATATGTATTTACAATAAATTGCTCTCACACTATGTGTTGTGAGTCCCACATTGCCTCCACATGTGGTTATCATAAAGCTTTTTGGTTTTTCATGTATGGCAAGTATTGGCAACAAAGTGTTCGATTTGAGGACTACCCACAAAGTGCATCATGCGAAAAATTTTAGGGGAAGATGCGTGTGTAAGGAACTTCGAGGTGGCTACCCTTAGCTACGTGGTTTCACGAGGACAATGATGTCTAGGAGGGAGAGTTCTATTGGAAATCTTCACATATGAGATAACATGTCATATTGATAAAATTGTGGGGCTGTAGACGTGTATATATATGGGGTGAGCTAATTCTCCTACTACCATATAGTTTAGGAGAACAATGAATCACCAAGTATATGCACAAGACAACATTCTTGACCCATGGGTTTGTGGGCCCGAGCACCAAGGTCGTCGTTCCTAATGGTAGTTTTGAGTTGCAACCGCCTAGAGCCCACGTCATGAAGCTTTTAGCAAAGTTCTTGAATAAGTAGCTTTTAGCAAGGTTCTAACTTGCAGCATTAGGTTTGTCAGTTAAACGCATGACTACTGAACTAACTGGTTAGAGAAAAAAATAATCGATACTTTAACTGGTGGTGTGATTTAACAGATGCTACTGATTTATGGATGTCGTGAGCGAGTCTCTTCTAAGGTTGACATGTATCCCGAATCTTGGGTAATTAAGTTGATTTAAAGGGGTTTTGGATCCCTTGTTCTTTTCGAAGGATTCCCTTTGTTCTTTACCTTATTTTAGTTATTAAAATTAAATTAATACACCTTTAATTTAAAAACACTAGCTTGAGACAAATCTAAAAATATATATATGACTATATCTTTTAGTTTAAACTAATTAAGTCAAAGTAACTCTTGTTAATAGTTTAAAAGTTAAAAGTGTTATAAGTATTAAATAGCACTAGACTATATACTTCTTCTGTTCTTTTTTACTTGAATTATAGTTGACTTCGACACAATTCATCAAGCAAATCAACTTTTATATTGTCGGTAGTCTATAAGTTAAAAAATATTAACAATTAAATTTGTACGTTAGAGAATTTAAAAATCAGCAAATAGTGCAAGTAAAAAGAACGTAGAAAGTGTATAATAACGAAAACATAACTCACGAAAGTTGCGAAATAAAAAGTGTTATGTGAGTTCATTTTGAAGCAAACTTGCCCTCCCTCGTCATCACTATCCCTTATCTTTCCTTTCTCTTCCTTATTTTTCTCTTCTAATGTTATTCTCTGCACTTCCTTACTCATTTGGTCAGTTGAAGGTTTCATCACTATATCTGCCATTTTAGTTTGGTCTGAGATAACTTTTATGGGACTTGAATACTTGGAAAGATAGAGAAAAAGAAAATGTGGATCGAATTTGATAGGAATTATTCACTTATCGATTGCAGTTTGTGAGTGTGAGTATATAAATTGCTGCTAGTGGTTCAAAGAAACCACCCTCTTCGTCCTTCATCAGCCTTTTGTGTCAGTCTACTCCCACCTCCCACGAGCCGCCTGATGCACAGCCACCACCCCAAAGCCACGCACTCAAGTCATGTCAGTGGAAGAAGAATGGGATTGAGACGAGCGCAAAAATGGTGACATGAAAGGAGGAAAAAGAATAGGATTGAGACTAGAGAAGAAAACTGGTGACATGAAAGGAAAAAGAAAAGCAGAGTAATGGCGCTGTGCGGTAGAAAAAGAGTGGATTGAGAACTGATGGGGGAGGCACTCAGGAGGGGGCGGTTTCTTTTTCTTTGAACTTAAATTTGGCCGACAAAGTTATTTTGATCGCATCAATAAACACATTCGGTTAAGTTGGCAATAGCGATCCTTAACAATAGTCGGATCCAACAACGTTAGAATAGAGTTAAACTCATGACCATATTCGTGTGCTTGTAGAGCTGTGTGTCACGGTCCGCACACAACTGGATCGGCCTGTGTCAACATTCTCATATTTATCCCGACATTTCTGGCAAGAAGAGGCATCAGGAAAGATCTAGAGTGGTCTAGAGGCTTCTAGACTATTCTAGGGTGTTCTAGAAGAATCTAGAACATTCATGAAGGTTCTAGAATGTGCTAGAGATATCTAGTACATTCATGAAGGTTCTAGAATATGGTAGAAGTATCTAGAAGATACTAGAGTATGCTAGAAGATACTAGTATAATCAAGAAGGGTCTAGAAGGTGTTAGAAGGTTCTAGACTTATCATGTAAATACTAGAACATACTAGAGTGGTATAGAATAGTGTAGTATATACTAGAGTGTTCTGGGCTTGTCCAGAACCTTAGAGGTCTTTCTAGACATGTACATACTCTAGGAGAGTAGTGTAGAGTAATCTAGAGAACTCTAGGTTAGAGCATTCTAGATAATCCTTGTAAGAAGGATGGAGCACTATAAATAGGCTCCAAGGGTCATTTGTACATCCAAGTTGAGAGTAATACAAAAAGCATTCCAAAAGCACTTGTGTTCTCTTGCAACTCAACCTTCTTCCTTTCAACACTTAGAGAGTGTGAGGAAAACTAAGGCACAAGGAGTAGTGCCAAGGGAGAAAGCCTGACTTGTCTTACGACGGACTGTAAGCAAGTGGCGCACGGTGCGTGACTAGGGCAAAGTAGTCGGCACGCGACAGGTGGTATCAGAGCGGGCTACGATCGTCGTGTGGAATCGGCGTCGTAAACTTGGAAAGTTGCTGTGAACGCTACTTGGGACTGTAGCTAGGCAACAAAGGGGTGTCAGGTCATAATCATGGCTAACGACAAAGAGGCTCAAGTAAGCCAAATAATCGAAGAAGAGGAAGAACCAAGGAGGTCCAAGAAAAAGAGCACTGCAAGTGGATCAATGAGGGATCCGTCAGTGCCAAGGAGCTTGGCATCCTTGGAACCCCGCCTGGCAAAGATGGAGCTTGCTATCGGGGAAATGAGCGACGATATTGGACATCTTTCGAACTCCATGGAGGGGCTCGAAACAAAGGTACAGGCTGCATGCCAAGACACTCAAGATCTAAGGGAGGAGACTCTTGGGTTGGTCAATAGTGCATTGGCAACGGTTCGCGAGGAAATCGCAAAAATGAGGGAAGAGTTGCTGAGGCAACTAACAGACATTCGCACCGAAGTAGAGTCGGTGAAGGAGGATGTAATTTTGTGCAAGAAGGCTGCTGTGACCGGGGGAGTCATGATTCAAGCGGGACCAAAGGTGGAGGTTCCCCAGCCCGAGAAGTACCATGGGAAGCGTGATGCTCGTGAGATCGACAACTTCCTATGGGGCGTTGAAAGGTACTTCGACGCTATGCATTTGGAGGACGATGGTTCCAAGATAAACACCGCCACAATGTATCTTGGGGAAGATGCTATACTCTGGTGGAGGCGGCGAGAGTTAGACATTAAGAAGGGTTCTTGTTCCATCAGCACATGGGACGAGTTCAAAAGGGACTTCAAGCGGCAATTCTATCCGGAGAATGCCAAGGCAGTTGCCCTCAAGAAGCTACGTGAGTTGAGGCACACTGGCACTATCAAGGAATACATACGGCAATTCACGTCGCTCGTGCTTGAAGTTGATGAGATGTCGGAAGAAATCCAACTCATCTACTTCACTGGAGGTTTACAACGATGGGCTGAGCAAGAGGTACAGCGACGAGGAGTCAAGAGTCTTGCGGAGGCCATAGCAGTGGCGGAGTCCTTGATCGAAATCCCAAGGGAATCGAGAAGGGACAAGGGCAAAAGGGTCGAGGAAGGCGACCAAGATGATGGAGAAGCATCGCATCCAAGGGTTAAGCATGCAGATCATGGAAAAGACAAGACCAAGTCCAAATGGGAGTCCAAGGGGGACGACCGAGACGGAGGTAAGCCCTCAAAGACTTTCAAGTGTTTCCTTTGTGAGGGTCCTCACTTAGCAAGAAGTTGCCCAATGCGGCAAAAGCTAAGTGCCATGATCGCAACGGAGGAGGAGTCCACACCCACAATGAAGATAGGGGCAATGGTAATGAACGAGGATGCACGACTCGCCAATATGAGGCTCCTCAACACTTCAAGGGTCGAAGATGATGAACCCAAGGAAAGGCCATCTTCGATAAGCAGCAGTACGAACATCAAGCAAGGAGGAAGCTTGATGATCATAAATGGAGAAGTGAACGAGGTACCGACAAGGCTACTAGTGGACACGGGAGCATCGCACAATTTCTTAGCTAGGGAAGAAGCCAAGGCCTTAGGGGTGAAGTTCACTAGAGTGGATGGCGAGATGAAGGCCATCAATTCAAGGGCCACGCCAGTGTATGGTAAAGCATGGAATGTCCCTGTCCGCTTAGGGAAGTGGAAGGGAAAGGTCGACTTCTTAGTGGTCGATATTGATGATGAGGACGTGGTGTTGGGCATGGAGTTCCTGCACAAAGTCCAGCCATTTCGGGTGACTGAAGGCATGATAACAATCACATCAAAGGGGAGCGAGATAGGAATCAAACTCGCTCAACTCAAGGAGCAGGACGTGAGGGTCTCGTCCTTGAAAGCTTGGTGGATGCCGAGGCATAGGCGTCAAGGTACTGTCCTGGAGAGGACCAAGACAACATCGATGCTAGGGACAAGGCATCATGGTGAAACAATGGGGCTTAAGTTTGGAATTAATTGGAGGGATGAGGTAGCGACGCACGGAAGCATCCAAGGGTCGAGTGGTGCGCAAGACCGGGTCGCGGACACGTACTCCACAAGGCTATCTTGCCGAGGACGGCAAGAATTTAGGTGGGGGAGAATGTCACGGTCCGCACACAACTGGATCGGCCTGTGTCAACATTCTCATATTTATCCCGACATTTCTGGCAAGAAGAGGCATCAGGAAAGATCTAGAGTGGTCTAGAGGCTTCTAGACTATTCTAGGGTGTTCTAGAAGAATCTAGAACATTCATGAAGGTTCTAGAATGTGCTAGAGATATCTAGTACATTCATGAAGGTTCTAGAATATGGTAGAAGTATCTAGAAAATACTAGAGTATGCTAGAAGATACTAGTATAATCAAGAAGGGTCTAGAAGGTGTTAGAAGGTTCTAGACTTATCATGTAAATACTAGAACATACTAGAGTGGTATAGAATAGTGTAGTATATACTAGAGTGTTCTGGGCTTGTCCAGAACCTTAGAGGTCTTTCTAGACATGTACATACTCTAGGAGAGTAGTGTAGAGTAATCTAGAGAACTCTAGGTTAGAGCATTCTAGATAATCCTTGTAAGTAGGATGGAGCACTATAAATAGGCTCCAAGGGTCATTTGTACATCCAAGTTGAGAGTAATACAAAAAGCATTCCAAAAGCACTTGTGTTCTCTTGCAACTCAACCTTCTTCCTTTCAACACTTAGAGAGTGTGAGGAAAACTAAGGCACAAGGAGTAGTGCCAAGGGAGAAAGCCTGACTTGTCTTACGACGGACTGTAAGCAAGTGGCGCACGGTGCGTGACTAGGGCAAAGTAGTCGGCACGTGACATGTGGCTGATATACTCACCTTTAACAAATAACACAACCCCCCTAGAGTTTGCTAAAACTGTACACTGTATTAAATTTCTCTTAAGTGCATAACATAAATGACAACATTCTGTAACAATACAAGACAACAAAACAACAATATCAATGCCCTAATTCAAACATATGAGATCCAACAAATCAACAAAACAATCACAATACTATAAGAACTACAACATCTCTCAAGTGACTATATGATTCAATCTCTCACACTAGATCGAAAATGTAGCAAATTTATAAGAACGGAGCGATTATCCTAATACAACATCTCCAAGGTGACTATATCACATAATCTCCCACACTAAACTAGCCCTTAAGGCCTTAAATCACACAGCAGAGCACAGGAAGAACCAATTCAAAGTTCGCAACAAATAGATACTCCAGCACGCCTCTGTTCATGGCTCCATGATAGCACAAAAGAAAGAAAGACTAATCACTAGCCTAAATAACTTCAAAAGAGACAAGGGATCATCAAGATAGCTGCAAGCTATACACATGAATCATGATTCTATCGTAATCTCAATGTTTATCGACTAAAGTACTAAAACATCACTTAAGGTACTGCTATCTTTCAGTATCTGTGAGGTTTTCCTATCCATAAGACACCATAACCCTTTACCCCACTATCATACTCGCTTGACTGAAGTTATGTATTGCTATGGAGCTCTCATCACTATATAGAACCCGAAATTCTATTCAGAATCCATTCAAAGCCATAGACTGCATAAATTGTTTAAGCCAACATCTGGCATTATTATGAATCGAGTATTACACACACTATGTCACACTGCTACTCAATTTTCAGCAATCAACAGCCAATAGAACAATTATAACATCAGCAAGTACTATATAAAACTCACGAAATCATCACATAAAATCACACATTTTAGGGACAAACATTAGATTGATAGAAACTAAGTAATTCGTCATCGATTGAAGCATTTACCAAAACTATGTCTCAAAATAACCTAGAACAAAATTCCCATAATCTCATTACAGAAAATAAAAACCAAAATTAAACATAAAGAACCCACAAAAATGTGGTTCAACTGCAGGGGAATGCGCAAACAAAATTTAGTTCTCAGGAATCTCGATCTCACCATCGGTAATCTCCTGCTGCAAATCCTTAGGATCCTTTCCATCGACAGTACATCCAACAGAAACACAGGTTCCCAAAATCTCCTTCACTGAACCCTTCAACTCTTTAGCCATTGATCTAGGCCTCATAATCTTGGCAATCTCAATAACATCATCTAAAGAGATGTTACCAGTATGCTTGATGTTTTTCGTCTTCTTACGGTCACGTTCCGGCTCCTTCAAAGCCTTGATGACAAGAGCGGCAGCAGAAGGAACAACAGTAACCTTCGCTTGACGATTTTGAACAGTAAGTTTGACAGTAACACGAAGACCCTTCCAATCCTTAGCAGTTTCTTTAGCAATGTCTTCTCCGATCTTCTTGGGAGAGAGACCCAATGGACCGATCTTAGGAGCGAGAGAGGAAGCAGCACCGACTTCTCCTCCAGTTACTCGGACGTAGACGTCCACCACCTGAGATGGATCGAGCTTTGGCGGCATCTTTGAGGAGAAGGTTTTGCGGCTTCAGGAAAAAATGATGCAAAAATGAGGGAAGGAGGGTGTGAAGATGATGGGTGCGAAATGATATACGATTAGGGTTTTGCGGAGGTTGATGGAAATTCTTTATTTCGTTTCTCTTTATTGGGCTTTTTTTGGTCCATAATCCACATTTCTAGTAGTAATCCTTGGGCTAATGCATGTGCATACCTCAAACACAAATTCTTCAGAATGTCTCTGACTGAGAGACCGTCTATACAATAGACGTCTTAAGTTTTGGAATTGACCCAATTGGTAAATTAAAAAAAAAAACTAATTGGTGGTTTTGCAAGTTAAAAGGAGATATAGGTTAGGCTCTTGAGAGATGTCTATAGTATTGACGGTCTCTCAAGAAAGGGTTTGTATCTCGAATGGGTTGTTTCAACAATTTTGAGTCTATCTATTCTACCCATACCTTTACCAATTCACAAATTATTGTACACAAATTGGTTTAAGAGACATCTCTCAGATAGACTGTCCTTTAATGAATTGGCTCAATATCATCAACATTATTGTTTTCGGTGTATCTTACTCATAAAATTATGATCAGGGTAAGGGAGGGAAAAAGATGGCAACTCATATCCATAAAGAAGGATGCGACGAAAGATTCTATTGGTTCGACAAAGATCAAAAAAATCCTTGGGCTGAATGAATGTGCATAGATCAAGTGGATTGTGTTTGTATCAACCATTTAGAGTTTGTCTACCCACAGCTTTACCAATTCAGGATGTTTTGTATGAGATCATCTCATCGTAAAACAATTTTATACAAACAGCCTATTAGTAAAACATTAGTGTTATTTGTATAGGAAGCGATTTTTTTAAAAAATTTGAGTTAATCCAATTAAAGTCGTCTTACTTTGTGGCAGCCTCAATAAAGAATTATTATTACCATTTACCTTCAAAATTACAATTTAAAACATGAAAAACTTAAATATAAGCACGCTTCTATTTTGTTTCAACCTATTATATTTATTGTTTAGACCTATTAAAATTAGTGTTTTAACCTGTTGAAGTTGACATTTTAACCTATTTAAGTTGGTGTTTTAACCTATTAACGTTGGTATTTATAGTTGGTATTTTGAATTGTTAAGTTGCTAACTTAATGAAATTGGTAATTTAACCTGTTGTAGCAGCTAAAACAACAACTTTAACCACCATTTTCAACAAGGTAAAATATCAATTTTAATAGGCTAAAATATCAAATTTTTAGGTTAAAATAACAATTTTAAATAGGTTAAAAAAAGAACTTTAATACGTTAAAACACCAACTTAAATAGGTCAAAAATCAAAATGCCAAACTCAATAGGTTAAAATGTCAACTTTAATATGTTAAAACACCTACTTACATAGTTAAAATACCAACTAAAGCAGCATTGGAAACCAACATAAACAAGTTACAATACCAACTTTAACAAGTTAAAATACCAATATCAATATGTTTAAATACCAACTTCTATTGATTAACAACTTAACAGCTTAAAACACCAACTCAAATATGTTTCAATTCCAACTTCAAAAGATTTAAATACCAACTTCAATAGGTTAAAATAGGTTAAAAAAGAGTGTGTGTGTGTGTGTGTTTTTTTTCCTAATTACATATTTGGGCGACCCAAATGAATACATCTCTCAAAGATACCGTCTCCTTCAATATTTTGTGTTATATATTTTAGGGCTATCATTTTTTAAAATTGACCCAATTAATTGAAAGTCGAAACGCTTAACTTGAATCAAAATAACTCGCATATAGAAATTAAATTTGAATAAGAACATTTGAGAACATTAATGAATTAAATGGTGAATTAAACGTCAAAATGTTGAGTTAAACATTTGAAACCATAAAAATAGTTTAAGGCAAATTATAAAGACAACAACACTTAATAAGAGTAAAAATTTCAAAATGGTGAAATAAGCGGAAATTACCGAGAATTTAACGGAAAATGGTACATGAATTAGATAGAGTACAAAATGAAGGCTATTGGGTGAAAAAATCTTACAAAAGTGCTAACACTCGAGTTTCATAAAAATTTAATGCTACCATGTTAAATTTCCCAAAAAGTTAACTAAATTCTATATTATATATTGGTATTTGATATTTACTTTATACTTATTTCGTTATGTTTTAGTTTCATCAGATAGTAACATTTTATGCAGCAAGTGATGTAGTACTTCCTGATTATTTAATTTGTAAATTATCATACATATTTGTCCAAGATATTTGGAATACGGTACTTCCTACCTTTATGGTTCATTTTGATATAATAAGACGTATAAGCTTACAACTTATTCAATTAGAGAAAGATATTATGTTTAGTTTTATTAATTTATCCATTTACGTGCTTAAAAAAATGAATTGCAATTAAAAAAATCAGAAAATATAAAAGATGAAACTGCATGATCTTGTTGAGCGTTATCCTCACTCAACAATGAAAGATGCACATTAATGAAAGCTCTAAAATAGGGTTCAATTTACCATTAAACTCCACTACAATGGCTGCTAACGATTCATTTAACTTAATTGACCCGCAACCTGACCCACACCCACAAATACATTATACTGGCCTGTAACCGACCGTCGTGCAATCGACCCCCAGTCTCACCAAACGTAGCTCAGTACTTAGAATTCACTCGAACCCGTTTACTATTGCAGTAAATATACGTCCCGTCTAGATCTAAAAAAAATAGAGCTTCAACCGTCTGAGATTCACAAGGATAAGAAAGTAAGCAGACTATTACTTATTATACTCTTCAATCGGACGATTAATTGTTGAAATTTTTGTACTGTAACACATGTTGTAATAGTTCATCTCACATCGAACAATCAAAGATGGTGCTTATTAAAGTCCTTGTTCTCATTGCCATATGATTTTGGAATGTTATATATCTCCTTAACTTATAAAGTGTGTGCACCTCGTATCTCCCCTTAAATATGCTGACATTTGCAATAAGTTCAGCCAATTTAACAAAAGGATTTGTTGGAAGGGAAGTATATCAACTATTACAGTCAACTACAGAGTAGAGTAATACATGAAAACTTGCATTCAGCCTAATATAGGCCATAGGCTAGTAACGGTAAAGGACATGCAATTTCCCCCATAAAAAGTCACAATCATAGTAGTACAGCCTCTGCTTCGAGCACGGTGCCCGCCAATAGGCATCGACGCTTAAATGCAAGCAGCTGAGTTTTCAGTTATCAGTGAATAGGGTGGAGGCATACAATTACAAATAGTAGTAGTAATAGCAATTACCAAAACTACAAGTTACCTAATTCCAACCAGGGCATTCAACTGGAGTCAAGTAAGAAGAGAAGATGCAACATTTTATAGAGCTAAGTCTAAATATGCTGAAAAGGGGAAAACACAGTCCATTAATGCTTACTGCTTATGTACACACAGACAGACAATAAATGTTGATTGACTAGTCTTAAGTCCTTTAGGCCTAATGCAATGCTTCCTCAACATTAATGCTAACACCTCAAATTCCTAACAAGTTTTAATGGCATTACTAAATTCCATATACCAACCACACTTTCTTCACTAGTTACATATTATCAACTTTATGAGTTCTAATTATGCACAAAAAAAAAATAATTTAAGCATCAAAATAATGCATTGAACGGCGTGACAAGTGGCAACACAAAATATAGAACTAAAAGAGAGCAATTAAGACCATCAATTTATGAAGCCTTCTAAAGTGATGTACAGTCAAACTCAAAGAAGGGAGTAATTAAGACCAGCATTGTAGAAATGGGTGTCATCTAGATCCCCCTTCTCACTTTCGAAATCCTAGCTGTACCAGTGTAATTAGTACATCTACAGAAAATAAACTTCAAAAATCCGAGTGCAAAATTTATCCGCATCTATAAGACAATATAAGCTCGATATTTGAGTAATTGTGTAATCCTTTTATGTCAGCTTGAATAGGCAGCAGATCTCAGGACCCATTTTGGACAACGAAATTTGATATAATTTCACAATTGAATTAGCGAAATGCAAGATATGGCTCGTTAAATATAACAAAAATTCTTTTCCTGAATTCTACACATCAAATTGTCCCACTTTCACAAATCAAACACCCTCCACTTCTCGTTACGCTCTTTCTGTAAATAAATAATCAAGGATGTGATAGATTGATGTTTTACCTAAATTATTCTTCACACAAAAGACCAGTTGACAAATGTGAAGGCAAGACAATGGACTGTAGTCTCATCTGCGGCAAAGACTTTCCAAGCAATTGCTTGATCATATGAAACATGACGGCCCATTGTCGACATGCAAACTCCAGCAGGTAGGCAAGCATATCCCTGGAAAAAGTGGGAATTTTTAGATTCCACTCAAATCATAAGATCTTCTAGAATGAGAGGATGATTTTCAATTACCTGCTCATTGATCCTTGAGAAGTCGGCATATATTGATTTTCGCCCTGATTCATCAAATATTTTATCTAAGGTCACGTCTTGTAGTGCCACTAATGTTGTTTCCAGCATATCAAGCCCTGCTTGGTTTGCAAAGATGAGAACTGGAGGGTACTGCAAAGTAGCAAACAATGATTATTCAATGGAAAAAAAAGGTTTGTAAAGAGCATTTGTAGCTACGGTACGATTGAGAAAGCATGTCCAACGATAATATTGTCACTATACCTTCATCAAGCAGCATACAATAGCATCCTGGTGATGCCAGAGATGTTTCAACACTGTGTCATCAGCAGCCGAAGAAGTCCTAAGCAGCTCTGCTCCCATATGATATCTGCAGAAAATAACAATAAGATGACGTTTTTTTTAAGATAAGGATACACAAGGAACGTGCTCAACTTACAAATGATGCTGAAAAAGGCGTACCTATAGCTTTGACAAATCCAATGGGCCAAGGTAAGTGCCTCTGGGGAGCCCGGAGATAATTTTGGGCCCACTGTGGGATTTAATCCTGCAGGAGATATTGCCACGGCAACCCTTTGCACTGACGATATCACACTACGAACATATTGGCGGGCCATTGTTGCGACATTTTCTTGTAGGCTACTATCAAATGGGAACTGGAAGGCAATGGTCAACACAGAACGATTGTTTCCAGAAGATGTTGCATCATTAGCTCCATGGTTAGTTGAGGGACCCACTTCAAGGCTTGATGTTAGGTCAAGTGTTCGATTTGTTACAGATTCCTATTTGTCAAATAGATCAATTGATCAAATCAATGAATTTTCATGGCAATACAAGAAACATTCCTGGTGGAGGAAAATTCATTTTCTTGGACACAAATGCTAGCTATCAGGAATTAGAAGAAAAAAAAAAAAAAAAGAAAACTCAGCAAGTGTTCTAAACCAAATCGAATCTATAATGACCCAGATAAAAGCTAAATTGAAGCTCTTATATAACAGGGAGGTATGAAGTATTCTCAGACAGACACTTACAATATTATTTCCTGCATCAGAAAGGGCAACATACGTTGTCGATAAGTGTAAGCTGTCTATACGAGGTCTTTGTAGAGAAAAAAATTAAAGAGAAAAAAAAAACTAATATTGATCGACATACTACATCTTATGCATACAAAATTCTACAAGTTAGCCCATAAAAGGTAATTGACCATATTTTGCTTTATAAGGAAAAGAGAAAAAATTTACATTTAGTGCTTATTAAAGCAAGAGGAGCAAAGAGAATTTCTTTTAGCATTAAAAACCACAAATTATTGATTGACCTTATTATGAAAATCAGCAAAATGGTAAGAAATTAAAGACAATATAAGCAGCAACTAAGAGAAAGTGAAGCACTGGCAATTTGTAGTAAGACAGGTAAACCTACCAGTTTTGAATCCAAGGGAATAATACGGAACCCAGAAGGCAGCAAGGGACCATCATCAGGAAACATCTCATCAATGGGTGCAAAAACAAGTTCAGAGCAGGCTCCTACTGCGTTCTCATCTATCCCACTGCATATCTGTTAAACAATGCAAACAGTTAGTTAAAGATCAGACACTGGAGGTCGAAGCAAAACACTGCCAAAACTAGGTAATCAGCAGATTATCAAGGTAATTTAGGGTATAGACACAGAGTAGACTAATCCATACACCAAGCAAACAATTATAAGAATGAATAATTAAGGTATGAGAATTTTTATCCACATCCACTACAACATAATTTTTATAACCAATGAAACAGATTCAAGTACAACCTCCAAGCAAATTTGACTTTTTCATGAATTGTCAAAATATCACAGGAGTTTGTTAAAGAGTGAGACCCGAGAAATGAAAGAGATAAAACAGCTAATGTCAAATTGAACTCTATAGAAAGCAGTCAAGTTGTAAGTTGTAACAGAAATAGCCCAATGACAAGAGAAAAACTAAATATGAGGAGATTTTCAAAACCACTGAACCTGTGAAAGATTCCAATTAGCTCCATTAGGCGTGATCCCTTTCAACTTTTACCTCCAGTTCTTAAAGCACCAATTCTTATAAGACATGAAAGTATGATAGCCTAAACAAACAGCTCAAATTTCCCTTCGATAACTCGTAAAATAATAACAGACAAATTAAGATTTTCATTGTCAGCAACAATAGGATAACTCTATGGCGTCTAAAGAAGAATATAGTGACTGAAGAAATTTAGGGATTTTTGCAAGGAAATAATGAGACAAAAGTTGTAATGTAGGAACAACAAAAACTAAAGAAAACAAATGACCAATAATAATCAGGTAGAATCATAACTTAGGAAAGCCCTATGAAGTTATGAAAGTCTTTTAAGATCTGAAAGATACCTGCAGTAGATGGATGTCTCTAGAAATATAAGCATCTTCTGGAGTAAGAGAATGGCCCTCCAAACGAATTACCTCCAGCATCTAGCATCCATATATACATCAGATAGAATGACTAATTGAATGTAATCTATAAGGGGATAAGAATAATCAAATAATGACATGCACATGCTGTGACAAGGGACTCAAACATACCTCTTCGTTCTCAATTGTGTGACCAAGAGGCATGATGATTTGACTTCCAGTAAACCTAGTGGCTCTCATTCCTGGAAATGCATAAAAGTTGGCCTTCAATGCCGCAGCAGAATAGGCATCAACACTAAAATCTGCCCACTCTGAACGATGTTCTCTCAAGAATTTAACCAGAACTGCAGGAGGTACATTCTGCACAGAGATTGTTCATAATGTTAAAAAAGATTGGCTTCCAACCAGAAGTAGTTAGCGGATGAAATTTTGAATAGACGTGAAAATACAGATACAACTACACTACATACGTAGAGGGTGTGTTGTCACCTAAAATTTAAGTTATTGGAGCTTATATGAACTTATTAGAACGCTTGAACTATATGGAACTTCTCACACTTCGTTTTCCTGAAACTCAATTTTCTAATAGAGAAAAGAACATTATATCAACAATGTTTTCATGGCCTACAAAGAATTATACTACAGCAAAACAAGTTTCAAACCTCAGATTTACAAGGCTTCCCCCTCTCCCACTCCAATTTTCTTTGATGTCTACAAGCCTGATTTGTCTACCTTATTTTTGCCACATTGAACTGAACTGAACTGAACCGAACCGAACATAACCTAATGGCGCTAAACTGAAAGGAACTTACTACTTACTAGCATGTACTAGTGCTCAATTTAAGCGACTCACATTAGACTCTTGGAAGACTTACCTGCAGTAACATAGATGCTTTTGCACACAGAACACCACCAATCATAGGTAGTGAACTGGCAGCAGTTAAAGTGGCCATAAAAGTCTTTGCTGTATTACAGGCAATTATGACATCTTCAGCACCATCACAATTTAGTAATGTCCAACCATCATCAGTGAATCCATTTATAGCATCATTGAAACCTCTGGGTGAACAAAAACACGAGATCAGAAAAGGCAAGAGATTCAGGAAGTAAAACAGAAGCAGCAAAAGCACACAATGGTGTACATCACTATTAGATGCACACTTGAAAGAACCATGTTACATACAGAAGTACCCACAAAATGTAACATGTTAGCATGATTAGAATCACAAGTGTACCTGCTCAATCTTTGACTAAAAGTACGTAAAACAGCTGGTTGCCTACCCAAGCCATATACCACCTCCCCACTTGTCTCCTGTGCAATTTGTCGTATGTAGCGTAAAGCCTTCACCAAGATAATAAAATTAGGTTAAATTAAGTCACGGCAGGATGCACTAAATACTTCTCATTCGATCACTTTTTTCAGCAATGTTTATTTGGCAAAGATTTTAATTCTGGAAATGACCACTATAGATGCCACAAACAAGGCACTAGTTTCTTTGATCAAAGTCCAGGAACAACTTATCACTTTTACCAAAGAGAAATTGCCATTATTACTCTCTAGAGTCGAACAATACCAATAAGCGAAATACACTCAAGTCATGAACAGCAAGGATAGCAAAATACACTAGAAAGAATGAGATGCAAAAACACTTACAGCTATGGTCATTTTCTGGGCCACAACTTTTGATGATTGGTATAATGGCCGCAGCACCTCTGGAACACTCCACGCCTACAAGATTTATACAGGTAAGCTTTCTCAAAACAGCAGGTATCACTTGGAGCCCTGAATGGCACACAACTAACCTCAAGGTTAAGGTGGTCTACTATATGGATGATGGAACCTCCGCCATCACATGGTCTAATGAGATAGCCACTTGGAAGCATATCAGCTCTTATAAACTGAGGAGCAGAAGTGTTTGGTCCAGAACCGGAAAGTGATCTCTCACAAACCTTAATGAATCAAAATCAAAACATCAACTAGGATCTTCTTCATTTAGAGTAATACACAACAAAAACTTCATTTACATATGCATATTTCTCAAATCAGCCAATAGAAAAAATGGGCCAGAGGTGGGCAATTGTCACTAGCAAACATAATGTTGAATAGTGTAGGGCATCAATCACTTGGTGTACACGTACTAGATCCAGAACCAGTAATCACATGTACTATTTAGGATGTTCATAACAGTAATTACAAAAAATAGATGTGTAACACCATGTTACATCTTAATATAGAGTTGTGCGATGTGCAAACTCTTTCTACAAAGAGGGAGTATGAACCAAAAAGAGTAAAAAGGTTCATTCCTAAGAATTTACATACCACGATACTGCCATTTTCTAAAGTTGTGGTATATCGTAAAGTCCAAAAATCCCGTGCAGGAGCCAATGTAGTTGGAGCGTATATCTGAGAGGAACAAATTTTCAGTAATTGGCGAGAAAAATACGAACTAAATACTAGCAGCATACAGCAAAAAAGACAGATTTGTGGTCAATTGATCATACTTGTGTATATATAAGTTCAATTGTTCCTCCATTTCCCGCAGGAAACATAGTAAATACTTCAAGGCTCCGGCAATCACGGAACCAAGACGGACGATCTTTAAGGATCTCTGCAATCTAGGAGACATATACACATTGTTATACTGGCTGACATTAAGTAAGACCAATAATCTATCAAATGTGTATCTCAGTTAAATTACCTTTGTAGGCTCTAAACTAACAAGACCACAGGCTCGGGCTGCCACTCCGTTGCAACGATGTGAAATGGCAAAGATCCCAACCGAATCCGGACCAGGCTGCATTGTGTAGCAATCAAACTATCAAGACTGGTATCTTAAAGAAAAAGAGCAGGAGCTGGATCATCATATAGGTAACTTGAAGGAACACAAACCTTCATCCCAGGCATCTGGACCCAATCAACAGCAGTCCCTGTCGCCTTCGAGAGGAACTCTGCCAATGTCTCCTCCGCAATAGACAGGAGTCTGTCAGCAAACAAAAAAAAACAAAGGGATATGCATCATAAAAACTAACCATCACAACTAAGTCAAAGAAAAGGACGAAAAAGGTCAACAGTACTAAAACTTCTACCCAGCAGGGTTATTTGTGTCTCTATTTGAATGCTGAGGAGTGGTGACCACAGACTCACAGCTTCCATCAGTGGTCACAATCGGTGCCTGTTATAAAACATCATTACATCTCATTAAAATCCCATGTAAAATCAAGAAGCATTAATAAAAAACAAGTTACAACAGAATATTCTTGTATCAACACAACCTGCAGAGTTGATCTTATTCAATCCAATTGACATTCTATCCTGGCAGAGTGATACAACTAAGCTATAATTAAGGAACTATAGGAAACAAGATAAGTCTAACCCCACAAACTAAACATTGGATACTTAAATAAACAGACCATGTCTACAGTACATACATTGAAGGCAAGCAGCCAGATCTAAACAAAGGGACATTAGCAATATTGGATCTTTTTATTCTTTATACAACATTTGAGGGAGCAAGGCAGCAAAAACACCTTCTAGCTAAAATTTATGACATTGGAATAACAAGTTGGAATTCTAAGCTAGCTAGCAAGTGCACAAAAGATTTTTTTTTCCCAAAATCTTAAATAATTTTTACAAAATCCCAAGATTGAAACTACATTACCGCCAAAAGTAGCAGCAACAGAAAACCTGATCTAAATAAAATTATTGTAAAAAAACAGCATTTATGGGATTTTATTGAAAGAAAGAGAAAATTTACAGTATGGAGTTGTTGGCGCATAAACCCATTTTCACAAACTAATTGAGAAACTTGTTTCTGCAATCGATCATTCTCTTCCATCAACAATTTGTTCATTGCAGTTAACTTTCTATTCACTGTTTGTAACCTTGACGATTCTTTCCTCTGTTTTTCTCTACACCTGCAAAAACCGCCCCAAGGAACCAAAATCAACACTTCATGCTTAACCAAAAACAAAATTAGGAAGAAAATCAAACAAAAATCAAAACCACCTTCTATTTTGGAACCAAACTTTGATCTGTTTAGGCTCAATGTTGGAGAGAATGGGGCATTCGCGAATCAACTGTTGACGTCGTAAAGAGCTAGGCTTAGGGCATTCAGCATAAACCCTCTCCAAAGCTTCAACTTGTTCTGCTGTATATCTCACATACTTCCCTGCATCAGCAGATGAAGCAGCTACTGCAGCTGCCATATGTTTACTCATTCCACTGCTTCCGCTTCCGCTGCTAGTCTCTCTGTGCGCTACCATCGCCATTGTTGAGTTAGAGAAGAAAACCCAAAAACGAAAGCTGGGTTTTTTTTCTCTTTGCAGAAAAAAGTCGAAAAACTTCAAATAAACTTTACACAACCTAAAATTAGTACTTATTTGGGTTAAAATCTTAGTAAGTACAAAAACACAACCTCAGCAAAGATCACACTAAAAGAGTTGATTAATCTTTTTCCCTGCTTCTGCAATGGAAGGGGGGAAAAAGAAGAGGCATTAAGAGAGAAGAAATGAAAAGCTTAAAAAAGGAAATCCATGGAAGATTTCTGAATATGTAAATGTTGGGGAGTTAGGGGTAAGTCATGGTGGAAAAAGGGAAATAGAAGAGAGAGAAAGGGTGAGGTTAGAGTGAGAAAGTGAGTGGGTAGTGAACTACTGGGTCTGGGTAGTGGGTAGGGGTCAATACTCCTATGACTATCTGTTAGAGAGAGAAATAAAAAAGGATGAGAGAGAAGCTGCTGTTTTTGTTTAAAAAATTTATAATCAATAACGGGGCTTTGTAAATCATCAAAAATATAAAAGGATAATAATAAAAAAAAAAAAATAAAATGGTTGTTTGGCAATTTGTTGTTAGATGTTGGCTGTTAGCTTGTTTGACCAGTTGGAACTGTTGGCGGTTTTCGTTAGCTTTTAAGCTAATTGAAAAAGGCGGCCTTTATGAGATGTTTGGTAAAATTGGGTATTGGTTGTTGGTTGTTTATAAAAAAAAGTGGGGCAACAAGCCAAAAGCCAAAAAAAAACTAGCGAGAGTAGCTTTTTCATATTGGTTTAAAAGCCAGCTGAAAAAACCATATACCAAACAGTTTTTTCGGTTGTTTGACCAACAAAAAAACTAACGAAAAAGCTACGAACCAAACACCCCAAAATAACAAAACGTCCACCCTACTAAATCCTTCCACATAAGGATGATATGTTAACATTACAAATAACCGTTACTTAGTAAGATCTTCTCGTTTCCTTCTGTGTTTCATTTTTTGTTTTTTTTTTCTTTTTAGTTGATTAATTAGTAGTCGTAGTCCTATTTCTGCTGCTCACATTTCATTTCATTAGGCTCGTATCTCGATGATCCTGGTCCCTCACCTTTCCGTTTCATTTCTTTTGGTTTTTTAGTTTTTAGGATTCGGACTAGTTTGCTTTTTCAATGGTATTGGTAGGCATGTATTAATAAGAGATTTTAGTACAAAATTATGATATAAATAAAAGGATTTTTATGAGAATAACAATAAAGCATTCAAAATTACAAATGAAAATTTTTTCTTAAGGAACAAATAGAGTAATAAATAGAGATGAGAAATTGAAGTTTAATTTGTCATTGTTAAAGTTTAAGATTAAAGAAAAATAAAGGTGAAAAGGTGATAGAAAGATGATTTAGAAGTAGAGAGTAGTTAATCAAAAGTAATTTTTAAAAGTCAAAATTATTTTAAACTTCGGTTGATCGTTAAAATGCTTATACTCCTTTTGATTTATAGTGATTTATAACTCATAATTATTGAGCTTTGCAATTGTAATCTATAAATGTCTTAAACTTCACAAAGTATATGATTCTTGTTTTTGTAGAGGTAGGTAGGTATTAATAAATTGGAAAAATTGTCGGGAATAATATCATTTTATTGATGAACCGCTGTGAATAATTCGAATTATATATTATTTATGAATAATCCCACCTTATCACTTTTTTTCCTCATGGCACCCCTTAATGAAAAATAATCGGCTGCTACAGGTCACAAAATTACCGTTGCAGGTTATCTTCTCCAGTCCCCTTTTATGTCTTCATTCTCCTTTCTTTCCATGTCTACTCCTTCATTAACCCTAAATTTCTTCATTTTTGTTCTTGTTCTTCACCTAATTTCTTTCATTTTGTTCTTTCTCCTTTCTTTCCATATCTTCTCCTTCAACAACATGCAACACATAATTGAAAATGATTACCAATTTAATTTTACAAGAACAATGGAAATATTAAAGTATCAAAGATTAAAGGGAATTAACTTACCATTTTGATGGAGACAATTGCAATGATGGTTCAACACCCACCCACGGTTTGCACAATAGCATCCCAATTCCGTGACCCACAGTTCGAAAAAAAAAACCTAATTTTGGTAAGAATTGCATATGGCGCTGGTGGAATGGGGAAGATTTCAAAAAAGGAGTTTGAAAACAGCAGGCGGCAAGAATTTTAAGGATGGAATGAGAGGATTGTGAAGATGGAATGAGGAAAACAATAAGTTGAAGATGGTGAGAGATGTTTGAAATGTAATTGAAAAGGGAATTAAGGGGATGAAGAAGGATATATCAAATGCTATCTGCAGTAGCCGGTCAAGGATTAATAGGGGATGCCACGAGCAATTAAAGTGGAAATGTGAAATTATTCATAAATGATGGATAGTAGGGATTATTCACAAAGGTTCTTCAATAGATAGGATTATTCCAACCAATTTTTCCTAATAAATTGGGTATCTCCCATTAATTCATACGAAACCAATTTAAGTTGTGTTTGGGAACTAGCATTTCATTTCAAATTAATGATTTCAATTATGAAATCATGAATGTAGAATTTAAGAATGACAAGATTTGGGAGGTCATTCTCATCTTTAAACCATTTTGATAATAATTGTGGATTTGACTCAAATCCAAATTTGAAATTCTAGTATTTGTCAAATACTAATGAGTCAAATCTATATTTTCAAATGAAATCTTCATTCCCAAACATAGCATTAATGAGTTATAATTTAACATTAACTCAAGCTGAAAAATAGTAAACGGGGAGAACAAAAAGAACGGAGGGATTACAATTTTTTTTTGAAGTTGAGGGATTACAATTTATGCAATGATCAATTTCATAAGCTTGGAAAATAGTAGCAATTTTCTAAAAGGCAACAAACTGAAAGCAAATGTTGGATTATTAAAAAATTGAAGTTGATCATTGAAAGGTAATAAGAAATAGATCGGATTAGTATAAAGAAGGAAGAAGATGAGAGGTAACCTGATATACCAAGTCATTTTTTGAAGGGTTCATTGACAACATACTGAAAGCAAAGGTTGAATTATTAAAAAAAAAAATTAAAGTTGATCATTGAAAGGTAATGAGAAATAGATTGGATTAATATATAAAGAAAGAAGAAGATGAGAGGTAACCTGATATACTAGGTCATTTTTTGAACGGTCCATTACAAACTGAAAACAGGGCCGGCCCTAAGGGAGGGCAAGAGGGGCCGTCGCCCAGGGCCCCATGTCAAAAAAGCAAATTAATGATTGTAAAAGGTCCATATAAGTTATAAAAAGCAAAGGAAAAGAACCCCAATACGTTATTTCGCCCAGGACCTCCAAATATCTAGGGTCGGCCCTAACTGAAAACAAAGGTTCAATTATTAAAAGAATTTCAAAGAGTGGAATTATTGGTAGGTAATAAAAAATAGGTTAAATTATTCACAACAATTTTGCCTATTGAATTTGTGTTAAAATATAATTTGTTTAAAAAATTTAGTTGTAATTTTAAATATTTTATTTGTAATGTAATTATTTTTTTTATAGTTTAAAACTTTAAATTTCATAAAGTACTAAAATAATGATAGTTATCACTACAGGTACTCTCTTGAGAGACCGTCTTTTTTAGAGACGCCTCCAACCCACTTTCCTTTTTTAAGTAAATGTAGTTATTTTTTTTAAATTAAACATTGAGTAAGCCCAATTTTAAAACGTCTTTTGTAAAGACGGTCTAAATTAAGAATCTGTGTTATCGTTAAGATTGGATGATTGTGGTGGTTTGTTTTTAAAGCCAACCATCATAGTCATCATATTGCCCCAAAAGGGTCCATGACTACAAGAGAAATTCTCCTCCAAATTCATTTTCTTTGCCAATCTATGTCATTATGAATTCATCTCTATGAGTAATTGAGTATGTTTTACCAAACCTTCACTACAAAAAGAACTCAATTTGGAGACAGGTAAATATATATGATTATTAATTAGCTACAAAAAATTGATTAACCCTAAAAGAATTGATATTTCCTTTAATAAATCTCAAATTAGTGATTTTATAAGATTATTTTTGCATTTTGAGATGCTGACGTCAATTGTTTCACCATAAAGATCATCTATTATAAGCTCTATTTTTCTCAAGAGTTAAAGGTTATTATTATGGAAATAATAGCAAGATAAGATCATATTCTTGTTTTTCATTGTATTCTAGTCAGTGGCGAAACTTGAACACAATTTTAGGGGGGCGAAGTTTAAAAAAAATTAAATTCTACTAAAATATAGCTAATCAATACAATAAAAAATCATAACTTAAATTTTGAATCAATGTAAAGCTCGACACTCTTTTAACACTTTAAAATCGTTTATAATTTCATTGACACTATATGTTGTTGTTTATTTGTCTCTCAATGTATATTACTAAACTATCAACAAAATAATGGTTGCCTATTTTCTTACGGTATCTTGTCTTCAATATCCACATAATAATTGATATAAAACAAACCTTTATTCTTCATTTGTGTATGGTAAGCTTATTTTTTGGTCTTGACGATTTCTCCGATCCCAATCTTCAGTTGTTAAATGATAATTTCAATCCTAATTTGGTACTCTATTATTAATTATAAGAGTATTTATTTTGTTTAAGTTATTGTTTTCCTTTAATTGTGTTGCTTTTATTTGTTGGGCTGATTATAAAATATATAAAACGACTATTATATACTTCCTCCGTTTTTCACTTTTTTACACTTTTTACACTATTAAATGAGAAAAAAAACCTAGCACGTAAGATCTTGTTTTATTTGTCTCGTTGAATACTTTCATTATATCCAATTTTAATAATTTTTAGTTGAGTATAATTCTAGATATAAGCAACCCGACAAACGCATTGGACTGCATAAAAAGGTGTTTGAGTGCAAGTAAAAAAAACGGAGGATGTATTAAAAAAATTTGTCGAAAATCTCAGAGGGTCGGAGCCCCTACCCACAGCCCACCCCTAACTAAGTTGCGCCATTGATTCTAGTTCTACAATGGTGTATGAAGTAATGGAAGATGAAGATGAAACAATGGAGATGGTTCAACTTGGAGCTGATCTAACCAAAAATGTATTAATCTTGATGAGGGATACTAGCGGTGGCCTAGAGCTTCTGCTAAAGCGATTAGATATGTTTTCAAATTGCAATTTACATTTACGGGCCGTTTGGTAGGTGGTTATAAATGATGGTAATGCAAATGAAAAATTAGTGAAATTTTAGTTGAAAAATCTCTTGTCTACCTTGATGGTCATGCTTATCCAACTCCAATCATCTCATTTTCTTCATAAAATCTATTCCAATGCATTACCAATGGAAGAGGTGGTATTAGGTGGTAATGGAAATTTGTATACAAAAAAATTTTTTGTGATCAAAGTTTCATTACCATGGGAATGATGTGGATCTTTTGATGAAATTTTACATTATAAATCATTCTCATTACCACCATTTAGTACCACTAACCAAACGGGCTGTTAATATGTACTCCCTCCGTTCCTTTTTGTTTTTCCACCTTACTAAAACGGGTAGTTCCATAAGTTTTTCCACTTTAGAATACTTTCCATTTTTGGACAGTTTTCATCCCACTTTTACTCCTTAAAACCTCACTTTCCTTACTTCACACTACTATTTAATTATTTTCTCTCTCATACTTTCAATACAATCATTACATTACACTATTATTTAATAATTTTTTCTCTCATACTTCCAATAGAATCATTATTTTCCACTACTATATAATTAAAATAATACCCACTACCACCAAAGATTCCATTTTTCTTAATTTTGGTGAAAAACCCAAATAGGAAGATCAAAAAGGAACGGAGGGAGTATAATATTATTCAAATTGTTAATTTAATTTACATTTATATTTTTTTATATCTTTTATTTACAACAATTAATTTTATTTCTTTTTCCCATACTATACTTTTGTATACCATCAACTTGAATATTTTATAATACTATATGTTATTTTATGGGAAATTCCACATGGTAGCATCCAGTTTTGATGAAATGCTAGTGGTAGCAATTTCTTAAGAAAATTCCACATGGTAGCATCTAGTTTATGCATTATCTAATTGCCGTAGCATTTTCCGTTAAGTTCTTGTTAAATTCCGTTAAATTCATCATTTTGTAAGTTTTTTTCCACATGATAGCATCTAGTTTTTGTTAATTTACCATTTTAACTTTTGATTCACCATTTTAATGTTTAATTCACCGTTAAATTCATCAACGCTCATAAATATTTAATAATTTTAATGAAAAATTATAAGAAACTATCTAATCGGGTCGAAACTAGTACTTATTCACCTATTTTTGGATACGTAAACCGAAAAAGATATTTGACGTCATTTTTACCTGTCATAATGATTTTTTTTTTTTTCAAAACACGGACGTTGCAAATACCCTTATGGGGTAACTCTTTCGAAAATCCGGTCGAAATAAGTACTTATACGCCTATTTTCCGATACGTAAACCGAAAATGATATTTGACATCATTTTTACCCATCATAACGATTTTTTTTGAAACAATGGACGTGGCTACTATCTTTATGGGATAACTCTTTTGAAAATTCGATCGAAACAAGTACTTATTCGAAAGAGTACTTGTTTCGAACGATGAATTAAACATTAAAATGGTAAATTAAATGTTAAAATTATGTGCTAAATATTTTTGGAGATAAGAATGACGACAAAAACCTCTTGTCGCCAAATCCGTTTTATATTTTGTAGTGCTTTGCACATATATAAGAAAATCTTAGGACGTAAACGTTAGAGAAAATACGATAAACTATGTGCTTAAAAATTAAAGAGAGTAAAGTGGAATTGATAAGGTCACCTAGGATTAATTAGTTGTATCATATCGTATATCCTATACATTAACTAATACACAAATTCTTACTTGAGACTGTCTTTTGTAAAGACGGCTCTCAAAAGCCCAGTCCAATTCTAAATATATTTGTTACAACTCTAAATATAAATTTCGGCTGGACTTTTAAGAGTTGTCTTTACAAAAGACAGTCTCCCAAGAGAGCATCTATAACTAATAATTAAAAAAGTAGAAGTTAATGTGTGTCAAATTATTCGTATTGTTTGATTAAGAATCGTAGAAGTGAAAACTAAATTGATAGTCTTATAGAAATGTTGAATTATAAGATGAAGTATAATCAAGTTATTTTATTCTTTAAAGTTACAAAAGGATTATAACTGATGAGCAAATTTTACTTTAACCGCAAGCGCACGGTGTACGCGTAGTGCGGGTCGAACATGAGGAGGCTTGAAAATTCCAAATTGTATGCTTATGACCAAGGTTGTCAGGATCGGGATTCTACGCAGGATCGAAATCATCAGGTGGGATCGGATCGTTGGATCGGATCGTAGGATCGGTCGATTCTACAAATTTGCAGAATTTACAAGTTTTATCAAGACCATGCTTATTGTTTGATGATTTTAACTATAAAAAAACACTAAAAACACATCTTTTTTAGTACTAAGTGTAGATTAAGATACTAGGTTCTTCATCACCATAATCGTTGTCAAAGTACAAGTTTCAAATTAATAATGTAAACACATAATGTCAAAATAAAATTCAGATTTCTTAACTTACATTCTGTGAATCAACCATTAGAAGTTAGAACTAAATCACTAATCCACAATAAAATTCAGATTTCTTAGCTTACATTCTTACATTTCTTCACAAATCACACCATTAATTCACAATAAAATTTAGAATATTAATTCACAATTTACTAAGATTAAGCAAATTTCAACATTAGAACTATCAAAGAGTATCAATTTCAACATCAAAACATCAAAGAGTATCAAAGAGAAACATTAATATAGAAACATTAGAACTATCAAAGAGTATCAATTTCAAAAATCAATTTCAAAGTTAGAACTATCAAAGAGAAACATTAGAAACATGATAAACATCAAAGATAAACAATATTAATTCACAATTTCAACATCAAAACATCAAATAATATCAATTTCGTACTGTGCAAGAGAGATATCAAAGTAATTTAAATCAATTTCGACAATTTAAAGAATCATTAAGCAAATTTCGACAATATTAAACAATAGAAATATAGAATCATTAAAGATAAATCAAAGAAACTTAAAGAAACATCAAAGAAACATTAAAGAGAAGCAAATTTCGATAATCTTGCCTTTGTATTGAGCAAGGAATTCGGGAATGGAGGAGGAAAGGAGGCTTCGCCGTTCGTTCTGAGCAGGAGGAAGAATGGAGGAGGAAAGGAGCCTTCAACTGATCAAGAGGATGAATGTATGATGAACAATGGAGGAGGAAGGCGCCGGTTTTCAGGGTTTATGTGAGGAGCTGCGCAGTCTTGATTGTAAGAGAGTAGAGATTGAAAAAATTAGGGTGTTTTAGGGTTTGTAGAAGACAGAATTAGGGTGTATATCGGGATCGGTAGGATCGGTAGAATCTCTCGATCCTGCACGATTCTACATGATCCTACACGATCCTACTTCGATTCCACCAGATTTCGATTCTAGGGACGATCCTACGCGTGGGCTTCGATCTGGGTCGTAGGATCGTACGATCCTACGATCCGGGTCGCGATTTTGACAACAGTGCTTATGACTAGCCAAGACAAGGGTTAACTAAAATGTAAGGTGATATTCTAATCCTACGATGCAAATATTCAAAACAATAATGATAATGATGCATGACAATGGTATGAAAGACACTAGGGCGTCGGGCATCACCTAATTCTAACATGGAATTCAATCACTTTCATGATTGTATGAAATTGAGCCATGAATATGAGAGAACGTGATCTAATTAGTCTCAAGCTTCCGCTTTATTGACGAATATCGATTTAAGACCAACTAGCATTAATCCTCAAACTTTCGTTCTATTGGCTAATGCTAGAAGGAATTTAACTCAAATATATTTCAATCATCATCATCATCATCATACCCAGTGTTCCCGCACATAGATACTCTATGGCCAGGGTCTGGGGAAGGAAGGTCGACGGCGTCTCATACCCATAAGGAGAGGGCGGTCATAAGAGTCCTTCGGCTCTAGAGGAGTCTTCAAGGATAGGACCTGCAAAAATCCGAAAACCTGCATCTTACACCCACGTTAGCCAAGCATAGGGATTAAAAAATAAAAAAAAAATAAAAAAAAAAAAACCTATAAGCGATATAGGTAAAAATGGAAGTGAAAAGCGATGACAAAAGTCACAGAACAGTATCAAACTAGTCTAGTAATCTAGGACATGAATAAGGCGCCGCCATGTGACTCTATCCCTGGTCAGGTCCTTAGAGAGGTGTAGTTCGAGCAGGTCGCTGTTAATCTGCTCCTCCCACGTCCTCTTAGGTCTTCCCCGGCTTCTCTTGCCCTCCACTATGATGCGTTCGACCCTTCTCACTGGGGCGTCATGGGTGCTTCTCTGCACATGCCCAAACCATCTGAGCCTGTTCTCCCGCATCTTTGCAGAGAGAGGTGCAACCCCTAACTTTTCCCTAAACTTCTGATTTCTAATCCTGTCCATCCTTGTCTTACCACACATCCATCTCAGCATGCGCATCTCTGTTACATCCATTCTCTGCTCGAAAGCCTTCTTTACAGGCCAACACTCCGTTCCGTACAACAAAGCCGGCCTAATCGCTACGCGGTAGAATTTCCCTTTAAGTCTATTAGGAAATCTTTTATCACAAAGCACCCCAGTCGCTGCTCTCCACTTGAGCCAACCTGTCTGTATACGGTTAGCAACGTCACCCTCAATCTCCCCATTGTTCTGAATTATTGAACCCAAATATTTGAACTTGGACGTGCATGCAACAGCTTCTCCCCTAATGGACACCTCTGGCTCCCCTATCGATTCTATCCCACTAAAGTTACATCGCATGTATTCAGTCTTCGAGCGACTTATGCGCATCCCCTTGCCCTCCAAGGCTTCCCTCCATTCCTCCAATTTACCATTAGCCTCCTCCTTAGTTTCTGCAGCCAATACTATATCATCGGCAAAAAGCATACACCATGGTACGGTTTCCCAGATGGATTTTGAGATTTCATCCATAATTACCGCAAAGAGGAAAGGACTAAGTGCTGATCCCTGATGTAGGCCCACTCTAATACTGAAAGACTCTGTTAGCCCCACCGGTGTCTGAATGTTGGTCAAAACTCCATCATACATGTCCTGTATTACCTCAATATATCTTGATGAAATACCTCTTTTCTTGAGGCTATCCCAAACGATGCTTCGTGGTATGCTATCATATGCTTTCTCCAGGTCGATGAACACGAGATGCAAATCCTTCTTTCGCTCCCGATACTTTTCCATCAGCCTCCTCAAAATATGAATCGCCTCAGTAGTTGATCTCCCCGGCATGAAACCAAACTGGTTCTCCCTAATCACCGTCTCCCGTCTAATTCTTTTCTCAATAACTCTTTCCCACAGTTTCATAGTGTGGCTTAGGAGTTTGATACCCCTATAGTTCCCGCATTCCTGTGCATCGCCCTTTTTCTTGAAAACAATTCTCAAACTTCCATTTTATTGAAAAGGCTAACAAAGATGTTTAAATCGAGATTCATTAAGCATAGGTTCAATCACCGACTCAAATTGCACACAATCAATCAATAAAATATCAATCCATGCTTCGAATTAGGGATTTCACCCTAACCCTAGATAAAGAAAGTACTCACTATGCATGATTATATAAAACATACAACAAACGATAGATAATGACGAAGAAAGAAATAATAAAACAAGAAAACTTACGGAATGAGAAAATATAATCAACTAAAAATGCGGAATTCGAATGCTACAAATTGTTCTTCGATGAATGCTTGAAAGAAAAGTCTAAGAACTAAAGAAAAAATTACCGAAAATTAAAACTAAACTGATGATTAATACAAAGGTAACCGCCACTTTAAATAGTGGCTCCAAAAATTAGAGAAGAAAACCACTGAGATTAGACCCGTCTTGAAGAGCGACAAGCGTCGCTTAGGGAGCGACGAGTCGTCGCTCAATCTTTGGAAAAAAATTGGAGTTCATCATTGATAGAGCGACGAGCGTCGCTTCTGGTCTGGCTGGCAAACTTAAAATGGCCGCCATTTCTTGCTCGGTTATCGGATATGAACATATAATATACATTTGGAAAGCCCTTGAAGTCTACTTTACAATGCCGCAAACCTTGTATCAATGTGATATCTCTATCAAAAGTTATGGCCAAAAGAGGGAGCATGTATCAAATTTCACTTCCAAACTTTTTTCTTTTAAGCACTTTTCCATTCTTTTCTCTTTTGCCCATCTTCGTTGTTGAACATCTTCAAGCGAGCAACGATCTCTTCACATATTTTAGGGGTCTTAGGCTATTTCTCCAAGCCTTCACCCTCTTGTAACTCCGATACCTAACAAAAACTTCCAATTTTGCCTCAAAAATCACATAAAACACAAGATTGACCTCATCAGACAAAATTTACACAAATTACTGATAATGTACCTAAAAACCCACTAAAACTTCAATTAAGGAGCATAAAATAGATGCGGATAAGTGCAAATAATTGCACTTATCAATAACAAGAAAAAATTATTGTTAATAATTCAATTTTTTTTGTTAATTTCTATGTAATTACTAATTTTTTATTAACTATGATTAAAACCAACTTAAGGGGGTTTTTTCTTAGAATAATACCAATTTTATTTTATTAACTAATTTACTAGATTTTTTGTCATATAATCTCATATAGTTTGATTTTTAACATGTTAGGGATATTTCAGGGAAATACCCCTGAGTTGGTATTATTAATGGTTAATCAAAATTTAATAATATTGTAGGAAAACAAACAAAAGATTTAGGTACTTAAGGAAGCATCACTAGTGCTTATTTTTTTTTTAATATATGCTAAAAATAACTGCACTATCAATATTTATGATGTATGATGTATTTGAATATTTTAGGTACTTAAGGAAGAGACATAATGCTTATTTTGCTTAATATATTCTAAACAAAATGTAGTTTAAATATTTATGTATTATATATGTTTTTAAATATCTACTAATCAGTTATGCATATTGGCTTCAAACTTTGCTTTCACGCCTTTGATTTCCTGCCTCTATATTACTGAATAAAAGAACATTATCGTTGGATTCTTGAAACCAGTGCTATTGTTCTTGGCTTTCATCAGTTTTATGGTTGCTGCAATGCAATTCAAATAATCTATGCTTAAGGACAATTCAATGTTGCTTAAGGAGATAAAACTTCATCATCAAGTAATTTTTGTGTAATCAGTCTTAACCTATAAATACTCAAAATTGATATTTGAAGTTAAAATATAAAATACAAAGAATAAGTGGGTGGATGCTATATTTGCGACTATTGTATTGTGTCGTATTTGCTCATTTATCTTGGAGGGAGGATATAACCTGTCTTTAGTTTTTTTTTTAAAAAAAAAAACATTGTCAAATTTGTTTTTTTCGAGTCAGATGGATCGAGCCTAGCGGGTAGCCCGCCCATAAACAGCTCTAATTGCAACTAATGTTCATGAGTTGGGTATGGGTTAGGTTCAACTAATACTTGAACTCAAATCCAATAATTTTTTAGTGAACCACTCCAGGACTCGGACCCCTAGGATCTAAAAATTTTGGACTGTAACTCGGACTCTTTGGGTCTGATGGATATAGAGTCCTAAATGTATTTTAATTTACTTATTCATAGTAAAACTTTATATTTTAAAGGCTTTATTAGTTATAAAATTAGTCTAATTGTTCTATATAAATGTAAATTGAGTCCAAATAAATGAAAAAATTGGTGTAAAACGATTTTAAAAATAATTTTGGGTTAAATAATAGGTCGGATCTGAAGCAGATTTGATGCATCTGAAAATGATTTGAGAGTTTAAACAGGTCCTGAAAAAGGGTGAGTCGGGTTTGAGTCTAAAGACCATAGGTCCAAACCCATACCCATTTATTTTTTTTTGAAACCAACTCCGCTAGATTTTAAAAAATTAAACGTAGACCTAGACTCAACAAATAAAGACAACTAAAACGAATCCAATAGAATTTTAGACTCATGATCGAAAATTTGAAATAAATAAGATTATTCATCAAAAAAAAGCATACAATAAGATCATAATCAAACTTATTCCAAAATTAAGCGTGTAATTCCCAAACTTGAGGTTCGGGCTGTTCGCACTTAGTAAGCGCGAACAGCTTCTTGTCTAAAAATCAACATGATGACCCTATTTGATCTGTTCGCAGTTATTAAGTGCGAACATACACTTGATTTTTTTTTTGACCAGCTTGCTTCTGTTCGCACTTAATAACTGCAAACTGACCCGAACCTATGCTCTGGGGTATTAAACGCTTATATTTAGAATAAGTTTGATTATCATCTTATTGTATGTTTTTTATGATAAATAATCTTAGGAAAAATTACCCAGAATAATACGACGTTTCACCTATTTCCCACGAATAATACGAACTTTCAATTAACCACCAATAGTACGAACTTTGACATGTATTTTCCAGTGGTATACCTTACCTGTTTATAACCGGTTCTACAGGTCAAATTAGGACCGTTGCTTCTCACAACATGTTGAGGAACATGTCTGCACAACCTTTTTTTGGTCTTCCTCAACATGTTGTGAGAAGCAACGGTCGTAATTTGACCTGTAGAACCAGTTGTAAACAGGTAAGGTATACCACTGGAAAATACATGTCAAAGTTCGTATTATTGGTGGTTAATTGAAAGTTCGTATTATTCTTGGAAAATAGGTGAAAGGTCGTATTATTCTGGGTAATTTTTCCATAATCTTATTCATTTCAAATATGATCATTCATCGAGCCTAAGTGGGACAAAGTGAGAGATTGTAAAACCCAATCACATAGAAAGTAAGTTAAATACCATACACCCACATTTGACTTTGTTGTTTCCAATCATCATTCTTTTTTGTATCCTTCATCATTAAAATTTCTAGCATTTTTGTGATCCATACATTATCTTCTTTTTACTTTTATCTTCACATACATACTTCATTTGGTAACAATTACTTCATAAGAGTATGTTATAATTTTTCCATGTCCAACTAATGTTTTGACAAGAAATATTTTCGAAATAAAAAAATTGAATATTTTAAATGGTGAATTTGTTAGTTTATGAACACTAACGATATATTTGATAGGTGGTAATAAATAGTGGTAATGGGAATGAAAAACTAGTGTACTTTTGGTTGAAAAATCTCTTAACTATCTTGATAGTCATGCTTGTTCAACTACGATCATCTCAATTTTTTCATAAAATTCATTTCAATGCATTATCAATTAGAGATATGATATTAGGTGTTAATGAAAATTTAAAAAAAAAACTTTTGTGATCAAAGTTTCATTACCATGGAAATGATATGAAACCTTTAATGAAATTTTATAGTCATAAAGGTAATAAAAAAAGTGTGGGCCATAAACATTAAAACATACTCCTATTAAAATAAAGTTACTAAAAAATATTAAGATCACAATGATTAAAAAAATATTTGTTAAAGTTAGGAGGAATACTGATGCTTATCACAAAATCTCACAAGAAACGGTCTATAGGATAGACCACAAAATTGGGCCAGCCCATTCCCTTAAGTGATTTTTTTTATTATATATCAATTATATTATGTTATAATCCTAAATGTAAGGTATTATAACCTCGAATATACTATTCTATAACCCCAAATATAAGTTATTATAACCCCAAATAATTTATTATAACCCCAAATATACTATGTTATATTTTGGGCTGGGCTTCATGGATTCCGTCTATAGAATAGACCGTCTCCCATGAGACTTACTAGATGCTTATTTAAGGCGATCTCATGGTGAGACCTCTAATTAATGGGCTGAGCCATCAATTAAAAATAATAAGAAGGAAAATTTAATTTTTGAAAAGATGCATAAATTGGGTTGTTGTATGAACTCATCTCATGTCTAATGGTGAGATGATTGCATAAGTGATTGATACGATTCTCTACAAATGAGGCTAATTATTTGTTTTGATTCAACTGAAATTCTTTTTGTTTACTATTTTATCTCCTAATTTATTTTTTTCTTCACCTATATTTTTTATGTAAAAATCTATATATAGAAAGTATTATTGTCCATATACACTTTTCAACCAATTAGTGGTATTAGGGGTGTTCAAAAATGTCCGATCCGAGATATTTAATATTCGATTTTAAAAATCGGATAGCTTATCCGATTTTTGAATCAGATAACTCAGATTGAATATTCGTTTTCTAAATCAGATACAAATTCAGATGGGAGCATTTACAAAATTAGATATTCAGTTTTCCAACTATTATTATTTTTTTAAATTAGAAATATATATCTTTTTTTAAAATAACTATTTAGGTTATTGAATCAACTAATATAATTGCATAACTCATTTATTGTAAATTAATTTGAACTTTTGAAAATCCAACCATATTCCTAAAAATGAGTTGTTTTCAAACTTTAAAATAAGCTTGATTTTAAAAAAAGTAAAGTGAGTATCAATATTTATGTGTGAAAAACGCATTTAAAAAAAGCCAAAACAGGGAAGAATTTAAAAGCATGATATTCGGCAATATTAAGTCCTTCACATCCAGATGAATCAAATAAGATCTCAGTTGATTATTCGTCACTTCTCGCTCGGTTATCGGAATTGGACATATAATATATCGTTGAAAAGCACTTAAAATCTACTTTCTAATGCCGTAAATCTTGCATTAATATGATTTTTCTAAAAAACGTTATAGCCAAAAAATTGAACAAGTATCAAATGTCAGCACAAACAAACTTTAAATGATCGTCACTTCTCTCGCGGTTATCGTAATCAGACATATAATATATCATTGGAAAGATCTTAAAGTCTAGGTTCTAATGCCGCAAACATTACATTAATGTGATTTTCCTATCAAAAGTTATAGACAAAAAAGTGAACATGTGTCAACTTTAAGCACAAAACACGTTACTAGATTTATTTTCCATTTTTTAGCATTATTTTCTTTTTCAATATTAAAATTTTTTATTTTAATTTAATCATTATTAATAATTTTGATTTAATAACAATAATTAATTTTATTATAAAAATCTATTTAAGGACATTTTGATAATTTCATTAGAAAAAAATGGTGACACAATAATAAAATGACTCTCATTTTTTTTCAAATAGTTAAAGGACTAAAAATGAATGAATTAGAATCGATCTCCCAACTCTCCCAAATACTTTCTTTATTTCATAATACTTACTACTAAATGTAATATATCGTGTAGAAGAATATCACGAGAAAATATCATTTCATAATACTTACTACTAAATGTAATATATCGTGTAGAAGAATATCACGAGAAAATATCACTATCAGTATCAACGGTTAACTCTCTCAAAGGAAGTCATAAGTCATCACTCTACCAAAGGCATAAGCAATAGCAATAGCAATAGCATAACCCCACACACCACCACTTCACTACCCAACAAACCTCCTTTTTTTCAAGTCTTCCCCCTCCCCACCTCCACCCAACTCCTCCACCTTCTTCTCTCTTCCTTTCTTCCTTCCTTCCAATTTCAATCCTCAAAACCCTAAAACCATTTTTGATCTCTTCCATTGATTCCCCTTTTTCCCATCTCGGTTTTTCTACCGACACTCCCCAATCCCCTCCAAGAAGAAGGAGAAGGAGAAGGAGAAGGAGAAGGAGAAGAAGGAGGAGGAAGAATTGGAAGACCATTAAGTAAACGATAATGTATAAGAACCAGCTTCAAGAGCTGGCACAAAGAAGCTGCTTCAATTTACCTTCTTATACTTGTATAAGAGAAGGTCCAGATCATGCTCCAAAGTTTAAAGCTATTGTTAACTTTAATGGTGAATCTTTTGAGTCTCCTCATTATTGTTCTACTCTTCGTCAAGCTGAACATGCTGCTGCCGAAGTTGCTCTTAATTCTCTCTCCTCTCGCGGCCCTTCTCACTCTCTTGCCGCTCGCATTTTGGTTTGTTTCTCTTTCTTTCTTCATATCTCATTTGATTTGTGTTACTGGCTTATTTTTCTTGATTGTTCAAGGGTTTTCTTTTCTGCCTGACTGCTTTAATTTAGGGATAATTTCAAATTGGTATGGATAGAAAAAGGGAAATAAATAAAATTTAATAATAATGTTCTTCAACTCTGTATTTATTTCATGATTAAATATGCTGGGTTTGTATAGATTATTTATTTAAGTCAAAGATGCTGCAGAAGACAAATAAATTTCTGCTAATTAAACTGTTTTTTTAATGGGAAATTCCCTTTTATGAAATGCCATTGGTATAGCACTTTTTTTAATGCATTTTCATGGTAGTATCCAGCATTGTTTAATCGAAAACTTATTATTATTATTATTATTATTATTATTATTATTATTATTATTATTATTATTATTATTATTATTATTAGTAGTAGTAGTAGTAGTAGTAGTAGTTACCTAAAACAATGTGCTTTTTTATGTGTTGATCTTAAAAATACAGGCACTAATTGTAATTATCTTTTCCCTTTCCTTTATTGTGCTTATCAGATATGAAAAGGTAGATTTTAATTTGCCAAACTATATTTGGATGGGGTGCGAACATTTTGGTACCCTCAATGGACAACTTTTGCTTGATTTTGTTCCACATATGGGTGTCTTTGGCTAACGGCTAGTTGATAATAGTTGGAAGCTGATTGGATTGACTGATTTGAACGGATGATCTTATCAAATGGTTTGATTGAACCAACTGATTTTGGACACGATGTTATCATCTAATTACAAAACACTAGCATAGTAGGAGTAGCTCATTGCTTGAAAAATTAAAAGGCATTTAGTATTTAAGTTATGGTGGAATGTAATAGGTTAACTTAATGTGAAATTGTCTACTATTGACTCACTTATAAGTTATCATAATATGAGGAACTGTGTTTTAATTGCTCTTGAACTGAAACATATCTATCAAAAGCAATTCTTCAATGCTAAAATTTGATTTTAAAGCCGTTGGTGTCGGGAAAGTGTTGCATTTACATTTCAAGGATGCAAGGATGTGAAATTTTGAATGGCCTGAAGTTCTCATTCTTAGACACAAAAATATGAACCAGCATTTTTGGGTAGTACTAGTAACTCTTTAGATTCTAATGGACTAGATGAACAGATTCCTCATGTTGTTCGCTCCTTGTCGATAGCTGGTGAAGTTGAAGCTGCTCTTTTCTTTCCTGTTTTTCCTTTTGGATCAATGTAGCTGGGAAGGTCTATCTACATGCCCTTTAGGCATCGTGCCTTATGCCTCATAGGCAGCTTGTTGTCTGCTAGATTATTGCCATTGGTTGGATTGTTTACGGATTGAAGTCAATTCTTTCTTCTTCAACAAATTGTCTTATGCCAATGTGCCAGCATAAAATGTTATGTTGTAGATTATTTGGCAATTTGCACTTGATAAATCGGGGTTTGTGTCTACATTGAGTTTTATATAATTTTAACTTCATTTTGGAATTGGGTCGAGTCGGGTTCTGTTACAAGGTCGGGTAAATATTGGGTCATCGGGTCTGTTTAGAAACCTCAAGCCATCTCTTTGTTTAGCCATAAATGTCAGCTGATGTTCTTAAGCAGCATTAAGATAGCTAACAATTTAAAACATGAAGTATTTATTGTGCTATCGGCCTATCGCTGCTCTGATATCTTTTGCTTTTTCTCACCTCCATGTGCATTTAGCTAATTCAAACTTCTCATTCGTTGGATTAATATCAGCTCAAGTTTTTTTTGTTATTTGTAAACATCTTTGGAAATTGTTACTAATTGATATGCTAATTGTTCTTTTTATTTTAGGATGAGACGGGGGTTTACAAAAACCTTTTGCAAGAGATTTCACAAAGAGTTGGCGCCCCTTTGCCACATTACACAATTTACAGGTCAGGCCTAGGGCACCAACCCGTTTTTACTGGTAAAGTAGAACTAGCGGGTATCATATTCACAGGTGACCCAGCTAAAAATAAAAAACAGGCAGAGAAAAATGCAGCTTTGGCAGCTTGGCAATCTCTAAAACAATGTAAGTGTTTAGATAAATTTATGGTGTTACTAGATTTAACACAACTCCTCTTAGACTAAACTTATATAGTGGCCTATGTATTTGAACTTTGGAGAGGTTGCTTCAATTGGACGTGAAGTATTTATATAATGTTTTTTTCTGAACAGTGTCGCAACAATCAGGGAGTTCATCTGTTGAGCAAGAGAACACAGACGAGCTTGAGCAGGTGACAATAGCCCGAGCGTTGTTAAATTATCGATTGAGAGAGATGAAGACATCCGCATCAACAAAACCATTGCCGTTCCCACAGACATTTCCGATCCAGAATCCAAGACCTTCGAGCCCCCAACGTCCTCCTGTAAAGGCATCCAAAATCCTTCCATTTATCTGTCCAAAAAAGACGCCACCTCGAATCCGGCCTTTTTCATCCGCAATGTCTGATCTTGCTCTATCAACCAAATCCCAGGTTCAAGATTCCCAAACAAGTCGGTCTCCGAGATTTCCTGGTGTGAGTGCTCCTCTATACATTCCATTGCGGCATGTGCGTGGATCTTGCCATGGTATGGCACCCCCCGTGACTATTAGGAATTCTGTGCCATGCTACTCTGCTCCACCCGTCCCCAGAGCAGCAGCAGCTGCTCCTCCAGTAATGAGGACAGCACCACCTGTGATGATCGCACCACAGGTATGTATCAGGAAAAGCGTTCCTGTTTTCTCTGCCCCGCCAGTTAATAGCGATGACTCAGCAACTGCAACACTCGAGGAGCCAGATAAAGTTTCAGATAAAGTAAAACAAATACAGGATCCAACTAGCAAGGAATCTGAAGAATCTCAAAATTCTGAGGTGAATGTTAAGCCCTTTTCCCTTCCCTTTGCGGGCCCTTCTATGACACAGGCTCCCCCTGTTCGAACTGCACCACCCGTCTGCATTCGACAAGCTGCACCTGCTTTCTCGATGCCACCATCTGATAAAGATGATATACGATCTATTGAGCTAAAAGAGCCTGATAAGAATGTGACAGACGAAGGAAATCGAGATTCAGAAGCTGTAAAGAAATTGGAGGAGCTCAAACTCTGAAATTACTTGCAAGGAAGAAAGTAGATCTCTAGGAGTATTTCATCAAGGAGAGTATGATTTTGATACTGGGTTTTGATCCTCTGTTGTCCTAAGCCATCTTGTATGAATGTCCAACCTTCCCCCTATTTAGTTTTTCTCTAGTATTTGAGTTGCCATATTATTGATGTTCCCCTACAGTTATATCTCCTTAAACCAGTATATTTATTAGTGACTTATTGTTAAGTCGTTTTCGAAGCTTTTATGATCTTGTGGTTAGCTCATAATAGTTTCTTGAGCATGTTTTGCTGCCATTGATCTCCTGAGCCCCTTAAACCAACAACGAAATTACCATATGATTCTGGTAATTGAAGTTTATTCATCATTTATAAGCACATCATAGGTGTTGGTGGATGAAAAAGAGGTTTACCTATGATCTGAGATATACTTCCTGATCCACTCATTGTATTATCATTCTATGGATGTGTACAATTTTTATGATTGTGAAGTAGGTGTTTAAGGAAAAAGATAAACACCAACTTGACACACCATAAATAGCTACTATATATATACCATAAACACCTACTTCACATACAATGATTGTGTGTTCACATAATATAAAAACGTGCAACAAGTGATGAGTTTTATTATTTATTAATCTATTGGGCCACTTGTGAGAGGCTTGGCTACCAAAAAGACGGTTTCTACAAGAGTTGTTGTAAAGTACTTCCTCCGTTCCATATTAGCTGCAACATTTGAAAAAATGACACTATTCATTCATCACTCTTAGTTTGCGATTAGTTTATAAGTTAAAACATAGACGGGTGAGATTTTGTTTGATTCGTTTCCTTGCAAAGATTATTAATATCAAATTTTTATAATTTTTTATTATGTATAATTAGATATATTAAGATTGAATACTACATTGGACTGCGTGAAAAAGCAAATATTACAAGTAAATTGGAACGGAAGAAGTATATAAATAAGATCAATAGAAAGTAGTGAGTCATCATCTGAACATAGAAATAATAAACGAAATAAGATCACCGATAATTCAAAATGAAAAATAATGCAGAACGAAATGAATGGAAGGAGTAGAATCCTATATCAATCTCCCTTATGCATTTTTGTTTTGGCCTTAGTTGTTATTGAGGTGCTCTAACGTAGTTGGAGTAAAATGCTCCCTCTTTTTGATAGTGGATGCCTCACTCACAATCATTTTGCAAGTTTATGCTTGGCTCTATAAAGAAAAGTTAAAAGGAATTATTGATTCCCACCTTTTTTTCCTTTAGGGCATTTAGTAGATGATTAATGCTTAGAACAAGACTCTCACTTTTTACTTTTAGAAGGTTTATACATGATAATAATTAGAGTAGTTGTTTACTTTATGGGGTTGTGAATTATGTTCCTTCTTGTCCCCCTTCTATTTTCATCAATTCTTATCCTTTCTACTACATAAATGGGATAATTATGTTGTGACTTTGGGGAAGTTTAAAAGTAGTGAAACAAGTTGACAAATATCCACTACATCCTCGTTTTATTTTGAAGGTGCCTTTAAAGTATTCTATATGAGAGAAAATTTAAATATGATTTTTTATGGACATAAAATTTAAAATACTTTTCATATGAAATTTTATTAGATTTGACTTTATATATATATATATATATATATATATATATATATATATATATATATATATATATATATATATATATATATATATATATATATATATATATATATATATATATATATAGGGTTTGGATCATGTGAAAACCAATTAAAATGGTGAAAATTGAAAACTGGGGTACATAAAAACTCAAATGGAGTACATATTTGGGTGGCAGTTTTGTAAATAATTAGACATTTGCTATATGGGGTACATATATGCTTAAAAGGGGTACATATTCAGATGGCAGTTTTGTAAATAATATGAACTTTTTTCTTCACAAAAAATATGTACACCCTATAAGATAATATGTACCCCTTTTGCTACAATATGTATACCTCTGTCTGGTTTTCAATTTTCACCACTTTAAGTGTTTTCACTTGATCCTACCCCTATATATATATATATATATATATATATATATATATATATATATATATATATATATATATATATATATATATATATATATAGGGTCAAGTTCCAATTAGAACCAAGCTTATATGAGAACCGTGAGAACCAAACTCCCTGATAAAAATTTGTTATTTTTTTTACCGAAAATGTGTTGCTTTTAGACAAAATAATGTTACTTATGTTTTAAAAAAAGCTTGTACTTTTTAGCAAAAAAAGTGTTACTTTCAGAAAAAATATTTTTTTTTCCAAAAAAAACAAATATATCAAAAAGTAACACGCTTTTTCGAAAAGTAACAAATTTTTATGTAAAAAGTAACACTTTTTTATGAGTTTTTTTCAGAATTTATTTTAAAAGTAACACATAATTGTAAAAGTAATTATGTTACACAAAAAAGTAACTATAACAAAATTTTTAAAATGTTCTTAATTTATAACATAGTATCATTTTTTGTATACATACCAAATAAAATCAAATAAAAATCCTTCTCATTTTTAAAATGTTACAATTTAATATGTTTGTTTTTTGAAAAAAAATATGTTTTTATAAAAGTAACACTTTTTTGCTAAAAAGTAGGAGTATCATCTTTTCTTTAAAACAAAACTAATATTTTTTGGTCTAAAAGTAACACATTTTTGTAAAAAAATAACACATTTTTATCGGGAAGATTGGTTCTCACGAATCACGATTCTCATATAAGTTTGGTTCTCACTGAAACTTGACCATATAAAAAAGAAAGATGAATGTAAAATATAAAAGATATTTGACATTATAATATTAATTAAATTAATTAGTCTACTAAAAAGGAATAGCTCAATTTGGGTTTGATCATTTGACCTTAAGTTACAAATATGTTATTCCAATCAGCAATCATTGAACTATAGTACTTCTAATTTTTATTACAATTAAGCATTTTTCAAATTATATAATATACTCCCTTCTATTCAGCTTAAATGTCCCATTTTGTTTTTCACACTTGCCGAGACAACATTTTAACCCTTAATATCTCAAATTATTCTTAATCAAAAATTATAAAAATTTGATATTAATAATCCTTGTATTGAGACGAATCAAACAAGATCCCACATGACTACGTTTTAACTTATAGATTAAGAGTAAAATACAAATTAAGAGTGATGAGTGAATAGTGCCAAAAACGAAATGGGACATTTATGCTGAATAGGAGGTAGTATTATTAAAGAGGCCAAAACCAAAATTACAAAGGACCGCATTTTCGACAAGGGGGGTTGGGCCTCCGCCGGCCCCAGTGTAGTTTCGCCTATGATTAGAATTTGAGACTCTCTTAGAAATCCTTGGAAAATAACTTTAGATTATTATCATAAATATAGTAGGTGAGAACCCTCTCAATGAGCATGCCACTTAAAGGCCATGGATAACATCAATCATAAGTCATTAGGATTTAGGGTTATACATAAGTTGTGTGGATGGTTAGAGTATGGTGATATTCGAGTCTTTATCATTATAATTTTTGTTAGACCGACCTCATCCCTCAACCAAACCCCCTTATTCATCGCGATCACTAGGATAATGTCAAACCACATGTAGCTTCTTGTGAAGACGATCTTATACTTGCAACTGATGTTAGTTAAAAGCTAGAAAACTGGTGATTCACGCTCAAACAACTTTTTTCTTGCGTCTGTGATTGTGATTGTGATTTATTATGGACTCATTTTAATCCTTTGTATTATGACTCCTTTTATAAATAGGAGAATGCACTACCCTTCTTTTTTCTCTCTATTCTAAGTGTAATCCTTGCATGAATTGTTCAATGAACTACATTGATGATGATATCGTCAAGAAACAACATGAAAAAATGTAGTGTAAACAAATTTGGCTCTGGAAAACCTTATAATCCATTAATTAAAATAATAAATAAAAAATTTATAGCCTCAGTTACACATGAATGAATATTATCAGACTCAAATCACGCCTACATAAACTTTTAGATTCGTAAATTGCAAAACAAAATTAATCCTCACAAATTCTTGTCGGATACGGTCTCTTTGACAGACCATCTCTAATTGGGTTGGCCCATAAAGAAAATGAAGAGTAAGAGTAAAAATAAGTTTTAATGGGTTGGGCCTAAGGGACGTCTCTCTGAGAGACGCTCTCTCAAGAGACCGGCTGATTAATCCTCGGTTAGGTGCTCAAACAGCAGCCTTGAAAAGCGGTTGCAGTCATCAACACAAAACAAATGACCAAGACTTGCCTACTCACTCAGTACCATGAATTTTACAAGTTTGCAAATGAAAGGGAGAAAAAAAATACAAAGGTATAATTTATAGGGAAGCGATAAAATATGTAAATAGACTGAAATATGTGTAAAAGATGACCAAAAATAAAAACGTACTAAAAAGGAAAATATTGCAAAATTCATGAGAAAAAACGTATATTATGTAACAACAATGCCAAAGCCTATTATATCGGGAAACAAAAGTAAAGATACCTTTCAGCTTGCATGCCCTAAATATGTGACAGCATAAATGAAGGATAGAGATGAAAGACGGTCCTTCATCTTTGGATTTCAGATGCAAATGCATACAAATGAAGTTTAAAATCCAGGAAATCAAAATACGGAAAGGTGCGAGTGATTTAACTAACCGTAGTCCATTGAGGCGTAGATTGGAGCTGCAAAAACACCCCTGAATGCATTTCAATTGGCTAAAGTAAAAAAAATGATACAGAAATCAGCAAACCTGCCCTGCAAAACTGACAGAAAAATTGAACAGAAGAAAATGTACAAATAACAGACTATATGGTAAACTACAATTTTGTCTGAACTGTTCATCTCATAATGGGAATTCGACTCCTAGACAGAATTGCTTAACTCGAAAAGGAAATATAAGAAAGTAAAGGAACCAAATATGCTGAAGCATCAACACTGCTGGAATAATAGCCAGAACATGTAAGACTAAAGAACAAAAACCAGTGGATAAATTATTATTTGATCCTCCACAAAGAAAAGCCAAAGACATACTGTACATAGGTTTGGCTTACTTGCATTCGCCAATTTAGAAAGTGGATCACCAAATCTAAAAATCAACTTAAACATCATATGCTTGATGTATCAGCTAAGCCTCACTCGAGAACAGAAACCTCGGGCTCAACCCTCCAATAATTTGCATCATTGAATTCGGTCCCTGGTGCACCATCATCTGACTTCTCCTCCGGTGCATTTGGCGGTACAACATTTTTCTTTAAAGGCCCTGCCTCACCAACTATTCCTTCCTTGAGTGCCTGTTCCATTGCTTTCTCAGTACCCTCAGGTTCAACACCAACAAACTCAACATCCTCTTCAAACAACGATGGAGCAGCAGAAGGTTTTTCGCTTACATCGCCATTAAGTAACTGATCATTTCTTGAACTGCCATTCGGTAGTGTAAACTCCCCATTAACAGAACTGCTAAATGTTGCTTCCTCGTTAGTGTTTGAATGATCAACAGGTTGGTCATCATCAACAAACGGGTTAGAACTCGATCCCTCAACAACCAATCCTGAGGCTTCACCCCAGTTCACCCAATCTGAAACAGGCGGCGTTTCGCCAAATAGATCTTTACTATCAGAACTGAATCCCAAGGGCTCTGTCTCAAATGAAAGGTCCATCTTGTCATTTTTACGCTCTTCGCTATCAGCCAAGTTTGAACCTAATTCATTCACATGATTCTGTTCAGAACTGGATGGGGCACTACTGGAGTCTTTAGCTTCAGTCAGCACTTCATCCTCACCAACCACCACCTCATCGTCACTGCTGCTGTTTCCTCCATTTACAGCTCCGTTCAAATTGATATCATCCATGGCGTCAGATAGAGAAGTACTAACCGGGGTGCTGTCAGTTCTCTCGCCTTTGAATGCAAACCAATTTGAATTTGTAAACAAACTGCAGCAGACAAACATAAATAATGTTAACAGTTAAAGATATACCAAAGTAGAACATTAGATGCAAAAAAATGATCACTACAAAATAATCAACTCACAAGCACTATTTCTTTTAATGTAAGTCCATGAGCCATTACTTTCATCACTACAAATTTACAACCAGCTCAAGGCCTTTGAATCAAATTGAGAATCCAGATTTTAGCATCATTGTCAAATAAGAAAATATCATGAAATTATATAAAATAATCCATCCGAACATTCGAACATATAAAAGAGACCATAGCTTGCAAGAAATTCCATTATAATATGTTTTACAAGGCTTATCTAAAAGGACAATGGTTGTATAAGCCTCTTTCGACTTCATATAACGCCACAATTGGCATTTCCTTTTCAAAAAACTATTCATAACAAAAAAACAAGTTCAAGAGATAAAAGGTAGCAACCAAAATTCTTTCATTAAATCAATCAAATTGAAACAATAAAGCCAATTCGAGTTCTAGTTTCATACATACGCTCAAATTATACTCAAATTGAAATTCAATTTATAACTTTATACTCAATTGAAATTCAATCAAGTTGAAATTACAAAGCAAATTACATTCATAATTGGATTAAGCAAGGCGAGGACGTGTAGAAGAGGGATAAAAGCATAGAAAAACAAATTACGGTGTGATGGGTCACATAATTGGGAAAGATGCACGACAATGAATTGTTAACAAATGAAATAACTGATGAAGATAAGGGAATTCATTCATGCAAGTTCAAGTTAGATTAAACTTAAAGAACACAACATACATTAAAGATGCTTTAATAATCTTCAAAAAAAAAAAAAAAAAAAAAAAGATGTTCTAATAGCCTGGGGGTAGAGAATAACATAGCAGTAACTAAGGTGATGCGTTCGAGACACGCGAAGATCTTTTTTAATAAGGTTGCAAATGTAACTCTATGCTTAGTACTAGGTCCGCCTGTGTAAACGGTTAAATAAAGCAAATTCTAGTCTACAACAATCAACTACCCCAACAAAATTAGATGGCTCCTACCTAGGAAAGAATTTTTGGCGGGGCATGAGATGTACGCAACCATACCCTTACAACAATCAAGAGGTTGTTTTCAATTGGCCTTTTGTAGCAAACATCATTTTCAACTTCACATCAATAAGAAGTGCACGTGATTTCAAGAGCCATTGTATATTAGATAAACAAATTGTCATCTCCAACTAGAAAATTCAAGTAATAAATGCAAACCCACAAAATTCAACAGCACTACATCTTTTGTATAAACCATATCTCTATATGTGTTTCTTTACTGGATATTAAACAAGTATTGGGATTTTACAATGCAACTACAAGGAAAAGAGTGCAAAATCAAAAAACTTAAGAGGTAAATAGTGGTGTGCTTTGGTACATGAATTATAAAGCAAATGGCATACTTATACGGCTATTCATGAACCAAAGCATACCAAAAATAAAGGCCCTAACCAAGCCCCAATCACCTCTAAAGAAGGATGATGGTAATTTATTTATAACTAAAATATAAAACCTTGGATACAAAAAGGCTAAATAATTTCCCATATTTGAACTATATTCAACATTCCTATCACTAAATATACATTACTGGATAAAATTGTACCACTAGAAATTTTGTGAAAGTCATTTAAAATGAATTAAAAGCTTGAAGTATATTATAATTACATTAGAACATGTCCACAAAAACAATGGGAATGCGTAGATTTGTTATAACTACCACATAATAAGGCTAATGGGCCAAACCATGAAAACAAGGAAGAGTGTATTAGTAAACTACCTCAAAAGATGCACAGGCATTTTCAAAAAACTAAATGGTTTTATGCCCGGACATATGGAAGTCATCTATCTATTGCACACATGATATATATTGATTTGGAGAAGATGTATGAAAAAACACTAAGGAAAATACTTTGGTATGTTATGAAACAAAAGGTATGCCACGTAAGAATACATGTAGTCCAGAACATGTACAAGGAGGTACAAACCAAAGTCAGGATATGTGGAAGAGCAATTGAATAGTCTATACATCTAGGGTTTTTTTTTTTTGGGTTTCTAGATGAGATAACAAAACTTGTCCAAACACAAATTTCATTGTTTATATGTGAAGGGAAGCATTAAACTAAAAGGGTTAAATTAAAGAGTAAGACAAAGCATTAAACTAGTCAAAAAATGCGGTTATTTTAGATTATTATGATGTATGTAGTATTGGTTTGGTAAATGTAAAAACTTTTAACTTGGCCAACACAAACATGACTTTGTTTGTTCACTATGATGTAGACGATAATTGGAATTGATTTTCTAAGTTGAAGATTAGCATTAGATAGGGTCGAAATAGTGTGATCTTTGTTTAACGACGATATCTCACATTGATTTATTTTGGTTCATGCAACTGACTTATTTTTTGTGATTAATACTTTGGCACTGTTGAAGAAAAATAATCCCATATATGTTAGACAATAAACAGCATTAACAACAAACACTTACAAGAGTCATGGAAACTATGATGATTTCAATAAATGTAATGGAACAATCGCCAGGATTGATGAGGTTTAAACAGTATGTATGAATAAAACATACCTCCCTTGGTCATCACCAAGTCGTAACGAAGATATAACAACTTCAGCAGATTCATCATCAAAGTAGACATCCTGAAATCCAACATCATGCAAAAGCTATGGACACCAGTTAACAAATAACAATAGATCATTTCACAAAAATATATTCTGCATTTTTTAATGCTGCAACTCCTTTCTAATCGGTCTTGTATTTCTCAACAAAAAACCAATCGACTTTTTCTAGAAAAAAAATATTTTAAGCAAATGAGGTTATAGTAAGTACCTCATCGTCCCTATCAATAGCTCCATTATCCTGAAACAGTAAAGGAAATAGTTTACTGATCGAGGAAAGAGAAGGTGATTGCAACCCATATTATAATCCATAGCAGAGCAATACCTCTTCAGAACCTTCATTGCCAAATATATCAGGTCTAAAAGCCTGACTAAGGTTATTGGCTAAAGCAGCAACATCATAATCTCTATCATGAAGGTCTTCATCATCACTGTCCCTCGTTCTGTCATGTAATGCAGTTGGACGCCTACATAAAAATATTGCATAGGTAAGGCAGAGTAAATTATAATCGAAAGAATCTGCGACAACCCCTAAGAACTATGCTGCTAATCATTTCGGGACAGCCAGCATTAACAGAATATTAGTGTAACCAAAGCTCTAGGAACTAACAATACTAAATTCCAAACATTTTCATCATAGAAAATCATACAAACATCTTGAAATTGATGCAGCAGAGGAATAATTTAATATAACTCCCATAAACGTCACATTCAGTTGCTTATGATGTATAATAGGGAACCTGGTACAAAAAGGTCATATGACTGCCTAAAATAACCAAACACTAGCGAATGATAGAAAAAGAAAAGAGAAGATATTATTGACATCAAGTTGAGGCCAATTTACCCAACTCTAGGTCACAACAAGTCACATGCCTGTCTGAAATCTTAATATACTAATGCATACGTTTCGACGCAAATTCTAATGACTGCTGCGCATATGCATAAGGCAGGCCTACTCTGCTATTTGTGATGGTTGCGTGCCCGACAGCCCCCCACTTTGAGCACCGTAAGAAAGAGTGACATTGTAATCCATTTGGGACGTCCTTGGCAGATGTATAGAAGTGTGAAACATGAAGGAACTAAAATCATGAATAGCGCCAACATATAAAGAAAAATACGGATTTTGTTCTTTTGTAGAACAAAAAACCCAAAAAATATGCATTAATCCAAAATGATATACAAACAAAATAACTAAAACACACTCCAAAACCAACACTCCTGAAAACCTATTGATTAATCATTGTAAAATTTAAATAAGGACAAGAAGTACAAGCGCTTCTTGGTTGGAAAAAAATTCACGAGACTTTTCTAGATAGTGAAGGCTAGTAATAGTTATTATTTTGTTTAGAGTTTGCTTCCCAACTATCATAGCTAAGCTCTTTGAAAAAGAAATCAGTGGCTACTATGAAGGCGAGTTAGTGAATTTGAGGAGAAATCCTTGCGAAGGAGGAAGTATGAACTATGAAGGTGAGTCAGCAAATGTGATAGATATCCCGATCTATTATCCTACACATCTTGTGTTGTTGCAATTAAGGTCAATGCTACAAGATACAATATGAACTCAGAGGCAACTGTTCTTGATTTTCATTTAACGTGGTTGCTTTAATTTAGTAGAAAGTTGGATCAAGTCATTTTCTTTACATAAGGGTTTTTTGGTCCGACTTTTATTCATTTTTCAATTCAATAAGTTCAATCCTTAGCTTAGGAGCATATTTTCATCATTGCTCTCTTAGATAAAGTTCTGTCTAGGGCTTCATTTGATCATAGTTTGGTTCTTGGGTTTAATGTCTTTGTTTTCCGGTTGCTCCATATGAAAAATAATGTAAATTAGAATGTTTTGGCTAAGTAAATCTTTCAAAGCTTGTAATATAGGCCAACAGGATTGTGGAAAAGGATGGGGTGCGAAGAAAGTGCGCTAAGAATGAATGCTAATCACGCTTGAAGATTGAAGAAGGAATTCAAAAATTCAGAAAGTCAAGTTCCAGGGATGGATAAGATTGATCCAACATGAAAGGACCTCAACGAACATCTAGGGTTTGAAGAAATTCGATCCTTCCATGCAAAATGGTCGAAATTCAGTTCAAATACAAGTTCTAGTTGAAATTCAAAAGTCGAACTGAACAAGTCAAGAGGCATGAAAATATTAGCAAAGATAAGCGACAATGATACATGAAAACCCTCATTTGACTCGGCCAATTTCTGATTTCAAAATTCAGACTCAAGGTTTAAAACACTTTTTTTTTTTTTTCTGAAATAGTCGACAAGAAAAAAACAAGGATTTAAATGCCGTCACATTGTGAACATAAAAACTGAAATGTTGCACGGCTAATCTAAAGCAAGATTTGAACTGATTTGAATCAAAACTTTGTCAACCTTTTAGTTTCACAATAAATGAGTGTTCTGATCTTGCATCAGAATTCTTGCGAAACCGCAAGTCTTGCAAGAGAGAGTCAGCTGGGTAGTTCGGCGTTTGTGGGTAAATACAACATGTTAATTGACTTGTGTTGTAAGCCATCAGATTTATGCTTTAATGAAGTTGGTTGGTTTATATAAACCCAGGCAAAACAATAATGTCACAATTTCTAGAAGTTGTATTAAAAATTGAAGGTAGTCTGAGTTTACTTGTGTGTGAGCGAGAGAGAGCACTTTCAAAAGTCTTTTAGAGCAAGATAAAATAAGTTGCTATACATACCCACAAGCCCAGCGGTAAACATTTCCTATCACATTTCTTTCGTGCAACACTGTAGCATGCCAATCACTCCATTCACTGTTTTCCTACAATCCAGTAATATGAACAAGCAAATTCAATATGATTGCAGCAGGAACAAGGTAAAGAAATCAATTGATTAGAAGGGCATGCGCATAATCTGCCGAGTTTATGGCACTCAATCCTCATTCTAAAAATAAATGCATAGGCTATACCTGAATATATGGCTGGATGCTTTTGTTGCCTTGTCCAAGCTGAACTATCTTGTTAGCAATTTGAGTTATATGTCCAAGATTACCAGCCCTCGGATGCTTCTTATCAGCAGCAGGTATTGTTGGCTGCAATATAATATAGCACAGAGAAACGTAAACCAAAAATGGACAGCTTTCCACTATATTTCAGTAACTAGAACTTTCCGCTAGAGCTCTTAATACTCCAATCCAAACTTATGTTGCGTAGAAAAGACCATAAAAATGATAAACTTCAAAAAAATGAACTGAATATATGTGGGAGCAAAGCTTCTGCACAAGCACATAAACTAATCTAGTAATCCTAGGTGAGTTCTGCAAAGAGAAATTTGGTTTTCCAATTAAGACGGGATCTGGCATTACTAAGACCAGGAACAATGTATCCAAAACACCAAAACATGTCAACTTTTTTGAAAAATGATCACCCCGCAGATCCATCAACTTTTTTGAAAAGATGTGGAAAAATGTTTGCCTACGTCTACATTTAGAAAGCAATATAATTAGGTTCCCTAGGAAACCTTCCCTTCATAGAACAAAAGTTGCGGTAACAGTCATGGACTCATGGTGATGCAGTAATGGGATGGAATTGGTAAGAATGCATAAATCATACTCTTCCCTTTCTGGACCCAATTAAAATCAGAGTTCTGATAGAAACATTGAAGTTTTGTCAAGGAAAATCTTCCATATAGATAGCAACGGCTGATGTCTAAACATCAGCAGATTATGTACAGGTCTTTCAATTAAATCCGAAAAAATTATTTACAAAACTGCTAGAAACTTACAAATTATAATTTCTTATTTATGTTAAGTTTAATTTCCAGCGTGTGTTTTCACAGATGAGCAAAACTAGCAATATCCTTTTTAAATAGTACAGAATAGAAGTACACCTTCAAAAACTTCCTCCTATACTTTATAATCGCAACATTTGACTTTAAGCAAACTTTGACCATCAATATCTCTAATAATGTATGGCAAAAGATTGTTAAAAAGACTTGTATGCAAACATTAGTAGATTTGAAAAAAAGTCAGATGTTATGGATGATTGAAAAAAAGTTACTAGCAAAAAGCACTGTAATTTATTTACCAGTTTAATATCGCCAGAAAGCATGGGATTCTTATCGGCATCAAGAAGCTTTTTAATTAAACCACAATCTCTGAAAACATGATCTGTAACGGTATCATTCCGACTCTCCAAGCAGGATGAAATTATGCTTTCAACATGATGATGTAACGCATTATTGTATGGGTACCTATTAAATTAATTACAACAGTATCAACATCAACACACACAACTTACATCTTTGCACTACATTGAGTTTAAAAGACCAAGCAGCATTTGCAACTCACTCAAAAAAGAGATCTAAGACTCTTTGAATGGTTCCAGAGTTCACAAATTCGTCTTCAGCAGCTTGATTACCAGCTTTCAACAAAACAGCAATGAACTCAACAATCTGTCAATTAAAGGAAAAAAAAATTCAAGTGTGATCGATGGGATTCACATTGCTAACTTTGAGACAGAAAAAAACCCATGACCAAATATTCACTGAAGCTGGGCAAACAATTAAGAAACCACTACTTATAAGCAGTAGCGAAGCCAGAAGTTTGAAATAAAGGGGGACAAATTTTCTATATACTAGCAAATTATTTAGCTTATAAAAACTAGTCAAAAATTAAAAAAAAAAAATTAAGATAATGTACTGAAATGAACTTGAATCAAAGCAAATATCATATTCAACAAACGGAGTTGAAGCTTCCCTATAATTATCCTTTTTGAAAAAAATCAAGTGTTTTTGACTTCATATATTTGCCTAGTAAATCTCCAAAAAAAACTATTAAAATTAAAATAACAAAAATATATACACACTAAAAAGGATGAATGTAAAATTATAAATGATAGAGTAATGATATTATAATATAAATTTATTAGTTTATTAAAAAATTATAGTTATTAGGATTTAATCGCTTGACCTTAGGTTCAAAATGTGTTACTCCAACCATTGAGCTATTGTAAATTTTGTTGTATTTTTGCAATTTATGAGCTATATATCTTAGATAAGTAAGGGAGCTAAAGGTTAAAAATAAAAAAGATCGCATTTTCGGCAAGGGGAGCCGAGCCTCCCCGGCCCCAATGTAGCTTCGTCCCTAATTATAAGAAATGTAGGGTCGAACCCACTGAGAATCCGAGTCCATAATGCAGTCATAATCACAATCTTCCATACCAAGCTCACTACCCAACCATTAGATGAAAACGATAAATGGTTGTGATAGTTGCTCGTACTCTAAAAATAAGAGCAACAAAATACTCCATATAGTATATTAAAAAGGGGTCATGTTCAAGGTCCGATTAGAGCGAACCATACAAAACTTTTGTGATCACTTTCTTTTCAAATTCTTAGTTATTTTGGTAATAGTTCTTTCGTATTGAAACCCACAAGTAAAAAACTATTGTGGCTCTTTTGTTTTTCATAGATTAAGATGCTCAAGACAATATCTTAAAAGTGGTTGGACAAGCGGACAGAAGATAACATCACACGGATAAGCATCCTCCCAATAGAAAGCTAGAGAGAAATAGACCTTAAGCCGGTGTTTTCCTAGAGGTGGTCTTAGTTCACCATATGGAGTCGGTAGGATCTTCTCATCAGAACTCACATTCAAAAGCTTTAACAAATCACCTGCAACACATCACTACATTAAAAACTCATAGAACATACAAGTATAAGTTAGCAACAAAAAAAGACCGTACCGAGTGGAAATCTTGTAATTCTAAAGAAGCAATGTAAAAATAAAACTATGAAAAAGGACCTTTCAGCTCTCACTTATTTATGCAATAATAAAGCAAAGATATAATACTAACCAAGTTTAGGTAACATTGCGCTCACAGTCTCAGGGTTTACAGCAATAGGTGCCTCGTACATATGTTGTCCACGAAAAGAATGATACAACAAAGAAGAAGTCGATCTTCTTGGATCCAATAAAGATATACATACAGACAGGGAATGGACTAAACCAGACTTCGTTGAGGAGTCTTCAAGCGCATGAGCAAAGATCCTTGCAACAAAACTGCGTAAAACACGAATTGCACTCCATTTACTGCTTTATATTTTCTAATATAATTACTCCCTCCATCCTAAAAAGATTTCACATAAAAATTCCGAACTCGCCTTTTGATGTTAACTTACTTTTTCTCTCGACTCTTCCAAAATCACTCTTATTTTCTATCCCTTGATCTCTATTGTACAAAACCAAAGCAGAAGACAAAGGAACATAAAGTAGAGCTAACTATACACGAAGAAATAGAATAGATATACTAACTCGGGACTAGAAAGTTTTGTTGCAAGTGGAGATCCCATGTTCCGAGTAATAGCGCACAGTGTTTCTGCTGCATTAGCCTGAACCTCAGGTGGGCACTGAGCATTTATAGGATAACAAGAAAAAGTGTTCATCAGCACAAAGGAAAGAAAAAATAATAATAATAAACCAAAACTACTATACAACATGGCATTGTTCTTTTCAGCTTAACAAAATAAGTCCAATAAACAAAATCAAAGTTAAGTTAATTGCCAATTAAGCTCATTCCACAAAGGACAACTAAGTAAATTTCACAACTAAAAGGATCTTCTAATAACGGCCACTATGTTTAAATAAGCTTAAATAGTTTCTAAACAAATTACATGTGAACAAAGCAAAAACTATAAATGAAAAGATTTGTTTTTACTTGAGGTATTGTTATGAACTAGGATGGCAGTCATATCCAAAACAAGATGATAGATACCGGTTTAACAACAAAGTGCAAAAAGTATAAAGATAGTTTCAAAACTTCTGAGAGGCTAGAGATCTCTCCCAATTAATTGAAAACCTCAGCAAAACATTCAACAATTTCCAGACATCTATTTCTCTCTACTCTACTTTCGTTTATAAATGTTTCCTTCTCTTCTCCTCCAAGCTTTCCAAAAAAACCAACTGATAATCTTCCCACAATAGCCTTCTTTTGGGCCAATACAGGTACGTATTATGAATAATTGATATGGTGGGTCAACGTATTTTCAAAGATATTGATTGTAAAAATTTACAGTGACAAACAAAGGTGCTTAATAGAGTCAAAACAAAACATGAGAATTATATATATAAAAAAAAAGACTAAACAAAACATAAGAAATCAAAATCATGTTGCACAATTAACATTGAAATGAACAGGAATGCACTTGAGTTAATGACACATCTTTAAATACTAGAAGAAGCTACATGAAAGTTGTCCACATTGAGAGTTTGGAAAGGAATAAAATTAGTGGAAAAAAAAACACAAAAAAAACTTACAGAAGGGCTCAATTTATCAACTATCATCTCCAGCAAATTACTCTCAGCCAACCATCGCATAACATCCATGTAATTGGGATAAACATGATCATCAGCACCAACGAGTCGAACTAAGACCTGTACAGAAACCAATAGTCCACAAATCATCCACTAAGATCAAAATAAGCACCAAACTAACAAAACTATGAAATCAAAGTATAGACTGACCTCCATAATGGAAGTGATTCCAATCAAATCGACCAGCTGCTGAAAAACATCTTGGTGCGCCTGTTGAACCAAGAGATAAGTAAAAACAAATTTCACATAGATACAAACTAAAGCTATTTTCTATTTCAATAGAAGGGAACTAATATGGAAGACAAAAAATAGTACAAAAATGAGAATCGAATCAAAGGTTTTGGAAACCTCAATATAATATCCAACCATTAAAGAACGAGGTAGCAATAATCACAATCAGTCCATTATTGATTACCCCAACGCCACTAACAATTGTAATAACTAAGAGGTTTTTTGTTATTGACTCTTTAATCTAAAAAATTATTTGATGATAAGTGCATATAATCAGATGAGCCATTTTAAGAGGCAACAAAAATTACATCATCATCATCAAACCCAGTGTATTCCTATCATAGAAAACTATGATCTAGTGTATTCCTATCATAGAAAACTATGATCAGGGTCTGGGGAGGGAAGAACGACAGCAGCTCACACCCATAGAGGAGAGTGCGGTCAACGAGTCCCTTTGCTCGAGAATGGTCTTCAAAGAGAGATGACCTTATTGGTGTTCTATGGTAGCAATAGTTAGGTTGACAAACTCTAGTTTGAAGTTTGAGAAAAAGATTGAAAGACTTGTGTAATAAAACATACTTACTTGAACATAATTCATGAGTGGAACTGTCTTCCTCAACATGAGGCACACAACAACCTATTATGCCAAAATGGAAACAACGTGTCAGCTGCAAGTGCAAAGACTACAACAGTACCCATAAGAACATCAAGCTCATAGGAGACTTTTCTAACATACTTTGCTAAAATACCCAGCAAGTGCGGCGCTGTGTGGTCGTTTGGGTTCCAAAAAGGAGAAAAGCAAGTCCATCATCTGACAAACAACAGAAATCAATATATAATATACAGCCATTGTGCTAAGCTATTATTAGGTCAAGGTAAGATCACTGCAAAATTATTATTTTGTAGAAGCCTTTACCTCCTCCTCCTCCACTAATGTTCTTAGAATGACGTCGATTTCACATGTAAAAACCTCTGAAGCTACAAAGGGAAACCTGTAATCCGAAAAAAAAGAGCAAAATACAAACTTTATGAGACTTCAAGTGCTCAATGATCCTTACATTATTTACATTATCTACATTAATTAGCCTTAAGACCTAATGAACACCATTTAAATGAAATAAGTTTCACATACCTAAAAGGACACTTTTAAACAATAACAACATTAGACATTGTAATCAAACTAAGCTCCACTTGTAATACGACCTCCATTTCTTAGATGATCAACATATAAAAATGAGCTTGCTTGAAGTTCAGAGCAAAGTCCAATTTTGGGTTGAATAAATTAAACATAATTTGATCAAATGCAAATACATTATTTCATATAATACAAATTAGATTGTATTAAACTATGTGTTCAAATGAAACAAAATTACATAACCAACTTCGAAGCATTAAAGTCAAACTCAACCATAATGAACTAAATTTGATCAAACAAAATTAAATTAACTCTCATTAAACCAAATCATATCATATTAAACTATGTTTATCATGCTTATGAATATAATTGTATCGCATCACAAGTAGTTTTCGGGTTTTGTTTCAGACTTCTCAGAAAAATTCGAGTTTGGTTCCTATTATTCCGATCGAGTGTGTTTCGGCTCAACTAGGTTAAATTTGGTTATGGATCAACTTTAGTCTCAGATTTAAGGTTATTTTTTGTCAAGTCGGTCCCCTTTGTTAAATTTGGGCATGCAGATCAATTAAGGTTTGCTTTGCACACCTCTAAGAAAGGTGGACAACTAACATTTCATTTCCTAATATAAAGTAGTTCCAAATCTCAAGTTCAACAAAGTTCATATGTGAACTTTAAAAACATGATACTTCAAACTAAAAGAAAGTGAATACAATTTTATTTGAAGTCAGCAAGTAGCATCAACAAATAATATATAGGATAAGATATTTCAAACATTACACATTGCTTTTGAAGGGGAAATATAAGTTCATTAAAACAATAGCGGCCGTGAATACTGAAAAATTAAACCAAGGACATATGTTCATGCATCCAAAAGCTTTATAGAAGAAATGATTAAACTTGAACATTTGGAAAACCCAATACCCACACCAAATCAAACTATATTTTTATAAAACATCTAAAGCATTCATTTTAAAGGTATAGTGCCATACTTAAAGGTGCGTTTACTGTCAGCATCCTCTGAAGGTTCTTCTACAATATATCGTAGTAGCTGCTCCACTTGAGCTCTATCCCGTAGGCTTGAGGAAAATTTTTACAAATCAAAAGGAAAACACTTCAGCACTTAGTAATGTCGACCAGAGAAACAATATGAACTACAAATAAGAGCAATAACAAATAAAAAAATAATGGAAAAAAGAAATATAACGCCAAGAAAAATTAATTACAAGTTAATCAAACGACTATTCAAAGCTTTGCATTCTTGGATCATTTCTTCTTCATCCAATAGCTCTTCTAAAGTGAAATTGTCTTTGTCTAATATCGCCTCAACCTTCAAAAAAGATATTAAGGTCAACAACCTTATGAAAAGAGTAGGTAGCATTGGATCCATAAGAAGTGAGTAAGATACAAAATATATGAAGATGTTAAACAACTATTTTTTGAACTCCTACTTGTTTGTTAGCAACAGCATTGGAAAGTACAAGTAAACAATAAGTAAACTACTCTTTTTTTTACAAAAACCGAACCACTAATGGGGAAGATTCAGAATTCTTGTGCAAAAACATACGTTTGATAGACATATAAACATTTAGCAATTCTTACTATAGAAAATTCTATAATGTTCTTATTTAATTGTTATATCAAAAAGTATACTCCCTAGTCCCTCCTATTCACTTCATGTGTCTCATTTCCTTCTGCACGCTTGAGAATACGATAATTAAATACTTAATATCTACTTGTTCAAACTTAAAATTATAAATTATAAAAAAGTTGATAGCAAAAAAATTTACAGTGAGACGAATAAAACAAGATCCAATATGGTCATGCTTTAACTTATAGATTAATACAAATTACAAACAAAGAGAGATTGCAAATCCCGAAATAACACTTGAAGAATTGAAGTGGATAGAAGGAAGTATTAAATAGAAGACAACTAGACATTGGTGTCAACCATTAGAAAAGGCATGCAAGGATCAAAAAGTATCAACTATCAAGAGATTAAAGAGGCTCGAACAAATACCAAGTAAAAAAGAAAATTTCGAGGGAGAAAAAAACGAAAATCGAACAAATAAACACTAACCCATGTAGAACAATACATTGCATTATCTACCAAACCAAGGAACAACAACTCATGCTCAAGATCAAATTTGATCTCAATCAAACTGATTCCTCAATAATAAACCTTCCATCATTTCATATATATTTCGTACTTGAGTTTAAATAAACACTAGAATTCTCATGCTAAAACACCTAAGGTAACTTGAAATAGCTATTCAAGACAAAAGCATAGGAGATTTGGTAACGAGGTTGCAAGACCACTTGAATGTTCTCAAGTTTTATGGCGAGCAAATTACAGTAACAAAAAAACATTAACAAAACAGCAAGTAGCGGTGTTCATTCGGGTCTTCGGGTCAAACACGGGTCGATTCAAAATCCAATCTTATGTCCAAGTTTGTTATTACATAATTGAAAAACAGGTCAAAGCGGATTCAATTACAAGGTCGGGTAAACGTTGTGCCACTGTTTCACCTCTACTGGCAAGTGTGTTACCTATGTAGCCTAAATCCATGCATGTTACAAAGTTATAAACAAAAAAAAACCCTTTCAGATGCTCGCACCATGTGACACACTTGTTTTAATACAATTATACAACCCAAGTAGCGCATTGCCAATTGAATTTATTTCTCATAAGTCTCCAATTTCACATCAAATGAAAAAGATTCATGGAATTATAATACATTGTGAAATGTCCTTTGCTCTTATCCCCAAATCTTGTATCAAATTAAATTATGTATTATGCTACATTTACACACACATATTAATGAACAAGGTCCTCCTCTAAGTCCATTATTCGTCATAATTAATATTTACAATTAGGATTTACCCAATTTTGAGCTCAAACAAAATCTAACACCACTCTAGGGAACTTGACCTCTTAAAACATGAGACAAAGTTTAGCTTTTAAAATTGTTAAAGCATGATGTTAAGAGGATATCATGATTTTTATAGAGTACTAGCCTAAATTACAGATCGTATGTTCCCTCCCCAAACCCCAACCCCTGGTGTGATCATCATTCGCTACTTGCAAGAAAACAAGGCTATAAGAGATAAAGTAGATAAAACACTTAATAGTCATCCAACTTGTTGCTTTATAGGGCACCTCTTAAGTGAAAGCTCCGCTCCAAAATCACTCCAAAGGAAAATAGAATATGTAGGCTTAGAACAAGTTTGGTTTGAAAAAAATGAGATCAAAAAATGGATACAAAATACCATTTTCCATTTTGGAGATGTAGAAATTGAATATGTTAGCAAACTTTAATGGATAAAGAAGTACCACCCATCCCCTGTCAAGACTCGACGAGTGGTAAGCGATTGTGTTTCCCATAAAAATCTATCACTCTAACTATGTAACTTATAACGATTAAAGAAGTTTGGCACTTTGTAATACCACATTTGACTAGTTTATCTTTTGTCATAAGAGCTTATCTTGTATCATGGATTTCAGATTACATCTAAGGTCAATTATTATTTTATTATTATCATTATTATTACAATTATATTATTATTATTATTAGGAAACATTAATAGTCTAACATTTCACCCATCCATATGAGTAATACCACATTTGAATTATTTTCTAATAGTTTAACCTTTGTCATACATTTGCCCACAACATACCATATTATTAACGTAGGTTTATAAGAAAATAATCCAAAGACGAGATTATTCATGGCGATTAAGGGGAAGATTGGATTATTAATGTCATTGTTTCCTTACTATTATTATTATTTATTATTTTATTAATATTAAAATAAATATTAATAGAAGCATAAATTCTTGGTTCACTTTAGTTCCTTAATCTTGGACAAAGAAGTTGAAATGGAAAGTTTGAACCTCTTGTAAGGAATATGAATCTATCTTATTTCAAGTTGAACTGACACCTCCACCCTTTCCATTTCTAATTTTGGAATAGAATTATATCATAAGTTCATAGCATATTCAGGTGTTCACATTCAACAGGTATATTGGTGGAAATAAAATGAAAGAATGTCATCAAACCTATTCAAATAACCAACAAAAAATTGAAGAGGAAGTGGTATCATAAAGCTAATTTGCTCATAACACGCTAGTCATCAATAGTTAATCTAAGAAAACAAAAAAAAAACAAAAAAAAAACAAACTTGAATCCTTCACTTAACTTCAGCACTCATCCAACAAATATTATAGTCAACTTTATAGATTTAAATATCCCAAGTACACCAAACACAAACATAACCACATGGTCATTAGAAAAAATAAGCAAACTAAAAACACTAATTTTAAAAAGTTGTTCTTTAAGAGCTTAATAGCAAACTGAAACAAACAGATCAAAAACTAGATACATTTTGAGGCTATTAAGTTATAACGAACAAGTTAAAAGGAAAAAAAATAGGGATTCAGATTTTAAAAATGGAAGTTGAAACTTACAGGCGATGAAGCAGATAAGGCAGTGAGCTTCCAAAACATGGCGAAGAATCAGGAAGCTTGAGCTGGAAAAAATGGAGGACAGATCTACTGGAAGCAAATTTTTGACTGGAAGGAGAAAAAGTAAGAGAAAAAGGTGTGCGATTTGAAAAGAAAAACCCTAATTTATGATTGTGGATAAAGAAAAAAGATCGAAAGGAAGGATGAAAGAGGGGAAAATGGGGAGCAAATGAAGGGAAGGAGAGAGAAAGAAATGGAGGTTTTGGATGTGGTGAGGAGGCGAGGGGGTAGGCGCAAAACTACAAATTCAACAGGTGGTGGTGACTGAATGAGATTTTGAGAACGACATTGTTATTGTTTACTCTTTTTACTTCAGATTTTTTTTTTTTTTGGCAAGAGCTAATCAACGTTTACGTTGGTAATAATAAATTGGATAAATGGACATTAATAATTCCAACTTTTCGTCGTCCGCTCAAAACAATCCCAACTTTCACTTATTTTCAAACAAACCCAACTTTGCCACTTATTTGCTCCGGGCATACCCTTTTCTATTGTGACCTGCTGTAACCGGTAAAACCCTTAATAAAGTCATTACTTCCCACCTTCTTCCTCATTTACTCTTTCTGACCTAACTTCCCACCTCCATCTTCAAGCTTTGGTGATTTTTGAAGGGAAAATGAAGAAGAAGACTCGCTCCACTTCGTCATCTATGGTAGGTTTCTTGAAATTATCCTTAATTTTGTTTTGTTTAATCTTTTTATTGAATAAAAATGGTAAATTGTACCCCTTTTTTTTGTTTGCTTTTTATTGAATAGCCTTGATTGAAAAGTCTCTCTGCTGCAAACCCATCTTCAAATGCCATGGCTGCAATTTTAGGGTTTAGGGTTTAAGGGTTAGTTAAAGAACTAGATAAGGGAAAAGCACAAATCTTTTTATTCCAAATGCATAATTATCTCATACATTTATACTTAAAAACCCAGAAAATGAAGAACAGATAAATGAACCTAGGAGTATATTCCTATCAAGTACCCAGAAAAAATTGACAAACACCCTTTTTTTGGTTTAAACAATTTTAATAAAAAAAAAACCCAAGTAAATTGATATATGTGTAATCGAAAAACAATAAAATCTGATTAACTATAAAATAAATAATGAAGCACCCATTTAACAGTATTCAATTTGATAGTGATAACGTTAAACGATAGAAAAGATGAAGCACCCATTCAAACGAACATCCCTAAAAAGCAAACAAAAAAAAGGGTACAATTTACCATTTTTATTCAATAAAAAGATTAAACAAAACAAAATTAAGGATGATTTCAAGAAACCTACCATGGATGACGAAGTGGAGCGAGTCTTCTTCTTCATTTTCCCTTCGAAAATCGCCAAAGCTTGAAGATGGAGGTGGGAAGTTAGGTCAGAAAGAGTAAATGAGGAAGAAGGTGGGAAGTAATGACTTTATTAAGGGTTTTACCGGTTATAGCAGGTCACAATAGAAAAGGGTATGCCCGGAGCAAATAAGTGGCAAAGTTGGGTTTGTTTGAAAATAAGTGAAAGTTGGGATTGTTTTGAGCGGACGACGAAAAGTTGGGATTATTAATGTCCATTTATCCTAATAAATTTTATTTCCGTTTTATAATATTTGTTGCTGAGAGTGACATGTTGTGCAGGAAAATGTCATTATTAGTAGAAGTATTGTAGAACGGAGGAAATACAGCATGTTTATTGATCACTCTAAGATCATGAGTGAATGTGATCACTTTGGTTATACTTACTCCGTTCCGAAATACTTGTTACATTTTGTTTTTGGGCACTATTTATTGTTTAAGTTTATTTTATATATTGCGGCTAATATGTAAGTAATAGTATAGTCAAGTGGAATCTTGTTGGAATCGTCTAATTGCATACTTTCATAACATAAACTTTTTATAATTTTTAAATGTGTATAACTCGACATATAAATGAACAAAATAGTACATTGGAGTACGTAAAATAAGTTAAATTTAGCAAGTATTATGGAATGGAGAAAGTAAGTGATTACTTTAAACTATAAAAAGTTAAACAATTTTTTGATAATAAGTGTATTTAGAGTCAAACTAACAAAGATGGTATTAGAGACATTTTATTTGCGGATTTGTGTAAATTTCAAATTGAAAATTAAAAAGTAAAATAAAATATTAAAATAATTGTGATTTAGTGATAAACAAATTTCAAATTTTATGTTATGTTATAATATAATGAACTAGTATAGAAGTTGTATAATGCACGAAGTTGTTATCAAGTTAACTAGTATTATAGATGTATTGAACACTTGAGAAATACGATTTCATACTAGTAATGAGTAGCCCAGAAGCTAACTTTATTAAGATTCCTTCGAGACTTAGTTAGTCTTTAGGATGATGAACCATGCCTATCTTGTATGATTGCTTCGAGCTTTATGCCCAAAAGGCGAATCTCTTAAACTATATTAATAATTATATAGTTCCTATGCTCAGAAGTTGTGGAGCTAAAATAGAAAGACTTTTCTCATCATAAAACTTGATTAACAACGTATTTTCAACTCATCCCTTAAGTAAATCAAGTAGTTAATTCCCTAAACTCTAATCTTTCTCTTTATTGTTTGAAATTCGAATCATAAATCGTTTTTATAACTCATTAAACCAAAAACTAATAACTTCTTTGTCATAAAATTCTACTTGTCACATAAGCATTTCCCTGTGGATCGACCTCTTACTTACCACTAATGCTAGTCATTAGAGTTAATTAAGGTGTATATAATTTATTGCATATAGTTAATCAACAACGACCTAGGAACCGACCTCTATCAATTTGGCGCCGTTGCCGAGGAAATGAGTGTCAAAATTAGTTTTATGGCAATTGTTAATATTGTACATACATACTTTCTAATTTTATGCTAGTCAGTGCTAACTCTTTTCTTATCTTTGTTGTTTGCATAAGTAAAACCAAGGTTATGAGACCTTGGTACCTGTCTTCAGCAACATGAGTTCTACATTTGTGAATTATGTGGAGCCACAAATCACTTTGCCTCCCATTGTAGGAAAGTTCCAAGGGTTTATTACAACATTTGTTCTCCATATTACTGTGAACTATATGGAGCCACGAATCACTTTGCCTCCTATTGTAGGGAAGTTCCAAGGGTTGATTGTAATGGTTTCCAAAGCTATGATATGGGTAATGATAAACATGCTTATGGGTATGACTCGGGGTACCAAGGTGTCCAAGATTATGATGAGTCTCATGGTGACCACTGTGGTTACTATGATGAGCAAAGCCAATGGGAACCCAAATGAGCCCCAGATTATGATATCCATTTTTATAATGTCGTGTCAAACCTCTTAAATGAAATGTGTGAAAAATTTCCTCTTGCGTGCTTCAGACCTCCTACTTCTGTGCATCTGGTTCTAATGATGAAGGAGGTTGCTTGTTGTACCATCTCTACAATCATCATGAAGGCAAGTGGATGAGCACTTAAAGTTGCCTATATATACCCCAAGGTTCTCAAGGGAAACATTGCCCATCAGCTCACAAGTTGAACTTAGCTTCATCCCCTCTTCTTCCTTTACATAATCATCCTTTAATGGTATCTAAGTAGTTCCTAAGTTTAGAAACTTGTCTAGTCTTCATACAAACACTTTTTTTAACATTTTCATTTCTTGTTTCAAGCTTTAAGTTGTGATTTAGTTCTTAAATACTAGTAGTTATATGTGGTTTTCATTGGGTAATCTATCAAAAAACTTAGATATTCCAGAATTTTGTGGGTTTAAGTGTGCAACTTGATGTGAAGTATTTGTATCATTTGAATATTCATGCTCTTATTCTCATTATTGTGAATCCCAAACCTTTCATAGTTGAGAGTAGTAAGTTATTCTAAGCTCGTACTTCTTTTAGTTTATTGAATCATGTATGTTGTAATAGTTAATGCGTTTTATTCCATGAACATAAGTGAGAAGTCCACTTTCTAGAGTTTGGGATGTAGTTAACATATTGATTTGCTTATGGGAAAATGGGTTGAGTATAAATATGTACATGAATGAATATGTGAGTTCCATGATAAGGAATCGAAAGTCCATTTCGATCTCCATCCTTGGATAATTTATATTGATTGAATGTATGGAACACTTAGGAAGTATGATTTCATACTAGTAATCAGTAGCCTAGAAGCTAACTTTATTAGGATTCCTCCGAGACCTAATCAGTCCTTAGGATGATGAAATATGCCTACCTTGTATGATTCCTCCAATCTGTGAAGATCAAATCTTCAGAAAGAAAGCTCAAGGCTGCCCAGCGATGTCCCCCCGATGCAAATATGATGCAACTTGCAAAGCCTTAACTTCTGAACTGGATGAGCTTCACAGATTGGAGGAATCCTATTGGCACATGCGCTACAGGGAAAATGAGTTGCGTGAAGGTGATCAAAACTCCAAATATTTCCACCATAAAGAAAGCTCGAGGCGTAGAAGGAATACAATTAAGGGGCTTACTGATGACCAGGGTGTATGGCAAACAAGCAAAACTCATATTGAACGCCTGGTCACTTCCTATTATAAGAGTCTCTTCACTTCAAGCTCCCCTTCTAGTTTTGATGAAGCAGTTGCTGGGTTTGAGACCAGGGTTACGGATGATATGAATGATATACTTGATGCGGAGCCTACGACTGAGGAAATTCGTACTGCTATTTTCCAGATGCACCCCACAAAAGCCCCAGGTATGGATGATTTTCATGCTCTCTTCTATCAGAAATTCTGGGATATTGTTGGTGGTGATGTTGTAGGTCTTGTGAAAAGATGGTAGGGTGGTCTTGTTGACTTGAAGGGTTTGAACCAGACTTGTGTCTCTCTTATTCCTAAATGTAATGACCCCATATCACTAAAAGATTTCAGACCTATTAGCTGTTGTAATGTGATATATAAGATCATTTCGAAAACTGTAGCAAATAGATTGAAACCGATCCTACATTCTATTGTTTCACCTAATCAGACTGCCTTTATTCCGGGGCGTCTTATCACTGATAACGCTTTGCTTGCTTTCGAGACTTTCCACACGATGAAAAGAACTGTTGATCGGAGAAACAATGCTTTTGGTTTGAAGCTTGATATGAGCAAGGCGTATGACATGGTGGAGTGGGGTTTTATTGAGAAGGTCATGCTGAAGTTGGGGTTTAGGGACAGTTGGGTTCGCAGGATTATGAGTTGCATATCTAATGTGTCTTTCTCTTTCAAGATTAATGGAAATATATGTGGGAATGTGATTCCTTTGAGGGGTTTGCGACAGGGTGACCCAATCTCCCCGTACCTGTTTATTTTGTGCGCTGATGCTTTTTCCACTTTGATTTCCCAAGCTATGCACAAGAAGCTCATTCATGGAGTTAGAGTTTGCAGAGGTGCACCTCCCCTCTCACATTTGTTCTTTGCAGATGATAGCATCCTGTTTGCGAGAGCCACTGATGAAGAATGCTCGGTGTTAGCTAATATTATTAACATATATGAAAGAGCGTCGGGCCAAAAGGTTAATTTTGAGAAAACAGAAATCTCGTTCAGCAAGGGTATCTCTTTGTCTCGAAGGCAAATAATTAGGGATCTTTTTGGGGTTAGTGAAGTGGAACGGCACGCGAAGTACTTGGGGTTACCGACTATTATTGGAAAATCAAAGAAGACGGTCTTTGCTTGCTTGAAAGAGAGGATCTGAAAGAAGATTCAGGGGTGGAAGGAGCGTCTATTATCTAGAGCGGGTAAAGAAGTTTTGATTAAGGCAGTGATCCAGGCCATTCCGACTTACATGATGAGTATTTTTCATATTCCAGATGGTATTCTTGATCACATTCATTCCATGATGGCTAGATTCCGGTGGGGCTCGTCTGGTGATACTTACAAAACGCATTGGCATAGTTGAGACCACCTCTGTATGCCTAAAAAGCTAGGGGGATGGGTTTTCGTGATCTCAAATGTTTCAACCAATCCCTCCTTGCAAAACAAGTGTGGCGGCTACTGGAAAATCCCTCATCTCTGTTGGGCACGGTTCTCAAGGCTCGTTACTACAAGCACACGGATAATCTGGAGGCTAGACGGGGTTACTTTCTAAGCTACTCTTGGAGGAGTATATGGGGGGCAAAACCCCTCCTCGGGGAAGGCCTAGGATGGAGAATTGGCAATGGCTCTTTGGTGTGGTGCAAAAAAGATTAGTGGATCCTTAGGGATAAATACTTCAGTCACCCGATTTTCTTGAGTGATGACAATACTAAGGATTTCAAGGTGAGTGATCTCATTGACCGTTCAAATCGAGTATGGGATGAGGAGAAGCTAGCAATATTTGATCGATCCACAAAGGATGTCATCCTCTCCATTCCCCTCACTGCTCGAGCAACGAATGATACCATATTTTGGGGTTTGACTAAGGATGGGAGATACTCCACAAAGTCAGGATACTGGGTTGCTAGATTTGGAATAGATAGGCAGGATGTGCATGCTAATAATCTGCTATGGAGCAAAGTATGGGCTATTAAGGGACCTCCAAAAATGCGTCACTTTCTATAGAGAGCTTGCAAAGGTTCTCTACCTGTCAACGCAGTCCGCTTTCGCCGTCATATGTACACTTCTTCGATCTGCACCCGCTGTGAAGAGGAAGATGAAACTATATGTCATGCTCTCTTGAGTTGTGTCGATTCCCGGGATGTTTGGCTTTCTTCCCCTTTCTAATCTATGCTCAATGCCGCTCCTCGAGAGTCCTTTGACAGCCTGTACTTATGGATTCATGACCATACAACACAGGATGAGCTTCCCTTGATTTGGGCGTCTTTGTGGGCCTGTTGGATAGGCCGCAACAAAATCGTGATGGAGGGAGCCCAATGTGATGTTGCACAGCTCTCACAAAATATGTGCAATCTGGAGAAAGATTACATGGGGTACACATTAAAACTTGCTACTGTTCATAGACCTTGTGTGCGTTGGTATGAATCTTGGAAGCCTCCATGTGCATACTTCATCAAAATTAATTTCGATGCATTTGTGGGCTCAAACTGTACAAGGGGTCTTGGGGTGGTTGTTCGAAATGACTAAGGCCGGATCCTTCTGACTGGTACTAGGCGTGTGCATGTGAATCGGAGTGTGAACCTCTCAGAAGCTTCTGCTGCTCTTTATGGATTAAAGCTGGCGAGACGTTTGGGTTACTAGAAGATCCATCTTGAAGGAGACGCCCTCGACATTATCACGTCCATTAATAGACATGAGCATGGTTTAACCCCCATACACCTGATTTTTGATTGTTGTTTTAAGGTGTTATGTTCTTTCGATGTTGTTATGTTTAGCTTCGTTCGAAGAGTCGGTAATGCCGCTGCCCATATGGTTGCTAGATGGGAGATGGATATAAACAATGAGAAGCTTTGTATGTCCCCTTTACCGGAGTGTATCCGAACCATTGAAGAGCTCGATTTGAGCTAAGTTTAATGAATAGGTGATTTTCAAAAAAAAAAAAAAGAATCTGATCTTCTAAACCATATTAATAATTATATAGTTCTTATGTGCAGAAGTTGTGGAGCTAAAATAGAAAGACTTTTCTCATCATAAAACTTGATGAAAAATATATTTCCAACCCATACCTTTGGTAAAATCAAGAAGTTAATTCCCCAAACTCTAGTCATTATCTTTGTTGTTTGAAATTTGAATTGTAAATCGTTTTTATAACTCATCAAACCAAAAACTTAAAGCTTCTTTGTCATAAAATTCTACTTGTCAAATAAGCATTTCCCTGTGGATCAACCACTTACCACTATTTCTAGTCATTAAAGTTAATTACGGTGTATATAATTTATTGAATAGAGGGGACTTAGTTAATCAACAACCTAGGAACCGACCTCTATCAAGAGGCAGTTGTCTTTGAAAAAGAAAATTGCTAAGGGGCTAAATAGTGAAGACGACAAGTTGTTAGTGGCTCGGCTGGGGGTTGATACTGTCAGTCAGATCATGAGAGTAAAGGAGCTCATTTTCAAGTTAGTTGGAAAGTAGAGGAACTTTTTTTTTTAAACTTTTTTTTAAAAATATTTGGCTTTTTAAGAGCTCCCTCAAAGTATTTGCAAAAATAAGCTTCTACGCAAAACGGGCTGAGGGCTGGGTTTTGAGCTGGTAATTGGCCGCTGTTAGTACCAGCGGGCCATTTATTTTGGGGCTTTTCATTTGGCCGCTGATAAGAACAGCGGGCCATTTTCAGCGCCCATAGATTACAGCAAACCAGTTCCTATAAGGAACAAACCAGTATTATACTTCCAATTCATCCCAAAAAATCAATAAAACCCCAAAAAAACAATCTGTAAAGCCAAGATCTTTGCACTTTAATTGATTTTGCACAAGGTAAAGAAAAAAAGTTGCTGTAATGTGCAGAAAAGGCAGTTGAAAGGTGTAAGATCTGAAGTTTTGCACAAGGTAAAGAAAAAATGGTGGATTTTTTGCACTTTAATTGATTTTTTATTTGATGGGTTGATTAAAAAGGAATTTTTGGGGAGTTTGAAGAAGGCTGAAGTTGATTTTTTATTTTGGGGAGTTTGATTTTTTATTTGAGGGAAAGATAGAGAGAATGAGGAGAATTAAGGAGGTTGAAGAAGGCTGAAGTTACCCAGGTACATGGCCCGCTGTTCTTATCAGCGGCCGAATGTAAAGGCCCAATACAAATGGCCCGCTGATATAAACAGCGGCCAAATGCGGCCCATTCCATGCAGACCAATGGCCCGCTGATATAAACAGCGGCCGAATGGAAAATAGCCCAAAAATGAATTGCCTGCTTGTACTAACAGCGGTCCATTACCAGCTCAAAACCCAGCCTCCAGCCCGTTACGCGTAGAAGCTTATTTTTGCAAATAATTTGAGGGAGCTCTTAAAAAGCCAAATATTTTAAAAAAAAGTTTTAAAAAAAAAAAAGTTCAAAGTAGACTATAAACATCAAAACAACCTTTTGAAACATAGAAAAGATTTAGAAAATAGCACACTCATCTCCTCAACCCGTACCCTATTAAAAACAAACAAACAAAAATTATTATTGAAAGAATTTACAGTAGCACAAAGAAGCTCTCAAGCTCCACTAGGGCAATTGAAGGAGGATATACTATGTTTTATCTCTGATACTATTCTTGATTTTATGTTTAGCATGTTGATCAAACAAATAGAAATTACAGCCTTAAAGTTTAGCACTTTTGTAAATTGCAGTCGTAATGTTTTTTTTTTTTTTTTGCGAATTACAACTACCAAAGTACTCCCTCCGTTCCAGTTTACTTGTCTCATTTCCTTTTTTGGCAATTCCTCATTACTTGTCCTATTTCCTTTTTTGGCTATCCTTTTTTTACCTAAATACCCCCACTTTTCCAATTCCCAATACTCCACTACCTCCTTTACAATTAATTTAATCAATTAAAATACCCAACTACCACCTTTTCCAATGGACCCCACTACTACCTTAATATCCGTGTTTGGTCAAATGGGACAAGTAAACTGGACCGGAGGGAGTATTAAAGTTTATAAGTTCAGGCCAAAAACACATAACTCCAACCACTCAACCTAAAATACCGACTACCAAAATGGTCAAAATTGTGTGTTTAACCTTGAACTTGTAAACTTTGATACTTTTGTAACTGTAATTCGAAAAAAATACATTGACACTACAATTCGCAAAAGTGCTAAACTTTTCGGCTATTTTCGCAAATTATTTTAATTTAAATAAATATAATTAATATAAGGTTAATCCTTGATTTCCATGTGCTACTTATTTTTTAAAGGAAAAAATACCGTAAATAATACAACCTTTTGTTTATTCCCTATAATAATACCAACTATTGATTAACCGTGAATTTTTTTTTTGAGATAATTGATTAATCGTAAATAATGTTTACATAATTGGGTATTTTCCTAAAAAATTCATAATATGCTAAAAATCAAACTATAGGTGATTATAAGACATAAAAAATTAGTACATTAGAACTAAAGTTTGTTTTATTCTAGGAAAATGCCCCAAAATTGGTATTGTAAGAAAATTAACAAAAGATTATATTATTTACAATAAATTTTCCTCTTTTAAATTATAGAGTGGATGCTGAAAGCAAAAATTTCTAATTAATCACTGTAATTTGTAATTTGTAAATCACAACTAAAAGACAAAATAAATATCAATAAAGTAAACAAAATAAAAGAAAAATTAAAATTCTAAAGCCCCATCCTATCAAATTCATCTATATAAGGATAATTTGCCAATAGTATAAATCACTGTTATTTACTTAGACTATCACGAGGGAAGAGCAGGGTTAGGTAAAATTCAATCCTAGAAGCTTGCTCGAAAAAGATGGTACTTATTTCAACCTGGAAAACAAAATACTCCCATGTATCATGTATGCTAGTCTTAAGTGCCGAGGTAGCACTTCATTGACCCAATTTGAGATCATGGGTAGCTTAGATTGAAGCATAAGTCGTAAAAATGGTAAGGTTTTAATCAATAATTGTAATTTGTAAGCAAACAAGAGCACGAATTCATTTAGTAACAAACACATTGAACTGATCAAACTACCAAATATACGTCTACAAAGAAACAGATCCAAAAGACCGAAAACAGGAAAATCCACCAAAAGACTGCAATTTTAGTGGTCGCCAGGCATGCTTTTGATGATATCTGAATCACCTGGGTCAATAATGCTGAGGCAGCACACCCGGTAGTACTTCCCGCAGGCAGTTCCAAGATCAACGTTATCTGAGTGTCAACAGCAGTAGAGTTTAGTAAGTCGTTACACTCGGTTTCAATAACCTTTAGGTCAACTAGTGAAAGTTACAGAAGCCATGTTCTTGACATAAACTCCAAGAGATTTTTAGACAATAGACAAATTTACTAAGTTAATACTAGTCATCGGATTGTATATTTGTATTAGTTTTGCAGTCATATGTGGGTCAATCTAGGCCAAAATTTGATGACATAGTAATCAGTCTTGGACAGATTGCACCTATTTCCTAGATGAATATATTTATACAGATACTACGTCTTAATCAAAAAAACACAAAACATAACTGAAGGTAACAAGATATATATATATATACTTACTTCCGTTGTAATGGTGAACTCCCACCTTAGCCAACATCGCATAGTACTCGATCTCGGACTTCCTCAATGGTGGACAATTGTTTGAAATGATCACCAATTTGGCTGAAAGAATTAACAGGTGCACTCATTAGCTTTAAAATTATTCATACAACTCAATTAACGTAGGAAATTGCGAAACATTCTCTATAGTCCATACCAAGGAGGACACCGAATGAGCTTAATTTACTTGTTACTTTTTAATGATACAAATATAAATGTTTACTTGATGAGCTCAATTTTGATATAAATGATATGAATCGATGTGCACAGTTAGTGTAATTAATTTCTTAATTTTGTATGTTTGTGCTATCGTTTGATTATGCTATCGTTTGATTATGCTAGTAGCTTTGAACACTTGTCTTGACAATTAACATCAATATACTTTTTTACAACTTGAAAAATGAGTTCATCAAATTCAATTGCATCTCTTCACCCCTAAATCTAACAAAAAGGTATGGTATAACAGATCACAAAAACAAAAATAACTTCACTTGTTCATTTAGTGGTAAATTCTTTAAAAGACAGCATATCGAATGAAACATCTAGTGAGAAGTTTTAGAAATGTGACTAAAGCCTTGTTTGGATGGAAGGAAAAAAGGGAAAGAATTTGGAAGAATGAAGATCCCCTTAGTTGGATAGCAAAATGGGAGGGGGAGGGATTTGAAGCGAAAGGATTTTGACGGATTAAATGCCTTAATTTCGTTAACATCAAAATCTCTTTATAAGAGGAAAGATTTGGAAGAAAATGAAATCTCCTTTCTTTCCCCTCCCCTTTCTTCCTAAACAAACAAGGAAGCTTTTTCCCTTCCTCCCCTTCTTTTCCCTTCCTCTCAACTTTGTTTCTTTTCTCTCTTAATTTGCTATCCAAACACAGTGTAAATGTGATAAATGTCCAGACCATTGTTGACTTTCATTAACTTTATTTTTGTTTCAGTTTTAATTTCTTTTGTTATCTCGAGACTATATTATCGACTTATCTTGTTTAATTATATGTTATTATAATATGAATTTCATGTTGTTTAAAGTATTAAATATGTTATATATTGAAGCTTTTTAGCGAAGTTGTGCGCCTCACATACAAATAGTTTGTGCTTAGAAAAATTGGAGCTTTTGCGCCTTAGTGTGCCTTGTGTCTCTTAAAACTAAGATGTTTGCGGTGTAGTAGTTTATAGATAATTTAGAAGGAAAACAAAAAGGGGAGGGAATATCAATGGAAGTCTCCCTTTCTTTACATGAGATGAAGGGAGGAAAAGGAACAAAAATAACATTTTCCTTTTAAATCTTCACACATTTGGAAATATGTGGTTATTAACAAACTAAAATGATTTAGTCCATTCAAATCCCTTTGTTCTAAATCTTTTCCAATAAAATTGGTATCCAAACAAAGAAAATAATCACTTTGTTTAGATGACAATTTAAGAGGAAATAGACGGGAAAGAAGGGAGGAAAAATGAAGGAGGGGGGATTATAGAAATTAGAGTAAGTCTCCCATGTTTATATAGGATAGAACAAAAGGAAGGGAGAAAGGAAGGAGAGCGAATAAGGAAAGTCGCCCTTTGTTCATATAGAATAGAAGAACAAACATGGGAGAAGAGAAAAAACAATTTTTTCCATATCATTTCATATTTGGAAAGATTTGGTTATAAACAAAATTAAGAGACATATGCCTTCCTTTCAAATCTCTATCCGTCAAAAAGAGTATCCATACAAAAGAAATTATTACCTTTAAATTAAGTTCATTATATTCGCTCCAAAAAAGAATAAAAGAAAATAAGGGAAAAGAAGACTGAATCAAAAAAACAAAAGAAAAAATAATTTAAAAAACTAAAGAAAAAAGAACAAGAAAGAGAAAAGAATGTATAATCCTATAGCTTGAGAAAAGTTGTGGCCTAGTGGCATGTGAGATGTCGAATCCTAAAGTGAAATGATAACATAAATAGGGAAAAGGGAAACAAGGAAAATAAAGAAAATTTCAAAATTTAGAGTGTATGTCAATATTTTTCCACATATTCCATTTGTAAGTTTGTAAACTGTACATGAATGTCTTTAACACTTTGCTTCTTTCTCTTTCACTATCTTCTCTTTTCATTGCTTCTTTCACTCAATTGCTTCTTAACAAAATTAAGAGGCATATGCCTTCCTTTCAAGTCTCTATCAGTAGCACTCTTTGACGATTTGGAAGAATGTAGTTCCGCATTTTGGGTCGGACGTGACCAATCGGACAACTGTCATACGTTCCGCACGTTCCAAGTAACATGTCTAAACAAAGTGTAAATCCCTCAAAATCTGACCCTTGCTTTCCCTTCAATTCCCTCAATCGAAACAAATTGTTAAATTTCACGAGTCTATTACTTATCATGTTCATGACCATGGTACAACAAAGAATATGTCTCTTATGACCAAAGGTATTATATTTTATCACTATGTTAACATTCCCCATGATTGCCACTTGCCACAGGCTAAAAAAACTCTAATGTCCCCAACTTGCAAAAGTTATTAAAAAATGTTATAGACAATCAAATTGTATGTATAAAGAGAAAATGTGAGAAGATACGTAGATAATTAGAAAGTGATCACTAGTCAAAATAGAAATGTTGCAAAGTAAAAAAAAACAGACCAAAATAGAAATGTCCACAAAATCTAAGGGACAGAGCAGGAGGTAGTAGCATTCAAAAAGATGCTAGCTATACTACCATCAAAAATTAACTGGACGGACAACAGTTGATTAAGCTAATGTCTTACGTTTCTACATTAAATTTCAACAATGTGATAACACGATAAATCTCAGATTATTAAGCTGATTACGTATTGTAAAATCAACCAGAGTCCAAACAATCTTCAATACAACAAAAGCACCAACACCATCCTTTCATACATATTGCAATTGGTAAAAAGAAAAAACCGCTATTGATGATTTATCAAGCAAAACTTTAATAACAGCAAAAATTGAATGTTTCTCAAATGTTGCACTAAAGCCAAATATATTATCATAACTGAAAACTAATGAAACAGCTAAAATTCAGAAGAATTCGTGAAATCAGAAATGAATGAATATAGGTTTATACGAAACTAACCCTTTGAAGACCTGAGGGTTTTAAGAACAGTCTTGTAACCAAGAGTGTACTTTCCACTCTTCATCACAAGAGCTAACCTGTTGTTTATGCTCTCATGAGTCTTCTTCTGAAAGAATCCAACCAAAAGGCATCAATACTTGATTTATGTTACAAAACGCCAAAATTTATCAACAGACAATCAGTAGGGGAACAATGTAGGAAACAGATCGAAAAATTTACCGTCTTCTTGGAGGAAACCATTGCTAGGATTGATTAGAGAGCTTGGCAAGGAGCCAAATTGAGGATTCGGAGGGTTTTTACTTACCAGCGGCTGCCACTATCAAAAATTTCAGAAATTAGGGTTTTATAGCTTTTCGCCTATTGGGGATTTGGCGTTTGTGGAGCTGAGAAATAGACGGTTCCTTCATATACTGGGCTACAACTTGATCTAAAGCCCATGTAAAGTCATGTTTAAATTGGTGAACAACTAGTCTTTTAAAGATTAATGTCTATTTATCGTATTCTTAATGCCTACTATATTATCTTTAATGCTTTCTTACTGTATTCTTAATGTCTACTTTCAATATCTTAAATGTCTACTTATATCATTCTTAATGCCTATTTACAAATGTTGTAAAAATTATATGATGGGCACCGTCTCTCCCAAGAATTCGTGATTGGTGAATATATAATTTCAGAAGACCTAAGCTGTACAATTGGTCCAGGTCTAATAATTTTTTTAAAATTTTGACATATTAATTTTAAGATTTAAAAGGATAATTTTAAGATTTCAAAAACCAATTTTAAGACTTAGAAGTTCAATTTAAAAGTTTTTAATATCAAATTTAATGTTTGAGTTATTCTAATTTAAAGTTGAAATAAGAATTTTAAAATCTTACAATTGGTATTTTAAGTCTTTAAATTGATCGTTTAAATAGGAATTGAACTTTTAAGTTTTGAAATTGTCAAATTCTATAACTTAAAATGTCACTTTTAAATCCTTGAAATTGATATTTTAATTCTTCAAATTGGTCTTTTAACTCCTAAAATTGACAATTTAATTTGTAAAATTTGTAAAAAGAGAAAAAAAAGTATATATAACTGGGCCAGTCCAATAAGACGCGTCTCACAAATGACGGTCTCATCCAAGATTTTGTGATTGTTGGATAAGAAAGTCTCACTATGAAATATCTTTCATATATAGATTAAACAGTATTAAGACTTGTAAAAAGATAAAGGCATTAAAGCCATAAAAACATCATTAAAAAATGGCATGAAATTTTTTAAGAAACATATATCAATATCAATACATAAAAAACTATTATACAGAATATATTCATGACGTTGAAATTATTATACAAAAAGTATAATCCTTGTTATATTTCATTCGTACCAGTGTACCACTATAATTCCTACATTTAATTTTAACAACTACAAACATTAAAAAATTATAAAAAATAACATTATAAAAGAATACATTAAACAATTCAAACATCCCATTTGACTACATTTTTTACGCATTAATCGCAATATATAAAATAAGCTTGAACGATAAATAGTGTCAAAAACCTTTATATAGCAAGTATTTCAAAACGGAGGAAGTATATGACATTATTCTTTTGAGTTTATTTGTGAAATCAACCAATATATCGATAATAAGACTAACAATTTTGTATTCATTAAAGAAAAGACCAACACATACGCAAAAATTGATCAACTGTAACAAAAAAACATACTTATATTTTGGGAAGGGTACAGCAAGTCAGCAACCAATGACAGCAGCGTTGCAATAGTTAAAATGATCTAACAAAACTTAATAACGGTTTGTATTCCATCTCAATTATAGCATCCACATTGTAATTTTCAAAACATCCATGGTTAAAATCCGAACTACAACGGTTTAAAAGAGGATATACTCCAATAGCTTGACTGCCCAAGCCATTGAAATGCGACAATGTAACAGACAACAACTCCGAACAGGATGATTCACAGCCTCCTTCCTCTTCTTCCTCCCTTTCTGCGAGTACTGTCTGTTGGGATAGGAGTCACATCCTCTGGAAGAAGACAGCAAAAAGAAATCAGTACTTCATTATGTGAATTCATTCATCTGAATATTTACAGTGAGACAAGCTTCATTCAATGGAATTCTCTACCCAGCGCACATTACAATAACGAGCAAGATTTTGGCACAGTACGAGATGTTATTTGGTACAGTACAATAAACTTCAATTGGATAAACAAACAAGTGCAAGTACATACCAATACGGCCAATTTTCATGCCAGAACGGGCGAGAGCTCTAAGAGCAGATTGAGCACCTGGTCCGGGAGTCTTGGTTTTGTTACCTCCAGTAGCACGGAGCTTAATGTGCAAAGCAGTGATACCAAGTTCCTGTACATTACAAAGAAATTCAAATCATTATATATGGAAGCACAATTTCTTTTAATGTCAGAAGAAGTTACATTCACAAGTAGGATACCTTGCATCGCTGTGAAACATCTTGTGCTGCAAGCATAGCAGCATATGGGGAAGATTCATCCCTGTCTGCTTTCACCTTCATCCCACCTGAACACAGCAACACACAATTAAATGTTAAAATCAACAGTGAGGACACCAAAGAAAGCAAAACAATTTAGCAAATAAACCATACAATCGAGTCAAGCAACAAAGGTTGTTGATATAATACATTCTGTTAGCAAAACTTAGTTTTATTCTTTTGTCTGTTAGTGTAACAAACCCAATAAGCAAGTTGTCATGCACTACACGTTTTGTATATAAGGGCTAATTCCCTTCATTTGTAAATAACTTTTCTGAAATACAAAAATAACAAACTCTTCTTCTCTCTCTCTTAGCTTGTTTGCTCATAGTCATCAATGGAGGTCAGTGAGTTCTTCATCTTGTAACATGGTATCAGAGCGGTGCGTATCCGGCTCTTTCGTTCTCTGAATTTTTTTTCTGATTATCCTCTTTTCGGTGTGTTCTTCATTTGTCCTCTTTTCCTCTTTTTTTTCTCTGTTTCTTGCTATCATCAATGGCCGCCGAGTCTATTACCGCCATGGATCTTAATCATAATCCACATAGTGTTTATTTTCTTCATCCTTCGGACCACTCCAGTATTAAGCTCGTCAGTACTCCGTTCAATGGTACCGGTTTCTCAGCGTGGAAGCGGTCCATGCTTATTGGTTTGATTTCCAAGAACAAGAAGCGATTTATTGATGGATCCCTTCCCAAACCCTCTGCTACCTCTTCCGAATTACATGCCTGGGAACGTTGCAACACAATGGTGATTGGTTGGCTTATTTCATCTTTAGACCATTCCATTGCCAAGAGTGTCATGTTCTATAACGATGCTCGGCAAATCTGGCGCAATCTTGAAGATCGGTACGGTCAAACGTCCAGTTCACTCCTCTATTCTCTCCAAGAAGATCTTTCTCGCACATATCAAGAATCTTCCATGTCCATCGCTGAGTATTACACTACAGTAAAAGGTCTTTGGGACGAAATTGATAATGTAAGTCCACTCGCTGCTTGTATCTGTAACAATTGTACTTGTGACTTGACGAAACAGTACCTTAAAGATCGAGAGGACCAACGCTTGATTCATTTTCTGATGAAACTTCATGATAATTTCCAACAAGCTCGTGGTGATATACTACGCATGAAAGAGCTTCCTTCGGCTGCCGAAGCCTATAATATACTCTTACAGGAGCAACGCCATCATGAATTAAGTAAGAATTCTACTTCTAATCCTACTGAGCCTATGGCATTTGCTATTCATAAGAAATCTACATATGATGCTGGTAATTCTCATGATTATGGTGGTTTTAGCAAGAAGTCTACCTTTGACAAATACTCTAATAGAACTCGTTCCTCTCCTGACCATAGCCAACATTACCGTAGTTCCAAGCGTCCTAACACCTATTTTTGTGATCATTGTCAAATGAGCGGTCATAGTATCCAACGCTGCTACAAATTACATGGCTATCCTCCTCTCAAACCTTCACACTCCAAGCGCACTGCTGCTCTTGCTATTGATCCCGATCCGACTACCAAAGGCGACTTCCACAAAACCGGCCTCTCTCATGAACAATTCCAGAATCTTCTTCAATACCTTGGAAAATCAGACTCTTCTACTCCTAATTTTGGTACTGACCTCTTAGATACTACTGCTGCAGCAAACGTCGCAGGTACATTTTGCCTCTTCTCTCCTAGTTCTCATCTTGGCTGGATTATAGATAGCGGAGCCACCGATCATATGTGCAACTCCCTATCTTCTTTCCACAATTTACGTTTGCTCACTGATTCTCGGCACAATATCACCGTTCCTGATGGACGGACTATCACAGTTTCTCATGTTGGTGATGTTACCTTGCATAATGATTTAGTTCTCCGGGATGTGCTTTATGTTCCTCAATTCAAGTTCAATCTTATTTCCGTTCACAGGCTTTGCAATAATCAACGTGTCTCTTTGATGTTTACTAATGATTCTTGCTTGGTTCAGGGCCCTTTAATGAGGACTCCCTTGCTTCTTGGTAAATTGCACTCTGGCTTATATTTTCTTGAAGATGTTCGTAGTACTATACCCAAGTCTCCTAGTACCTCTGCTGTACAACTTGCAACTCAAACTAAGACTCTTGAAGAAGCCAAATTATGGCACATCCGTTTGGGTCATGTTCCTTTTAATAAAATAAAAGCATATAGAAATGATATAGATATTTCCACTTTTATGCAATCATATTTTTGTACTATTTGTCCTAGGGCAAAACAAACTAGGAAGTCCTTTCCCACTAGCTATGTCAAGTCTCAATCAGCTTTTACTTTACTTCACATGGATATTTGGGGGCCTTATGTTCATCCCACTTACAATGGCTGTACTTTCTTTCTAACAATTGTTGATGATTATACAAGGTGTACATGGCTCTACTTACTCAAACATAAGAATCAATGTGTTCCAATTGTGCAACAGTATTTTCATTTTATTGAGACACAATTTGATGCTCACGTCAAGCAGGTCCGAACTGATAATGCCCTCGAACTGTGTGAAGGTGCTATGAAATCTTTTTTCCAGACTAAAGGGGTCTTACATCAACGCAGTTGCGTCGACACACCTCAACAAAACGGTGTCGTCGAACGCAAACATCGTCATCTTCTTGAAACGGCTCGGGCCCTCTCTTTTCAAGCTAACTTACCCTCTCGATTTTGGGGTGATTGTGTTCAATGCGCCACGTATTTGGTTAACCGTATGCCTCTTAGTACTTTGGGTAATGTTACTCCTCACGAGAAGCTTTTTGGTGTTCCACCCTCAATTGATCATCTTCGCGCCTTCGGGTGCTTATGTTACACCTCCACTCTCAAACACGGCCGTACTAAATTTCACAATCGTGCCGACCCATGTGTTTTTCTCGGCTATCCCTTCGGTCAAAAAGCGTACAAAGTTTATAATCTTATTACTCACAAAATTCAAATATCTCGTGATGTCGTTTTCCACGAACATCATTTTCCATTTCACATGCAAACAAATTCATCTCCCTCTCAATTTTACCTCCCGGTCCAAAATGTTGACCATTATACACATTACCCCATTTCTACACCTATTCCCAAACACCCTACTATTCCTACACCTACTTCTTTGCCTACTCCTGCCACGTCTCTTTCCCCACTGCCACCCCTTCTTCCTACACCTAATACTACTCCCTTACCTACTCCTATCTCTCCTCCCTCTAGTATATCTATTCCTATCTCTAAATCTCCTACAAACCCACCTACACATCCCATTCGAAAATCATCCAGAAACCATCATCCTCCCTCTCATCTCAAGGATTTCATTTGCAATCAAGCCCAATCCCACTGGTGTAATCTCGTTTCTTTCTCTGCTTTTTCTTCACATTCACCACTTTTATCTTCTTCTCCCACATGGCATGAACCTAGCTCTTATCTTGAAGCAGCTCGTGATCCAAATTGGGTTACTGCAATGAAAGCCGAACTTCTCGCTCTAGAACAGAATAATACTTGGGATTTGGTTTCTCTTCCTCCTCACAAGAAACCCATTGGATGTAAATGGGTGTTCAAAGTTAAGCTCAAATCAGATGGTTCGCTCGAACGATATAAAGCCCGCCTTGTTGCAAAGGGTTATACACAGAAACATGGCATTGATTATCAGGAAACCTTCTCTCCGGTCGTCAAAATGACCACTGTCCGCTGCATTATCGCCATTGCCGCCCATCATCATTGGCCATTATTTCAATTGGATGTTAATAACGCCTTCTTACATGGCGATTTGGTTGAAGACGTATATATGAAAGTACCCGATGGCGTTCCTTGTGCTCCTAATACTGTTTGTAAACTCAAGAAGTCTTTATATGGTCTCAAACAGGCGTCCCGACAATGGTTTGCTAAACTCACTCACGAGCTCATTCATCAAGGGTTTATACAGTCCAAGAACGACTATTCTCTTTTTATCAAGAAATCTTCCACTTCTTTTATATTGGCTGCCGTGTATGTTGATGATATTATTCTCACGGGTAATGATCTTGCGGGTATTAATGCTTTAAAGTCGCATCTACATTCTGTTTTTAGTATCAAGGATTTGGGTCCTCTCAACTTCTTCCTTGGGCTTGAAGTTACGCACACTCCACAAGGTATCATTTTGTCTCAAAGAAAGTTCACCTCCGAATTGCTACGTGATTCAGGCATTACTCACTTTAAAAGTGTTGTCACCCCTCTTCCCATTAACCTCAAACTTCATGCTTCTCAAACCAATCTTCTCCCTGATCCATCCTTATACCGTAGCCTCGTGGGCAAAATTAATTTTCTTACTCACACCCGTCCCGACCTTTCTTACACCGTTCAAACACTAAGCCAATATATGCAATCTCCTACTCAAGATCATCTTGCTGCCCTTCATCATACACTCAATTACATTGCATCCACTGCCGGTCAAGGGATTCTTCTCAAGGGTTCCGATAAAATTCAGTTACATGCTTACTCTGATTCTGATTGGGGGGCCTGCCTAGATACCCGTCGCTCCGTTACGGGTTACATTATGATGCTTGGTCAATCTCCTGTAAGCTGGAAATCGAAGAAACAAAATACTGTGTCCAAGTCCTCATCCGAAGCCGAATACCGTGCTATGTCCGCTGCTGCGTCTGAGATTACTTGGCTTGTTCGACTTCTCGAAGAACTTGGTGTATCTCAACTTCAACCCGTTACACTTCATTGCGACAACAAATCTGCCATTCACATTGCCACCAATCCGGTTCTTCATGATCGCACTAAGCACATTGCCATTGATTGCCACTTTACTCGCGAGAAAGTCATGGAAGGCCTCATTCAGCTCACTTATCTCCCTACTCAACTCCAGCTTGCAGATGTTCTTACCAAGATTCTCCCCTCTCAGCAATTCCAGCTCTTACTGTCCAAGCTTGGTGTGACTTCTGCCCCCCCAAGCTTGCGGGGGGGTGTTGATATAATACATTCTGTTAGCAAAACTTAGTTTTATTCTTTTGTCTGTTAGTGTAACAAACCCAATAAGCAAGTTGTCATGCACTACACGTTTTGTATATAAGGGCTAATTCCCTTCATTTGTAAATAACTTTTCTGAAATACAAAAATAACAAACTCTTCTTCTCTCTCTCTTAGCTTGTTTGCTCATAGTCATCAATGGAGGTCAGTGAGTTCTTCATCTTGTAACAAAGGTGCAAGAAACACTAGATGCACCAATTAGAAAGGTCAGTTCAGCAAAGTAATTGCTCATGTAAACTATGATTGAATAACATTTAGGGGAGGAATGGGAGGAAATGGAAGGGAAGAGGAGGAAAAGGGAGCAGAGATTGGTGTGTTTTCCTTCCAAATCTTTCCAATGTTGAAAGGATTTGTTAAGTTTAAAATGTAAAATGATTCTTCCTTCCAATCCCCTTCACTACATTTCCCCCCATTTCCTGCTATCCAAAAATCCAAATGTAAAGGCAGCGCCTTTTCTTTCTCCATACAAAACACCCCATTGACAACTACTAAAAGTGATAAACCAAGGAATATAACATTCTAGCGCTTTTTCTTCCCCTCAACCAGTTAGATAGCGCTATAATACAATCAACGATGTCAACTCAACAGCTTGTTTAGGAGGTAGGAAATGAAGATTATAGTCAATATAATCTTTATAATCCACTCATTTCACAAGAACCAATTATAAAAACTTGAAAATTGTGAACACATAGAATTGGTTCTTGTTTTCACAATCAAAAGAGAATATTCCTAAGAATTCAAGCCAACTGGAAGAAAAAAAAGTAAATCCAAGCTCAATTCCTATATTTCAAATTACTAACAATCTTTTATCAATTCTTAACACGAACATCTTGGTTACAAAATTTAACAGCAAAGGGCAAAATTGAACTCGAAAATCCCAAAAAAAAAAAACAGTTGCCAAAATGGACTACTGATAAAAGATAATGTCAGATGAGCAATATGGCGATGAGCAAAGAGATGATTTAATGGAGCACTCCAGTTCTCATTTTTACAATCATCAGTCCCAATACCGTAAAACAGCTGATTAAATCATAAAACAATCAACAAGCACCATTACATCAAAACAATCGACACTGATAAATCATTACAGTTGAAACTCTTAATGAACAAAGACATTACCTGTAATACGAACAAGAGTTTCCCTTCCAGATAAATCAGTAACATGCTGAAAACAAATTTGGCAAAACGGATCAAACACAGCTCAATCCATCAACATTTACAGAAAACAAAAGAAAGAAAGAAAGAAAAAAGGCTTACGATAAAAGTATCATTGAAAGAAGCAAAAATGTGAGCAACACCAAAAACGTGTTCACCCTCTCTAACAGCAGGGCCAAGAGTCACTGTCTCTTCCTTAGGCTCTCTGGTCTTTCTCCTCGACTACACCATTAAAATTAAAAACAAATCGTATCAAAAAATCAGAGCTCGATCTTTTGATGATAAGTAAAGACATAGACCAGGGAGAGGAAGAAATTACCATGGCTGCAGGCGACCGACGAGCGAAATGGAATTAGGGTTTTGTGAAGCAGGTTGAGTCTGTTACCAGAGATGGCAGCCTCGCAGAATATGCTGTAATATTGAAGGCAAAAATTTGGGAATTTATCATTAAATAGCTAGGGTTTTGTATTCAGTTAGCAGCTTATGTGTTGGGCCGATAGAGTGGGTTTGGATCCGACTTATTTAAGGCTTACGATAATCAGCCGGTCTTAGGCGAGACCGTCTCATTATGAGACGGGAGATGGGCCGGCCCAATTACATGTTTTCTCTCTTTGATTCCATCTTCTGGGCATTTTTCAGTTCTAATCATAAAGGTATCAGTTTTGACCTTAAAGATACCAATTTCAATTTAATCATACCTGTATGAACTACATTAATCATGAAACTGAATACTATAAAATGAGAATTGAATAAATTAACAATGAAACTGAATACTATAAAAACTGAATACCTGTATGAACTACATTAATCATGAAACTAAATAGTATAAAATAAAAATTGAATAAATTAACAATGAAACTGAATACTATAAAAACTGAATACCTGTATAAACTACATTAATCATGAAACTGAATAATTTAATGAAAAATTTTAATCAGGAGAATTGAACAATTTAATAATGAAACTGAACAATTTAATGGAAAAATTGATTACACTTTGTATGAACTACATTAATGTAATTCAATATACATATTCTAAACTTGAATGCAAAACTGAGCAAAGCAAGAGCAAAATTGATATCTTTAAGGTCAAAATTGATACATTTAAGGTCCAAATTGAAATTTTTCCAGAAAAAATGAAAAAAAACAAAAAAAACGAAATTTGAAGGGCATCCCCCGCGCGTGCAACACACGCGCCTATCATTGGGCCATCCCATCTCCCGTCTCATAATGAGACCGTCTCGACCAAGTTTTTGTGTACTTTAATAATCAACTTTTGTGGCTGAGCCCTTTCTATGAATACTATGAAGGAAATTCAAAATTGAATAAAATAATTTTTTTTTGATATAGAATAAAATAATTTTTTTAATAATTACCAAATTTAGCGTATTTGTGGCCGAATCTAAGATCAGAGTTTGTTCACTGTTACTAACAGCAAACACGAGAAAAAAAAATGTATTTTGATCGCTATTATTAATAGCGAACAAAAGAAAGACAATCTATAACATAATTCTTTCAGTTCTTTTGCCTTTCATCTCTATCACCATATCATATATTACATACTAATAAAAATGTTGAAATATAGCAAATGTCATTCTTAGGGAGCCTTAACAATCATATATACTAATAAAAATGTTGGAATATAACAAATGTCATTCTTAGGGAGCCTTAACAAATGAAACTATTTTGGTGGATGATAGTTAATTTAGAATTTGTTTTTTTTTTATAATTGGAGCTAAATTATACAACATATTCATATAATTTATTATAACAATTTTATATCTCTATCTAGAGTTTATATTACATTTTGATTGAATGAAAAAGTGATATCTTCGATAAATAATTTATATAAAATATCATATATTTGATAAATTTAATCGCGATTATATATACTTACATTATTCTTTAAGACTATATTTTTATATATTTCATACTTAAATTCGTACATTAGACGAATTTCTATGTTAGACGATTCTATCTAAACTTATTTTCTTTCTACTTAAAATTTTTTAACCCTATTAGTGGCAAATCTAAAATTGTGACTCTATTTTTGCTTATAATACCATGGGTTTGTTGACTTGAGAAGTGAGATTTGTGAAAATTTGCATAAAATAATTTTTTATAAAAAAAATTTACAAACTAAGCTCCAAAAAAAAACTACTTCCTCTATTTTTTTTATTTATTTTTTCCACCTTACTAAAACGGGTAGTTCCATAAGTTTTTTCCACTTTAGAATATTTTTCATTTTTGGAAAGTTCACTACTATTTAATTATTTTCTCCCTCATATTTTCAATACAATCATTACATTACACTATTATTTAATTATTTTTTTTCTCATACTTCCAATACAATCATTACTTCCCACTATTATATAATTAAATTAATACCAACTACCACCAAAGATTTCATTTTTCTTAATCTTGGTGAAAAAATCCAAATACGAACATCAAAAAAAAAAAACAGAGGGAGTACTATTTATCAAAGTAAGTGTCTAAAGGAAATCATTATGCATCTTTTATGTTAAAATGGGTTGCTGACCGGGTTTTGAGCTAAGAAGGCAAACATTGTGAAAATTTAAAATAGATAAGAGCCTTAATAAAAAAAAAACATGCGATAAGATTCAAATCAAACTTATTCCAAATATAAGCGTCTGATACCCCATAACACAAGTTCGGGTCTGTTCGTACTTACTAAGTGCGAACAATAATAAACTGCTAAAAAAATCAAGTGTTAGTTCACACTTAGTAACTGTGAACAGGTCAAACAGGGTTAAAATACTGATTTTAAGACAAGAGTTGTTCCCACTTACAAAGTGCGAACAGCCCGAACCTAAGGTTTGCGGCTTACATGGTTAGTTTTGGAATAAGTTTGATTTTGATCTTATTATATGCTTTGTTTTGATAAATAATCTTATTTATTTCAAATTTTCAAATATTGTTGGATCCGGTTTTTACTTGATTGAAAAAGAACATCGTTTTTATCTTCCCTATTTCTGCCCCTTCTTGCCCCATATATTATCACATTTTCCAATTTTAATCTGTATTATTCAATTTCGTGGATAAAGGTATGTTATTTTCATTTTTTCCGATTCACTATGCTAGATTAGGGTTTTAATTTTTTTTATTAGTGTGTGTTTTTTGACTTGTGCAAAGATTATAATTCTTCACCCTTGGCTTCAGTGTTCATTTTAATTCTTGTAATTGACATATTTGAGGTAATTCAATCCAATATATTACCATTGGAAGATGTGGTATTAGATGGTAATAAAAATTTGTAAACAAAAATTTATAATTAAAGTTTCATTACCCTGGAATTGTAGGAAAATAGAATGCAGAATAATATAAATATGAGAATAAAATAAATATATTATTTCAAGAATATTATGTTTTAGGAAATAAAGATATTTTTAATATGTAGAGTATCAAGGTAATTTTATTTCTTAATTATTTAGGTTTAGATTAATATTTTGTTTTCTTATTTTAAGTCCTAATCTCATTTATTAATAAAGGTATTATCTCTCATTATTATTTAATACAAATCAAGTATTCACCATATTAAACTCAAACCGAATTCCACATTATGATTTTCTACAGGAATAACATTTAACTTTTAATGAAATTTTACACTACAATTAATTTCCATTATCACAACTTAATAACTAAATGGGCCGTTATGGATTGGCAGGGCTGGCCCTAAGGGTGGGCAAGAGGGGTCGTCGCCCCCAGGGCCCCATGTCAAAAAAACAAAATTAATAGTTACTCCCTCTGTCCTTCTCAATTTGCACCTCTTTCCATTTTAGGTTGTCCCACTCATTTTGCACCTTTCTTTTTTTAGCAATGGCCCCACTTTCTTTCTTTAAATCTCATCCACAAACTTATTTTCTTTCTCCATCTTAACCACTCATTCCTATCATCCACTTGTTTTTTGTCTTATTCTCCAACCAAATTTCACTTTCCACTAAATATCACCCAATATCTCATGGGTGCAAAATCATAGGGACGGAGGGAGTATAAAAAGTTTATATAAGTTATAAATTGCAAAGGAAAAGAACCCCAATATGCTATTTCGCTTAGAGCCCTCAAATATATATGACCGACCCTGAATTGGTATAAGAGTGAGAACAAAGAATTGCCATTAAGTTAAAATATAATCACATAATGATATTGAAAATACAGTATATTATCATTGTTACATGAATAAGATCAGTAAGATCCTTGGTAAGTACTGGTACCATCTCCATCCGAGTGTTGGTCATCATTACAATCAGGAGTGGTATAATAAAAGGGACCCACAACATATTGAGTGGTACCCCTGTATACAACCGAAGGCTGTCTGAGCTTCACCCCTGTTTTGCCATGCCCGAAATCGGTAGGAATATTGCAGCTTGTATCTGGACAAGAAACCAATCTGACTATACAATCTTTTGGGTTCAATTTCTTGTTGCTGTGACTCGTTTTGTTTACAGCCATGTTGAATTGTCCCTCTTTGTCCGTTTCATCGCTTCCGTAATGTGCTATTCTTTTGTTGTCATCTAAACATGTTATGGATACTCTTGAACCTGTCTCATATTCAACATCACCTTAATTTTGATTGGGTTTTGGATCGAAATATTGGCAAAAACGAATTCGAATGTTGATTTTGAAAATACAACTTAAATTATCGTTAATTAATTTGGACTTCTGAAAATTTAATCATATTTCTAAATAGGTGCTCACTTGAGAGATTGTCTTTTGTAAAGAAGACTCTTAGAGTTGTAAGTTGTAACAATATATATTTAGAATTGGACTGAGCTTTTGAGAGTCATATTTACATAAGACGTCTTTACAAAAGACGGTTTGAAGTAAGAATTTGTGATTTCCAAATGGGTTTTGTGTAATAATTCATATTCCCAAAATAAATTGTTTTTACGGTTTAAAAAATAAATTTGATGATGGAATAGAAGCCAAGCGAGCTTAAATGTTTGTGTAAAAAGCACAATTTTTTTAAAAAGCCAAAAGAAAAAAAATTCTAAAGACACATATTCAATATCCGATCCAAATTAAACTGAATATCCGATTTTTTTAGATCGAAACCAGATCATGATTTTCACTATCAGAAAAGCCGAATATTTGGATTTGAATAGATCCGGTATCTGATTTTGAATACCCCTACCTGATCCCTCTCTCAAAAGGATAATGCATTAAAATAAATTTTGTGAAGATGAATTGATAGAAATAAAAAAAAGCATGGCCATCAATCTTATCAAGAGAACTTCCTACCAAAATAATACTTATATTTCATTTAAATTCCCACCGTTTACAATCAAACAGACGGTAAGAGTAACATGATGCTACATTGAAAAAATCATGATCAAGCTGTAAGGAGGTTTAGATGACGACAAACCATACCTTTATCAAAACAGATAAAGAGGTTCCGACCAATAAGCACCTCAACTTAAGAATGACCAGAAAATAAAAACAAATGAGCATCATTTAATATTAACAACCAAGACGGATTTGATTACCTTGTATAGGTTTAGCGCCTTGAACCCATTGAGAGTATGATTCAGAACAATCTTGACACTTAACAAAGCCGCTAACATGAAAAAACTCAGAATCATCTATTGTAGCTTCACATGCTTTCAGGCTGCATCCCAACACTACCATCATAAACAACACACCTACCTTCATTTTTATTTCCATCCTCTATTTTCTCTTTTTTCTGTCACGTTGACTTATAATATATTGTTATTATCAAGCAATACCACACAAATATATAGAGTAGTAGTGGAAAGGATGGCACCTCGACGTGCGTCCTAGTAAGTCATTACTAACTTTACATTAATATCAACTAATTTTTTTTTTTAGAAAAAATATCCACTAATTTTTAGGTACATGGCTAACAACTTCACAAGTTTGACTTTTTAATATACAACTAGTACCTAAAATTTGTTTGAAGGTTAGCACAATTAGTTTTTGAATTTTCACGGAAAATAAATACTCTCCTTCGAGAAAGTCTTAGTAAATAACGGTTATTTATGAGGTTGATAAATCACCTTTATGTGGTAGCCGGTAGGACAGTGGCGGATCCAGGGTCCGGAGTCTCAGGGGGCACCAACTAGTGGACGAGATTTCGGCAGAGTTTTATTTGCAAAATTAACAACTATTTTACTCTTATTTGCTAAAATTTTAAATACAACATTACCACAAAATGATATTGAACAAATTAAATTAACTAACCTAATTTAAAAAATGTGATAAAATAAATAAATAAGACAAAATTACTAATTAATGAGGGAGTAATTATCATCAAAAGACTTCAGTATTAATTTTACACTTTTACTCCTACCAATAGGGATGGTCACGGGTCCAGGACCCTATTGGACCCGCCCCAGACCCGCCCCTTTTTTAAGGGTCTGGGTCTTTTTTTTTTGAGACCCATCGGATCCGGGTCGGATCTGGATCTAAAAAATATTTGGCGGGTCCAGGTCGGGGTCCAATATCTGGACCCTGGACCCGCCCCTTGGACCCTTATAAATATGAAATTGTCTATTTTTATTTGTCTTTTACATATGAATTTTACCGCGAACATTTTTTTCTTTTTATATAATCATAATATATATGAATAATATATACATTACTTGCTAAATGCTAAACCAATTACCCTTATTTCATGGACTCGAACTAGTGTTTATAATATAATTTAAGCGTATATGAGTAACGCTATGCGAGTTTAGATGTTAAATTAGTATTAAATATTTGTAAAATACGATAATAACTCTTTTACAAATATACGAAAAATATAATGACTTACAAATATTTCAAATTTGACAAATCCAAGAGACTTTTTTTAGACCCACTAAGGACCCATTAAGGACCCTAAACCCATCAGATTCGAAGGGTCTGGGTCCGGGTCTGAAATTTTTGGACCCTTAGGATCCGGATCCGAATCTGAATCTCAAAAAATTAAAAGGGTCCGGATCTGAGTCTGGTTGGACCCGCTCCAGACCCGCCCCATGACCATCCCTACCTACCAATAGAAAAGTTTGCTTTAAATATTTTTTAAAAAAAAAACGCCTAGGGGCACATGACCCCGGGGGACCTAATGTAGGTCCGCCACTGCGGTAGGATGTGATAGGGTGGGAGAATTGTTGTTTTAATTTAGCTTTTTAAATTTTATTTCTTTTAATATTATTTTTTTGTCTTTTTGTGGTGATTTACAAATCACGGTTATTGATTAGAAAATTTTGTACTCCCTCCAATTCATTTGAGTTGTCCCATTTCAGTTGGGCATGAAAATTAAGAGTGGGATGAAGTCCACCAAAAAGGTGATAGTTGAGGTATTTTAATTGATTAAATTAATTGTAAAGGTGGTAGTTGAGTTATTATAAGTAGTAAAAGTGGGGGCATATTGGTCATTACTTGTGTGAATATGAGATATTTAGGTAAAAAAATCATTGACAAAATAGAAAATGAGATAACTGAAGTGAATTGCCCATAAAAAGAAATGACAACTGAAATGAATTGGAGGGAGTAATAAACGAATTAAAGTGGAATATTTAATAACTACAATAATAATGTCAGAGTCTTGAATTCAAATGATTGTAATAGGCTATATAAATCAATATTATATTGGTTTCAATGGTCCATGAATTCATCTTCTCTATTCGTTTCGATATTCTACTATCTCAATTTGTAAGTCTTGATCATTCATATCTTTTCCTACTCTTGTCTTGAAAGCCATCTTCGGTCTTCTCCACCTTTGTTTTAAGCCTCTTGAGCTCCAACCTCTAGTCTTTCTTATCAGTTTGCTAATACAAAGTTGTTAGAAATATCATAATTTTAAAAATTGAGCAAGACTTTCAAATAATTTGTCAATTTTTGTTCCACCTTGTTGTCACTCTTATCTTTCTCCTTGCAGGACTCTTTCTATTAGGGGTTTAATTGATCGCAATCCTTTGACCCTTTGAAGCTTATACATTCAAAATTGAGTTAGATCATAAAAACATCAAATATTTAGGTAAAAATTGATCAGTTTAATGCCACAATTGATCACTTATAGGCTCAAATTGAACTTTTTACTTTAATTGATATGTTTAAGTACTACTTTACATTGAAATTAATATGTTTAATGTCAAAAATTCAAAATTGATACCTTTAAGGTTCAAATTGAAAAATGCTCAGAAAATAAAAAAACAAAAAACGGAAATCTCGAGGGCAAAGCACGCGCATGTAGTACACGCGCCTAACAATGGGCCGGCCAGATTTCGTCTTAGAGTAGAACGATCTCGTCCAAGTTTTTGTGTTTAGAATATTGTATTTTGGAGAGAGAAATTTGATTAAGATTTTTAAGACATATATTTTTTAAAGAGAAAAATTACCTATAAGAAAACTGGGGTCACATTCATCTGCTAAAATTTTATTAAAATGCATAAATTTTATCTCATAAGGTGGTGCTACTAAATCGTGACATGCTTTTACGGAAGTATAATTTGCTGAATAAATTTTATATTCATATTCCGAAACCTTATAATCACTCTTGTGTTTGTAGATTTTAAAGTTGTTCAAGGATTATGATTTTCTCTCATCTATTCTAGATTCATAGGTTTCGTAATTGTAATAATCAATGGAGGCTTGAATTGTAGTACTCTGCGATTGGAAAAAAATATAAGAGACATTGATTAATACAAAATTATAGCAGTAATTAGTGAGAGTAAACCTTTTAAAATGGTTGATAAATTACATAATTCCTCTTGTTAGATAACAAAATACTTACCTCATCATCCATCAAGATCATGTGTAACGTAATTCCTTTACCTTGTCCCTTTCCCATATCTTCCATTGATTTCCATGTATATATGACTTTAGCCTTAATTTCGAATAAACTCTTTGATTCTTTAATTTCGAAAAGTTTTTAAAATGGTAAACTCATTTTTGCATCAACAAATAGATAATGTGTTGTAATTTGACCAAAATTTTTAAGTGATATCAAATATTATCAAGTAATGAGTGTATATTTATAGTGGTATCAAATATTCCATCTAATCTCTTTTTCTAAACAACCTAAAGATAATTGAAAGGTCTAGGTTTTTAATGATTTATTTTTATTATTAAATAATACTCCCTCCGTCCCATTTATTTTGTCCACTTTAGTTTTTGGTTACTATTCACTAATCACTCTTAATTTGTATTTTGTTCTTAATCTTTAAGTTAAAATATAGTCATGTGAGATCTTATTTTGTTCGTCTCAATGCAAAGATTATTAATATCAAATTTTTATAATTTTTAATTATACACAATTAAAGATATTAAAGATTAAAATGTTGCCTCGGCATGTGTGCCCAAAGTAAAGTGGACACAATAAAAGGGATGGAGGGAGTAATAATTAATTTAGATATTATTGTGTTCAGTTAGGAGAATTAATTGAGAATATGAAAATAAATATTTTTATGTGAGAATTTTTGTCCAACCAATATTCCACCCAATCTCCTTTCCTAAACAACCTAGAGATAATTAAAAGGTCTAATTTTTAATTGATTTATTTTTATTATTAACTAATAATAATTAATTTAGATAGCCTTTTTTTGTAAACTCTCAACTTACAGTGTAATGCATTAAGGAACATGTAGGGAGTGGCTAAAAATAATTACTTAACATTGATTAGCCTTACATCAATTTATGAGTTATATTCTCTTATAAATCTCAAAACGACATTCCTAATATTAATATGAATATATATTGGTAAAGTCTATGTCAATATCAAGTATTCTATTACAATTAAAACCACATAAAAAAACTCTTTATTGATAATTTGAATTGCATCAGAGAAGATCAATGGATGAGTTTCAAAAAAACCTAACATTATAAGTGTGACACTTGGCAAAATGCTTTCAAAATGTATTGCATAGTGACACTTGGCACAAGTGTTTCTAAATTAGTATATGTATGATGATGATGCTTTCACATTTATTCCTCGTCCTTTTAATTAGCATCAATTCTTACCACCAATTCCGAAAAATCCAAAAAAAAATAAAAAAAAATTATATTCTGAAGAATCAATATAAGGTGGGTGGAATGCTTTAAAGGGGGTTGAATAGAGTATGACAACTTTTCGCTAAAAATAAGTCGGGGCCTTGATTTTACCGTCAAGGTCATCAATTCTCCAAAACCTAAAACGAGAATCAACTTATCCAACTTTATACTTTAGCACTTTCGCATTAAATTCACCGTTCCTTTTAATAGCATCAAATTCTTATCATCACTACCCAAAAAAAAAAAAGTTATTACATTCTAAATAATCAATAAGGAAAAGGAATACTCTATAGCGGGTTGAATAGAGTATGACAACTTTTTGCTGAAAAATTACTCGACTTGGTAGTTAAGGGCATGACACTAAAATCACTAAGTACTACTAAAGTACTACTAAAGTAGTGGGACAATACGTATTAATTTACAAATGAATTGTACAAATGAATTGTTGGGATGTTGTGATGACAAATGAATTGTTGAACATTTAGTGTCTAATAATCCTGTATATAACCACTAAGTACTACTAAAGTAGTGGGACAATACGTATTAATTTACTAAGTCCATAAGGCATTATAAGATAAGACAAAACGAGCAAAGGGAAAAACCAAGTCATCCTTAAAAGCCGACTCGGCTGTCCCCTTTTTAGAGCTAAAGCCGACTCGGCTTTAGCTTCTGGAAACATGGGTTTGGTCTAGAAGGAAAAGTTGAGTCGGCTTTCCTTGGCATGGGTAGGATCGCCGACTCGTCGATGGCTGCTGGAAAGTGACCGTTGGTTTTTTCCCGTTTTCTTGATGTTAATGCTTTGGATTCTCTTAGCTATACTCTTGATTTCTGAGTTTATTATGGGTATAATGGTGCATTATGCTCATGAATGCCTAGAATAATGGCATTGAATATTATGATCAATGTGATTAATTGGGTCATGACCCTTAGCTATGACCTTGTAGTATAAATAGGGTCATGATGTTGAGTAGAAGACACGCCTCTTTTCTGAATTCTCTACTCACTTTCTCTCATTTGTCTTGTGCTAATTCAAGAGAGTAATTAACTCTTGTCTTTGCTTCCAATTCTTATAATTCCAAACACAAGTTGTTAAGTGGTATACTCTAAGTACTAAGAGTATATCGTAGTTGTTTGTATCTCGTTGTGAATTTCCGTTCATCAACCCAAATACCTTTGTGGGGGAAATATCACAAAAGGAAAGTGAGCACACGCCTACAGCTTGTATCAAGTTTCCGGGTAACAGTCGTCGTTACAAACGTATTTTCAAAGTTTCATTTAGCATTGTTATTGTAATTTACTTTTTGCCATCAACAAAGGGGTTTATACAAATTCCCGATTGTAATTTGTATTTACATTATATACATTTCGTAATATGAATAAATAAACAATGAAGTAGAAAATTTTGAATTTTGGAGGAAAATATGAGAGAAATATGAAGCTATTTGAGAAGTTGTGAGGAGAAGTTACAATTTGTAGTTTCTCCTATTCACCTTTGTATGAGTTGTTTTTAGCTTTTTTTTTTAAATTGTTTGAACTTCTTAAAAACACACTATTTGGCCAAATTTTGGCTTTTTTATTGCAAAGTTGTTGTAAAAGTTTGGCCAAATACTACCTTAGTTATTTACAATAAAATAGCTAGAATTAAAAATGAGTGTCAATAAAAATAACCTTATGTTTGGAAACTTTCAACTAATGTATTAATTTATATTTTAAAATAACCTTAAAATATTTATCTACTTAATTATTTTGCTAGTTTCACATACATAGGAGGTGTTTGGCAAACAACTAATAACTAGTTGTTGATTAGTGATTACATTAGTTATTTGACCTCCTAGTTTTATTGACTATTCTAATCAGCTGATATTAAACCCACTACTATAAGCAACTTGTTTAAAAACAACTTATTCTATAGAGAAGACAAATGCCGATTGGTGTTTTGCTATAATAACAATACATAACTATTTAATCAAGTGGTGTGATTTCATTTTCGTAGTCGGCGCTAAAGTGTTCTTCACCTTGGCATACACCATCTTTGTCCGTAATACGGGCTTCCTCCCCAGTAGTGTAAACATCAGTCCGAATGTAAGAATATGGTATTTCGTAGGTAACCTGGTTTACGAATCTCTTTATTTTTCCCTTATGCCTTGGGGGTACTACCATTCCGTATTGAAATGTTCCCTTTTCTTTGAAACTCGACCCCTCTTCCAAATGATGAACTTGTACACTTTGAGTAGAAACACCGAGTTCTAGATCTCCCAAAGATTTCAATGCGGGTAATTTGATGTTAACCTTTGCGGAAGCAGTATTTGTTAAGGTAGTGGTTGTGTGCCATGAAGTATTCTTAGTTTTCTCGTATGAGGCAGAGTCGTTAATATTAACATTATCCTTATATGATGTGTTTACTGATGTTATAGGTTTATAGTAATCATATAATTTTTTGGTGCTGATTCGGGCATCACCAAGCCTATATTCAGCGTAAAGATACCTTACATCCACAGGTTCTTCCACAATTAAGCGCGCTTGAGCCACAACGTAATCTTCGAAAGCAGCTAAGGCATTTTGAGTGTATCTCCCCCGACAACATACTTTATCATTGCCCATGTTACGCAACGCAATGACATTTTTACCGAGTTTTATCACCTTAAACAAGGTGTCACGATTGCTGAAGGTGGTATCACTAGAATCCCCCATAATCCAATCAGTATGATGTTTATGACTGGTTCGGCGCAAAAACTGGCCATATTTCACAGACTTGATACGGATAAATCCATTGTAATGAGTGATCTCGTAGTGGGCTGATCGGTCTGAACGACCCTCTGATTCAAAGTCGTTATACTCGTTCTTAACAAAAATAGCTGGGGTATATGGCATTGTCTGTATTACGTGCAATGTAAGATGAGTAAACACAAGAAAACATACTTGACTACAAATCAAATTTCATATAAAACTGTAAATTGCAAAAACTAAACATACACTTACGAGTCGACCCGAATGGTTAGTGGTACTAAATAGTGGTAATAAGAATGATTTATAGTGTAAAATTTCATCAAAAGTTCCATGTCATTCCTATGGTAATGAAACTTTGATCACAAAAATGTTTTTTTGTTTACAAATTTCCATTACCACCTAATATCACCTCTCCCAATGGTAATGCATTGAAATGAATTTAATGAACACTTACCAAGAAGATTTTTCAACCAAAAATTACACTAGGTTTCATTCCTATTGCCACTATTTATTAACATTATCAAGAAGGTTATTAAAGGCATAATAAGAAATTTACGAGCAGTCAAAATCCCAAGATAGTTTACTAGTTATTTTTAATTTGTGTATGTAGGGACCAACACTTAGTGTGTGTACTCTTTTCCAAAAAGGCTACGCTTATATTAAGAGCATGCTTGGATTAGAAGTAAATATTTTAGGCGTGAAAAAAAGTCAAACTAAGAAAATAAACTTGATTAATGAGAAATTAGTGAAATTTGATTGTTTTAGAGGTAGAAGAATGGTTGCAAAATGAAGAAAAATGAAGCGAGCTCTCAATTTTGTGGGATAAATATTTATCCCAGGGAAGGGTGAGTGAATGTATTACCTTCATAATAGGGGAAGTCATCTTCTTTATCCTTCATTGTTTTTATTACATGTTCATTTTACTATCTTCACAAGTATCTCAACTACTTCAAATGCATCTCTATTTGCTTTCATTTCATTAGTTTGACTTTATTTATTAGGTCGTGACAATCGTTACAAAATCTCACCGTGGCCTACTCGTGGGGACACGGGACACTCGTGGGCTCGGGCCCACAAACCCACGGGTCAAGAGCGTTGACTTGCACATACACTAGGTGAGATTCATTGTTTCCCAAAACCATATGGCAGTAGGAGGATTAGCTCACCAAATATATATGCAAGTCCACAACTCACCTTTTTATCGATGTGGGATCTTGTCTCACATGTGAAGTATTTTCAATATTCCTCGCTTAAATATTTACACCCAATCCAAGCATGCCCTAACCTAAGTGTATGGTATTATGCTATGACAAAGTTCAATATTGAAAAAAATGTACATATATGTTAAAAATAAACATACTATCATTTTATCCTCTTTGTGGCGAGAACGAAGGTACTTCCCATTGTCCCCCTTGAAGATCACACGTTCGGGCAATCTTATTAGCTCTCCAAATCCAACAACCTTAAAAGCATATGCATAGTTTGCATAGTCAGTTAACGTAGCCAGTCGGGTCGACTTATATTCAACGGATACCGCCAAATAGGATTTACGGTAAACATGAGAAAACGTCACGTCGTGAGAACCAAATTCATTTACTCTAAACAATGTACATTCCCGATCTCTTTGGTCTTCATTTGGCTTGCTAGCACTTGCCGTTATAAAACCCGCAGCATTCCTGCATTGGTAAACGTAATTCAAAGAAATATATGTTAGTCAACCTCTCTCTAATTTTTCGATTGACATCACATGTGGGTTATTTATGAACATTGCCCTTTGTGTATGTCTTACAACCAATTTATTGATTTGTATATACAACCCTTAAGATTGTAAATATTACTCCTTATCCTTAAAAAATATAATCATTAATTGAAAACAAATAAAATTTATTAAGAAAAAAATGAAGTCTAACCGATATATGTACTTATTCTTGTAACAAGATCTTAAATGAACATGGTCAGCATCTTTAGTACGCTCCACGACAAACCTGGCAATTAAGCTGGGTACTTCTGCTTTAGGATTGAATTCCAGACAAGTTTCTAGATCTTTACCTTCAGGGATGCATGTCATAAATACATCATCACCATTTACACTTGCCTTAAATGCAACAAAAGGAGGAAAAATCATTTTTGTTATTTTCGTTTTAATTTTAAATATTGTAATGTCTCTTAATTAAGTCTCACTCTATCTCACATGATTCATGTCATGATCAACGTCGCTATTTATAGGCTAACCTCTATCTATACAATAATCTTACTACGTGCCACAAAGAATTTATTCTAATCTTTTTCTTTTGTTTTTTCTTTTATTAATTAATTACTTGTTACTAAAGTGTGATATGGTGTACGGAAAAATGTCGCAATCAGAAGCAAGTATTAAAGAAAGGAGGAAGTATAAGCCTTCGCCTATATATGATAAAGGAAAATTCCACGTGGTAACCCTAAGGTTTTGGGTTTTTCATATGGTAACCAAAAGTTTTAAAAAAACCACGCGGTAACCTTGAGGTTTACTAAAATTGTTCAAGAGTGACCGTTTTGCACATAAAACGTTACTTTTGAAGCTTCAAGGTTGTTGTACGCCTATTTATGTGACTCACTATTTTAAATGTCATCAGTTTCAACCCTTTTCCCCAAAGTATAAATCCTATTTCTATCATCTTTGAATTTGGAGGAAAAGTATGATTTGGATAAAAATGGTAGAGTTGGGGCATATGTTTTGGGGGAAAAAGGTTAAAACTAATGACATTTGAAATAGTGAGTCGCATTAATAGGTGTACAACAGCTTTAAAGTTTCGAAATCAATGTTTGCTAACGTTTTTATATGCAAAAAGGTCATGGTGGAACAATTACGTAAACCTCAGGGTTACCATATGCAATTTCCCTATAATAAATATGGGTAATGATATTTACAATCCTTAGGGTTGTACATAAAAACTAACAAAATCTCTTTATCATTAATAAATTTAACTTTTTAAGAGAATCTAATTAGAAATTGCAATATAATTAATATTGTATATAATTATTTTATCAGTCTGTCTAGTATGAGATTGTCTCACGGTAAGAGACCTCAAAACAAGGAGCTCATAAGCTAAAAGTTTTTTTTTATTATTGAGCTATTTAAACCAAGAATGAAGCATGTCTCGCGGTAAGACCGTCTTATACAAGAATTTGTGAATTATTTTAGCTTTCCAAGAAAAAATAAATGCCAAACTAATAAAGTATAATTAAAATCTAAGGTTCCAAAGCAAAAATAATATTTAATTATATAAATAAAATACAAGATTCTTTCTTCTTATCCCCACATCATCAGCATAATATATCTTTTCCAAAGATTCCCTAATTACTTTGCTCACTTTTTACCTTACAAAAATAAATCAAAAAAAAGTGTTGGACATATGATTAAGCAAATTCCCCCGCCCCTAGCTAATTTTTTTTTATCTTTGCTAAACTTATTAATGGATTCTTCCTTAGCCCTTTCCACTTCTTCCGGAATCGTTTAAATGACTCTATTATTCATTAACACTATGTTTGGATAGCAAATTAGGAGCGAAAAAGAAAGAAAAGAAGGGGAAGGAAAGGAAGGGGAGGGAATAAGAGGGAAAGAAAAGAAGGGGAAGGAAAGAAAGGGGAAAGAAAAAAATTTCATTTTCTTTCCAAATTTTTCCTCTTTCTCGATTTGGATGTTAACAAAATGAAGGGAGTTAATCCCTCCAAATCTCTTCCTTTCAAATCCTCTCCCTCCTTTTTCGCTATCCAAACAAGGGAATTTTCATCCCTTTAAATTCTTTCCTTTCTTTTCCCTCCATTTAAATAAGGTCTAATAGATCGCGAACATAATCCACCTCTAATTGCTTAAAAAAGATCAAGAGCTTTTGGGATCATCTTTGGTAGTTGTTTCCCTCAAGTGGTTTCAATTTAGAAAGATTGGTTAAGGTTTTAGCTAGAAAACAATTTCAAGAAGCCATATTTTAATACGTTCTTAAATTGTTGTCTTACACTTCACGATTGACAACAATGACAAAGTCATAAAATTATATGTAAATCACAAGTTGAACAATACAAAGTAATTAAAAAAAGAAATATAGAAGTGTTGGAACTAAACAATGGAAGTAGAAAGTTGGTCTTACGAGAATAAGTCACTACCTTGAACGTATTTGGTGATTATCTTCAATGTGCACAAATGATCACCACGTCTCCAAAGGCTAACACATCATTCAACTCGTTGCTACTTGCTGTGATTTCTACCTTTTGTTCGTCAATCCCAACTATCTTAACTCCGATGCTTAGTAAAGTAAGTCCCTAACCCACAAACCATTAGGCATTAAGAGTGACTAATTTTGAACTCTAACGATTTTGATCAAGGAGTGACTAAGTCTTGAACTCTAAGATTAGAGCAGAGATTTTTTCCAATACATGCATTTGAAACATACACATTTCAAAATGATAATTCCACTAAAACATACACATTTCTTTAGATGATTTTGCCAAATGCGAATTTGAAAACGTTTGTATAGTGAATGCCCTTAAAACAGACTAGCCCAGATCTTTTTTTAGAAAGTGGTCGACCCCCACATTCACATAGGTGATATAGTCATTAAGAATTCCATTGAATTCACCCTCCAAAGTGAACATAGCCCGAATCTTTTAAAAAACACTTAGTATATATGATTTTTAGTCGATTTCTACACATCGGCATGTTCATGAATGACGATGATTCTCACAAGACAAGTCAATATAGCTCCTATAAGTAAGGTGTAGAGCACCAAGTCAAGAACTAACACTATGTGTACAACTATTTTTGGGAGAAAATTAAAGATAGAGAAGGGGAATAGAGGGAAGAGAAAGGAAGACAGGAGAAATAAAAGGTAATCCTCATTTATTGTTTAGATGGGAAGAGAAGGAAAAGGGGATTATCTATTTTTCTTCCAAATTTTTTCACCATTGGAGAGAATGCAACTATAACAATAATTATGTATATTTTACTTTTAAATACTTTCCCTTTAAACCCCCCCTCTCCCTTCAATGTTATCCAAATAAGGGATATTTTACATCCCTTCAAATCCCTTTCTGTTTCATTCCTTTTTTTTCATTTTCCCTCTATCCAAACATAATGTAATAACCTTTTCAAGAGAATCTAATTAGAAATTGCAATATAATTAATATTGTATATAATTATTTTATCAGTCCATCTAGTATGAGACTGTCTCACGGTAAGACGACCTCAAAACAAAGAGCTCATACGCTAAAAGTTTTTTATTATTGGGCTATTTAAATCAAGTATGAAGCATGTCTCGCGGTAATACCGTCTCATACAAGAATTTGTGAATTATTTTAGCTTTCCAAGAAAAAATAAATACCAAACTAATAAAGTATAATAAAATTCTAAGGTTTCAAAGCAAAAATAATACTCCCTCCTATTCACCAAGATTGTCCCATTTCCATTTTGGGTCAAGTCACCAAGATTGTCCCATTTCCTTTTTTGGCATGAAATTTTTACCCTTATACCCTTATAACTTCACCCTATTTACAATTTTAACCTAAATTAACCTTACTAATTTATACCCCACAAAATTAATCTAACTAATTAATCTACCTAAAACTTAACCCAATTCCTATTAAAATCTACCCACCCCATTAAAACCCTACCTCCCTCTAACCCTAACTGACATTTTCATCTCCTTCCTTCCTCCTTGTCTTCATCTTCTTCATTCTTTCCTTCCTCCTTGTCGACTGTTCATCTTCTTCTTTCCTCCCTCAAACCTAAGTCGACATTTTCTCCTTCTTCAAGCTTGTTCTTCTCCTTCTTCAAGCCTTCAAGCTTTGAAGATCTTCATTTAAACCCAGATCTTCATCTCTCATCTTCAAGCTTCAAGCCTTCAACTTGTTCTTCTCCTTCTTCAAGCCTTCAAGCCTTCAAGAACCTTCTTCTCCCTCCTTCTCTCTGATCTGGGTTCAAGCCTTCAAGCCTTCAAGCCTTGAAGATCTGGATTCAAAAAAAAGGAAAATCGTACCCTAATTTTTGAAGATCTGGGTTTGTTCGTTGTGGGTTCATTTTGAAGATCTGGAAAATAATGTTTGTTCATTTTTTTTGGGTTTGATTTTTCTGATTTGTGTAAAAATGGTGTAATTAAAGATGATTTTTGTAGATTATTTTTCTGGGTTTGTTCGTTTTTTTTTTGTTTGATTTTTCTAGTTTGTGTAAAAATGGTGTAATTAAAGATCTGGGTTTGTTCGTTTTTTTTTTTTTGATTTCTAGAAAATTAGTTGAATAATTTTTGGTTTGATTTCTGGAAAATCTAGTTGAATAATTTTTGGTTTAATCTGATGAATGGTGTAATCTGATGAATGGTGTAATCTGATGAATGATTTTTGGTTTGATTTTCTGGAAAAGTAGATCTGGTTTGAATAATTTCTGGAAAATTTTCATAATAATTTCTGGAAAATTATCAAATTAAAGATGAATAATTAAAGTTTTCTGGAAAATTGTAGATTGGGTTTGAATAATTGTGGAAAGTTGGTTGAATAATTAATTTTTAATCTCTACAATTAAAAACCACTAATAACACTCTCTCTCCTACCCCAAAAGTCTCATTTGACTTTTCTTAAAATCCGTGAAAAGTCAAATGGGACATTCTTTTCGAATAGGAGGGAGTATTAAATTATATAAATAAAATACAAGATGCTTTCTGCTTATCCCCACATCATCAGCATAATATATCTTTTCCAAAGATTTCCTAATTACTTTGCTCACTTTTTAGCTTACAAAAATAAATCAAAAAAAAGTGTTGGACATATGATTAAGCAGATTCCCCCGCCCCTAGCTAATTTTTTTTTATCTTTGCTAAACTTATTAATGGATTCTTCCTTAGCCCTTTCCACTTCTTCTGGAATCGCATAAATGACTCCATTATTCATTAACACTATGTTTGGATAGCAAATTAAAAGGGATAAGAAAGGAAGGGAAGGGAAAGAAAGGAAGGGGAGGGAAAGAGAGAGAAAAACTACATTATTTGTATAGGAAGGAAATGAAGTGAAGGAAAGAAATTCCGTTTCCTTCCAAATCTTTCCTCTTATAGAGAGATTTGGATATTAACAAAATGAAGGGAGTTAACCCCTCCAAATTCCTTCCTTTTAAATTCTCTCCCTCTCTTTTTGCTATTCAAACAAGGGGACTTTCATCCTTCCAAATCTTTTTCTTTTTTTTTTCCCTACATTTTCCTCCATCCAAATAAAGTATGGATCAAGAACATAATCCACCTAATTGCTTAAAAAGATCAAGAGCTTTTGGGATCTTCTCTAGTAGTTGCCCTCAAGTGGTTTCAATTCAGAAAGATTGGTTAAGGTTTTAGCTAGAAAACTATGAAATAACGATGGTTTGAAAGTGTAATGGACCCGACGAACACCTGTGACTCTTCTTCATGATTGACCCTTCGATTTCAGCCTTCGTTGAGGATGGAGAATTTTCAGAGAATAGTGTAATTGAGTTAGGTGAAATTCATTAATAAGGAGGGAAATGAGAAATAGTGGGTAAGAAATTATCAATTACACTCTATTACCGGTTCTTACCGGTTCAGATTTAAAAGGGTATGCCCCCAGCAACAAAGAAGCAAAGTTAGGATTATTAGAAAATATACGAAAGTTGGGATTGTTTTGGGCGGATCACGCAAAGTTTGGATTATTAATGTCCATTGATCCATAATTGAAAAGGTGGTAGGTGGGATATTGTTAAATAATATAAGTTGGGGTAGTTGGGGGTATTTAGGTAAAAAGTTTTGCCAAAAAAGAAAAGTAGACAATTAGAGTGAGATGACCCAAAATGGCAAAGTGGACAACTAAATTGGGACGGAGGGAGTATTTTAATTTTCAGAACATGAAAAATTATCTTGACATTTATTAGGGAACTAAATAATGCAATACAAATTACAACTTGGGAATTTGTATAAACCCCTTTGTGTGATGACAAATAAAGATTACAAGATGATTAAAAGCAATAAACTTATTGAAGATAATTGTGTAACGACAACCGTTATCCGAAAACTTGATACGAGTTGAAGGCGTGTATTCACTATCCTTTTGTGATATTTCCCCCACAAAGGTACTTGGGTTGTTGTTTGGAAATTCACAACGAGATACAATCAACACAACACAACCTTAGTACTTAGGTTGTATTTCGTAATAGCAATGTGTTTAGAAACTATGAGCAATGTAAGCAAGAACAAGAGTTAATTACTCTCTTGAACAAGCAAAGACAAATGAGAGTATAAGAGAGGAAGAATTCAGATGTGAGATGCAAAGAATTCATCAACCAAAGGCACCTATTTATACTCAAAGAGTGCCTTTGATCATAATCACCCAATTGAATGTGATACAATGCCATCATTATCATCCAATTCAATATTAAGAGTTAATTAGCATTATTCTCCATCATAATCTCAGAGATTATGAGCATTAAGGAGGAATCCAAGACATTTACTACAAAGAAAACGGGAAGAAAAAGCCAACGGTACAATCCAGAACCCAAACGCCGAGTCGGCGATGGGTCCTCCAAAGAGACCGCCGACTCGGCTTTTGGTCTCTGACCAAAATCCCATTTTCCAGTAGCCTACAGCCGACTCGGCTGTGACTACTTCAAGGGGGTCGCCGAGTCGGCTATCAGCCCAACTTGGTCCCCTTTGTTCTTTGCCTTGTCTTTTCTTATAATGCCTTATTGGACCGCGTAATTTAATACGAATTTGTCCCACTACTTTAAAGTAGCTTTAAGCAATATATTACGGACTATTATTGTCCCACTACCTTAGTAGTACTTGGTGATTAAATATTCAGGATTATTATATTATTATACACTAAATGTTCAACAACATTATCAGTTTGAAAATAGTCTTTTCTAAGGCTTGTTTATATTCAAAGAGTAAGTGACAATGAGAAGTATCAATTCTCCATTAACAAAAAGATAAACTCCAACTTTATATTCAATCATATTTGCAAAGATTCGATAACACGCAATATTGCTACCATGTAAAAGTTTTTTTTATTTAATTAAGAAAATCTTACATTTGGAGCCAAAGCATTGCAAGCTCTAATGTATGTCTGCATCTAAATTTGTACATCCAACATCATAATCATGCTAGGTTTAGAGTCACTTAACATTGGGGTAATTGTTTATTTTTGTTGTTAATGCTGGTTTAAATAAACCCAAACCATATTTTTTTTTAATTTATACTCGGAATCAATCCCAAATAGTTACTCCTTCCGAACTAATTTAGTTGTCTCATTTGCTTGGGCATACTTGTCGAGGTAATATTTTCACTCTTAATATCTTTAATTATGCTTAAAAAAAAGGGAAATTATCATTGGTGCCCCTGTGTTTTGGCCTTTTATCAATGGTCTACAATCTTTTTTTTTTCCAATAGCACCCCTGAAGTTCAGTCTAACTAACAACCGTGACACTTTTGCCCTTTTTTCCGTTAAACTTAACGGTAAACTCAATATTTAACCTAACCATGGTTAATCTTCTTTAATTCCTTTCTTCTTCAACCTTTTCTTTCACAAAAATGGTGTTTTCTCTCTCTACCTCTTCCCACCATAGCTTCCTCTTCCTCACAATCCCATTCTCTCTCATCCTCTTCACTCAATCATACTTTGCAATGTCGTTCTATATTCATCAACAATCTTGAAATGGCTTGAAATCCTGTTAGAAACTAACATGTTTTGTTTTTAATCCAGGTATATGATCTCATCAAACCTTTCTGATTAACATTATGCATAAACATACAAATCCATTAAACTTTAAAGCAAACCTGAAGTCTTTGAATAGCTTGTTGAAAAGTGGGTACAGAAGAAGTAGAAGGGACTGAACTGGGGTCACCATTGTCAGAAAAACTCTGTTGCAAAGTGGAAGCGCCAGGACTTGAAGACGCAAAAAAGCGTCGTTGAAGTGGTTTAAAACAAAATTGGTGAGTTGGGCAAAATATAAAGGAAGAAAATTTATGGGGTTTGTAGTTATGGGGTTTAAGAACAGAAATGACTAATGGAAGATTGAGTACCCCCATTTAAATTTACAAAAAAATGGAGATAATTTATCAAAATGGTGTAATTGGGTTTGATTTGAGCAGCTCGATTATTGAGGTATGTTCATCTCCATGATCATTATGATTCAAAGTTTTGGTCTTTAAGGTTGTTAATGGAGAAGAGATGTATGTTTGGATAGTGGGTTTTGGGTTTTAGGGATGAAGAAAGTGAGATAACGAGGGTGAGGTGAATAAAAGTGGACTATGGTTTGGAATAGATGAAGAGCAAGGAGATGAAGATGATGATGAAGAGCAGAGAGAATGTTCAAGGAGGGAAAAACAAGAGCCAAACTCATTCAGTTAATCATATACAAACCATGGTTTGATTTTTAAAAAACTTAACGGTAAGTTAACGGAAAATCGTTAAAAGTGTCACGGTTGTTACTTAGACTGAACCTCAGGGGTGCTATTGGAAAAAAAAAAAAAAGATTGTAGACCATTGATAAAAGGCCAAAACACAGGGGCACCATTGATAATTTCCCTAAAAAAATTATGAAAAGTTGATCAGAATAATCCTTGCGTTGAGACTTAGTAGACAAATATATGGAGTCAAAAACACTTTTTTTTCAATAGCGATAGTTATAGAGAAGCTCCATCTCCATTTGTTAAATATAATTTTTGTTATGATTCAAGTTCATTTCAGTTTATATGATTTTAAAATTTTCATAGTTTAACTAGTTTTTATATAATAAATTATTCGCTAAAATATCCACAATTTGGCCCCCCTTTTAACTTAAAATCCTGGCTTCGCCCCTATATAGAAGGGAATGTAATTTAAAGAGGAGTTGATCAAAATTGCTTTACCAGCTCTAGATAAAACCTTTGATTTCCATCCATGGAATTTCAGAGTATTCAATATGAAATCCCATTCAAGGGTGCCATATTTAAAGCCAACTATCATGTTCTACATGAGCTTGAGCACAAGGTTCCCATGTTGTGGGACCCACTTCAGATTTTTTTTATTAAATATATATGGGTATAGATATGAGGCAACTCTAGTGCTACAGACAAAACCTTTTAGTGCTACTTCTTAGTCATTTAAGTAGTACTACTTCTATTTTATTTTAGTAATAAGTTTATCTACTTTATTTTATTAATATCAAAAATATTGGTAATGTATAGGTAGGCCATTTTGAAATTCTGCTTAGGAGCCCCAAAGTATTCAAGACGACTCTAGTCATGTGCTTGCCTGATTTCCTCCTCTAAGGGGAGGGAAGCCACCTTAAACAGGTTATTTGAAGGGATAGGGGGAAGGACTTTCTCCTTACAGCTAAGAAAAACTTTATCAAAAAGGGAAATGAAAATTTGTGATTTCTCTTTATGGCAGTAAAGGTTTCCCCAACTTAATTTTCTATGCTGTTAATATTGCTCATGTTCGTTTTAATGAGTACTGAGTAGTGAAAAGAAGCAGTTTTTATCACCTTGCAAAATCCAATTTTCTCTAGGATCTAAGGTTTCCCCAACAACCCAAAATTCATTTTCCAAATGGATGATCAAATTGTACAACTTTAATAGAGTTTCTTGGCTGTCCCAGAGATGAGTGTTATTGGGGTTATGATCTATAGCTTTTTGAATTCCATCAAGTCTACGAATGAAATTGTTTTTATCCCATCTAAACACGAGGAATCTATCTTTAGCCCAAGGAACGATGGCTTCTCTAATTAGGGTGGAAGGAAAGTAAGGACTACGCAAGGCGAGTACAGGGATGGGGATACCATTGAAGAAAGTGTCGAGGAACCACGTTGGTTACTCTTATGCATATGAGTCAACTTCAGTAGGAAATACTGAGAAAAGAGCCTAACACCAGACATGTTTTAATGGGGTTACTCCAAGTGTATGTCAATGCAGAGAAAGCTAAGTCAAGAAGGCCATTAGTATCCCAAAAGTCCTTAAAAACCGACATTTAGTAAGTGAGGGAGGTTTCCCCTCCAAATTTCTCAAAAAGTTCAGCTATTTGGTTGAAATCCCCCATAACTACACACGGTACAAATAATTTTGCTCCAAAATCAGTCAAAGACTCGCATTGCAGCTTTCACTCGACAAATTTAGTACTACAATAAATGCCAGAAAAACAGAAAGTAACATTACAAGGAAGTACCTGGAAGTAGTTATGAATGGAGTGAAGGTCCCTCGATATAGACAAGAAGGAGACTCTTGACAAGTCCCAGAGCAGAAGAATCCCCCCGGAAAAGCCATGTGGCTCAGCCAACCAGTACTAATCAAACAGGAAGTTTTGGACTATTTGGTCAGAGCGAGAAGCAGAGGATCGGGTTTAAGAGACACAGAGTATAGAAGGGTTGTCAGTGGTTACTAGATGCCTCACATAATCAACAAAGCTAAGCTATTCCCTTCGCATTCCACGCTATAATTTTGAGGTCACTCTTCATCATTCCACGCTATAACGAATATTCATAGTCCTGTAAGGCAAGGTGAAAGGAAATCATTGTCTAATGACATTATGTAAGCAAAAGTACATCATAAATTGAACAACTATAAATTAATTACTGATCACGAAGTCTTAAATTTTACAGAGATCTGAATAACAATTTTTTTTAAAATAAGAGAACATCACATAATATTGACTGTTAATAAAATAAATAATAACATTGATTAATATTAAGAGAACAGCACATAATATTGATTGTACACCTAATAGTCTTGTAAACAATGTAATCTGGGTAGTTCATGAGCAAATCAGAGAAATATAGAATTAGTAGACCGACTTATTATTAACTAATAATTTGTCCGCCAAGATTTGGACTTGTGTTCCCATTATCTTGAACAAATCCTAAAACAATAATCCGAGTATAGTGTAATTTGAAACATAAGTAATAAAAACTAAAATATGCAGGAAAGAATGTGAAGTACACATTAAGAAATGCTTCCAAATGAAGTGAGAGTAGCTATCTAATGAGAGAATCATATATAGAACTATATATATTGATTTCATGGTATATTATAGGTCTAAAATTCTGCCAACATAAAGGAAAAAGACTATTCTATCAAGTACCAACATAAAACATTCAATCAATTACATTGTAAAACCTACATGACATATAATTTGGGCATTATATGATCACGAAGTCTTAAAGTTTCATCGTCCACATGAGTAATACCCATACTACTAGGGAACAGGTTTGTAGATCAAGTTGGTGGTACAAGGATTGCGATTACAGAGCTGAGCTTACCGCTGGATAAAACTTGAGACAGGTGGATTTCCAACAATAGCAAGGATGCTCTCTCAACATTATGAGGTTTTGGACGTTGCATGTCATGAGATGAGATACTATGAAAAGCCCGATTATGGACAGTGCAGTCCATAACATGAGACCTTGTGCAACAGTTGAGCACATGAAAACTTGATATCTGGCCATGTGAAACTTGCAAACCAATTGCTGGCTACATAAGAGCCTCTATAGAAAATTGGAAACCTATACGAGATTCAAAGGTTCAAAACAATGCCAGTTCTTATTTGTAGCTACACAGACATATACAGTCATACAGAAATACCAACTGCACATAGTCTCCATCAACCTTCAAAAAACTTTGAAAAAGAACTATCTAAAAGGGCAATTTATTTCACCTGAAATTGTGATGCATGTTTAACAGTTCATGTAGAGAAGTATATAAACATCCAGGTTCAAAAGCACATCCCATTATGATCCCAAGGGTTATAATCAAATACTGCGGAATGCTATGCCAAACAGAGTTGATAGAGATACTGATGATCTATGGCTTGACATCTTTGTTTTGTGAAGAAAATTCTAATGCTGATCAAGTTACCAGCTCAATCATCAAAATATGACATTAAGCTATCATGGTTCAAGCGCACAATGCAATTAATTATTCGAAAATTATTTTGATTGTTTGCTGGAGTACTGTCCAAATTCTGAAAAATAATGGAACACAAGTTATTTCATTAGAGCAATCAAAGCCAAAGATTCCATTGGGCGCTTTTCTTGCAGGAACCAAACCGATAAAGCTATCACTTTTAACAATGAGGTCGATGTGTAAGTACAAGTTAGAGAAGCTTCTACTGAATTGAAGCCCAAGGCATTTGACAAATATGGGACATTCAAGCTAACAAGGATATGCTGAAAGTACCTGTAGTATAATCATCACTGGGTGTTCAGTTGTTTCCGTTATGTTTGTGTTTCTGCGGCTACTTCTAAGGATGTTCACTTACTTCTAAGGATGCTGTCAAAAAGAATAATCTCTGAGAAGATGTGCATCTATTGAAATCTTCTGTTTGGCTGTAGTTGTGTTGGTAAAAATACACTTTTCATCTGAAGTTCAAAACTTAGACATGTTGAACTTCTTCAACCAATAAGCAGATGATCATGATCAAATTTTCAATACTGTTCGTCCATTATATTTGCTACTTCTATATTATTATGTAGTCAGTCTTACTTAGCGGCTAGCACACATACAGCTAGTGGCTATAGGTTACTAAACTCCATAATCATTTCATACCATGCCCAGTAAGGTAAAATTATCAAGATCAGGCAAACACTATCAAGTTCACCAGTAATTTGCCTCTCCTTTCAAGATGGTCGAGGGTCATTCGCTTAACTGCACTGTATTTGGATTCCAGGCTTCATCTGGAAAACTGCACTATATATAGAAATTCTAAATTATTCAATAGAGCTGTAACCTTTGGGCATAGCTAATCTTTTACTTAGTGCTATGCCTCGTAACTTTTCTACATCGGACCACCTTTCCTCATTTGCATAACTATGTGATAGGGATATGTATGGACTTATTCTATTGGGATTTCCTTTGAACGCATGTTGAGCACACAACTCAGCGAGATTAACGTTCCCATGAAGCCTACAGCCAGACAGTAGGGAGATCCATACATCAACAGGCGGTTCCACTGTCATATTGTTAAGAATATCATATGCTTCCTCCAAATGTCCTGCTCTGCTAAGAAGGTCCACCAAGCAGGCATAATGAGCAACTCCAGGCTGCATATTATACTTGCTCTGTATTTGATGAAAAATTTCTCTCCCGTCCTCAACAAGTCCTGTGTGGCTACACGCAGTCAAAACGGAAGTAAAGGCACCCTCATCAGGAATGATGCCTTTTGCTACCATTTGGTAAAACTTTGAAATAGCTTCTTCTCCCATCCCATGAATTCCGTATGCTGAAATCATAGCAGTCCAAGATACCAAAGTCTTATCTGCTATCTCATCAAAAACATGGAGTGAAGAAGGCAGCCGACCACATTGTGCATACATGCCTATGAGAGCAGTTGCAGCCATAGTGCTCGAATCAAACCCTTTCTTAAGAAGATAAGAGTGAATAGACATGCCAAAATCAATGGCTGTGACCTTTTCACAAGCCCCAAGCACAACAATGATTGTCGCTAAGTCCGGTTGCTCACCACATGAAACCATCTGGCAAAAAAGTTTTAAACCTTCATATGCTTCGCCTATATGTACATAACCTGAAATCATTGTGTTCCATGTAACAGAATCCTTTAATGAGATCATAAATAACCGCCTCGCATACAACATTGCCTTGCACTTACAGTACAACTCAACAAGAGAGTTGGTCAAAAATATGTTAGAACCAAACATCCTATACCGCACAATGTACCCATGTATTTCTTTTCCTTTCTCAACTATTTGCAAATCAGAACAAGCTAAAAGAAGGCCAAGCAAAGTAGTGGAATCCACAATTGATTGAGATTCCAATAATAACTGAAAAAGTATTATAGCCTCTCTAGAGTGACCATTCTTGGCATATCCAGTGATCATTGTATTCCAAGAAGTTAAATCTCTTTGAGACATTCTATCAAACACTAATTGTGCAACTTTGGTCTCCCCAAATTTCAAATACATTGACAGGAGACAATTACCCACATAAACATCAGACTCAAACCCACTAATCACAACCTCAGCATGAACAATAGGACCAAATTTAACAAGCAAAGAATCACCACAAGCCTTAATAACAAATGGGTATGTATAATTATCAGGTTGAATGCCTAAACTCACCATTTTCCGATATAAAATCATAGCCTTTAAAGGCAGACCACTATTTGTATAGCCCCTAATCATGTAATTCCACAAAAAGGAGTTCTTAAGCAGTATTTGATCAAAAATTATTTGGGCTTTTTCCATTTGTCCACAATTAGCATAAAAAGCAGCAAGTTTAGTGCTTAAGTAAGTGTTATCAACAAGAATACCAGAAGAAATCATGTGGGCATGAAACATTTCACCTCGCTTTAAAGACTTGGACTTCGTTAGAGACTGCAAAATAGAACCACATTGAAGCGAAGAAAGCTGAAATTGAGGGTTGAATTCATTGGAGATAAGGTTAAGGGTAGTGTAGAATCTATATTGATGAAATGAACTAAATTTGAAGGAGTTTCTGTGCATTATGCAATGTAGAACAATATACAAAATGTTGGGACACGGATTGTATACTGAATTTGCATAGGATACGACCAGCAAAGATTTCCTTTTTGCAGAGGGTATCAAAAGTTGCCGTTGCTCCAGCAACTGATACAGTAACAAGATCTTGCTGAGTGCTCTAATGGCGGAGAATTAAAAATAATCTCAGACAAGTAAAGGAAGAACAAGAGGACGAAGAAATTGAGGGAAATAAAATTGGGTTTCTTTTTTCTAAAAATTGCGAATAAATCATATCAGTTTCTTTAAGGAGGGAATTTAGAGAGATCCGGCGGTTAAAAAATCTCTCAAGTGATACTTGCGCGGGGTCGAATTTTAAACCTCTACTTTACATATACATACAGATATTCTATTTATTGAGCCGCAGCCGCTTTTGATCACTTACACCACCAATACAAAAACTTGTGTAGTACAAAATGTTGTTGATATGAAATTATAATTAATGATAAGTTTTATAAAAATTAAGTTATAGGCTATCATTAATTAATACATCTTATAGAATAGATAGCATTTATTGTTTAGGATTTAAGAATAATTATTGATGATTAAAGCTCTTAAACTTTTTACCTAATTTGGATACTTCCATCCATATTACTATGATGATTCTTTGTCATAGTGAAAACAATTTTGTTCATCATGTATATATTTTAGAAATTTGAATTTTATAAAGAAACTTTATTAATTAGTAGATATACTTAACATGAAAAAACAAATTATGATATAGTGCCCATAGAAGATTTTCACTTTTATATGTAATCTCGATTCAACCGATAATTGTATTTTATGTGACAAACCCAAGTAAGAATGTCACTTGAAATTTTCCAGTTTTTTTTTATCAAAGTGTATTGTATGATATTCATGTTATGTAATCTTGATTCTAATTATAATTACATTTCATGTGGCATCAATTAGATATCATTTGGAAATTTTCAATCTTTAATTTAATTGCATGATTTTTTCTCATCCACACATTCCTCTTATTTTCTTAAAAAATACCATTTTGTATTTTTCTTAATTTTATACAAAGTTAAAGTACTTCCTCTAGTTTCATACAAGTTAAATTAACCATAATAGAAGTAACATATTTCGTAAATATCGTGCATACTATACTTCCTCTATTACATTATACTTGATTTAATTGACTTTTTACAATAAAATTGGTTGTTTTGTTCATTATATATTGAGTTATGCAAAATAAAAATTAAAAAAAACTAATTTATGAAAATATGCGGTTATAGTATACAACTCAAAAATATCAAATTTGACTATGTTTTTTCTTACACCACCCTTAATAACCGTGAAAATCCAAATGAAACATCTAAAATGATTCGGAGGAGTATAATAAAAATGGTTTAAAGTCAATTTTGAAAATAAGCAACTTTTCCGGAACAAAAGTCGGTTACGACACGACATAACTCGGTACTTATAAATTGGCACCATCACACTTCATTCCATAGCTTTTTAAAAAATTTATTGGTAACCTCACACTTGGGAGTCTTACTTTTCTCCCTCTACCGTCCGATTCTAGGCTTTCTTCTACACGTCCGTCGGAAACCCTAACCCTAGATCGCTCATACTTCCTCTCTCCCCCAATTTCAGCACCGATCTTCTTCCTTGCAGTCTTCCATATCCTTATAGGTACTCTCTCTCTCACTATGTCTTCTGTTTACTCTTTTATCTTTCTTAATTTCGTCTGATTTCAATGTATTTAAGGTTTTGATTCTTTTTCTGATGTAAATGCGTTTTCAGTTTGAAAATGGTTTCTGACGCTAGCAAGAAGAAGGCTGCTCAGAAAAAGGCAGCTGCAGCAGCTAAGCGAGGAGGAAAGGCCGCCACATCGTCCAAGGCGGCGGCTGGAACTGCAGCTAATAGTGTTGATAAGGTTTCTAATGGAGTTGGCAATCTTACGATTTCTGATCGGACTTGTACTGCTGTTCTCTGCTCTCATCCATTGTCCAGAGATGTTAGGGTACGTTATTTTGGATGCCAATGTAATATTTTCGTAGTTTAGCGTGTTGTGTGGAATTCTGTCAATGAATTATTTGGGTTACTATAGAAAATTATAATCGGATGTGACGGAACTTAGGGAGAATTTAATGAAAATCCATTTATGTGATACAGTGATATACATAACAATAACAATTGGGCTTATTTTTGGAAGTTTTACTGTGCTTACCATATATGTTCTCTGTAGATAATTAGTGAATTGGACAAAGTTGGATTCAATTTCTATTTGTTTGTTGTGATGATTCACGAGTCTTAAAGTTAGCTTCCATATAAGTATATTATTTAAACATGGTTTACCAACGTTTAATCCGACGCCACCAATCATCAGACCCGTAGCATTATTTAGTTGATACCATTTATTATGTCTCTAGCCATCTGTGGCTTTAATACTTGCAAATTTCTCGATGGGACCTTGGCCGGCTCTGTGTTGCTGTAAGCTGTTAACTTGTTGAAATCTGTTCATGATTGATGTCCTTGTTAATTAGGTTGATGTAGTGGGATATTTTAAATTTAATGTTAATAACATTAAGGATTAGAAAATGTGGAATTTTCTTCTGAAATAGTTTAGGGGTGGCCTTCGTGAAAGCTCATTATTACTCTGAAAATAGTGACCCTTGGAGCCTGGGAGCTATAGATTGTCCTGTTCTTTATAGGCATGTGTACATTGCATAGTTAGATCAGATGATTTCAGGACTGTGTCACTTTAGTGCTTATGTCGGTTTCTTGTTAACCGGTTTAATGCATTCTAATGTTGGTACTACGTTACTAGTTGTGAGGCAAATATTTCTTGATGTTTGTAAACTAAATTATATTATTATATTATTATTGAATGCATCAACATCCTAAGTTGTTCCAATGGAGTTTGTTGCCTACATTTGGTTTGTCTTGTGAAGGCTCTTAAGAAATGCTGGTGCCTTTGAGATTTTATCTGAGTTTTTTTCCTTAAATTTGGTGGTTTTGGAATCTTCTCCTTTGCATATCTTTATGCGTTCACTATTTTTTAGAGTTAGCTGCTAATACTTTAGACCATTGCCTGAATGTGCAGATTATTTGCAGTTATTTTGGATTATTTGATTGAGTTTTTAGCTTTTGTCTATATATCTAATTATCTTCCCATGTGATTGCTTCTCACCTAGGACTTAATGTATGGATTGCTTCTAATTTGATCATTTATTTCTGGTTTTCCATAGTTCTCTTTTTTGTGTTTTGAAAGAATTTCTTTTCCTTGCAGATTGAGTCTTTATCCGTCACATTTCATGGACATGATCTGATAGTTGACTCGGTACTGGAGCTGAACTATGGAAGGTTAGTTATTACCTGGTACTTGTATTCCACCAGATCTTTTGGCAGTCTTATTTGAGCTTGTTTTAATATCTCTTGCCTATCTACTGGATCTTTCTATTTACAGACGTTATGGTTTGCTGGGATTGAATGGTTGCGGGAAATCAACCCTACTTACTGCAATAGGATGCCGCGAGCTTCCAATTCCTGAGCATATGGATATCTATCATTTGACAAGAGAGATTGAAGCTTCTGACATGTCTGCCCTTGAGGCTGTAATATGTTGTGACGAGGAAAGGGTGAAGCTAGAACAAGAAGCTGAAATATTATCAGCTCAGGTGTGTATCCTGCAATCTGCATTACTCAATATTTTCTAAAAATCTGAAGGGTTTTTGAAGATGGTATCATTTTTTATTTCATAACAGGAGGATGGTGGTGGGGAGAGATTGGAACGTATATATGAGCGTCTGGAAGCCCTTGATGCGTCAACTGCTGAGAAACGTGCTGCTGAAATTTTGCACGGTCTTGGATTTAACAAGATGATGCAGGCAAAGAAGACTAAAGATTTTTCTGGTGGTTGGAGGATGAGGATTGCTTTGGCACGGTCGTTATTTATGAATCCCACTATTTTACTGCTGGATGAGCCCACAAATCATCTTGGTAAGTTTGAACCAATTCTTGTCGTGCACTATCTGGGTGCTAAACTGTTGACTAGCCAATTACCAATATTAAGCCAAAATTTATCTGTCAAATACATTTTCTGATGTATCATATGTACTTGGTCAATTACAGTGTTCATTAAGTCAAAATTTATCTGCCAATTGCATTTTCTGATGTATCATATGCACTTAGTCAATTACATTGTTTCTTAAATCACCTTGTCTCTTGGTGCTCAATAGCCAGTGATAATTCATCTTCCTGGTGATAATATGCACTTGCTCACTCAATTGGATAAACATCTATTAGAATGGAAAAATGTAGATAATTTTCTTGAAACATCACATTTGCACATTTCTTATGTTTTCCTGCTTTGATGGGAGTGATCAAATGACATTGGCGTAATGTGATGTTACTTTGTGCTGCTTAACCAGTGGCAATATGAGCAAGTGTCAGATTTAATGTCCTGATATTTGAAGATTTAATATATGTATTTAATTAGCTAGAAATACTGCTAAGAAACCATTTGTAATATTTTAGAGTTTCTACTGAGCATATGTATAAGGTGTATCTGTTTATAATTTTAGATTTCCATGAAAAAGAAAAAGTCTACATTCAAAAGAGATGCTATGCTTGATTATTTGGTGAAAACATTTTCTCGTTCTTTTTGTGGCTAAATATGCACCTTGTTCTGCATTATTCTTCTCAGTTTATTTATGTTGTGAAGCTTTTATGGCGAGCCCTTTATTTAGACCCTAATCAAAATATGTTGCAGAGTTTAGTTTGAAGGAAGTGCATTTATGAATTATGATTACGTGGGTTCTTATGTTTGTGCCTGTCTTGATGCCTATAAGATACAAGAAATTGACCATATATGCTATTTGTTGACAGACCTTGAAGCTTGTGTCTGGCTTGAGGAGAATCTGAAGAATTTTAATCGCATCCTGGTTGTTGTTTCGCACTCACAAGATTTCTTGAATGGTGTTTGTACAAATATAATACACATGCAAAACAAGAAGTTGAAGTTCTACACTGGTAACTATGACCAGTATGTTCAGACCCGTTCTGATTTTGAAGAGAATCAGATGAAACAATACAAATGGGAGCAGGACCAAATAGCTAACATGAAGGAGTACATTGCTCGGTTCGGTCACGGGTCAGCTAAATTAGCTCGTCAAGCACAAAGTAAGGAAAAAACACTTGCAAAGATGGAGAGAGGAGGGCTGACAGAGAAGGTTGTCAGAGATAAAGTTTTGGTTTTCCGTTTCACGGATGTTGGAAAGCTCCCCCCTCCAGTGTTGCAGTTCGTGGAAGTTTCATTTGGTTATACGCCAGAGAATATCCTTTACAAAAACCTTGATTTTGGTGTAGACCTTGACTCTAGGATTGCTTTGGTGGGTCCCAATGGTGCTGGAAAAAGTACACTCCTGAAGCTGATGACAGGGGATTTGGTTCCTCTTGAGGGCATGGTGAGGCGGCACAACCATTTGAGGATTGCTCAGTACCATCAGCATTTGGCAGAGAAGCTTGACCTAAACATGTCGGCTCTCCTATATATGATGCAAGAATATCCAGGAAATGAAGAAGAGAAAATGAGGGCGGCGATAGGAAAGTTTGGGCTATCTGGTAAAGCACAGGTAATGCCTATGAAAAATTTATCTGATGGGCAGCGTAGCCGAGTTATTTTTGCTTGGCTGGCTTACCGTCAGCCACACATGTTGTTGCTAGATGAACCTACTAATCACTTGGATATTGAGACTATTGATTCATTGGCCGAGGCCTTGAATGAGTGGGATGGTGGTATGGTTCTTGTCAGTCACGATTTCAGGCTTATAAACCAGGTGGCTCACGAAATATGGGTATGTGAGAATCAGAAAGTCACTCGTTGGGAAGGCGATATTATCGCCTTCAAAGAGCATTTAAAGAGGAAAGCTGGATTATCTGATTGAGGCGAAGGATTTTTATAGTGGATGATTCGAAAATGTTTACTAGTAATCTAGTATGTACCTCACATTCCGTTGTGCTTTAATGAGCTTAGCTCCTTTCTGATTATACGAGTCTCGAGCCAGCATCATTGAGCATTACTGTTTAATGAGTTTTTTGTTTTTTTTCTTTAATTTTTGTTCTTTTACTTGCGATTACCCTATAAAACAATCCGAGTAGACCAATGAGACTGCCTTGTAAACGAGATCATATGTGAACCTTTATGTTTAGATATAAATTAACTAGTACTATTATTTTTGTTTGTATTTAACTTATTTGAAGAATCATTGTATATTGAATACTTCCTCGTTCTATTATACTTGCTACATTTGACTTTTTAGGCAATTCAATTTGTTATTTTATTTCATTTATACATAGAATTATACATATTTAAAAATTACAAAAAATTAATTTTATGAAAGTATGCGATTAGACAATTCAAACAAGATTTTACTTGGCTATATTTTTGCTTATACATTAACAGCAATATGCAAAATAAGCTTGAACGATATCATATTCGAAAAGTAGCAAGCATTTTAGAACGGAGAAGTATTATCTTTGTCATTAATTTTTGTCCGAATCATTGCATTTCTAGTCATGTTTGTACTTTGTGTCAATTTTTCTTAGTTGAAGTTTAAGTTGAAACAGTTATGTTGATCATTTTTATAAATAGTTTTAGTAAAAAAAAATTATTAGTATATATTATTATTTTTTAAAAAAGATTTTAATGATAAGAAATCAGTTTTTAAACATTTATCAGTCAATCATAAATTTGTTGAGATTTATTTAATAAACATTAAAAAATTAATAAACTAAAGTTAATCATAAATTTCATGGAGGTTTAACTATTTTTCAGTATAAAATCAATATGGATTTGCAAATAGTTCAGTTAAAAACTAGTTTATATTTGCAGCGGAATCGATCATATGTCAATTGAGTTAAGTCGAGTTTAATGAGATTGAATAAAGTTCGGGCATACTTATGAGGGTGATTCACCCATTTTTAGACAGTTAGACTGTGTAAATAACTTTAACTATGTATATAACTTTGTAGTTAATGAACAATTGTGTATATTTGTATATGTAATGTTATTTGCATTGTTATATGTTGGATGCTTGAATGAAAATTTCAATAAAAGTTGGTATATAGATTTTAGTAAAGTTATGGTTTTATAAGGCGTTATAGAGAAGAAGAAAAAAAAAACATAACCAAGAAAAATGTTGCCTTAGACATCTTTTTTAAGTCAAAGGGTAGCGTCAAGATTTGGCACAATTTAGCAAATTGAACAACCTAAGAGGGTGTTTTCACGTAAAGGAAAAATGCCGTCTTAGACACCATTTTTCTTTAAAATAGAGTTGTTCATAGGCGGGTTATCCATCAGTCACTAGTCCATCCAGTTCGAAAAACGGGCGAACTTAGACAATAATTTTGGAAAATATTCAATATTTGGGTAGTATTACCCGCACACTAAGTTAAACGGGCGGATAGCGGCATAAATACAATACTTGCGGAGAAACCTGCTTATTTTATCGTATATACTTTTTGTAATACTCCCTCCTATTCACCTTAAGTGTCCCATTTTCTTATTGGGTCAAGTCACCCTAAATGTCTCATTTTTATTTTGGGTGTGTTAACTTTACCAATTTATCCCTACTAAACTTAAATTTTTTACACCTTTACACCTACCAATCCCACTTTACACCTATAAAAATTCAAAAACTCTACATTTTTCTCTTACACATGTGGTCCCATTTGACCACCTAAAAAATGGTGAAAAGTCAAATGAGACACTTAGGGAAAATAGGAGGGAGTATTTATTTATGAGATTGAAAATTTAATGCTTTATTAATAGATAATTTTCTTTTAAAAGTTTCTGTTTTTTGTATTCTTTAGGGTCCATTGCAATTATGAGTTGCATATTAGTACTAATTTTTAGTAATTTGTATAAAGTCCAAGAATAAATTTTCGCCTATTATTCTTATAGTAAGTATCAACTTAACTTTGGATACTGTATTGTATTTTTTTAATTGTTCTTAAGACTTAACTTTAGATTTTGTATTGTTTCTTTTTTAGTTTTTATAATTGTAATTGCCATGACCAAATCACATTTCTAACTTGATAATGTCAAATTTTTCTAAAATAACAAAAGAACATAAAACTACAGTTTTTACTCAATTATAAAATAAAGAACTCGTTGAGAAAGACGACCAGGTAGCGGCAAATAAATTAAGCCCGCTAAATAGGCGGACTTTTGGAATTCTAGGCCCGCAGGTAGGTTTTTAAGGGCATGTCTAATCCGCTACCCGCCCATAAACACCTCTACTTTAAAGCCTGAAACCCACTACACCGCCCATTAGGGCCTAAAAATACTATCTAAGACACCATTTTCACAGACACTAAGTTTGGGAATTATTTTTATCCAAGTCTTAGTTTGTTAATATTTTTTTTTTAAAAAAAGCTTATTTTGTTCTTCCCTCTCCAGACCCTGATCATAGTTTTATGAGCGGGATACATTGGGTATGATGATGATGATTTATGAGTGCTAATCGATGCTCATGAAGCTACCAAATACCAATGCCAAGCGCCTAAACTGAGCAGGAATTCACAAGCAGAGAAACAACATGCAGTTAAACTGTCAAGCCACAGCTCGAGCCAACGTCCAAACCAAATGGCTAACAAGAAAATAATCTCATTAAAACTTCAAATTCGAGTGATTCACCATCTACGACTAGATGAAAAAAATGAATACCTCGTTCATTCATTCATTTCTCACTGTATCAAGATTACAACGGCAAATTTTGCTCCTAATTAAGCCAGTTCCTAAGCGAATACTTAGAAAAACGAATACCAAGAAACGGTAACCAACTGCCATTAGAAAGAGCACCAACAAATTATTCCATTTAGCGTTTTCATTGGAGGAGATATCATACGCACTGCTAACAGCCTGATATCCTGATATGGCCCGTACTTCACCCACAGCAAAATTAGTGCCCACATATTCATTCTCCAAAAGTCCCTGCAATACATTAAGTATATCGCGTCATTCTGCTTCTCTCGGTAACAAAATAATACTCCCCGTAAAAGACACTATACGGTAATGCATAAATTGATGCATTGTAGTCTGTGACAATGTAAAGGAATTCTTGCCTGAATCGAGTAAGTGTGGAAGGCAATGTAGGACAAAGGGGTCATCCAAAACGGTCCGGGCAAATCACTGCGAATCCTGAAGTAACCAGCTGAGAGCATCATCAACATCTGAGTGCAGAACATACGCGCATTAATTCAACGTATAAAGTAAGAGTTTATCAACTAAAAGCATCCAAAAGTAGCCGAAAAATTTTCATCGTAAATTTGAATAGTCTGCTTCATGAAACATACAATATGGTTTTCCTTTACTAAAGTAACATTCCATTACCCAGTGTCATTAAATGGTTCTCAGCTAAGTGGGGGTTTGGAGGGGTCAGATATACACACTTCTAGCCTAAAGATCTCTCGTGTAAAGGGGCGTATTAGAGTATATAACATATCATGGGGCCTCAACCATAAGCTTAAGCTTTTGGTTTAGTCGGTTCCTTGACAGAAAACAACACATAGAAATATACAATGGAAAAATTCGGATGATTTGATCTACATGCAGACAATTGCTTAATCGCAAGGCTCAGAAAATTGCTACTCACATGTACAAGCATAAGCGTCAGAATGCTCCAGAAAACATCTAGTCGAAAGGCTGCAACAGTTAGCAGTAATCCTTCGTTGACAAGAAGGCACATAAAGAAATTTAATGTGAAGTACATCAACAAGCTGAATTCATCTCGTAAACCAATCAAGAAATAGAACGCAAGACTTGATGATATGGAAATTAGGAACAGGAAAGGAATGCTAGATAGAAGTTGTCCAATAAGGAAAACAAATGCTCCCGAATGGCTATTTGCTTCTTCACAGGCATACATCTGTACAACAAATATATTCAGATTAGCTCCAATAAGCAAAGAGGCATTACAGAACGGTTAACAAAAATATGGCATCACATAGAATAATAGAAAGTAACCCAACAATTGATTAGATTAACACAGGACAGCTGAATAAATCTTGATTCTTGAACCTGAAACCAAAGAATTTAAATAATCTAACCTTTATTTCTTTCATATGTGCTCGCATTCCAGCAATACTCAGAAGAGATGTGAACGAGATGAAGACAAATATAGCTGCAACTCGAGCCTGCATATTAAGACGGAGATAGAAGGTAATTAGTAATAAAAGAAGCAACAACAAATGTGCATTTACACATAATAAACATGAATTATATTATATTTGATTATATCTATCTATGATTATTACTAAAACAAAACACTGACAACATCACTTTTTAAAATTGCTTACGTGTCACAATCTCAACAAAAATTTTCCTTCTAAAACTCAATGATGATGTTATTGTTATTTTTACTAATATTTATATCTTTGACTTTGCTACTTTCTAATTATAACTATAATATTATTATCCATATTGATTGATTTTTACTTTTCAGGTCATATCATTCAATGTATAAAACCTTTTCATTTTTATTTTTTAAATGATTGTAACATCTTAGTTTATACAAAAACGACAAAAAAATTAATAAAGTCATGCCTTGCACGGGTACTATCTAGTTATATTACTATAAAAGAGCACAAAATATAAGGATAAGGCATCCTTCTTATTAGTATATGATATTATCATTAATAAAAGAAAATTAAACATTGAATCCATCAATAAAGTGTTCGAGATGAATCGCAAAAGAATGTAGAAAGATATTGCAATTATAGTTAAAAAGAGACTTCATGGTGGAGGGAAATAGATGTTGAAACTAAAAAAGAAAGCAAGACATTTTATGGGCTTTCCTTGAAATAGACAGTAAAAAATTCAAATTTGAGATTGACGAATAGAGATAAAAGTGTGAAGCTATGATTGTGGCGATGCTTCATTTCAAAAGCTAAGGGAACTTTCCCTGAAAGAAAAAGGTTCTATTCCATTCAGCCCATAGAAGAAAAACAAGGCCGCATCGCATCCCATCGGCCGCATTGTAAAGGTTTTCAAAACAAACGAACCAATATTTCCCGCGTTGTAAAGGTGTAAAAAAACCGCGTTTTGGGCCACATTAAGAGATTTCTTATGGTTTCGGCCGACATTTAGACGTTATGATAACCGCATCACTCCCGTTATTGCATCAGCGTTCCGTTACTGCAATCGCAATCGTTACTGCCTTTTTACCCTATGATTCAGCCCAAATCCATGTCGATCGGTTTCCTCATTACTAAACTTCATGAAACGTCAATGGTAAATTTAAGCTCAAGTCTGTCTCCGTCAATTTAACATGGATATGATCATATGACACCCATAGAAAATTTATTTTAGGCCAACATCATGTCACAAAATTGACGAGTCAAAACCCAAGTACTTGAGTCCACGTAATTTAAAAAGTTGATTCCACTACCCTTCTCAATTCAAAGGGGGTAAAGGAATGAGGGAATTGAAGGTTGGAGCATGGGAAATGTTCCGATGAATGTTGACTTTTCAAGGATTAGTATTTTGAAAAAAATATGGAGAATTAAAGAAAAAAACCTTAACTACTCCACTAAAAAGGACAGACCATCAGTACAGCCAAATTATCAACAAAACTGATTCGGGTAAGTTCCCCGATTGTTATAATTTAGCTAGTGAATACAAAGCACACAACGCCACGTCTTCTGATGGGCAAAAACAGGAACCTCTCCTAAACAGGAAATAGCGGACCATGCCATAGAAAATGGAGTATAAAGAAGGGGCAGAAAAAAGTGCAGATAAACAGCCAATTACCACGCGCTCCCCCCCCCCCCCCCCCCCCCTTCTCTACCAATCCCTTGTGAAAGAAATAGGAAAAATGTAGTAACTCACCTCAACTGAAGATAGAGAATGCCCCAAGCCAGAAAATACAGTGCCAACGCAGAGTGCCAGAAGCATATTGAGAATCAAGCGAAGCCAGAAATATTTCCATTCTCTGGACATAATTAATAGCGACCTCCACGTTAAAACTGCAATCCTGGTAGCCTTGCCGGCCTTTCCTTTGCTTTTGACAAAAGGACCTTCCTGAGAGAGAAGTTTACAAAAGAAATAAATGTGATGCATGGATTCCCTTGCCGAAAAAATAAAATGAAAGGATGCATATTTGAATTATTTTACTTGTAGATGAAGAGGAACAAATATTGATATTGATTACTCCCTTGATATTTTATATGTACGTTTATAGTACATGACATAAAATATCAACCATAAAGTTGTATTTTCTCACAAAGTTCTGGTACCATACATTGTTAGAGTATATAACATATTCTGGGGCCTCAACCATCGGCTTAAACTTTTGGTTGAATTGGTTCCTTGACATGGTGTCAGAAGCCTATGTGACGAAAGGTCACGGGTTCAAATCTCATCCACTCATTTCGAAGAAAAAAAATCGCGCTAGGTATAAGGAGAGCATGTGCTGCATCCACACTTCTAGCTCAAAGGGCTTCGTTTGAAGGGGCGTGTTAGAGTATATAAGGCCATCAAGCATCAACTTAAGCTTTTGGTTGAATTGATTTCTAGACATACATGAGCAATGGAAACACCTTACATAAGGATTGATGAAATTTTTTTTTTTTTTTTAATCCAAAAACTCAGACAAACATTTCACTATGTAGGTGGATAAAATATGGATGAAATATGAAACTACAAGAAACAAGACAACTTAAGGTTCTTGAATACAAAGCAAATTTTAACAATATAAGATAGACAAATGGTAGACTTATATAGCGGCAACAAACCTTTTCAGTGAGCTTTATAATCATCGCCTCAACAGCAGCAGCATCTGCAGATGACTTGTATGTTGCTTCAAGTGTACGAATAGCAACAGCAGTATCCATGTTCACTGATGACAAGTCACCATGGTCATCCTGTTCATTTTCTCTATGACTTAGTCCAAATATGAGTAATGAAACTATACATAGCAATGACAGTGTGAAATTGTTATGATTGATTGATTGGTGTTCATCTTGTTGCAAAATACGCACGGAAAGAAATTGTAAAAATACAAGTTGAATGGAAACATAACTCCTAAGTCAAACAACAACTAACATACACAAGTTTTCTGTTCTGTAAATTCAATTGATTAAGAAAAAAATAAAGTCAATTATATGTAAATTTATACCTGCAAGTTTTTACACATTGCAATAATCCTGTCGAAGTCTGTATTGATTGCCCGCAAGAAATGATCTGAAGGACTTTGCATTATCGGGCATGGGAATCCAGCATTTGAGAAGTGCTTCACCAGAAAAACAATAATTAGTTAGTTAAGAATTTGGCTTCATCTTCCACTCTATAACTCCATCTATTTGAGAGAAAACTAAGTTAAGAACATGACAAAATCTAAACGTGTTTTGCAAGATTGAAAATTCAGACATTTGTAATCATAATGCTAAATGCTAATCATAATAAAAATGAGGTCATTATGTTACAAAACACCCGCGTTATGACGGATTTTGAGCTTGCAACACCACAAAACGCCGTTGCATAACGGAGTAACAACCTGTTATAATCTTTTTATTAAAGTGAATTTGGTTCTATTTATTATAAGCTTTTATTAATATATATTTTCCAGAAAACTATAATTATTACAGTGAAATGAATTTTTTACAAGTTAACAATTCACAATTCGATTTTCGTGAAATAAGATGTAACACACAAAGATTTGTTATGCTACGAACACTTCCTCTCTAAATCAATACTTGCACCATTTCAAGCTTTCACATTATTCAATGCACTACTTGACATTTATAATTTAGACTACTGCAAAACGAATAAAATTTAATATTTTAAATTTTGAATTATGCGGTTAGACAAATTAAACAAAATCTCATGTGACTTTTTTTTTAGTATTAGCAACAGAGTATAGATCAGGTTATGAAAATTGAATACTATTGAAATTATGAAATTAAAAATATACAAAGATAGTACAACATTAAGCAAAGTGCATTTAAGCGGGAAAATAGAGAAACAAACACAGAAAAGGGCAACTCAAAATTGAAAATGTCGAGGGCTAGCTATGAAAGGATTGCTGATTCCAGTAAAGCATAAGAACAATAAGAGCACCTAATTGAATCTTACCTGCAAACAAGACAGTGTTTCTCCAAAAAATAGCGTATTCCCATTTGAGAGTAAACAAATTCGATCAAACAGCCCAAAGACTTCTGTGCTGCTCTGATATATTGTGAATATAAGGGTACAGCCAGTGCTCGCAAGTTTCTTCAATGTGACCATCATAAGAAGTGCAGACACACTGAAGAACAGAAATACCGATTAATGTACTTCCAGATAAGGCTTCAGAAAACTGCTTAAGTCAAGATGAAAAGCAAAGACATAACAAGCCGACAAATCAACAACAAAATTTTTTTCAAGGTTTACATGTATATGTAGAGAGAGTTATTCTTGGTATATGAATTATGGACTTTGGAGACTGTTAAACAAATCCAGTGTCGGTCCACCTATTGAAGCCAAGTCAAATCCCAAGCCACAAGTGATATGCGGTCTGGAGTTTAGATCAACATCCTATATCATATTAATTCCTAACTGCATAATGAATCTGCCAAGCTGAAATCACCGTGTTTGACCCTAATCACCCTTTATTCAACAAGAGTCGATCTAGGCTGAGGAACGACATTACCGACAGCATCAGCTTATTTATTGTTTCAACAAGAGATAATGCATATGCTCCATTCCCTCACCTTAGTTTTGCCAAAAAGAACTTATTTTTTAGCAACATAACTTGTGCATAATGAAATTTATTTTCATTCAAGTGAACTAATTTTAGCTACCTCGACTTGTTTTACCAAAACTCTTTTGTTTTCTTCTTTGCAGTTACGAAATTTCTTTTACCAAAAATAACTTTTTCTATTGAATAGAACTTGTTTTCATTGGATTGAATTAATTTTTACCGAAAAATATTGTTTTGAGTGGGAAGAAAAATAGAGAACACAACCTACGAAACTAGAATTATTTTAATCAAATTTTAATTTTTACCCGAGTACACCAAGGAGAAAAGGAGAAAAGAAAAAGTGAAGGTAAAGGAAATAGGAAGAGAAAAAGCTAATGTACATGAGTAGCACCTGTCTAGATGATAGAGTGGCTCATCTATAAATAGGATATGTGGTCTCATCACAAGCTCCCTGGCAATGCTAATACGCCTGCGCTCACCACTACGAAGTCCTTTCATATAGCAGTGGCCACCAATGAGTTTGTTTGCATAATCGCCCAAAGACATGGAATTTATTGCATCTTCAACAACATTTTTTTTCTGACAAAGGAAACCCGGAAGCTGAAGCAACGCCGAATAATAAAGGAACTCCCTTACAGTTAAGGATCCAATCAGAGCAGTTTCCCTTTCTACGTATCCCTGCATATGACAAATAGTAAGCGGATAAATTCAAAGCAAGTCATCCCAGAACATGGCTAGGAAAGCCACAAATCAGGTAACAACGTCCAAATAAGAGAAACTATGGCGTAGCAAAATTGTGGCAACTTCAAGGTCACGAATATCGAAGAAAACATGTTTTCTATAAGGAAGAAGAATTAATTGTCCATTTCGGAGAAACTGTAAACAAGGATTGCAAGTTGTAACCAATCATAGATATCACAAGCTTCAAAACAAATATGTTGAGCCGTGGAGCAACAATAAGTTTTTTTTTTTTTTTTCTGAGCACCATTTGCCTACAAATTACCCTTCAATGTTTGTGGAAGCAGGGGCTGAGCAAAGATTTCGGAGGCCCTATTTTTTTGCGATGTCTTTCAAAATGGAGCCCTAGTGTTCGACCAACTTGTTTTTCAATGAATGGCTGATTAGCCAATATACACATTATCACCCGTGAGAACTATAGTTTTTCCAAAAAGTCATAAATTGACTTGCTTGAATTCAGTATTTTGTTTAATCAAAAAGCCACAAGTCAGTTCATGGATGGGGGTTTGCAACCAAAAAGTTCCTAAACTTCATAATAGACAAACTTGTGGAACCATAGTTCTTTTTGAAGAGGTAATTACTCTCTACATTGGAAAACCAGGGGCAGCAAGTTTCTTCCAGAAACTAGAGCCCTGAAAATCAGTATCAGTTTAAGGCTTGTGGCAGAAAACCGTAAATCAACCATGGATAAGGTATAGGCACCAAAAAAGTTGGCCACCGACCATCGTGCAAGCATATGATTAGAGACCACTTAAAAGAAGCTAATGACCCTTTCAAATTGAAAGCCAATAAATGTCACAATAAGACATGCCTTTAAATAATATTGGCAAGAATGTAAACAGGAGAAACAGATCTGAAACAGCTTATTTCCTTATTCCTATTGAAGCAAACAGTTACAGTTAAAATTTATTAGTGCACTAAAGGTATATTTTTAGTAGGGGTGAAATTTCGATTTTACGGTTTGGGTTTTTCATAAAACCAAATCAAACCAAATTTATTTCGGGTTTATAATTTTTCAATCCAAACCAAACCAAATTAGACCGTTTTGACTTTTTCAAACCAATCCAAACCCAATGTTCAACTGAAAACAAAACAAAACTGCAAATCGAATTAGATTATTCAAAATAAAATTTAACTATTCAATCAAGGTTTATTATTCTTATGATATTGCTTACGTAGTTTTTTTTAGTATCGCGAAAATAAAAGATTCTATTGTTCGCAAGATTCACTCAACAAATAGTTTAGCTCAATGTAAAGAGTGAGCTTCTATTTTAGTTCACTTTAGAATTTTAGTTTTCGGTTTTTAGTATGCTCAAACCTAATCTTTGGTTTTGAAAATTCCAATCCAAAACCAAACCAATTTATAAAAAGTCCAAACCATATTTCTTATTCAGTTTGGATTGGTTTGGTTTGCAGTTTAATTTTTTAGTGCACTAACGACATCAAAACCGGAAAGCAACATGATTTATGCAAAGCCCTGATCAGAAGATAACATCCAGCAATGAGACATGAAGGATTTAGTTATTATGATAATTTTCTTCCTAAAAAAGCTCTGTGTGGGTAAAATACCAAGACGTTTCACACATAAACATCAATTATTTACTTCAAAGGAACTGATGAGATCATGACTCGCAAGTCCTCTATTTCACCAACTTAACTGATAGACCTTACTTAAAGCCATCCCACAAAAGATCTAGGCTTTATATTACAGGTCCTAATAAATTTTAACTTCTATGCTTACTCTAAATAGAGAGCATAACAAGAAATTGTGTAATAATATGTTTAGTGGAAAAAGGAGTTTCCATTCTGTGACGAATGACATAAACACCTATTGAACTTGATTCTTATACTTATCCCCACAACGATACATAGATTGGTTTATTGGCTTCAACAAGTAAATGAACTGAGCTAGTTGAAGCGCTATGAACGCAGAAAACGACTATACAAATACTATCTGTGTTTCAATGAGTAATTTCCAGTAGCTACAAACTACCCATGAGATGACGAGGTCATACGTGAACAATGAGCATGTTTTTCATTTGTGACTTTAGTCTTAGCTTTTATATGTGTATTATTTTCTAAAAAGAGATAGTATTTCTTTATATGAAGTTCGACATAAGATAATTTTCAATTGTACATAAATCATAGTGCTAGTGGGTGAGCAAGCCATACAAATAACATAAGTGGAAATTTGGAACAACATTAGTCCAAATAGACGCGCTCAAAACCATCTGGCAACAAACCACTCCAACAAATAAGAAATTCCTAAGAGCAACATTTAACAGTAAGACATTAGGCATGGTATCATGTTTTCAAACTTACATAGGATCCATACGGTAAGTCGTGCTTCATCCCATTGACAAATACGTCACCATACACTCTAGCTGAATGAGGCAGTCTTCCTAAATGAGAAAAACAGAAAAAGCACTTATTAGCGCCAATGGTTATTCAAACCTGATGAAAATTTCAGTAATGTGCTCAACAACTACATCCAAGCAGCAAAAATTACAAACCTGCAAGAGCCCTCAGAAGGGTAGACTTCCCTGACTTGGCAGGACCCATTATAACCGTCATAGTTCCCGGCAATGCATACCCAGTAGAGCTCTTTATAACTTTATCCGAGTACTTTCTTTTATTCTTTATCGTCACAGTTAGATCCTTCCAAACAATGGAAGCACCCGCAATCTTTCTACCCATACCACCACCTTCAGCAATAGCCGGTGAAGGTAAAGACCCACTATTGAGTTTCGACAAAGTAGGGGAACAAATAGTGGTGGCCGCGTTAATAGATTCAACTCCATCATCAACCCTAACATCAATATCCGTATCATCTCCCCAGTCCGGTGAATCTTCAAACGAGATGGGTTGTCTAATTGAACCCGGTTTCCTCAAATAGAAGAAATTACTTGAGGGCACCCTACTGGTAGCCGGACTACTCGCAGACGAAGATGAAGACCTATAATTATATGTTTGAGATTGTATTTCTTCCATTTTTAACTCCAAGAATTCACCACTCTAATCCTTAAAACCCAATTAACATCAAGCCCTTGAATCCTCACAAAACTAATTTCAAAAACAACACTTCCCAATTCACTGTGCCCACTTCAAAAACCTACATAAACTGTAAAAATCAACACTATTAGTCTATTACTGCCATAGATTATAACAACGCTCTATTATCTCAATAACATTAAGTAGCTCCCATTGTAGTAGGGTTCGAGGGTCGGATGTACATAACCTTACCCTTGTTAGTACGACAAAGGGAATGTTTCCGATTGATCAGGGGTAGTAGAAGCTTATAACAAAAGCTTCAAAAATCCCAAATTGTGGAAATTGTAATAGAAGAAGCAAGAATAGAAAAGCAGAAAAGCACACAAACATACCTTTATAAATTAAAATTGAAAGAAACCCAAATAACCATATAAAAAATTAACAAAAACCCAAAAGCTGAAATAACATAAGAAACATAATATACAAACAAAAGCAAAAAAATTCCAAACAAAGCTAAAATGAGCTGCTGAAAAGAGGAAACATGCAAAAATAGAATAATAAAGGAACAAAATAAAAATAGAAAAGCTAAAGCATTTAATAGGAAAAAGGGTATTAATGAGAGAGAAGAAAGAAAAAAAACCTTGAAGATGGATCTGATAATAGTAAGCAGTGAAGGGTGGAGATGGTATGAAAAGTGAGAAGTGGGGTTTGGATTTTGGAGTGCAACAGACAGTGACTGCAGAGTGTGACTCAGAACTGAAGTGAGAAGAGGGAAACTTTGATTATAAGGACAATTATGAGTACATGCCGGGTCATCTGGTTGATTTCGAGTTATGTGTTCGAGTCGAATCAAAATCGAATTTGTGTTCACTTTGATTTTTACATAATTTTAAATTCATATTGACATCGAGTCAAGCAGGGTTCGGTAATTAGGTCGGATAAATATCAGATTATCGGATTTATTTTGAACACCTCTAATCAAACGTATGGAAGAAAGTTTGACTTGCTCTAATTACAACTATCCAAAATTAATCCGATGACTTATGAATTAAAATTACTAGTTCACAAAAAATTTGATACGATTGTGAAGATATTTACATGAAAATCTAAATAATATGCTTCATTTATTTCTTAACGAAGTTCTCACAATAAATGTTAACGAGAATTAAAAAAAATAAAATATGTTAGTTAGTGGATATAGTATTTTTTTTTTTTGGAAATTAGTGTATAGGAAGTAGTATTTTTCTCCTTCCTATTCAGTCTAAATGTTTCATTTAGTTTTTTCCACACTTGTCGAGGTAATATTTTGACCCTTAATAGCTCAAATTATTCTTAATTAAAAATTAAAAAATTTGATATTAATAATCTTTGTATTGAGATGAATCAAACAAGATCCTACATGACTATGTTTTAACTTATAGATTAATAGTAAAATATAAATTAAGAGTGATGAGTGAATAATGCCAAAAAACTACATGAGACATTTAGGCTGAATAGGAAGTAGTATTAAATAATAGGTTTGATGGAAGAAAAGTAGGAACAATAAACATTAAAAACAAATATTAAAAGAAAGTAAGTGGAAACTTAAGGGGACCACAATTTATAAAAAAATATTTTTATAAGGTTAGTGAAAAACATGTGAGACCCATAAGAAATATAGGAGTCGTTTGGTTGACATAGGAATTAAATTCCTATGGGAAGTTGCAATTCATTGGAATTTACTTCCATTGTCAATTTCCTAGGAATTACCTAATATTGTTTGTTTGACAATAGGAATTTTCATTTCCTTGGAAGTAACATGGGAATTGTTAATGACCAAGGGGGGTATATGGTAATTTAATTCCTATGTCTCATAGGAATTAACTTCCCTTGGATTTTATATTTCCTAGGAATTTTAAATTTTTTGGCAACCAAACAAATTAGCATAATATCAATTCCTAGGAACTTAAAATTCCAAGGGATATAGGGGTAACCAAACAAGCCCATACTTCCTTTGTTTTAAAATACTTGCACCAAACACATTTTTGCGCAATCCAATGCGTTTGTCGGATTATTTATATCTATAGTAATACATAACTAAAATTTATTAAAATTTAATATTATGAAAATATACGACGTGAAAATAAAACAAGATCCCACATGAGTGTACTTTTTCTCGTATAATAGTCGAAATATGTAAATTATCATATAGAATGATGAATAGTGCTAAATATTTTAAAAAAATGAAGAAGCTAGGTTATTTTAAAATATTATTATATAAATCAAAAGATTCATTATAGGAACAACAAATGAAACACCCTAAAATAACAAATAAAAACTTCTTCGAGTAACAAAAAGAATAATCAGAAATATCATATCCCAAATCCGGCTAAACACCCACATTGGCCATATATGAAGTATGTAACTACTATTATACTCTAATAAGTATATTTTCCTTTCTTTTTTCTCTCTTGTTTTATTAATTTCTTTTTTTTTTTTACTTTTTTGTGTGGTTTTTATAATGGGTATTCCTCATGATAAGGGTTTCTTTTTTTTTTTTTTTCCTTTAAAATGGAATAATCCGTTGTGTTATGATGATTTCCTTTCAAAAATTTTCATGAAGATTTCTTGTAGAGATCAAAAAGGCATGATGTGCATTATTACGGCAACATTTGCGGTATTTAGGAGCCTTAATGTCGGTACTTCATTTTTGCTTAAGGATTAAAATACCTCATTGATCATCGTTAGATGATGCAGTCGTGTTCAATGTTATCAACCGACAACATTTAATAAGTTAATTTTCTAAATATAGACATCATAAAACATATTAAAAGGACTGAGATTAATTACACGTGGCATCTCCTCATCAACACTGCCACCTGTCGGATAATGATAGACTTTGGATATTCATCTTTTCTCAAATTGACATTTACTCAAATAGGCATTTAATTCAAAAAAGTAAGTAATTTAATTTTAAAAAATAAGTAATAGGGTAATAATCTTTGACCATAAGTAAAAAGTAACTGTGGAAAATTAAAAGTAATTTAATTTTAAAAAGTAAGTAATAGAGTAATAGTCTTTGACCATAAGTAAGTAAATAGACATTTAATTCAAATTGGCATTTACTCAAATAGGCATTTAATTTAAGGAGGTAAGTAATAGGATATTGACCATACGTTGAAAAAAAAAATAACAGGCTAATTATTGCATTTTAATTGGTTTACATAAATGGTCAAACTTTTTAAGAGGTAACTTTATTAATCATACAAATCAACTATCCAAAATGGGAGAATGAGATTTGGCGAATATCAAAAGAGTAAGTAATTTAATTTTAAAAAGTAAGTAATAGGGTAATAATCTTTGACCATAAGTAAGTAAATAGTAACTGTGGAAAATTAGAAGTAATTAATTTTAAAAATGCGAGTAATAGGTTAATAATGTTTGGCCATAAGCAAGTAAATAGGCATTTAATTCAAATTGGCATTTACTCAAATAGGCATTTAATTTAAGGAGGTAAGTAATAGGATATTGACCATACCTTGAAAAAAAATAATAGGCTAATTATTGCATTTTTTTTTTGGCAATGGTAAATATTATAAAGCCAGAAAAGATAGCCGAAGCTTACAAAGTTCAACAGACTGAAATGACGACCCCACGGTGCATCTGAGGGACATGCCCCTCGTCATTCGCAGGCGGACTCAGCATTTCCAAAAAAAGGAGAAAGCTCCTGACCTATACAATGATTTGTAGGACACTATTGGACTTTACAATGCAATCTAGACATTAGTCTATACAAAAATCAAAACAAGCCATGAGGGTCGCAAAAGAACTAAGCAACATAGGCTTTCAAACAGCTCATCAGTAAGCTTCCATTGATCCATTCATCAGAACATGTGCATTTTCAAAACAGAGCACATTGAGGCTCCCAGCAAAAGGCCAAGTCAGCACACTAAGGCTTCACACAAGGCTCAGACTCCTTGCTGTTTGTGAAGGCAGCAGGGTCAAGAGAACCTCCTCCATGCTGTTTGTGACAGCAGCAGCCTATGAGCAAGCTAAGGCAATAGCCAGCAGCATCAGCTCCTCATAGCAGCATAGCAATGTGACAATATAAGCCACCCAAGCCACACACCTTCAGTACATTACAGCTATGCTCATAACAGATGAATACATAGTGGGTCCTAATCCCAGGCAGAAACAGTATAAGAGAATAGTGCAACCCTTCACTCATTGAAGAAATGAGGGACACCGGCTCCCATTCACCAAGAGTTGCACAGTGTCAACACAATAAACAACAAACAATTCTCACAACTCAACTATGACAAAAACAGAATATTAAACCAGCAAGCCAAGTCTTAATAACTACCCAGCAAATGATTCTCAATATCAGCAAGGACATAGGACTACAACCATGCCCAAAACAGTTTGCTTGTAGTCACAGACCAGCCAAGTTACACCTTCTTTTTCATAGCCACAAACATGATATGTAGCATCAAAAACCATAGAGAATCAGCAATCATCAAGGCCTTCTGTGGAGCATTCAAGGTAGTGAGCCATATGACTAGGAATTGTAGCCCTAAATGGTTTACATAAATGGTCAAACTTTTTAAAAGGCAACTTTATTAATCATACAAATCAACTATTCAAAATGGGAGAATGAGATTTGGCGAATATCAAAAGAGTAAGTAATTTAATTTTAAAAAAGTAAGTAATAGGATAATAATCTTTGACCATAAGTAATTAAATAGTAACCGTGGTTAACAATCATCCTTATATTTTGAGTAAATTAGAAAATTTAATATACTGCATAATATATTTGTGACAATTTATAAAACTACAGAGTTTATTTATACATATAACTGTCAAAATTGAGTTTTTATACTGCATAATATCCTTGACATTTTTAATATCATACGTATTTATATATCGATGCTAAAAAAAACCGTGCGTTGCACGGGTTTTTACGCTAGTATACTAATAAATATATTACTTTAATTCTCTAAACAGCATTTACCTATAATAATCTATTTTTTTTATTTTTACTAATTTTCTCATAATAATTTAAACTTTTGATTAAACATGAATAATTCCTATTACATGATTATTTGCCAAGAATACACAAATGTAAACTCTAACCTAAAATAAGTTATTGCAATAAGAAATGAAAAAGTAAAAACAAAACTAAATTATAAAAAATTGAAAAATTAAAAAAATAGAAAGAGAAACCATGTAAGTTTTTTTATTTAAACTTTACAATTTTAATATTATTGAAGTTTTATTTTATTTTTCTTTTTTAGTAATTAACCTGTAAATATCAATCACTATTTGAGCAACAATGTTAGTGATCATAAAATTGAAATTATTCATGATTAATTAAAATTTGTGATTATTGTAGGAAAATCAATAAAAATAATTTGAAGTTTTCCATTTATAAATTTTAGGAAAAATTATAAGAAATTACCTAATCTATAGTTGTATTTGCAAAAAACTACCTTATGTAAATTTTTTTTGCAAAAACTACCTAATCTAATAGTATATTTATCTGCAAATGACTACCACTTAACAGAAAACGTTAGTTGACTGTTAAGTTTAAAGGTTTGACCAATTTGAGAGGTTAAGTTGTCTATGCGGTAGTATCTATTAGTCCTCGTATTTTTAAAGAATTTAAAATTAAAACACATAAATTAACAAAAAAAATAAAATATATTTGACGTCATTTTTACCCATCATAACGAATTTTCTTAAAAAAACAGACCTCGCCACATGGGTAAAAATGATGTTAAATATCTTTTTCGGTTTATGTATTGAAAAATTGACAAATAAGTACTTGTTTCGACCGGATTATCAAAAGAGTTCTCTCATTAGGATAATCACGACGTTCGTTTTTTTAAAAAAACATTATGATGGGTAAAAATGACGTTAACTATCTTTTATTTTTATTTTGTTAATACGATGACTAATGAAATATTGTCGCATAGACAACTTAACCTCTCAAATTGGTCAAACCTTTAAACTTAACAGTCAACTAACGTTTTTCGTTAAGTGGAAGTATTTGCAGAGAAATATATTAAATTAGGTAGGTTTTTGCAAAAAAAATTACATAAGGTAGCTTTTTGCAAATACACCTATAAGATTAGGTAGTTTCTTATAATTTTTCCTAAATTTTATAAGATTTGATTGGTTATGAGAATATTGTTGTTGGACCAATTATGTATTGACAATGATGATGTGAGAAATCCAAGTTATGTTTTCTTAGCTATTATTTTGTTGAAAATGTTTGTCTTAGAATATAATTTAGCATGCTAATTAGAAGAACCTACGTGATTCTCAATGATGTTCTTCAATTATATGTTCAAGATGGCCAATGCAAAGTTGATTTGTATTTTATATGGACTAGCAATATTTTACTAAGTGACTAGCAAAAGCATGGGTCGGGAAAATTTTATACTCCCTCTGAATCATTTTAGTTGTCTCATTTTCTTATTTGGCAGATTCATATCAATTGTCCCATTTCCTTTTTTATCTATCTTTTTTTACCTAAATACCCCCATTATTCCAATTCCCAGTACCCAACTACCACCTTTACAATTAATTTAATCAATTAAAATATCGAAATATCACCTTTTTAATGGACCCTACACCACCCTTAATAACCGTGAAATTCCAAATGGGACATCTAAAATGATTCGGAGGGAATATGTCCTTATTATGCCATGCTTTATATTCAATATTTCCCTTAAAAGATCTCAAATATTGCATTTGCCTCTTATTTATCCCTTTAATTTTTACATTTTGGTGCTTTTTTTTTAGAATACTTAGCCTTAAAAGACCCCCACGATCTACCAAGTCCTAAGAGGCTCGATGAAGGGTTTGATCAAAGGTCACAATGCAAGTTGGAGATACTTAGCCTTAAAGTTGATTGATTGCTTTTGTTAGTAAGCCTACCAATAGTTGGGTGATGAAGCGTATTGTTAAGATTAAAGATTTCTGATCTTTTATGGCGTTTATTTTTGGCTGATTTATAAGGATTTTAGTATAAATATGATTTGTCATAATCTTCTACTCCATTAAAATTCCTTTGATTGATGTAGAAGGGTTTAGTCTATGTGTCGTTCCTAAGGACAAATTTATTAGTTGGTTAGCTTTTCATTTCCTATGTTGTTTTTTGTGTTAGAAATATTATTATGATTAGAATACATTGTATGAGGAAGATTTGTAGCAAGGATGCTAGCTACTTGGATTTTTTTCGAGTCTTTGTTTTTTTCATTGTTTGTTTTTTTTGCACTTATTTCATTTTCGTTTCTCTTAGGTTTTTTCTTTGGTTTTGCTTTTCCCATATGGATCTTGGGGAAAGTAACATTGTAGATGGTTCGTCACCCTCCTCTTATGATGTTATACCATTTATTTTATCAGAGCTTGAAAGGGAATCCATCTTAGATAGTTCATCTCCATCCCCTAGTAGTTTTGTAACATTGTTTTGTTCTTAGAAATCATTTTTTTACCCAAAAAGTAGCCTCGTAGACTTGTAGTAGCTTAAAAACCAATTGCCATTAAAAAAGACAATATTTTCAGAAGGCAGTTGTTGCGAGATTGTATGTTTGATGTTTGAATCTCCATGTTTAGTATTTAAGTGAGAGTTGTATTGAATCAAATTCGGAGGTCTTGGGCAAGCAAAAAGTACTAAATCTTACACTCTTCTTCACCCAAGACCATCAAATATGTAATGGTTAAGCTTAGAAGTAGCGATGATACTTAAGATAGACTTTTCACTAATGATTTTGTTAAGTCAAAATTTCAACTTTGCCTTTCCCTATGCATTTAGTTTACCCTTCCCTTATTCCAACTTTCCAAGTGTTAATCATTATTATTAGTTGCATGATAATCTTAGTTTATGCTAGAATGTGTCACTATCAATGCAACACCAGATCTATTAGACTGCTGATGACTAGCTATGGAGCCTGTAGACTGCCCCCTATACTAACACTTTCTAGAAGGTCACATCATAAAATTATTCCCCACCAAATATGCTTAATTGCAAAGTTATTAGCATTGCTACAAGCCTCTCCTAACTCTTTTGTTATGTCACCGTGAAAACCGTCTCATTTAAGAATTTGGAATAATATTAGAAAGGTAAAAAGATATAATTTGATGTTGGATAAAATTTTGATAAAAACCTCTCATCCAAGTTGAAAACGCATATAGAGATCAGTTTAGCATTGCTTTTTAAACATTAGAAATCAAGTGCACTAGCACCACATCATTAAAGCCACATCCTAGCAATTAAATAATCAACACAAATTCTTGTGAAAGACGGTCTCTTTGAGAGACCATCTCTGATTGCGGCGGCCCATAAAGGAAAATGTAAAGTAAGCATAAGTACTAAGCTATAATGGAATGGCCTAAGGGACGTCTCTCAGGAGATATTCGACGTAAAACTAGGGAAAGAACAAAGGCAATCTATGCATTTTTTATGATTACAAACACAAAAAAGACCAAATATAGTTGATTATCTCAGCAATTAGATAATCAATCTGGTTCAGCGATACGAGACCCCATCAACCAAGGATCAATCAAGATAAGACGTCGAGAAACACATGACGACTAATAAGTACAACAAAAGCTATCATCAAATACTTCTTTCTAGCTAAGAAATATAAAGGGTATACAATGTTAACCATTAATCTTAGGCAAATCCTGAGGTGTGTTGCAATGTAACCATCATTGATATGCAAAACTTGATTAACAGGCAATCAAGCAACAACAATATCTCCGACTAGGAGATCATAGTCAGATTATTCTACATTTGAATCAAAGGCATAAGGGAAGTACCTAATTGAATGACAATGACTACCTCCTTGGCTATACATCAAGCATTGCTCCCCCTTCTCTGAACAGGCTTGTAAAGAACAACGGTCACAAACTTTGACCGAAAGCGATGAGTGAAACCAAGTGCAACCACAGATCTTGGAGCCTCTCTGTTTTCAATGTACAGATGGTTTAAGATCACGTTTTGAGGCAAGGGAAATGTTCCGGAGGTCTCTCTACTTGCCGGACAACTTAATAAGGTGTGTTGCAAATGCGGAGGGACAAGAGGTGGATCGCGTGCCTCGTCTTCATTTCCAGGGTATACGTTGGTATAACTTGAGCTTGGCGATTTTGGAGTTTCAAATCCTACTACAGTACCTTGTTCCTACACAATGAGAATAATTTTATCAAAACTAAGATCAACCGAATTTCTAAAATGGCAATCCAAAGCTCGAGCTTACTTGTTCTTCATTGTATCGAGTGTTCATGTTGAAGAAGTAATATAGAGAGATGAATTTGAGAGAACAACCTGGGAAAAAGTACTCACGTTTTAGCAAGAATTTAAAAAGTAAATGACACCCAAACAATGGTACATATTTATGCTATGTTACTTAGGACTTTAAATTTTACCTCATAGCCTAAGTTGGAACCTCGACACTCATACATGGGAAGGACATGTACGCCCTTTGAATCGAGCCAAATAAATGAAATCTTTTCAAATAAAAAAGTAGATTCTAACACTTGGACACCGGTACATGTTGGATATGAGTTTTTGTATCCGAGTAGCATAGTAATTAAGCAAGGATGAATTATTCAAAGGAGAAAGCATTTCAAAGACAACATCCATTAGACCAACCAAAGCCAAGTTGCAAAAAATATAAACAGGAAAGCAAACTTAGCACTTTGGTGCTCAACTTGATGAGCTGATATTGATACGGATATGAAGAAACCCATACAAATTACAACACAAGGATTTTCACATTGCTATTGGAAATATGACAAAGAAGCTCAATAAAGAACAGTTGTACCTTAAAGCATAGGAGACTCACAACTCACAAGTTGATATCCATTGCAATAGGTTCGAGTTGATATTACTAGGAGAATACAAGCCATTCCATGAATTTAGTTTTCTAAAACTAGATCGCAAAAAAAAAATGATAGATCAAGTACTTTTGAACGTTCATCAATGGTAGTAAATGTAAAAGATGAAGTTAAGATTTATATCAATGGAAATCACAGAATATGAAGTTGGAAGTGGCAAGCTCCAAAATAACATCTACCTCTTTCCTAAGTACCTTCCTAGCTTCTCCAACAAGACTCCTAGATCTATTTCCACCAATACCCCTTTACCTGGCAATCTAACGCTTCTTTTACAAGCAGGCTCTAATAAACTCAAAAACATGTTCCCTTGTACGGTTGTACCTCTTCAGTGAAGCAAACTTTTACCAAATGAACTAGCTTGTTACATGTATTTCTTTTGCATTTTCAGGACCACATATTTTGTTGTGAATCGTAAGGCAGAGGTTTTATAGAACCTAGCCATCCCATGGTTCTTGAACCCCAAATCTTAAGCAGCAGAATGTGAAGGATAAGGGGTCAGAAGAAGATACAAAACAATCACAATTGTGTCTTCAAGACCCTACACTCCTTGAAGTGGGTTACACAGTCTCCTCCTCTAGCCACTACAACATTTGACAGCTGAATCAATCCCCTGATTAGTTGCTCCTGTCCCCACTCCTCACATTTTAAGACCTCTTCCACTGTTCTCCACAGGAAATTAGAGGCATTTTTTTGACAAGGTAAGAAAAGCCAGAAGAGCAACTTAAATCACCCTTTTGGTTGAATACAAAGACACCAATACAAATAAAGGACTACTAGCATACAATACAAAGGAAGGCACACTCCGAAACACAGTGCAAAAATAAAGCCACATCATCGTATGCGACTGTATCGTAAAGATTTTAACCGTTTTGAGACCGTTACCGCGACCAAAACCGTATTTTATACTATGCTCCAGCCTCAACAAAACCCCAAACACCTGGCGAATATACTTCAAAGACTCCAATTTTTACAAAACTGCATCAAGTTGCATGATGCTCAAAACAAAATATTTACACCGGTCAAACAAATAAATAAAGAAAAAACAAAGTATTACAAAGACAACAAATAAAATAAAAAGAAAATCCAAAGATATACACTAAATTGAGACAAATCCGAACAAACCCAACGCCAAACATACCCTTGAAAGAAGAACAAAACTACACAAGGAAAACCGCAAATGAGAATCATACACGTGGACTTGGTAAACACAATAATGAGCTTGTGGTGGATATATTGACACACCCGACTATGACAACGTCGTGGTGAAAGTGGTAACAAAGAACAAGAGCACTGCAATGACAATGAAGCTTATAGTCATAGATAGGGAACACCGATTGAGGACGTTGACAACAACAAAACCGGATATTCTGATAGGGAGTCTGCAAGAATATGGTTTTAAACCCCAATTTGCAAATCATGGCTTTGAGGTAAGAATTAACTGTAATGGAATCGCAGAAGACCAATGAACAAGGCGTTAATCCTTAATCGAAATCGGAATAAAATCCTATAAGAACTGAGACTAGAAGATAAATCAAGAAGGTTAATTTGAACTCCATGTCTGAATAGTGACATGGAAACTGGGGTTTCGTTTATATTTTGGTGCAAGGAAAAAAGAGTATATGAGTGCTTCACCCTCTACAATCTACATTTATAAATAGTTATGAAATTCGTTTTAAAATGGTGTCCTAGAGGCCCCAAGGCAATAAGGGTTCCTAGAGCCTAAGCTCTAAGCCCAAACAAAGACGCTAGCCTTTGGGTATGAGACACCTAAAAATCCACCAAAAAAAATAGAATTGAAACTGCAGAAAAACCGCGTATATCCCAAAACAAAAAGAGAAATAAAAAGAAGAAAATTGAATGCTGAAGATAAGATAAAATAATTCGTTAGGAGCCCAAGTTTTCGGGACTATGAGAAAGAGGCACCATTAGGCGTTATAAATCACCTTTAGGCGCTTTGAGGTGTTCACTTTAAGGAGTTTCCTTTTGAGGTGTTCAACTAGTCACATGACCAACTCACTAGCCCTAGATGAGCCTAAGCATGGTTTTAAAACTGAGCCTAGTAACTTGAGTATTTGACGCTAAAGACCTATGTCACTTCGATTCTTTTACCAACAAAGGTACCTAGTATGAACACTTGACTCAAACAAGGGTATGTAACTCTTGCATAAAAAATATTTCTCCCCACATTCATCTTGGTCCATGTGTGCCGCACGAAAGAATTTAAGACAATATAGCAACATATCGTTGTGACCATATTGTAAAGTTTTTTGGTTCCAAGACCGCAATATCATCTGCATCAACCACAATTGTAGTTTCACGACCGTTATTGCAAGCACAGCTGTATTAGAGATTTCGCACTATGATCTCTATATAAATGTAATTATAAGTATTAGTGAAGTGATTCTTTCATAAACAGGATTCAAGAATATTTTACATGTCAACATCATGTCTTTGCACTAAATCCTATTTTGCAATGGGATAACCATATCCAAGGAATAACACTCGACTTGTCTAAAACTTAAACAAGTTCCTATATGATGTGTAAGGCCTAGGAGGACTATTCAATAACTCAACATTTCCCATTAGAGTATGCTACAAAGAGGACACACACGATCTTAATCTTATAAGTCAATCAACCAAATCTGACACATAGAATAACAAAAGCAGTAAAACAAAGTGGAGTAGAAAGAAACAAAAGTACATATTCGGTGGGTAACAAGTGATGAGGGTTGAAAAGAAGAGGTGGTGATGTAAACTTTAAAAATAAAGAGCATCCAGGGAGCATTTAAGGCAATTCCAAAGAAAGAAAAAGAAGGCAATTTAAGTAAACTCAAGTTTATAAAAATTGAGTGACATAAATCTATTGTGTACATCAACGTTCAATGTATCACCTTAAGCAACCCATAAAAGAACAAACTATTTGAGCATACTACAAGATCATGATGCAAGTGTCAAAAGTAGATTAGCATGCCAAGGGGCATAATTTAAGAGTATCTTAAACTTTAGAGCAAGTATATTATCATCCCAAATTTACTCCCCAGAATTTCGAAATTAAGCGAACAATAGATTTGCAATACGCCTCTAAACTTATCAACAACATTTCATTTTGTCATGTCATTATAAACACATAATTTTACCCTCGTTTTCTATTGAATCTTGCTACAGCATGTTGCTTCACAACAAGAGGTGCATACGATTAAATGATTCATTAACGTATAGTCCATGTTACCTAGTCGCGAATTCGACACGTGTTCAAGGGTCACACTCATCAATGCTCGATATTATTTCTAAAATTAGGAAAAGGACACAATAATATTTTCTTGGTAAAAAAAATTACTATGAACTACATTTTTTTGTAAGTTTAAGAATAAAATTTTATCAATTTGTTTTATCACTATGTTACTTGAAAATTAAAAGGTGTAAAGCCAAAAAATAAAAATAATACATATTGTGCAACCAATCCTTCTAAATCACTATGAACAACATTCGATGTCCCGATCCCAATTCCCAGTCCATCGTCCATATGTTCCAGGTATCAATTATAAGCACGAACTTAATAGACGAGCATAAAATACCCTAGATTCAAGCCTTATAATACTAAATATTTTCACACAGAGTGATTGAAAACAAAAGGAGAATGCACACGAAGGTGGCAAACTACAATTTCTTGAAAAAAAAAACACTAATCAACCCCCTTCGACTACATCGCCAGTCACCATCCAATTGAGTTCACAACCATCAATTCCATATGTGCACGTCCACTTTCATGGTAAAAAGTAAAAACGTCATTAGATGCAACTGACCCCAAACCAACTCAAAAGATAAAAATGTTTACGAAAGATCACTATAACCAAGAGCCTCTCATAAATACCAAAAAACTAGTATGACTAAAAATCTCAAAGACCTACAAGAAACACAGAGCCTCTCACAAAAATCACAAAAGCTTGTATGACTGAGAACCTCCAAAGTTTACAAGATCCACCACATCTTCAGTTTACGCAATTCTACATTTGTATATCAATGCATATCATATCAAATCATTTTCTAAAACCTAATTCCATAACTAAGCCCTCGTCTAGGGTTAGGTAAAAAAGGAAAGGGTCAAATACAATCAATGGGAGTATATGATTACAATAAATATCACTTGCCCTTATCCTTAGAATTGAAGAGGTATTTTGGTGTCCTACTTTCACATCAAAAAATATAAAGTAACATTTGATATTCGTGATTTATATAATCCATAATCAACGTAATAAAAGTTACCTATCTTGTAGCTCTTCAAACATGATGAATACGGAAAGATCCAAAATTCACATGCTAATTAGCATCATCCGAAACAAGCATCATACATCAAATTGGTTTTTAATGCAATACCATATATGGCTGCTAACTTAACAAATACAACTAAGAGAAAGTTGTAAAAAAACAATGGAAAGAGAAAAGGCATTAAATAAAGAATCAAAATACTTAGATTACAATAGGTTATCACAAGAATGCTTCAAAGTCAAAACTAATACTTATCAATTTAATACTAATGCACCAACAACCATTCCTGCTTTCCACAAGAAACAACAATTAATGATATTAGCTATTAAAAATACACAACAATGTCCTGGGCAGTGAGCACACGAATTAGGTGCTCAAATATAAGGAAGATGACAAATAAGGATCCTCAAATACAATAAGGACAAGAAAGATCCCTCGTTAGCCTACTCCTTGCAACTCCTTACACAAACTCGCGTACATGCCTTTATACAAGAAAAGTATCCCTTGATCAAAGATACATGGGGCCCAATTTGCATCATCACGGATGAATGCATCCCAAGGGCTTTAAGACGATAAATTTGACCAATGTATTTAACTCAAGAGTTTGGCTAGTTTTAAGTCTAAGGATGTTAATTCATCACACCAAAGAGTTGTTTAGTTACCTTTGTGTCAGTGAATTACAGAGGTCATTGAAGAGAGTGAGGATTGCATGAGAATTCAGAAATCATCTTGCAAATAAAAAGGCTATTAGTCGATGTTTCTGTTTGATGCCCATTAATCTTGACGTTACAACAACTAGACGAATTGAATACTATTCACTTATTCTATTTGATGCCCATTAGTTTTGTTGGTTCAAAAGTTCGGGATCAAAAATCACTATAAATAAAATAAAGACCATAAATACATCAAAGCTCATTATCGCTCATTTTGGAGTTCATACCCAATGTGTAGCAAAACCATCAGTAAATTTTTCTATTAGGAAAGTTTGCACAAATTAATTCTTCATATGACAGGATATTCACAATTGGATTCAAAAGCAAGGTTAACTTCAAAAAATTGTATATTTGGAGACACATCACACAACACACACCCCAACATAATTAACGACGACTTCAACATGCTCTAATGGAAAGTCAATACCAAGATCACATTTATCAAGAGACTAACACTTCATCTCAAGATATTTCGCAATTCAATTCAAGAGCAATGCATACGTTTCAAGTGAAAACGCATTCTTAGGCTTCTTCAAAAGGACAAACGATCTCGGAAAATCTTAATATACGAAACACACACACATAAAAGAAAAAAAAAAAGAAAAAAAAAGGAATATGAAGACAATCAACCATGTTGACAATGTATATAAAGATATAGTATATACTCTAACCAAGTTAGCAATTGGAAAAAGGAGTGTCCTTGGTATTAAATTTCTATCTTTGAATTTCGAGTTGCACAATTTGGAACTATTGAAAGAACAAATTGTTACATTATAACAGATAAAAAGAATCTCATACGGTAGGTTTAAAATTAAGCTATAGGCAAATCATGATTGACATAGATTCTTGAACTCAATTTTAGTTGGAGGTTCATCACTCACTCTAGTATTAGAAATCAATAAGGTAAATGGCCAACATAATGCTCAAGTGATGTTAAGTGGATATTTTAGCACTAGTTCTCTCGCACTCTTTCTTTCAATCCTTTTCATGCATGCTTTGCTCTATGAATAAGCAAATCATTCCACGCTTTGACATTCTCTCATTAAATGGTTAACATGATGCTTTGACATCAAACAAGCTAAATTCAGCTATTATCTGGAGAATAAGATATAATCCTACTTACCTACCTATCCTTCTCATGCCCTCCTTACCTTACCTTACTTTTCTTTCCCCTCCCCTCTACAAGTCAACACCCTTTTATTCCCACACTTCCCCTTCAAATCTTTTTAATCAAATAAAAAACTAACATATCATGTGAACAAATTTAAGTACCATTTTTCAAGGGCCTTTTCGCCTCTAAAGGCCAAGCAAATACGATTAGAATTCAGATTGGACTTTAGGGTAACTCATGGAGTTTATAGGTCAAAACAAAGTCCAAATAGAAAATACTACAGTTTTTGCACCCCGCCATAGGAATGCATATTAAAGAGACCATGAAAAATCACCTGAATTTTATGGAATGAGGAAAGCAATGCAAAACCTCTATGTAAGTTGTTGTTCTCTCATAATTCTATAAAACTTTCCATATCTCCATGATCAAAAAACTCACTCAACCTAAGGCCAGTATTTAAAACAGAAAAAACCCAAGTATCTAGAGCTTCAGTATGCTCTGTCATTAAGATGAAACCAAGACACTTCTCAGACACCTGTTTTGGGTACTGAAACTTATCAGATAATACCAAAAATTCCCTTTTTACCTGTTCAACATGGGCTATGGATAATTATCAAAACTAAATCGGAAAAGTCAGTAATATAAACATTCATTAATTGGCATTATAGCTCCATATCCCTATAATAAATTTCTTCAAACAAAAATGGCGAAACAATTAATTCAAAGGACCTAGCATATATCACATTGAAATATCAAAAATTAATAAATGGTGGATAAAAGGATCCAATTTGGCCAAACTCAGCCAATTCTTTACTCATGTCACATCTCTACAATGCCCTAAAATACGTTTGTCATGCTAATTTAGAGTTCAAATTAATTATAACAGAATTATATCCCCACAAATCATTGCATGGTTAAGAATAACGAAACCTAAATAAACAATCCATGAAACGAACAATTTGAATTACAACACATAAACAAAAATAACCCAAAACAGAAAAGCCTATTCTCCAGCTTTCCTTAGTTCTAATACTTCCATATATTCTATGAAAGCCAAGAAATTGAAAATTAAAATCAATTTAGAAGACGGAAGACAAGTAAATCAGAAATGAAAACGCATGGTAAAGACATACCGTAATGTGAGAATCCTGGGTGACGAAAATCTAAGCTTTTTAATGAAGCTTTAATGGCGGAATTGAGCGAATCATCTGAGAAGTTGGAAATTATCGAAACTTCCCAATTCGCACTTTGCGTTCTACTCAAATTCGCCTTTTTGTTCCCTCTTGTTAAGTGTGTATGATGTGATGATGAAATTGATTATGATAATTCGAGTTTGGAATGTCAATTGTGAGGGACAATGAAAATGATATGGGCTCCTGCGCACTTGGGCTTTCTCCTACCTACCCAATGCTAATTTAAAACCTTGTTTGTCATCAAGTGACTCCATCATCATACTCTCGGGTCAAGGGTCTCACTGACGGCAACCTCCTATATGAATCTTTGTGAATTAATCGTTCTCATCATCATGTTTAGTGTTCTTCTCATAGATAAAATTATGGTTAGGGTCTGGAGAGGAAATATAGGCAGCGACTCATACCCATATAGAAGAGTGCGGTCAAAGAGTCATCTTGTTCAAAAGGCTCTTCAAAGAGAGAGGCACATCTCTGTGAATAAGGATATAATTTAATATGTTTCAATTTTCTCCATAATTTGATCATAGCTATGAGTGTAATATACTAATTACGATGATGATGATGCTTTTTTAGAGTATGGATGTTAATGAGCCAAATATACAGTTGCTCGCTAGGCCCTGTTTTCCTTGTGTCAAACAGGTGAGTTGCAGCATAAAAAATATAATTGTGGGAAATCTCATTCATCCATTAACTTTAAATATATTTTGAAAACGATAATAATAAAGTTGTGAACAATCTAAAACAAAAAACTACTCATTTGGCCAAATTTTCTTCCTTATCTTATGCTATCAATTACACTTATTGTAGATTATATATTATAGATTAGTTGTCATGTAATTTATGGTATAATAAATCAATGACAAAATATGTACATCCTTTGCCTGAAAGAATTAGATTTTTCTTTTCGGCCTATTACATTGAATTTTTCATATTTTTATTTTGATCATAACTTTCACTCTTTCTTTAATTATCATGCAAACATTTTAACTTTTGCTCAACTTATCCACATTCCACACAATTCTCATATTTTTTTTCATAAATAAAATATATTGTTCTAACATTGTCACTCACTTTTTATGATTTTTACGCAATTTGTACTTAGATTTAAATTGTTTATTGGTAGGGCTTATCTTTGTAATAGTTTATTTAAATTGTCTTTAGATTTAAATAAAAACTCTATATGTAATGTTTTGGATGATAATAAACATGATGATTTGCATTATTTGTGGCATGTTAGACTAGGACATGTAAATTTTGATAAAATTTCTTTTATGTCTAAACATGAATTAATTCCAATGTGCAATAAAATGTCTAAAAATTGCAAAACGTGCATGTTAACTAAGATCACTAGAACACCGTTTAAAAGTGTTGAAAGAAAAACCGAAATTTTGGAGTTAATCCATAGTGATCTTTGTGATTTTCATAGTACACCATCTTTGGGAAACAAAAAGTATGTAATAACTTTTATAGATGATTTCTCAAAGTTTTGTTATGTTTATCTTTTGCATTCAAAAGATGAGGCTCTTGAACATTTTAAGATTTACAAACAAGAAGTAGAAATACAAATTGGTAGTAAACTTAAAAGGTTAAGAACCGATAAAGGAGGTGAATATTATGATCCGCTTTATTTCAATTCAATGGGTATAATTCATGAAACAACCGCCGGTTATGCACCACAATCTAATGGTGTGGCGGAGAGGAAGAACCGTACTCTACAAGAGATGGTTAATTCCATGTTATCCTACTCGGGTTTGAGTGATGGATTTTGGGGTGAAGCAATGTTGACGGCTTGTCACATTCTTAACCGAGTTCCAATGAGAACGAATAAGGAAACTCCTTATGAACTTTGGTACAAAAAGAAACCAAACTTGAGTTATCTTAAGGTTTGGGGTTGTAGGGCCATTGTAAGAGTGCCCGGCAACAAGAAAAAGAAGCTCGGTGAACGTGGGCTTGAGTGCATCTTTATAGGCTATGCTATTCATAGCAAAACCTATAGGTTCTATGTTATAGAACAAAATGACTATATATCGATTCATTCGATTATAGAGTCAAGAGATGCCATTTTTGATGAAAATAGATTTTCATCATTGAGTAGACAAAGGAATCTACAAAGTTGTACCAATGAAAGTGTTGATGATAGTCAACAAAGTTCACTTCTAGATGTTGATGAAAGTCAACAAATAGATGAACTTGATTTAGTTGATCCTATTCCTAAACGGAGTAAGAGACAACGGAAAGCGAAGAGCTTTGGACCGGATTTCCAAGTATACTTGGTTGAAGGTGATAGAAATGAAGTATCTTCTAGTGTTCCATATTTATATAATGTGGAAGGTGACCCATTGACTTATAGCGATGCTATGGCATCACATGATAGTGCTTTTTGGAAAGAGGCTATCGATGATGAGATGCAATCCATCATGGGAAATAACACTTGGGTGTTAGTGGATCTTCCTCCGACTTGTAAACCAATCGGTTGCAAGTGGATTTTCAGAAAGAAAATGAAAATCGACGGTACTATTGATAAATTCAAAGCCCGTTTAGTGGCTCAAGGCTTTAGACAAAAGCACGGTATCGATCATTTCGATACATATGCACCGGTTGCAAGAATAACCACTATACGGTTATTGGTAGCGTTAGCTACGGTCTATCATCTAGAAATACATCAAATGGATGTTAAAACCGCATTTCTATATGGGGAGTTAGATGAGGAGGTTTATATGAAACAACCCGAAGGGTTTGTTTTGAAAGGACAAGAACAAAAGGTGTGTAAACTTGTCAAGTCTTTGTATGGACTTAAACAAGCACCTAAACAGTGGCATCAAAAGTTTGATGAAACTATATTGTCCTTTGGATTCAAGTTGAATCAAGCCGATAAGTGTGTGTATAGCAAGTTTGATAGCCATGGTAATGGCGTTATCATTTGCCTATACGTTGATGACATGCTTATCTTTGGAACTTGTATAACACAAGTCCAAGAGACAAAAGACTTTTTGTCTAGATCCTTTCAGATGAAGGATATGGGGGAGGCTGATGTGATCTTAGGCATTAAGATCATAAGGCAAGGGAACCGTATTAAGTTAAGTCAGGCTCACTATGTTGAGAAGATACTTAAGCGGTTTAATATGCTTGATAAAGCGCCGGTCTCTACTCCCATGGAACCGGGTATGAAGTTTGCAAAACATACCGGTCAACCAATTTCACAATTGGAGTATTCAAAGGTCATAGGATCTTTGATGTATGCTATGACTAGTACTAGGCCTGACATAGCATTTGCGGTGGGTAAACTTAGTAGATTTACTAGTAACCCAGGTCCCCATCATTGGATGGCGATAAGAAGAGTATTAAGATACTTGTTACGTACCAAAGACTTTGGTATTACTTATAGCGGAGAACCTCCTATTCTAGAAGGTTATTCTGACGCTAGTTGGATCACTAATGAAGAGGATAACTCTTCTACTAGTGGATGGGTGTTTGTTTATGGGGGAGGTGCCATTTCATGGTCTTCTAAGAAACAAACATGTATAGCCGACTCTACAATGTCAGCTGAGTTTATCGCTTTAGCTTCAGCAGCAAGTGAAGCTGAGTGGTTGAGGAATCTCATGTTTGAGATACCTTTGTTACCTAAGCCAATTTCACCGGTGGCGATTCATGCGGATTGCATGACGGCTTTAGGTAGAGCTTATAGTCAAGTGTATAATGGTAAGTCTCGTCATATTGCTCTAAGGCATAGCCTTGTGCAAGGACTTATCATTAACGGGGTCATAACTTTTGACTATGTGAACACTAAGTTCAATGTGGCGGATTCGTTTACGAAAGCCATGAATAGAGACTCAATTGAGAAAGCCTCAATTGAGATCGGTTTATGTCAGTAAAATCATTTGGGAAAGCCCAATTCACGCATGAGTAACATCGTGTCTGAATTCAATGTGGTAAAGTCCTCTTGGTTTTTGGTAAAGCATCTCTTGCATGACCCATCGTTGCTTTGTACCGTGATGGAATAAGGTAGTCGTCTTGAAAGTTCTCAAGATCAAGAGTTGAAGAGCTCTTGGTGTTATATCCACGTCACGGGGATATGTTTTATACGTAATGAGAACCTACCTATATAAGTTTGAAGTGTGGCCGCTTCAAGTAGTCAAGATTGGCATAATGACTATGATAAACTTATGAATAAGATACGGACACGGCCTTATAATGTGTCAAGTTAATAACTTTGTGTTATTTGTTTTATGTGTACTACATCTTCAAGTGGTTGGATGAGTCGATTGATTCAATTCCTTATGGAAATCAACTCTGGCTCGATCACTTGTTAAGTGTGTTGTACTAGGCGTTAATTCAATCCGTAGGGATATTAGCGTTGATGCATGAAATGTATTATGAGTTTTGGTAAATGAGAGGCTTATTATACCCAAAATGGGGGAGGATTGTTGAACATTTAGTGTATAATAATATATATTAAATAATAATCCTGAGTATTTTAATCACCAAGTACTACTAAGGTAGTGGGACAATTTATAAGTCCGTTATATATCGATTAAAGCTATTATAAATAGTGGGACAATATACGTATTAATTTACGTGGTCCAAGATAGGTGTTATAAGATTACACAAGAAAACAAAGGACCAAGTCAAAATGCTAGGCGCCGAGTCGGCGCTCATACTAGTGGCCTCGTCGCCGAGTCGGCGCATGGTCACTGGAAAAATGGGTTTTGGTCAGAAGGTTGGCGCCGAGTCGGCGCTCCTTCAGGTTGCCTCATCGCCGACTCGGCGCAAGGCTACTGGGAGAAACTGTTTTGGTCAGTGAGTAGGCGCCGAGTCGGCGCTCCCCCCCAGGGGCTCGTCGCCGACTCGGCTGTCAGGCCTTTCATGTGACCGTTGCTTTTCTTCCCGTTTTCTTTGTGTTTAATGCCTAGGATTCTCCTTAATCCTCTTGATTTCTGGTATTATTAGGGAGAATAATTGATAATAATGCTATGGATTAATGGCATTAATATGTATGATCATCAATATGATCATGAATGGTGATGAATGCACAAGGAACCTCTTGTGTATAAATAGTGAACCTTGTGCATTGAGTTTCTTGCACCTTTCACTAGCATTTTCTGAATTCTTTGCTCTCCTCTCTCATTTGTTCTTAAGCTTGATCAAGAGAGTAATTAACTTTTGTTCAAGTAATTCATTTCTCATAATTTCTATAAACACATAGTTGTTACGTTACACTACCTAAGTACTAAGGTAGTGTTGGAGTTGTTTGTATCTCATTGTGAATTTCCAATTGCAAACCCAAGTACCGTTGTGGGGGAAATATCACAAAAGGAAAGTGATCACACGCCTACAACTTGTATCAAGTTTCCGGGTAACATTTGGTGTTACAAACTTATCTTCACTTTCTTTTTGTTGTAATATTGAGTTGTAATTTCATTTTTGTCATCTTAAAGGGGTTTGAAACAAATTCCCGTTTGTAATTTGTTTACATTATATACCACTTGTAATAATCTTTTGTGATACCTTCACCGATGGCATCAATGAAGGACTTTACATCTAACTTTGCTAAGTTAGAAAAGTTTGTCGGCGTCGACTTTAGACGTTGGCAAAAGAAAATGATGTTCATGCTCACTACTCTCAATGTGGCTTACGTTATAAGCTCACCAAAACCGGAGGTTGCAAAGTCGGATGATCCGGAAACGGTGATTCCGGAAACGAAGATTCTTGAACAAAATCACAAACGTTCAAAATGGGAAAATGACGATTTCATTTGCCGGGGACATATACTCAATGGAATGCAAGATGCATTGTTTGACATCTACCAATACCATGAGTCCGCTAAGGAGTTATGGGATGCTCTTGAAAACAAATACATGGCGGAGGATGCTAGCTCCAAGAAATTTCTAGTAAGTAATTTTAATTCATACAAAATGGTAGAAGATCGCCCAATCATTGATCAATTTCATGAATTGCAAAGAATGCATGCTAACCTTAAATTACATAAAATTGAAATTGATGAAGTGTTTCTTGTTTCAAGCATAATAGACAAATTGCCTCCTTCTTGGAGGGATGTTAGACATGCTCTTAAGCATAAAAGGGAGGAGATTACACTCTCCGATCTTGGACAACACATTATTGTCGAGTCTAGCATCCGGGTTCATGAGAACCGGAAGGATGATAATCCTAATGTACCTACTATTAATATGGTTGGGGAAGGGAAACCACAATCCCGTCCCGGAGATAAGAGGAAGAGGAATGACTCTTCAAAGGGGAAAGCTACTAATCCCAATGCCGAAAAGGTATGTTGGGAGTGTGGAAAGCCCGGGCACCGAAGGAAAAATTGCTTCGTTCAAAAGAACAAGCAAAAGAAAGCCAAGGGGAATGGTCAAGCTTCTACAAGCAAGGGACCACCCACACAAGGTAATCTTGCATGTTTTGATGAAAATTCTAATATGAGTTTTTCTACTTTGAATACTAATATTAGTGCTTTGCAGGATGATTCCTTGGCTTGGTGGATCGATTCGGGGGCATCGAGACATGTATGCAATTCTACACAATGGTTCAAAACCTTTAACAAGGTTGTTGATGGGGAGCATCTCTACATGGGAAACAATGCACCTATCAAGGTCCAAGGCAAAGGACAAGTTGAATTATTGTTTACTTCGGGGAATCTTTTAGTATTAAGAGATGTGTATTACACACCCGAAATAGGTAGAAATTTAGTCTCGGGTCCTATTTTGAATCGATTGGGCTACAAACTAGTGTTTGAAGCCGATAGGTGCATTATCTCTAAAAATAATTTGTTTATTGGTAGGGCTTATCTTTGTAATAGTTTATTTAAATTGTCTTTAGATTTAAATAAAAACTCTATATGTAATGTTTTGGATGATAATAAACATGATGATTTGCATTATTTGTGGCATGTTAGACTAGGACATGTAAATTTTGATAAAATTTCTTTTATGTCTAAACATGAATTAATTCCAATGTGCAATAAAATGTCTAAAAATTGCAAAACGTGCATGTTAACTAAGATCACTAGAACACCGTTTAAAAGTGTTGAAAGAAAAACCGAAATTTTGGAGTTAATCCATAGTGATCTTTGTGATTTTCATAGTACACCATCTTTGGGAAACAAAAAGTATGTAATAACTTTTATAGATGATTTCTCAAAGTTTTGTTATGTTTATCTTTTGCATTCAAAAGATGAGGCTCTTGAACATTTTAAGATTTACAAACAAGAAGTAGAAATACAAATTGGTAGTAAACTTAAAAGGTTAAGAACCGATAAAGGAGGTGAATATTATGATCCGCTTTATTTCAATTCAATGGGTATAATTCATGAAACAACCGCCGGTTATGCACCACAATCTAATGGTGTGGCGGAGAGGAAGAACCGTACTCTACAAGAGATGGTTAATTCCATGTTATCCTACTCGGGTTTGAGTGATGGATTTTGGGGTGAAGCAATGTTGACGGCTTGTCACATTCTTAACCGAGTTCCAATGAGAACGAATAAGGAAACTCCTTATGAACTTTGGTACAAAAAGAAACCAAACTTGAGTTATCTTAAGGTTTGGGGTTGTAGGGCCATTGTAAGAGTGCCCGGCAACAAGAAAAAGAAGCTCGGTGAACGTGGGCTTGAGTGCATCTTTATAGGCTATGCTATTCATAGCAAAACCTATAGGTTCTATGTTATAGAACAAAATGACTATATATCGATTCATTCGATTATAGAGTCAAGAGATGCCATTTTTGATGAAAATAGATTTTCATCATTGAGTAGACAAAGGAATCTACAAAGTTGTACCAATGAAAGTGTTGATGATAGTCAACAAAGTTCACTTCTAGATGTTGATGAAAGTCAACAAATAGATGAACTTGATTTAGTTGATCCTATTCCTAAACGGAGTAAGAGACAACGGAAAGCGAAGAGCTTTGGACCGGATTTCCAAGTATACTTGGTTGAAGGTGATAGAAATGAAGTATCTTCTAGTGTTCCATATTTATATAATGTGGAAGGTGACCCATTGACTTATAGCGATGCTATGGCATCACATGATAGTGCTTTTTGGAAAGAGGCTATCGATGATGAGATGCAATCCATCATGGGAAATAACACTTGGGTGTTAGTGGATCTTCCTCCGACTTGTAAACCAATCGGTTGCAAGTGGATTTTCAGAAAGAAAATGAAAATCGACGGTACTATTGATAAATTCAAAGCCCGTTTAGTGGCTCAAGGCTTTAGACAAAAGCACGGTATCGATCATTTCGATACATATGCACCGGTTGCAAGAATAACCACTATACGGTTATTGGTAGCGTTAGCTACGGTCTATCATCTAGAAATACATCAAATGGATGTTAAAACCGCATTTCTATATGGGGAGTTAGATGAGGAGGTTTATATGAAACAACCCGAAGGGTTTGTTTTGAAAGGACAAGAACAAAAGGTGTGTAAACTTGTCAAGTCTTTGTATGGACTTAAACAAGCACCTAAACAGTGGCATCAAAAGTTTGATGAAACTATATTGTCCTTTGGATTCAAGTTGAATCAAGCCGATAAGTGTGTGTATAGCAAGTTTGATAGCCATGGTAATGGCGTTATCATTTGCCTATACGTTGATGACATGCTTATCTTTGGAACTTGTATAACACAAGTCCAAGAGACAAAAGACTTTTTGTCTAGATCCTTTCAGATGAAGGATATGGGGGAGGCTGATGTGATCTTAGGCATTAAGATCATAAGGCAAGGGAACCGTATTAAGTTAAGTCAGGCTCACTATGTTGAGAAGATACTTAAGCGGTTTAATATGCTTGATAAAGCGCCGGTCTCTACTCCCATGGAACCGGGTATGAAGTTTGCAAAACATACCGGTCAACCAATTTCACAATTGGAGTATTCAAAGGTCATAGGATCTTTGATGTATGCTATGACTAGTACTAGGCCTGACATAGCATTTGCGGTGGGTAAACTTAGTAGATTTACTAGTAACCCAGGTCCCCATCATTGGATGGCGATAAGAAGAGTATTAAGATACTTGTTACGTACCAAAGACTTTGGTATTACTTATAGCGGAGAACCTCCTATTCTAGAAGGTTATTCTGACGCTAGTTGGATCACTAATGAAGAGGATAACTCTTCTACTAGTGGATGGGTGTTTGTTTATGGGGGAGGTGCCATTTCATGGTCTTCTAAGAAACAAACATGTATAGCCGACTCTACAATGTCAGCTGAGTTTATCGCTTTAGCTTCAGCAGCAAGTGAAGCTGAGTGGTTGAGGAATCTCATGTTTGAGATACCTTTGTTACCTAAGCCAATTTCACCGGTGGCGATTCATGCGGATTGCATGACGGCTTTAGGTAGAGCTTATAGTCAAGTGTATAATGGTAAGTCTCGTCATATTGCTCTAAGGCATAGCCTTGTGCAAGGACTTATCATTAACGGGGTCATAACTTTTGACTATGTGAACACTAAGTTCAATGTGGCGGATTCGTTTACGAAAGCCATGAATAGAGACTCAATTGAGAAAGCCTCAATTGAGATCGGTTTATGTCAGTAAAATCATTTGGGAAAGCCCAATTCACGCATGAGTAACATCGTGTCTGAATTCAATGTGGTAAAGTCCTCTTGGTTTTTGGTAAAGCATCTCTTGCATGACCCATCGTTGCTTTGTACCGTGATGGAATAAGGTAGTCGTCTTGAAAGTTCTCAAGATCAAGAGTTGAAGAGCTCTTGGTGTTATATCCACGTCACGGGGATATGTTTTATACGTAATGAGAACCTACCTATATAAGTTTGAAGTGTGGCCGCTTCAAGTAGTCAAGATTGGCATAATGACTATGATAAACTTATGAATAAGATACGGACACGGCCTTATAATGTGTCAAGTTAATAACTTTGTGTTATTTGTTTTATGTGTACTACATCTTCAAGTGGTTGGATGAGTCGATTGATTCAATTCCTTATGGAAATCAACTCTGGCTCGATCACTTGTTAAGTGTGTTGTACTAGGCGTTAATTCAATCCGTAGGGATATTAGCGTTGATGCATGAAATGTATTATGAGTTTTGGTAAATGAGAGGCTTATTATACCCAAAATGGGGGAGGATTGTTGAACATTTAGTGTATAATAATATATATTAAATAATAATCCTGAGTATTTTAATCACCAAGTACTACTAAGGTAGTGGGACAATTTATAAGTCCGTTATATATCGATTAAAGCTATTATAAATAGTGGGACAATATACGTATTAATTTACGTGGTCCAAGATAGGTGTTATAAGATTACACAAGAAAACAAAGGACCAAGTCAAAATGCTAGGCGCCGAGTCGGCGCTCATACTAGTGGCCTCGTCGCCGAGTCGGCGCATGGTCACTGGAAAAATGGGTTTTGGTCAGAAGGTTGGCGCCGAGTCGGCGCTCCTTCAGGTTGCCTCGTCGCCGACTCGGCGCAAGGCTACTGGGAGAAACTGTTTTGGTCAGTGAGTAGGCGCCGAGTCGGCGCTCCCCCCCAGGGGCTCGTCGCCGACTCGGCTGTCAGGCCTTTCATGTGACCGTTGCTTTTCTTCCCGTTTTCTTTGTGTTTAATGCCTAGGATTCTCCTTAATCCTCTTGATTTCTGGTATTATTAGGGAGAATAATTGATAATAATGCTATGGATTAATGGCATTAATATGTATGATCATCAATATGATCATGAATGGTGATGAATGCACAAGGAACCTCTTGTGTATAAATAGTGAACCTTGTGCATTGAGTTTCTTGCACCTTTCACTAGCATTTTCTGAATTCTTTGCTCTCCTCTCTCATTTGTTCTTAAGCTTGATCAAGAGAGTAATTAACTTTTGTTCAAGTAATTCATTTCTCATAATTTCTATAAACACATAGTTGTTACGTTACACTACCTAAGTACTAAGGTAGTGTTGGAGTTGTTTGTATCTCATTGTGAATTTCCAATTGCAAACCCAAGTACCGTTGTGGGGGAAATATCACAAAAGGAAAGTGATCACACGCCTACAACTTGTATCAAGTTTCCGGGTAACATTTGGTGTTACAAACTTATCTTCACTTTCTTTTTGTTGTAATATTGAGTTGTAATTTCATTTTTGTCATCTTAAAGGGGTTTGAAACAAATTCCCGTTTGTAATTTGTTTACATTATATACCACTTGTAATATACCATTGATAAAGTGCAAAAACTTAGGTATACCATCGATAATTTTCCTTTCTTTAATGTGTGTTTAAGAACAATATGTGGTTATCTAGTCAAAAAATATAAAAGTTCTACTCAATTATTGATGGCTATAAATAGTAATTATATATGATCCATTTTTCCATACTTTTAGATCCAAAACGAAGACAAAAGACTGAATCATTCAATTTGTAAAACCAAGTCTATACAAGACTTTTACATTATAAAAGAATTTTGTATAGCAACTACTACCTTGACACAAGTCAACCAAATTGATCCACTAGTAAAATTATATATTCACAACCAAATTGGCAAAAAAGTCTTTCAAGTTACAAGCAAACATCCACTATACATGAAATATAGGGAGACTAACTGACAGGATACAAGTTACAACATTAGTCTACATTTAACATTCCCCATGAGGAAATCAAAGTGTTGAAAACAATATCTATGCAATCAACAACCATTCGCTAAGTCATCAAACAGAGACACCATTCGAAAACTTCAGGGTTAGACTGTAATAAACAAAATCGTTGCATTATAGCTCCGATGCCCCAGTTATGACCGCAGCACTTCCATGCTTCCTAAAAGTCGGAATGCTGAGGGAGCGCTTTCTCATCCTACTATTCCCTGGCGGGATCTTCTTATCACTAACAACCACCGGATTATATGAATCCAATTTTTCAGACAAAGGCTCACTTTTAGTCCTCACAAACATGTCAAAAGTTGGCGAGTGCATATCCCCACTTTTGCCGTTAAGCACAAGAGCTGATATGTTGCTTCCGTCCAAGTTTTCGTTATCGTTATCATCGTCTGATAAGTAGCCACATTCTTGGTTATCTTGCATTGCTAGGTCATCATACTCTTCATCTGATTTTGTGGATTCTTCATCAATGGACCCTTCAACCTTGAAAGAGAACATTTTAAGGTTAGTACTACATCCTTTCTGTGACAGCGTCGCATTAGCTTGAACATGGTCGTAAAACCATTATCTCCTCAAGGAAATCAACGTTTGCATTAAATATTTTACGACCTAAGACGGAAACATCATGCTGTTTCACAAGATTTTGTGTTCTTATAGTCTCGACTCTAGATGGCTCACAATCTAGAATGAAAGATCTAAAATAAAATTACTAGATCGTGTTCATGATTTCGCAATCTATTTGGATAATTACGTACCTCTTCAGGAGTGTAATTGTCACCACCGCTCAACTCCTCATCAGTATCCATTTCTGGAAGATCATCAACCTCTTCATCACTGCCAGAAACTGAGATATCTTCCTTGAGCTGTAGAAACAAGGGTCATAATTAAAGTTCAGTCGACTAATAACAGGTTGAAAACTGAAAGCAAAATGCAGGCGCAAATGATCCCAACAAATTTAACAGATTATAACATTAGTTTCAACATCCAATTGAAAAATCAACCAGGCAGAAAGCATCACCTCTTTAGCAGGTCCATCAGACATACGGGGTGAGCTGCAGCAGGAAGAGTAATATCTACCACCAGTATCAATTCCATTGCACTCGGCTCTAGACTCGTCAACACTGCTAGCATGGCTTGTTCCCCCAGTATCACTGGGCCAAGCACTTAAGCCAAAGTGACCAAACTGAAGATTAACTGGTTCTGCCTTGCCGATCTGCAAGGGTCCATACATAGGCGTTCCTATCTCAGTGTCTGCACCACGCCCCAGAACAGGATTTCCATTGCTGTCAATAGAATTAACTGGCCAAGCCTTGGCAACAGACCCATCATTGTTAAGAAGAGCCATCAAATGTCTCGATGACCCCTGCCTTTGAATGAGTTGAAACATCCCTTTTGAACTCAGAGAATCAGCAGCACACTGATTTCTAAATTCCTCGTAAACAGCACTTACTGTGTTAGTGGTTGGGTCATATAGCTGCTCTCCAGCCTCACGCCTCCGTAAACAGCTGAAAACTGTGGCATGGATTGCTGCCACACTTTTGTCTACATTAGTGTTGTTAATCTTAGGAACAAGATGTTTGTCAGCTCTATTGCATAGGTATTCTTGAATTGTTCTAATATTTTTGATGTATTTAACATATTTATTTTTTGTAGGATCTAGGGTCATGTACTTTGCACGTACCGCAAACCTTTCCAAGTGTTTATCTTCATTAGAAATGTATATCATGAACGGTATAATTGAAGGATGTTTCTTCATAAGCCCCATCTGCCGAAAAAAGCAAGGAAAGCTCAGAACCTCAAAATGTAGAACACATGAAGCACTTATTGAGAACTAAAGTACCTCTACTCACCACAAAATTAAGACTTAAGTGTACCCCTTCAACGATAACAGATTCTTTCCGTTCTTCCCATGCAGTAAGAAGCCGATCAAGACTCTCAATGACCATTTCACTCTGGGCCTTAAATCCTTCAATAGCCATTTGTTTTGGACTGATTAACTCAGAACTATTTGAACCCACCTCTGTTGGATCATCAGTTTTCTCATTTTGAACGTTATCCTGCAATCCATCTTTCGGAAATGAAGTATTTCCAGCTTTCATGGCCTTCTTTTTAGCCTTTGCTTCTGAAACAGCAACAGGATCCAGGTACTCCCCTGCATGATAGGTAGACGACCACAGTAATGGATTCTGTTTTTCATCCACAAAACTTCTCATCATGTGTCTTATGGAATCTGTCGATATAACTGTAGTGATACCCAATCTGCTGCCCTATAAACCATGAAACGTGCTTAGCACTAAAATTAAACGTCAATCTGAATAAATTAACAATTGAGTAACGTAATCATGTTCAGACAAATAAGATAACAAACAATAAGCACAGGAAAGCTTTTGTACATCATATTCATCTTTTCAATCATATCTTGTTTAGGATGTTGGTACATTCAGTAACAGAAATACATTGTGAGGAAAGGACATGCAGAAAGCCAAGCTGCAGCACTCAATATGATAAAAAAATTTCCGATAACAGAAGTAAATTACAATAAGCTAATACATTCAAAGGCATCAACAAATTTATTAATCACGTTACGCTGTAACAGGGCTGATTGTATCAAAAAAGATGATGACAACATCCATTATTTCAATGCATGTACGTAATCTTACTCTTGTGATAACAAAGAGTTTGTTTCCAATTAACCCTTGTTAGCCGATAAACAAAAATAACAGGATCATATCTTAATACTAGAGTTCATATTACACTAAAAAAAAGTAAATACCAGCAAGGACGATAATGTAGATTTGCCACAGCCACTAGTACCACACAGCAGGATGGTAATGGATTCTTTCCTTTCACGAATTCTGGAAGCAACAAAAATTGAGCCAAGTGATTAAGTAAAAAAGGGAAATTACTTGGTATTAGAAACATAAACTTGCAAAAATGAAATGACTTGTATCTGAGAAGACCAAAACAAATTATACATTGTAATAATCCATTGTCATGTCTGCCAAGCAGAAATGAAGGCAAGAGCTAATGATGCAAACAAATTATACACCGTAATTATCAAATCTTCATGTCTGCCAAAACACATTATACACTGTAATAATCCAAATACGCAACTACCTTTTTAAGTGAACAATAATTGAATAATTCTTTTTGGAATTCATGAGAAGAGTAGGTTAGAATGTAGTTAGCTACTAAATGCATGGTTTATGAAAATTTCTAGAGCAACAAACATATGCGTTATCCTCCATCACCTAATTAGTCCAAGATTTTGACTACAGAACAGTAATAAAGATTACGCGACTAAACAACAAATTTCATATATTATCAAATAAGAAATAATGAAAACTTGCCAAGAAGGTGCCATTAAAATTACAATCGAAACTAAAAACAATACCAAAGCCTTTTAATTCAAATATATGGGTTTACAGAACCAAAACAAATCAACATGAAGGTACCATTACGGTTTCTTGAGAGAAATTTTAAATGAGAAAATAATAAGTTTGTGTGAAGACAAAGAGCAAACACTCTTACAACTACATAAATTACACTTTTAAGCACATGTCCGTGACCGTAAATTGTTAGTTTAGGAGAACAGTATAACACTAAAATACACTCAGAAGCACCCCCCCATAATGTCAAAAAGAATCCTTTTCAACGTAACTTAGACTCTTTGGGAAGAGATTTGAAATTGGAACCAACTATCCCTATGAGTTACTTCTAATTCTCGAGCATGAAAAGCCATGGGATGTGTAAACATAATCAATAATATAAGTTTTGTACGTTATGTAGTGAGAAAAAAGTCCAATGACTTGGGCATGTGGGCTACCTTACAGGCTCCATGTGCTAAATGGGCAATAAAAATTTACCATGGTATGTGATTATATTGTTCTGCAGAGTTTTGGCATACAACGAAGTCACAGTATGACTGTATTTCATGGAATTCCCAAATCAATATCGGGAAAACTCTACCATCAAGTACTCTTTTGGAAGCAAATAATTATAAATGGATATGTAAGGCAATACATGACAAACATCCCACTATAGAGGTTTCGGTATTTCACAAAAATACATCTTGATTACTAGCATTTACAGGCTCTTAGGCTATCTTAGGTGAAAGGGGTTTATTTGTTGCAAAGTTGAACTGTCCTTCAAACAAAAAAATACTATAATCTTCTTCGACTTATGTAGAGCTGCTGAAAAATTTTTTGCCCTCGGAAAAAACATACTTGAGTGAGATTTTAACAAAAAGCTCAAACATGATGGAGGGGCATCATAAAAGGTTTCCTCCCCGAACTCCTTTGAAAAAGATTTCTCTCCTAGTCCCATCTTACCGTCTAAAACAGTACAGTAAAAGAAAAGTTGTTGAGGAAGACACAAAAGGCAAATCCAACATGACAGCTACTTGATCGAAGAACGTGCACAAGAAAGAACAAAGAATAAATCTTATGTCCAACTACCATTCAACTCTTTAAAAAGAGAAACAAGCACAGAGAAATAACATTTAAAACCGTTCAATCATGCGTTCTAAGAATTTTTTAGAACTGCAGATTTCTGCAGTTCCAAGTAAAACATTTTAGCGTCCTGTAAGATTAGTACTTCAAATCACACAAGTGGCACTCATCCAACAACAGCACACATTTAAGAAACACGATTTGAGAAAGGCACAAATTGTGCACATACCTGCAAGCCAAAATCAAATCTTCTCGTTGGTTTGGGCCCACATACTTATACTCAGATAGAGCATCACATACAATATCTAAGAACTTGTCTCTCTCAATGAAAACTGTTGTTCGCCTTTTGTACGACTCTGACGATAAACTTTTGCTTCCACCATCCTTCTCAACAACTAAACTATTGCTCACCCGAGCATTACCAAAACGACCACTGATAGACAATGATTCTTGAAATTTTGGTACAACATACGACAAGTCAGATCCAAATAAACCCACTCCGGCTGTGGTGTCACTTGAGTTTTGACTTCTCACCATCTCGAAAACCCGTTTGCTAATCTAAACAAAGGGTGAATTGAGTATTATAAGTGAATTTAGACCAAGTAAACAAAACATAGCACTGTTATACACTGAAATAGCATGATATAGTTCACTCCAATAAAGTCCTACATGGTTGGTCAAGCAATGCTCATTTTACTACTCATATCATCATATGAGATAGTTACACCAAGAAATTAACTCTTCATACTAAAAAGGAATTTCACAATTACTTTATGGATGCATAAATAAACCATGACCCAATGAGCAAACACTAACCAACCAAATTATGGTATAATCCCTTTACCATTTACCCAATTAGTTTGCCCCTGATTGTGACATATTTTGTGCGGACATGTCAATAGTGAAGAGTACACTACTAGGGACAACAGGGTATATGTAAGAACCATCATTTTGGACGCCAATAAAAGCAACAAAAATGAAGTAGACACTTCCTTCATCAAACACAATCCCATCTACTACTTAAAGTTACTGACAAATTAGCTTTTTGGACAGCTTGGCTTTAGGCTTTTGATTTTAAGTTCCTATGGAAATTTTGATAAGGATTTGGCTTTTTTTGTTTGGTTGAACATAAAAAAATATTACGATTGATACAAAAGTATTTACCTATTCTATCCGTAACTAAATTCCTATACTTTGTATGAATTTAAACTTCCAAGAGAATTTGCACTTTCTATATTTAGCTAAATTATATAATTTCAAGAACTAACATGAATCAAACGACCTCTAAAATAATTGTTTGGTAAATAAAATTAGCCAGTTGAAAAACAAAATTCAAACGATGACTTTTAGTTTGTCCATTTTTTAGGAAAGAGGTAGGGCTGACAATTAACATGTAATTTTGCTAAACATCTCCGTTTACAAGTAAAATGCTTAATACTCTCTATCCCTCTGAAATAGGCTAGCACCATTTGACCAAAAAATATATGAGCTTTTTGAGTCAAATTGTGCTAATTTGGAGGAACAGAGTATACTACCTAACCCAATAGGCGAATAGCCAAAAGCTAAAGACACCGGAAACGTCAACATCAAGTTAGGGTATAAAGCAAAAATTAGGAATAATTTCCATATCTTTCTTAGTTCACACTCCACCCTGATTTTCAATATCCTGAATGCAGTACAGACTACAGACCTACATAATACACGCAGAATCAGATACTATGAATGTCAGACTTCCATTACTTTCCCCATACGAAATATCGTCTGAAGCTAAATTAACAGCTCGCACCAAATTTACTCCATTTACAATGGCCGCCGAACAAATCAACAAAAAGTGGGTATCCGTATATCTTTTACGGCACGCTTAAAATAAAAAAATAAAAGAAAAAAAATTCAAAATGACGAAATAATAGGAATGTAACCTTGAAAGCATGGCGGGCTTTGCATCCGATAAGTTGAAGAGTACTCTGCAAAACAGAACGAGTGTATCGAAATGAATCCTTCCCCGTTTTTTCATCCTTCTTCTCCGTTTTATTGTTGGTTTCTCCGTCGAGAATCACAATATACAGAATCTTATTTACTTCCGCCATTTCTTACACCTTCAAGTTAGGTAACCAAAATCAAATTCAATCAACAAAACTCGGCATCAAGAATCAAATATAATGATATCAAACATCTTTAACCAGAAAAAATTGCACTCAGATCAAGAACAATCAACATCTTAATTGTTGATTTCTCCGTCGACAATCACAATATACAGAATCTTATTTACTTCCGCCATTTCTTACACCTTCAAGTTAAGTAACGGAATCAAATTCAATCAACAAAATTCGGCATCAAGAATCAAATATAATGATATCAAACATCTTTGACCAGAAAAAATTGCACTCAGAGTCAGATCAAGAACATCAACATCTTTATTGTTGGTTTCTCCGTCGACAATCACAATATACAGAATCTTATTTATTTCCGCCATTTCTTACACCTTCAAGTTAAGTAAGCATCAAAAACAATCCATCATCAAAATCAACTATAATAATATCAAACATCTTTAACCAGAAAAATTGCACTCAAATCAAGAACAATCAACAAATCATATTCAAACACTGAATCCCAAAACAAAACAAATAAACAACGACAAAAAAGAATCCTTAATGGCTAAGAAAATGAAAATGTGGATAAAAGAAGCGTACCTGAGTAGAATGAAGAAGAGTAATGGTGGGTGGGAAGTGGGAAGTGGGAGGAGTTCAAGTAATGGAGTTGGGTAGGGTGATGGGTGTGGCCATTTTAGGTGTCAGTGGAGGACACGCATCGTAGTCTGGAAGGCAACACGAGTTTTCTTTTGTTGGTTCGCGGCGGTTTAGTATGTCTTTCAGCTGCTTGTTTTGGTCTTTGTCTGGTTGTGCATTTGTAGTAATTTTAAAAGACTTGATTTTTGATTCTCCCAAAGGATCTTGACTGCTTAGAATTTTTCAAAAGAGAGTTGGTATTGGTACGGCTAATTTAAGGAAAGTTGAGGACGGGGTGAAATTGAATAAAACACATTCATTAATACATTCTTTATTTTCTGATACGTAAATCAAAAATGATATTTGACGTTATTTGTACTCATCATAATGACTTTTTTAGAAAATAGGTAAATAAGTAGTTGTTTCGATTGAATTTTTGAAGTAAGGGTAATCATGACTTCTGTTTTTTTTTTTTTGAAAAAAATTGTTATGATGGGTAAAAATGACGTTAAATATCTTTTATTTTTATTTTGTTGATATATGTGTTTTAATTTTAAATTATTTTAAAATACGAGGACTAATGAGATACTGTCACATAGACAACTTAACCCCTCGAATTGGTCAAACTCTCAACCTCAAAGGTTAACTAACGTTTTTCGTTAAGTGGTAGTCATTTGCACAGAAATATACTCCCTCCTATTCAGCATAATTGTCCCATTTGACTTTTGGCACTATTCATTCATCACTCTTAATTTGTATTTACTCTTAATCTATAAGTTAAAACATAGTCATGTGGGATCTTGTTTGATTCGTCTCAATACAACGATTATTAATATCAAATTTTTATAATTTTTAATTAACAATAATTGGAGATATTAAGGGTTAAAATGTTGCCTCGGCATGTGTGAAAAGTCAAATGGGACAATTGTGCTGAATAGGAGGGAGTATTAGATTAGGTACTTTTTGCAAAAAAAAAAATTACATAAGGTATTTTTTGCGCAAATAGAATTATAGATTAAGTAGTTTCTTATAATTTTTCTTATTTAAAATTGGAAATTTTCCTTTTACAAAATCTGTTAGGACTTAATAATGTTTGGTCTAAATCGTAAATTAAATTAGCTAAAATCGTAATTTTAGTATTTAGTTTGGTATATGGTTTAAACGGTTTTGTCTGGTTTGATCTATTTTGTAGATAGGGTTTTCGATTTGGTTTAGGGTTTTTTAACTTTTAAACCAGATCAGACCGCAAACTGTAATATGACCAAAAGACATAAATTTTATTACTATTAGCTAAAGACTTGATTGTTGATTCCCCCCGAGGACCTTGACTGCTTTGAATTTTTCAAAAGAGGGTGGGTGGTATGGTACGGCTAATTTAAGGAAAGTTGAGGCCGGGTGAAATTAAAAAATAATTTTTTTAAAAAAAAAAGCATTCACATTTTTTATTTGGATTAGAATCGTTCAAAAGTGACCCGATCCAAAAACTCGAATCGAAATCGAAAGTAAATCAACCTGAAAATGTGTTCCTATTTTACGTTTATCAAATTGGCAGTACCTGATCGAAGTTGTACCCGAATCGGTTGACAACCGAAAATGGAAAACCTAAACCCGAGATGTAACCGATTTTTGTAACCTACATATAAGCGTTAATCGAGATTACCCGAACCTAATAATGACCGACCCGAGTCATATCCGACCCAAATCATGCTCGAAAACAAACTCAATCTGACTAAAACCGACTTAACCCGAACAAATTTTAGATCGAATTGTTGTAAATCAAAACCAATTTTTAACATAGAAGTATGATAGACTCATATTTAATCATCTTATTAGTTAATCCAATAAAGTGTTAGACATTTTAATAAATTAAATTTTATAAATACATGGTTTCATACATTTAGAGTTAATAATCAATGGTCAATAATTATTTAAATATTCTTAATCAAATTAGATGAAAATTAATAGGACTTTAATAATTTTAATTTCGGTCCAACAAGTAAAAGTAATAAAGTAATAATGATCACTAATTGATTTGCATTAACTATTTTGCTTAAAGTAAAGGGAATCTTGTCATCAATTAAAAAATGACTAACAACTTAAGTTGATATTGACTCGATCGATAGTAATTAGAAATATGTTGCCGAATTTTATTTAGAAAAACAACCCGAACCCGATCTGTACCCAGCAAAACCGAACCAATTATTAACCAATAACAACCCGAAACCGATTGACACTCGACAAAAACTTCAACCGACACCAAATCGATGCTAACCCGATAGCTCGAATAACCGATCTTCTACTGAACTGTGACTAACAAACCCAACCCGAGTGTGACCCGTCGTAACACGCGACCGAAAATAATTGATTCAAAATACAATTGAACCAATGATAGTTTATACTCTGCCATACATGTCAATGAAAATGAAAGGACTTAATATTGATCCCTGATGTAAACCGACTTTAATTGGGAAAGACTCGGTCATATCGACCGGTGTATGAATGGTAGTTTATACTCTGCCATACATGTCTCGTATTGCCTCATATACCTCTGTGAAATACCTCTATCTTGATGATATTTCAGAAGATGCTTCGTGATATACTATCATACGCTTTCTTCAGATCGATGAATAGCCGTATTCAAATTGAACCTTAAAATTGTCTAAAAGTGCCCATATAAAGCCAAAGTCACAAAAAGACAAAAAAAAAAAAAAAACAATCAAACTCTCCTTAAGTCCATCTTTTATGGTGACCCAAAAAAAAGGTCTATCACACTATTTTATAATTTTTCTCTCTCCTAAAAGTTCATCTTATAACTTAATCTTATTAACAATGACCTCTTCTAAAAGATCATGATCTTTCTTTTACTTTTAATCAACTCCATTATACTTTCTCTCCCTTAATTTATCTAATATTTATCTTTATTTTTTTCCAATAAAAAAATTAATTTCTTATTAATTAAAAATTTTTAATCTTTTAATAAAGCTAATATTTTTTAATTAAAAATCAAAAATTTAAAATTTAAATTCATGTTTTTTTTGGATGTTTAAGATTATTATGATGATTTTAACAAAAAAAAGTAGGAAAATAAGAAGAAAAATAGAAAATAGGTAAATTTGAAATTATGTCAAAATATATGAATATGGGTCTCATTTAATAGATCTCGAAAAAATATGACCGTTGGTATATTTTTGTTTTAAAAAAAATTAATTTAATACGAAAATAGCCATTAATTTACATTAATCAACTATTTTCTAGCAGCCAATCAGACCGCGACATGTGGTGGTAGCAGCTACAACATGTCAGCATTAGAAGGTTGGCAATTTCCTCCGCCCAATCAAAACGCGCCACGTGACAATTCTTTTTGAGAAAAAAGAAGGTGACCGTTCCCTTGAACGGGTCACAAGATGACCACTTCTACCAACCTATTCCCCAACCCACCTAATATTAGATCACTATTAATTGGATGCTAGTTTGGTCATATATATGATCTAAAAATAGATCATCAAAATAGAAGCTCTAATGACCAAACCTTAAACAAGGCAATTGATGGGCCATAAGATCAATGTCTAAGACCCCACCAAATCCCAATCAATATCCATCAGCTTAAAGCCCATTTTTTACTTTTGAGACTCTTATAAATATGAAAATTTGAAATGAATAAGATTATTATATAAAAAAAAAGCATACAATAAGATCATAATCAAACTTATTCCTAAACTAAGCGTGTAATTCCCAAACCTGAGGTTTGGGTTGTTCGCACTTAGTAAGTGCGAATAGCTTGAAAAACTGGGACAGAATGTTAGCACTTAATAAGTGCTAACAGCCTGTTCCAGTTTTTCAAGTTGTTCGCACTTACTAAGTGCGAACAGCTTCTTGTCTTAAAATCAGCATGTTGATCCTGATTGACCTATTCGCAGTTACTAAGTGCGAACAGTCACTTGATTTTTTTTACCAGTTTGCTTCTGTTCGCACTTAATAACTGCGAACTAACCCGAACCTGTGCTCTGGGGTATTAGGCGTTTATATTTGGAATAAGTTTGATTATGATTTTATTGTATGCTTTTTTTTTTTTTGATAAATAGTCTTATTCATTTCAAATTTTCTATAAATATCAGGTGCTCTCTTGAGAGACTGTCTTTTGTAAAGACGACTCTCAAAAGTTCAGCCCAAATCTATATTTAGAATTGTAACAATATATATTTAGAATTGGACTGGGCTTTTGAGAGCCATATTTACAAAAAAAGGGTCTCAAGTAACAATTTGTATATAAATATTCACTTTTATCTAACATTTCACCTATCTAGAATTACCTAATTCTAATTTGAACTTCTCTCTATACTCTCTTTCTTTAAATGTCCATAGCCAAACACCAAGATTTGAACCTTGAAGCCAAACCTTCTTATTCGTAAGTCATTCCATCTTACTTTGTTTCATATCTCAGACTTTTTTGCTAACTTGACCATCAGACGAGATTTTTGAAAAATCACCCTGGACAATTTTTCCTCATATATCTAGACAGTATTTTTTAGACATCTAAATCTTAAACATCTCTTTTAAAAAAAAATCTTAGACATCAAGACACATACACGTAGACTATTTTATATATTTATCATTATTTCAAACTAGATATACTTTACATTTTTGAAATGTACTTTTATTTGAAATTTCATGTCGAAACAATACCTAGCTAGCGTTGAATATCTAACTATAATTAATAGCGGACAACCACCAATGATTAACAAATCTAGTAGTACCATAAACAAACTTATAAATTTTTTTAACTAAATTAATAGTTAAATCATAAATGTTAGAAGTAAACCAATTAAATATGTATTGTATAAATATAAGAAATGAATGATTGGTAAGAGTACATGGTACATGGTGTGCCGCCCCCAAAAATAGTCGAGGTGTTGTTAGTCCTTTATCTTTCTGTCTGGCGGGCACTTTTTATTTCTGTTTTTGTTTGCTTGTCTTTCCAAACAGGTTTATTCCCGGATCATGTTGCCTTTTTTAATTGCAAATATTCATTTTGACTTGCCCCCTATCCCTCTTAACCCTTCTACACAATAATTGATCACATCAAGTATTTGTTAGCCAAAGCCGGCCAATAGACTAACATCATCAATACGCAAACCACATAAAATATTTTTTTAGAATATTGAGTTAGTCTAATAGTTAGAGGTGTTCATGTGGATTATCAGCTTGATTTCGGATCAGGTGTTTTGGATCGGTTCAAAATCCTATTTTGTGTTCATATTGGTTTTTACATAATTGTAGATCCATTTTAAATTGGGTCAAATCGGTTTCTGTTACAAAATCGGGTGTCTATCGGGTCATCGGATCGGTTTTGAACACCTCTACTAATAGACTTAGTTAAGCAGAGTCGCTTTTTTTTTTTGCATTCAGGGTAGCTAGGGCTGTTTCAGAAATATCGGTGGCTCGGGACGAAGACATAAATTGGGGGCCCTGATTCACGTATGATGTTTAAAAATATGGAAATTATCAATGGTACCCTTGTGTTTTTGCACTTTATTTTTGGTACTATGTATTTTTTCGATTATTAATGGTACCCTAGTATTTCATGCTAATTACAACCATAACATTATTCAAATTTTTTCCGTTATCTTGCCGTTAATTCCTTTTAAAAATCAACCACAGTCAATTTGTTTTTTATTTCCTTTTAAAAGGATTTAACGATATTATTCAAGTTTCCTCACTATTAATAAAGTAACATTTTGACATTACCACTTGAGTGACTTATCTACTGTAAAGGTACTTATGAGACAACTTTTAATTAACGCACCATCCTTTGATCTCTCCTAAATTACCCTCCAAGTTAAGTAATTATTTTTACTCCCAGAATCGGGTAGTCTTGCACCAAATTTAGTTCCCTGAATTATCTATTCATTGCTTCCTCCTGAATTATCTTATCTCAGAATTAGAACCCTAATCTAAACACATACAATAGGACCTCCAAAACCTTTATTCCATCCCGGTAATAAAAAACTTTCTTTTCACTAGAATATCCCAAATAAAAAATAATATTAATCCCCAAAAAAATTCTCAACTAAATTCCCATATATATTAAAAAACTTGTCACTTCATCATCACAAAAACATTATTAATAAGTATTAGAGATATAAATAAAGCGTCCGTAAAATTAGTGCAGATTCCCTAATTGTTATGCACAAAGCTAAAAAGTGTCACTAAAATCCTCACATTGTTATGTGCAGAGATAAAGTGTCGATAGATGTTAAATCACCTTCATATTCCTCCCCAAAACTCCCATCCTCTCCCCTTCACCATTATCATAAACACCGTAAACAACCCACACCAAACTCCACAACCACATATGATCCGCCATTGACAAACCACAACAAGCTCCATTCCTACACAGCTTCTTCTTCAGCATCTCACTCTAGCCGCCATTCTATAAGCAGTATTCGCAGCTCTCTTCCCGATAGTCCCCATCTTTACGACATCTCCGAAATCCGCAAGGCTACCAACAATTTCCTCGCAAAAAGCCTCTCCAAATCTTCAAGATGTTGGCGAAGCGAATTACACGGGAAATCCGTGGTGATTTTCCCACGGAAATCGCATATTTCAGGTGTTTTACGCCCCTCGATTGTCCGACAAAAGCTTTCTTCGATCTGTAAATCTCATCATACCGCCGTCATAAATCTACTCGGAGCATCGATTTCAGGTGATTATATATACCTGGTTTATGAATTTGTAAATGGATCTAGTTTATCTGATTTGCTTGGAAATAAGAATAACCCAGAATACACTGTTCTTAATACATGGATGTCGAGGATGCAAATCGCTACGGATTTAGCAAATGGGCTTGATTATATTCATAATAATACTGGATTGGATATGAAATATGTGCATAATCATATAAAATCAAGTAGTATTATCGTTACAGAGCCGTATTTCAATGCTAAGATCTGTCACTTTGGGACTGCGGAATTATGCAGTGAACCAACGGATGATAGAGAGAGAGATGAGTTTGATAGCAAGTCTTCTCACAAATTGGAGGACATTGTTGATGAAATTGAGGAAAATGCCATGGATTCATGTTTGTCTTCAACGGAGAAGAAATCGATTAGGACTAACAGTGTCAAATTTAACGGCACTCCCGGGTATGTACGCCCCATTTTATTACTAAACACATTTATTATTAATATTTTATTCTCGAGCCGGAAAACTCTTTGGACGTGCTCTCCTTTATTGATATGAGTTGTAGCCATTCTGTCTTTCTCAGAAACTCTGGCCATAGTTTTCTATGGTTTGGGATATATGATGATTTATTTTTAATATTTTTAATTGAAAAGAATCAAATAAGATTTTAGTTGACTATTTTATAATTTATTGATTAAGAATAAAATATAATTTAAGAGTGATTGAGAAACAGTGTTAAATATTAAATGGGGCTATTAGGATGAACAGAAAGGAGTATTATTATACTCCCTTTAATCCTTTTAATTTGTCCCATTTAGTTTTTTAACATTATTCATTGATTAGTCTAAATTTGTATTTTATTTTTAATCTAAATGTTATATAATCAGTGGGATCATGTTTGATTAGTCTTAATGTAAATTTTATTAATATTAAATTTTTGTAAACCTTAATTATGTAATTAGAGATATTTAAAATTGAATTAGTGTATTGAATAGTATGTCAAAATTAAATGAGACAACTTAGAAGAATTAAAAGGAGTATGTTGCTATATTCTCACAATTTGTTTTTTATTTGTCTATATACAAATTTTAATTTATTTATTTATTTAATTCACTAAATAAATTTAATTAATTAAATTGATAAATTTACAGCAAATGTAAAGAGACTGAGAGTGTCTAATCAAATTGACGCTAGGTTGTTCAATCATGAAATCATAATTTGGATGTATAAGTGAATTATTCATTATTCATTAATTAATAAGTAGGAAATAATAGGAGTATGTGATAGTTTATTGGGAGATTTAGACTTTTAGATAAATAGAGTTTAAAAAACTAAAGTCAAATTCGCATCATTTGGAATATTATGTGAGAGGTAATATTTATTTTGTTTTTTATTCTTTTGACAATGATCAAATTCTTATAAAAAAATGTTCACTAAAAAGAAAATTAGAATTTTTTAGATAATAAATATATTATTTTATTGAATAATATTTTGATGGAGAAAAAGTAAAGACTATAATTATTAAAAGATATTAAAAGAAAGCTAGCGGAGAAATATAGAGACCACAACTAATAAAAAATGATTTTATAAAGTTAGTGAGAAAGATGTGAGAAGATAATCATTATAAAAATATTAAAATAAAGACCAAATTCTAATAAAAATATTAAAATAAAGTTAGTGGAAAATATGTGGGGACTTAAGGATTATTGAAATATATTAAAATGAGGATAAAAAAGTTATTTTTTATGCAAAATTTGTGATATAAATAGAAATTTTATTTCTGGGTACAAAAAATGGAACATCTCAAGATGACAATTGAAAACCTTTTTAAAAGAGTGTGGCCCAATCTCAATTATTGTTGAATTCAATTGAAACCTTGGTTTTAAGGATCAATCTCGATCTGGGGAATCTTTGGTCGCATTTGCTTTTATGGGTATGGGATATCGCATTTTTTCCCTTCCTAGACCCTGATCATAGTTTCTATGGGTGAGATTCACTGAATACGACAATGATGATGATGATTTGAGTTCAATCATATCATATCATATCATACATCATACAATACTATAAAAATGTTGGAAAATTACAAGTCATACAATCATACAATCTTATAAAAAGAGAGTAAAATTCCACATGGCACTCTCTGAGTTGACTTGCCATATGAAATTTGTCTTACTAAATTTAGCATTAACTCATTCATTAAATATATGAGTAATATATCACAATTAGATATATTTTATTAATTTTCTTGGAATATAATATTTTTGAATATAAAAGAGACATATTTGCCTTAAAAAGTATGAGAATTTTAATTAATACTTATATTAACAATCGAATTTTTATTCATTGAAATAAGTACATATTCTAAAATTGTTTATTAAGTATACAAAAAATTATAATTTTAAATTATACTAATAACATAATTGCATCTCTATTTAGAATATATTAAATATATAAAATTTTATACTAATAATTTCGTGCATTGCACGAGTTTTTATACTAGTACTATAAAAAAATGCTGGAAAATTACAAGTGTCATTCTCTGAAGAGGTATGACAAATATAATTATTTTAATGGATATTAATTGATTACATGATAATATTTACCTAATTTAGAATTTAATTATTTTTAAGATTAGAGCTAAATTAGGTATAGTATGAAGTATAATATATTATAGCAATTCTATATAACTAACTTAAAATTTAATATATTAAATTGCATGAAAAAGTGATGTATTCAATAAATAATTCTAAAAATCAGTATTTAATGTTTGCTTTTAAAAAGTCATGTATTCAATAAATTTAATCATGATAATACATACACTTGCATTATTATTTGAAGTTATTCATACTTATAAATTTGTGCATTGCACGAGTTTCTATACTAGTTCAAGTTAATATTAAATTTGCACATAAACAAAATTTTTAGACTCTATAAAACGAGAGCCTTGGACGGTAGCTGATTTACCTTTACTAATTGATGGTCATGCAGGTACATGTCGCCAGAGTTTCAGTCGACGGGGATAGGTACACGAAAATCAGATGTGTATGCCTTTGGAGTGGTGATGTTAGAGTTATTGTCAGGTGAAGAGGCGGTGAAGTACAAGTATAATAAGGCTAAGCGAGAGTATATCAGAGTCTCCGTCGTAGATACAGCTAGAGCAATCTTGGAGGTAACCGGGTTAGACAGAGAAGCGAAGTTGCGAAAATGGATGGATCCACGACTTAAGGATTCGTACCCAGTTGAGGTTGCGGATAAGTTGACTCGCTTGGCTGTTGATTGTTTACATGTGGATCCTGACAAACGACCTGATATGCGACGTATTGCGGGGAAGATCTCTCGGCTTTATTTAGAGTCTAAAATTTGGTGCGACAAGTTGAAATATCCCACAGATATTACAGTGTCGTTTGCTCCTCGGTAGATACTCGTGGAACCGTAGTGTCCGATCATTTTTCTTTCAAATATACTCATGGTTAACGATACTCTGTGTACTCTAGTTATTATACATGTATATTTGAATAGCAAGTGCTATTGGTAGAGTTCGTTGAATCTTATTTATATTTGTCGCTAGCTATTTTCATTTTCTAGCCATTTTTTGTATTATTTTTCAATTATGCCTTTTCCTACTCTAACCTTTAAATTTTAAATTTTAACCACACAATCAACGCGTAACCAATGCATTGACAATTACGCGTTGACAACTTAAATATATTTTGATATTTAATCATGTTTGGAAATAGGACTATACTAATAAACACTTTAGGAAAATTATGATGTAGTGAAGTTTTATGCGACCTTTAAGAATTTTATGATGTAGTGAAGTTACTATACTTTGAAACCAAAAATCTCCTTCTCAAATGATTTGTTTGTGTGATAAATTGAATGATAAACGGAGGAGTGATGTGAAAGAAATTAGTTTTAAAGGATTGATTCTATTGAGTATTAGATGTGTTATCATGGTATAGCTAAGTACTTTATCAACCAATATGATGTCAGTACTTCAGTTTTCATAGTCAATCGAAACTGCAAGCAAAGTTGTTAAAATCGTGATTCTACTTAGAATCGTTTTGAGAGGTAGAATCGAATCGGTAGAATCGAAATGTAGAATCGTACAATTCTACAAATAAACTTAAATATATTAAAAATATATAGTTTTTTTTATTATGATTGACCAATTCAAAAGTTTAAATTTATGAATTAAAGTTTCTTTGACTTTATTTTTAAGATTATAATGAAAACTTTTTTATAATTAGTTTAATTCTTCATATCGATTAAGAAATCTAATTTTTAAAAGTTTTCATGATGGAAAATTTGAAATTTACGTGTATATGTGACAGATATTTGTAAAAGATTGCACATAAGAAAAATTAAAAATAATTCATGTTAAATTAGTAGAATCGGATCGTTAAATCGTAGAATCGTAGAATCGTGTTATGATTCTACCTCTAAAATTTTTATTCCAACTAGAATCGTAAGATTCTACAACTTTAAGATTCTACCTGCGATTCAAATCGCTCGCTTGTTTTTGGATCGTAAAATCGTAGAATCGTAGATCAGAATCGCGATTTTAACAACCATGTGCAAGTACACTATAACTGAGTATAATGTCTGCAATATTTTTGGCTTGCGATTAGCTGATAATCATGTAATTAAACGAACTCATTCAAGTGAAGATATATTTGAGTATGATTTATTCAAGGAATGGCAACGAAAACTAGATTGAGTTGGGGCTAAAGTTAAATCTGCTGAACAGCTACTTTCAAAATGTTGTTGGAGATAACTGATGGAGCCGATGATTTCAAAAGGTTCTTTGTAATGTATGATTTGATTACATATTTGGCTCCCATTTTACATCGGACTGTTGATCTTAGTTTGCTTAAACCATTGTGGATGTTAATGAGATGTGGTTTATTGTTTGATAGGTTTAGAAGTGGTTTGGAGAGATGCCAAACAAAAAACTCTGAATACACAATACACAACTATCTCTATAAACATTTATTCAACCCAATATTAATATTAAATAAATATATTAATATTAAAAAATTATATGCACAATTATTTATAAACAAGTATTAATATTAAATAAATATACGCACAAAACAGAATACACAACTATCCCTATAAACATTTATTCAACACAATATACAATACAATATATTTTATAAACGTGTGATGCTTTCAACATAAACTTTATGCTTCCAACACAAAAATGTGATGATTTCAACACAATATTGTGATGAATGATAATGACATTAAAATTCTCAACAATTAGTAAGAATTTCATATGCTCAGTTGAACCGTTAATTTCTTCAATTTCATCCTAAAACATGATTTGTAACAAACATTTAACCAAAATGCAACATCTTTTATTGAAAAGGTTTAGATGTAGTAATTTGTTGGAAAGGTTTTTTAGGCCACAAACGGTAGGGCATCAACAATTCATAGGTTGTTTTGGTAGTAATTTGTTGGAAAGATTTTTTTATTCAGAATAATGATTAGTGTAGTGATTGATTTTTAAAGCGTTTTAGCACATTGGTTTAGATGTGGTGGTGTTATTGTTAATGTGGATTTATAATGAAAATCCACTTGTATTTCATCATATTCTAATTTAAATTTTGTGGGTTTTAAATTTTAATTGATATGAAGGCTTTTATCGTGTTTTGGGAAATGAGCAATTGACTTTTCTAAACCACCCACAGCTTGAAAATCCTAAATAACCCCATGAAAAGAAAAAAAATACATAATATTAAGTTAAATTAAATAAGAAAAAGATAAAATAAAATTTCAAAAGTCTTCCCATAAAATGGGGACACATAAGGGTGATATGCTACTTTCATAAAAAAAACTGTTATTTATCTGTACATCTTTACCTTCAACTAGATCAAGCAACAAGAAACGAAAAAATCAAATTGGACCTATTGGCACTCGATCTATCATAAGTACTGTATTGTTCGTGAAACAAATATTTATCTAATCTTATAATCAAATTTGATATTGATCGATTTTAAAATGATTAAAATTATGTAAAAAAAACAATGTTGATTATATATAAGATTATACACCAATCTGAGACGTTCAATCCAAAATGAACCAAAATGATCCAAATGAACATCTCTTCTTATAATGACATTTAAAAAGTGATGAAACCAATAAGCACAAGTAGAGCATAAAACTACTAATATGAATGACTGGTAACTATATTATATGAATTAATGAATATCTTATAGGTAATATAGATTTAGTGCACATTAATTTTATTGTGCACTACCCTAACTCTCTATTTTATCAACTCATATGCCTTGCCTCACGATTCACTATATGCACTAGTCAACACAGAAGTTTCTCACATGCAAGAGGGGGAGGGAGAGTCAATTTTGTTGCGAGTTGTAAGAGTCAAACCTTATTATAAAAAGAATTCGTAATTTTTTTGGTGAAAAACAGAATACCAAACAAAACCAAACCAAAACAAATTAAATTAATTATTTGGTTGGTATTGCTCCCAATTCGACTTGGTTTGAATTGAAAAAACAAATTATCTTGTCTTTTGTTTTGGATTTGGTTTTTTTTGTACAATAATAGAACAATGCATCGAAATTTTGAAAATTTGTTCATTTTGGTTTGGTTTGGATGCTTTAAATTTTAAAGTATTATTTGTTGTATCATTTTTTGATTAATTTTCCAGAGACTTAGCTTAATTGTTATAACCTGTATATTTGGGTGTGATAATTTGGTTTTATGGTTTGATTTGGTTTTCTATAGGCTAATTCGATTTAATATGGATTGTGAAAATTTCTTTTGACTTGGATTGAATAATCAAAACCCAAACTTAATATGGCTTGAATTTGTTTTTTATCAAAACTAAACTAAAAACAATACTTTCATTCACAATAAGTGTGGAAGAAACACTCTTAAATTATACATCAATGATCAATTATGAAAGGGTGTGTTCGACATAACAAGTAATTGTTAATGATTTGAATTGGTTTTTTATCAATAAAAATATTTAAGACGACATCAATAGTACTATAAAGGGTGTATGACAAGTGAAGGAGTGGTTAGTTATTTGAAGAGGTTAAAACGTTACTTTTAAAAACAAATAAGTAACTGTTTGGTAAAATAGTAGTTTAAATAGCGATTATTGATGCTAATAGTTGTTTTCAGAGTATTGCAACTTGTAGCATTCAAAAGTAGTGGTTCATGATTTTCACAACTTTTTTCGCAACAATTTACATTTCAAAACCTGCGACAACGACTATTTATATCGAATGATTTTGATTTACATAACTAATTAGATATGTAAATACCTAACAGCTATTTCAATTTTAGAGCTACAACTACCCAAAATTATATATACTTAGACCATTAACATCTACCCACTCATGACACTGCTAGTTGTGGCGAATAGACCCAATATTTTTTCAATTACAAAGTAAACCAAAAGAAGAAGAATGCTAAGTACAATTTTTTTTGGTGGTGAGAATAGTAGATACTTTGAGAGAGAGAGCATACGAAAAAAGGAAAATCAACAAAAATAAAGAACAAACTTAGCAGTAGTAAACACACTTCTTTCTTCTCATTTGGGAGACAAATTACAAACCCTAGAAACAATTAGCTAAGGAATGAGGATATCTCACAAAGTTCATGTGAATAGAATAGGAGAAGGCCAGAAGAAATTAATTGAATTGCAGATGTAGGTTGAAGAAAATAAATGCAGTTTTGAAATTAATATCTTTACCTGCAGTAGCCGATCATGTTTGAATTGGGGGTGCCGTGAGCAACAAAGTATAAAAATTTGAATCATCATACACTATATTAATTTTGTTGTATAGTAAAGAAAATTAGATTGAATAAGAGAGTGTCATGTGTAATTTTTTATTGGCCAGCATTACAGAATATCTATGGCAGGGAAATCAATTGCGTGGTTTTCAATTCAGTTAATTTTAATCATTTACGGAATTAAAATGTTGCGTTCACATTAATGGCATAAATAATTGCAGGAATTTCAATTCAGTCAAGTTTATTCTTTACAAAAATTAAAATTTGGATTTATATTAATAACATAAATATTAATGGCAGCAATATTAATTGCAGGATTTTCAATCCATTCAATTTTATTTTTTTACAAAAATAAAACGTTTGATTCATAATAATGACAGAAGTAATAATTGCAGGAATTTCAATTCAGACAATTTTATTCTTTTACGAAAATAAAAAATTATGATTTATATTAATGGCAGGAATATCAATTGCAGGAATTTCAATTCAGTCAATTTTATAAGTTGACAAAAATAGAAATTGTCTTTCAATACAATGGCATGAACTACAATGTAAATACACCATTTGAGTTTTGACCAACTTAATTATTTGCTCATATCATTTATCTTTTCTAAACTTCAGTTTTGGTGAAGAGTATTTTCAATTATAACTATGAGCTTAAATTACATTTAGGAAATACATAGTGATAGGGGGACATGGAAAATTAATGCAAATGTCATACATATGTGGTAGTATACTATAAAGAGAGAGATGTGACCAGCAGGAAATAACTAAGAATTCTCATATGCGATAAGGATGGTAAAATATGTCATCGTACTGAGAATGTAATATATAAAGAGGTGTTTTAAAACCTATAAACTCTTTATTAACAACATATTTTGTGTTTTTTTTTATATTTAATTCTTTTTTAATTACAATATATATATATGTTAATACTTTATTAGGCACCTTCATTTAATATTTTCGTTCGTCTAAAATTTCATTAAGATGTAAACATATTTAAAAATCCGTGCATTGCACGGATTTTATCCTAGTTATTTAAAAAATGAGTCGTAAAGATTATTCACAACGAAAAGTCAGAAGGTGTGATTATTCTCGAGAAATTTTTTTAAAATTTTTAATTAAATGAGTACGTAAATGATGAGTAAGTTAATAATGATAGCCGATCATGTTTGAACAATAATACTACAAATTTTCGTCCAAGTATAGTCAATTAGACATGCAACTGCATCTGCTGCTAAGGTGTCATAGACCAAGAACAATCGCATCCCTTCAATCCAAGATTTTCTTCCCTGTTCTCTCTCTGTCAAAACGTTCCTTTCATACGAATGCAAATCAACTTCAAACAGATTTTATCTCGAACGATAAATCCTGCTCAGACATTTCATGGATTTCTCACCATTCACACCCAGAAATATCTCAATTCCGTGTCAATGGTTTCTTCAAAATCACCAGCAAACTCACTGGAAAGGCTTTGCATTGTCTTTTCTTAAAGGGTATGATCCCTTTAAGCATATTCCATTTAAATACTTTGATAGGCATGTATGTGAGATTTGGGTGTGCAAATGCTGCCTACCATGTGTTCGACAAAATGCCGCTGAGAAATGAAGCTTCTTGGAACACTTTAATTGCTGGGGTTGTAAAAGCTGGTTTATATTCTGATGCTTTTGAATTATTCAATAAAATGAGGATTTCTAATTTTGATTTAAATGGGTTTGTAATTTCAAGTTTGATTACTGCTTGTAGTAGATGGGATAGTATGATTATTCAAGGATTTCAAATACATGGGTTTGCTCTTAAGTCAGGTTTATTGGATGATGTCTTTGTTTCTACTTCTTTATTGCATTTTTATGGATCAAATAGGTTTCCATTGGAAGCGAAGATGCTTTTTCAGGATATGCCTTATAAAAATGTAGTTTCATGGACTGCATTGATGGTTGTGTGCTCTGATAATGGACAATCTCAGGAAGTAATTGAATTGTATCGAAGAATGAAGCAACAGGGGCTAGACTTTAATGAAAATACATTTACTATAGTGATCAGTTCTTGTGGAATTCTTGAGAATCAGAATTTAGGTCTGCTTGTTCTTGGGCATGTTATAAAGTCTGGGTTTGAGTCGAATCTTTCCGTTGCAAATTCTCTTATATCGATGTTTAGTAACTTTGATGATTTGGATGCTGCATCTTATGTGTTTGATTTAATGGAAGTACATGATACAATATCTTGGAATTCTATGATTACTGCCTTTGGGCATCACAAGCTTTGTGCAGAAGCCTTTGGATACTTCAGGCGGATGCGTTTTGTTCATGATGAGGTTAATTCTGTCACACTTTCTAGCTTGTTATTGGCTTGTGGTTCTATTGGTAGTGTAAAATGGGGCAAGGGTATACATGGTCTTATACTTAAATATGGGCTTCAATTAGATGTTTGTGTTTTTAATACTCTCCTTACCATGTACTCTGGAGCAGGAGAACTTGATGATGCTGAGTTTTTATTTATGTCAATGCCAGAGAAGGATCTGATTTCATGGAATTCAATGATAACTTGTTATGCCCTGAATGGCATGTGTATAGATGCATTGTGGACATTGAGCGGCCTCTTAAGGGCCAAGAAATCAATGAACCAAGCCACTTTTGCCAGTGTTATAGCAGCATGCTTTAACAATGAGTTCCTTGCTGCAGGCAAAGTTGTCCATGGTCTAGCTGTCAGTTCTGGTCTTTCCAATAATTTGATTGTTGGCAACTCATTGATCACCATGTATGCAAATTGTGGCTTAACAATGAAAGCTAAGCAGGTTTTCGATGTCATGCCTGACCATGATATAGTCACATGGAATGCGCTGATTGGGGGTTATGCTGTTAACGAAGAACCCGATCAAGCATTTGGAACTTATCAGTCGATGAGAAGAAGCGGCTTGCAAGAAAATTACATAACCATTGTGAATCTTCTTTCTTCGTTTTCATCTGTTAGTAGTCTATTAAAATATGGAAAGTCTGTGCATGCTCATGTCATTTGTACAGGTTTAGAGTCAGACGAGTATGTGAAGAATTCTCTTATAACTATGTATGCCAAATGTTCTGATCTTGACTCGAGTAATGTATTATTCAATAAGTCAAAGAACATAAGCCCTGTCACGTATAATGCCATAATTTCTTCTAATGCTCGACAAGGACGGGGAGAAGATGCTTTGCATATATTTACAAAAATGTACAGTACTGGTATATGTTTAGATCAATTTACTTTCTCTAGTGCTTTTGCTGCTGCAGCTAACTTGGCAACCTTGGAAGAGGGTAAAATGCTTCATGGTTTGACTGTGAAAATTGGGTTTGACTTGAATTTGCATGTATTGAATGCTGCTAAGGATATGTATGGGAAATGTGGGGAATTGAAAGATGTCTTGAAGTTACTTCCACAAAAAGTTAATAGGTCAAGGCTATCATGGAATATTCTTATTTCAACATATTCAAGGCATGGGCTTTTTCAACAAGCTCGGGACACTTTTCATGAAATGATTAGTGCAGGGATACAACCTGATTTTGTGACCTTTGTCTCTCTTCTAACTGCATGCAGTCATGGGGGCCTTATTGATGAGGGTCTTGAATATTACTCTTCCATGACAAGGGATTTTGGAATTTCGCCGAGAATTGAGCATTGTGTTTGTGTAGTTGATCTTCTAGGGCGGTCTGGAAGATTTCATGAGGCTGAGAAATTTTTAAATGAAATGCCAGTTCCTCCAAATGGTTTCATCTGGAGAAGTTTATTAGCTGCTTGTAGGGTTCATGGTAATGTTGAACTTGGTAAAAGAGCAGCGCAACAGCTAATCCAAATGGGACCCGATGATGATTCAGTTTACGTTCTCTACTCAAACGTATGTGCATCATATGGAAATTGGGAGGATGTGGAGAGTATACGAAATCAAATGCAATTGGGCCATGTAAAGAAAAAGCCAGCATGTAGCTGGGTAAAGTCGAAAAATAAAGTCAGTTCTTTTGGAATGGGAGATCAAACTCACCCTCAAGCAAAACTGATAGCTAAAAAGCTCAAAGAAATTAAGAAACTGATCACTGAAGCTGGTTACGTCCCTAATACAAATTTCTCTCTGCATGACACAGACGAAGAGCAGAAGGAACACAATTTATGGAACCACAGTGAGAGACTAGCGCTTGCATACGGATTAATTATTTCTCCTGAAAGCGCAGTCATAAGAGTATTCAAGAATCTCCGTGTTTGTGGTGATTGCCACTCTGTTTACAAGTTTGTAAGTGCAGTACTTGCTAGGGAAATTCTATTGAAGGATCCCTACCGGTTTCATCACTTCAAAGAAGGCAAGTGTTCATGTGGGGATTTTTGGTAGTCAAGACGCAATTGTGTAGCTTCACAATTTCACTTACGCGCTCTAATTTGTCGAGGATTCCCATGTAGTGGATGGTAAGAAAAACATTAATGCACTTGCCTTTATACTTGCTACTGTTGCTTAGTGCTTTCTCACATAATTTAACATCTTGAGTTGGGTTATAATCATAATGAATAGGGACCATTAATACTTTATAGTTTTGTGTATGCTTGCTAATGACAATTGCAACCTTATTCTTTATGAATTCTGAATGAACTAAGCATATAGATATGGCTAAGGGTTCTAACTCTTGACTAAAATGCATGGATACTCATTCATACTTCTTAAATAATGCTTTTGTTAAAAATTAAAATGAACAGGAGGGATGGTTAACATGGTTTGTGGCGTTGATGCTTCCATGCTAACAGCCTTGTAAAGCTATGAAGAATCGCCTGATAGCTTTTATCGCATGGCTGTAGCCTTGTTGGGCTATAGGGACCGGAGATTTGGGTTAAGATTTTGCTAATCATCAATGTGTGTATTCAGTATATGAGCAACCAAGTATTAGGTATTCCAAGTAATTCAATTATTAAACTAAATTTAGGGAGTTCTTGGTTGTTCTATTTCTCCAAATTGACCTTTGAATTGTCTGTTTTGTACATTATATAAGAAATAAATATTATTTTTTACATGTATGTTTTCAATTCTCTATTTTTTCGGCCTATCGCTTCACTAATGTTATGTCTAATAAGTGATATTCAAATCGCTGAAAGTGTAACTTTTCCTAAAATTTAGTATTCAATGCAATGAAAGATCACCATTAGGCATGCATAAGCTAGCATGTTATGTTAGGATTTTGACCAGAAATGCTGAACCTGATGAGGGCAGATCTGAGGCCTTTCCATCATGGATTGCTTTTGTATAATCTAAATTATGAACATGGAATGCCTGTTCCCTGAAATAACTAAATTTTGGCATACATGACTTGTGGATTACCCACCTACCGTTTTTCCATACTAAATTGCTATTTTAGTTGCACTTTTCGATGTTTTTCCTTTATAGCATACTACTGACCTGATACAGTTATTAATCCAAATTTGTTTGCTTAATGAAGGTGTCCTGGGAAGAGGATATATTTAACGACATGTCTGCCAACTGTTAATTGAAATGGCTTTTCAGATTCTTAGATGTTATGAATTATGATCTTAAATGTAAATGTTAAGTAACTCGGACTGGCTGCAAATAGCCGTAAAATAAACCACATTAAAGAAGAGCGACAAGGTTCAGTTAGATTTTACTGTTTGCAGTATGGGAGCAGATTACCCAGAACATCAATTCTGTGAAGGTTAATAGGTTAACAGCAATACTGGAATACTGCTACATGAAGTTGACAAGGAGTATGATGAATAAGTTTACATGATTACATGTGAAGTCAAGAATACCATTGATGCACATTATAATCATATACAAAAGTCAAGGGGACGTTTATTACTTCTTAATTCATAGTTATGGAAATTTCCCTATGATCCTATTATTGCAAGAGTTGAAGTTCTATGTGTAAAAGGCTTCACTACATATATGTATTTTCTTCGGACGTCTAACACTTCAATTTTCTGTTGAGCCATGTTAGATTCAATGTACGTCTCTTCTGCAAATTAGTGTTGCCTTTGAGTGTAAGTACATGAAAGTGTGTGAATGATTCATGGAACAGATGTTTTTGGGAATATGAGTTGAATTTTGTACTTGGACATGTGCTTTTGTCCAATATGATTTCATGTGTCTGCAGCTGGAAGTGTATGTTGAGTTAGTTATATAAACAAAACTGTGTGAATTGAAGTACTTGCTATTTTTCTTTTTTACATGTTTTTTAGTCTGTATTCAGTGTGCCTTGAATTCCTTTATAGAGGCCTTATACTTTGTTGAAAACATGCAGAGGAAAGCATCACAAAGATGACTGTCTTTTGCTATATGTCGTATGAAGCATCGGAGATGGGAGCATGAGGCATATAAGGAACAAGCATTACTTGAAGCTGGAAATTAAGCTGCTACACCTCATGAAATTTCACAAGACTTGGATGCCTAAGGACACAAGCAAGAGCCAAGAGGTATGTGATATGCACTCATCGTGATATATTTAACCCAAAGAGTAACACCCTGCTTTTCTCACTATAATAAGATGTTCATGAAGAGAGGGTTTAGTTTACTTATTAAAAATCAAGTTCAAATAAAGTCTAGTAGGTTAAATAAGTTGAGATGAAATCAGGGTTTTCAGACATATTTATACAATACTTTTCTAACCTAGATCCACTCTATCCTAGATCTAACAGATTCCCTAATAAAGTGGATGCATAACTGATTCAGTTATAACAACCTTTTAAAACGATTCAAAATTTAAAATACAATTTTAAGCCTTTATTTTCTACACTTCCCTTCAAGATAGGTGGTAGGATCTTGAACACCGATCTTGCTAATTGTCATTTGACAGCCCTTGGGTCAAGTTTATTTCGCTTTTGCTTTGATTGGTGAACATAGACAAAAATCTGTGGTTGAAGAAAATGAGTTTGAAAATTTCTAATGAGACTTTAGGATATTAGTTGTAGCAATAGCCTCAGGCCAAAAATAATGAAGAATATATGACTCGCTCATAAGGGCTCAAATAATGGCTAGGAGTGTGCGATTTTTCCGCTAGGTCACACCATTACGTTGTGGAGTGTCTGAGCATGAGGTTTGGTGAATAAGACCATTTGTTGATAAAAATTCTCCATATTATGGTTAATATATTCTCCGTCATTATCCGATCGTAGAATATGAATTTGTGAATTAAACAGAGTTCTAATCATTTTATAGAAGTTTAAATACATCATAAACTTCTGACTTTTTCTTTAGGAAATAAAAGCAGCTCATGCTACTGCAATCATTAATAAAAGTCACAGAATAGGATAAATTATGTGTATTACTAGTAGAGACTGGTCCCCACACATCAGAATGAATCATAACAAAATTTTTGGTAATGTGAGAAGTACTAGTAGAATAAGAGTGTTTATGACTCTTGGCCATAACACAAGTTCTACACCATCACATTTTTGGCATATATTTTGGCATACATTTATGGCGTATATAGCTAGTGAATGCTGATCCACAGACTGGAAGTTGTTGTCTATTTTCTATCAAGTTCTTTTGCTGGGCTTTGTATACATTTTGTTTAGCTATTGTATTTGCTGATTTGCTAATGTTCAGGTATGTGTTTGTGTAATGAGGATAAATGTTGCTTCCTTATCTGATATTTTTCAGTGATGTTGTCGCTTGGTCTATTCTTTTCAATTGAAACCACATTAAGCTCTGATTCAATGATTTTGAAACAAAAATTAGGAATTGACACACAGACTACACAAGTTTACAAGTTTCACTTGTATTGGAATTTCGCCTCCATCACTCAAGTAAATCCTAGGAGCGGGCAATTATTACATTGAGAAATTTCATAATTAAGGATGATACAGAAGTGTATCACATTATCAGTAATACTTTTCTTTTAGAAGCGTCATTTAACGGATACATAGTTCCAGATTGGCTCAGGGGAGATCCTGAAACCAAAATACAACGAAACGGAGACAAAAGAAAGAGAAAGGAAAAAGGAACGAAAAACAGTGTCCTTAACCCGAAATTTGGGTGTAGATAAATCTTGTCATGCAAAGTCACCACCAAGTCATAAGCATCATCCAAAGTTTCCAGACATCCAAATTTCCGGACATGTTATTACAATCCCTTATTATTTCATCCATATTGTTGTATTTCTCTAGTACTAACTTCCTTGTCTGAAGCAAGCATGCTACTACCGCGTAGAGAAGTAGATCGTCAGATGGAGGAGCTCTCAGTTGCATTTTCCCCCGTGCCAACTTGTTGATTCCAGCCCTGATCTCTTGGTCAGCCCACATGATTCCCAGAAACAAAGTGTGCTGAAAATAATTCTCTTTGGAAAAGGACGACCACCATTCCGTACAAAAGGAAATAGTCTTCTACTTCAAGCTTCTCTAAATGTCTATGAAAATGTGAGTCCTTGCATTTCATGATCTTGGATATAAGACCAAGTTGTCTTCTGATTCCCACCTCGTCAAGTTGGAAGTTGCAACTCACTTTTCTCATGAAACTAACAAAGCACCAAAATGCTTCGTGGTCCACTATGATTGATATAATGGGAGACAGAAGATCACCTATCCCTTGGCAGTAGCCAGTCTCAGGTATGTGTTTGTCTAATGAGGATAAATGCTACTTATATGATATCTTTCAGTGATGCTGCCGCTTGGTCAATTCTCTTCAATTGAGCGGATGCTTTACTGATGGTTGATGCAATGACAAAATTTTGCTGCTGCTTCTTCTGGGGCATGTTGTATCACTTGTTGCTGCCTTGATCTGTTGTCTTAAGGTACCTACTGTTGCGCCCGGTTCAGGGGCTGGTGTGATGCTACTGTCTTGATCAATTGTGCTCGTCTAAAGTGTTGTGCATGCTGCTGGTCCATGGACATTTTATAGCGTGTTGGATTTTTTTGGTAGGTGGTGTTGCTGGTTGTGATTGATTGTATGATGATGATTGATTCTAGTCTTTTCTGCACTCACTTTGTGCTTCGGAATGATTGTATGATGATGAGCATGGTTTTGGAATGTCTACAAGGGTTCTTTATGATTTGCTCTTGTTGTCTGTTGCAGAATATATATTATTGTTTATGTAAAAGTTTCTAATTTGATAGACCTTATAGTTAATTATCCTCTTATCTCTACATCCTTGAATGTTGCTTTTGTTGAGATAACTTTTTTGTTGAGATAACTTAGATGTCTGGATTTTATTCCATCTTTGTATTGTTTTGATCTTTTTGGTAAAATACTTTTATTTGCCAAAAAATAATTATAACATAACTTAATAATAATAATAATAATAATAATTATTATTATTATTATTATTATTATTATTATTATTATTATTATTATTATTATTATTATTATTATTATTATTATATTGTTATTGTTATTGCTATAAATTAATTAAAGTTTTTCGTGAAATTTAGCTAAAGAGTCGATTATAGATAATAAAAATTTGAATTACCATCATTGTAAAAGGAAGGAAACAGTCGATAATGTCTTTAACTAAAGGACAAAAAGTTAAATTCTATTTCTATGTTTTTTAATTTCTACAACCATTCCAAAAATAACAACAAATTTTGAATTCAACTACTACACTCATCAAATTAACATTTTTCGTGTCTTCAGAAGATTGAAAATGACTTATTATCATAGCACTTTTTTTTTTTTTTTTTTTTTTTGAATATTATTATCATAGCACTTTATACTTTGTAAAACATTTTAAAATGGGAGAAATTTGAAAGGAAAGGGATTGGAGTTGGAGGGATTGCCGGATTGATATCCCTAATTTTGTAATGGACAAATCTTTTCATGATTGAAAATTTTGGATGGAAAATAAATTATTATCAATTAGTATGAATATTTGGAATAGAAGAGAAGCTCTTTTAGTAACCATAAAAAAATAATCATATAACATACAAAATTGACAACATTTTGTCTATACTATATAAATTTAATTTGAAATACTCTAACTATTTATGTTTGTCTTTTTAGAAATTACTTAACTAAACAAAGTTGCATGGATGCCACTTTACAACTACTCTGGACAACAATGAAACATGACCCTAAATCTCATAAATAGAATTTGATGAAATGTCTACTTGGATCCATACCCGAATGAACACCCATACTCGAGTTTAATCACAATTTAGTCCCATATTACACACTACTCATGATCAGATGGGAATCATTTTCATTGTACAAAGAGTTTGTCATAATTTTTAGCCTATGTGAATCTGTGACCTAAGCAACCAACAAGAGGAACCAGGCAGTTTAGCTATGAAGCTAACAGGGACGAACAGTGACACCTATAGCAGAAGTACTAGAACATATACAAAATTTGTAAAAAGATGCTCTATACAAGCAAAGTTCGTAGGACTGCAGCTAAGTACAGAACCATTTCATGAATACCCTGAATACGGCTAATCATAAAGATACATAAATGACTAACAGCAAGAGTTGAACCCGCTATCAAACAAAGCGGATTTGGAAATCGAGCGAGTTTGAGCCTCACATATCTCCATAAAACGCAGAAGCCCGTTAGTGCCTGATCGTGCTATGCAGCAAATAAGAGGCTCGATTACGTATCTGCAAAAAATGAAATATACAATGTCAGTCCAAGAAAAGCTAAAAAAAAAAGGAACTGCAGATGCGAATTAATCACCTCTTGAGCACAAGGTCTGAAATCGGTGTTGGAAATTTGGACTGAACACTTGCGGATAAAGCTGCTCCACAGTTCACTGACTAAAGGTTTTGGTTCAGTACCAAAAAGGAGGCAGTTCTCAGTAAGAACTAAGCAAAGATATATCTCGAAAAGATTGCACTTCTTGTCTTTCAGATTTTTTGATATCAAAAAATTTAGGACATCCTTTGTATCAATCAGCTGTACCTGAAAATCATTGTATGTAAAATTATACAACATTAACTACACATTGGGAAATCCGCGTCATGCACTGAAGCAAATCCACATGCACTATACGGAAAAGGTCGGGAATATGATGTCAAACAATGAATCCATCTATGCACCAAAACATTATAATCCCCTCTGGCAGTGGCACCTAAGAGTATCAAGGCAAGTGTCATAGAAACTAACAAATGATTCGAATAACATTTAGTTAAAATCTAGGGGTTTAAACTTTAACTTTATGATCTTAATTAACTAAACAGAATTCATTAAAGTCAAGGTCGGCTATCAAAAACATAGGCACTTTGTATAATAGAACAGACACTTAAGATTTCTGACTAGTATATATTTGCATCATTTCCTAGTGAGAAACTGAAGACTAGCAACCCAAAGAGAAAAAAAGGAGCACCACTCGAACATCTAATTTGAAGATTTGCAAAAACTTAGGAACATAAATTATTTGTTATTGTTCATCTTCAAAGCACAATAAGTTTTGAGTACCTACCTCAGAATAACAGCTTGTCAAGAACTGAAAAGCCACAACACTTCTTAATTGCTTGCTGCGAGAATCGACTCCTGAAATACAATCAACCGCCTTCAAGCAATTCAAATCCCTAGGTATCCTGAATGCAGCAGAAAGAAAAGGGATTAACATTATTCACTAAAAGATTAGCAGAATTCAAAGTACAGATAAAAAGTAACCTAAAATGTGAGTTAGCTTCCAGAGAGAGAGGCTACATCTCTCAGCAAAGAACTGTAAAAAGCTAACACATCACAGAGAGACCTATTTTCAGTTCTAACATACAACAACAAATTCAAATCCAATTTTGCTTCTTTCTTCGCATCATCTAAGTATATGTTTTTCAGCTTGCTTTACGTATTATCTAATAACAATATTTTTATGTGAATCAAAAGCATGAAAAGGCTACAATCTCAGCTAAACATCCAGATGACAATACCTTGAAGAAATATGCAAAGGCATCAAAGCAAAAGATGTGACAGCCCTTCTAAGTCCTAGGTAGGTGGGTAGACTAAAATTTACAATATGGCAAAAATTATGATGGACTGAAATGCAAAAAAAAAAAAAAAAAAAAAAAAAAAAAATACCTTTCTACTACTTCTTTCGCCACTTTCTTACAGCTACTACACCATTCTGTCTCTTCAAAGAAGTTAATAGCTGAGAGCAAGCAATCATGCAAAGCTCTAGTAAGGCCTAGTAATTTCCTTTCTAAAAAGAGACACATAAGTAATGTTATCAACTCTTCTGCTTCACTTGTCGACAATATTAAATATCTACCCCTGCAATAATGAAAAATCAATACAACGGTAAATATATAAACAAAACCAAGGTAAGCATCATAAAGTATAGACTATAGAGTAATTAATAAAGGCATCATAATCAGAAAATGACAAAATCACTCCCTCAAATAAATTATAACCAAATTCCTCTTCTTATGAGAGTGATTGTCAAAAGTAAACACTCCCTTCTTTATATAGCATAGCATACACTTCCATATCTTTTTCTATTTGCAACATATCCTTCCTGGACAATGTCCAATAATTACTCTCAACAAGTAAAACTTATATGAAGTGAACATTATAAAGCATATATTAAGATGAATCGAACAAAATTTTCAAGTCCATGTTTATATACATTAGAGTGAAATTTGAAATAAGGTTGATAGAAAAATAGTGTCCACTATGCAAATATTGCGAGTAGATAATAAAGAGGGAACTATAATATAAATTCTCTGAGGGCCAATATTACTCCAGCCGACTCAAGCTCGATTCTGACCTTACCAAAAAAAATGCCATAAAAACAAAATTTAATTTACATGTTGACCAAGGTATCAAAAACACGAAATTCATGTGACTCAAAACATCAAACCTAATGATCCGAATGTCATCCTATGACTCCAACCTCCCCTGCCCTTTTTTCCCTCCCTTTTAACTCCACATTTGCAAGTTTGACAATGAATGTATTTGAAAAAACCACACTTTGTTATGCGAAAAATACATGACAAGTTTGGAACCTAATAGAACAACCTTTATAATATAAATATAAATATATAATTAAAGGAACTCTTAGTCACCTACATCCATGGAATAAAAATTCGCCCGTTACGTTATATAATCTCTGATCCTTAAGGTTGTTGCTATAATCTCTGATCTTCACTCATTTACGCCATTATATATGATGAAGTGGAGCACAAGTAATTAACAAAGGATATACTTTTATCTCTGATGTAGATGTCGTATGACTCTTTATTAATGAATTAAGTCATCATCATCAAAAAAAAAAAAAATAGAGCACAAGTAAAAAACAAAGGATATACTTTGTACAACAAGTTCACAATGATGATAAAGTATTTCCTTCCCAAGTTAACAAAAAAAGTTCATAGCCTACCAAAATATGCAATTTTCATACCTTGCTTGACAGCAAACATCAACAATTTTGATCCATGCTCTGATATTAGCTGGTGGCCCTCTACATTCATCTATTTTTTAAAAAAAAAAAGTGTAGTATGGTCAAAAATATATTACCAAAAAATATAAAAGAGCAAAAAATTGCAATCTTTTGCAGAGTATTAAATAACAAATGGGTTGTTTGATATTTACTCTGAAATTTAGTGGCTTTATGAGCTGAGCAACAACACAATAACAATGACAATGCCTTGATCCCAAACAATTGGAGTCAGTTACATAAACCATAAATTAGTCTCATACTCTCATTGGTCATCCACATAAATTCTTCTTTACCATTCATTTTAATAAAATACTATCTCAACCAGTAAATTTAGTTTCATCATATCATTTTCCAATCTTATCCTCCAAATCATCATTGGTCTTCTTCTTCCTCTTTTTAAATCTCATTAGTTCAAGCTTTCAATCTTCCTTATCGATTTGTCAACACTTTGTCATCGCATATTCTAAACTATCTTAAATTATTCTCTCTCATCTTATCCTAAATTTATTTATGGCTCCTAAACTTTTCTTATGTCGTCCTTCGTATTTTACCTTCATTGAGATAGGATGCTTATTTAATACTTCCTCCTTTATTTTGTAGTTCGTCATATCTCCCTAAGATGTAACAACTTTTAGGAGAAATGAAGCACTAAGAAAAATCAAGAAAGTAATCGATATGGAATGAAAATGCTACTAGAGAATACAGATTCAAGGATCGCATCCATCAAAAAAGGACAATGTAAGTTTCAAAAAAATACCCCTTATGTTCCTTTTTGATGTTCCCACTTTCCATTTTAAGTAGTTTTGTTTGTTGATCTCCTAACAAATCTTTCTACTTATATCACATTTTTGGAAATAATTAGCCCTAGTCACCCTAATTTAAATTTTGTTAATACTTATGATTCTCACATATTTTCCAATAACTTAATTTTAACATCTTTTAAAATGTTTATAATCTCCACATGTTCCCCTTAACTTTTTTAATGCTTGTGGCCCTTATTTTTCTTTAACTTTATTTTATATATTTTTAAATGCTGATGGTTCCCACTTTTTTCTCCATTGACTTAATTATTCAATAAAACAATTTCTCCACAATAAACTTTCTTAATTTCCGTGAACATTTTTATATGAACATTACATAAGAATGGAGGGAGTATATCAATATACACAAAGGACACCAATTGACCAACAATAGGGAGTCTTAGTACTAGTAACATTATTTGAATAAAATTGCTTACTGTCAAGAGTTGATTCGATAGCAGACAACATATTTTTGGATGAATGCGGCTGAAATCCATAGCTTTGAAGAGCTCTATTTAATTCCATAAAGCTAGGGAGCCATTCAACCTTAACCAATGGTGCATCAACCTAAAAGACCAAAACAAGATTAAGAGAATTTAAACAAAGACCACATGTTTTTCTGAACTGAACAAAACAGGATACACCGTTGGTTTCACTCAAAGACTCAGCTAACCTTGTTGCACAAAATGGAACACCAAAAGTCACAAGCAGAATCCATTAGAGATTCCTCCGTTGAATATAACACTGGAGATTAAGAAAGGATAAATGAAAAGTGATTTAACATCCCTAGCAAAGTCAGAAAAACTGGTACATTTGGTGAGAACAGGGTACTTACACAAATTCATTGTCCATTTTGAGATTGATTCTTCCAGATAGCCACATGTTATGATCACTTTTGAAAGCCAACCATTCAAGAGTAATCTTTTGAGAAATGTCTCTCCTGCAAGGTTTCAAAATACTTAAAGCATGGTTTCCCACTTGCCAAAACACACACTTCAAAGCATATCCAAATATATTTTATACATTGTATCAATATAGAGACAGTGTAGCAAATTAGTACCCATCTGTGAGTTATGATCTAATAGTGAGTTAAGTTCTATCTTCAGAGAATTCTGTAGCAGTGAACAATCTTCTAAATGAGGGACAGCCAACGGGGGAAGAGTTCTCTGTACAAAAATCAATTTAAAGTTCACATGCCAGCCCAAAAAGAAAACTTAACAAATGCAGATATAATAATTTTGATAAACATGAGGAAACCTGAGTCCCAAAAACTTGCAAACCCCAGCTTGGGGTAGTATCTTCTAGTCCAATATCATTTGAAGCACCATCATGACCGTCAACTTCACATATCTACACAAATTCAGCGAGTTTCATGTACGTACATTATAAGATTTAAAAAAAAAAAAAGAGACAAGACAATCAACCATACAGTCTTATTAAAATCATGAAGGGCTTCAGAAAGTTTATTTGCAGTCTCATTATCTTCGTCATCATCTGAATCACAAAGTCTTGAAGCCTTTACAGGCTTAGACTTTATCTTTTGAATTTTGTCATGCTCTTTCTTGTGATCATTGAAAAGATCATCCAATCCAATCAACGTCTTCCTGGACTTTTGTTTTCGAATTTTCTCGTATTCTTTCTTGTGATCATTTAAAAGATCATCCAATCCAATTAACATCTTTCTGAAATTAAAAACAAAACCAGACAAGACAGTCACACATAGATCAAGGCTTTAATATTGTTACATCGTTGGAGGACTAATGCAAACTCATACAGCATTTGGTAAAACTAGGTTACTCAATGCCACACAAATGACAAAAACCCTGGCCAAAATACAATTAATACAATAACACTCAACATTTAATGTTATTTTTAGCCCAAATATATAGCAGCAACATGAAAAATCAAATATTCAAGTATTAGAAGTACATAGTCGGAATTCAACATGTATTTAACGGTCACTTAGCAGATTAAAAAAGCAGAAAACATATAAAAATGCAAAACCTAATACATAAAGCACAACTTCAAAACAATACAAACAACAAGTATAATCAAATAGGAGTTCATGAAAATTTCAATTCGTCAATTAAACATCAATATTCGGTAAAAGGGGAACTCCTCTATAAATCGACAGAAATACTGCTATGTAAGAACACATAATCATACCAAAAGCTCCTAGAAAAGTGAAAATTTCAAATTACAGGAGCAATTGATAGTTCATAAAAATTGAAAACTGAGAATCAAACAATTCAAAAAAGAGAGAATTATAAACCTTTTCTTAGTGGCAAGAATGGGTGGATCATTAAATTCAAAATCCAGAATATCGTCGGAATACATGGTTCAATTAACAGAGTAGGAGTATGTCGCACTAATGGTTGCTCTTGCTCGCGAATTCGCAGACGAAAATGGGGTTTTGAGAAAAGCGCGACGAAAAGGAAGAGATGAAGTGTGCTTCGAAAGTTTTGGCCTTTGTGACGGTAATTGGTAACTGCAAAGTGATTAGTATCAACTGGCAGGCAATTTAGGATTGTAGGAGCAATTTGTGGACTGGAAAAACTGGAAAATGGAAACTGGAAACAAATGCAATGCTTGCCTACCCCTTTATGCCAAAAGGGAAATTTAGGATCTTGCTCAAATTTAAAGTGAAAATGGCGGTTTTAGAGTTTTTTCTTGTAAACTTATCATGGAGTTTGGTGAAATTAGGTTATGTTATAAAATGAAAAAGTGTCAAAAATACCTAAGAATTTTTTTTTTCAAAAAAATCTAATAAAAATTTTTTTTCCAAAAATACCTAATAAAAATTATTTTTTAAAAAAAATACCAACTAACGGTTGGATTAACTTTTCTGTTATCTTTTTTTTTGCCCATTGTTAAAAAGTACTTAATAAAAATTTTCTTTTCAAAAAAGTACCTAATAAAAAATTTCTTTTTAAAAAAGTACGAAGAACACAACATATTATCCAATACAAACACAACATAATATATAACTTTAAGAACATATCCATAAAAAAGTTCACACACCATCCAATACAAACACAACATAAGAACATCATCCAACACAAACTTAGAGGAAGTAACGGTTGGTGTTAAGTTGACCGTTTATTAAAAAGTGTCAAAAAGTACCTAATAATTTTTTTAATAAACGGTCAACTTAACACCAACCGTTACTTGCTCTAGGTTTGTGTCCGATGATGTTCTTATGTTGTGTTTGTATTGGATGATGTGTGATGATATTCTAAGAGTTATATATTATGTTGTATTTGTATTGGATAATTATGTTGTGTTCTTGATACTTTTTTTTTTGAAAAGAAATTTTTTATTAGATACTTTTTTGAAAAGAAATTTTTTATTAGGTACTTTTTTTAAAAGAAAATTTTTATTAGATACTTTTTAAAAATGAGCAAAAAAAAAGGTAACGGAAAAGTTAACCCTAACCGTTAGTTAGTACTCTTTTGATAAAAAAAATTTGTTAGGTATTTTTTGGAAAAAAATTTTTATTAGGTACTTTTTTGAAAAAAAAAATTTCTTAGGTACTTTTTGACACTTTTCCCTTTTTTTAAAGCTTATTTTTTTAAATAATTTGGCTAAATGAGTGATTCCCCAAATTAATTGGAAAAATAAGGAAAATGCTGGCATTAACGGTGTTTTCTTATCCTAATTGGGTTGGGTAGTGACTAGTGAGTTTGAGGTCATGAAGGAAATCATTGTTCAGAACAACGTTTTATCTTCAGGGGAAGTCGATGTTCCAAACAGCGACTTCCACGTCCAAACTTGCACTAAGGCAAAGTCGTTGTTCTTAACAGTGGTTTCAACTGTTAATTTTTTTTTTTGTGTTTTTAATTATGTGGAATTTGTTGTGTGAAATAATTAATAATTTATATATATATATATATATATATATATATATATATATATATATATATATATATATATATATATATATATATATATATATATATATATATATATATATATATATATATATATATATATATATATATATATATATATATATATATATATATATATATATATATATATATATATATATATATATATATAATTAACTTTATATATATGTATAATTAAACATCAAAATACTTAATTAAAATGCATAATACATCGTCAAAATACAACTACGTCATAAAAATTGTCCAACTAAAAAATACACAAATTAACCACGCTGGCGTTGTGTACAACTACATCTGTTATGTCCTTCTGTTGCATAAGCCACATATGAGTCCTCTATCAATACAATCATTCATCTCATTACGCAACCTCTTTGACCTTGAATGTCTTTTTGTTCGTACTCTACTATCATTAGCAATTAGACGAGGGTCATTGTATTCCCTCCATTGAGTAGAGTTGAGCACAGGTTCAAATTGTGGCTCATAAGTCCTCATATAACTAGTAGTGCGAAAACGATGATCCACAAAAGATTCTTTAGATAAGCTATATGCAGAAAATACAGCTAACACGTGTGAACATGGATAGTGGAAAACCCGAACCTTTTTATATGTACAAGTGTGGTTTGAAAAGTTAAAAGTGTAATGCTTCCCGCCTTTGCGTTCTATTCGTTCACTTTTTCCGGTTGTGACTTCATATTTCCCATATTGGTTATGTCAAATGGCTCTACACTGTGATATTTTGTCGTACACCTGTTTGCCTTTTTTTTCTTTCAATGTAGAGAGTGTACGTATAATTAGAAGCAAGGCGTTGTCTAACAATCTCCCTTTTCTTCACAAACCACTTGTTCACACGATAAGAGGTAAGTTCAACAATAGCTGCAACAGGTAAAAATCTAGCGCCTTTCATAACATCATTGAAAACCTTTAGTAGCTTTTTGTCTTTAACACTATTATTGATAGTGTTATTGACCATTCATTTGTTCAAAATCCATCCATAAAATGATAAAATAATACTATTTTATTAACTTCGTTCTCAAATTGCGAAACAGAACCATATTTAGGTAGAAATTGATCGATTTAACGCCAAAATTGATCACAGATAGGTCATAATTAAAATTTTTATGTTAATAGATATGTTTAAAGCTTACTTTAAGTTGAAATTGATAGCCTCAAAGGTCAAAATTGATACCTTTAAGATTAAAATTGAAAAATGCCCAAAAAATGAAAAAAAAAAACAAGAGAAAGCACGTGAGGTTGATACATGCGTGAATTGGGCCGACCCACTCTTGATCTCAATTTCAGACGATCTCGGCCAAGACCAGCTGAACTTTATTGTGGAGTTAGGTCATTGGGTTCTCTTACAAGATTAGACAAAATGTTAAATCGTTGGCCTGTCTTGAAGGTATGTAGACGGTTTTAAGCAAATTCAACCTTGGTACTCTGTTAATCTTATTTTCGTGTTGACTAATTCATTTTAAATGTCTTAATTCAATTTTAAGTTATATTTTTCACTTATCTATCTTTAAATATCTCATTATTTACTCATATCACAATCGTTATATGACACATCTTTCACTACCAAACTTAGTCCGAATATTAGTAGCTCCTTAGTTTCGTGAAACTTACTCCACTCAAAAGCAATATTCTTCACTAATCCACTAATTATATTTAGTCAAGAACAATATTGTTTAACATTAATCTTTATGTCCTCACTCATTTGGTAAGATTCGTTAACATTAAATGAAATGGTGTAATTTGGGAATGTGGTGTTAATTCATAAGTGAGAACAATTGTCAACTCTACTCAAGGACAAAATATATGATTTTTTTTATTCCTACTAGTTGCGGGGCCGGTCCCTCAAATTACACTGTCGAATATCTTGATGATATTTTATACACTTCTATTAACAAAAGCAAATCCAATCAGCCAATAATTTCACCATTATCCTAAATCCTCATTTCTTAACAATCAAATCAAAACATCTAACCCTAACTCAACAAAGCATTTAGTTATAAAAAATTCAGTGAAGAATTTAAAAAGATAGTAATAGAATTACCTAGTAAATAGATCGGCTATAATCAAGATCAATTCAAATAATTGTACAACAAACCCTAAATTCTTATCTTACCCCAAAAAACCGTAGCGATCAATAGAAATGAATCGAAAAGAACATAATTCATAGCCAAAACCGTTATCCATACTTGAAAACGAAGTTGAATGGCTTAGAACATCAAATTGCGCTTCATTTGAAAAGGAATTAAAAATTCATGTTAAAAAGATTAAGGAACTAAACTTTATTAATTCGAAGCCCTAAATTCATCCAATTTATTACAGAAGAATTTTTTTTTTCATTTGAACCCTAATTCCACCAAAGGAAAAAAAAAAAAGAAAAAGGACGAAAATGAAAAAAAATAAAGCAGAATTCATAGCGCAAACCATCATCCATACCAAAAAACGAGTTGAAATTGGAAAGAATGTAGGAAAAAAAATGCATTTTCTTCATTCGAACCCTAATTTCAACCAAAGGAAAAACACAAAAATGCATTTTCTTCTTTCGAACCCATCAAGCCTCCACGGGATGATTTTAGCAAAGGCGGCTCGCAAGAGGCCCCCCCATGTTGCTGAATTCCCCATTATCCGCCGAGATATTAGCTGCCCCTAATCCAGCCAAGATTAAAGTCCCTAACATGACTTCATTCGATGGAACAAAGTGCCCGAAAGAGCATGTCGTGGCATACAAGAATCTAATGTTGTTGTATACAACAAATCCGGATTTATTGTGTAAGTTCTTCCCTACTACTCTTAGTGGCATTGCTTTGATCTGGTACACATCGCTTCCAGTTGGAAGCATTCACACCTTTGCCCAACTAGAGGCTAAGTTTGTAAGTCCTTTTGTGGCTTCCAAGAGACAAGAGAAGTCTAACTTCCACCTATTGAGTATTACGCAACAAGAAGGTGAAACTGTCTCCTCTTACCTTAAACAGTTCCAAGAGGTCGTTTTGAAAGTGACAAACTTGGAAGAGTCAATCGCCCTTAACGCCTTAATAAACGGAATGCGAACTCCCAAATAAGTAACCATCTCACAACTGCCATATAACCTCCCACTCTCTGTAGTAACCGCCTATAACTTCCCACTATCATCCACTCAATCCAGAAATAACCACCATTTATCACTATAAGTAGGGACAACCATCGTCATTGGTGCCCTAAGCACAAACATCATACCGAAACTCTGCCAAAATTACTACTCAATACTACAAGCAATTATCTCCCACTTTACCACCCTAATTGGTTATTCATTACCATCACCATCGCTACTAACTTCTCTTCACGACCTTTGATTCATATCTATTATCGTTATTCATTTGATTCTCTGATTTGACTTAAGCATTAGAGGGGTTTTCCGGGAGATAACCCCCTAAACAAGACTAACGTGTTGTGGTGCAGGACTTTAGGTCACCTTTGGAAGGCGTTTCATCTCCACTCCGTTGACCGTTAACCGCTGTACCACTTTCACTTCAAGTATCTCACGTGCCTTTCACACTTCCTCGTTTCATATCCGAAACATTCCTCTAAATTTTGCCATTTTTGAGCACTGTTCACAAATCGACTTTAATTTTTATTTTAATTTTTAATTTATAGTGTTAAATTACATTTGATTGTTTTCAAAAACAAGATTTATTAATATTAATATTTTAATAACTTGACCATCATAAAAACTTCAACCACTATATTATGGATTTGTTTTTGAAAGTTAAAATTTGGAACTTCTAAAATCATACTCCCTCCAATTCATCATAATTGTCCACTTTGCCTTTGGATCGGATTTTAAGAGTGGTGTGGTAGTGGGGTATTTTAATTGATTATAATAATTGAAAAGGTGGTAGTGGGGTATTTTAAGTGAATATAATAATTGAAAAGGTGGTAGTGGGGTATTTTAAGTGATTATTATAATTGAAAAGGTGGTAGGTGGGGTATTATTAAATAATATAAGTTGGGGTAGTTGGGGGTATTTAGGTAAAAAATCTTGCCAAAAATAGAAAGTGGACAAGCAAAGAGACTTTACCAAATAAGGAAAGTGGACAATTATGATGAATCGGAGGGAGTATTTTTTTCTAAAATAAATTATAGAAAATAAATTATAGGGAAATTATCAATGATATCCCTAAGTTATAGCACTTTATCAATGATACCCCTGTGTTTTTTTTTTAATTTCAATGGTGCCCCTAACTTTTTAAGCTAATTATAAACGTGACACTGTTCACCGTTTTTCCTTAAAGTTGACGTTAATTGTCATCTAAAAGTTCTATAACACATGAGTACAATTGATAAAGTGCTATAACACATGGGTACCATTGATAACTTCTATTGTTTTTAAATGATATTTAACGTTAACTTAACAAAAAAAATTGAACAATGCCACATATGTAATTAGCTCAAGAAAATAGAGATAACATTGATAGAGTACTAAAACACCGAAGTACCATTGATAATTTCTCTAAATTGTATTCACTACATGTGAAATGAAAAACATGTGGTCGTAAATTTCCATTGTCGTCTTCCATGATTGACAATTAGCATCGCCATTAGAACTCCTCACGACTGTTCTAGCTTTCTCTGACAAAAACTTTATAATCATCCTCTCCATTCTTCATTCTTGCACGCAATTTCCTTTTTTCTCTTCCATTTGTATACAATCTTACAGAACCTTCACTTGTAATCAAAGTTAGTTTCCATTAATGGCTTTTTCTCTCTCTACCACAACACCAACTCCTTCAACCTTCACTAAACCCTTCTCTCCTCTCCCCTTTCTTTCTTTACATAATCGTAAAACCCATTACAATTCCTCCAAGAGACTCTCAAATCATCCATTACTTCGAGTCACTGCTCCTTCTAGAACAATTACTGGCTCTCCTGAAGAAGAACAAGAACTACCCACCTTCTCAAACGATGGAGTTTTCCCTGATACTGAAGAAAAAGAGGAATCCTCAAAATTCACATGGCGAGATCATTGGTACCCAGTCTCTCTCATCGAAGACCTCGATGCGCGTGTCCCAACCCCTTTCCAGCTTCTTGGTCGTGACATTGTTTTGTGGTTTAGCAAATCCAGTAATCAATGGGTTGCTTTGGATGATAAGTGCCCACATCGTCTTGCTCCTCTTTCTGTAAGAATTTCAAACTGGATTTTGTGAATTCTTAGTGAAATTCACTTCCTCTTTGGACTATTTGATTATGTGAAATTTGGGTTTTCCTTTGTTTGTTTAGGAAGGGAGGCTAGATGAGAATGGAGATTTGCAGTGTTCATATCATGGTTGGTCTTTTGATGGGTGCGGATCATGTACTCGGATCCCCCAGGCCCGATCGGAGGGTCCAGAAGCTCGTGCTGTAAAGTCTCCTAGAGCTTGCGCCACAAGGTTCCCAACTATGGTGTCTCAAGGGTTGCTTTTTGTTTGGCCTGATGAGAATGGTTGGGAAAGAGCTAATGCTACTCAACCTCCAAGGTAATCTAGTCACTAAATTTGAGGAATCTGTAGTTTAATACTAGTACTAATTATGATTATTCTTTGTTTTTTGTATATAATATTGATTAGTCTTTAATTAGTATTAAAAACATACTAGTATCTAGTAAATGATTGGTGGTTGTTTGTTAATTGGATTTTATATTCTCCAATATAGTGGACTAATGGTACATTGATGATTGTACAAATGAATTATCTAATTTTGGATGGTATTTTTTATTGGGTAGATTGCCAGATGACTTTGATAAGCCTGAGTTTGCCACAGTATCTATCCAGCGTGATCTGTACTATGGTTATGACACTTTGATGGAGAATGTCTCTGATCCCTCACACATTGACTTTGCTCATCACAAGGTTTGACTTTGCTTTGGACTTTTGTGCCTGTGTTTTTTCTTAATTATGTAGAGGTGATTCTGATCACTAAGGACATAGACATAATGGTAGCATGAATTTGAATTCATGTTGAAGGTGTTGGTTGGGTGCTGAAACTCCGTCACCAATATACTTTGTCGGTCCCTCTGAGTTTGCAACATATGTTTGTGCTTTTTGAGTCTTATTGCCAACTCAAAGGGTCGAAGGTAGTACTTTCCTAGTTGAGATAAGAAGTTTGTGTTTCTAAATACTTGTTAAATAGTTCAGTCGGAAAATAAGTAGGTGTATTCAAACTACATGCAAAACAATGAGACAATGCTTTTGTGTTCATACAGTTAAAACATTAACTAACTGCTTGACTCTTACGGACCATTTGGTAACCGGTACTAAATGGTGAGAATGGCAATGGAAAATTAGTGTAAATTTAGTAGACATATCTCTTGACAAATTTAATGGACATGTATATCAACAATCTCATTTTCTTCACAAAATTTATTCTAATGCATTACCATTTGAGCATTTGGTATCAAGTGGTAATGGAAAATTGTGAAGAAAAAACTTTTTTAGGATTAAATTTTCATTACCATGGGAATGAAATGATACATACCATGAAAATTACACTACAAATCATTCCAATTACCACCAATTAGTACCGTTCACCAAACGGGCCGTTAGTTTATTTTTTTAGTTGATCTGCAATTATGATTTTGAATAAACATTTTCTGGTATCATGCTTCCATATCTTGTCAACAAGCCCATGTAGATACATGGAATCAAAAGGGTTCCTTTGTTTTTTCTTTCTAAACAACTTGACAAGGGATACTTTGTAACAATTTAACAATGAACTACCATAGGTTACTGGAAGGAGGGACAGGGCCAAGCCTTTGCCATTCAAGGTTGAATCTAGTGGTCATTGGGGCTTCGCTGGAGCTAATGATGATAACCCAAGAATAAGTGCTGAATTTGTTGCACCTTGTTACTATATGAATAAGTAAGTTCTTTATTAATATTGTTACTACTTTATTAATTGTGTTATTTGTGTTGGAATGTGGTTTGAGAAATTTAATTGCACTTCTATTTTTGTTGTGTTTGCCTTCTTATGTAACCCTGAAAAGGCTTTGCATAGATCCTAGAAGAAGTAAGCTAATATTGATTGATTGAGGGCAAGACTCCTTTTTCAAGAACTTTTGTTCATGATTTGTACGCACGTGTTTTGCTCCATATAGAATGAACGTCCTTTTGTCCTCTGATATGTATCCTTTATAATGGTATGAATTCTAAGAAAATTAAGATGAAGAATAGTTGGCTAAACAATAAGCGGGAGTAGAAACAAGTAAGCGGGAATAGTTGGCTAAACAAGATGAAGAAAATTAAGATCAAGAGCTAATGGTAGTTTATATAATCAAGAAAGATAATGTCATGCAAATGTAAAAGTACATGTGGGGTAGAAAGCAGGAGTAGAGAGATTGAGATAGCAAAATCTCAGAAATGAAAAAATAAAAATTAGAATTTGTTGAACCGAATGTAGGAAAATTGGGGATATATCTGGGATGCATGTGTGCTGGAAAACATCAAAGTAGCAAAAAGAAACAGACTAACACAAAAAGGTGAACAATTAAAAAGACATTGGATGAAGTATGTTGTTTTTGGGTCATGGAAACATAGCAAATGAAACAGGTGGGTGAGGAAGTGAAGGCAATTTCTTTTCTCGACTGAAATGTGACATTTTATCTTTCAAATAATATTGGTGAACAAACTCATTTCGTATGGTAATCTTGATAAGTGCAATTATTTGCACTAATCCGTGTTCATTTTACGCTCCTTAATTGTAGTTTTAGTGGGTTTTTAGGTGTATTTGTAGTGTTTTGTGTATATTTTGTCTCATGAGGTCGATTCCATGTTTTATGTGATTTTTGAGGCAAAATTGGAGTTTCTAGGTAGATTTCGGAGTTATAAGAGGGTGAAGGCTTGGAGAAATAGCCTAAGACCCCTTGTCACGTGAGGAGACCAAGCCACAAGCTAGTCCCGATGAGGAGAAGGCAAGGAAAGTGGAGAAAAGTGCAACAATGAGCTAAGCGACGAGTGGCTTTCATAGGCACCGCTCGTCGCACATTAATCAGTAAATTCACCATCATGCCGTAGCCAAGCGACGAGTCGTCGCTCCATAAGCACCGCTCGTCGCCAATTCGTGCAAGCCATCAGATTTCTCCAGCAGATGAGCGACGATCGTCGCCCTATAAGCGCCGCTCGTCGCCTATTTCAATCCGGGCAATTCCTGACGGTTTTCTTCCTAATTTTTGGAACCACTATAAATAGTGGCGGTTATCTTTTGTAATTTTGAATGAGATTTTAGTTTTAGTTTTATTTCCTGTAACTTTCTCTAGAGTAGTTTTAGTTTTTTTTCAAGCATCCATTGAAGAACTTCTTTGTAGAATTCGATTTCCGCACTTCAGTTTATGTTATTTTCTCATTCAGTAAGTTTTGTTGTTTCGTTATTCCCTTTTACATCATTATTTATTGTTTGTTATATGGTTTGTATGATCATGAGTAGTGAGTAGTTTCCTTATCTAGGGTTAGGGTGAAATCCCTAATTCGAAGCATGGATTGATATTTTATTGATTGATTGTGTGCGATTTGGGTCGTTGATTGAACCTATGCTTAATGAGTCTTGATTTAAACATCTTTGTTAGCCTTTTCAATAGAACGGAAGTTTGAGAATTGGTTTAACTTAGGATTGAGATATATTTGAGTTAAATTCCTTCTAGTATTAGCCAATAGAACGGAAGTTTGAGGATTAATGCTAGTTGGTCTTAAATTCGATAATAGTCAATAGAGCGGAAGCTTGAGACTAATTAGATCACATTCTCTCATATTTATGGCTCAATTTCATACAATCATGAAAGTGATTGAATTCCATGTTAGAATTGGGTGATACCCGACGCCCTAGTGTCTTTCATATCATCGTTATACCTCATTTTTATTATCGTCTTAGCTTTTTGCATCTTAGGTTTAGAACATCAAGTTTAGAACATACATTCTTATTTGAACCTTGTCTTAGCTCGTCATAAACATACAATTCAGAATTATTTAGCCTCCTTGTGTTCGACCCGCACTACGCGTACACCGTGCGCTTGCGGTTAATTAAAATTTGCTCATCAAGTTTTTTGGTGTGGACAACTAATCTGGAGATCCTTAAATCTCTCCCATGCTTCATAGAAAGACTCAAAGGAAACTTGATGAGCAAATTTGAGTCTTTCTATGAAGCAAATTGAAAGACTCAAATCTGTTGAGCAAATTTTAATTAACCGCAAGCGCACGGTGTACGCGTAGTGCGGGTCGAACACAAGGAGGCTAAATAATTCCGAATTGTATGTTTATGACGAGCTAAGACAAGGTTCAAATAAGAATGTATGTTCTAAACTTGATGTTCTAAACCTAAGATGCAAAAAGCTAAGACGATAATAAACATGAGGTATAACGACGATATGAAAGACACTAGGGCGTCGGGTATCACCCAATTCTAACATGGAATTCAATCACTTTCATGATTGTATGAAATTGAGCCATAAATATGAGAGAATGTGATCTAATTAGTCTCAAGCTTCCGCTCTATTGACTAATATCGATTTAAGAACAACTAGCATTAATCCTCAAACTTCCGTTCTGTTGGCTAATACTAGAAGGAATTTAACTCAAATATATCTCAATCCTAAGTTAAACCAATTCTCAAACTTCCGTTCTATTGAAAAGGCTAACAAAGATGTTTAAATCAAGACTCATTAAGCATAGGTTCAATCAACGACCCAAATCGCACACAATCAATCAGTAAAATATCAATCCATGCTTCGAATTAGGGATTTCACCCTAACCCTAGATAAGGAAACTACTCACTACTCATGATCATACAAACCATTTAACAAACAATAGATTATGATGTAAAAGGGAATAACGAAACAACAAAACTTATTGAATGAGAAAATAACATAAACTGAAGTGCGGAAATCGAATTCTACAAAGAAGTTCTTCAATGGATGCTTGAAAGAAAACTAAAAACTACTCTAGAGAAAGTTACAGGAAATAAAACTAAAACTAAAATCTCATTCAAAATTACAAAAGATAACCGCCACTATTTATAGTGGTTCCAAAAAATAGGAAGAAAACCGTCAGGAATTGCCCGGATTGAAATAGGCGACGAGCGGCGCTTATAGGGCGACGATCGTCGCTCATCTGCTGGAGAAATCTGATGGCTTGCACGAATTGGCAACGAGCGGCGCTTATGGAGTGACGACTCGTCGCTTGGCTACGGCATGATGGTGAATTTACTGATTAATGTGCGACGAGCGGTGCCTATGAAAGCCACTCGTCGCTTAGCTCATTGTTGCACTTTTCTCCACTTTCCTTGCCTTCTCCTCATCGGGACTAGCTTGTGGCTTGGTCTCCTCACGTGACAAGGGGTCTTAGGCTATTTCTCCAAGCCTTCACCCTCTTATAACTCCGAAATCTACCTAGAAACTCCAATTTTGCCTCAAAAATCACATAAAACATGGAATCGACCTCATGAGACAAAATATACACAAAACACTACAAATACACCTAAAAACCCACTAAAACTACAATTAAGGAGCGTAAAATGAACACGGATTAGTGCAAATAATTGCACTTATCAAATCTATTGATGTGTCTATTAAGGTTGTAATATACAGTGTAACTATAATGATGATGACATTGATACGATTTCAGAACATGTTTCACTTCATTCTCATTCATAGGTATAATGAAGTGTAATAAGTATAAGGATAAGAATATTGTAGTCTTGGATTAAAATATCAAGGATCGATGGAAGGAGTATTTTAAATGATTTATTTAATGGAGAACAAGAACATGTTGTAGAATACACAACAATCATTCCCTTGGATGAAAATAGTGAATTTATGTGAAGAATATAAAAATCAAAGGTGGATAAGGCTTTAAAGAAAATAAAGCTAAAGAAAGTTGTTGGCCTGATCGTACACCTACTAAGGTATGGCGATGCCTATGGATGATTGAGGTGACTTGGCTAACTAATGTATTCAACAAGATTTGGGGGACAAACAAGATGTCCAATGACTAGAGAAGAAGTACTCGAATGCCTATCTACAAGAACAAAGGAGATGTCCAAGATTGCTCTAACTTTTGAAGAATGAACTCATGAGACATACTATGAAGTTATAGCAAAGAGTGATAGAGACACGTATGAGCAGATGTACCTTCATATTAAAGAACCAATTTGGATTAATGCTAGGGAGATCTACAATGAAAGTGATTCATCTTATGAGACAAATGTTAAAAAACTATAGGGTTAGAAAAAGAGACTTGGATACTGCAATATTATATGATTGAGGTGTGCCATTAAGTTACGGTACGTTTTATCGAATGACCATTAAATCGGTGCTACTATATGGATCAATATGTTCGGTTTTTAAATAAGATCATAGTAGAAAGATGGGGTAGTGGATATGCGAATACTTCGATCGATGATGAGTAGACATACTCTGAGGGATAAAATTGAGGAAATGATGAAAGATAATTGTTTAAGATGGTTTGTGCATGTGCAAAGATGGGGTATTAGGAAACTAGTAAAGAAGATAAAAAGTTGGAGCTTAGGAGACTTAAAAAGAGGGCGAGGAAGACCGAAGATTACCTAGAGGAAAGGAGTGGAAAAGGATATGGATGACCTAGACTTATAAATTGAGATGGTAGAATATCATAATTAATGGAGAATAATAATCCATGTGGATGACCATGGGAACTGATATATTGGTTCTTTAGCCGACCCCGATCATGTTTCACTTAATTCTCATTGGTGAAGTGAGCAATATGATGTAGTTATTAGGTAGATTTAATGTTTTTACATTGGAATTCATGGAAGCATCAATTGTGCTTCATTCAATCTTCTCTTGTTGGAGTGATTAGTTCTTTTGTAATGACTTTAAGATTTTTGTGCTAATATACCAATGATTAATACATAGTTTTGCTGCACGATCGGAAAATTTAAGATATATAATAATTTTTAGTTTGTTTATGGGCTTTTAGATGATTAATCTTATTTCGTTTCTCTCTGTTCAGGATAGAGATTGACACAAAACTTCCCATAGTTGGTGACCAGAAGTGGACAATATGGATTTGTTCCTTTAACATACCAATGGCGCCTGGCAAGACACGTTCAATTGTTTGTAGTGCTCGTAACTTTTTCCAGTTGACAGTGCCAGGCCCTTCTTGGTGGCAGGTGAGTTGTTGAAGGTTTAAATAATGATCTCCCGTGTAGGCTTATGATATAAATTAGCAGAAAATCTGGCAATGTTTCATTACTTAAGTCATTGCTACTGTTTCTACTATCTACATCTAATATCTTTTGTTGGTTTATGTTTAAAGCTACCATCACCGTGATACTGAATAAACGGTCAATCTCGATTACTACCACCCCACCTTTAAATGTGACCGACTAATATCGAGAGAGTGACACCACCATCCACCCCAATATTGTAGGGCTATATTTGGTCGGGTGATTATCTGCTATGAGAAATCTCCAAAACTGAGATCTTGAACTCTGTTGGTGCAATTCAACCATTTAAGTGTGGTGGGGCTGCGGGAATTAGGAGCACCTAATGCTGGTAGATGGACAGTAAGAACGAGAGAGAGAAGGTTGGAGTAACTCACAAGTTCAGAATGCTGAACTGTGGTGGTAGCCATGTGTGGGACAGAGTGGCTTGTGTTTTGGTTAAAGTAGGGTAACTAAGAAGCTAATTTGCACCGACATCTAATTATCTCTTTTTTATTTTTCTTTCTGAAAGAGCAATATATTCCATAATTTGTTGCATAAGTTGGGTATCTTTCGTTTACGAAAAACGGGTTTTGACAGTTATTACCTAGCATTTGTTAGTAGCATTTTCGGACACACTGGCAAGATGTACATTTGTGGTCGTGCTTGACGCCAAGTTACAGCTTTTCTACAATAATATAATCTCCTTGCAATAGATCCTTGATTGTTTGCTTGGCAGTATACATTTCACTTTCATTATGAGAGAATTTTGTGTTGGAAGCTTCCTGCAAAATTTTCATTGCTCTAATCATCTATTATAAACCTTTCTCATAATCGGCCCTTACTGTTCTTTGTAACTTGAATTTTTGTGATTATCTATTAGCAGGAATTTTGGACTCCTCCTTAAAGAGGGCTGGAGGAAAGGAATATAACCTTGTACTCCGTCAGCTATTTCTGATTTGTTGGTACTTGTGACTGTTTTAGGTGGTACCTAGATGGCATGAACATTGGACGTCAAACAAAGTGTACGATGGTGATATGATTGTGCTTCAGGGTCAAGAAAAATTCTTCCATTCTAAATCAACAGAGGGTTCTGAAGATATTAATAAGCAGTATACCAAAATTACATTTACACCAACACAGGCAGATCGTTTTGTTTTAGCGTTTCGTAACTGGCTCAGACGGCATGGCAATGGCCAACCTGAATGGTTTGGTTCGGTGAGCCAACAGCCTTTACCATCAACGGTTTTGTCCAAACGTGAGGTGAGTAAGCTTCTACGTATAAAAATTGCTGTGACTTTATTTATATCATCGTACTCATCGATCATGTATACTCTCAATTGTCTCATTTGTTGGTGTGCCTAAGATAATTTGTTCGGCTGCATAGGCGTCAGAATATGTAAAAGTTGTGTAACTGGTGGTTGTATGACATGCAGATGCTGGATAGATTTGAGCAGCACACTCTGAAATGCTCGTCGTGTAAAGGAGCTTATGAAGGTTTCCAGTTATGGCAAAAAATAACGATAGGCACAACCGTCATCTTTGCAGCAACAGCAGGTATCCCTGCGTCCTTGCAGTTACGTATAATTTTAGGTGGGCTCGCCATTGTTAGTGCTGCCGTGAGTTATGCTTTGTATGAGCTGCAGAAAAACTTTGTGTTTGTTGATTATGTACATGCTGATATTGATTAGTACTATGTTGCTCTCTCCACAGCTGTAGATAAAATTAGAAAGTCTGGGAAACTATTTTTGACATTGTCTAGTAGTTTATGCCGATGTTTATTGTCAAATATGTAAGGAATTTTAGATACTTCCATATAGTATATTCCGTTTAAAAGGGAGAAGCTTGTATATGATTTTTCATGAATATCTACAGGTTAACTTATATCCATGCGATATGTTGTTATATTCGTCTCATTTTATGGAATTTTTGTATATACTTTTTATAATTTTTGTAAAATGTGTTAGATATATAGTATAAATATTAAGTGACAAACACATGCTTTGAAAATTTGCAAAAGTAAATGAAAACATCAAATGTGAACGGAGTAGTAGCCATAATAGTATCATTATTTAAGATAGGAAAATTTACGCAGAATAGTCTAACGTATTTAAGATTTTTCTACAATATTCCCAACTATAGATTAGCCATTAATAATTCCATCTATTGTTTCATTTAACCGGAAATGTTGTTGGATCACTTAATACCGATTTGTAATAGCTATAATTTAATTTTCTTTTTTTTTTTCTTACCTTTTTACTTATATTGTTGATTAAATTTACTTGAACAACGAACACCTTTTCGCTTTTTCTTCGTGACATTCATTCACTCCCTCCTACTAACCCACCATTGAATAGGACCTTCATTGAAGCTTGTTTGTTGTTTGGCAAGAGCACCATGTTTATTCCTACGGGTTTCCCTTGCAATTGAATTCCTACTTGAAGAAGAATGAGAATAAGTGATTCTCTTCATGTCAAGAAAAAGGAATGAGATAGAAGAGGCAGTGACGGATTCAGAACTCAAAATCATGGGTAGCACCAACGGGTTGAAATAAATTGATAAAGAATTCGATAATTTGTTTGTAAAATGAACAACCGAAAAAAATTTTATTACTTCAAATTGAACCTATACAAGTAAAATATCGCAATAATAATCTTATCTCATTGCCACTATAAAATGGGGCGATACATGTCATTCGCACCGCATCGTACAAAATTACAAAATACAAGTTACAACGAGTCCAAAATTTGACATAGTGAATGAAACAGCCCAAACCGGTGTAAACAATATTATAATACTGTCTACAAAGCACAGCGGAAGACTTATAAAAGTCTGGGCTGAATCCGACCTGTGGCTCAATAGCCACAACAACTAATATCAGAGTATTTAAAACTTTTACATTAAATAAGTGAATACTATTTACAAAACGTTATAAAATATTACAATTTAATTTACAAAATGTGTTTCAGAAAGAAGTCATCGCCTCGCACGTATCACATAACACATGTAGACATCTCTCCACATCTGATCCAACCTGAAAATGGATCTATCCCCCGTAAGGGATAGGCCCCATCAAAGACTGTCAACAATTGAATTGTTGAGTAATCTAACAAACTATTACATTTATATACAAGTCATTAAACAAACATCTCCAATTCAATATTTTGCTCATTTGGTATCTCTTTATGAAATATTAATTTATCAAAATCCAAACTCTTTGTGTTTGGTATCGACATAAATACGGCTAAGAACTTTTAGTTCATAGCGAATCAAAACACGGCTATAACTTTACAAGTTAATAGCGAAAATCAAAATACGGCTATTACTTTACAAGTAAATAGCGAACTCAAAATACGACAAATGAAACATAAAAATTCATTTGCGAAACAAACAAAACTTTATATACCAAACGTATTTATTCAAAACTCATGTAAAAACAATAATATAACAACACTTTAAAACGTGGGAATATATGGACCGTCAGGAAGTAGGCTTGATCTAAATCCTGAGAATACGGGTGATCGTCATCACCGAAATACGGTTCTTGCAAGAACGAAACGGGATCGGGGGCTCGAGACCGATCCGAATAACCATTACCTATTATCAAGCTATAGGATTTCATAATAATCCGGATATAGATATCCGTTGCCAATTCCCAAAAACAAACATGTTTCAATGTCGAACATTTCAAGATAAAACGAATCAATAAGTCACTTGATTTTCTTTAAAATCAATAATCATACTTCATTTATAAAACCATATTTCAAGACTCATATTTTAGAAGGTAATATCATACAAGACATGCTTTTGTAATCTCTTTAAATAAATACAATCTTAACATACTTTTCAATCAAATATAATTTTTATAATATGATTCATTTTTATTAAAATCATTTTACAAAACTAAGAATATTATTACATAAACAAGCAATCAAACCAATATATTTTCTATAAAGTTACTCAAACTAGCTTTAAAAGATATTAGATGTTTGTAAGTTACCTTTATGAGCAAATTCCTCAATCAAAAATCAAATTAGAAGGCCAAAGAACTTCATTGATGCATTTGAACAAACACTATGTGTGCATCAACTTCTAACTTCAAGGGATAAATATTCAAGCTCCATTTGTGCATCACCATCAATAATACTCAACAAAGAAAGAGTAATAACCCTAAATTGATCTCAAGTACCCAATATTTAACCTTAAACATTCAATTGATTTCATAGTATCTAATTCCACTTATAAAGATTTCATTTTAGTACCATATCAGGACATATGTTAGTATTTGGTCATAACTTCCTCATACAAACTCGTATAGAGACGATTCAAGTGTCTACGCGACCCTGACTCAGAGATCTACAATTCTTATGAAGACACTAAAACCCATAAACAATAAGAGCTACCCCGAAAATGGCAAAACAGAAAACTGATGATTGATTTTCGTGACAGCCTGTACCATTTCACTATTTTGAACATAACTCTCTCATACGAACTCGTATAGAGGTGATTTAAGTGTCTATGCGACCACGACTCAAAGCTCTACAATTCTCATGAAGACTCCAGAACCCAGAAATGGCCAGAACAATCTCAAAATTAGCCATGAACACGGAAGACAGAATCTGAATTTTTAGCTCTTAAACTACAAATATGAATCAAAACCCCAAATTGAAACCATAAACTTGATACCTCAATTGAACCCCACAAAAGCCTTTGAAATGGATGAAACAAAGAATACATGACTCTCAATTCACTTGTTATTTTCGAATTGAAGAATGAACCAAATGGGATTTCCAGATTTTCTTCTTTAATGGATGAAAATGATGACATAATTAGTTTGTATGTATGAACTAAGATTAAGAACTTGAGTTTGTGTTTTCTAGAAATTCAAGATGAAGAAGTGGTGAGATTGATAAGTAATGATAATAGAGATGAAGATGATGATTGTAATTAAAGGCTCCTGAAATGGGTTTTGTTGATGGGTAAGGGTGATGAGTAATCTCATTTTGTTAAAGGCTCGACACCTCATATGATACGTGTCTATTTACTTTTAACCCTATTTTCATCGTATAATTTACTTTTGTCCCAAATCTAATACGACTGATATCCTTAAATAATAAAATATTATTCCGAGTCCTAATAAAATAACTTATTTAAAATTTAATACCCAAATGAACATAATTAATTACTGTTAATTAAGTCGCTAAAATAGGGGCTGTCTCATTCTCCCCAACTTAAATAATTTCGTCCCCGAAATTACTACACTTTAGAATCATTTTAAACTTATATTCTCTACAACTTAAAGACAAACTTTACAAAGCACAACGTCCAAGACTTATTCAACTAAAACCTCACTTCGACATTCGACAATCATCCTTGATCTAAAACAATGTTTATGATTCAATCATGACCCATAATAATTTTCAAATGCACAGAACTCATGATGCACACATACAAGTGCACACATAAAATCGCAAAGTGATAATCAGAATTTCAAAACAATATTCGCAAACAATTAAAACAAAGATGTTTTGACAATCTAAGAAAAATTTGATAGAGTTTCACTGAAAAGAGATACATAGTTTTATTTTCAAAATCAAATTTGTTTTCTCGTCAAACTAACTTACTGAATATCCACATCAACTCTTACGTCATACTTGAATACTTTTTAAGAAACCTTTACTTGTTTTAATTATTTCAACCATTTGTATCCTCAATTTGAAAATCTGTTTCCCTAATTAACTCAATTTTTTTCAAATGACAACAAAACTTCACTTAGGAACTCGTATAAACCCCGATATACATCGAAAGTATCACTTTAAATTACACATTTCATTTCTTGTAATCAAATAACTTGAACTTCAATTTAGAAAATTACTTTGATCACTTTCGACTTTTAATCTTTAATAACTTATTACTCAATCGTTATCGTTTAACTTCCACTCATAATACGTATATATCCACCTTTCATACATAACCCTTAATACTTTAAGTTTCAAACACATTTTTCCCTAATAGCTTCCATACCCTTGACATTCGATTCTTAACCTTTATTTCCGAACATCCGATTCACCATTATCACAATTTACACAACTTATCTCATTCGACTTTTATCCTTTAATGTCTCATACAAATCCTGGTTTAAACAAACACTTTTGTTTTCTCTAATTATTAGCTTTTCGATCACCACAACACAATTAGCTTCAATACAATTAGCTTCCATTCAAATATTCATTTTCCATAAGTCTATTTAAGTTTAAATTTCTCAATATATATAATTCAAGGCTTCCATTACTTTTAATTGATCTTAACTTATGAACTTTAACTCAACCATGAATAAGGCCCGACATAATTTGAACCATTCAAACATTTTAATTCTTAAAGTTATCCTTTCAACATCGTACATCATTTAGAATATTCTCCATCATAAATTTGTATTTACCTCAATACGTATAGGGTGCTCAATAGGTTTACCACAATATGAACTTTACGACATTCCTATTCATATCAGCTCGTATTCTTTTTTCACAACTTCCCATAATAGAAATTCTCATCCAAGTATCATTAAATTGAACATGCCAAAAATACTTTTCTACATTTTTTTTTTCCTTGATTGATTTTCAAATTTAAAGCAGAATCAACTCATAACTTTCAATATTCCCAAAAGACTTCTTTTGAACTCTTTGCATCTAATCATTCTTGCTCAACATCATCGCAATTATCGACAAGCTTGGTCCTTAACTCCTTGTGCCAGTTATCCGAGTATATATATTATATTTTGTAAAACAATTTTCAAGAACACTTGATTAAAATATATATAAAGTTGAAATTTTAAACTCTTTTAGAAACAATTTTCTTTCATATATATACATGACATATAAACAATCACACAAAATTTCACATAAGATCAATTATATCCACTAATCAAGATTCAAACGACTAATTCTCATCTTAACCTTAATAACCTTTGAAACTCTTTTCACCAAGCTTCGAAGTCCCAAATTCATAATTCAAACTTAACTCTTGCCCTTCGGTATTCACAACATGTACGGAAACTTCAAGATTTCTTTAACAAATAAGCATTTCACACATCACACATATAACACATCGTCACATTAATACCATCCGATTCTTAGAAGTTACACCCTAAGACTCGACTAATGCGCTCTCTCGGATTTTCGAAATTCATTTTTCAAAAATTTTGTACTCGAATATGAGGATTCGAGTACTCCAGAAACAACCAGGCTCTGATACCAATTGAAACAGCCCAAACCGGTGTAAACAATATTATAATACTGTCTACAAAGCACAGCGGAAGACTTATAAAAGTCTGGGCTGAATCCGACCTGTGGCTCAATAGCCACAACAACTAATATCAGAGTATTTAAAACTTTTACATTAAATAAGTGAATACTATTTACAAAACGTTATAAAATATTACAATTTAATTTACAAAATGTGTTTCAGAAAGAAGTCATCGCCTCGCACGTATCACATAACACATGTAGACATCTCTCCACATCTGATCCAACCTGAAAATGGATCTATCCCCCGTAAGGGATAGGCCCCATCAAAGACTGTCAACAATTGAATTGTTGAGTAATCTAACAAACTATTACATTTATATACAAGTCATTAAACAAACATCTCCAATTCAATATTTTGCTCATTTGGTATCTCTTTATGAAATATTAATTTATCAAAATCCAAACTCTTTGTGTTTGGTATCGACATAAATACGGCTAAGAACTTTTAGTTCATAGCGAATCAAAACACGGCTATAACTTTACAAGTTAATAGCGAAAATCAAAATACGGCTATTACTTTACAAGTAAATAGCGAACTCAAAATACGACAAATGAAACATAAAAATTCATTTGCGAAACAAACAAAACTTTATATACCAAACGTATTTATTCAAAACTCATGTAAAAACAATAATATAACAACACTTTAAAACGTGGGAATATATGGACCGTCAGGAAGTAGGCTTGATCTAAATCCTGAGAATACGGGTGATCGTCATCACCGAAATACGGTTCTTGCAAGAACGAAACGGGATCGGGGGCTCGAGACCGATCCGAATAACCATTACCTATTATCAAGCTATAGGATTTCATAATAATCCGGATATAGATATCCGTTGCCAATTCCCAAAAACAAACATGTTTCAATGTCGAACATTTCAAGATAAAACGAATCAATAAGTCACTTGATTTTCTTTAAAATCAATAATCATACTTCATTTATAAAACCATATTTCAAGACTCATATTTTAGAAGGTAATATCATACAAGACATGCTTTTGTAATCTCTTTAAATAAATACAATCTTAACATACTTTTCAATCAAATATAATTTTTATAATATGATTCATTTTTATTAAAATCATTTTACAAAACTAAGAATATTATTACATAAACAAGCAATCAAACCAATATATTTTCTATAAAGTTACTCAAACTAGCTTTAAAAGATATTAGATGTTTGTAAGTTACCTTTATGAGCAAATTCCTCAATCAAAAATCAAATTAGAAGGCCAAAGAACTTCATTGATGCATTTGAACAAACACTATGTGTGCATCAACTTCTAACTTCAAGGGATAAATATTCAAGCTCCATTTGTGCATCACCATCAATAATACTCAACAAAGAAAGAGTAATAACCCTAAATTGATCTCAAGTACCCAATATTTAACCTTAAACATTCAATTGATTTCATAGTATCTAATTCCACTTATAAAGATTTCATTTTAGTACCATATCAGGACATATGTTAGTATTTGGTCATAACTTCCTCATACAAACTCGTATAGAGACGATTCAAGTGTCTACGCGACCCTGACTCAGAGATCTACAATTCTTATGAAGACACTAAAACCCATAAACAATAAGAGCTACCCCGAAAATGGCAAAACAGAAAACTGATGATTGATTTTCGTGACAGCCTGTACCATTTCACTATTTTGAACATAACTCTCTCATACGAACTCGTATAGAGGTGATTTAAGTGTCTATGCGACCACGACTCAAAGCTCTACAATTCTCATGAAGACTCCAGAACCCAGAAATGGCCAGAACAATCTCAAAATTAGCCATGAACACGGAAGACAGAATCTGAATTTTTAGCTCTTAAACTACAAATATGAATCAAAACCCCAAATTGAAACCATAAACTTGATACCTCAATTGAACCCCACAAAAGCCTTTGAAATGGATGAAACAAAGAATACATGACTCTCAATTCACTTGTTATTTTCGAATTGAAGAATGAACCAAATGGGATTTCCAGATTTTCTTCTTTAATGGATGAAAATGATGACATAATTAGTTTGTATGTATGAACTAAGATTAAGAACTTGAGTTTGTGTTTTCTAGAAATTCAAGATGAAGAAGTGGTGAGATTGATAAGTAATGATAATAGAGATGAAGATGATGATTGTAATTAAAGGCTCCTGAAATGGGTTTTGTTGATGGGTAAGGGTGATGAGTAATCTCATTTTGTTAAAGGCTCGACACCTCATATGATACGTGTCTATTTACTTTTAACCCTATTTTCATCGTATAATTTACTTTTGTCCCAAATCTAATACGACTGATATCCTTAAATAATAAAATATTATTCCGAGTCCTAATAAAATAACTTATTTAAAATTTAATACCCAAATGAACATAATTAATTACTGTTAATTAAGTCGCTAAAATAGGGGCTGTCTCAGTGAAATACTTTCTCGGATGTGAAATACTCGCTACATTACGGTTATTGATATTATTCATCGTTTAAGCTTATTTATATAATACAATTTATATGTAAGAAAAAATATAGGAAAATGAGATCTTGTTTGAATCGTCTGGTCGCGTACTTTCATAACAATAAGTTTTTATAATTTTTAAATGTACATATTTCAATGTATAAATAATTAAAATAACATATGTGATTGCGTAAAATGTCAAATGTAACCAATATAATAAAACGAAGGAATTACAAGATAAAAAAAATTATTTTTTTAAAAAAACATAGGTAGACTATGCTACCCATGGTTATTGTGTGCATCCGCCTATGAGAAGAGGATTTAAGGAAAAAGGAAAAACATTAAAAGATAAATCATAAACTTAATGCTGCAACAGTGGAGATAAGGAGTATTAACGAGGAAGAAGATAAAAAATGATAACAATAAAAAATACGATAATAAGAAGCGGTGATGTGATGATCGAGGAGGGAAGATGATCTTTTCTGCAAATTGGTATTTCACCAACTGTCGCACCATAAAGATCTTAATTGATGGGTCCTATTTCCAAAGCAACACAATTCTAATCAAGTTGTTAATCACAAGGTATATCAAATGAATGCGTCCAGCTGACACATTGTTACTACCTATACAATATAGGACACGTGTTTCGATAATCATCTTATACAATATTTTTGGAAAATTTCATGTGGTGACCCTGAATTATTGACTTTTCAACATGGTAGACCAATGTTTATTAATTCACGTGGTGACCTTAAACTTCCAATTTTTCCACATGGTAGATAAAAGGAAAGTATTTCTGTTAACTTTACACTATTTTTCTTAAACATAATGACTTTTTTAAAAAAAAAAATAAACGTTATGATCTAATAGGCCACAAATTTTGTAACCGGTTCGAAATGAAAACTTAAATTAACCAAAAATTTAATATTTTTTCTACCACAAGAAAAGTTGAAAACTCAGATCATCCAAAATTGCCCATATAAGTCTCATGGGAGACGGTCTATTGTATAGACGGAATCCATGAAACGCAACCCAAAATATAACATAGTATATTTGGGGTTATAATAAATTATTTGGGGTTATAATAACTTATATTTGGGGTTATAGAATAGTATATTCGAGGTTATAATACCTTATATTTAGGATTATAACATAATATAATTGATATTATAATAAAAAAAATCAGTTAAGGGAAATGGGCTGGCCCAATTTTGTGGTCTATCCTATAGACCGTCTCTTGTGAGATTTTGTGTTACTTTTTTACTCATGGTCAATTGGTCTTGGAGTATCCATTTTAATAACAAGCTAACGGCTCCTTTTCCCGGAAGGATAAGGTGTTAAGTCTGGAAGGAGATTAGAAACCGAAGAAGAGGTAGTGTTGTAACTTTGTACCTCATAATCCACAACTATGTCATCAACAACTTCTACACTCTCGCTCTCATGGAGCAATTCTTTCCATAACTTTGCAGGAGCCACTAACGAATCTCTGAAATCCCCTGAATATGGTAGATTCTCTCTTCCAATTGTGGCTCAAAAGAAAACCAAGAAAATCCGCAAGGTCACTCCACTTCTCTTCTTTCATTTCCCTTCGATTGTTTCATACTTTTGGTTTCCTGGGTTGCAATTTCTTTTGTAATTTCGGTATTGTTGCTAGTTCTTAGTTATAAATGATTGTTGAAATTTTGTGTTATTTGTGCAGATAATATTGAAGGATGATGTTCCTGATTTGGGGAAAAAGGGCCAGCTTTTGGATGTAAGAGCTGGGTTTTACAGAAATTTCTTGTTGCCTATGGGTAAAGCTCAGATTGTCACCCCATCACTGATTAAGTAAGCTCTTTATATTTTTCTATTATAACTACTGTGATTTAATTTTGGGATTCAATACTATCATTTTGTGTCTTGTTTATATGAATTATCGCATTATTGTTGAGATTAGGGCCGGCTCTAAGGGAGGACAAAAGGGGTCGTCGCCCAGCTACCCAGGTCAAAAAAAACAAAATTAATAATCGTAAAAGGTTATAAGTTATAAATTGTAAAGGAAAAGGGCCCAATATGCTATTTTGCCCAGGCCCCTAAATACCTAGGGCCGGCCGTGGTTGAGATGGTGGACAATTGGAAGAAATGGATAAGGAAATCTATGTGGATAACATTGGCATTAATTTATGGTGCATGTAGTCAACTCTAATCTTCAAGGATTAAGGTTTTGGTGATGAACATTGTACTGCTGTGTATCTATTTGATGAAGTTGGGGATTTATGCTGTTGTGGGTATAATAACCAATATTTCTTGGGATTGGATACTGGAAGCAGTGTAGAAACCTTAGAATAGATGAATCACTGTAGTTGGTAAAAAATTAAAGTACTCAACTTAAATAAGAAGCTCCCTTATAAACTAAGGAAATTTGACAAATTGAAAGGATGAGGGAACATATTTTTCATACAATTTATATGGTACTTGTTGGAAATTAACCCACATTTGATCCCACATCGAAGAATTAGAATGAGGTTTGCGAACATATATACTTGATGGGCTACTCCTCCTAATACCAATTGGTTTTAGGATGGAACCGCAGTGGATTTGTGTGCAGCCAACTCTTCTTTTATACAAGTCTTGTGTTTAAGTCCAAATTTAGCAGTACTAATATAGTGTTTATAGCGGACAATTTGAAATCTTTTTCATAATTTTACTTGTGGGGTAAATGAACTGAAAGGCTTCCATAATGTGTGGATTATTGACGATGGAACTAGATCCATCTATTTCTAAGACATGGAAGTTTGGCTTGTTGAGTTTCAGAGGGTGGAAATTACGACTATTGCTTTTCTTTAGCAATGATCATAGCGTCGTGAAACCTTTTGTGTCCATATTAAAAAGGGATCTTGTAAAACTTATATATTACATGCTTTCATGATATAAGAAAGAAATACAAGGGAAACATTTTGATATCTGCACATTGAAGAATTTTTTGAGTAGAATTTCAAACTATTTACTTAAAGCAGTTGCAGCTGCAAAGCAAATTTGTTTGAATTCTTTGTTTTTGTATGTAAAGGGAGATGAAGATGGAAGAAGAAAGAATTGAAGCTGAGAAGAAAAGGGTGAGTCTAATTGAAGCTTTAAATGGAGATATGCTTATTCAAATTCACAGCCAACATGCATCGCATTTAGAAACGCTTGCATTTTTAGATTTCAAAATAATTCTAAGCTTCTTCTACTATTCAAATTATGTATTTTTGTTGTATCTCATTGAACACTTCAGCAAAACAACATTGCATTATTCGTGCCGTGCATTAACCCGATGCCACTAACTAGCTCTTGTCTGGATGGGGTTAGGTCGGCTTGATGTAGGCAACCGTACCCTCGTAAAACAACTGGTTATTCAGTGATGTTGCTTTATATGTTTAGGTAAAAGAAGAGGCACAACAACTTGCTCGAATCTTTGAAACTGTTGGAGCTTTCAAAGTTAAACGCAAAGGTGGAAAAGGAAAACAGATATTTGGAACGTAAGAAAAACCATATTTAACATCCTTGCCCTGTCTTCTTCTATTCTCATAATTAGTTCTGAACTTCTGATGTCTTTCTGATGAACTTGACAGTGTCACTGCACAAGATCTCGTGGACATTATTAAGGCGCAACTTCAAAGGTACCGTTACTAGCATATTACTCACATCCTTATCATTACCATTTTCTGTGACAATGAACAAAGTGTAAAGGACTATGATAGACATTAGTTATACCTTTTGAGTCATCTTTGAAAGTTAAATTACTCCGTGGCGGTTTAATTTATGTGTGCCTTAGGTTCAGACTTCAGAGCGATAGTGATCTTATTATACAGAAGAGATTAGAAACCGAAGAAGAGTCTCATAATCCACAACTATGATTATTTTTTCGTGTATGCTATATGTTTTTGGGTGTTTCTCTTATAATGATTATTTTTTCGTGTATGCTATATGTTTTTGGGTGTTTCTCTTAAAATTGATGTTTTGTGACTCGACTATTTTTTAATGTTTGTTATATGTTTTTCCATCATATAACAACACTAACATTAAATAAACATAAGAAAAAAAGCCACACACACAAATGTATTTGTTTCCCAAAAACTCTTTTTTAAAATATGTGGCCAAACACATCTATTTCTAAAAAGTGTTTCTCTAAAAACAGTTTCTACAGAATTACTTTTAGGAAACAGAAGTTGATTTCCAAAAGCTAGGCCAAACATACCCTTAAAAGGTAAAGAAGGAAGGGGAGTCAAGTGTAGTACATACAATCAAAGGTGTTCAAAAAAGACCTGATAACCCGAAATTTACCCAACAGCGTAACCGAATCCAATTTGACTTGACTGCAAAAGTGATTTACAATTATGTAAAAACAATATGGACACGACATTTGATTTCAAACCGACCCGAAACACCTAGACTGAAATCAACCCGATGACCCGAATGAGCTCTCATCTGAGCAAGAAGGCTACGTAAAACTGTGTTTGGACGAGTTTTTGTTACTTCATTTATCTTCAAAATAAAATCATAGATTTGTTTACACATTGGTTTCTTTTTGGTTCAGGGATGTAGACAAAAAAATTGTTTTCCTCCCAGAAATCAGGGAAACAGGGGAGTATATTGCTGAATTGAAGTTGCATCCGGAAGTCACTGCTCAGGTTCGCATAAATGTGTTTGCCAACTAACAAAGGTTCTTTCGGAGTATATCACTAGACAATCCTGCTATCGGAATCCACTCAAAGGTAAGAAAACTATTCTTTTTAGGTCATTCGAAGGCACGAATGACCGGTGTTTCACTTCTATCTCTTATTTTACCAAACTTAGTCAAAAGTAACGCGTACAGATTTCTGTGTTTTCTATACCTTACGAATATTACAACCGGGCTTGATAACTTCTGATCACTATATGTGAAACTCTAAACCACAAAAATTTTCATGCTCGGCAAAAAACCAGTTTAGACCACTTTGGGTTCGAGCTAGTATTTAGTTTTTCCATCGTCGTGTGTATTAACCCTTCATATCTTCATCTGTTTGAAAACACTTTTCACCTCACACAAAAATATTTATATTGCTTGTTTGGTTTTTTGCAGGAAAGTTACAGGTATTGTGATACATTGTAGATGCCCAATATATGCACCAAGAAGTGTAATTTTGTTTGTGTCTAAATAGTTTAGTTTAGCCAGGCTAAACATTATTTCTGTCTTTCCTCAAATCTGATAGTGCCATTTTTTTTTTTTTTTTTTGTATGAGTTGAAAAGTCGACCTGATATTGTTGGGATTAAGACTTTAACATTGTTTTTTTTAATGTATGTAATCCTTCTCCTGGGTCTTTCAGAATAAAGAAAGTGTTTATTTAGCAACAATAGCCAATTTACTGCCCAGGTAGTCTACCCAGAACCAAAAAATGGAGATTTTTGAATGGGAGAAAATTACTTTGTTTCTAATTTAGGAGAATAATTTTTTTAAAAGGATATAAAGCACTTTTCTATTTTAGGACACTCAATAAACTGTATAAAAAAATTAGAACTGATCTGTACTTAATGAAATTTATTTTTACTGATTGTAACTGATTTAGTTAAATTATAACTGAGTTTAATGATTAGAACTGATTTTAACTCATAGCAACTAATTTTACTAATTGCAATTGTTTTTTATAGATTAAAACTTATTTGTACGAATAACTTATTTTGTAGGGAAATTATCAATGGTGTCCCTGAGTTTGACATTTTTATCAATGGCAACCCTATTTTTTTTTATTATTAATGGTATACTCGTATTATTGAGCGTCATACAACTGTAATATTTTCAAACTTTTTTCGTCCAAAATCATCCATACCCTGGCCTTTTCGATCGGCTTTACTCATTCCATTTTATTCCGCTTGTTTTTATCAAACAAAGACAGTGTCACACTGGACTGGGTATCATCCAGCTTTTTTTAGCAATTTGCTCCACAAAATCCTAACTTTATTTCCTCAATCTTCGTGATATTATAGTAATATTGTTAGAGTATATAATATATTTCCTCAACTTATACGTTTAAATTTCACTCACCACTTATTCGACGTGACATATTTGAGGAGGGGGAGGGCCTGTGCTTAGACCTGTCAGGCGGCGTGGGTTGCGGGTCCAGACACTTTTTGCAGGGTTCGATTTGCAATCATGTGGAGAAAAAAATACTCTGCGACTAATGTTTTTTCATCAATCTTAAATGCTACCATATAGAATTTTACAGCTTATATATTTGGTGTTTTTATGTATGGCTTTACATCCTGTTTCGGTAATGAAACGAGAGTGTGAAAGGCACGTGAGATACCTGAAGTTGAAGTGGTATCGGTTTACGGTCAACAGAGCAGAAGTGAAACGCGTTTCGAAGGTAACCTGAAGTCTTGCACCACAACGTGTTAGCCTTGTTCGGGGGTTTATCTCCAGGAAAACCCCTCCGACGCTCAAGTCAGATTGGAGAATCAAAGAAGTGATAACTGAATAATTATATAAGATAAGCGTTGATGGCGAAAGTAAGGTGGTAACGGTGGTAACAATGGTGAATAACTGATTAAGGTGGTAAAGAGGGAGATAAGTGCTGGTGGTAGTGAGTAGTAATTTTGGCAGAGTTTTGATATGTTCTTTGTGCTTAGATCTGAAAATGAGCATGAATTCCTCTATGTAGTGTGTTGGGAGAAAGTTACCTCTGGTGGGAAAGGATAATCATGGAGAGTGTGGATGAAAGTGGGAAGTTACGGTTGATTGTTGTAGTAAGTGAGAGGTTATGTGGTAGTTACGAGGTGGTTACTTACTTGGGGACTAAGCATGCTGTACTAATTATCTTAAAATTCTCTTGACCACGAGTCAAGGTCAACGAAAAGTCGAAGATTATCAAGGTAATATCACAATAATAATTAGTTAAATAAATAAATTTATTGAAGAATGAGGTTTGGTTTCCCTTCAATTATTTTATGTTCTTAAATTTCCCATTTAGGTACTATTTTTCTAATTCGGTTTGGTGTGAAATCCAACATTTATAAGAATTAATTACAATTTTCAAGTCTCAAGTGGTATATAGCAAATTTCATGCTTACTTTTATTATAAATTTGTCAATGTCTCAATTCTCATTGATCTCAACTATTTCAATTGTCAACCTTATGAGGAGGATATGAATATGAGTTATGACACGTGTTAACTTCTCTTTGTTTTGCACATTCATGCAAATAAAATGCGTTTTCAAAAACTAACGTTTTTTTAATATTCTTCCTATTTATAATATTCTATTTTGTAGAGAGAAATTTGATTAAGATTTTTAAGACATATATAGATGATAAAATATATTCTTGTGAGATCTTGTTAGATTCGTTTTAAAGTATACTACTTTAATATATATTTTTTATAACGCGTATTTAGAGACATTAAGATTCAAAGTTTACTTTGAAAACTGTGCAAAAAATAAATGGGAAGAACATTAAAAAAAAGAGGAAAAATGTAACAAAGTTAACTCACCCATTTTTTTTTTGGAAATACCCATTCTTACTCATTCTGTTATATAAAATTTATAAATTTTAGTGGTGCAAATTGAGAGCGCGACAGAAAGTATAATATAATAATGTGTTTTATGGAGAATTTTCATCATTTAAGATAGTTTTTTTTACACAAGAGGGATGAATGATGTTAGGTGTGGTTTGGTAAAGTTATGTTTTGAAACGAAAGTAGAAACATTGAATTGTTTCCATTACCAAGATAATGATATTATCGTTTCTTGAGAGTAATTGTTTTACCTCATTTGTTACCTCTGTAAATTATGTGCATGGAATTAAATCAACTGATTATTTTTGTTTGAAAATAATTTACGAAGATCCTAAATCATTAAAATAATAGTGAGTTATAGACTTACATATAATATTTGGTAGTATGGGCGATTCTTTGGGCATCCGAGGTAGCCGACCGCCTAGGGCCCCTCGAAATAAGAGGCCCTCAAATATTAAATGGTGCTATTCAGTTCTGATTTCGAGCAATACTTTTTAAGTGATTTGTTCGTAAACATTTTTTATATTTTAAGTATTATAATGTTACAATACATTTTGTCTTGAATTATTTTTCTTGAAGTGGAAAATTTTGAATCTTTTGATATAATAAAGTACCCATTTTAAAAAATCGCAAAAACAAATAAGACCTGCCCCTATTTGGTAGATAATTCTCCTAAACCATATATGATTTTGGGGAAAAATGACCTTTATCAAGTGGGCAAGTCAAGGATTATTATCGATCTGTGGGTTTTTTTTGGCCCGAGCCCACTAATATCCTGTGGGTGTGTCCACACGAGTGGCCGTCAAAGTTAACAATTTGCTTCAAAGTAAGTGATTTCTTTTATCCCCTCATACCAAACAAATTATAACACACTACAACATAATTTGTTTTTAATGGGATATATTTAGCGACATTTAATTTATACTCCCTCCTATTCAGCATAAGTGTCCCATTTGCTTTTTGCACTCTATCCAATGCACTTATTCGATCGTTAATATCTGTAATTGCGTATAATAAAAAATTATGAAAAGTTGATATGAATAATCCTTGCATTAAGACGAATCAAACAAGATCTCACTTGACTATGTTTTAACTTATAGATTAATAATAAAATACAAATTAAGAATAAGAGATGAATAGCGTCCAAAAAGTAAATGGGACACTTGTGGTGAATAGGAGGGAGTATGTCGCTATTTCAAATTGCTAATAGTATATATAAAGGATTTAGTGACATTTATTAGGCCCATTAGCAGCATATATAAAATCACACAAAAACTTTTTGCGATGTAGGATCTAGTGACATTTCTCACAAATGCCACTATAAACTATAGTAATTAGTAACAATTATATATGATGCTACTAAAGACCAAATAAAGTGTCCCTAATCACTTTATGGTGAAACATTAAATAAAAACCAATAATTATAACATTAAAAATATAAATTAGTGGCATTTTTTTAATGCCATTAAATCCAATGTCGCAAAAAATTAAATTTATTGTAGTCACAATAAGACTTTAAAACAAAACAATACTTAATTAACAAAATTAATTGATATTGTTTTAAAATGAATAGAGCTCAATCATAGATGATTGCTAGCTATCTTGTTAGCTGGTACAGTAAACTTATGGATTTGGTAAGTTGAGAGATTGAATTTGTACTAAATCCATAAAAACACTATTTGTAATAAAAAGTAAAAAAATGGAATCAAAATAATAATTTGGTAAAAACTAAAAAGTAAGTGTCTATAATCTTAGAAAAGGCATAATCACATCAAAACATATTTATAAACTTATGAAAAATTTGAACATTCTTTTTATATACTACTATCCCACTTCGAATTAGTAGAAAAGGGAGAATATGTATTTTTTTTTGAAAAAAAATAGATATTTCGATAATAAATAGAAAAAAGGAAATTATATGAATAAAATTAAAAGAAAATTAAAATGTATAATTGAGATAAAAATAGTACATGAATTATTGTTCAAAATTATCAAAAATAAAAATAATACAAAATAAATGAGAGATCCTAAGAGTAGATGTTCAAAATAGACCCGATGACCTGATATTCACCTAACTTTATAACCGAAACCGATTTGACCCGACTTAAAAATGAATTTACAATTATGTAAAAATTAATGTGGACACAAAAATCATTTTTAAAATGACGCAAAACACCTGACCCTAAATTAACTCGATGAATCCCAAATGTTTTTGTGCAAAGATAGTTAAAATGAGAGTTTGTAGGTCTCCTTTGGTTGATTGGGAGGGCAGGCCAGTTATAGAGATGAAGTGATTAAAATATTACTTTGACAGTTGAAATAAAGCATCTTAATCAAATACCAATTCAATGATTAGATGCATGATCATCACTTCTTCACGACTTTTAACCAATACTAGTAGTATTATTTTAACAATATTACTATCACAATATTTGTTAATTCATAAGAGAAGAAAAACAAAGTCTTCTTTTATTTCTAACTACTTTACACATAGTAGTATCATTTCTGTCCTAATTAATTTGTCTTTTTAATTTTGTAATATTTCTATAAATTGTTACTTGAAATCGGTTTTATAAGAGATATGTTTTAAATGGGTTGGTTCATAATTACTTAGAAATTTTTTTTTAAAAAAATGCGTTGTGTAATCCTATTTGAAGTTGGTGTTATAACCTATTGAATTGAAATAGTATTATAATCTGTTAGAATTGGTATTCATTTATAACCTATTAAAGTTGGTATCTCCAAATAGGTCATGATTCCAACTTTAATTGGTTATAACACCAACTCCAAATACCAACGTTAATAGGTTAAAATACCAATTTTAATAGGTTATAACACCAACTTCAATAGGTTATAACACCAACTCAAAATAGGTTTAACCACGCACATCAATTTTTAGATTTTATTTGTCTTTTTTAATTATCAGGTCTGTGCTTGAAGAGCTGTCTCTTATATAGACGGTCTCTCAAGAGAGACATTGTTCTATTTTAGATATTTTTTTCACTACTTTTTAATTTTTATCTAGATATTTTCTTTTATTTTTACTCACTTTAATCATACTCACATAGTTTAATAATATTTGTATTAATTATTAATATTAGAATCTCTTAAAATTAGAGAGAGAAATAACGGGTAATGTTAAGAAATGGGTGAATTGTGAATTGGCCCGCACCATATTTGGACATTTCACGCAATGACGTGCCCACATGCTTTCCCAATCCCTTGTTTGCCAACCTTCACTTGAAAACGTGCACATAACTAACACTCTTCTTGCACAACTAGTGACTCATATCTATCTATAGTAGTGTCAATTCTCTCTATCGTTTGAAGGTTATTTTATATATTATGGCTAATGTAATTTAAGAGAATATAATCATGTGAAATTTTGTTTGAATCGTCTAACCACATATTTTCATAATACTCCCTCCAATTCACAACTATTGTCCTATTAACTTATTGAGTAAGTTCACCTCAAATGTCCCATTTATATTTTTAGTTATGATTTTTTACTTAAATACCCCATATTCACATAAGTAATGACCAAAACACCATCACTTTTACTTCTTACAATACCCCAACTACTACCTTTATAATTAATTTAATCAATTAAAATACCTCAACTACCACCTTTTAAGTGGACTCATCACGCTTTTATATTATCCATGTCCAACCAAATGGGACAATAGATGTGAATTGGAGGGAGTATTAAGATTTTATAATTTTAAGATGCGTATAATTCAATATATAAATAATCAAAATAACACGCTGGATTGCGTAAAAAGTCAAATGTAGCAGTAGATGGGAGAAAGTAGTAGTGTGATTGTGGCAAGTGTTAGTGAGATAGGTGATGGATTAATCTCTCTCATGCTGGTTATCATAAAGTGTTGTTGCCAAATTAATGAAGCACATGTGCAAGTTAGTTTGTGGTGAGAAAAGTTAGCTAGGTTTATTGAAAGATTAGAGTATTTAATAAAATAAGTACAAGTTATGATGATTGATTGATGGATTATTGGAAGCTCAAAAATAAATGATTGGTTTAATGCAATGAGTGATAAGAAGCAATACAAGTTGGATTAATGGTATAAATTGTTAAAAGCTCATTTTGACAACTAATATTATGTGGTAGGGAACATGGGGATGCCCATTACTCATTTACTTGCATGTCTTAAGCCCTAAGATGATGTCAATATTTTTTATTTAGAGGACTTGCAAAGTTGAGGATAAGGACTTCAGAAGGTCTTTTGAGAGACCGTCATAGACGACACTCTCAGCAGCCCAGCCCAAAGAAAATTTCTTTTTTTGGAAAGTGTAAAAATGGGCTGGACCATTACACCCGTCTATGCTATAGACCGTCTATAGCAAGAATTTGTGTAAGGACTTTGAGGCACTTGCATTGCATCTCAAGGTTATCATCAACTTATTTATTTTTTTCAATCATTTTTTTGGATTTCCTATTACTTTTTTTCTATTGGATAAAACAAGATCAACCATTCATATTTTTAAATATAATTTATTTGAGTTTACCTTATTAAATTATATTTACAAAACTAATTTTCTCCATCTAGCCTAAAGCTCTGTATAACTAACATTTTATTAAACGTTTTCCATGTAAAAAGGTCTCGAGAAATGAATTGGTTTAAATATCATGTTACTGGGTGGATTTTAAAAAATCTTTGGTTACCACGTGGAAAACCCAATACCTAGATTACCATGTGGAATTTTCTTATGCTATGTTTGGGAATAAGAATTTCATTTGAAAATATGAATTTGAATCAAAATTAGTGTTTGGCAAATACTAGAATTTCAAATTTGGATTTGAGTCAAATCCACAATTGTTATCAAAATGGTTTAAAGATGAGGATTTGAGAATGACATCTCAAACCTTGTCATTCTCAAATTCTACATTCATGATTTCATAAGAGAAATTAACTTAATTTTTTATAGTTTCTAAGCAAAATCTTATTTTGTTTTTTGATTTATATTATAATCCCTATAGTAGAGGGAGGAAAGAAAATTAACCTTTTTAGTACATACTCCGCTGATAAGAATAATGTAGAACCTAAGTTAATACAAAGCTAAAATGAAAAACCGTCAACCACCAAATTAACTCAAATTCTAGTAAGATTTTCATGATAAGATGGGTACAATTAGTTTTTGAAAATTTAATTTGTAATTACATGAAGTATATTTTTAACATTTTTTAAACTTTTTTGAAATTTTGACTTAGTTTCCTACTAATCGTCATGGAATACTGCATTTTCCTTGATGTTAAAAACGCTCAAATGGTATATAATAATAAATTAATGTCTCCTGAGCTAGTCCTCCTACCTGGTTAAAGTTTAATTTTTTATGTTGGTATTGACTGAATTAAGAATTACTCCTTTGTTCCTATAGATTAATAACAAAGAGTAATTATATTTTTTAAGAAGAAAATAAATGTTCTTTAAGAAGGAAATAAATATTTGATGATATATTGAATAGAAAATCTAAAATGTGTACATAAAAAAAAAAGATTAAAATATATAGATAAAATTAAAAAATAACTAGATTATTACTCAAAAATAAGAATAATACAGAATAAGAAAGACAAGTTTAAAAAAAATAATGTTTTATAAAAAGGAATCAGAGTCGTTCCTGAGGGTAATTTTGAGGTGCAATCGCCTAAGGCCCATCTTATAAAAGGGCCCAAATTGAGTTAATTCTTATTAATAATATAAAACCCATGCATCGCACAGAGTTTTGTAAAATGATTTTTTTTACTTGCAATTAACTTTTAAATTATTGTGCAATTGCATATTTGAAATGTAACTTTTAAAATTATATTGTATTTAGTATAAAAGAAAAGTATTGTCATTTTGTGTTGTTTTATTATAGGAAATTAATTGTTTTTTGACTGTTTTTATTTGTGATGTACTATATTTTCTTACAACTATTGAATTTGCTTGTAAATGCAGTAATAAAGGAAAATAATAATTTCTCTAAAATATTTTTGGAAGGTTTATTATTTTTCCATTCCAATATTTTAATATGTGACGTTATAACTATTGTATTAAAGTAAAATAATTTTTGTAAGTTATCAAAATCTTGCCGCATTTGACAGGTGGCTGTGAGACTGTCATTTGTCATTTAAGTAAAATTATAGAATTGTATGATTAGTTTGTGATAAGTACCTTATTAATGTATGTCTGAATTTGTACATTTATTTGATATTATTGTGATGAATAAAAAGAGAAATTATGTGATGCATAGTTGGAGAAAAAAAAAACCGAAACTTCATTATCAGGAACGACACAGAACGGAATTAGAGTTACTCTACAATGTAAATTACAAAAAAAAAAAAAAAAAAAAAAAAAAAAAAAAAACTAAGCAAGTAGCCAAGTAGTGAGAAGCTGACCAGTATACTTATAATGTGAGAAAATTAGCCCATATGCCATTTTTTAACCTTAAGAGTCTATTATGAATGTTTAATTTTATAATCCAATATTCTAAAAAAGCATTATTATTTGTTATTTTATTCATTTTAATATTAGAAGAAAGTACTCAGTTTGTACTCCATCAGGTAGTTATGAGAAAACAGCCTTATAATATTAAATTTTTATGAAACGTTGACCTAATACTATTCAAGTCTTGGTTGGCCAAGTAAGCGTTAGTTTCGGTTAATTTTATCTAAATTTATGCCACTTTTTTAGAACATAAATAAAATTTATTACTCTTAAATTCTAATTTTCCATCTTAAATTAATTAACCTATCTAAATCACTAAAAAAAACAATATCTGGTTAAAAGTTCATTTAATTTAGTATATATATATTTAATGAAAAGTCATAAGCGCAAATTAGGTAGAAATAATAGGTCGATATCAGTAATTAAATTATGAATTTAATACATCGCAAACATGTAGCAATATATTTTGACAGTAATTTTTGGCAGATTTTTAGTGTTGTAGACTTCTAGACCTAGTGCATAATTATATAAAATATAGATCGAAAATTGAGTTTTGCTTTAATTAAAACAAATAATTTAAGATTCTGTATAATTGAGTTTGATTTTCACTTAGTTCTCTTACCTCAGCTTATATAAACAGTAAAGACGACTTAATTATATTTAAATACTCCCTCCGTCCCTTATAATTTGCAGTATTTTCCATTTTCGTTCGTCCCACTTAAATTGCAGCATTTCTATTTTTGGACTATGGCCCACCACTTTCTTTTAATCTTATCCATACATTTTAACTCTCTTTAAATTCCATCCAAACAATTCATTTTCTCTCCTTATTTATCACCACTTTCTTAATATTCACCTATTTTATCTTTGCTACAAACTCATCAGGACGGAGTAGTATTTATATTATAAATTATAATAAGGTATATATAAAATAAATAATAAAAGAAGTAAAGGTGAAGGCATGAACATATATATATATATATATATATATATATATATATATATATATATATATATATATATATATATATATATATATATATATATAAGTGGGGGCTCATAAAGTCCTAAAATAAGAAGGTGGCGGTTACTGGAAAGCGATAGTGTGAGTTAAGTAGTAGTAGTAGTGGTAGTAGAAGTAGAGTAATCTAGTGTGTGAGTGTGTTGTGTATGCATGTGGGCTGTGACTCTTTGCAGGTCCCTTACCAACTCACCTTTCCTATCCATTTATTCTGTCCTTTTTTACACTCTTTTAATCAACTACTCCTACATCTATCATACAAAATAGCCCTCCATTTCACACTTTTATTGTCGATACCATACCACACTATCATATCCAGTAAATCTCGCTTATAATATAACCAGGATCCCAATGTGGAAGACATTCAAATTATGCCCGTATAATCCCCTCTAAAGAGAGGATGCTGAAGTGCCCATGTGTTAGTTACCCACGTGTGTGAGTTTCCCACATCGGAGAAAGAGAAGAGTATACATCACTTTATATACTCAAGGACGTGGAATACTTCTTCTCCTCCTTGTTTGAATTGCCCAGACCCATTTTTTAAATTCTATCAGAGGACATAAGTCAAAAGGACCCGAATAGATAATAAAAGTCCTGCCTGAAAAGTAATGAGAGTCGACTTCAACATGAGCGGTACATGAAACTATTATTGTCATCAACAGCAAAAGAACCTAATCCACGACTTCTGCTGTGGTCTATGTTGCTTTTAGAATCTCTTTAGTGTTTAGCCAACCATCCCATCCCTCATCCCACCCTCTTACTCTTGTCACTCTATAGACTTACCAACTAATTATTACCATATTCCTTACTCTAATAGGAGTACTATATATATATGTATAACAAACCTACTTCTACTTACTCCTATATTTAATCAAATCCTCTCTAGATTATTCCATGATTTACTATAACTCGTAAAATGATTAGATGTATTCGAACCTAAAACAAACTAAAATCATTGTATAAGATTAGAGAAACAGTCTAACTAGCTAATACAAATTATGAGAATGTAAACTTTTTATTTTGAAACTGTCTGGTAGAAAAACGGACTAACTAAACCCAAAATTAGATTAGTGTATATATAAAGAATAATTGCAATAAGCAAAATCCAAAAGAAAAATAATGAAATGGCATATAATTAGTGACAAAGAGTTGAGGTAAAGTAAACCGATGGAAAAGGGCAAAAAATAAAATTAAGTAGATGCTCCCATCACTTCACTTTTCGTGAATGAAAGGCAACCACCAATACTAGCCACTTACTCAAAGCAAAGATTTCAGACTTGCCATCCAACTAGACTACAAAATTTAAATAAACATAAATAATCTAATTAATCAACTTTTTTTTAAATTGAACCTGACGAAAATCATAAATTAAGCTCAGCTAAAATTTGAAGACCTTAGAAGAAAGAATCTATACAAAGTTTTTCACAAGCTAAACTCGTATCCCATCTAGCAAATACTCATAAACAATAATTTAATCAAAAATTATATTCACAATTTCACCCAATCACAAAATAACTCTTTTATCAATTATAGAAGTATGTATATGTATGTAAATTTGTAAATATATCAAATGCCCAATAAAAATTCACAGTAAAAAAAAAAGAGAAAAAGTCAATAACAAAAAAAAAATATATTTTAATGAATATAATTTTTCTTTTCCCTTTTTGTCAGTTATGGCAATCCACCAAAGGAGCCGGCCTAGGAAGAACATGAACAAACGTATTCTCCATGTGATCATCTTGTTGACCATCCTGATCATCAGGAGCTGGAAGATTAAGATCCAAGGATAGAATATTCCGGGGCCCACCTCCACCTGTATCGATAACCTCCGTTGACCCATCGGGGGTTATCTCGGCGGACGACGGCGGAGGTGGCGCCGCTCTATGCCTTCTCATATGCCCACCCAAAGCTTGACCCGATGGGAATTCGGATCCACATATGGAGCACTCATGGACTCTGTCTCTGATGACCTTATTATTATCCAGAATTTTGATTTTAGTATCAATAATATTATGAGTGTTGGGAAGATCTGTAGACGGAATAATGGAGAGAGAAAGAGGAGGTTTGATTTTCTTGTGGCTTGTACGATGCCCACCAAGTGCTTGAAAAGAGGAGAAAGTTCGATTACATGTTTTACACTCGTATAAAACAGAATTAGTTTTTTTGTGTAATCCTTGAGATAAGAGAATAAGGAAATTGGCCATGTCGATTTCTTCGGTTGTGACTTCACTCATGACGTCATGTAAGTGATCGGAAGGGGATGCGGATGAGGATGAGGTGTAGCTGGTGGAGGAGGCAGCGGTGGGTTTAATAGGAGGATCAGAAGTGGCGGCGGTTACGACAGTGGCGCTACAATAAGTGGAGGAGGCGGAGGCGGAGAGGAGGGATCGGTGACGTTTGGTACGACGTCGTTTGGTGGTGAAAGTAGAGAAATCTTCTTCGGTTGAATAATCCATGAGATTGGGGTTGGGGTGAGTGAGTGAAGTAGAGTGGAGAAAGGAAAAAGCGAATGAGAAGGGTGTGTATTTGGGTTGGGTTTGTGTTTATGTGGGAGGGGACTGGGGAGTTTATATGTATGTAATAGTAATATGGAGTAGTGAAATTAAGGGGATGAAAGAGTCAACAGGTTACCTTTTTTGAGTGCACGTGAAGAGAAAGGGTGGGAATGAGGAATGAATAGTGATCACACAATTAGCAAAATGGAACGGAAAGGAAAAAAAATAAGGACTAGGGCCTAGAAGTGGTACGTTTTCTGTTACACTGCTATTTGAAGTAGCGTTTTTGTCCTGTTGAATATTTGACAAAAAATTTCTCTTGGTAAGCATCTCTTTTTTTATTATAATTGCTACATTAGATTTTTTACACAATTTAATGTGTTATTTTATCATTTATAAATGAGAAAATTATAAAAAACCACCTTATCTATACCCTCTTTTTTAAAAAACTACCTTATATAAAAAATTTTGCAAAAAACTACCTTATGTAATACAATTCTTTTCAAAAGACTACCTATTACTCAATTTTGTTAGTTGACCGGTATAATTAATTGGGATTTTTTGGTGTTTTATTCCTGTTACTCAACATTTCAATGAAGGAGAAGGTGAGTTTCTAATTGCGCACGTGACAGGCATGTGAAAGTTAATCGTTAATTGCCGGTCAAGTAACGAAATTGAGTAGTAGGTAGTCTTTTGCAAAGATTGTATTACATAAGTTAGTTTTTTGCAAAATTTTTTATATAAGGTAGCTTTTTTAAATAGAGTGTATAGATAAGGTGGTTTTCTATAATTTTCTCTTTATAAATTGAATTATACACATTTAAAAATTATAAAAAAATTAATATTTCCTCCGGATTTTATTAGTTGCTACAGGATTGTTCACCAATTGATCTTATTTAATTTATAGTTCTCTATGTATAATGTAAAACATAGTCAAGTGAGATCTTATTTGATTCGTTTTAATGTGTATTTTCTTAATATTAGTTTTTTAGAATTTTTTTACCATATGAAATTAGAGATATTAAAGATTAAAACCGTGTATTGGATAGCGTGAAAAACAGAAATGTGATTAGGCGATTCAAATAAAATCTTACTTAACTATATTTTTTCTTACACATTAGCTGCTATATATACCTCTAAATAAATCTATCTTTTTGTTTAATTCTCGTTTAACACATTTATTTTTTCTTTAAACATAACCCATACAATATGAATTTATAAGGAAACACAATTGTAAATGTTGTCCACAATGAAGCTATCCAAGTAAAAAACTTATTCAAAAATGGAAACAATTCCATTATGTAAAAGCAGTATGAAACAACCGGCTATAGTAATTAAATGTGGACACAACTACTTTAGAAACCGAGACAAACCGTTTGGTTAGTGGTATTAAATAATCGTAATGGAAATAATTTATAGCATAAAGTTTCATCAAAATTTTTACGTTATTACCATGGTAATGAAACTTTGATTACATGAAAAAAAATTTATTTACGAATTTTTATTACTGCCTAATACCACCGTTCTAATGGTTTGCAAAATTTATTAAAATAATTACAACTTAATTGTACCACCTATTCTTCTAACTTAAATATAACATTATGAAAGTTGAATAAGTTCCACTTGTTGACTTGTTGTTTCTTCCTATTCCAAATTCTTTGCAAAAATTATTTATGAAGATTAATTACTTTAACTTAAGCGTAACCTCTACATTTATTTATTAAAATAATTACAACTTTGCTAAACGTCGAGACCTTCTTAGATACACTGAATATGTATTGGACAACCCATTAAACTATCCGATTCTCATCTTAATCAGGCTAGTTCAATGTGCATTTGCTGTTTTAAAAGAATCATTTATTACTCACTTACAGTCGTAAAGTGATTACCTTTTATAATTTTAAAGCGATTACTTATAACGTTAAAATAATCACTTATAAAAATTGTCTAATTAATTATATAAACAGTCATCTCATAATAAGACGATCTTACACAAAACTTGTTATAACTATTTTTAAATCAATTTGTCTTTGACATAATGTACTACAACATTCACTCAAATTCTTGATAAGAAAAAAAAGCAAAATTGTCTTATTTGTTTCTCCTTTGTTCCACTTATTTACACTAAAAAGTTCACATTCTAATTTAAAAGGATACACATATAAATAACATTTGTCACGATTTTAATAAAAATAGAGAATAGAGATAGAAATACATCTCTTCATGATACTTCTGGAGTAACTTTTCTTCAAATGTTTACATATTGAGAAGATACTCTCTTCGTTTTCAAATGTTCTTTTCGTTTAGAATATTCTATTTTAGGGAGAGAAATTTGATTAAGATTTTTAAGACATATATCGATGATAAAATATATTCACGTGAGATCTCGTTAGATTCGTCTTAATATATACTTTTTTATTATATAAATTTTTATAATTTTTTATGATGCGTATTTAGAGATATTAAGACTCAAAATTTACTTTGAAAATTGTGCAAAAATAGATAAGAAAAACATTTGAAAAGGTTGGGAATATAACAAATATAAATTGTAATTTCCTGATCAGTAAGTCTCATGGGAGACGGTCTATTCTATAGACGGAATACATAAAGCCCAGCCCAAAATATAACATAGTATATTTGGGGTTATAATAAATTATTTGGGGTTATAATAACTTATATTTGGGGTTATAGAATAGTATATTCGAGGTTATAATACCTTATATTTAGGATTATAACATAATAAAATTGATATTATAATAAAAAAAATCAGTTAAGAGAAATGGGCTGGCCTAATTTTGTGATCTATCCTATAGACCGTCTCTTATGAGATTTTGTGTTTCCTGATACTTCTATCTTTTATAGCAGTACACATCACCAAGCTGTTATATAGATGACACAGCCTGAAATACACCCAATTGGATGGGCCTATAACATAAATGTAACCCAAGTTAGGCTTAATATATAGCCTATATCAATTGAAGCCAAGTTTTAAAAAGGGTGGTAAGGAATTAGCTTTTTTTCCAATCAGTCTTTTAAGAGACTGTCTTTCTGAAAGACGTTTTTCAAATCCAATCCATTAAAGTTTATTGCCTACATTTACTCTACATTTTTCCTAATAGGCTAACCCAATTAGAGATGGTCTCTCAAAGAGACCGTTTCTCACAAGAAATTGTGTTTTTTTTCATGTTTTTATTAGTTTTTAACTTTTTAGTTAGCCAAGCAGTTAAAAACGTGTTTAACAAATAACTTTAAAATCACGTGAAAAGATGAATTTTTAACCAAAACCCATGAGGCACTCCTAATAGCTTTTTCATTAATTTTTGATTTTCAGTTTGCTTTTTTCTCTAATTAACCAACAACCAACAAATAATATTATATTTATCAAAACATTACTTTGAAAACTAGTTTATTAGCAAATACTTCTAGGTGGTCAAACCAGCCGATAGCTCTAGCTAACGGTAATTAGGAGCTAATCAGAAGTGTTTGGTAAATACCATGTTGCAGCTGCAGTTCTACCCCAACCCAAAGTGCTTCAACATAATTTTGATGATGAAGAATCCATAGGGAATGTTTTTATATAAACTCGACAATTCAACTCTTAAGTAATATTGTTTTAAGAGTGCAAATAAGGCCAGTCGAAGGCAGCTAGCCAAACACTCCTCTACTCGATTCACTAAGTTTTTCCTTACGAGTACTATTCGTAGCTCAATCGCCCTATAGATAAAAAGAGTGAAGTTATCGATCAACAACGTCTTTTTCCTTGCGCTTTGGTTGTTTCGGATTTGGTTGTGGATTTGCGCTTTGAGGTTGCGGTGAGCGCTACCTTGCTTCTTTTCCTTTCGTTATGTTTTTATATGAAAGCTGGAATTTTCCTGTTTTATTATCAGCTCTCAAAATTTAAGAGCCATTTCTTAGCATTCTTAGCACAAAGATACATCTACTTGAGTTTAGTACCCATAACAAGACGGGGTATTTTATCGTTCACTTGTCACAAAAAATATAACATTAAATCATACATTACATTGTCGAAAATCTGTAGCATTGAAGATCATCCGCGAACTGATAAGATCACACCGGAGTTAATCCAACAACACCTGCGCAAAGAAAGCACTCTACATAAATACATGATGGTCGTCATTAATTTTCAGCAATTTCATGCATTGAATGGCGTCCAGGAAAATCGATAACGCAAGACAACCAAGAACATATTGAATCTGAGAACCGAGAAAATCACTATTGATGGGCATCACGCAAAAATGGTAAAAAATTATGATGATGATCATCACTTGTGCCACTGATTATGCCACGAGAATTCAATATTTGTGGCAAGTTTAGATCTAGCCACGGAAAAAATAAGTTTCAAGAAAATATCCAAATGCTAGCTAAAATTTATGAAACGGGTAAATATAGAAAAGCAAGAAAAAGTGCAATATCCAAGTGTATATATTCTCACATATCTAGTATATGCAGAGTAGAAATAGTAATGCCTAAATTGTGATGTTCTGCATCACTACAAAGATTCCTATATTTGACAAACCTTACAAGATAAGGTACACCCTTAATGATAAAGTATAAACTATACCTTTATGTAATGGTATAACATGTCACACTCTTTGGACAGGAATCATTTTTCTTTTCTTTCTTCTCATTGACCTAACATACTACTAACAAAACAATACGTGCAGGACATGAAATGACCACAATATGAGTGAAGAATCCCCCAATCAAAGACAATGAAGAAACTAATCAACAATGTGCTTTCTAACATAAGTATGATTTATGAGATTTCTTTTATCTTCTATATCATTCAAGAACTCGCTTGTCCACCGTAATTTGAATATCTAGTAAATTTCAGTAGGATTCTTTTGATATGAATACGGAAAATAGTTTGAATATCTAGCAAATTTCGGGACCTTAACTACAATAAATATAAAACAAAGACCCGATACATGTTTGTATAAGCATCCAAAAAAAGGTACTCGTAGATGTGAATGTTGCGGAGTGTGGTGTTCAAATCAAACAATCCAATATGAGAATTCAAAATTTGTTGTGCTAACTAGTTTCAAAGAGCGCAACATAAATTCTTATTACAGAATCTATACACGATCAAAAATGACTATTCCATTCGTAGTCCTATACACAAATTTTCATTTTATGTCATTTCAAATTCAGTCCTCTGAAAAACTTATCAAAGGTAGAATCACCACCCCCACCACCAACATCGATACCCTTCCACTTCTACCAAAACGGGGTTTCATCCACCCCTATTTTCAAGAAAAATAGTAGAATATAGAATAATTGGAAGCATAAAAGGGAGTAGGTCTGGACTAGTACACAATAAAACAGTATGTACCAAACTTATACTTGGGGAGTATGAGTTAGAAAGTGTGCGTTAGTCAAGTGGAGAGTGAACATTGTACGCTAGTGAAAAGGCTATAAAGAAGCGGTGCACAATATTTTATTGTGCACAAACACTATGTTTGGATGGAGGGATTTGGAGGAAAAGGAAATGAAGGGATTTGGAGAGGAATTTTCCATTGTTTAGATAACAATTTTAGAGGAGGGATTTGGAAGGAAGGGAAATGGAGGGACTAATGTCCCTAATTTTATTAATAACCAAATCTTTCCAAGAGGGGGAAGATTTGGAAGGAAATTGAACTTGTTAAGTAGACAACTGTTCATATTCAAACTTTTTTGTGAAGCTTTCATTAATATATAGCTATAATATCTATTATAATTGATAGTATTTAATTTATTTAGAATTTGTATACTCTATTTTCCTTTCATTTCACTTGAATTCCCTCCTTATCCAAACAACGGAAATTTCCATCACTAATCCCTATTCCCTCCCCTTTCTTTCCCTTCTCTTCTTTTCTTTTCCCTTACTTTTTTTCCCTCCTAAAACATTATTTAAACATAGTGTAAGTCAATATTAGATTTCATAAATGGGAAAAGAAAATATGCAATCGGATGAAGAAAATCAAACAGATTTCTCTAAGATTTGAGATCCAATCATAGGTTACAATATCAAGAGATAGACTAATAAAATCAGTTGGCACAACAATGCTGAGGACGTTAACATAATTATCTTGGATTAATTTGTATGATCAGATTGCTCCAGCCAATCTTAACCATTACAGTAGGATATAAAGGAGGTCTCTTCATCAACATTCCTTAATTCAAACTTCCTCTACATCTAAAAACCCCAACTCTTTTAATTGTCTTTTTTATCAATTAAATAGGATACATTATATTTCTTGGCTAATATGAGCAATGCATTTGCATTCGAAGTTTCTGTAAAATCTTTCAGCATAAGACGTTGCTGGATAGGGAATTCTTTATCAAACAGCTGCTAAGTGCTTAGGTAAAGAACAGAGTTGGACTTCTATAATTTCCTTTTATCGGGAAACAATTCCAAAGGTCACTAATAAATTGGCACTTGGCACCAATGTAATGTGTCTAATTGGTGTGTTACAAGATATCAAATGAAACTGTTCTTTAACTGCATAACTGAAAGAATTTTTGACCTTCAATCAAGCACAATCCAGATTTCAGATCACTCTAAAGATGATATAAAGATCCACTTTTGGTGATTCAGCACAAAAAGGTTTTGGAAATTACGAGCTTGAAATTGAATAACCTTCACAAAATTTGATTACTAGAACCCAAAGGCTACTCAGTTGCTAAGGGATATAGTTAACACAATATTTGGTTTTTGTACAACAGTATGCATCCCATGGTTGATGAAGCATGTAAATGTCAAGATTTAAACATGGCTTAACTCAATTAGTCAAGACCGATAAGCCTGATGGTACATTTTCTTAGATCGAATGATTTACTATAGAAATTAAAATTTCCTTCCATGCATAATAATATTCATCCAACATTATTCAACTACTGAACTAGAAGATGGAAGCTATGTGAGCCGCGTCAAAAGACATGAACATGAAAGATTATTACTTTTTCCTAGTTGGAAAATCGCAAGTGTTTCAAGAACAAGAACATTAGTAGCAACTCAAGCAAGCAAAACCACATAGCATGTATTTTGAAAGCCAAAATACAGGGAAGCTTACCACAAGCCATTCTGCCACCAGCATTTCCGGTGGTCAGACTAAGTTCATGTCCTCCTGCGTATAAAAGAGACTAAAGTCAATGACGACATTGATGCAAGCATCGAAACACTCAACAAATCAGCAGCAAAACATCAAAAATTATACCCTTTCCAAGATCATCCTCTAGCTCATGGACCACCAAGGCTCTACCAACTACTGAATTTGGTCCACTTAATGGAATCTGTACAAGTTAAGAGATGCATCAAGAAACAAAACTGAAAAGATTTATATCAGGATCATCAATCATGGGAAATTATCAATGTACTCCTCTAATCCATTAAATCTGCTACATCTATAAATTACTATCTTATTCAAAGTTTTAAGATATGTAGATGAGAATACTAATAGTGGGCTTATTCCCGAAACAAAAAATGCAGCAAATTCAATGGGACACTGGTATAAGTCATTCAATCAAAGACCTGATTATCCACTATGGTAGCCTCGGCTACTCCTGCAATTATAAATAGCCAACAATTAGATTAGTTGAAGCATTAAAACATACAAAGCTTCCAATTAATCAAAAGATAATACCATCTGTGTTAGCAACAATGTTTCCCAGGTCACCCGCATGCCGGATTTCATCTTCCGGAGCACCATGTGTCATTTTATTTGGATTAAAATGAGCACCTACATTATTAAACCAATTCAATTTCGAAAATTACCCAATAAATCCAGACAAAATGTACAATAACAAGATCAATAACAACAATGAAGAGTTTCCATTTGAATGTATGTAAAGTAAACCTGTGGACATGCATCCATTTGTTGTATCTCCATATTCATGCTAATCAAGTTGTTCAAAATCAATGGAAAAGACAAAAAAACAGGAATTAGGTAGATGAAAAAGGCAATTTAAACATTTCCCAAATAAAAATGAAAGAACAATACCAAGTGAAATCCATGTTTTCCTGGAGTTAGCCCAGTAATACGAACATTGACTGTAGTTGGACCTAAAGATTGAACAACAAGACAATCAATCAATTCGATCCACAAAACAGCATTCCGCATTGAATTAAATAGCAATTTGGATTACATAAATATAATACCATCATCTTCTTGGCTTAAAGTGACGACACCCTCAACGCTGGAATTGCCCTTAAGAACAGCAACAGCTTTTTTGGTAGCAGCAACAATGGTGAGAGGTTTGGCAGAGGAGGAAGCGGAAAGAGAAAGAGATTGGGTTGGAGAAGAAACTTTGAAAGAGAGTCCATTGAAGGAAGAGGAGGTAAGATTAATGGGTGTTGAAGAAAAGGTTAGGGGTGAGAGGAGAGATAATGTAGGATTTGAAGCAGATGTGAGGATACTGTGTGCGGCCATGGCTGCCAATGCTAAATGCATTGATAGGAGTCAAGATTGTAGTAGTAGTCTTTTATCCAACAACTCTTGAACTGGTAGTCTGGTAGTCTGGTACGGTAGAGCCGTAGGGGTATTTAGTGAGCTATACAAGGATTTTTTTTTTCTTTTTTTAAGTAAGTGTGCTATACAACTACAAGGATATGTATTGACATATTGTATTTACTAGAAGTATTTCAGTAAGTCTCATGGGAGACGGTCTATTCTATAGACGGAATTCATGAAGCACAGCCCAAAATATTACATAGTATATTTGGGGCTATAAAAAATTATTTGGGGTTATAATAACTTATATTTGGGGCTATAGAATAGTATATTCGATGTTATAATACCTTACATTTAGAATTATAACATAATATAATTGATATTATAATAAAAAAAAATCAGTTAAGGGAAATGGGCTGGCCCAATTTTGTGGTCTATCCTATAGACCGTCTCTTGTGAGATTTTGTGTTACTATTTAGGTACGTCCGAGTAGGCCAAAAGTTGATTCGGCCTGCTAATTTAACATGAATTTAAATTAGGAAAATTTAATTTGAAAATAATTCAAAAAACCCACACTACAACATAATTTGCTTTTAGTGGCATATATTTAGCGACATTTAAATTTAAATGTCGCTATTTCAAATTTCTTATAGTGTATACATAGGATTTAGTGACATTTATTAAACCCTTTAGCAGCATATAAAAAAGTCACACAAAAGCTTTTAGCGACATAGGATGTAGTGACATTTCTCACAAATGTCACTATAGACTATAGTGACAATTACATATGCCACAAAAGACTATATTAAGTGTCGCTAAAGCATTTTTATGGTGGAATTTAAAATAAAAACTAATAATTATTATACTAAAAATATGAATTAGTGGCATTTTTTAAATGTCACTAAATCCAATGTCGCAAAAAGCTAAATTTGTTGTAGTGCCACTGTTAACTCAAAATCAACCTAAAAAACCCAAAAATTAGTACTACTATCTATTTTGGATGATCTAAAGCTTAGCACTTTTCCATCCGAGTTTAATATTTTTTTCCCCAATTTTCTTCAGAAATTTGAAATATTTTGTGATTAATTAGGTCTTTTTTGAGAATCCGGATTGGGTTTGTATTAAAATTATGTTTGGACATGCTGATAGCTACTGTTTTCTATAGTTTAATCTCAATTTTTTTCTGTAGTGATTTAGGTTTTTTCAAATGCAATAATTGTGGTGACCAAATTAAACATGGGTACTTGTTTTTTTTGTCATTTAGTTATAATTTGAGTTGCATTTTTGCTGAAATGTTTTAGATTGATTGAAACTGGGCTAAATTTTACAGAATATTTAACATAAAGATTAAAGCTTTGAACTTTTTCAAGATTTGCTGCCTAATTCCACCTTTAGTTTTTGGCATCCATTTTATTTAGGAAATTTTTTCTGGTGAAATGGAGTTTCTTACCAAAATTTTAGGTTTCTTACCATTAAGTTCTTCAATTGTGGATTATTGGTGATGTGAGCTTAGTGATGTGAACTTGCTTTTTTGGGTTGGAAGCGATTGATGAAAAGTAAGGAAGAAATCATTGATGAAGAGTAAGGAAGAAAATGAAGGTAACCTGTTGTTCCAGGTTACCAAAACTTGCTACACCTTTAGATGCGGATGACCCCCAAAGTTCGAACCTTTCTAGGATAAACGAAAGTTTGGACCTTTAGAAACAAATGAAGAAAGTTCGAACCTTTCAAATCAAATTTTCCTTTAAATTAAAATAAGTCGATTTCGATTGAGACTTTTAATTTGTTTAATTAAATGGGTCGACTCGATCTGATCTAGATCTATGAGTTAAATCATTTTAAAATTTCAAACTTTAAACAAATTTGTATATAAGTAAACGAGTTAATAATTTTGAGTGATCAATAACTATAACATAAACTTAATTCATTTAAAATTTTCTTACTTTTTTGTAGTTAATAAAAGATAAATAACTAAAAAAAGTAAAAGTTCTTATCAAAGCCTAAAAAATTAGATTCAATCAATGTTAAAAAACTTAAAATGAAAATAAAAAACTTTAAACAGGTTAAGTGGATCAAAATCAACCCGACCTAATATGTTGCAAGTCAGGTTAGGATTGTGATTTTCGACCTAATTAACTAAACGGGTTAGGTTTAGGTTATGGCTTTTCTGACTTGTTTATATATAAACAAAATCTAAACTCGACTTAACCTAATCTGTTTGACAAGCCTAATTATACTAGTCTTTTATCCAACAACTCTGGAACAAGTATGGGTGTCTAATGTGCTAGACAAGAATATGTAAAAGTCTTGTACAAATTTGGTTCACCGTTCACACTATTTTAGTGTGCACTGATATATTTTATAATAGTAAGTAATTTTTAATGAGTCTACTTTCTCCTTACATAATATTTGCTACACTTTTTTTTATATGTTTTATTTAGGTACTACATTACTATATATGTCATAAAATAAATTACAAATTATTTTATTTGCCCTTATTTTAATCCTACTGATCTATATCTCATTTACTTTGACACTTTTATCATTATTTACGGACAGTAATGATACTTACAAGCAATCATTGTGTCAAATCGAATGGTGGGAATATTGTGGAACGGAGGTAGTACTTATACTTTTCACGTAAAATTACTTATTATTTTAATGTCTTTTAAGATTAAGGCGCATTAAAATATATATACTAAGTTCATATAAAACTTTATCCAAGGATATAATAAATGGTGAATATGACCTTGGGAGTTTCTATTGATAATTTTGCCCCCATCTCATCGACTGAAACAAGTCACTGATTGATAAGTTGGTTTCCAAAATGATTCATCATAATCATCTTATCCAATATTTCGCCCGAAAGCAGGGTCGGTTTCCAAAATGATTCAACAAAAGAATTTTAAAAAAGTACTTTAGTGATAATGCACGCAAGTTCAAAGTAGAGGTGTTCATCCGGGTTAGGTGTTTCCGTGTTTGTATAAAAACTGGTAATAATATTCATTTTGAAACTGGGTCAATGTCATGTTTGGTTACAAAGTCAGGTAAATATGAAATCATATCGGATCAGTTTTGAACACCTCTAACTTTAAGCATCATGTCCCTTAATTGTTCAAGACTAATTAATGTAAGATAATTATTTTTTATACCGACCTATACCTTTTCGAGATTTATGTCTAGCATCCAATTTAAGAGAGAATGTATAATCATAATATCTTCTCAATTGTATCACTATGATAACATTAGAAGCACTGTATTATGATTATGATTACATTTAGTATAAACTTGCTAATGCTTGAGCCTATAATTATTATGATTACATTTAGTATATCCAATAAGTGGTAAAAGGTTTTATATGAGGACTTTGCTAAATTTTGGCAAATGCTCTACATGTTAAGAAGCTAAACAATCTGTTAAAAAAACAAAAGCGACTTCCAATCGTGCATTGCACGGGTATATTAAGAACTTAATAATGCAAATACAAATTACAAACGAGAATTTGTACTTATCCCTTTGTTGATGACAAAAATAAACTTACAATAGTTACAAATAACATTAAATATAAACTTGAAGATTATTTTGTAACGACAATCATTACCCAGAAGCTTGATACTTGTAGGCGTGTGATCACTTTCCCTTTGTAATATTTTCCTCACAAAGGTACTTGGGTTTGAACTTGAAAATTTACAACGAGATAGAAACAACACAACACACCCTTAGTATTTAGGGTATGTTAATTGACAACAAAGTGTTTAGAGAATTATAGATATAGAAGTCTTAGCAAAAGTTAATTACTCTCTTGAAAAGAACACAAGTAAATGAGAAGAATAAGGATGAAAATGAGAATTCAGGAATTTTCGGTGTATCTTTCACTCATCTCCAATCCTCTGTTTATAATACAAGAGTATAGCTAAGAGTCATGGCTCAATTAATCACCATTGATGATAATTATTGATGGTCATGAATCAATACCATTAAACCATGGTATTCATGAGCATTATTTTCTTCCATTATATCTTTGTAACTTTAAAAATGGAGTGGAATAACTAAGATAATAATCCAATGCAATCAACACATAAAGGAAACGTAATAACTCAATGGTCATATCAGAGGAATTTGAGTTGGCTTTTGCCCCAAAGACCAGTAAATCCGACTTCGCTTTAGTTCACTAATGGAAAAAAAGCTATTGGCTGCTACTTATTGGCTGCGGTTTTTAGGCACACGCAGCCAATATGAGTTAAAAAAATGTGGTAAAAAAAATATTATTAAGGGCTGCGGTTTTGTTAAATATCCGAAGCCCCAAAGTTCTTCAATATTTTTCAGAAATTAGAACAAAAAAAAATAGTAAAGGGCTGCGGTTTTTTTAAATGTCTGCAGCCCAAATATAAGCCCTACCCAACTTTCTTACTTAAACCCTAAATTCAGTCAATATAGGGCGCCGTTTTGCTTTCTTCTTACTTGAACCCTAAATTCAGTCAATAACCCTTCTTCACGCCTCTTCTTCTTCTCTAACTCCCTAAATTCAGTCAATAAACCACAACTTTCTTCTCTTACAGTCATCATCTGAAGAAATTTCGTTTTTGAAGAATTTTTGAAGAAATTTCGTTTTTGAAGAACATAAAGATCTGAGATTTCGTTTGAAGATGAAGAGATTTGAAATTTTCGTTTGAAGATGAAGTCTGTAATGAAGATCTGAAATTTTCGTTTGAAGATGAAGTCTGTAATGAAGATAAATTCAGTCAATAAATCACAACTTTATTTTCGTTTGCAATTATTTTCGTTTGAAGAGATCTGAAATTTGTAATGAAGATGAAGTCTGGGTTCTTATTTGTTCTTCGTTTTATTTCGTTAAAATGGATTTTGTTCTAGATTTCTTTGATTGTAATTAAGTCTGGGTTCTTATTTGTTCTTCGTTTTTGATTGTAATGAAGATGAACTGGGTTCTTATTTGTTCTTCGTTTTTGATTGTAATGAAGATGAACTGGGTTCTGAAATTTTCGTTTGAAGAGATCTGTTGTTAGTAAATTTTCGTTTGAAATTTTCGTTTGATTGTAATGATTGTTCTTCGTTTGATTGTAATTTTTAGATTTGTTATTAGTATAAAACGAATTTAAAAAAAAAATTGAAAATGGGGTAAGGGCTGCGGGCATTATGTCCGCAGCCCATAACTTTATCTTATTTGCTGCTACTCTAAGGGCTGCGAGACAAAACCGCAGCCCATACCCCTAAAATGACCGCAGCCCTTAAGCTTTTTTCCACTAGTGGTTGCTGGACAATATCACTTTCTAATACCTAAAGCCAAGTTGGCTTTAGGCCCTAAATCAAGAAAATCAAGTCGACTTTTCTTGCTGACTCGGTTTTCTAATTGTTCATTTGTCCTTTTCTTTAAACCTTATATTTTAATATATATTGTCCCACTAATACTTGCTGATTATAAACTAAGAATTATTAGACACTAAATATTCAACAAAGTATAATCCTAGTAATGCTCGATTTGAGGTATTTATACTGACCTTAATTACGTTTTTTACGTTTTTTAAGTATTTATTTTAACTTGCTTTGTATCATGACACTACATACATTATGAATTGATGTATGGTTGTTATTTATTTGATTTTTGAATAGAAGTAGGCTTGACCATTTTTAATTAGAACATAAGCCTAAGATCCAAAACAATAGCCACACACATTGAGGGCTAAAAATCTAATAATCCTTGCGGAACCTCAAGATTCAAGAGTCAAGAATATCTAATTATCATCATTCATCAATATAATTATTTTTAGCTTTTTTTTTTCACGTTTACAATAATTACAATAAAGCATGGGTATATATGTATAATCTTAATTGGGTCATTATTTTCAAGGGAAGATTGCCCTAAATAATTAAATTTTCTGTGATTTTCCTACAATGATTCTACTTATTGAGTAATCATGAATAATCCCAACTTTTGGATAACTTAACCAAGATTGTTGTTACCTAATTGAAAACTTATATTTGTAGGTTAACCCTCTTAAAAAATGAAGAAAAAACACAAATAAAAAATACTAAAACTTATAAATAAAATAAAAATAAAAAGAAAACCCACCCCCTCCATGCCTGACAGCCACCCACCCCCACTCCCACCGTCCACCCAACCCTTCCCTTCCCACTTTTGGCATCCTACTATCTTAGTCCCTAACAATAAGAATGTCTAAAAAATGTAGTAATTATAAATAATAGCCATTTTATTCGTAGCATCTTCCACTACCCAAAAAAAAGCTCAATTTTTCGACTATTCAAAATAGTCGGAATTTAATCGGTATATAGCTATACCGATTAAATTCCAACTAAATCCATCCAATTGACTCAAAATAGTCGAAAATTCGTTTTAGTAGGAAAACAATCGAAAAAATTAGTCAAAAAGTTAGCGAAAAATTCCAACCATCATATTAGTCGTAAATTAATCGGAAAACACTATTTAGAATTTATCCCATAATAACAAGAAAAATATTTTAACTCAGCCCAAACATACAAAAAGCTTCAATTATAGCTAACAAATAAATTACCCAAATGTGCAACTCATAAGTGAAGTCTAATGTCGAAAATACTAGTAACAGCACAACAAGTCCTAGAAACAATTAGTTCAGATAGGTTTGGTGTTTATATTTCTAAAAAAAATTTGTAACACCCTTAAAAAAATTTGTAATTTATCTTTTTCTTATTCGAAATGACTTGGTACAATAGGTTGTAGGTAATCCGAGCGTACCCAAAGCAAAGACTCCTTAAATTTGGATTATTCATACTGAATCAATAGGTGAGATTATTATAGAGAAATCGCGAAAAGATTGGATTAATTAGGGCAATTTTTTCCTATTTTCAAACCTAAAAATTTCATTGTACGTGTGAGTAGGGGTGCACATGGTCTGATTTTGTAACACCTCTAATTTTTATAAATATAAAATATTAAATACTATAAAACATTCATTATTTCTCATAGCACTATAGCAGCGGAAAGTAAAAACGGAATGTCCGACACACTCAAAAGTATAAGACGTCAAAAATAACATTTAAAACAAAAATATAGTTTAAACAAAATAGATGTTCCAACTCTGTCAATATTACAAATCTCTAACAAGTAGCTTCCAAAATACGCTTCTCTAATGATCACAACAATAATAAATTTCAAAGTAAAAAAGACTGAATCTAAAACATCTTCCTAAAATTAGCAATAAATTGGACAAAATTCCATATAAGGAATGACAATTGTTCTTCTCAAGTTCCTGTTGCACACAAACACAATATACTCACATGAAGCTATAAATTAAATGCAGCGCCGTTACTGGCCATAGGTAAAATAGGTATTTACCTATATATGGCCCAAAGTTAGAAAGGACCCTAAAATTAGAAAATGTTTTAATGAAGTAGACATTTAAAAATTTGCAATTTATGAGTAGTTTTTTTATCATTTAAGAATGATAGGACACACCTATGGTTTTAATTCTAATTATAATCTATAGGGTCCATCTCTATTATTTTTCCAAATACTTGTTAAAGTTCAAAATCGACCCTTTATAAAGAGGGTCCATTTCTTTCAATTTACCTAGGGCCCATATAATAACAGAAACGACACTGATTAAATGATTAACCAAAAATGTTGTATACTTGTATACCAACATTTCTCCGAAAATCTTACTATTGAACATTTTATTGACCGAATTGGATTAAACATTTGTATTTTATTAATTAGATTTTTTTTTTCGGTTTTGAGATGCTTGGTTTACTTTAATTAAGAGTTAAAAATTACTTCCTCCTTTACTTGCAACACTTACCATTTTTGGAAGTTTCATATTACTTGCACAATTACTATTTTTGGCTAAAATAATCTACTTATTTTATCCTCACTTTATTCCTACCACATATCACCATCAATCATACACCATCCCATTAATTATTTAATATACCCACAAGTCACAACCATTATCTATTTATAATAATTTTTTTTATTTCTACCCCAAATAGCACTATCAATCATACATCATCTCTACTTTTACCATACTGATTTGACAACTCTTAAATATTGTGCCAAAACCCAATAGTGCTACTAAAATGGAACGGAGGTAGTACTATCATAGGAATCATGTTATAATTATTGGAGATACATAGTTCGAGGATAAATTTTACTGTGGCTAGTATGTAAAATTTGAGTTTAATCACTTATTTTTAGTTGAAGTAAACTTGAGGTCAAATTTTTTATTAATTCTAGATACAGTTGCATTTGAGTCTTTAACTTGAGTTGAGTTTTGTCTTTGAGGATGAGCTTGATTTTTCTAGTATGCGATAATTGGTTTCTCTTATCGTGTGCTGAAGTTAACTTCGACGACGATGTTTGATTTAAGTTGGATAGAGTGTAATACCATATTATTTTACAGTTAAATTTATTTATATCATTTTAATTTTATAAATATTATATGTGTATGTTTTATGATCATATTTTATGACCAATTGATATTGAGTAATTGTAGACTAAAGTATAAAAATATTAAAATATAAGAAGTCTATGTCAAGGGTCATATGTAATTAAAATTATAACAATGGTAATTCTTCACTATAATTAGCTTTTACTAAGATAAAAAACACTTTAATTAGAATAATAATAATAAGTTTAAAAAATTAATAAAGAAAAAAAAAAAACCAAATGCGATCAAAATAAAACAAAAATGATTGAGATGTATGTTATGTAGGACAATAAAAAGTAGAATAAAAGAAAGAAATTATTATTCAGAATATTATGTTTCAAGAAGTTTTAAGGTTATTTGTTTCCTATTATTTAGGTTTATGTTAATATTTTGTTTGCTTATCTTTAGTCCTAATCTCATGTATAAATAGAGGTATTACTTTCATTACACTACAAGAAAAGTTGTTTTTAACAACAATAAAAGTCGTTGCTAAAAACCAAATTTCGTTGCTAAAAATGTCTTTTGCAACAACTTCTGTTGTTGCGGGTATGCCCGTAGCTAAAGGTTTTAGCAACGACTTTGATAATTGCAAAAGATTGCACTTTTTTGCAACGAGTTTTATTGTTGCAAAAGAAATGTCGTTGCAATTCCTACAATGTTTTTAGCAACAAAAAAAGTCGTTGCCAAAGCTTTGCATTTTTAGCTACAACTTTTATAGTTGTTAAATACTTGTTTTTCACAACAATATAAATTGTTGCAATGCATGATAGTTTATGTTTTGCAACGATCTAACAGTAGTGAAAAACAAATAAGTAAAATTTGTGATTATTATTTTTAGCAACGACTATTACTGTTGCAATGCATGATAGTTTATGTTTGCTTATATATGTATAATCTTAATTGGGTCATTATTTTCAAGGGAAGATTGCCCTAAATAATTAAATTTTCTGTGATTTTCTTACAATAATTCTACTTATTGAGTAATCATGAATAATTCCAACTTTTGGGTAACTTAACCAAGATTGTTGTTACCTAATTGTAAACTTATATTTGTAGGTTAACCCTCTTAAAAAATGAAGAAAAAACACAAATAAAAAAATACTAAAACTTATAAATAAATAAAAATAAAAAGAAAACCCACCCCCTCCATGCCTGACAGCCACCCACCCCCACTCCCACCCTACCTCCACCCACCCCTTCCCTTCCCACTTTTGGCATCCTACTATCCTAGTCTCTAACAATAAGAATGTCTAAAAAATGTAGTAATTATAAACAATAGCCATTTTATTAGTAGCATCTTCCACTACCCAAAAAAAAACTCAATTTTTCGACTATTCAAAATAGTCGGAATTTAATCGGTATATAGCTATACCGATTAAATTCCGACTAAATCCATCCAATCGACTCAAAATAGTCGAAAATTTGTTTTAGTAGGAAAACAATCGAAAAAATTAGTCAAAAAGTTAGCGGAAAATTCCAACCATCATATTAGTCGTAAATTAATCGGAAAACACTATTTAGAATTTATCCCATAATAACAAGAAAAATATTTTAATTCAGCCCAAACATACAAAAAGCTTCAATTATAGCTAACAAATAAATTACCCAAATGTGCAACTCATAAGTGAAGTCTAATGTCGAAAATACTAGTAACACAGAGGGGTCTTTGAGGGTGTGCAAGGTGATCGACCGCACAGGGCCCCTCTTTCTCCAATATATCAAAAAGTTAATAAAAAAAGAAATATGTTAAATTTATTAATAAATTAAATATATTTGCTATAATTAAGGCGCAAAATATAAATTTTGCACAGGGCCCCCAAATTGTTTAAGACGGCTCTGTAGTAACAGCACAACAAGTCCTAGAAACAATTAGTTCAGTTAGGTTTGGTGTTTATATTTCTAAAAAAAATTTGTAACACCCCTAAAAAAATTTGTAATTTATCTTTTTCTTATTCGAAATGACTTGGTACAATAGGTTGTAGGTAACCCGAGCGTACCCAAAGCAAAGACCCCTTAAATTTGGATTATTCATACTGAATCAATAGGTGAGATTATTATAGAGAAATTGCGAAAAAATTGGATTAATCAGGGCAATTTTTTCCTATTTTCAAACCTAAAAATTTCATTGTACGTGTGAGTAGGGGTGCACATGGTCCGATTTTGTAACACCTCTAATTTTTATAAATATAAAATATTAAATACTATAAAACATTCATTATTTCTCATAGCACTATAGCAGCGGAAAGTAAAAACGGAATGTCCGACACACTCAAAAGTATAAGACGTCAAAAATAACATTTAAAACAAAAATATAGTTTAAACAAAATAGATGTTCCAACTCTGTCAATATTACAAATCTCTAACAAGTAGCTTCCAAAATACGCTTCACTAACGATCACAACAATAATAAATTTCAAAGTAAACAATACTGAATCTAAAACATCTTCCTAAAATTAGCAATAAATTGGACAAAATTCCATATAAGGAATGACAATTGTTCTTCTCAAGTTCCTGTTGCACACAAACACAATATACTCACATGAAGCTATAAATTAAATGCAACTCCGTTACTGGCCATAGGTAAAGTAGGTATTTACCTATATATGACCCAAAGTTAGAAAGGGTCCTAAAATTAGAAAATGTTTTAATGAAGCAGACATTTAAAAATTTGCAATTTATGAGTAGTTTTTTTTATCAATTAAGAATTATACGACACGCCTATGGTTTTAATTTTAATTATAATCTATAGGGTCCATCTCTATTATTTTTCCAAATACTTGTTAAAGTTCAAAATCGACCCTCTATAAAGAGGACTCATTTCTTTCAATTTGCCTAGGGCCCATATAATAACAGAAACGGCACTGATTAAATGATTAACCAAAAATGTTGTATACCAACATTTCTCCGAAAATGTTACTATTGAACATTTTATTGACCGAGTTGGATTAAACATTTGTATTTTATTACTTAGATTTCTTTTTGGGTTTTGAGATGCTTGGTTTACTTTAATTAAGAGTTAAAAATTACTATCATAGGAATCATGTTATAATTATTGGAGATACATACAGTGCCGTTCCTGGCATTGTATGGGCCCTAGGCAAATCAAAAGAAATGGGCCCTTTTTATGGAGGGTCGATTTTTTGAATTTTAACGAGTATTTGGAAAAATAACAGAGATGAACCCTATACATTATAATCAGCATTAAAACCATAGGCGTGTCATATAATTCTTAAATGATAAAAAACAACTCATAAATTGCAAATTTTTAAATGTCTACTTAATTAACTAACAAATTCTAATTTTAGGGCTTTTTTTAACTCTAGGCCCTAGGAAAATGCCTACTTTACTTATGACCAGGAACGGCCCTGGATACATAGTTCGAGGATAAATTTTACTGTGGCTAGTATGTAAAATTTGAGTTTGATCACTTATTTTTAGTTGAAGTAAACGTGAGGTCAAATTTTTTATTAATTCTAGATACAGTTGCATTTGAGTCTTTAACTTGAGTTGAGTTTTGTCTTTGAGGATGAGCTTGATTTTTCTAGTATGCGATAATTGGTTTCTCTTATCGTGTGCTGAAGTTAACTTCGAAGACGAAATTTGATTTAAGTTGGATAGAGTGTAATATCATATTATTTTACAGTTAAATTTATTTATATCATTTTAATTTTATAAATATTATATGTGTATGTTTTATGATCATATTTTATGACCAATTGATATTGAGTAATTGTAGACTAAAGTATAAAAATATTAAAATATAAGAAGTGATAGCGTCAAGGGTCATATGTAATTAAAATTATAACAATGGTAATTCTTCACTATAATTAGCTTTTACTAAGATAAAAAACACTTTAATTAGAATAATAATAATAAGTTTAAAAAATTAATAAAGAAAAAAAAAACAAATGCGATCAAAATATAACAAAAATGATTGAGATGTATGTTATGTAGGACAATAAAAAGTAGAATAAAAGAAAGAAATTATTATTCAGAATATTATGTTTCAAGAAGTTTTAAGGTTATTTGTTTCCTATTATTTAGGTTTATGTTAATATTTTGTTTGCTTATCTTTAGTCCTAATCTCATGTATAAATAGAGGTATTACTTTCATTACACTACAAGAAAAGTTGTTTTTAACAACAATAAAAGTCGTTGCTAAAAACCAAATTTCGTTGCTAAAAATGTCTTTTGCAACAACTTCTGTTGTTGCGGGTATGCCCGTAGCTAAAGGTTTTAGCAACGACTTTGATAATTGCAAAAGATTGCACTTTTTTGCAACGAGTTTTATTGTTGCAAAAGAAATGTCGTTGCAATTCCTACAATGTTTTTAGCAACAAAAAAAGTCGTTGCCAAAGCTTTGCATTTTTAGCTACAACTTTTATAGTTGTTAAATACTTGTTTTTCACAACAATATAAATTGTTGCAATGCATGATAGTTTATGTTTTGCAACGATCTAACAGTAGTGAAAAACAAATAAGTAAAATTTGTGATTATTATTTTTAGCAACGACTATTACTGTTGCAAAAAACTTACACATTTTTCGCAATGACTTAGTTAACCTATGAAACAACCTACAATCTATATAAAAATTTGCCAATTAAATTAATAAATAATATATAACCAAGTAAATTAATATCACCAATTATCATTATATATATTAATTCATATCCCAAAATATCACACGTCCCAAATATCGTGCGTCCAAAATGTACGTGATTTATATACAAGTAACGGACTAGGCAATTTTCCAAAATAATTGTCCTATTGTATACAAGTCTACTACGCAAAAATTTACAAGTAAAAGACACTTTGAGAAAGTCCAAAAATTTACAAGTGCACTTAATTAGCTACTCATGACATTCATAACCCAAAATTTTTTGTTTTGAATACAAACCAAGTATTCAAAACCCTAAACACAAATCTCTACTTTATTATTTTCGTATTATGATTTTCTACATGGTACCAGCACCGTAAGGTTTTCCTGGACAAAATAGCTCTATCGGTATTTTATCATTGATGATAATCAACCAAAATCGATTCAAACAAAAAGCCAAATCAAAACTAAACCAATCAAACCAAATCAGAAACAAAACCAAACCAAGATCATTATGTCCATGGCTCAAATAGAACAACTTATGTTCCAACTTATCAAAAAATAAAATAAAAAATTTCGTACATGGCCACAAATTTCTGAAAAATTAAATTTCAAAAATTATTTACACCAAGTGGTGTAAAGAAATTCAGACTAAAATTGATGATCGGGGGTGACTCAATCATATCATTGATGCCCCTCCTACCACTAGAGATCAACGATGTGATTTTTGGTGATATCTTGGATCCTTACAAGTCTTGAACCTACCATAATTGATAGTGTTCTTGACTATACTGCCGTCCATGAATTGTGGACTTAGATTCACACCCCTTCTAAGGCCAATTTCTCTACCTTCACGGCCCGTTTGGTTAGTGGTACTAAATGGTGGTAATGAGAATGATTTATAGTGTAAAATTTAATTAAAAGTTTCATTTTATTCCCATGGTAATCAAACTTGATCACAAAAAAAATTTTGTTTACAGATCTCCATTACCACCTAATACCACCTCTCTCAATGGTAATGCATTGGAATGAATTTCATGAATAAAATGAGATAATTGGAATTGGAGAAGCATGGTCATCAAGGTAGCAAAGAGTTTTTACAACTATTAATAAACTAATTTTTCATTCCCATTACATCCGTTTATTACTAGCTACCAAACGGACCGTCAGTGAATGACACCATCCAGCGCAAGGTTGCGAGGGAGAGATTATACAATGGAGAAGAATCGAAATGGATAAGAAATGAGGTTATGGGAGCTAAACTAGAGGAAGCTTCCTCAACTCATAAATTGGAATATATGCACAAAACCACAATCGTTTTGAATTCTCCACCACATCCACTAAATCAAATTCATCCACCTCATGTCACTAAAAGCTAATAATTTTTCATCTGGATTAGTTGTTTAAGTTTTTGAGTCATTTTTTGAAAAATTTGGAATATTTGTTCTATTTGTGCCATGGAAATCATGGTCATTATTTTGGTTTTGTTTTTGATTTGGTTTGGTTTTATTAATTTTATTTTGAATATTGGTTTTTGTTTGGATCGATTTTGTCCGATTATGATCAATGATAAAAAAACCAATAGAGTTTTTTCCGTCCAGGCTAATCTTAAAAAAAATGACTAGCATTAAGCATAATAACTAGCATTAAGCATAAAAGAATCTAAGCAACAATCAAACCTAAAAATTTATATAATGGCCGGTCAAAAAATTCACAAAAGATTATTTTATATTAAGAATCAATTTCCAAATTACAATGAACTAAAGTAGCATTTGATCTAAGCAAAAAAAATACTCCCTCCTATTCATAGAGAACGGAACATTTGGGTTTTGCATCAAAATCAAGAAAGAGTGACAGACCACTTAAAAGTGAATGGAAAACTCTCTTTTTCCATAATGGATATTGATATTTATGTATTGATGTAGTAAGGGTAATAGCGTTCAAAAATGACAAAATTAGAAATAGGACGTTCTCAGTGAATTGACCTAATAAGAAAATGTCTCATTCTCTATGAATATAAGGAAGCGAGCAATAAAAAGATTTCAATTTGGTTACCTGCAGCTAGGAAAACTGAAGGTTAAGGCCTTCAAGCTGGCTAACAACAGGATAATGATCATCAATCAAAGGTGTATGCCCAACAAATAAACTAACATGATCCATCAATTTATCCTTCTTTGAGAAACTGGACCCACAAGAACAATTCCATTTCACATCCCCACAATGTTTCTCATGTGTCTTCAAATCTGATAACACAGAAAACTGCTTCAAATTACACCTCTTACACATAAACATCTTATGACAATGTGTCCTTTTATAGTGATTCCTAACACACACTATCGATTTCAAAGGCTGAAACTTCGAATGCTTCTTATTCCACCTGCACCCTTCTTGTGGGCACGAGTATTTCTTGAGCCCCATATTTTTGCTCTTGTTATTTTCCTCATTATTTGAAGTATTGTTACTAATCAGACTCGTTTTGTAATGGTCTCCATGAGCGCGCATATGCATCTTAAGATTCGCCTCTCGTTTGAACCCTCGACCACAGACTTGACAGCAGTGTGTGTATCTTGCTAATAGATCTGTTGCTTCAAGTTCCACCACTTCATAATTCTGAGAAGCTTCCATGGTTGTTGGGCTTCTAGAAGTTTCTAGAACATTGTTGGTATTGGTAATATTATTGTAGAAATTAGTTGGGTTTTGAAGATACCAACTATACAAGTTATCCCCATCATTGAATTGATTATCCAATATTCCATTATCATGAACTAAGGTTTGAAGATCAATAGTATGATCATAATTTGATTCAAAGATCATGTGTTGGAAATTGAGTCTCATATGAGAAGCAATTTCAACAATGTCATGGATGGTGTTAGAAATGGTTGAAAAGGCCATTGATTGATCAATTGAATGATTATAAGAAGGATGGAAATTGTTATTTTCTTGGGCAAGAAATATGTTCAAAAAGGATTCAATATCATGGACTTTTTCTTTTAAGGTGGATAGGTTGCTAAGAAGGGATCCTACACCACCACCACCACCACTACCACCACCGCGTATGAAGCTAGACTCCGGGATGTCTTGGTGTAAAGCATGGTGGTGGATGGTGGTTGTAAAATTGGTGAGAGTTGTATGCATTATGTGTAGATCTAGTTTGTTGTAAAGAGGTGGTTTTAGGGTTTTTTGTGTGTTGTTAAAGAGGGTATGAAGTCAACTGGTTAGTCCATCCCTAAATACTACCTCCCTTGGATGTCTCATAGTACAGAATATAGTACTAGGATTATTTTTTTTAATAATACCTGATTCATTAATAAAGAGTCATACGACATCTACATCAGAGATAAAAATTAGCAAGTATATAGCAACTAAAACCAAATATAATTCAAAATTAACAAACTAAATACCTGATTCAAAATTAACAAAATTAACAAGTACATAACAAGTACTAGGATTATTTTAATGTTGAAAAATTGCTTTTTCTTGCATAAAATCAAAGAATCTTAATTAAATTTTTTTTATTGTTGAAAAATTATGAATTTTTTATTCTCGTATTTTTTGAGACTTGGTTATCTGTTTTAATAATAAAAGTTACTTTGTTTTAAATTTTTTTATTGTTGAAAAATTATGAATTTTTTTGTTGCGGTGTTAATTATTTATTAATAACTAACATTGACAAAAAGTCACACAATTTTATTTTGATTGATTTGGTGCCTCTATTACGCTAGAGTAATACTATTATAATAATTTTAAAGCTAAGAAATTTATAATTTTATTTTTAAAGACTTGCCGTATAGTATTGCTTTTAGAGTTTTTTAAAAAGTGATTAAAACCGACTAAATTAATAATGGTTATTATTTTTATTGTAATTAATATATATTTGTATATTAGCCACTTACTCGATAAAGTTATTTATCAACCTCATTTAGTAAACATTTTAGTATATAGAATGATAACAAATCATCATCATCATCATCATCATCCTACCCAGTATATCCCGCACATAGAAAATCTATGGACAGGGTCTGGGGAGGGAAGGACGGCGGCAACTCATACCCGTGAAGGAGAGCACGGCCAAAGAAAGGAGTCCCCCGGCTCAGGAAAAGATAAGGAAAGGTAGGGATTACATACCTGCCACGTGATGAGAGAAGAGGGCACATAAAAGATCCAAAACGCATGTAACATAAAAGACTTAAGACGAGGGAACCAAGCAAGGCACATAAGAGACTATAGCTAACAAGAAGAGACACGAGCGCCTAAAAAGGACTCTAATGAGAAAAGCCTGAGTCTAAAACCTGGATATAACGCCTCCAACTAATCCTATCCCTAGTCAGGTCCTCCGAGAGGTTTAACTCACGCAGGTCCACTCTTATTTGCTCGTCCCAAGTTTTCTTAGGTCTTCCTCGACCCCTCTTACCTTCTACTATAAAGCTTTCAACTCTCCTCACGGGGGCATCAAAAGTCTTTCTCCTCACATGTCCGAACCACCTCAACCTTCCTTCGCGCATTTTTCCAGAGATAGGAGCAACCCCTAGCCTGTCTCTAAACTCTCGGTTCCTAATTCGATCCAGTAAAGTATGACCACACATCCACCTCAACATACGCATCTCTGTGACTTCCATCTTATGTTCAAAACTCTTCTTTACAGGCCAACATTCTGTCCCATATAGCATGGCCGGTCTGATTGCCACCCGATAAAATTTTCCCTTTAACTTATTTGGGATCTTTTTGTCACATAGCACCGCGGTAGCTGCTCTCCATTTGAGCCACCCTGCCTGGATGCGATGATCTACATCGCTGTCGATCTCCCCATCCCTCTGGATGATTGATCCCAAATACTTGTATTTGGTCGTACTTTTAATGACTTCTTGCCCTATGGAAACTTCCGGCTCCCCTATCGGTTGAGTCCCACTAAAGTCACAACGTAGGTACTCGGTCTTCGTACGACTAATGCGCAAACCTTTTCCTTCCAAAGCTTCTCTCCACTCGTCCAATTTACTACTAACCTCCTCTTTAGTTTCTGCAACCAGCACGATATCGTCTGCAAATAGCATGCACCACGGAACCGTCTCCCAAATAGATTTAGAGATCTCATCCACAACGAGCGCGAAGATAAAAGGGCTTAAAGCTGATCCCTGGTGTAGTCCAACCTTTACAAGGAAAGACTCTGTTAACCCTACTGGTGTTAGAATGTTAGTCGATACCTTGTCATACATATCTCGTATTGCCTCAATGTAGATAGATGAAATACCTCTAGCCATGAGGCTATCCCAAATGACTTGTCGTGGTATGCTATCATACGCTTTCTCCAAGTCTATGAACACCATATGCAGGTCCTTCTTCCTTTCTCTATATTTCTCCATCAGCCTCCTCAAAATGTGGATTGCCTCCATGGTTGACCTACCTGGCATAAAACCAAATTGATTCTCTCTAATTACAGTTTCCTGTCTGATCCTCTTCTCTATTACTCTCTCCCACAGTTTCATGGTATGGCTTAGAAGTTTGATGCCCCTATAGTTCCCACATACTTGCGCGTCACCTTTGTTTTTAAACAGTGGTATTATAGAATGATAACAAATAATATACAGTATTAATAAAGAGGCATGCTCAATTTAGAGGTAAAAAATATCACAGTGATTTTTACTAATATATAGAAGATAAATCTTAAATAGAAAATTTATTTTCAATCTTACTAAAATCACATCGTATTCCAATGCATATAAAGGGATGAAAATTGTTTAGAGGTAGACTATGTCACAGTAATTTGTTTTTAATGTTACTAATTTACTATATCACATACAACATTCCAACACATATAAAGATATAAATCTCATTAGTCTTAAATAGGCAAAATTAATAGTCAAACTTATTGCAATAACATACATTAATGTATAGTAATCTTGTCGTTAAAGCTACAATGAAGTTATAAGAAAGTGTATGTGAGAAGCTAATTTGAGCGGGAAAATTTTTTACCAGAAGCTGACACGTGTCATTAGGTGGTCTTTGCTTTAGTATTATTCTGCTGGATATAGTTGATTGCATGAATATATTTGCCTAAATAAAAATCTGGTTTTTTTTTTCTTTTTTTTTTTTTTAAATTGGAGCTAAATTAGGTAGAATATTTATATAGCTTATTATAGTAATTATATATACTTAACCTAAAATTTGATATACTTAAAATTTGATATATTTAATTGAATGAAAGTTTGTTATATTGGATGAATAATAAAAAAACACTTAGTAATTAATTGTTGCTTTAAAAAAGCCACGTACTCAATAAATTTAATCACGATAATAATATATACTTGCATTATATTTTGAAGTTACATTTTTGTATATTTCTTACTAATGAATTCGTGCGTTACACGAGTTTATATACTAGTATAGAATGATTATTATTAATATTAATATTATGATTATTATCATTATTATGATTATTATTGTTTGTATTTTTGTTTTTAACTATTTTTTTACTGTATGTTATTTTATTTATATGAATCATATTTATCTTTATTATATGTTACGCTTATGGTATAAGATGCAGGCTCAAGGCGTTAGCTTCAGCTTCACTCAGTCATACACGATGCAGTAACTTTTCTTTTTCTTTCTTAAGTCGAGGGACTCTTTGACCGCACTCTCTTTTATGAATATATAAGTTGTCGCCTTCTGTCCCTCCCCAAACCCTGATCATAGCTTTCGATCATGTTAATTAGCCTCTTTAATTCTGGGTGGGTGTCACAATCTAGGTCATTTGTCTTCTTTGAAGCACTTTTTATGTTAATGTCTACTTCATATATTACATAGTTGTTCATTTGGGCGTCATCTCTCACGTGTAAGTTTTGAACATTTCGATCAAGTTCAGCTTGGTGAGCTTTTTTGCATGGATTAATTAAAAGGCATTCAAATTTTTTGTAATTAATATTTTTAGTTTTCTGTTTATTCTTCTTTCTTAAAACAAAATTACTTTTATGGCATACACACTTTTTCTTTTTCTTTCCCCATATAAATAATACAACAAATACGCAATGTATGATGTCAATTCCACTTTCAATTCAAATGAATGGTTTCCCAGCCTTTTTATTTATTTAGGTTCAATTTTTGTTTTGTATTTAGTTGACATTTAAATAAATGCTTTAATTATATCTATAATATTTTATCTTTTTCTTAAACATTAAAAAAAACCAGTTAAAAAGAGACTTAAGATTATATTGTGTCATAATTTCACTCACAATAAATTCACACTTTATTTTATGTGTGATTTCTTTTGAATGATACCTGATTTATTATTTAAAAGTCATACAACATCTACATCAAAGATAAAGATTAGCAAGCACGTGAAAACGTTAACCAAATATAATTCAAAATTAACAAAACCACGATCGTTGTATATGAGATATGACAATTTTGAATATTCACTTTCACATCACTGTTTGATACAACCTTTAAAGAAGAATCATTCGATCTATTGTAGTCTTTAGTTAAAATTGAATTTGATGTTGTTGATGGTAATTGTAATTTTGGTGTGCGGTATTATCGCATTTACCAACAAATCAACTACAGATCAAAATTAATAACCACAAACTCTCAAGGATCGGAGAGTGATCGAAACCCAATATATATGGGTAAAATCAACCCGATATATCAGTAGAACACCTCTTTTATTGAGAAATGACAAATATTTATTCTAATTATATTCAACATAAGCTTAAAAAGGAGGAATTAGAGATTTTCCATTAACTAAAAGGTTAATAATGGGCCCAAACTAACTATAGAGATCATTAGGGTTTTTTAGAAAGAGAAGAGAAAATATCTATAATTTAAACAAAACGATATATATTTTGTGATCAATCCATAAAAATACTAATTATTGAAATTTCAAAATCCTTTTTTAAAAAAATCATTTTTACTATGAAATTTTGTAAGCTTAAACTTTTTTCCTCATATATAGCTAGTATCTTCACTATAATAATTATATAACATGATTCTATTTTTGAAATAACCAAGTTGATTCAAACGTAAGAAAGGATCGGAGTCATTAAAAGCTGTGAAAAAGGGTTCAGGGCTCTAAGTATTTATTTACATTAAACGATTTCCAAACCTTTGGTATTGTGTGTCATTGCACTTGTCATACTCAACACAATCCACACAATAAAAATGAAAGTAATTATTTACATGCACACGGTGGTTATAATAATAACAACAGTTTCTCTATTGAGAGACCGTCTAGACGCTCCTCAAAAGAGTCCAGCTCACATTCTCAAAATTTTAAAAAAAAATTCTAAAAACTGATGCGCACGGTTGAGCCTATTTTGAGTTGGGGTTATAACCTATTGATGTTGGTGTTATAACCTATTAAAGTTGGTATTATAACCTATTAAAATTGGTATTTGGAGACGGTGTTATAACCAAATTAAAGTTGGTATTATAGATGTTTGGAGATAAGATACAAACTTTAATAGGTTATATTACCAACTTTAACAGGTTATAATACCAATTTCAATAGGTTATAATACCAATTTCAATAGGTTATAACACCAACTCAAAATAGGATTACACATCGCACATTTTTTAAAGTTTTTTTCTACGTAATAATAGGCCGGCACATTGGAGACGTGTATCTTGCAAAGATGGTCTCAAGTAGTAGTAGTAGTAGTAGTAGTAGTAATAATAATAATAATAATAATAATAATAATAATAATAATAATAATCCATAATTATTACTAAAACAAAACACTGTTGATCTCATCACTTATTAAAATTGCTTACATCACTCTCTCAAAAAATCAGGTATATGACCACTGATTTCTTGTGATTGTAAGATCGGTCAAACCCTAATCTAAAAACTCAACCCCAATTCCTAATCTACTGGCTGAGGTGTATTTTTGGTTTAAGCATTTAATTAAAAGGAGATTCAATGTCTTCCTTAGGTCTGGAATTCGTAAAATTCGAATTTGTTCTCTATGATGAAATCGGAACTTGTTCCATTTCTTGGTGTTTGTTCTCAAACTTCCATGGAGAATTTCAGCCTCAACTGATTTTCGTGGTGGAAATCGATGCGCTTGATGTTCATTTGACTCATCTTCAAGGCACGTTTAAGGCGTTTCATGAACCCAAATCTATGGGTTGTCCAATTTTGAGGCAAGTCTCAAGCTAGTAGTGTCAATTTATTACTTTCTTGTAGCTATGTTGGATCTAATGCCAAATCGCATTGTGTTGCTATGTGGGCGATTTGTGGGTCTGTGACGGTTGTGGTAATAGTGATTCTTTTAAGTCCTAGTTTAACTCGTGCTTCATAGAGAGTCCTTGTTTTTAGGGGAAGTTGTATTGAGAGTGGGTTCCTACTTCCTAGTAAGTGTTGGTTCCCCCTTCCCCTATCATGGTGACTCTGAGAAGTCGGCTTGTTCTTGGGATGTTAATTGAACCCCCTTCCCTTTGTGTGAACTTTGGATCTTCACCCATTGTATTGGTTTGTGTCAAGAATGATTAGGTGCTCATATAGTTCCTGCCCCAGAACTAATGTTCTTGGAAGACCATGTCGGTGATTTAGTCGGATAAGAGTTGGGCTTAACTTCGAATAGCTTTGCCTACTTTTCTCTCCAGTTGATGATGAGGGGTGTCTTCCCCTAAAGATGGTTATGCTCGGAGATGGCTGATTTTCTGCTTATTGGGGTACATCTATTGATGTAGTGTGGGTTACTTGATGGTGCACCTTTGGCGTACATCTGAAGCCTTAGATTGCTGATGATTCCTACAGAAGTTGTTATTGCAGCTGAATTGGACGCAGTATCTATTGTTCATAACTATGCTTTGCAATGTATTTGATTTATCTTGATGCCTTTTGTAATAGAATATTGTATAGGATCATTAAAATTGTATAGGCTAGATGATAGCTATACCTTTTGGGGTGACATTTTCCTCCTAGCACATGACGAAGGGCATGTTTGGCCCTAGTAGCTTTGGTTGGATCGTGGCGCCTTAGTCTTATGACTCGGATGTAAAGCTTTAGCTTTTTTCTAGCATTTTATAAAATTTTACTTTGCCGAAAAAAAATTAAATAATAATAATAATAGTTTTAGAGCCATTCTCTCTCTTCTTTCCCTCTCTAAAAACTCTCTCTACTAAGTGATTATCTTGCTCCGCCATGGCAAGCAGAAGAAGAGGTCGGCCACCGAGGAAGAACCTTGGAGAATGTGCTATGGCTTGTATTGAAAGTTTGTGATTGTTTACACTTTCCTAATAGATTTTATTGGGTCTTCAGTCGTTTAATCTTTAGTATAAAAGGTTTGTTCATGAACCCTAAGTGTTCATCTCCATAACAAACTTATGGAGCAAAATTGAGGCGTTTTCTCCTTTGTTTCTTTGCTTGTGTTGAATCGATCTCCCACCCCATCCCTGATCCCGGACGATGCTAGGCCCCGATTTGGGTTGTTCTTGGCTTTTCTTATGAACTACAAATGCAGTTGTGTCTCTGAGGGTAGCAATCTTGGTTGTTATTCCTTCTCTTTCCAATCAGGGATAAAACCCCTAATGTGGGTTTATCACTTTGTGGATGTGAAAAGGTATTGGTACCTATTGAAATGGATGGTTTTGTGGGACAATGAAGGGTGTATTTTTCTTAGCCGAGCTTATCCCCCTCCCCCTCAGTGTGAAGTTAGCACTTAAGTGCTTAAGGTTGTTGGTCTATCTTCATTTGTTACCGTATCTATTGATTCGAAGCCAATCTTTTGAGTCCCTATGATGTGTGTGTTGTTGTTGAGTATGCTGGAAACTGCACATCTCAAGAGATGTAGGCGAGGTGTTCGACTCGTTTTGGAGGCTGCATGTTGCTTTAGTCGCTTGTATCACTTGGGTTGCTGATGTATAGTTTTGAAATGATATCCTGATGGTGGTTACTGTTAGATTCGAACTATTTGTCTGCATTGTGATGATCGATCTTGATGATCTTTGTAGCTGATTTTTTGTTTAGGATTGTTATATATCTCGTATAGGCTAGATGTTAGCTATACTTTTTGCGGTGCTGCCTCCTTCTTAGCGAAGGACGAGGTGTTCACCTTTGGCCCTTTAGAGAAACAGTTGGGTGATGACCCCTAAGTCTCTTGATACAAGGGTGTAAAGTTTCGGCTTTTTCTTGGCATTTTATAAAATTTACTTAGCCAATAATAATAATAATAATAATAATAATAATAATAATAATAATAATAATAATAATAATAATAATAATAATAATAATAATAATAATAATAATAATAGATGGGTGAGTTTCCTTGCCATGATGTATTTGATATTTTTTTGGTGAATGAAAAATCTTTATTTGCCAAAAAAATAATAAATGGGGGATATATCATGTTCATTGTTCAAATGAAATTGGTGTGAAGTTTCGTAACAATTTGGTTTAGACATATTTTTGGATTTCTCTTACCTTTGGTCATTTTTTAGGTTGGTGATACTTGGTGGTTTTGGCTAAGAAAGAATAACATGGCTTTCTTTTTAGCGCCAATTCTGTTCTTGTATGATAATTAAATGCAATTATGATTAGCATTGATTGGATTCAAAGGGAATTCGAGGTAATGCTAGTGAGAGATTTGTCACTTAATTCTTAGCTCATTCTTCACAGAATATCACCTGAGATTACGACTATACAAGTAACAAACTTCAGAGGGCCTAAAGGATGTCTCCGAGAATCATCTCTGACACTCCAATCAGTATTTGTATAAGATTTAGTACCTAGATATCCTAATTTAAAGTGCAACATGATCATATTAGGATTTCTTTGATGTCATGATGACGTAAAAAATGTTCAATGAATTTTAGAACACTTTTATGGAGTTAAATGCTCTAAAAGAAGATGATGATGTGTCCTTACTCCGTGGTATTGACGAATAAGTATCTATTCATAGTAAGGAATTAGTTTAGATGTTAAGGCTACCCATTACCACATTTACCGTTGGCGGTTGTTCAAAATTGACTTTTTAAGATTTCCCACTACTCCCTTCTTTGGTAATTAGGTTTATCGTTAGTGGGAAAGACTTTTCCTTACATACCTTGAAACAGTACAAGATAGCTTATGGATTTCATGAGAATATTATTGCTTATGGTCTAGGCACAAATCATAACTTGATCCATGACAAATCAAGATTACCTGATTTTTTAACCCATTTTACCCGTTTAAAGTTTTTTTGTTTTTATTTTAGAGTTTTTATTATTGACTCAACGTCTTTTTCATTTATAGCTTAATTTTAAACTTTTCTTAAATTAGTTGTTTATTTTGTATAACTATGAAATATAACAATATATTAAATGAATAAGTTTATGTTATACTTATTGATTTAAGTTGGAATAAGATCGTTTAATTAAATGAGCTATATATGTTTGTTTTAAGTTTCAAAATTTAACCTTGACCTAACTCATTAACAAATCAGATTGGATCAATCCGCATAGTGTTAACCCTATGGCTGATTAAACAAATATTAGCATAATCCATAAGTTAAAATCATTATTATTTTAATAGTACTAAAAAAAAGAAGCTGAATCTGATAGCAAAACCCATGCCGCTAAAAAGATTCCCATTATGATTAAGTATGATTAGGTTAATGGTCCACTTAAACCGGGTTTGTATAAAATTAGCCGGCAAACCGACAATACAGATGTTTTTTAGTGAAATTAATTAATGAAGAGACAAAGACAAAATGTAATTAGTGATTTAGTAATGGGATGTACATTTAAAACACATCTTATGATGTCGTACCAAGCCTAAGTAGTAAGTAGGTTTCTTTCCCATCAATATTCACATGACAAATTCAAAGTCGACCACCCAATCTATTTCAAATACTTCTTCCAGGGTCCACGGACCCTATTCTCACAGGTACTAAATTTTTTTTAATACTCCCTCTGTTCCAGTTTATTAGTCCCATTTGACCAAACACGGATTTAAGGTAGTAGTGGGGTCCATTGGAAAAGGTGGTAATTGAGTATTTTAATTAATTAAATTAATTGTAAAGGTGGTAGTGAAGTATTGGGAATTGGAAAAGTGGGGGTATTTAGGTAAAAAAAGATATCCAAAAAAGGAAATGTGACAAGTAATGAGGAATTGCCAAAAAAGGAAATGGGAAAAATAAACTGGAACGGAGGGAGTAATATTTTAGATAGACAATTTAACCTCTCAAATTGGTCAAACCTTTAAATTTAACGGTCATCTAACATTTTTCTATAAGTAGTAGTCATTTGCAAAGAAATATATATTAAATTAGGTAGTTTTTTACAAAAAAATATTTCATAAGATTATTTTTTACAAATAGACCTATAGATTAGATAGTTTCTTATAATTTTTCCTTTTAATAATAAACCGTAAAGAAAATTCATACTACCTTATGAATTCGCCCCTAGGTGCTCTCTTGAAAGATCGTCTTTTGTAAAGACGACTCTCAAAAGTCTAGCCCAAATGTATATTTAGAATTGTAACAATATATATTTAGAATTTAACTGGCTTTTAAAAACCGTCTTTACAAAAGATGATCTCAAGTAAAAATTTGTGATTCGCCCCACCCTTTATATACATACTAGTGATACTACCCTACTATTAAGAAAGGAAACCAAAGAAACCCTAAAGCAGCCTGTAAGAACTATAACAAGCGACCAAGCCCACCAAATTCAAGCCCCAACCGTCGAATTCGCAAATCCAAAATACTTCTATACTTGATCTCTCTCTCGATCTTTAACACCCATCCAAGCCCAAAACCAAGCCAATATATAAGACACAAATTTTTATAAGAGGCGGTCTTTTCGAGATACACATTAGATAATAGATATATGGTCTAAATAATCCAATTAATACAAATTATTAATGAGAAAATAAAAATGTGAACTTTTTGTTTTGAGGTTGTTTCTTTGAAAGACGGTATCTCAATAAAGTAGTTGTATATAACAAAAATAAATTTTTTTATTAAGATCGTCTCATCGTGAATGGCTTAATATGGATTAACCCAATATTTAGGTTATGAAAAAAAAAATAATTTTTCATTTACGTAATTAAATTTTTCATAAAATATTTATTGGTCTGCTTGTATAGACTCATCTGATGGTGAGACAGTTTCAACCAAGGCGTGTTGTTTGTGGCTTCACTGTCAAAAATTTAATAGCCAGTCTTGTATGAGATCGTCTCATGGTGAGACGACCTCAAAACAAAAAGCCCATAAACTTAAAATGTAACGCGGCAAGTCTCTTGAGAGACCGTCTTTTTGATAGACGCCTCTAAGGCCCAATCTATTAGAGTTTAATTCATACTCTTATTCTATATTTTTCTTTAGAGTTAGTCTCTTAAAAGAATTTGTGAAATTTATATTATTAGGCTATTAATTTCTAATATGAAGCATGTCTCACGGTGAGACCGTCTCTCACAAAAATTTGTGAAATTTATATTATTAGGCTATTTAATTCAAATATAAAGCATGTCTCATAGTGAGACCGTCTCCTAATAAAAATTTGTGCAGTCATACTCACACTACCGATGGGGAACTGGTTAATATCGATAGTTCACCCTAGTCATGTTATGTTGTCTTGTAATAATATTGAAAAGAAACTTTAGATGTGATATGGTCGTCTATGTCATCCCTTTTTTACAAAAATATATACATACATATTTTACAAAAATACTTTGTTTTTTTTTTTTTTTTTGAAATTTACAAAAATACTTTGTTTAGATATATTGTTGAATATACTAATATTTATAATTAGTATAGAAACTTGTGTAATGCTGATGCACGAATTTTTGAGCATGAAGTATATAAAAATAAAATTTTAATGAATAATGCAAGTATATATATCTCGTGATTAATTTTATCGAATACAAAACTTTTTTAAAGAAAAAATTAAATACTAATTTTTTTGAATTATTTAATGAATACAATTTAATTAACACTACAAAAAATTAAATACTATTATGTTAGTCGGAAATGAGTAGGAAATTTCCGACTAATTTCCTACTATTTTTTAGATCCAGGGTCCAAGGTTCGGATCTTGGACTCGGACTCAAACTTGGACGCGCCCATTATTTTTTAGATCCAGATCCAACCTGAATTTGATAGATCTCAAAAAATAAGACCCAAACTCTTTAAAAAGGGGCGAATTTGGAGCGGGTCCAACAAGGTTCTAGACCCCTAACCATCCCTATGTGCAAGTACTTAAAAGGGCAGTTTGCTATTGCCTTTCCACTTGCCTTTTCCCTAGTTATTGCCCTTCAAATGGGAGTTCCCTATTTAATTGGCTTCCCATCATCTTTTTGTTCTTGTTGCAATGTTGGGAACCTAAAAGCCTCCCAATATGAGCATTTAGGGTGCTCTAATTTGATGAGCAGTTCCCCTCTTAGTGGGCCTGTTTCACTCGCTTTCGAAGAAAATGTGATAAATTTTGTTAACGAGTTTATACACAACAAGACCCACATAGAGAAGAGTAGACTGCACATAATTCCGATAAGGTTCCATTCTAAAACCAATTGGTATCAGAAGTATATCACTAATTTTGCTAACAAGAATATGAAGAACGCACAATAAAGTTGGTATATTTCACAATGAACAAATAAAAAGATATGGAAAAATGTATGTAACACAAGTTTAACCCCTATCCTGAAACTGAATCTGCATTGTTCCCTGATTATGAATATTAGAATCAGGTTCTCCTTGAGGATTTACAGGATTATGCCCAACAAACAAAGCAACATGTCCCATAAGTTTATCTTTTCTTGAAAATGTTGTCCCACATGAACACTGCCATTTCCTATCCCCACAATGTTTCTCATGTGTCCTCAAATCCGACAACACCGAAAAATTCTTCCTGTTACATCTCTTACAAACATACATCTTTGGACAATGACTTCTCTTATAATGATTTTTCACACAAATTATCGACTTCAACGGTTGAAACTTGACATGATTCTTATTCCATCTGCACCCCTGTTGTGGACATGAGTACTTCCTTGGGGGTTTAATCTCGTTCTTCTCCTCGTTCGTGACCTCCTTTTTTAACGGATTGGTGAGGGCTGCACTAGACTTGTACTCATCCCCATGTGCGCGCATATGCATCCTTAAATTGGCATCTCGTTTGAATCCTTTACCGCATACTTGACAGTAATGGGTGTACTTGGCTAACAGATCTGCCGCGTCAGGCTCAACAAGATCGTATGGCTCGCTCATCAATGCTGTCGACAATCTTTTCACTCGGGTCTTTGAGTTGGGTGCTGTAGTCGTGACAGTCGATCTCGAACAACTCTCTGCTCTCACAATGTAACTACTATTGTAAGTATCATTATTATACCAATTAAACAGATTATGATCTCCATCTAAAAAGCCTTGACCTTGATGGGTATTATCAGAAGTGATCTTACTGACCCCACAAGACCCAAATTGGTTAGGATTATGACCTGTTTGTGATGACCCTGACCCAATTGTCATTTGTTGACAATTGAACATCATAGAAGAAGCATTCACCACAATTTCTTGTATTAATGAGCTGATGTTTGCAAAGGGTTGACCTTGTTGATGGGCATGGGTGTCATGAGACAAAAACAAACCAATCAATGATTCAACTTCATGTACTTTCTGCTTCAGAACTGTAAGACTGCACAGCAAGGATCGGAACTGTGTGTCCGACCCAACAACTGCGCCACCGAAACTAGCTTCCATTACATCATGGTACAAATCGGTGTCGTCTGGGTCGGACGTGCTAGGAAAACATGGGCCTGATCCTGGAATCATGTATGTATGTGCACCTAAGTCAGGAATAGGATGGTTCTTTAGGGTGTTTTTAGGATCTTGTTGTGTGTTTCAAGCTTAGCAAAACTATAATGTATAGTTGTATATATACAAATACAATCCAAGAAGGAGAAGAGATTAGAAGAAGTCAACTATATTAATTAGTACAATATTAATAGAGATTAAGATCAGTTAAGTACATCCCTAAATGAAACCTTCCTCAGATATCTCAATAGATTGCCAGAATGACTTAAGGATTTGTTTAAGGGTTTTAGTACTAGCTACCTGTTTCATCAAGTTGTTTGGGGAATCAACTTTGTTTTATTTTTTAAATACTTCATCTGTTCGGATTTACTTGCATTTTTAGAGGGTGACATAAGAATTAAGAAAAGTTACTTTCAATGTATTTTTGTCTATTTTACCCTCATTCAGTCATTTGGATGATAGGCGACATGACCGTGGATTATCAAGGAGAAAGTTGTCTGTCGACCAGGGCCCTAAATTTTTTAGGGCCTAAAAGACAAACTTTCAAATACAAGGTCGTTGATATTGAGATGAATTACATTTATGTATAATTTACTTTTTGCCTATGTACTATGAGTTATTAGGGATATTTTATAAAATAGTTAAAATATGAATAATACAAAACAAAATAAGTATTACATTATTAATTATGCATTAAATTTTTAGGGGCTCTTTTTATGCAATGTGGTAAGTGAGAATAAAGTATAGGTAAAAGAGAAAGTTTTAGTAAATAACGGTTATTTGTGAGATTAACAAATCATCCTTATGTGGTAGGGTTTGATAGGGTGAGAGCTTTGTTATTTTAACTAGAAATCCCCGTGCGATTGCACGGTTTTTTCATTTATTTTTTTATAGTATTTAAAAAAATAAAGAAAAAATAAATTGTAAATTACTCCCTCCGTTCTTTTTTGTTTTTCCCGTTTAGAATATTCTATTTTTGGAGAGAGAAATTTGATTAAGATTTTTAAGACATTTATAGATCATAAAATATATTCATATGAGATCTCTTTAAATTCGTCTTAATGTATGTTTTTTTATCATATATTTTTTAAAATTTTTTATAATACGTACTAAGGGATATTTAAGTTCGAAAGTTGCTTTGAAAACTGTGCAAAAAGTAAATGGGAAGAACAAAAAAGAACGGAGGGAGTATTAATTATTCATTTTCAATGAATTAATAAATGCATATAATAGCTAATATTTGATTCATATTTAATTTTACACAATTTTATAAGTTTTGTACGATGTTAACTAATGTTATTTTTGATATTATTTTAATGTTTACTTAAGTAAGCATAACTATGTTTAAAACAAATTTTAATATTTATTTTATAAATTATTTTGAACATATATTAATACATTTACATATATAGATTATATAAACCAATTTCCAATGTATTGATTATTATAATATATATTCATTTATGGATTAATTAACATATTAGGATGACATCATCATCCTTCATTGGAGGGAAAATTTTAATTCACAAATTGACACCTCATTAATTAGTTTTTAAGTTAGATGATGTAAGCGTGTTTTGTTTTAGTTATAGGTATAGATTTATCTTTTTTTGTTCTGTTTATTTTATAATAATTCTTCTTGTCTTTTTGTGGTGATTTACAAATCATGCATGGTTATTGATTAGGAATTTTTGTAGGTAAAATAGAGAATTACTAGTTTAGAAGTCCGTGCATGCACGAATTTAATTTGTTAACGATTTAAATTATTTATTTTGTTTTAGTTTTAATCTAATTCAAATAGCATTTAATAATTTAAATAATTTTTTTTTAAAAAAAAATTGTTACATACGTATAAAATGTTTTTCTGAAACAATTACTTTTTTTAAGATTCTTATTTAGGTATAAAAAAATTAATGTAATGAAATCTTTTAATATTTATCTTATTTAGTTTAAATTTATTTAAAAATAAATAAATTTCCACGCAATTAATTACAGCCTTATTAAAAATACTTATCTAATTTAACTTTAAACGTTTTAAGAAAAATAAATTGTCACACAATCAAATATAGTCCTATAAAATTAAGGAAAAATTGAAATTAATAATCCAACTTTCACTTATCCGCTGTGAATTATCCCAACTTTGAATAATTTTTTAATAATCCAACCTTTGTCCAGCATATATAAGGTACGATGACAGCAAACTAAGGGCAAATGTTATATTATTATAAAATTAAAGGATGTACTGATATTTAGCTAATGGTAAAGGTTTGAATTATTAAAAAATAATCCAAAGGTGCGATTATTTATAATGCATGGGTAAAAGGTTGGATTATTAATATCAATTTTTCCTAAATTTAATACATCTGGCAGAAATCTAAAAAATCGTCATGTGTTATTTTCCATTTCTTTTTTTAGTATTTATAATTAAAGTTCTTTTTACCAAAGCTGAAAATTGTGCAAAAATTGTAAACAATCCACATTTTTTTAGTATTTATAATTAAAGTTCTTTTTACCAAAGCTGAAAATTGTGCAAAAATTGTAAACAATCCACAAAGGTAATAATTGCAAATATTATACAACAGAGGACGAATAATTTTGTTTGTTTAATAAGTACTCCCTATTCATAGAGAATAGAACATTTGGGTTTTGCACCAAAACCAAGGAGGCCGGGTGGGGGACTACTTAAAATTTAGTGGAAAGCTCTCTTTTTTCATAAATAATATTGATATTTATGTTTTGTTGTGTTGTAGTAAGGGTAAAAAAAGGTCTAAAAGAATGACAAAAATAGAAATGAAACACTTTTAGTAAATTGATCCAATAAAAAATGTCTCATTCTCAATAAATAAAAAGGGAGTATTTGATTAGCGTAAACATAATAAACAAAAAAGATAAATTTAGAATATTAAAATGGTGTTGTCTTTTTCAAATACGTTAGACAAATATATAACTGGAAATACAGAGGTTGTTGGGCGTCATCTCTCACGTATTTGGAATAGTTTAAGTATGATAAGTTCAATAACTTAGTCGTCATTGAAGACATGACAAAACAAATGTTAGTTGACATACTTTGTTTTTAATATTATCTTATACACTTAAACAAGCATGCCTCCATGCTTTCTTATATGACCACTCACTTAATTCTTAATGGATTGAGACCTAGACTGCTAACTGCTTATTGGCTTAGATCCCATAGGATCAAGCATGGTGATCATCCTCATCATATCCAGTGTATTCCGCTTATAGAAAACTATGGTCAGAGTCTGGGGAGGGAAGAAGGATGACAACTCATACCCATAGAGGAGAATGTGGTTAAAGAGTCCTCCAACTTGATAAAGGAAAATTTGGGGCTACAATATTCATTGTGGCCTGTGATTGTTACCCCATACAATCTTCCACCATAGATGTGCATGTTCTTGGCGATGATTGTCCCTAGGCCAAGTAATCCGAAACACAATATTGACTTATATCTTCAACTGTTGATACAAGAGTTGAATATGTTATGAGAGAAGGTGATTTACATATTCAATGTCTCAAGAAGGAAAATTTTCCAACAACGAGCTTCTTTAATGTGGACAATCAATGACTTTTCTACTTTTTCGATGTTTTCTAGGAAGCAACGCATTTTGTTTCCCACTACTTTTAGTCACATATCCGATGCAGGATCATAGACCTTCATAAGAATGACAAAGGAAGTTACAAAAATATTAGATCTAGTCTGTTGTCAAATTGCACTCATCCAATCAGATTTTATGAAAAGGAAAAAACACGTATTTTTATGATGAAACCGATTACGAGGTTGCCCACAAATATGTGTTAATGACTTGTAGAGATAAATTTTATTGTGTCAAAGTTTAAGAGTGCACCTTAAATAGAAAAATCGAATTGGTCAAGTTATAGGCTTGAAACTTTTATGCAACAGAAATTTACATGTGTTATAACAAAAGTATGTATAATTTTCTTTCTTTTATGTCATACATATTTGAATTATTGTAATTTATAATATTGTTTCTATATATTTCATAGGCCAGACAAGGAATGTTTAATAGCCATGAAACAATGATATTTTGAAGTAAATTAATGCCTAAAGGACCACTTAAACATGCTCGAAGTTACAATGTATGTTATATGAACGCCTATAGTTTCCAGGGGCGGAGCAATGCTTACGGAGGCCCTGTTTATTTATACAATTAACTCATAAAATGAGGCCCTTTCATAAAATGGGTCGATATTTAACAAAATTTAGCTACACAATTCATTTTCAAACTTATAAAAAAATAAGCATACCAAAAAAATATATATTAGACTTTGGAAAGAGATTAAATTAGTATTATTTGCAAGAAATGATACCAAATGAACGTTGCTCTTTCTCTTGATAGAATTCACTTCTTTTATTTTTAACCTAATGCAAATATATTACAATAAACTAAATATCTATCTAATCTATGACTATCTAAAACTAAAAAAAAAGGAAATTTAGTACCTGAATGATCTGAATCGGCACACCGACCACTAATGGGTCTTTCCCATTGTTTTTTTTTATGAACAAGAATTTGGGTAAGATTGTTTCAAATTTTTTTTCTAAACGCAATCAAAAGTAGAAATCTTGAATGATGAATAGATAGAAATGAGATCTCTAATTTGAGATTCAATGATAAATATTAAACTTGCGTTTTCTTAGATGAATTTTGAGAGCCATTAATGAAGAACTCAAAATATAGTTGTTGGGAGAAAATGAATGGATTAAAAATCAATAAATGACTTTCAAAATTTAATTTTAAGGAAGATGAATGATGAGATATTTGAGATGCATGTTCCAAAGATGTACATAGGAAATTGATAAATTGGGGCTTTTGAGAAGAAAAAAAGTAATTGTGGAATGGAATTAATGAGGGCCGCCCAGTGTAAGTTGCTTAGGTTGGGTTTCGAACTCAACTACTCTGGTTTAAAGTCCAAAACTCTATCCATCTCTGCTACATAGTAATATTGTTAATTTAATCAAGTTTTTCTATATAAGGCTTTTAAATTTTGGGGCCCTGTTCTGTGGAACCGGTTGAACCGGCCCTGAACCGCCTCTGATAGTTTCCACACAGTACTTCATACAATCAATAAATGTGCAGACCTTATTGGAGTGTGCGTGAAATTTGCTAATAAGGATCCTGATGAAGCTGATTTTTACTGCCAACTTCATGAAATTATAGAGGTTTAAGAGCGGTTTTCAAAATTAAACCAAGCAAGTTTGACAATGCAATACAACAAGTAGTGATGATGCTTTTCAAGAAGAAAATAGAAAAAATATTACAATTGAAGAAGATGTTTTTCACACATCGCTTCGTGATCCATCTAGCGAATTGTACAACAAATGCAAGAAAACGATGAAGATGTTAATGTGGAACTTGTACTATCAAAAGACGAAGAACCCCGAGATGAAGTTGCTAAGAACATGTATAATATAGTGATGACAAGTAGCTTACTTAATATGTACTCCCTCCGGCCTTTTTTGTTTGTCCTACTTACTATAACGGGTAGTTTCATTAGTTTGTCCCATTTCTATTTTAGGAAAGTTTTGATTCTATTTTCTGCCCCTCTCTCTTCATTTTGCCCGGTTTTTTTGAGAATCTCTAATACCCTCATTATGACAACTCTCGTTTTAAGAGTTTCTCTCTCATTTCGCTCTCTCTCTTCTGAAACGCCATTTTCGTTTCATTTTGCAAGCTTTGCCCCCTGATATTCCTTGATTTCGTTTCCTTTAATTGGACTAAAATATAGATCGTTTTATTCTCTACAATTTGAGGTAAGTTTCGTTATTTTTGGTGGTGGTCTTCAAAAACGTCCCCTGTTCATTTGTCTTCTTTGACGGTTTTTCTGGGTTTCAAATGGCTTGTAAATCATCTTCAACTTCATCCTCAATTCCTAGTTATTTATATAAAGGTCTTTGTGAATATGGTGAGTTATGTTCATGTTCAATCCATGGCCTCTTCCATTCTTATTCAAATGAGATACTAAGATGGTCAAAAAAAGAGCTTGAGGCTTATCAAAAAGTACTTGAAGACGATGCTTGTTCGAAATTGCGTGGTGAGCCAACTGTAAAAATAAAATTTGTTTTTGATTCTCCTACTAAAACGCCTCCTAAAACTCCTCCTGTTGAAGATGATGAACATAAGGAAGTCCCTGACACTCCTGAAGAAGTACTCACTGCTAGGGCAAAAGAAAACCCTAAAAAACGCCGTCGTTGATTGTAAGAAATCTTTGTTTAAGTTTATGTTAATTTTCGTTTTTTTTTTAGTTGAGACTAAAAGAGATTTTGGGTTTTTAGGTTGTAAATGATCATTTTTCCAGACTTCTGGATTTTTATGTTGCTGGTACATTTTTGGGATTTTTTTTTGGTTGATGATAATGTTTGTTGATGATGATGATTTGTTAATCCATGCGTTTTGCTCTTGTTCATGTTCTGATTTAGGGTTTTGTTTTGTTCATGTTCTGATTTAGGGTTCTGTTTTGTTCATGTTCTGATTTAGGGTTCTGTTTTGTTCATGTTCTGATTTAGGGTTCTGTTTTGTTCATGTTCTGATTTAGGGTTCTGTTTTGTTCATGTTCTGATTTAGGGTTCTGGTTTGTTCATGTTCTGATTTAGGGTTCTGTTTTGTTCATGTTTTGATTTTGGTGAATAATGATACCCCAATGATGATTTTAAAAAGTCTAAAAAGTTTGGTTTTAAGATTATAAGTGAGTAGCTTTTGATAAAAACTTTTGAAGTCATTGTGTTTTATGCATGGTTAATGGATTTCATTTTAAATGATGAGCAAACACATTCTGAGAGATCTTACAACCTCTATGATGAAACAGGGGGCATTTTCTTAACTAGATTTAAAAAAAAAAAATGATTCATTACTTCTAATGTAAATAAACCTTTGATTACATTTGTTTTTTCAAAATGTTGCTCCTTACTTTCTTAAATCAAAGCTTTAATGATGCTTTTACAAAACAATAACTGAGGGGTTGAGTTCTAATTTCAAAACATAAAAACTAATCAACCTTGAGTCTCTTCTAGTACTTGATCATAAGCTTCTTGCATGTTGTTTGATGATTGTGCCACATCTTCATTCTCATTTTGTGTTTGGGAAGCTTGAGGATTCATTGAAGGATTCACAAATGCAACCGATTCCCTAACTAGTTGCGTTGGAATCCTTACTTGAATTTTTAACCGCCCATTATCTTCTTTAACTTTCTTCCCCAAATGTGGTTGTACATAATCATTACTTCCCTTGACTTTAAGGATTTCATTCAAGTGATGTTGCAATGAAATCCAAACATTTGTCAACGTCTTTGGATGAAGTTCTTCATAAGCATCTTCCACGGCACCAATCAACTCATTCATATTCTTAGGCATCTTTTTATGCATCAACGATTGAATGTTTCTAAAAAATCCCAAGTCCAATATATTACAATCCGGACTATTGGGTGGTTGTTGTGTTAATATGAATGTAAGCCCTCCTTGTACATTGTGTTGTTGCCAAACCGGATCGTCTTGTGTAATGTGTACTCTTGCGTTGTCTTGTTGTATGAAAATGATTGATGGACCTTCTCTTGGCCACTTTCTAAGTATGGCCGGAATAAGATTTTGTATTAGCATGTTTCTATACACCTCTTGTGTGACGGATTCGGTTGGCTTTATTTCTATTGCTCCCCTTGGCCTATTTTTTGAGTCTCTTTGGGGCAGCCACCCTATTTATGAAGGGAAAAATTCCAATTTTCCCATCAAAAATACATTGCCCATGTGTGTTCCATCTAGGCCTAGCAACCGCCCCTAAGAACATGGCCTTCGGTATGAATTTTGATGATTTTGCTGCCCTATAAGGGATTTTTTCCTTGTGTGCAAGGTAGACTCTTTGAGTTTTTTTGGTTAAATAAAACCATTTTTCATCCACGTGAATAAAATCGAACATACCCTTGTATATTGGATGCCTTTGAATGCTATCCTCTTGAATGAGACTCAATATCCACTCCACCTTTCTAACCTTATTAGCATCGGTTAGACAAGGGTGAAGAGGATTTGAATGTGCTTTGATTTCTCCTCTTTTGATTAACCTCCATACGGTCGATGGTGCCAGGTCTAGACATTGTGCCACATCCCGTATACAAGTTCTTTCCCCCATCGGTCTAGACTCAAGAACGTTAGGAGGAACAACAACACGTTTCCTCCCACAATTCTTGAACTTAGACTCCACCATATATGGCTTGTTTGGTTCCTTAGATTGCATTGCCCTATGCCATAATCGCCTTATGGTTCTATGATGATAACCGTACTTTTGACCGATCCTTTGGAATGTTCCATGTGGTAACTTCTCGTTTGTGTGTAATGAAAGCAACTCTTTAAAAATAAGATGTCGCATTTCATTTGTTAAGCTTGGATTATGTACTTGTTCTTGTGCCCTCTGTTGCTCTACAATGTTTTGTTGTGGTTCATCTTCGGATTCCGAACTTGAATGAGGATCGTATTGAGTTGATCCAAAGTACCATGCCCCCTCGATCTCGTCTTCACTTCCTGAGGCCATTTGCTAGCCAATGATGGGTAATTGAAGTGAAGCTACTGTATGGTGATGCTACTGTTTTTGGCTACTGAAGTTCTGTTTTTTGGCTACTGAGGTTCTGTTTTTGGCTACTGAACTTCTGTTTTTGGCTACTGTATGGTGATGCTACTGTTTTTGGCTACTGAACTTCTGTTTTTGGCTACTGAAGTTCTGTTTTGTGAAGCTGTTGAAGTATATGAACTGAAGTTCTGTTTTGTGCCAAGTCTACTGTGAAGCTACTGTTTTTTTTTTTTTGGATGAATTTCATTTACTGAAATTCTGTTTTTATGGTGGTTTAAGATCAATTTTAGATTAGAATTTGTATAGTCATACAATTGTAATCCTTGATTATTTTGTTAATCCATGTCAATTGTAAATGCCCAATGGATGTTTGGGTATCAAAAATCTGATTTTGTGTAATTCCCTCCCTAATTTGGGAAGCAAATTTCTGTTATTTTTGGATTCCCTCCAACACTTTCCTTAAATGGAAAGTTGCAACCAAAACAGAATTCTGTTTTTGGCTCTTGTACGGTTCTCTCTCATAATAATGACAATTTTTTTTTGTTTTCTTTTTCTTTATCTCTAATTATTTTATACTTTCTCTCTTATAATACCAATACAATCATTAAATTATTCCACTATCTTAATAAAATAATACCCAAGATTCCCACTATCTAATAAAATATTACCTAAGATTCTCACTTTCTTAATAAGTGTGAAATCCTCAAATAGGACTAACAAAAAAGGTCGGAGGGAGTACTATTTAATTAATTTCTTGTAATGTATGTATGTATGTATGTACGTATGTATGTATATCGTCCCTTTTTCTGTCTTCAATGTTAGTCTAAGATTGATGGGAATTTGTGTTTCCTTTTTTTTGTTTATTTATCTCCATAGCTGAACAATCGCATTAATGACGCTTTGAATTATATATATTGATTGAAATTTGTGTTTTGTTTTACTGTGTTTTGTTTTTAATACACATTTAGAAATTTAGAAATACAATGAAAGAAGTACTCCCTCCGTTCTTTTTTGATTGTCCTATTTGAAGATTTCACACAAATTAAGAAAGGTGGAATCTTTGTAGATAATGGGTATTATTTTATTAAAAAAGGTGGAATCTTTATAGATAGTGGGTATTATTTTATTAAGAAATGTGAAATCTTTGTAGATAGTGGGTATTATTTTATTAAAATAGTGGTGTGAATTAATAATTGTATTAGTATTATGAGAGAGAAATGAGGGTTAATAAGGGATAAAGAGATTATATGGAAGATAAATACTTTTCAAAATAGGAAACTATTCTAAATAGGACAAACTTATGAAACTGCCCGTTATAGTAATGTGGACAAACTTAAAAGAACAGAGGGTGACCATTTGATTTTGCAAAACAAATAAAAAGAATGGAAAAACCAATTAAAACTATAAAAGTCTCACATATTCTCATTGTTGAAATCTAAGAAGATAATTATGAGAGGTTGTCAAACTTTTGCAGAGATGAAAATTTTCGGCCTGAATAAATTCGGTCTGCGAATGTCAAAAATTTGGTTCGGTGCGGTTCGGTCTGAAAATGAATTTGGTTTGGATTTGGTCTGAAAAATATGAAAACCGAATAAAATATGGTTGGATTTGGTTTTAGTGAAAGTCCAAACCGTAGGCCGAACTTTCACCCCTACCTAGGGGCTCGCAATTTTGGTTTGATGGTGAAGGCAAGTGCTTGGGGTTAGCTTGTTGCTACTGGGTATACAAAGAATATTTCTGACGGTTTCTATGGTGATTTGGATTTTCCTTGGTGTTTGAAGGTGTCAGTGGTGTAGACCGGTCTCAACTCCTTCATTTCTATTTCATGGAGTTTTTTGGATTAGGTTGCTGATGTTCTGGAGATTGCGAGGCCTGGGCCTGGGCTTTCATTTTGCTGACTTTTGGTGTTTGTGGTGTAAGGGTGTTGACGGTTCTGGTCGTGGGTCTGTTGGTGGCTGTTTTGGGGTGCTGGACTCATTTCATTGTTTTCGTGGTGTCTCGTTTGTTCAATGGAGGGTTTTATTTCATGAAGCTTTGGTTGATAATCTGGCTTCCTTTTCTCGATCTTTGTATTAGTTTTTGGTGTACTAGGAGTTTAGTACTGGTATTTGGTGTGTAACGTGTTAGTCCTTTTGTGGTGTTTTTTGAAATCGTTATTGCATAGCCCACCCCTATGCTGTTTAGGGTGGCCTGTTCCTTGGTTTCCCTCTCCCAATGGCTTTTTTCCCTACGGGGGTTTTTTTATGCCGGCGGGTTATGGATCCCGAGTTACAGTGTGGTGTGTTTCATCTTTTTATATAATATTTCCAAATTTTCAAAAAAAAAAAGATATGTCCAGGTTTTACCTTAAAGGTCATATTGCGAGTGACTCTTGCTTGTTCTTCTCTCTAAATATAGCTCTTAGGTAGGCATTTGGCTCTGAGGGGAGTGTTTACGCACCAACTCCTTCAGTAAGAATTGTAAGAATGATAATGGCTCAGTGATCCATGTCCCTTCCTTAGGTGATGATGCCATCCATGGCATCCTCCGCCCTATGGTCTCGGTGTGTGTTCCCTGTGTGGCTAATGTAGCTATGGAAGGGTTGTTTTGGAGGTGGTTTTTATCCTCAATTTAGTCTATTATGGTTACTTTACATTGAACAAAATTAAACTAACGCTACAAAAAATACACTGGATGGCTACGGGTCCATTCCGTCGCCGTCCTATAAGATCACCCATATGGCGACGTATGGAGACAGAAAGGACCCGTTGCCATATTTGCGTAGCCATTAGCAATTTCCGTAGCGATCCTGTCACCATTTTCACGTGAGATACCTAATATTGTCGCCATATCATATCCTAACCTCCCTTTTACGTTTCAATATTACTCCCTCGTATTTTCCCTATTAGTCCCAATTCTAAATAGTGTTAAGTCACTCTATTAGTCTCATTTCTAATTAGATAGAAAATAAAAAAAATCTGAAATTAAAAAAAAATAAAAAAGACTACTAATAGTATTTAGCAAAGATAATCTAGAAATAGCAACATACAACAATGTGAATTAAAAAAAATCTACATACAAACAAAAAAATAATTAACAAAAACTATCATACAACCAAGAAAATTAACAAAAATTAATCTATATATAACTAGAAAAGGCAACAACTCTAGCGACAATAAAAATTACCAACACGTACAACAACATACAAATCAAAAATTATCAAAAATAAAAATAGCTAAAAAGATTGAAAGAAAACATAAAGCACAAACTGAAATTTGCCAACAACATACAAATCGAAAACAAATCTACATATAAACTATCATCAAATAACAACATAATGAACTAAAAAATCTAAAAAATGTTAGAAAACGAACCAAAAATGGATGATGCTAATTGAAGGTTGAAGGTTGAAGGTTGAAGTTTAATGGTTGAAGATTGAAGGTTAAAAGTTAAAGAATAATAAGTGTAAGAGATTGAAAATTATTGAAGGTGTAAGTGAAAAAATAAAAGTGAATGTGACAAATTTATAAATCCAAGTTTCCCAACTTTTTTTTAAGCGTGAATGCTAAAGTATTTTGGAAAATAGGTGTCTCTCCAAACTATTTTAAAAAATAAGCTTTTTACACTAAACCGCTACGTGAAGTAGCGTTTTGGTCCTGTCGAGCCTAAGGAAATTTTTTTTTTTAGTAAAATACCCAAACCGCTACATGAACTAGCGGTTTTGGGCCTCACCATTTTTTTTTGTATAAAAGACCAAACCGCCACTTCAAGTAGTGGTTTTGGTCTCGTAAATTTTTTAAATTTTTTTTTTTGTTTTCTAGTAAATTGCTCAATGGAGTAGCGGTTTTGCCTGCGGATAAAACATCCAGTAACTTTATTTCGCGTCATTTCCCATTTCTCTCTTTTACAAACAAACCCTAAAAAGTCTATCTATCCTCCTTCAATTTCTTCCCCATTTTTGTTGTAATTGTTATCATTATTCTTCATTTTAATATTAACTTCATTGTTGAATCTACTTTGTAAAGGTGAGTTTTTTGGGTCATTAAACTAATTTCCAATGATTTTTTAATGTTTGTGTTTCTTGTAATAATGGTGATTTTTTTCTTATGCAGGAATTGATTTTGCTTCTACACCTTATATAATTGAGGTAATTTTATAAACTTTATCAAATTATGGATTGTCATTTGCTGTGTAGATGGAATGGTGTTGTTAATAAAAGTAATAACTTAGTGATATATGAAGGTGAAAATTTAAGGCCAATTGTTGCAAGAATTGATATGTCTCTTTGTGAGTTTGTTCAGTTGTATAAAGTGTGGCTTTGATCATATGGTAGAATTAAGGTTGAAAATGAAATACCCTACTAGCCAATCGACCTTTACTGTGGTGCCACTTGGTGATGAGTACTCAATGAAGGATTTGTGGGCTCTTGTTAGGAATTTGGGGTGTACTAATACGGAGATATATATTGAACAAGTACCTATAAATTTCAACGAAAATGTCCCTTCTTCGGCTCCATTCATGCAATCATTCACTGGAATGATGGAGCATTTATCTCAATTCGATCGCCCTCCTTCCCAAATGTTCACTCCTGTGTCTCTAACCTCTGACCACACTAATAACTTTGCAGACCGCACTTGCACATGTAAGAAGGTCCGGGTTTTCCACTATCCTTGTTCACATGTCTTAGATGTTTGTTCGGCATATAGCTTATCTGAAGACACATTTGTCGATCGTCGTTTTCGCACAACTAGCTACATGAGGACCTATGACCAGTGCTTGACTCTACTCAATGGAGGAATACAATGACCCTCGTCTGATTGCTGATACTAGTAGAGTTCGAACAAAGGGACGTCCACGGTCAAAGAGATTACGTAATGAGATGGATGATCGTACTGATAGAGGTCCCAAATGTGGCTTATGCAATGGAACAGGCTATAACAGGCGTAGTTGTGCACAACGACAAAGTAATTTATATATGTATTCTTAAATTGAACAATTTTTTATGTCCTAGTTGTATTATGCATTTTAATTAGGTACTTTGATGTTTAATTACATACACATTTTGTTATTTTGATGTTAAATTATATATAAATTAAGTTAATTATATATTTAATTAAATTAAGTTAATTATATATTGAGTGAAAAGACAAAAGAAAAAACCAAAAAAATGACGCGAAATAAAGTTACTGGATGTTTTATCTGCAGGCAAAACCACTACTCCAGTAAGCGATTTACTAGAGAAAACAAAAAAAATAAAAAAAATTACGAGACCAAAACCGCCTTTTGAAGTGGCGGTTTGGTCATTAATAAAAAAATTTAAAAAAACTTGTGAGGGCGACAAAAATGCTACTTCAAGTAGCTGTTTAGTGTAAGAAGCTTGTTTTCTAAAATAGTTTGGGGAGACACCTATTTTTCAAAATACTTTTGAAATTCAGCTTAAAAAAAAGTTCCAAGTTCCCTCTATCTACGAATATGAATTCTCACAAAATATTAATGGCAATAGGATGGAGACAGAAAATGTTTGTAGCCAATTTTGGAGACATAATGGTGACGGAATGGAGACCGAAAGTGCCCGTATCCAACCTTGGCGACCGGACTTTTCTATCTCCATCCCATAGCCAAGTTCGGTAACAGATAGTCTCAATATGTGTTTTTGTTTTTGCATATAATACACATACAATAAATTAGTAAGCACCTCCAATCCTATTTGCTTACTGATTTAAATTTAATGTAAATTTTGTATGAATTCTTTTCTGAATATTACTAGTTCTGTTCAATATAATTCTAAGATTTAGTGCATGCACATGCACCACAATCCAAGATCCAAATTGTGTATGATTGAATGCAATTTGCAAACAATATAATAATATACACACTTAATTAATTGAAAATTCAAATGCAAGGAACAATTATATGAATCATAATATAATCTTTTCCCAACTACAATATTAATGCACTTCATAATTTCTCTTCCATCCATTCATACATAGTAAATATAACCAAAAAAACAAAATAATAAGACCAATATATATATATATATATATATAGATATACTTCTATATATATAATAAAGTTAATATTACTCCTAATTTTATATCTACCACTATTCATTCTAGATAGCATGAAAATTAACTAATTTCTATCAATTTCTTTTTTTCTGAAAACATGGAATTAAATTAGTATAATAGTTATAGATTCATGATCAGGGCCGACCCTACATACCATTAATTTTTGCTTTTTTGTCATAAGACCCTGAACGACGGCACCTCTTGCCCACCCTCAGGTCCGACCCTGTCCATGACGATAAAATCATGGACCGACCTTTCCTTCATTCCCTGCAAGCATTAAGTACTTATCTTTGCGAGTAAGTGCAGTGCACTCAAAACCCAAGACATTGGCTAGTTGCTTTTGCAAATAATTAGCAACTTCAAACCCTGATTTCCCACCACCACAACTCATCTCCTTAGCCAATTTTCCCAGCACATGAATGTAGTAAATAGGCCTTGGATTCATCAAGAAAAATATTGGATCCAAACATTTTAACCCACTTGCTGTTGTACCATAAAACATGCTCACTTTTGTGTCTAATGCTACCGGCACTATTTCATCTGCTAATTCTGCAAATAATGAGCTAAATCTTAGTAAATAAGGCTCCCTACATGTAGTCCCTTCAGGGCATACCACTAGGTCTCCTTCTGATAGTAGCTCTTGCATTGTTTCTCCGTCGGTTTTCCGGTCCCTTGTCAGTCGAACCGTCTTGATTGGTGCGATAATTTCGGACGTCTTGCTTAGACTGTATGTGACGGCGGTAAGAGGTTTTTGAAGAACCGCCCCTAACATTACTGGGTCTAAAAGAGTCCTATGCGTGCAGACGTATAGGACTCCTTTTTTGTTAGGGGAAAAAGTTGGTTTTTCGTCATTTTGATATTTTAATAATCTTAGTGTGACGCCGCTAAATTGACCTAACATAAGGGAGAGCTTAAAAGGACAGTAAATGCCTACAAAGAGCCTAAAAAGAGCAAGAAGTATGCCTAAAGGAAGCCACATGAACATGATTAGGGTTGCTGAGGGAGTTGGAAGAAAGGCTAATCTGCCATCATGGAATATTAAGGGTTTTGGATATTTGTCCCTTGGCATGATTTTTGTTGTTGTGGGCCCACTTGTGTTGCAGGTTTTGTCATCTTGTTGCAGATCTACCACATATATCTCCTGCACCCAAATTAATATCATAAATTCATCATTTAATGCTTCTTGTGTAACACTCGATTTTTCACTCCAACTTTATCAACATAATATTTGTTATATTTGACTTTTTTACGCAATTCAATGTGTTATTTTGTTCATTTATATGTTAGATTGTATACATTTAATTAAAAGTTATAAAAAGTTAATATTATAAAAGTATGCGATTAGATGATTTAAATAAGATCACACTTGATTATATTTTTACTTACCATTAGCTGCATATATAAAATAAGTTTGAATGATTAATAGTGCATATAACCGAAATGTAGCAAGTATATTCATGCAAAAGAAAAGTGTCACCTTCAAAGTTTAAAATAGTGTAATCATGAAAGGAAAAGTCAAGTCAATTCGATTTCTTGGTCAACATCAAAACTGTCTATGTCAAAACCATGAAACTGCTATGCATATCATGCATGATTGTTGGTACATTTTTCATGAACATGAACCGCCATACCAACCCCCAAAAAAAGTACATAAACATAATTTGCATTCTCATATTTAGAATATACTACTAAAACTAGAACTTTTTAAGAAAAAATATGTTGAAGTGACAGTACAATTCAAACCCCATTTTCATTTTTTATTAATTTTACTCCCTCCTATTCTTTAGTTTTGTCCACTTTGGGTTTGGATCGGATTTTAAGAAAAAATGATAGTGGGGTATTTTAAGTGATTATAATAATTGAAAAGGTGGTAGTGGGGTATTTTAAGTGATTATAATAATTGAAAAGGTGATAGTGGGGTATTTTAAGTGATTATAATAATTGAAAAGGTGGTAGGTGGGGTATTATTAAATAATATAAGTTGGGATAGTTGGGGGTATTTAGGTAAAAAGTTTTGCCAAAAATAGAAAGTGGACAAGTGAAGTGACTTTACCAAATAAGGAAAGTGGACAAAACTAATGAATAGGAGGGAGTATAATTTTATTATGAGTGACAATTTTATCGGTCAATTTTCAGTTTGTTTTGTTTTTTACCAGTAACTTCTCTCATGTTATCTTCGTCGTTATTATCTTATACCGCTCGAAAACAGGGTATGGGCGAGGAAAGATGACAGACAATCCATACCCGTATTCCCTTGAGAGGGAATACTAGAGGAAAGCGATCAATTTTATCCCATAAAGGGAGAACCCTGCGGTCACTATCCCATATTATCTTGGTGCTACTCGAATTTCATTTTACATGGTATTCTTTACCTGGCTGGGGTTTGAATTAATTTTGCGTATTTCAGCTGCCTTTTCCCTCGAGGGGCCAGGGTATGAATATGATCCGTTTGTCACCACTCCCCCCGAGACTGATTTTATGCGGGAGACCGGGTTGATCAACATGACCTATTTTATTTACCGTTTAGTTGATGAATTTATGAACAAGTATTATAGGATTGATAGTATAAAAAACATTGGGATGTAGTTGTGAGGTGTACACTGGCACTATGAATTAAAAAGAGAAGGTTGTTCCACCACACTAATGACATTACCTAACTAGTCCAATTATCCATTTTCCAAAAAGATATAGCAAGTGTTACAAGGGTAGGTGGGCGTCTTTGTGCTATTACTATTTACTATTCACTAGGACAAAAAGAGTATACTGGTAGTAGGACATCTTGTTTGTTGTGAATACATTGAGAGTCAATTATTTGTATTGAAACTATAATATTCATTGTCAAGGAACCAACTTAACCAAAAGCTTAAGCTGATGGTTGAGGCGTAAGGATATGTTATATATTCTAACACGCCCCCTCGCACAAGAGTCTTTTGGATTAGAAGTGTTATTGCGATACATGCCCTCTTCATACCTAACGTTGAATATTCCACTTTTAAATAAGGGGTGATTGAGATTCGAACATGTGACCTCTTGTCACGCTGGCTCTGATATCATGTCAAGGAACCAACTCAACCAAAAGCTTAAGCTGATGGTTGAGGCCCCAGGATATATTATATACTCTAACACTCATTTGGTTAAAATAAATATGTGGATAATTTAATTTTGGAAAATAAATGTAATTACAATTATTTATGGCCGTTAGATTTCCTTATAATGAAATATTTTAGTTTATAATCAAAATTTATTTTTTAAGTCATTAAGTATATAAATATATTTATTATCAAATACCATGAAAATTTCTCATCTCATAAGAAAATAATTAATTGTGTGATTATTTTTTTCGGCTATATTAATTGTATAATTATAATAATGGAATTTCAAAGCAAACCAATAGAGGATTCTTGCTGTTTACTTCATAGACTATTTATTATAGTTTTAAAAAACTTCTCCAATAGAGGATTCTTGCTGTTTACTTTATAGACTATTTATTATAGTTTTAGAAAACAATTGATTCTTTCTTGCTCAACATTAGACTCATAGTGTAACAATACGAAAATGTCGATGCGTTATTAGAGTGATGCAGTTATCGTAACGTTTAGATATTAGTCGAATTATATTTCTTAACGTGAATCAAAATGCGTTTTTTACATCTTTACAATTCTTTTTTTTTAAAAAACATTTCAAATTAGTGGATAGAAATCAAAATGTCTTGTTTTTAGTTGTACTTTATTGGCAAAATCAATGAAACAAACAGATCAGATAGGGCATTTAATCAACGTAAATACTTAATAAAATAGAAAGGGAGAATCATATATAGATTCATGGTTAAATTAAATAAAAATTATCATTGAAAATGTCTTGTTTGTTAACTAATTTATCATTTCTTTTTGTCTTATAATCACCTATAGTTTAATTTTTGACATATTAGAGATCTTTTAGGAAAACACTCATTTAATTTGGTACTCCCTCCGAATCATTTTAGATGTCTCATTTTCTTATTTGGCAAAATCATATCAATTGTCTTATTTCCTTATTTGGCAAAATTATATCAATCGTCTATTTCCTTTTTTGTCTATTTTTTTTTTACCTAAATACTCTCACTTTTCCAATTCTCAATACCCAATTACCACATTTACAATTAATTTAATCAATCAAAATACTTAACTATCACCTTTTTAATGGATCTTACACCACACTTAATAACCGTGAAAACCCAAATAGGACATTTAAAATGATTCGGAGGGAGTATTATTCATAGTTAATCAAAAGTTATTATTATTGTAAGAAATACTATGGTAATTTTTCCAATAAAGAAAAGATGGTATTACCTTGCAAAGAGACATGAATAAGTGATGAACAAACATTGAATTTCCAATACCAACATCAGCCCTTTCACATGTAAAATATTCTTTAAAAGCCCTATTATCCTTAACAAACAACCCATAAGAACATAATAAGCCACTATAATAATCTCCATAAGTATGCAACTCAGTCCCCAATACTTTATCAACCTTCAAATACTCTTTAAGAAACCCTTCAATCATCACCGTTGGTGCACGGCTAATCACAACCCTACATTTTGACCTACTTAATACTTGATAAACATGGTAATTTATCTCCTCAAGGTAAAACTTGGGTAAAACTGTTCTTTGAATATTGACCATATTTTTTACCTTAAGCCCACAAAAAGTAACAAAAATCATTAATTTAATTTGATTATCATAGTTTAAGACCCACAAAAAAGGGTAACATAAAAGCAAGAAAAATGCCCTTATTAAACCCCCACCTTCAAAAGCAACTAACATGAAAAAAGGGAATAAAGATGGGGACCTTAATAAACTTCCCTCAAAATCACAAACCATAGAGTTAAATTTTTGATCCATGAGGAAGTTTATGTTTTTTGATAAATTAGGGTATGAAATAGGAATTTGTGGGTGTTGGGCTTGATGGGTTTGTTTAAAAGAAGGGGATTTTAGAAGATGGAAGCCATAATTTCGAACTTTTCTTGCTGCAATGACACAAGAATTGCCTAAAAGCTGGTAGATTAGCCATTCTAAAACTCTAGATAGCACGGTTGGGAACAACATGATTGTTTTTTATGCTGTCGAGCGAGATATTGGGTATGATGATGACAGAGAAAGAAAATATAGTGAGAATGAGGAGAAGTGATGATAGGTATGAAGGAAATGAGGCATTGGGTTGGGAATAGAATTTATAGGGAGAATGAGAATGTAAACTTAGGAGTAAATTAAATGAAAGCATTTGGTTAGACACACCGCATGCATTAATTGCATTTTCTAAACGTCTCGAATGTTTTCGAACTTCTTAACTGTGTTTAGGTTCATTACTTTGATAGTTTGATATTCCAAATCCTTGGATTCTTGCCTTTAGATTCGGTATTGTGGGGTGTACGGTTTTATTAAATTTTTTGACATATTTGGTTAAACAAAAAAAAATAAAAAGTTTATGGTTTTATGTTTTAACCATCTCAAAATATCCTATACTCGTTTAATAAACAATATTAAAAATATTTAATAAATAATTGAAATAAAATAAAATAATTAAATTATATGACTTAAAAGCAAAAAATTAATCAATATTGATAAATGATAATATTAGTCATAATTATAAAATAAAAAAGTCAAAGATATAAACATTATAGTAATAAATACAATGATCATTATTGAGTTCTATTGGGAAAGTTTTTATCGGGAAAATAACACGTAAGCAATTTTAAAAAGTGATGACATCAGCAATGTTTTATTTTAGTAATAGTTATAGATTTCTGTTGTTAGATCGGTTTTAAACGTGTGTTATTCGGTTCGGATAAATTTATAATCTTTCATTTATTTAAGAATAAGTGAGTTGTTTCTTTATATTGTTGGGATAAAGAGGTCAGGTAGTGGCAAATAAAGTAAGCCCGCTAAAATAGGCAGACTTTTGAAATTTAGGCATTGAGAGTTGGTTGTTGTTTGCAAAGTACTTTTAAAATAAACTAAAATTTGATGAAATGGTTTGATAAAGACAAATCTATAAAAATTCCACATAAATATGTTTTTTTATATAGATCGACGAAAATTTATAATTAAAGTTTAACGCTAAAATTATAGGAGAACAAGTGGAGTATTACATCTACGGTCCGTTTGATAGGTAGTAATAAACGATGTTAATGGGACTAGTGTAATTTTGGTTGAAAATCTCTTAGCTACTTTGATGTCCATGTTTTTCCAACTTCAATAATCTCATTTTATTCATAAAATTCATTCCGAGTACTGAAAATTTGTATGCAAAAAAACTTTTTTATAATCAAAGTTTCATTATCGTGAAATGATATAAAACTTTTGATGAAAATTTACACTATAATTCATTCACATTATCACAATTTAATACCACTTACCAAACAGGCCGTTTTCTTGGCACACTTAGGGAAGCGTGCTGAAATGGTATATAGTGTTAGCAGGTAAATTAAATAGTCTAGAGATAAGCATAGTTACTTGCGTTGACTTATTCCCACAGATATTCAATTCCGAGTACTGGCTGTTTTCCAAGGCTATTTTTTATACAAACAAGGTCAATCTTATCTTTTTTTTTTTTTTTTTATTTCAAATATGATATTGGTTTATAAAGTCAACGATAGGTTGTATAACAATTCATGAAAATCGATCAATACCCTTGCTTCTTTCTACTCCCTAGCCTACCACCAATTTACTCCTCTTGATGTGGAAACCAAAAAAAAATAAGATGAAAATTAAATATTTTGAAGTAATAAAAAAATTTGTACAAATGATGAGTTGATAATGTAATTAAAAGCCTCGATGAGAAATGAATAAAAAATGTACATTATGACAATAAATAAAAAAAATCTACCTAATGTAACATAGCTAAATAGAAAAATGTATGAATGATCGGTTTATAACGTTTGAATTGTTATAAACATGATTTTAATAACTACTCTCTCCGTTTCTTTTTGTTTGTCCACTTTAAGTTTGTCTACTTTTAGAGAGAGAAATTTAAATTAGATTTTTGAAGTATATATTGATGATAAAACATATTCATGTGAGATCTTGTTAGATTTGTCTTGATGTAAAGTTTTTTAATATGTAACTTTTATAATTTTTCATGATGCGTACTTAGCGATATTAAAGCTTAAAATTTGTTAAAAAATGCGTGCAAAAGGTAAAGTAGACAAATAAAAAGGAACAGAGGGAGTAGTTATCTCCTTAATAGATCATGATTCATTATTTTTTTAAAAAGATACTTTCTATGTTTTATTATCTTTCTATTTGAAATTTGAAAAAAAAAAATAAAGATAAATCATTGTGATTTATTTTTTGTATAATTTTAAGTTTATATGTATTTAAAATTAAAAATTTTGTTCAAAAATTACTTAAGGAAAGAGCATTAACTTTACAAGGAAGAAAATGACAAGGAATAATTTGAAATAGTTTAATTTGAAATAATTTACTCTAGTAAAATTTCCCTTAAAGTTGGGATTATTCATGATTAATCAATAAGTGGAATTATTATAAAAAAATCATGAATAGTTTGGATTATTCTAGGTAGTTTTTCCTAAATTTAATTGATAGAAGTATTTAAGAGTTTCAATGCAAAAAAGACATATGAAAATGAAAACTGTATATAAATGCCAAGTGTCACAAAATTTCCTGAATTATAATATGTATATGATATATGATGATTAAGAAATAAATAATAGAGTTTTGAAAAGGAGACCTTCTAAGTTCAATTTATAAATTTATGCTAAATCATTTTTTTTCACTAGTTGACGGTATTTCATTTAAAATTTTGATTGGAAGAAAAAAAAAGTAATGTTACATGTTACTATTGGTCAAATGATCGATTCAAGTTTAAGAAGTCGATTAAAGTTTTGTCCGCTATGGATGATATGGATGGTATTGTTTCGGATGCATTGTGCTGTACATTGAGGTTAAGGGGTAGCTATTACTCCGTTGTTCCACCAACCCTCGAATCCATGACTTTGGGTTTCAAACATTGAATCCGAAACCACCAAAGTCATGGAGGGCCAATAAGGGGTAGCTATTACTATTTACTAGTAAGACGTTAATATTGTGTTAGTGTTAAATGTTTGACTTGAATTCATCAAATTAATCTGCGTATTAGTGAGTGCATAGAGACTAGAAAGGGAATCTCATGAATAAAAAAAATGAGTCAGTTAAGTATGCAACTTAATGTGTGATTGATGATGATGTTTAAGTGTTAGAATTAATTCATGAAGCTATGGAGAAATTAAGGAGTGACATAAACATAAGAATTATGGCATGATAAATAATAGTACGTAAATTAGAAGACGATAGGGTGAAGTTTTTTGTACGAGGCATCCAAATAATTAATGAAGCATTGAATTCGATTTTTGGACTCTTAATGTTCCTTGAAGTTGTTTATTATGCATTAGTCCTTAGCCCAAATTATGTAATACTCATTAATGTACAAACATTGATAAATAGAGGTCTCATATGTCATTGTAACATATCCACAATAACACCCTAAGCCTAATGATCACAAGCCTATAACTTTCCTCTATTGTAATTCTCCATTTGAGAGTTCTTTGAATGATAATATAAGTGAGATACTACACACTACAGGACGTACCCTTAATTGGAAGAACCTTGTTAAATCTTTGTGTCACTTTTATTGCTTTATTTTCTCTTTACAAACATCGTTTTCATTGAAAGTGTAATTTGTTCATCACAAGACTTCATGTTAAGGAACCAACTCAATCAAAAGCTTAAGCTGATGGTTGAAGCCCCAGAATATGCTATATACTCTAACACGTCCCCTCACACGAGAGCCTTTTAGACTAGAAGTGTGGATGCAACACAAGCTCTCCTCATACCTGGTTCTAAATATTCCACTTAAATGAGGGGTGGTTGAGATTCGAACTCGTGACCTCTTGTCATGTTGGCTTCTGATACCATGTAAGAAATGATTTTGGTTGGAATGATTGCTTGCATTCATCATTAAGAGATGGGTATAAATATACCCTAATTAATAATTATAATGTTTATGGTAACTAAATAATTACATAATATTCTTTAGAATAATTTGCAAAATAAACAAGATACACAAAATATACAAGATCTTAAATAATATATTTCTAATACATTCGATCTCGGTGATTTTCATACAACTCAGAAGCACCATCCATCGCAATGACAATGCAAAATACTAATCTTTGTATGAAAATCAATTATTTTCTTGTTTATATCCTCTTTTGATTAATTTATTTGTGGTTTTAGGAAAACTTGTATGCATGAGTCAGAATTAAATTTTTTTCAGCCTTTAAGCTAAATGTCTAATAGTAGAGATACTTTTTTTATATAGATGATGCTAGTCATCCTTATCTTTACACTAACTTATTGTTTTGACGGTTAAATTAGCGCGCACATTTCTCTTTGCCCTTTTCTTAATAAAGAGACACGAGTATGATCTGTGCGCTAATCCTGACTTGTGTTGGATACCTGATTGAAGACTCTGACACTATTGGTCGGTTCTAAAATTTGTCAATAACAAAAACAAAGTTGTTAAATAACAGTTAACTTATGCTTTAGGATAGCCCATTTACTATTTCACCAATATTGTTTTTGGATGTAGTATACTACTATTAGATGATTCCTGGTTGACAATAAAGCGTGCATATTGTTGTATCTTATGTTAATACTATATGCCATTTCCTTTTACTAACCTTTTACAAAAATCACTTTGCTAAGGAATTAATTACAATTAAATACATTTGATAAAGCATATATATGGAATTTGAGACATAATAATAATGTTGAATTGTTGTCAAGAAAGTAGTTGATTCACACATTGGTCGTGATTTATGTAGCAAAAAGACCAGTCTTTTTTATGATTATCACAATTGTCATGTTGGAATTATTGATCACGAACAACTAAGTAGTAGTAAGCCATAATTTCCAAAGTTCTATCATCATGGACATAATTTAACACTTTCTATCTGCTGAAATAGAGGTCAAAGAGAACAAGGAGTTTCCTCTTGATCTCTGTTAACACCTGTCTTTTAGTCGTTGCTATTACTTTATTATTTTTGTTTCTTTTCATTCTTTTTGGTTTGTTCGTCTTATTGTTTTTCTTATGTACATATGCTTTCTGGTCTTATTTATCTTATGTCTAAGGGGTAATAAGACGCAGACTTGCGGAGTTTGCTTCAATCGCACTCGGTCCATCAGCTGCAGAATCTTATCTTATTTTTTCTTTTTCTAATCGAGGGACTCTTTAGTCGTGCTCTCGTTTATGGGTATGAGTTGCCGCCGTCCTTCTCTCGCCAGACTCTGGCCTTAGTTTTCTATGGGAGAAATCACTGAGTATGATGATGATCATCATCATTAAAGCACATCACTATGTAATAAGGGGATTAAATATAAAAATAGATGTTGGCTTTGCGTAATAGGAGTAATACGCTTGAGTCGGTCGGTTGTTTAATCTCTCGACCGGACTCTTAGTATCTGCTTGTTGACTTTACTTATCACCAAAATTGACATCAGCAAAGTTTACATGTAGTAACCCCATTTTGTCCTTAGACAACTGCAAGTTTGGCATTCATATTTTTCAATTATTTGCTTTTCTATCGTAGAAGTGAAGGCCTCTAATTCTATTGTTGGTGTTATCATGCTTGCACTTGATTGGGATGCCACACTCTCTTTGCCTTTTCAATCCTAAAAGATTAACGCTACATTTTCTAACCACACTTCCTTTAGGGTGTGTTTGGATTGAAGAAAATGGAGGGAAAAGAAGGGAAGGGATTTGGAAGGAAGAGATATCCTTTGTTTGTATAACAAATTGAGAGGAAAGAGATTTAAAGGGAAGGGATTTAAAAGGAAAACTTGGGCAAGTTTTGTTAATTAGACAATCTCTCCTACAGAGAAAAGATTTGAATTGAAAACAATTTTTTTCCTTTTCCCCTCCTTTCACTTCTAAACAAACAATATACACTTTTTCTTCCTTATCTATCCCTTCCTTTCCCTTATTTTCCTTCCTTTCTTTTCTCTCCTGATTTGCTATCAAATATAGTGTTATAGTCTTTTCCTAAGACCATATGCAAGGCATCGTGAACTCACTTGTTGTCTCCTTTACCTTCTAGGCCATTTATTCAAAGAAAATGTGACAAACCTTTTTAGTTTATAGTTAATAAAAGCTAAAATTAGAACACATGACCCTTTTTTCCAAAAAAAAAAAAAAAATAACCACAAAAAACACCATTATTAATGGCTTGTAAGGGAAGAGGAAGGTAGGAACAAAAAAGGAGATAATATAATGGGACTTCGAATGGATGAGAAATTAAAATTAATTACCTTAAAGAGTGAAAGTGTTGATGGAAAGTGACTCAAACTAGAGTCAAGCATATAGGAAGCAATTTCTTTTCAATTTGGGTGGTTACTCTTAGTGGGTTTTGTTGGTTTCTTAGATGGGATTAGTGGGTTTAGTTACCCACTCATTTTGGCCGGTTATTTGATGGTCTTGGAGACAAGTATTTTCTAGTTTAGGAATTAGTATATATACTAATCATGTAATTAGAATTTGAGATGCCATGAAATACACAAAGTGAGAGACGTGAGAGGCAAAAATACAAAGTATTAACTAAGAGAGAAAAGCTTGGAGATCCATTGTTGTGGTGTCTCGTGTTCATCTTGTAATCTTCCAGTTTATAGTGAAAGTTTATTCTCAGTGCCGGTGGACGTAGCTATCACATTGATAGTGAACCACGTTAAATTTCTCAGTGTGATTTTCTTTATTGTTTGTTTGAATCTTTATTGTTTTAGTATTGTTTCTCGATCTTGGCTTCCGCTGTCGCACAACAATTGGCATCAAGAGCTCAGGTCTAATCCTAGGAAGAGTTTTTTGTGTGAAACAATTGTAGGAGATTCTACAATAAGGATTGAGAAATTTAATGGGAAGAATAGCTTTGGGCTATGGCAGATTAAGATGAAGGCATTATTAAAGCAGTTGCAGATTTGGCGTCCATTGATCCCGAAAAGTGCGGCGTCGACATCGGGATCTGGAGACGGATGGACTGATGAACAATTAGTAGTGATGAAAGAGAAGGCTCACTCTACCATCTTGCTAAGTCTTGATGATCATATCATCACGGATGTTGCTGATCAGGAAACGACTGCATAATTATGGTTAAAATTGGAGTCGTTGTACATGACGAAATTTTTAACCAACAAATTGCTACTGAAACAACGGCTATTTAGCCTCAGGATGCAGCCAGGTACGCCATTAAAAATCATCTAAAATATCTTAACTCTATTTTATTGGATTTGCGTAATTTAGATATTAAGATAGATGATGAGGATGCAGCTTTAATATTGCTTGTTTCTCTACCAAATAATTATGAAAACTTTGTGGAGTCTTTTGTGGTTGGCAAAGACTCACTTACCCTAGAGGAAGTGAAGGCAGAACTTTATACTAGGGAGTTGCGTCAAAAGGCGACAGGTGATAATGAGAATTATGGCAGTGGGTTAGTTGTTAGGTCGGGTAAAAGTTATAGAAAGAAAAATGAGTCTAACAACAGTAACGGTGCTAGTACAGACGGGTCTAGCAACACTAGGATCATAATATGTTATCACTGTAGGGAACAAGGACATTTCAGGTCTAAATGTCCAGAATTAAAGAATAAACCTCAAGCTATAGTAGTCGAAAGTAAACAGAATAAGAGCTATGATTCGGAGGAAGACTTAGCATTGATTAGTTGTGTGGATTCTAATTGTTTGATAGCTGGGTCCTTGATTCTGGTAGTTCGTTCCATATGAGTCCTCGTCGGTATTGGTTTGATACTTATGAGTCTTGTTTTGGGGGTACGGTTACAATTGCTAACGATACTCCATGTGAAGTAGTAGGTATTGGTTCCATGAGACTACGGACTAGAGATGGGAGAAGGATTACTTTGACTAAGGTTAAGCATGTTCCTGCATTGGGGAAGAACTTGATATCTCTTGGGACCTTAGATGATTTGGGGTTCAAGGATAAGTTTAGCAATGGGGAGGTGAATGTCTTTAAGGGTTCGAACTTGATATTTAAGGGTGTCAAGGTGAAGTCCCTGTATGTCTTTCAGGGTGTTACGCTGCTTAGTACTACTGTTAGTGCTTCTACTAGTCGCCAAGAGATGACGGTTTATGATAGGCATAGTCATATGGGTGAGAGTAGAGGGATGGAATTGTCCATTGGGAATCATCTTACATGTGTCAAGGATGCCTACCTTAAGGAAGACAAGCATTGGGTGTTTGGGTTTAAACACGGGTGTGAACTTAGCATTGAATTAAGCTCATGATCACTTGTATGGTAAGATGGTTAGTTGGCTACATTTGGATAGTTCATTTTGTGGATTTGCTATGTTCTTTGTTTTAGGTATTTTGTGGCATCATACCTATGGGATAACACCATTGCAGAACAGTGTTACAATAATAGCGAATCGGACCTTGTTAGGGAGAGTCTTATGCATGCTCTCTAATACTTGGTTGTTGAGTAGATATTGGATTAGTTTGTTCGATCGGGGTTTACACACGGGATTAGAGGTGACAGGTATGTGTGTGGTTCGGCTCAGTAGAATATCGTGCTATCTCATGTTTGGAGTCTTGCTAAGGCTTTGGTGTGCTGTTGTGTATTTTGCAGCGGCTGGTTATGGTGATAGTGGTAACGTGTAATATCCAAGATATTTAAAAATAATAATAATAATAATAATAATAATAATAATAATAATAATAATAATAATAATAATAATAATAATAATAATAATAATAATAATAATAAAATGAAAAATAAATAATTTATAATTTAAAATACAAGAACATAAATTAATGAAACTTTGTTAAAAAGAAAAGAAAAGAAAAACGTATTACGTTAAAAAAAATCACTAGTGGAAAAAAAGTCATTAGCTGCGAGACATAGGCTGCGGTTGTTCAAAGACGCAGCTTAAAATAGAAGAAAAATATGGCAAAAAAAAAAAAATACATAAGCTGCGGTTTTTAGAAAAAACCGCAGCAAATAACCCCAAAAAACATATAGGCTGCGGTTATTCTATTGGACCGCAGCCAATGGACCTTAAAAAAAATTTAGAATGATATAAGCCCAGCCCAAAAGAAAAAAACCCTAATTGATCCTTCTAAAATACCCAGCCGTTTACATCCCAACTCACTCTCATTCTTACTCTTCCTTCCTCTCTATTTGGTATAACTTAATCCAATCTTCATATCTCACGCTCCCTCTCTAAATTTCTTATTCTATGATTTTGTCTTTTCTTGATATTCAACCTTCCCTAAAAATCCTTCTCTTTTTCTCATTTTTCTTATTAAAAATTTCTACTTAGAGTTGACGGCTTGGATGAGAAGTAGTACAAATGCTAGCAAAGTATATTTTTTGTTGCTCACTAGAACACTACATTCAAAGATATGTAAATAGAGGTACATATTTTGTTGATTGAGTTTACTTTAGATATTCTTAAATTACTTTGTTTTTGGTATTGTTTTCTGGGTTTTAAGTATTTTGCTAAGGTTTCTTTTTCTTCAATTTCATCATTTCATTCTTGCATGTTGTAATTTGTTGATTTTTGATCTTTTTCCCATCTATTTAATGGCAACTGATAATTTTTCAAATCGTTTCAACTGAATATTTTTCAGTTGGTTCCTTATTTTTTCGCAGTTTGGTTCTTGATTTTTAATGGCAACTCCCAGTATGTGCACAAATCAGAATGTGCAAACATCACACTGTTTTAGCTCTCAAATTTATTTTTGAAGATATTTTTGAAGATCTAGAAAATCTGATTGAAGATGCACTACAAGGCGGTTCAAAGCTTTTGAAGATATTTTTATTCAGATCTGATTTTCTTTGTTGTTCACTCAGAATTTTTGTTGTTCTCTGTTGTTCATTTTTATAATCTTCTTGTAATTTTTTATAATCTTGTAATTTATTATAATCTGGGCTTTCTAATATTCTTCTAATTTATTATAATCACGGTTCAGAATTGTTCACGAAGTAATTTGTTGTTCTAGTTCATTTGCGGATTATAATTACAAATACTGGTTCATTTGTGTAATCTGGGCTTTCTCTAGTTCATTTATTCTTTCTCTACTCATTTTACAAATTCATTTGTATAAAAGGGCTTTATCTAGTTCACGAAAAAAAAAATTTTTTTTTTTAAAAATCTCTCAAAGGCTGCGGTTCTTGCATTGACCGCAGCCAATAATCCCATTTTTTTTTTTGTGAAAATAGTCTATAGGCTGCGGTTTTTAGGACCGCAGCTAAAAACTTTTCTCAATTGCTGCTACTCCAAATGCTGCGGGTCAAAACCGCAGCCTATATTGGCCAAAAAACCGCAGCAAAAAGCTTTTTTTCCACTAGTGAATAAAAAATAAAAAAATAAAATAAGAAAATGTTATTAAAAAAATAAAAAATAAAAAAATAAAAATACAAGATATTAGTCGTTTGATAAAGTGAATATTATTATTTTAATAACAAAATTTGATACGGTTTAAATTTGAAAGAAAAATATTTATCTTATTATTTTATGGAAGTTATACTATTATTTTTAATGGTTTTAAAAGACGATTTGAATCGAAAGAGAAATATTTATGATTTTAATTGTTGTTGTCACCAAATTGATGTTAAGATGGTGATTTATTGGATAAGATTTCAATTGGATATTTCTGAGATATATATTTATTGAGAAAATTTATGATTATTACATAAAATGTATAATGTAATGTTTGACTATATGTTTATGTGCTCGCAACTAATTATTAAAATATATTAAATCACGTTAAGTGTAACGATGGGAATGAAGCTCTTATATTTGTTGTGAATTGTGATCTAAGTATAAGAGTGATGAACAGGTTGCCCTGTTTGGTTAGTATAGCTGCCGACAGGTTATTATTATTATTTTTGATGCTCGATACGATTTTTGGTCTTCCTTCTATTTGTTGTGATTAGGGATGACAATGGGTATTGGACCCGACCCGGATCCGTGGATCCGTATCCGTTTTCACGAATCTGGACTCCAAAATTTTGGACCCGTCGGATCCGGGTCGGGTCCGGATCTGTTAAAATTTCGCGAGTCCGGATTTGGATCTCAGAAAAATGCCCGAATCCGGACCTGCGGATCCCCGGACCCGTTTTTCATTTCTTATATATCAAATATATATGCTAATACTGGACTTGCAAATTGATTTGGAGTATTTGGCTATTAATAACCAAATTACCCAAGTGATTAATCCTACTAAGATTTGAATGAAACTTACTGTATTGAGTAGAGTTATTTTGTTAGTTATATATTAAATGAAAAGTTGTGTATCGGCTATGTTTATTTATGTAAAAAATAACTTTAATGTCTTTGACTCTTCGTTGGATATTTTCAAAATAATTTTAAGTTGTATAATATTTTTTTGGGTGATCGATTATGAAATTATATATATATATATATATATATATATATATATATATATATATATATATATATATATATATATATATATATATATATATATATATATATATATATATATATATATATATATATATATATATATATATATATATATATATATATATATATATATATATATATATATATATATTATCATTCGTAATGAATATAGCTTTATGCCAATCTCAACACGATCCAAAAATAAAATAAAATAAACACAAATAAGGCAAACCTGTTTTGGACCCGGATCCGGTACTGGATCCGCAGTATCCACGAATCCGGATATGGGTCTTGCAAAACTGGACCCGCGGATCCGGGTCCGGATCTGGGTCCTACTCTTGAAAACGGATCTGGATCCGGGTCCACCTGAGACTACTCTGCTAGCCTAGATGAATTATTTGGGGTGACGACCTCTTGATGAAGTAGGTATAGGGGTAAAGCCTCGGCCTACTGGCGTTCACGTTCCATCAAATTAAAATTGGATATACGTATTGTCGCCATTAAATATCAAATTAATTAATTGGCTTATGTTTTGTTTTATTTTATATTCATAAAAATTTGATCTTTAACTCAGCTTGATAATACTTTATTTTCTACAATTATTTCAACTCAATTTTATTTTATTTTCTTAAATTATTTTCAAACTTAATTGTTTTACGGGATGGAGTTGGAATTACTCAATTTATCTGATTTTGGGAGTTTTTCCTTGTTTTTCTTGTATTCTTATTTTTGCAGGTTATTGACCGCGTGGGGATCGTAGAGTGAGGTTCACCTAGAAAAATAGTTTTATTAGTAATCACGTCTCAGTTAAATTTCACGTCCAGTTGTAAACATTGCTTAGTTCTTAAATTGTATCGCATAGAATTATTTTATATAGTTGTTTAGCCTTATATTTATTCCTTATCAGGGATAGATGTGGCGGTAATGCTTCCGTGATTAGGCTTTGGTTTATGTTTTCATTTAAAATCCTTATTAAAATTTGGCCTAATTGTGGGGGTGTTACATACCGAGTTTGAGGTGGAGTTTGAGGTTAACCCCTCAGCCATTTCTGTTCGACCTTGGATCGATGGTGTTGATGCTACGTCCCCAGGTATCTCTCTGATTGTTGTTTTGGTTGCTATAAGTGTGGTAGGTTATGCATTGAACCTTGTGGGATTGGTAAGGTTGATAGCCATTTTTGTGGAGTCACTTGGACCTCTAACTTATGAGCATGTTGTAGAGTATAGTGAGCGGGCGCAATGAATTTCTATTACTTTACGGGTGTGGGAACTGTTGTATAGACTGGTAGTGTTACTTAGCTCCATTATATCACTTCATTTTGACGCTAAGTCGGTCTACATGTCTAGAGTTATAGTTCGGTGTTTTAAGTATGTTGTGATGTGTACTTGTTATGCGCATGCTAGAAGTGTCATTTGCAGGTTTGTGACTCAACCTGGGTGGGGGCACTGGCAGGTGATTTGTTCTCTCTACGGTTTGCTTGGATCAGCTGTTGTGTTTCTTGTGTACGGAAATGGTGTTAGGTGCTTAGTTACATCGGTTGAAGCTTGGGTTGTGTTCGCTGAGTTTGATTGTATCTTTGTCTCCGTGATGGTTCTTTGTGATCAACCCTGGTTAGCTTTTGTGTATTGTGATTGTGTGTTTAGTGATCTAGTACTTGATGTTCGGGAACGGCACGGTATCGTCAGATTTCATTCGGAATGCACGTACATGAAGATAGAGGTAAAGAAGGTAAGATGTTCTGACAATCCTAGTAGATTCTTTACTATGCTTGATTCATTAGCATAGGGCCTTAGGGGCGGTGTGAGGGAGCTCACAGGTGGAAGTGTGCACAACCTCAATGTGGAGCTCGCCTCGTGGACTCGTGATGCAGGTGGAGCATTATGAGTGACTTGTAATGCTAGTTGAGCATTATGAGTGGTTATACTTGGAAACGAGTATGTGATGGGTCTTGGTTGGAGACTTATCGGGATGGGTCTTAGTTGGAGACTTATCGGGATGTATGGCTTGTGCTTAAGCTTTGCATCGGTTTTGGCTTGAGAATGATTTTTTTTTCTATGGTTTGATGAGGTAGTGGTTGACTACGAGTTCTCGTCAAGGTGGAGATTGTTGATGGAAAGTGACTCAAACTAGAGTCAAGCATATAGGAAGCAATTTCTTTTCAATTTGGGTGGTTACTCTTAGTGGGTTTTGTTGGTTTCTTAGATGGGATTAGTGGGTTTAGTTACCCACTCATTTTGGCCGGTTATTTGATGGTCTTGGAGACCAAGTATTTTCTAGTTTAGGAATTAGTATCATATCATAACATCTATTAAAAGAGTTGTAAAAAGCCAAGTGTCAAATTTCTAGAGCACTTGCCATATGTAAATTTTCTATTGAAGTATTTAAATTAAATCATAACATCTATTTTTTTATTTTTGAAATTAATCATAACATCTATTAAAAGAGCGGTAAAAAGCCAAGTGTCAAATTTCTAGAGCATTTGCCATATGTAATTTTTGTATTGGAGTATTTAAATAAATGAATTAAATAGTTGATCAATCTACTTCAATCAAAGACAATCAATTAATACTCTAATCTATAGATTGAATAAGAGAATGTAAACATTAAATTAAGAATCATTAAGATGATATAACAAAGTTAAAATTACAAATTAGAGAATAAAATATTAATCATATATATCTTAATAAACTACTACTAGAGAAATTTTAAAACAAAATAAAGTAAGAAGTATTTAGATTATATTAAATAATTTATTAAAATTTAGACTAATTTAGTTATAGAAATTATTTCAACTAATCATCATACAATTTGAAAAAAAGACTCAAAATTACACGTTCATTCTTTTGGAGCCACGCTAGATTAAAGAATTTTATTTGCTGAGATTGGCTTAAGTGACTAATAAAATTAATTAATCAACCAATTATTAGTTTTATTCATCTACAAACTATTTCAATTTATAACACATATAAAATTTCATATTACCCTATTTTAACAATTATTATTTATTATTTCAGCTTTATATGGTATATTTAATTATATATTATCACTGCACGTTTTTTAAAAATATATTTATATACATCTTCGTATTAAGAATTTCGTGCATTGCACGGGGTTTTATACTAGTATATACTAATCATGTAATTAGAATTTGAGATGCCATGAAATACACAAAGTGAGAGACGTGAGAGGCAAAAACACAAAGTACTAACTAAGAGAGAAAAGCTTGGAGACCCATTGTTGTGGTGTCTCATGTTCATCTTGTAATCTCCCAGTTTATAGTGAAAGTTTATTCTCGGTGCCGGTGGACGTAGCTATCACATTGATAGTTAACCACGTTAAATTTCTCGGTGTGATTTTCTTTATTGTTTGTTTGAATCTTTATTGTTTTAGTATCGTTTCTCGATCTTGGCTTCCGCTGTCGCACAACAGAAAGCTTGAAAAACGTGTATAATATTGAAGCTAGAAAAACTTGAATGAAATATGAAGCTATTTTTGAATAAATGAAGTGGAAATGAAAAACTAGAAAATTTTGAATTATAAAAGAAAATGTCGAATGGATTTAAATAAATTTTCTAAGTTGAAACTTGAATAAATTATAAGAAAGTGTCGAATGAGTTTGAAGCAAGGTTGAAGAGATGTCGAATGCAACAATAGTAATACTACTTCTGGTGGGTTTTGAACAAAAAAAAAATATAATTATATGATGTGGTTCTTGTAGTAATACCGCAACATATACCACATTAAATGTTGCAATTTTAGAGGAACCACAACATATATATAATGTGGCATATGTTGCGTATCTACAAGCTTCGCATCATATATTCTTTTTTTTCCTATTTTTGCCCATCACTTTTATCTTTATGCTTTGTTATTTATTAACTGCAACATATATCATGTGGTAGAAAGCGTTTCTTTCACTAGTGGAACTTGTAGTCGATTTCACTATTTGCTTCAAAATTCTATAGCATCAACAAGTAAAGAAGTAAAATGGTAAGAAATCTCATATTCGAGAAACCTTTATTGAAAAGGTTAATTTCACCATTGAAAATCCATAGTGATTGTATATACGTTTTCGCAACGCTTAAACTTAAGTTTATAATGGTAAGTCAAGACATTCTCTCTAAGACACTCTATGGTGCAATGAGTTGTTAAAGAAGAGGTCATAACTCTGGTCATAACTCTAGTTATGTAAATACAAACTTCAATATGACGATTATTTTAAGTTCATGGAAAAGAATTCTATCATATAAGATCATCTAACGACATTGGATATTGTCTTACAAAAACCATGGAGAGAACCCAATCTAACACTCAATTATCATCAAGTCTTATGATTTGAAGAGGTTAAAACTCTTCAGCAAATGTTTATAAGGAACATTCATAATAACTCGTATTGCTTAAAGATCTATGATAGTTCAAGGTAGTCGTCAATAAAAAAAAATCTCCACTTCTTGAAATAAGAACTCTAGATGAAGGTGTCCTACCATAGGGACACATTAATTATGTACAAGAGAATGTACTTATCTAGGTTATGAAGTGTGGCCGCTTCAACAAACTAAAAAGTGGACAATAATGACTTTTGAAATTAAAAAAGAATATGGACACGAGCCTTAAAGTATCATAGGATGGTTTGAATTATAATTTTTTGTTTGTGTCTCATCTGCAAGTGGTTAGATGTATACTTTGATTCAATATTTTAGATATCTTTAGTTTATTATCATTTGTAAATTACGATATACTAGATGTAAATTCAATCCATCATGACTTCTGCATTCAAAAAAAAAAAAAACAAGATGGAATTAAAAATTAATATAATGTGTTTTTTATATGATGGAAATTTCATAAGATCGATGATATCTTTATGATGAACAAAGAACATCGCAAATTGTAAACTTGATAACACCATCAAGGCAGATGAAATTTTCTTTAGGCAACACTTCACCCATCTTAAGTACCTTTCTGTATTTTTGAATTTTGGAATTAGATACGATGAATGCTTCCCTTTGTTTGTGGGACTAATCAAGTGTAAAACATAAAGTCATTGATGACTTTGGTTGCACACGGAACAATAAGTATATAAATGACTATCCATGGAGACTGTAGACCTGAGTCCACTAATCAATATAAGCGCTCAACTTGGGCTGTTACATTCACCTCCATTTATAGAGTTAATAATTTGACATCCCACTCCGCACTGTCAGACTATATAACATTCCCTGGGGTCTCAACCATCAGCTTAAGCTTTTGGTTGAGTTGGTTTCTCGACATGGTATTAGAAGCCAACATGACAAGTAGTCACAGGTTTGAATCTCAACCACCCCTCATTTAAGTGGAATTTAGCACTGGTACGCATCCACAATTCTAGCCCAATGGGCTCTCGTCTTAGGGAGCCTTAAGTAAGCTGATGGTTGAGGCCCCAATATATATTATATACTCTAACACGCACATCCCCCAGCATTGAGCAATTAGCTAGCAAAGAATACCAACTCTAACATGACAGCTAAAACGGTGAATAAGACAATCGTGTAGTAGACTAAACCCATTGTCGAGCCATTCGTGACTTGGTCGTCTAGTCATTGTCGACCCCACGTAGTTGCCAACCCTACGACGACTTGACACACAATCTATGCACACTTCAATTTTTCACCAACGACTCCTTAGTACGTAATTGCCTACTTTACACAGATTTGTCTACACGAATGTTTACATAGAATCATAATACGTTCAAACTAGTTCGTGTGAGAAATGAAAAACACATTCTTAACAGTAAAATTTTATACTATATAAGACGGACTCCTTGGCTAACGGCTAGTACCTACTCACAGACATCGTACACCTAGCAACAAAAATTGAGGGCTTTAGGGGGCCATTGGCGGAGCTTGTGAAAATCTTTGGCTCAACCCGTTAGGCTAGCAGTCGTTCCATGTTGCGGTCCCTAGCAACAATTCAAACGAATGCCATGTTTGCTTGAAAAAATGTCAGATTGGAGACCAGGATGGCAGGATCAACACAATTACAAGAGGTAAAATGCATACTACTAATTAAACACATCCTACATTGTTCAAAGACTAACAATGGCTAACTTCCTCCAATACTTGCCCCCTCATTTGCAGGACTCCGAATCAAAGAGCCGAAAATAAGAAAATCTAGAACCCGACTTACATAATTAAGCTAACCCTTTAATTAGCATATTCTGCGCAGCATCATAACAGAAGTTTATACAGGATGACAGAACTGTGGCCGACCTTGAACATACAGCTATTTCTCGTGATCGTCTCTGTCTCTCTAATGAACATATATTTGCAGCAGCACTATAAAACACGCTGAGGCGGAAAGATATGGAATTTTGTTTACCAGACTCGTTGCTAAACTAGATGGTGCCGGAGGTCCCAAGCCAAAAACTGTCGAGATATTCTGATTTTCTGTGTCGAGCACAGATGAACTCGTGCTGTGTTTCAAGAAACAAGTTAGTCCTTATTCTGAGATCAGAGCAGCAAAGCAGAAAATTATTTTACATCAAAATATGTAATCGAAATACCTTGTTGAGGGATACTGGCAAAGTTGAGTACCTGAAATATGACCAACAAATAACATCATTATTTTTTTAGTCGAAATGTAGCAAATTGAGTGAAACGTCAAGTGTTGCTCAACCAAAACTTGAAGGACCATTACACTTTTATTTACTACTCTTTCCCTTTCTTTTTAAGTCATGGTCTCTTTTTTCTTTTCGCCTCGTCCATAAACTTATTGTCTTTCTCCATCTTAACTACCCATTTTATCATCCACTTGTTTTTTGTTTTATCCTTCAATTCAATTTTCCTTTTCACATATTGTTTTAAGTGCAATACGAGAGCGACAGAGAAAGTACTTTATCTGCAATAAGTTTGTGTTGTCTTCATTAAAAAAAAGTTAGTGTTGTCTTAATTTAACTAAATAACAGAACATTGCTTTACTTTACTGATTAAACAAATCCATCAAATTAAAACTATTAAATTGGACCAAAAAACTTTTATCACGCACATGGAAGTCACATCTGCAGCACCAGGACATACAAAGTGCACTCACAATACATCAATTCCTATTTACCTGCTTTTTGTCAAATGAGACTGCCCAATTAGACTCATCTAGATTACTTTCAAGGAAAAAATTACAATTAACAATATGATATTATGTGTATTCGGCTAGTAGTTGAAAGCTTTTTCTTTCACCTTTGTGACAGGAGTTAGATTCGCACCATCACCACTAACGATTAAGATTTCCTACTTTGCTTGTAGGGTGATAAATTTGTTATTGGGTTTCAGTAAGAGGAGAGTTGGTTACACACAAATCTGATGAGGTTCCATCCTAAAACCAATTGGTAATAGAGGAAGCAGTCCATCAAGCTTATATGTTAGTCAACGTCTCTCTGATTATTCGATGTAAGATCACATGAGGGCTATTTTTCCAACACCGGAGATTTTCCATCCTTAACTCCGATTTTAAAAAACAACCCATGAGTAGAAAAGGGGGATTAGAGAGTTTCATAACATACTTGGATTAGTGCTGGTAACAATTGCAGTTCCTCCAAAATTACAGCTATTTGGAATTGGGTTCTTCTGATAATAATTGTTGAATGCAAAAGAAGCATGATCATGAAGAGTATTTGGGTGGTAACATCTCCCACCAGGTTGAATTGGGCTGCAATCAACACCCCCATGTCCACAAGCATAATCTAAAGCCATCTGTAATGATAACCGAGCAGCAGTTTGGCTAGCAACACACCAGCTAGCACCCGAGTTCACAGGTGATGATGTTGTGGGTGTAGCAAATGGGACCCAAGTTCCGTCTTCAGGGATCGAGTTTGGATTCAGTATCGGAGCTGTTGATGTGGCTGTGAAATTAATAGTTGGTACGGTTGTGAGAGGCGTTGTGATGTCCTTCTGGACAGTAGCTTCTTTAGAAACTTCTCCAAGTCTGTCACTTCTTATTACATTACTTGAAACTGTGGAAAAGAATAGTTAGAAAACAGTAAGCAGTGTCACACAAGATCATTGACTAACGTATAAGCTAGATGGACTACTCCTATAACCAATTGGTTTTAGGATAAAACGTTATCGGGTTTGTATGTAGTCAACTCCCATAACAAAATTAATTAAAACCCTTGTCCGATTAGAAATTGAAGATGAGACAAACTATTTTTCAAACCATCAGTTCAATTTAACATTAGACTAGCCTTTCTTGGCATATTAAGTTGAGTACCTTGGTTGCTTCCTATTAGAGATGTTTACAACAGACCGGATGACATGATATTTGCCCAACCTTGTAACTGAACCTAACTTGACCCTTCTTCAAAATGAGTTTAAATTCGTAAAAATCAATGAGGACTCAAAACCCGCTTGTTTTAGTTTTTAACAATTAAAGTTCAGCAATTTTCCAAGCAAAAGTGAAGGAGAATGAAGCATTGATGGAGCAACAAACAGCACAAATGAATAAAATTGTTCTGAAGAAAAAGAGTCACATGAGTACATGACTAATGACATAAGAATCCATTAACAAGTCTAACATCAAATGACAAAGAGGGTATATTCATGCTGGTTTATGCCAATAAAAGGCAATTGTATAATGTATTCTCATTCATCAGATGCTACTTCTGACTCTAAACAACATAAAAAGACAAGTTTGTCATATTATAGAATAAACAACTCAATCACTCCCTGAATAGAGAAAACCCAAAAGGAAACAAATGCCACATGTTCCAAAAATGATCAAAATCAGACAACAGAAACTCGTCATCAACAACCCATTATCCCGCTCGAAAACAAAGTCAGAAAAAGGAAAGGTGCAGAGCTTCAAAGAGGGGATTAGAGAAATGTGGTCAATAAATAAGACAGAATCATAAATTGTCTCTATTCATTTTGTTCACTTTTATTTCACAATAAACAATGAAATCCTGCTGTAAAACACTAGTATGGCAACAAGAGAAACCATTTAGAAGCACAAAACAAGAAGCCTAAAAATGGGATAATAGTAAAAGAGGGGAGGAAATCACCTGAAGAGAGGAAAAGAGAGAGTATGATGATAAAAGAAGCAAAAAGCTGAACCAGAAAAACCCTTTTACCCATCTCCAATTTCAAAGAAATGAAGCACTTGAAACCTCAATTATAAAAGATGGACCAAAAAACACCCAAATAACTGAATAAGAGAGAAAAAGCTGACATAGTTTTCTGATAAGATTGAAAGACTTAATCTTGATTACTTTCTTTATTTATAAGGGAATTAGGATAGCCATTAGCCTATGGAGTAGCATAAATAGTAGGAGTGCTGAATCTTTGTATAGTAGCTAAGAAAGGTTTGAAATTCAAAACCCAAGAAAAATAGAAAAAGAAAGAGAGAGAAGGTAAAGAGTGGAGACATTGTGGGTGTAAGTCTAAGGAAGGCACAAGCAATGGGCAGAGAGGAAGCAAAAAGAAGGTAAAGCAGCATTTCTTTGTAATTTTAAGTGATGATAGTAATGATGACAACCATAATAAGTGCCTCCCCATTCTCATCTTTTTCTGTCTTTTCTTTCTTTCTTTCTATAGTAGAGCATTCCTTTGTTTAAGAGGGTGATTAGTGGCTTTTTTAGTTGGCTTGTTTGACCAGTTGGATATATTTGCTCTTTTTGTTGGTTTTTGAAATAGCTGAAAAAGTTAGTTGTTTCTATAGATGTTTGGTAAATTAGAATATTGGTTATTAGTTGTTTATTAGAGAAAAAGTTGGCTAATAAGCCAAAAGCCAAACAAAAAAGCTAGCTGGAGGAGTTTTTTTTATTTTGGTTAAGCCAATTTTTCAACTGATTTAAAGGTCATTTTGACTGTTTGACCAACCAACAAGCTAAAAGTCAAAAACCAATTAAGAGTTTAGAATAGTACATTTGTATTCTTTCTTGTGCAAACCGAAGTTAGCGATAAAAAAGATTAAAAAACATTTTTATAATTAACGGATGAAGTTAAAGAGTGTAGATGAAAATCAAAATAAGGAAAATTGTGTGTTTATCTGCTAAGATTTTGTGATGTTGGGGAGGTTAATGTGTAATTTGATAATGCAAATGATATGGTAAAGAAAAAGCCAAAAAGTTGAATAGCCGGTGCCGCAGTCTAGGGGACGAGATTGCAATTCTCAAAGTCCAAAGAATACGAAAATTAGTCAAAAGTTCCATTCACTTTTTGTTTTTATTTATTTGTTTTTTTTTGAAGATCAATATTATTATTTGTTAGCATGTTGTTTGTCAAGTAGGACGAAAAAGATTAAGAAGGTAAATTTAATAGAAAATGAAAATAAGTAAGGACGACCTGAAATAAAAACAATCACACATACGTATACGGAGTCATTTTGAGAAGTAAAAGAACATAGTAGATGTCGCTTGTTCAGCGGAGACATGAAAATAAGTTTACTGCTTGAGTAATTTGGCTATAACTTATGTGATAGTAAATGGAAGCAATGTTCAATCAAATAATTTCCAATCCATCAAGTTAAGGATAACAATAGTAGATAAATCCTTTTTATTCATCTGATAACCAACCATTAGTCTATTAGAAAACTAGAATACAATAAACTACTCTACAGCACAAACATCATTAACCTAAAGAAACTCAAAGAGAAAATAAGGTGCACATTCCTCATGAAACAAAGTCTTGATTGTTTCCGATACGTCATAAACTCGAATATTTCCATCATGGTTGTGTTCTCCTTAAGTAGCTCGATTATACCTTCATATTTGAAGAGCATCAGCTATCGACCCAGCAAGACTCAGAACTTCAAAAGGAGCTCTGTTTCCGATCGCCTTTACAGTCCGAGGACAAGAATCGGTAATCCAAAAGTAAGTAAATGCTTTCTCTGAACCTGGGCATTACATACAAAAATGCATAAAAAGATTCATTAAAGGTGGTTACTACATCACTACTTTAGAGGACACAAATGATAAATAAAGAGTAATTACCATCGTCTTTGTGCGTGAAACGTTCAAATGAACGCTTTGGAAATACCGCATGGGTTACATAGGCGCTAACCTTTGCTGCACCATTTGCTGCCAAAACTTTCTGCAGATGCAGGAACAAAATTTATATTGAGAGTACCCATGAAAGCAAAACCAAACTGTGTGTTTTCAAAGTATTCTAAATGAAAAAAGATTCAAGTACAGACCACCCAAGTGATGCAACACATAGAAAAATTGAAAGACATAAACAGATCACATCTTCTGAAGCAGTTTATTAACATAACAACCCTTAAGCATTCATCTCAGATCAAGTCGACAATACCTACCATTTTTACAAGACAACAACATTCACAGCAATCAATAGAAAACAGACATGACAAATAATTCACATAATTATTGACCATTAATGTGAAGTATTGTAACTATTATAACAGCAGCATGGTACTGACTGCTGCGCATGTATAAAGCAACCAAAAGTCCAGTATGTGACAAAAAGAAAGTTCACTCCCAAAGAAAATATACCTGGCATTCAATAAGAGTGCCACCAGATTGTACCAAGTCATCCACGATGACAACATGACAGCCAGCAGGGTTGCCTTCTTTAAGCCTGACTATCCGTTTATCACCTTCACGAACCTTAGCACAAACAACCTGTTCTCATATTGCATGAATAATTACAATTCCTAACAAACGGCCAGAATAAATTAAGCACATAATATAGGAATGAAACAAACCATAGGATAATGATCCAGCTGCTTGTGGAATCGCTTCCATGCTCCATCATCTGGAAATGCAACTACGATCTGCAAGAAAATGTTGTATCAGGAACCATCAACACAAAGTGCACACACAATAAACTTGGGTGTAATCACCTGTAGAAGCTACAGAACAAAACTATATACATGGATAAGCAAAACAGTAAATAAAAAGCAACCTTATCAGCATCTGGCAGTTGATCAAGGCGCTGCTTCAACAAAGGAATTCCTGTTTCGAATAATGGAAGTACATGATCACTAAAATAAAACCTTTCCTGCAAAAGCAAATAATTGAAGGTCAAGCAAATGAAAGACTGCCAATAACAAAACAAGAAAGGGGAATATGTAGAAAAAAGTGGCAAATGAGAAGAATGAACAAATATCTAGAGCCTTTATCAAAATGTCAAACATTAGAATTTAGTATGCATTTCATAAATGAGCATAGATGTATGTCGGATACCACCAAATTTGAATGTGAAACTCACCTGCAAAGCATGTATGTCATATATGACCACACTAGTTGGCCCACCCCTTGATATAGGAATATTGGACAATATCCTTGCCATTGTAAAAGCTGTGGCAACATCTCCTTCCTCTTCCATTCGTTCAAATGATCCAGTAGGAAAAAATGGCAAAACCAATGTGAAGGAAGCAACAAACAGTCGGGGTAGAGCAAATATGACGGAGAGTTGTTCAAATATGACTTCAGGTGAGCTGAAAGCAGCCAAAAAGGCAACATGCTGGCCTCTTATCTCTTGCGCATTATTAATGAAAAGGTTTGGGAATCCATCATCAAAGCTCCTGAAGCATCAATATAAAACACTATAAATCAAACCAAATTACTTAAAATTTTCTTGCTATGGCATAAGAAAGGAAAAGAAGGATACAATATGAAAACCATAAATTTGCAATGCATAATATAGCTTGTTACAATGTAAACATGAATTGATAAAGGATTGTTTTATAGAACACTAAAGAATATTGGATACATCATATATGTTGTCCATTAGTGAAACAAAAGCATCCATTTTTTCTAGGTCCTCTAGCAACTTACAACTCCAAACACCAATTACACAAATCCATGATATAATAAAATGAGTTTCTTATTCAAAACCCTTATTTCTTAAAATTAATCTTTATCATTAAAGCATTGGTATCAAATGCATGATCTTTAAATCTTATTTTATTTTTTCATAAAAGATAGTTCAGCCAAAATCCCATCACCATAAACCTAAAATGTACTATTTTCATATTGAATTAAGAAACAAATTGCACTTTGTTCAACATTCATCTGCTTACCCAATGGAAAAAGGCATCAAATATAAACAAAACAACTAATTCCAATTCTAGAAACTGAAATTCCTGGTCAACCCTTAAACGTACAAGTCATCTGAAATCAAGAAAAAACTAAACAAGAATATTCTTTCAATGACCATTGTACAAAATAGAAAAACATTGAAAAGAATCAGAAAACAAGAAAGAGAAAGAGAAAGAGAGAGACCTCCAATTAATGGATTGAAGGGTTATGTGAGGAGATTGAAGAGCGACTTTACGAGCAAGTTCTTGAGCCTCAATACAGTAGAAGAGGAATACTTGCTTGGGTTTCTCCATTGTTAAATCCCTTCACTTTCCCCCCCTTAGTCTTTACTCTTTACTAGTGGAAGAACCCAAGAATATAGGCATTTGCTTTAGGGGGTTATGTTATTCTACTTTATATTTTTAGGGGAATTTGGAATCGCATTCGCGTGGCCTCGTTTAGCCTACATCGTTATTCATTATTTAGGACTCGTTTGGTTGATGTAGGAATTAAATTCAAATGGGAAGTTATAATTCATTGGAATTTACTTCCTTTGTCAATTTTCTAGGAATTATTTAATATTGTTTGTTTGACAAAAGGAATTTTCATGGGAATTGTTAATGACCAAGGGGTATAATCTAATTCCAATGTCTCATAGGAATTAACTTCCCTTGGATTTTATAATTTCTAGGAATTTTAGATTTTTTTGGCAACCAAACAAATTAGAACAATACTATTTCCTAAGAACTTAAAATTTCAAGGGTAATAGTCGGTAACCAAACAAACCTTTAATTTAATAATTCCTTCGATCTCTAATAAATGTTCACGGGAATTAAAAAAAATAGAATATTTTAGATTGTAGACTTATTATTTAATTGAATAATAAATTTGATGGGAGAAAAACGAGGATTGAAAGCATTAAAAAAATATTAAAAGAAAGTTAGTGGAAATATATAGAGACCACGACTAATTAAAAAATGTTTTTATAAAGTTAGTGGAAAACATGTGGGGACCATTAGAAATATAAAAATGTTAAAATGGACTTAGTGGAAGATAAGTGGGGACTATAATCATTATTAAAATATTAAAATGTGGATGAGTAATGTTATTTTTGTCCAAAATTTTTTATATAAATGGAAATATTCCTTATATGAACAACAATTGAAACACCCCAACATGGAAAGTGAGAACTTCTTTAAGGAACGGAGAGAGTAGTAGTTTATCTACCTACGTCATATTAACACTATTTATCGTTCAAGCTTATTTTATATATTGTGGTTGATGTGTAAGAAAAAATATACTTACTACTCTGTCCCCTTGAAATTGCATCAAAGAGAAATAGGGTTATTTTCAAGAAAGTAGTAATAAATTAAGAGAGAAAATGAATTGTGTGAATGAAATTAAGAAAGAGTTAAAATGTATGGATGAGATTAAATGAAACTGGTGGACTATTGTCCAAATATAAAAAAGATGCAAATCAAGTTGAACGAACTAGAATAGAAAATGATGTAAATTCAATGGGACGGAGGGAGTAGACATGTGGGATCTTGTTTAAATCATCAAATCGCATATTTTCATAATATTCTCTCTTATTCTTCCTATTGATTCAATTTACTTTTGGGTTATTATTCACTTATCATTCTTAATATACATTTTATTTTTGGAAAAATTGCCTAGAATAATCCAACATTTATATGATTTTTCCACAATAATCTCACTTATTGATTAACCATAAATAATTCCAACTTTAAAGGTTATTTGCCTAGAGTAAATTTGGGTAACCCGATGAACTGCTATAGTAGTAATTCACCAATATTAATTTAAAATTAAAAAAAGGTTTTAAAAAATTAAATAAAAAATTATAAATAATAAAAAAATCATAAGCTTTTTATGAACATTTTTTTAACATTTTTTTGACATTTTATTTTAGTTTATCTTTTAAAAAAAATAAAACTTGCTATAGCAAGTCATCTGGTCACCCGGGTTTACTCTAGGAAAATACCCCTCAAAGTTGGAATTATTTATAGTTAATTAATAGATGGAATTATTGTAGGAAAATCATGAATAGGTTGGATTATTCTAGGTAATTTTTCCTTTATTTTGAATATATAAGTTAAGATATAGTCAAGTAGAATCTTGTTTGCTCGTCTCAATACAAAGATTATTAATATCAAATTTTCATATTAACTTGCGAATATTAATCATGTTAGATTAGATGCATAAATTTATAGGAATATTAACTTTTTATAATTTAAATTATAATTAACATTACGATATTATAAATCTGAAAAAATATAAGTATATTTTTGTTAATTGTTACAATTTTGGTTTTAATTGATTTGGCTTAGTAACATTTTAGTGTTTTCACTTGATCCTACCCCTATATATATATATATATATATATATATATATATATATATATATATATATATATATATATATATATATATATATATATATATACCCCTATATATATATATATATATATATATATATATATATATATATATATATACCCCTATATATATATATATATATATATATATATATATATATATATATATATATACCCCTATATATATATATATATATATATATATATATAGGGGTAGGATCAAGTGAAAACACTTAAAGTGGTGAAAACTGAAAACCAGACAGAGGTATACATATTGAAGCAAAAGAGATACATATCATCTTATAGGGTGTACATATTTTTTGGTGAATAAAAAAGTTCATATTATTTACAAAAATACCATCTGAATATGTACCCCTTTTAAGCAGTTATGTACCATGTTTTACAAATGTCTAATTATTTACAAAACTGCCACCCAAATATGTACTCCATTTGAGCTATTATGTACCCCTGTTTTCAGTTTTCACCATTTTAATTGGTTTTCACACGATCCAAATCATATATATATATATATATATATATATATATATATATATATATATATATATATATATATATATATATATATATATATATATATATATATATATATATATATATATATATATATATATATATATATATATATATATATATATATATATATATATATATATATATATATATATATATATATATATATATATATATATATATATATATATATATATATATAATAGGAAGAGGAAAAATAACTAACTGAAAACAGAATAACAAAACTAATAATAAGAAATAACAAACTCCAATGCTATATTTATATTGGAGATAGCAAGGAAGACAATTATATTTCTCAGTGAATGAGCTTTAAAATTTTTAAAGTGAAAGAAAATGCTAAAAATAAAGTAATACACAAGGTTATTTGGATCGGAATTCTACCTAGGATTGTTGAAAGGATAGGATCGAAATCGGTAGTTACATACCGTAAAATCGTGTGATCCTACAAATATGCATTAATGTGCTTTGGATTACAGATTATCAATTATATTTATATTTCTTTTTAAGTTCTAAGATGTAAGTAAAAACTTATTTAACTTCTATCAAGTTTTGATAAAATAATACTTTTTAATAATCAGTTTTAAACTGCAAATTAGAAAATACTTGAATGTTATAAGAGTAGTGATATAATATTATTTATATATATTTGAAATTTGTATTATATGAAAATTTTTACGATTGAAACAACCCATATAGGATCGAATCATTAGATCGTAAAATCGTGTCATGTTCCACCAAAATTCTTGAGCTAAGTAGGATCGTACGATTCTACCACATTAAGATTCTACCTACGATCTGGAGCGTCAGATCATAGGATTGTTTATCAAAATCGAGATTCTGATAACTACGGTAATACACAATGTATATAGTATATTACGTCCTCCGATTTTTATTACATGCATGACTGCACCTAAATCCAATTTAGCACTATCCATCATTCTTGGTATTTTACATATTGCAACTATTATAGGAGGAAAAAACAACGCAGTCATGTGGGATCTTGTTTTATTCGTCTCGTCGCATATTTTTATAATATCAAATTTTCATAACTTTGTGTTGTGTACAACTCTAGATAAAACAATCTGACAAATGCATTGGACTGCATAATTGTATGAGTACAGTGCAAGTAAAAAACATTGGAGGAAGTATTTTATATTCTCTCCATCCTTTAAAGAAATTCTTATTTTGCCATTATGAGGTGTTTTATTTGTTGTTGCCATAAAGAATCTTGCTTTATTATATCATAAATTTTGAACAATTGAACAAAATTAACCTTATTCATCATTATTTTGCTTTTCGTCCGTACGTATCTTCATCTTCTTCGAGCCGGGGGACTCTTCTTTTGGCCGTGCTCTCCTTTACGGATATGAGTTGCCGCCGTCCTTCCCTCCCCAGACCCTGCTCATAGTCTTCTATGAGCGGGATATACTGGGTAGGATGATGATGATGATTTTAATACTTTAATTATGTTTATGGTCCTCGCATATCTTCTACTAACTTTAATATAACATTTTTGTATTTTTTGTGGTCCTCACTTGTATCTCATTAACTTTATAAAAATAATTTTTATTAGTTGTGGTTCTCATATTTTTTTCCACTAATTTTTTTTGAATATGTTTTTAATGTTTACGGTCCCCATTTTTATTCCATCAAATTTATCATTCAATAAAACAACATATATTCACTATTTAAATTATTCTATTTTTCTTAATTAAGGAAATGAGAAATTAGATATTAAAGTCCTAAATTGTTGATGCAAATAATTGATTAGTTGGATCCTAAAAAGTTAAAATATATATTACAAGTAATGTAAATAATACAAGTATCAAGTATGTACCATGATTTGTTTTACCATGCTACAACTTTCCAAAATCGATTCCCTTTTGACTCATAATATTTTTGTGATTTAGATATGGTGTTATTAAATCAGTGTCAAAACTATTGTTTTCAAATCAGTGGATCCACAAATAATATAATTTACATTAAATTTCTTTAAAAATCAACAAAAATCAAAACTTTCCATTAAGAAACCTATGGCTATCACAAATTCTTGTGAGAGACGATCTCTTTGAGAGACTTGGTGTTAAGAAATATGATCTTTTTTGGTGCATATATTATGGTTCTAAATATGATCCTATAAGGTACATATGTGATGGCTCTAAACACAGTTGAAAACACTGTATTTCTTCTTACACAAATTCTTAAGAGGATCATGATGGCTCTAGATACCCATATCCCTTCACACAGAACATCAAACTCCATTAAAGCCATTAATGGATATGGTGAGGATGAATAATAAAACTTAAATAAGCTCCAAGAGTTTGCAGTTCTTGACAGCAATTTGCACCATTAGTTTTTCTAAAGCACTCACATATTTCAGTTTTATGGTACAAAACTTAAAGGGATCATACTCAACATTACGGATGTATTGTAAAACTTTTAACCTTCTTTAGTTTTTGTAAAATAATAGTTGCCTATGTTGTTGCCAAATGCCTTTTCGTGACAAAGTAAGCGACAAAAATGCTTTGTCCAAAGAAATGCTTAGAGACGAAAGAAATGAACTTCAGTTATAATTTTTTAAAAGAGCAATTACAATAAAACTAAAAAGAGGTCAAATTTAATTAATTTCTTTAAAATTACAATGAGATTATAAGGTCGTTGCAAACTCCAAAGAATAATAAGAGTACAAAACAAATAAAATTCAACAAATAAAAAAAAGTCAGCTAAGATTAGTCACCACTAACAAAAGTGCCGATGGGGATAGTTACATAGATGCCTCAACTGTACAAGGAACTCAATTCAACAATGTACGCACTAAACAGTAAGTTCATACACACTATTCGGACGTATACCTCGATTTTCAGAGCAGCTTCTTTGCACTCATTGACATTTACTATGGATACCACAAATGCGCTCACGAGCCCAGGCGCCATGCAGGCCACAATTAGGGTAAGCATATCTGATGTGAAAAACACGATTCCTATGGACACAATTTTACATTATACATGATCAAAGTCATCTGCCAATTGAGGTAGATGAATCTGAGTTTGTATGTCCTCTCTTTCTCATCTTCTCGAGGAGCCCAAAAAATCCACAAGGTCCAGACTGTCCAATCCAGAGGACAAGAGCATGTCATTAAAGAAAGATCCCAAGTTTTGAATCATAGAAAACCATTAGTTTAACAACCCAAACACGTCCCAAATTCACAGAAAATGGATATCCATGTATGAATAACACAGCTAGAAGAGTGTTTTGGACCAAGATAATCAAAAATTAAGATTATGTCATAAATTCAACTCTAGTGACATGGGTAGAACCTTTTCTGCAGCAGTTCAAGGCTTTTTCTTGATACCAACTACAGAGCAACTAATCATTTCAAGCGCATACCAAGAAGTGGAAAAGAGATCCAGACTTCGAGTACATTACAGATTAACAGGAGTAAATGTTTAGAGTTTCCATTTGGTTTAGAATTTAGATAATCAATTCTTCACAGTTCAACATTAATCCACAAAGCGGAATGAAAAGCATGGCCAAATTGGCCTTCTGCATATCCTTGCGGAAGTAAAGATGACACAAGGCTGCAAAGAATATAGTTCAAACAATGTAAAGAAATTCACCTTCAAGCGTCTCTTACGTTCCAGTACGTTCTCGATGCTCTCCAGTCTACTTATTATTTGTCTGAATGTTGGCCTGTTGAATGGCTCAAGATTCCAGCAGTCTTCAATCAATCTACAAAAAAGAAAAAAAAGAAAATAAATCAAGCACAGTAAATGACACATTGACTTACCAAATATCAAGAGATGTATCATGCTTCTGCTCTGCAGGCCAACTAAACACCAAATATATTAGTGACCTGAAAGCCGTACTTGATGTATCATGAGAGATGTATCATGCTTCTGCCTAAAAGCCGTACTTGATAGTTTCCTATCTAAATCGGCTTCACAAACAATTCTTTTAGTGTAAAGTAACTACATAAGATCACTTTATAGATTGATATCCCACAACCAAAAGAGATTATTCGGGTAAGTTTCAAACATTCATTTTGATTTAATATTACCATTACTCCTACACACAAGGCATAGTGCATATAGAGATTTATATAAAGTCGTTGATAAGGTTTCCCTTCATTAAAATATGAAAGAAAAAAGGCAGTCTTCCTTTACTCAGGTTGTCCATTCCAAATAGAACCAAAGTTTACCATTCTTTGACTGCAAATATATGATAGACTAAACTCAAATGGTTCATTGATTCGTCTTTTTGTTACTTGTAAGGAGCACATCGTTGTTGCATACCTCCTTTAGCGATAGCACCTTACAATGGTGAGCCAAAGCAAAATGATGCAGCGAAATCTTCAAAAGATCGTTAAGAAAGTACCAAAACCTAGATACTTACTCTTGTAATCCATGAGCATAGTATTTTGCTGGAGCTCTAAAAGGTGGGCGTTCATTTGAACTATATGCCTCTGCGGCTTCCTCTTCGCTCTTTGACACAAAGGGAGGATATCCTTCAATCATCTGGAGACACACAGAATGCAGCAAGTTAAAGATCCTTGAATAACTAGAATGTATAAAGTACACGATAATTGACTCTACTACCACATCGACCATGATCCTAAAGAGAATGCCTTGGTCTACTCAAGTCTTTACGAGGACATGCCTACAAGGTCACTGTACTAATGTCGGCAAGAAATGAAAGATCCCAAAAGAAGGTCATCAATTTTTACGATTAATGAGCTAGCTGAATTTTTTTCAAACAGCCTAGTCGTACACTAAATTGTAAAAAAGAAAAAGATACAGTACGGAAGTTCCAAAAAGAGAAAGTTATAACAAAATTTTGGACAAGTAAATTCAGTCACAATTCGAATTTTAGAAGTGCCGCATATGAAACTGGAAGAGATGCAAATTAAAATCAAATTTGCCCAAATGCGTTGCAATTTATAGTAGATTGAAACGATATTTCTAATTGAATTGATATTTCTCTAGTTATAGCATCCTGTTTGATACCTGACAATACAATCTATGTAAGGGTGATAGCTCAAATAATGCTGATATGACAACTGGGCAACAGGTCTTCAAATATCAAATTTACACCATCAGCGGTAAAACAACAACGCCAGCCTTAATCACATCATATTGGGGCCAGGTATTAATCAACAATTCAAAGAAAATTTGTCAAAAAGCAACAAAAACGCACAACAAATACAGAGGCATCATGTAGAGGTGACAGCTCTACCAGTAAGTCAGTAACCCAACCCACAACCTAGAGCGTGTAACCTAAGATGATTCCACGAAGCAAATAGAAAACAAAGAGGCTGCTGGCATTCAAAAAATAGAGAGGAAAAGAGTAAAATCTTAGATGTTGATGCAGCAAATAACATGGAAGGAGAGCCCAAATTTTGTTTCGCTGGAAACATTGAAGGTGAAAATATAGGGTTTAGAGATGAGAGAGAGAAATTTAAAAAAAAAAAAAACATTCGGCTGAAAAAATTTGCAAATGGTAAGGAATTATGGTTTGACAAGAAGGAAAAAAGATACGCAAGAAAAGAAGAGAAAAAAGAACACGAGAAGAATAACACTTGAAAAGTGGTTGGATTCTGGCAAAGAGGCGGCGAAGGAATGGTGGTGATACTCCCTGCAAAGCCAAGGACAAAGAAGAGGAGACTGCGCTGTGTATTGTAAATCTAGTGGTCATATGGCAGAATGGGAAGTTGCTGGAGAATGATGTGTCAGCAGCCATGAAAGGGTCCAGAGGGTCATGGAAGATCACCGGAAAATAGTCTCATAAAGTTAGAAGGACTGCAAATTTACACTAGCAACTCAAACATGACAAGAATCGAAATGGAGTTGAAGGCATTGAGTGACCATAGAATTTTTTTTGACGATAAAGATAAGAAAGGTTGAGGATCATTTCTTATTAATTTCTTTGGATTTCAATCTATGTTACTCAGACTTGCCGCTTTTGCCGCCGCACCGGTGTCCGGTACGACCGGTACGAATACTGGTATTGGATACACGTCTGGTACGTCGGATCAAACATGGGTAAGACCTCTAAAAGTAGAGGGAATAGATTACAATGGTGCTGCCATTGCTAGGGTTTATGATTTTTTTCTCAAAACCCTAGATCTGAAATTTTGGGCCCTTAATGCAGCAGAGTTATTCCTCTCTATTGCTCAAAGATTGGATGAGCAAGAATTTTGCGTCCTAGGCAACCTCATATATCAAACTTGGCCATAACAATATGTTAGACATGTTTTGGTCATCAATAAAATTAAGAGTGAGCAATTTTAAAAGCCCTAATTTTGCGAGAATTTTCATGCAACTGGAAATGGTTGATGAGAGAGGAATTACTGCCAATTTGTGAGTGAGGTTGAGGCGTTGAGAATTCTTGAACATCTAAATTACTCGTTATCAAGTTTAAGTATATCTTTGGTAAATATATTCTACCATACAAGTCGTCCATGTCCACATTAAGTTAGTCATGGATTGATAACCTATATGGATTTTCCCTAGACAAGTTAGATTATATAAATAAGGGGCTTCAAAGATATTCAATGAGCTTAATTGTTAGATAAAGCATTATAGCCTTAAGTGTTGGCATTTCTTTGCACCATTAGTGTTTAGTCCCTGCTCTATTTGGTATCATGTTCATAATTGGTTCATTGGTGTTTGAATGCTAGTCCAAAAATTTCATTTGCTTTCTTTGTAGTAGATTAATATTTGCTCGCATAGAGCCATAGACAATTTACTTTACTTTTGTGGCTTTACCTAAGATAACTTTAAAACTAGATCAAAATACTTGAAAAAAAGAACAAAAAAGCGCCAATTAGCTAGAAAACGCAAAGCCCCCTTGAGCCAGACACAAAAAAGACACCAACCCACATTGAAACTTGAAACCGACCCCACAACCCTAACAATTCTACCCCAAAACTCAGACAAAACCATCCCCACGAAAAACATAACCCTCGGTCTTTACTTTTGAGAGGTAGAATCTTAAATCTGAAGTCGGTAAAATCTTAAGGTTTTAAATGGATTAAAATTTTGAGCAGCAAGATGGTAGCACGATTCTACAATTCTATGATTCAGCAATCCAATTCAACATATTTAGTCATAATTACTACTACTAAATTCTCTAATATATCATCATTCACTACTTTTTTTCACATAAACACATATATGTTTGAAATATTCTATAATCATAATTAAAAATATGAAGTTTTTTCTATTGGCTTGGAGTTTCAACCTAATTGTTGAAAGTCTTTTCATTTCATTTTCAAGGAAACTTTAATTCACAAATTTAAGCTTTGAAAATGAATAATAATGACTAGATGCTAAATATTTAAGCATATGTAAGATTATTTGTAGCCCATTTAAACAATTCCAAGTGGAATCCCGATCCTAACAAGTTTGCTGTGAATGCTCTTTTCTTTTCAACATAGTTTTAGACTTTCGTTCATCTAATATTTTTCTTTTGTCTGAGCATTGTAAACATGGTGTTAAAACTCAGCCGTTTTGTAACGGGGTTTTGTAAAAACGGCGTTTCACCGCGCTTATCGGCCATTTTGACCGTTGTGAACCGGACTTTACAATTTGTAACAGACGATATGCCGATTTTTTGGCAAATTCGTGCTGTGTTTGGGCTAAATTTGGCGAGTTTTGGTGTGTTTTGACAGGATTGTACACTAAAAATAAAAAAGAAATGAATATAGAAGACAAAGGAGCTTATTAATAAGTCTTGAAGATGCACCAACTGTTAGAATAAGCAACTCACCGTAGATGAAGACGGAGATCTGAAAGAGTGAACTAGTGAAGCAAAGTGAAGAAATGGGTACTTGAAGAGTCTCTTTATTTTTAAAATACTTTTAAATTTTTTACATTGAATAAAAGCAATTGTACAATTGAAAAGAAGGGTAGTGAGCTGTTAATTCATTAGTCCTTTTATGCATGTCTACAACTGTCATTTTAATGTTTTACTAGTATAATATTTTTTTTCCCTTATGGAATTACTTCTTCCTATGTATTTCAATGGTAAATGTTAGAAATTCTTTTTTATATGATAATTTAAGTAATAATGTAAAATAATTGTTTTTTCAATTAAAATTAAAATTGTGATTTTAATATTTTTGGTGGATAACAAATTTATTAATTATGATATTTATTAATTAAAAGTCTAAATTAATATATACAATAATTTTATTAAAACTTAAGTTACTAAAAATCTATCTTGAAAAGAGAAGTTACTAAAATCAATGTATAAATATCGCGATCCGTTCCGCGATATACCGAATTACTTCCATTCCCGCGACCCGTGAATGCGACCGCATTCGCAACCGCTACCGCATTTTTACACCATGATTGTAATAGGTCAACTGAAAACAACTTCTTTCTTCATGGAAAGTTAAAGATGATGTACGCAACCAAGGGTGTTAAATGCTCTTTATTTCTACATATGGTACCTCAAAGCTAACCTAAGTAGGAGAATATCTGGGAACCACCACTTATACCTTTGGAGTAATGAAATGTTGTTGTCTAAGCATGGTTAAGGGTTAAGATACCATATAGGGTCTTAAATTCTCAATCAAGAAACAAACTGGCTCAACAGAATATCATTATCATCAATATCGTACCCAGTACATCTCCCTCAGCTATGATCAACGTCTAAATGACGATAGATCATACCCTTATCAAAGGAGATAAGGAGGTTGCGACCAATTAGATTCTTGACCAAGAATGACTAGCAAAAGAAAAACAAGACCTAGGACACGCCATAGGCAAGACCAGTCAAGCATGTGAAATACTACTCTAGTCTCCGGTTAGAACCTTCGTACCAGAATCGTTCGGAAACACGACTTGAATTGCCAATGCATGCGATCCAATTTTTGGCAACCTTTTAGAAGTTAGCACCAATGTTTACTCTCCAAAAATGAACCATAAAAGATGGACAAAAACTATTGAAGAAAAGATCGCCGACGGTGGCGTTCCAATCACATTAGGACAGTAACAGAGGAAGAAAATAGAACGAGAAAGAAAAAACGAAGAATCATACCTGGTTTTTGAAGCACCATTTCAATGCTCAATTTTTTAAAGAAACCAAAATTAAAATAAGAGAGAAAAGAAGAGGAAAGTTGCACAATGAATACTAATGTTGTAATTTATCAACGATAACATTTACTCCATTAGAAAAAGTAACATTCACTCTATATTCTTTGTGCTTTACTCTCTTTTTTCTACTTTTCTTCTACTTCATTGTAAAGAGTAGTACTTGTAATAAACATGAGTCTTTTATTGTTTATTTTTAATAATTTTGTTTTATTTAAGTATGAGGTGTCTATTGTCATTTTAACTCAATTTTGAATGAGCTTTATAAATTTTATTTCTTTCTTAGTTTAAGCCTAAAATTAAAAATATATTTCATTTCGTTTCCTTTGCTTTCGAAACTCTAAATTAACGTTTTTCGTTCGTTTCGTTTTCGTTTCTTGTATCGGTTCAATTTTCAATTCATGTAACCTTGAGCAAGACAAATAGCAAGACAAGGAAAGTAGAAAGGTTAGAAACATAAACCAAAGAATACATAAAAAAACAATACATACACAAACGATAATCAAGGCAAATATAATTGTCGATGATCTTGGATACAAATTTTGCGTCTCGAACTAGTTAATCCCCAATTAAGTCCTCAAAGTGGTGTAACTCACTCGTATTCCTAATTTTCTCTTTCCAATTTTCTTAGACCTACCACGCTTGATCTTACCATCAACTGTGATGTTACCCACCCTTCTCACATGTACGTCAATAGTCTTCCTTTGCACACACCTTTAGCATCCCAACCTACTATCTCGCATCTTTGCATCATTAAACTCAACCCTTAGCCCCTCTCTTTACACTTGGTTTCTAATTTTATCCATCCTGGTGTGTCCACACATTTCGACCTTAATATTTGCATCTCTACTACTTTTATCATATGTTAATATATCCCAGATACTTTTTTTTTTTTGTTACTATTAGGTGTTGTATTCAGCTTCACTAGAAGATGGTTATTTCAAATAAAAGAAATACCATTTTCTGAAAAAAGAAACTCACCGTTCTTTTCCCCTTATTTCTACTGGATTAATGTTATCTGTATTCATTAAAATTTACAATACAGAAAAAAATATTTATATTGTTTTCATATTTATACAAATTAACTGGTTTTACTAATTTTGCTGGTTGAGATTGAGTTTTACTGATCAACAGCACTACTGGACATTACATTTTAATGTGGCAGAGAACAAGGCTAAAAGAAGTAAGAACATTTAAAATCACACAACACTAAAATAATGCGAAAATTTAATAGCATCCTAAAGGATACCAAACACTATAAGAGCAGTAAAAGAAAGCTGAGTAAACACTTTAAAAGATAGTGCAACAAGTAACTCCTTTCAGCTAGAAATTCACTCATGTAAAATATTTTGGCGAAAAAATAAAAATGAGCAGAAAAGCTAAGATCTTACTTCTTGGACAATCAAGGAAAAAGAAAAGACGTCAATTTTTGTGTCATATTCCTCATTCTTAAAAACCTCTGGAGCCACATATCTCCCTGCCAAACAATAGTAACCAAATGTTTTAGAGAAAAACACTAGAATTATAAAAATAAAACAGTCACGACCACATTGTAAAGGTTTTTGAGGTTACAACAACTGCAATATGAGCAGTGATAACCGCAAAACCATCCGCATTGACTGATAAAGTACCACAACAGTGGTTTAACAACTATTACCACAAGTCATCAACAGCGATCCGAGATTTGCATTATGCATCTGACTTCTTCTAAACCAATTTTGAAAGGGATTTCTGTTGACATTATTAGACATTCATTTATAGCATCAAATGCAAATTTAGTTTAAATTTAGTAACTCCTACAAGTTAACAAGTATAAAAAATAAGGCTTATACAGCACCTACAAAACCTGAATACAAAAATTTCCTACCACATAAGTACAATATTGGAAAGCAGACATAAAATTCAAGAGATAAAACTCACATGAAGTTTCTTGACACGACAAAGGCCCATGTTCCCTAACTGTCTTTGACACTTTCAGGAGCTTGCTCACACCAAAATCTGCTACTTTTAAAAGCCCTGAAATGTCCCGTAGTATATTTCTGCCATCTTAACAAATAAAAAGTGAGATAACTCCAATTATAAATGCTTCATGATTTAACAAAATAAATAAGTTAGAAAAACTTACGATGGCTCAAGATCTCGGTGGATAATGGGTGGTCTATTCTCATGCAAATAATTCATTCCCCTGCATTACAAATTCCTTTCAAATTAACAGCTGAAATATTAGAGGTTACAACTTACAACCCATGACATTCACATTCCATTACCCAATTCAAGAAAGTGGCTCCATCTTAGGTGGGTTTGGAGGGTTGGATGTACTGTGTACGTAACCTTACCCTTTTAATAAAAAAATAGGTTGTTTTTGACTAACCCTTAATAAGCACGTCATCGGTAACTTGCTGATGTTTTTCAAAATCTAAACCATCACACCAATAAGGATTGCTACTCAACAAAACCGCCTACACCCAAAACACCCCCTTCTCACAGAACACAGTATTAATTGAAGACATTGGAATTTTTCAAACATAACATTTCCGTAACAAAAACAAAAGACAAGGACATCATCTTGTAGACAGAGTATGGAATGGGGCAATATCAATATTGGGTAAAGACGAACTTATGTAGAGGTAGATCAGTCAGCACCAGGTTTGATCTTAATTAAAATAAGCCCAAAGGAGCCAGTAGTCACAAATTGGATCAAAGCTAACTACCAAAGCGTGAGCCAAAGTGTGAGCCTATATAACGCTAGTCTGTTTGGCTCATTAATTGTACAAGTTATAACTACTCTCTTACTAAAAAAAACCTTTTTAAGTTTAAAGAAAAAATGAACAAAGATGAGTTTCTCACATAACTCTAAGTGATGGAGCAGAATCTAAGCATGGATCTTCAGGTCATTATATGCAGTGAGAAAAACTTGATCACGCATGCAAGCTCACCTCACCAAGCTAGAGCTAGGCATTCTCAGGTTAGCCTTAAACATGGCTTAGCTCACTCATATGTGTCTACGGAGTCATTATGTTGCAGTTCAATATAAAATGTGACATGTAGACAAGAGAATCCACCTTGCTATATCAAGAGCAAATTTCACAGTAGTTAATGGCTTCAGTGCACCTTTACGTTTCAGAAAAGCGTGAAGATCCCCCTACATAGATATAAAAAGGAATTTTTTTTTTATTTTTGTAGATATAAGAGCTTGAATGAATGTATAAATGAAAAGTACACAAGAGGACAACAAACCCGCTATGACTTGATGAAAATCTAAGATGATGTTGAGTGTCAAATAAAGACAAATCCTAGAAAGTGGATTGTGCCTTAACCATCACTCTCACCAAACAGAGAAACATGTAAATGATAAAATAACCGAGTATAAAGGTTTTTGAGCTACCATAACTAAAACATGAGTTTTTAATTTGAGCGCGTAACTCTGACCACAACTACAATTTTGCACCATAGATGAATGCCACGATATAAAGTTCAACCTTAATTTCTATAGAAGCAATTATTTAGAAGATCTAACTGCCTTTTCTATTCCCAAAGTCTCACAAATCCAACAAAAAACATACATTTTTAAAAAATAGTATAAAGGCCAAAGGGTACCATGATTATCGCTTGCAAAGCTCTAACGCACACGAAGAAAAGTTCGATTTTTAGTACCGCCTCCTATTTTATTATTATTTTGCTAGAGTATCGCATATTTGGTCCTCGTAATTTAAATTTTTCGCTTTGTCAAGAGGAAGCAAACATTAAGGAAACTTAATGAATAAAATTCATATTTTATCCATACAAATTATTGAATATTTACACCATTATCACAATCACACACTAAGATTCTATTTTTAAAAATTAAATAAGTTCAACACTAGTGGTGTTATAGCTTTTAATATTATTCTTACAAAATGTGTCGAACCTCCCAATGCAGCATAAAAAATCATCAGAAGTAATAGATTAATAAAATGAAAGAAAAACAATTGAATATCCTTTCTTTATTGACGATAATCTACCTCCTCAACAATGAGAGAATTAAGAGACAATTGGGGCGTAGGTGCAAGGCTCACTTCACTTCAAAGGAGGGTTTCATGTTGAAAATAGAATAAAGGAATAATACAAAAAGGTTCAAGACTTGCTGCTGAGCTTTCTTTGCTCCTTTTACGCCCCAAGATCACCTTTAAGCGCCACTTCAAAACACTTCGCCTATACATCTAAGCGCTAGATAGTTGTGCCTTTAACGACTCATGCCCACTATTTTCCAATCAATCACCTCATAGTTCAAAGTAAATTCCAAATATGTTTCATCCAAAATTAGTTGCAATGTTGAACCACTTTATATGAGAATCTTATTAGCCAAACATTGCAAGTAAAACAAGAGAGAGTAAATACTAGCATAGTCCAATTAGAAAGCATTTTATTTCTAAAACCACTATTGATGCACAATCTTACCAACAATCCACAAAAACACTAGTCAAAATCAACAAAACCAAATATCTAATATTTGAAACTAGATACATAAGTTCACTAATTTGCATCATGATTTCAACACTCTCAAAACTCATGTGGTCATGCACTAATTTAAATATGAAGAATCAACATAAAATAAAACTAAATCAAGCTAATTATTTTGTGAAGTTATACCAGTTGATTATTAGACATTCTAAAAAGTGACATCAATTGATGTAAAAAATAAAGTACAAGAGAATTCAACCAATTTTATGGTTGTTTAATGCCTAATGCCATATAAATTTAGCATGATATCAAGGCTTACAACTTTAGAGAGGATTGGCTTCCAGAAAAAGGATTATAATGGGTATGGACAGTTAGACAATAACCAACAAAGTAAAATGAGTTAAGCAATCAGAGAAGGAAACCTTGGGCAAGAACTCTGTAATAATCATCATCGGGCTACTTTGTGTCACAGCACCCAAGAATTGTACAACATTTGGATGACGTATCTTCTGAAGTAACGCTAGCTCGTCCGTAAATGCCTTTCTAAAAACCAACCAAAAACTAAGCACTAAACCAAAACCAGATAATCAAACTAGAAACCAGAAGCCAAAAGATGTTGAAAATAAGATTATAATATTAACTCACACTTTTTCTTCATCCGACAAAACATCATCCCCTAGTGTTTTAACAGCAACGTCAATCCCGCGCCACGATGCCATGCGAAACGTACCCTGGATTTTGTAAGACAATAGAATGAGAATACTGAAAGCCCAAGCAGAAACTATAACAATGATATGACACCTAAATGATCCTCCTCCGTCCTAGAATAATTTCCCATCTAAGTACACACACTTCTAATAGAAAATTGTAACTACGTTTCACTTATTCAGTTATTCTCTCTACCATCTCTACCTAATCCAATATCTACAGTCACTTTCTACAATTTTTTTCAACAGATGATTATCATTAATCCCATGAAATGTTTACTTCCGCTAATTCCCTCAATAAACAATAATTCCTTGCTTACTCCAATAACATTTACTTTTCTGCACAAGTAAAAAAGTCCATTACCTTCACTATGCTAACTCAGTGCCATATAAATTACATAAACTATTTCGTAACCAAAAGAGTATAATCAAAACATGAATTGAAAGAATGTGCAACAATAAGCAACTAGGGAAAATTAAAGATGTAAGATTTGTCATTATGGAGCACTATTTTTACTTGTCACGCCTTTGAATAATATACTAGTGAAGTTATGTCCATTCTTGATGAATCCAAAGATTTATAGTTCTCTTATTTAAGAGAATAATGGACTATACTACAATGACTCATTAATGCATTTGTTCTTGCAAATAAAATTTGCAATCGACGGTCTTCTTTGTTAGTACGTCAAGAATCTATTTGTAATGCACTACCAGATACAAACATCTATTTATCACAAAGTCCACAATCCAGGCGGTTCATCAACCTTTTCAAATTTTTCCTCGTGCCACCCTAAGTCAAAGATCTACAACATCATCCTTTTTTTTTGCAAGGAAAGAAACAAATATTTAGCATGATTCCCCACCAATAAACTCTTATCCAGCCACATAAACAAGTCCACAGACTCACACAAACATGTGGAGACATGTAGGAAAGCACATCCTATTTCTCAACCATGTAGAAAAATAACTCTCTAGATAACATATAACATTAATTCTTAGGGCTAACTTCTAATTTACAACCTCTATATGTTACGCATCACGGATTAAACAACAACAGCTAAGAGACCATCCCAATGTAGCGTATATAGTGCTCAAATTTCACGCAAATGATGAACTAAGTAAGCATTTGCGTATGAAAAAAAAAGAGTGAATCACCCATTAACCTTGGTAATGTCAACGCTGTTGGAAAAGTCAATCTCACGAGGATTGATCTCATATTCAGGGATTTCACGTTCATTTTGGACATGCATAGGAGCCCTCTGTGAAGAATTAAAAATTTAACTGGTTCTTAGCATGCATTGAGATAAAATCAAAAAAAATGACACATATGAAACCAAACCGGCTTAGAAATACTTATAGGACAACAAAATTGTTAACCCAATATAATAGAGTACTAATACTTACTGAATACGTTGCACCGTGTTTCTCCAAAAGCTCGATTATATCTTGGTTTTTGTAATGTATTGCATCAGCAAGTGGCTATTAAAGATTGGGAAATTAAAGTAAATTTTTACCAATTAATTTATGACATACAAATATCTCGTTTAACAAGTCCTATATTATATAATTAAAAACAACTCAAAACATCAAACATAAGTCAGCAGTCATCTTCACCCAAAGGCATAACCTAGACAAAATGACACAATCTATACATCTTTTCTTGATTCACCAAACCTGACTAGATTCACATGAACTGATATGGAGATACTTTGAATCTAATAAGCAACATTCCTTTAACCAAAATCAAGATTTAAAAATTTTTAAATAATATTTAAAAATCAAAAACACTAAACATTTTTAAGATTTTCTCACTATTTTTCTCAACAAATTATATCACAACACCAAACATAACCACTACTTTAAACAAAAAGTATCAATTTATGACACTAACTACCCCAAGTACAACTACTTAGAGACACCTACCTGATATTGAACTGGGCCTAAATCTAGCAGTGCATATAACGCAATAATAGGACAAAATAATCACTTCCTTCTAATTGTGATCTCCCATTTGTTTTTGGGCACTATTTACCAATTAGTCTTGATTTATATTTCATTCTAAAACCTTTAAGTAAAAAGATAATCAAGTGGGATTTTGTTTGATTCGTCCCAATGTAAATTTTAGGGAAAAATGTTAAAAATTACCTAGAATAGCCTCATTTTTGTAAAAAACTACCTAGGACAAATTTTTTGGTCAAAACCTACCTAGAAATTTGTTTTTGGTCAAAAACATACCTACTAACAGAATCGTGAACATTCCCATTAGTTTTTCATGTGCATGTCACGTGGCCAGGTCACCCGTTAAAGAACGCCAATAAAGAAGCAGCTTTCATCATCTTCCCCATTCAACAAATAAGAACCCTAGTTTTGGAAAATCCTTCTCCTCCACCATTAAAGAACCTTTGAAAACCCAGTCTTTGTGGTGTTCAATTTCAGTTTTGAAAACCAAGCCTTCTCCAGCAATTTAGAAATTTAGGCTTCCTTCTCCTTCAAAACAGTAGCTTCCACAAAGAAGGTTTCATCTACATCCATTTTCGAAAACAGTAGCTTTTTCAAAAAAAATTGCTTCCTCACTCAATACATATGCGTTTGGAAGATGAAGAACAGTAGGTTAGTTTTACTTTTCAAAACCCTAAGTCCCTTCTCTTTGTTTCATTTGGGGATAATTGGTTTTGGGAACGCACGAGCTCTTTCTAACTTCTGAATTTTTTTTTAGTTTTGAAATACTAATGGAAATATTCACGCATCTGTTAGTAGGTATGCTTCGACAAAAAAAATTAAATTTTGTATGTAGTTTTTGACAATAACAAATTGTTCTAGGTTTTTTTCACAAAATTGAGGATTTTCTAGGTATTTTCAAACAATGTTTCCTAAATTTCATAAATATCAACTTATTATATAAATTTCAATCAAGAACAATTAGAGAGCATGGGCAAGTACGCAAAACCAAATACAACAGTCAATTAGAATAGCAGAGAGTAGAAATTTTCCTTAACCTCCCAAGACTAGCATAATAACATATTCACAAACCAAACAACAAAAGTACCACACAAAGCACAATAAAAGAAGTAGAGAAACTGATGCTCACAGTGCTGCCCCAACGATCTTTGGGACCAACCTCGGCGCCGCGTTCTAGCAATAACTTAACAACATCGGTGAGACCTTCACAAGAAGCGATATGAAGAGGAGTTCTTGAATCAATATCTTTAAAATTAACATCAACTCCAGAATCCAGCATTTCAACAATCCCTTCCAAATCCCCTTCATTAACCAAGAACATTAACTTGACTCCCTCTTCGATCTCAGGAGGACTAGGTTCTAAATCCTCAACTGAATTGGAAGAATCATCATCTCGTTCTGGGGCCATTGATGACTGTCTTCTAAAATGGAACTTCCCTGGTGACTTGTTGGAATCCATTGCTATGAAACCCTAGTATTTCGCTCTCTTACTTCTTTCCCGAGAGGAGAGAGAGTGGAGATGGAGAATCTGCAGAAAATGGATGTGGTGTTCACTTTACCCACTAAGAATGTGATTATATAGTTTATGCTCTTTCTTATCGCTACTATAAAAAAGGAAACACTTCTTGACTCAAGATTGTTTTTTTAGATATTCTTGAGTCAAGATTTGTTCTACAATATTTATTCTTTTTGTCTTTTCTTTTTTTTCATATTAGTACAATGTCCGTATGATGCATACGATTTTAAGACATAAATGATGTGACGTAAAAAGTAATCAATTATAATAATATTAGTCATAATTAAAAATTAGTAAAGTCAAAGATATTAATAGTAGTCATTATAATAATGACATCATCTTTAAGTTTTGGAGGGAAATTTTTATTGAGGGAGTGACACATAAACAATATTAATTAAGTGATGACATCACCCGTGTTTTGTTTTAGTAATAGTTATAGATTATAGATATAGATATTATGATGATATGTCAGTATTTTTCAAAAAAAGTGGCTACTAAAAGAAATTTTGAACCAAAAAAGCTCATTTAGATTTTATTCCCAAAATAAGTTTTGGAATAACTTATTTTTCAGAATAAGTGTCTCCTAGTCTAAACCTAAGATTTGGTTTTAGTCTCTGTTAATTACAGCGAACAAAGTAATGTTAGTCAAAGAAAGTCAATTAATTTGTTTGGTGTTGCTAATAGCAAACGTAGGTCAACAAACAAAGGTTTGACCTTGCTAATAGAATTAGTGGTTGCTGGCTGCAGAGCAACTTTGAGATTAAAGTGTAATGTGATCTGAGGAGTATGCCATGCGCTATCTCCCGCACTGTCTTCTCTTGGCTGGAGCGAATCATGATTGTCACACCTTGTGCCTACAATCATTTGTAAGTTAAATACATAAAACAATTATCGGTGCAGCAGGACCATACTGTTATGCATCAATTGAAGGTTGATAGAAGGTCTATAACTCTCTAGAGGGGGTGAACCTATAGTATAATGGCTTAAAATTTTTTGGCTTGATAGTCGTTCCAAGAGCCTGTAAAGCGCTTCAAACTGCTTTGCAGAAACTATTTTAAGGTCGTTTATCACAACTTATTAGTAAACAATATTAAAATGCGTAATAAAGGTGGAAAAAACACAATTAGTTATTACGAATAAGATTTGGCTAAGTACCCATAGACAGGGATTAAGCTTTGATAGCCAAATCTGTTACAATAGAAGAGAAGAAGAAATAATTGAAGAACAAATTAAGCTCTTAAATTAAATCTAAAGACTTAGACGAATTTTTATTTGAATTTGCAAGCTTCTAGGTTTCCTTTTGACCAAGTCCAAACAAAAATAGCAATAACCTATTAATTTTATTTTCTTAAGTCTACCAATTTAATCATAAAACCGATTTAATTAATAAACTCCTTATTAAGACTCTCTTTTTTTCTGTTTTCTAGGATTGATAAATTTGACTAGTAAAACTTAAGATTTATTTTGATTTAAACCTAGCAATAATATAGGAAATAGGAACAGCATTGCTAATAAAATAAATACACAAATTTAGGAAAACTAATTCCATATATTTAGAAAATATATTCTACATATTTTGCTACTTAAATTAACAAGTAATTTAAATTCATTTTATCATTTAAACCGTATGACCAAAATATAGTTGAATCCATTTCATTTAATTAATTAAAACATATTTTGATCGGCTAAATATAAAGGAATAAACATCGACTAATACCAAACATATATTAAAGTTCTTTTATTTTTAATATGATTTTGGACCCATTAATTACACAAATATAATTACTTAATTTCTTGATTAATTTACTAATTTGTTTTGTTTTAAAGGAGTTGAGTCTTCAATCTCCCCTTTACTAATATAATTTTCTAAACAAATTATAATTTGTTTTGTTTTGTTTTAAAATTAGTCACTTAAAATGATTAAGATTCACGAGCTGTGTAAGTAACAATAATAACGTACCTCTATTGGTGTTGTGAATGGTAATTTTATCACTTAATGTATAGTATAGTGAAGAAGAAAGTGAAAGAATATAGTTGAGTCAATTAATTAAATTATTAATACGTACTATATTTATTATTTTGTTAATACCCTGTTAAAGCAAGTGACAATATTCGGGACTATGACGTTAACTTTAATCACTTAATCGAACATACTTTGTCTTGTACTTTGGAGAATTATGATAAAGATGTGTGGGGTTGCGTGGGTTTGAAGTTTGGGTCACTTGATGAAGTGTTGCTCACACGAAGCAACAAGAATTAAAGTCAGAAGGCTTCGCTCGACCAATACATAGAGCGCTTGACCGGTCGAGCGAAGGAGGAGAGTCGAGCAATGTGGTCAGAATCAATCAGAGAGCATTCTGAAGTCCCGCTCGACCAATCACTTGGGTGGCTTGACCGAGCAAGTAGTCGAGCAACATGTCAGTGAGTGGCATTGGATGCCTTTTCAGTTTCTAGTTTGAGTAAGGCATTGAAAGGGTTGTTTAACTCTTGCTTAATTGCTTGTTTAATGTGCTGCTTTATTTCTATGTTAATTGTTGCGTATATTAGCATAGTTAATAGGGAGTTACATGTGAGTTTATGGTGATTTATGTGAGACTCTAAGAGTCACACCCACCTTCATCTATAAAAGGGAGTGTAATTCTTAGAGTAAGAGACACCACAAACCCACATACTTGTGAGAGCTATTGCATTGTTAGAAACTAGAGGAGAAGTCTTACTTTGCATTAGTATTTGAGATCTTAAGAGATTGTTCTTAAGATAAGAGAGGTTTATTATAATTGTATTGTTGAATCATTATAATAAAACATAATTTGAGGGGGAGGTATCCAAGATACCCCATAAACACTTGTGTCTTTTGCTCTATTTTTCTTTGTGTTTTTCATTGTTGAACCTCCGTTGCGCCGTTCATTTCATACACTGTATAATTGTCGTATAATTGAGCTAGTTAAGGAAGTCTACTCAACGTTAGGCGCTGATTTGATTCAATCGGCGGTCATCCATATTATGGGTAGAAATATTTGGTAGGAATTAGTTTTAAGTTTCGATCCAGGCCGTGACTACAAATTAATCATGCTATCAAGGATTTAGCTACATTTTGTTTATTTGCTTGACATAATGTAATGATCATGATGTATTTTATTGTTGTTATGTGTTCTGATACCATAATACAATTCAGATTGTGGTTTAGATTTTGTATAAAATTAGTAGTTTAGGAACCACAAAGATGAAAGAAACAACTTGCTATTTTAGTATTTTTGAATTATTGTGTTTGAATATACACATGAGGGCTCCTTATATAGAGAGCAAGAATCAAGAAAACAAGAACTAATTATAACTAGAGTATGCTAACTAACTAACAGCTAATGGCTAATGGTAATACAAACTATGGTATAAAATAGAATCAAAAACTAATTTATGTAATGTCAGATACTATTACTTCATCAAATAAACTTTATGTATTTTCCTTAATTCTTTACTCCATTGTAATATTTATCGTTTGCGTAGTTTTTAGTTTTCAAAAGTTTTCGGCAGAGGCATTTTGAAACTCTCGTAATTATGGTAAATAATACTCCCTTTGTTTCAGTGAATTTGTCCTTTTATTTCATTTGAGGATGCTCAATGATCCATCGACTCCTCCTCACATTGTTAACTCTAATCACTCAAATTCTTCAAGTGCCCAGTTCATGGTAAGTGCATGTCTTTACCATTGATCTTATAAATCTGATCCGAGTTAACTATCAATTCTCATCATAATAATATTTGAATGTATTATGTTTAGGTGAACAATGAAGTTAACAAAGAAAATGATGAAATGTCACGCATTGAGCCTTCCACAAAAGACTCCACCTCTCAAAGAAGTCCCATGTGTGTTGAGTCGCTGGTGCCCTTCCTAAGTGTTGAATGTCAATGGCTTCTCACTAATGTCAAGGAACTTCCCACTGGCCAAACAGTAGATGTCCTCTTTGAAGCTAGTATATTTCGGTATACCGAGGATAGAACTATTCGGGTTAACAAGAAAGACATCAAGCAATTCTTAGAGTCAAAAAAATTGAACATATCCATAATTATGGTCTTTGTGAGGTAGGTCTTGAGTCTTTATACAAATTTTATTCTTGTTGGTAAATGAGTAGATTGTCAAAATATTCTTGTGATCTTATTATTACAATGATTGAAATCACATAACTTAAATTCTTATCCGTTTACTATATCCAGGTCACTTGTTGATGACATCTTATCATTCAATTTTATTTCAAAGATTGGTTGGCTATGTCCAGAGTGCACATCAGATACTAGAATCAATATCAGTCTCAATGAAGTGAAGGACTATGTCTTTCGTGTGTTTGAAGAATCGGTGAAGGCTGGAGAAAACTTTATATTGGCTCCAATTATCGAAAAGTAGGTAAAATATTTCTTTATCTTCTCGAATGTTATAATGTATCAAATCATTTATAAACTTTGTTTTTCTGCAATATCAGTGATCACTGGATACTTCTAGCTATAAGCGTTACAAAAGGCATTGTCTACCACTTTGATTCCATCTCTTTAATTGGTCGAATGTTGAAGATGAAATTAATAATAAATAGGTAACATGTCTAACTGTTGTTATCTTATTCCTTTGATATCATTAAATAGTTGAATTCTTCCTTTTATGTGTTAAGTCAGCTAAGAAGGTATAAAATAAGTGGTGGTGAAATGCATAGAGACAAGCCAATGTGGAAAGACATGAAGGTTTGTTAGTTTTGATGAACTTTTTCTTATTAAGTATATATGCTTGTTTTTTTATTAATTTCATTTAACATGTAGTGTGCTCAACAACCCGGGAGCGTAGAGTGTGGTTTCTATATCATGAAGTAAATGCAGTATATTATTTCCAACTGCATTTCTATAGACGACATAGACAAGGTAGTGCCTCACTGATTATTACATGTAGTTTGACACTGCTATACTCAATATAGTACAATTAATTCTTATTTGTTATACTAGATCAATAATGCGCCAAGACTGCAAGCATATACAAACTATGAGATTGATGAAGTGCGGAACAAGTGGGCTAAGTACCTCACTGATTATTACATGTGAGATGGTGTGGAAGCTGATAGATGATGATTTTTGTAATCACGGTGAAAGTATAATGAATTATCGAAGACGAATTGTGTTTTTGTACATGAACTCGTTGTCAATTATATATAAATGAGTTTGTTCGTAGATTTTTGTATAATTATTTTGATTTAGTGTGGTTGTTGCTTAATTAAATATTTGAAACTAGTCTTTCAGTTATTCAACCACGGGATTAGGACTGTTATTGCTTTTTGCTGTGGTAGTATATGGAAAAAAGATCATTATTTGCTGTTGTTTATAACTTATAAAAAACACATCTATTAGTTTATAAGTATTTGCTGTGATTTTTTTAAAAAGTAGCAAATAAGCAATTTTTATTTGCCGTATTTCTTTAAATAATAGCAAATGTTTTTGGTTATTTGCTGCCCCTTCATTTGCCGCAATTCCAAAATAAGCAGCAAATAAGCTTATTTCTACGGCAGCAAATAACATTAATTGTACTAGTGAATGTTGTTATTAATAGTCCTTACGTTAGACGAATCAATTAAGATCCCACTTGATTATATTTTAACTTAAATTAAGAATAAAATACAAATTAAGAGTGAATTGTAAATAGCGTCAAAAACCAAATGGGATAAAATTACTGAAACGGAGGTAATATTTATTAATTTTAATTGTGTATCTAGAGTGTCAATTATGTTACAATTGTGATATAAATTTGCCATCAATGACTTCTCATTAAAGAGGTAAAACATACATCCTACAATCTATGATTGGAAAATAAATTTAAGTTGAGGAATATCCATAATTGACACTCACCTAAATCTTCTAAAGATTCAAAGTTAATTGTGACTTCTTATTCTTCAAGTAATCCTTCAGCATCTGAAAGTTTTTCAATGTAATTTTTTACATTTTGCTGTGATTTTGTATTTGTAGTGATTTTTTCCCATTATATTTTTTCCCATTATATGTTTTTTGGTTTCTGTAATTTGGGGAACTATAGTCTATAGTTATTTAATGTCATGTATTTTTGGGTATGTATGGCTACCTAAATTACTAACACGCCTTTATAGGAAAAACAATTTTGTTTGAGTCGTTTAATTACATATTTTCATAATATTAACTTTTTATATAATGTTTAAATGCGTATAAATCAATATATAAATGAATAAAATAATGTATAAAATTGCGTAAAAAGTAAAATGTAATGAATATAGAAGTATAGTAGAACAAAGGAAGTATTATAATTCTTAAATCATAATAATACAATCTCATTTGCATTTTTATCTTCTATATTTCAACATTGACAGGACTCATCAATGTTTCAGTCCACTACACTTCACTATGCTACAGCTTTTCCCACACAAAAATAACCAACGTGATGGTATTTGTTGCAAAAAAGAGAGCCACACAAATAAGTAATTTTTCAAGAAGCAAGAAAAAGGGGAAATAAGAGGATGCATTCTTCAGTACTTAGGAAGCAGCAGCTGCAGACAGCCTTCGTGAATCAAAGACAAAAGTTTTAAACTCGAAGCACAAACCAGCATCCATACACCAGTCTACAACAGTCTAAACCCGAAAAAGAAAAGAGATGGTAAAGAGACAGAGCATGTATAAACTAAAACAATTGAGAGCAGCTTTTGCTTATACCAAATACAACAGTTTCAGTTCAATCAATACATCCTTTTCTTTCAACAAAATTCACTTTACAAAATAATGGAACAGAAAGAAAAAAAATCGGACCAGTGGGGAAAATCTAACCTAAATCTTAGCCTTTTCAAAAAATCCTAACTTTCATTAACAAGGAAAATACATTACCAACAGTCACTCCGGGTAAATTCTAGAACAAAATTTTGATTTGAAAAGGGGTAAGCTTTGAAATATTGCTCAGGAAGATTAGATAACTCATACCAACAGCAGGAAATTAAAGCGCTCATATCACCTCAAGCTAGCTAAAATTTGCAATATATAGTCAAAGGCAGATTCTTCTATACCTCGATCTAGCACCACCAGTCACCAGAAGATACCTTTGGAACCTTTGGCCTGCTTTTATGAAGTATACACCCCACAGTCAACTCCTGTATAATTTTTGTTATACTCCAAACTTAACACTCCCAATAAGGAAGGATTTTCTTGTGTAAATTACAAGAAAAATGCATTGCTCCAAATCAGTAATTATTTGGCCAGTTGATCTGTGCATGCTGAGGATGTTGATATACACTAGCTGTTGCACCCATCATGTCAACAACAGCAGGCATGGGCTGCGTCTGTTGTAGAAGGGGATGCACAGTTGTTGCAGTAACTGCTTGAGCAGGATGGTATAAACCAGCGAAGGTCCCTTGACCTGCCTGTGTAGGTGCAAAAGTAACGTGCTGGCCTTGAGGAGAAATATTGTAAAAAGAGTTCACTGGCAAACTGGAAATGTCACGACCTAGCGCAGGAATCCAGACAGCTGGACCTTCACTCTGCAACATAACAGACTTCTAACTCAGTAAACCACAAGCAATTTAAAATAATTAACCTCGTGAAAGCAATTAAAAGTGGACTATTCAGATTTGTGTTAAAAGAAAAATGGATCACCTCCTCCAACCCAACGAAATCAACTGTAAAGATTGAATTTAATTAAAATCTCAATCAGTTGGCATAATAAGCCAGAACTTGGAAGCACTGCAAATCGTAGTCAATTTCGTCCCAACATTGCTCAACATGGACGAAAAAGCAAGGCATGCAAAATACAAAAGCATATCACATATCACACTTTACTACTTGTCAGTACAGAAAGAAAAATGATGTAATGGTCAAAATGTCATTTGGTCACTTGTTAGTACAGAAAGAAAATGATGTAAAGGTTAGTAATAAAACATAAAACTCACGAAATTTTAATCCTATGACTATGAGTGGGTTCTTCTGAAATGCACTATGCACATACTGGAAGTATAGTATTCAAGAAGCAATTTTCCTCTTAACATTCTCCCCTATACATGCCCACTCATTTTTTTTCCCAACTAAAGCACATATAGTAGTACATTGACCATATCATACTATACAACTATATTAGGTTGCGTTTGGAAAGATGTATTTCATTTCAAATTCATAATTATAATTATGGAATCATAAATGGAGAATTTGAAATGACAAGGTTTGACAAGTCATTCTCAAATTCTCCACTTTAACCACTTCGGAAACAAAGGTGGAATTCACTCAAATCCAAATTTGAAATTTTTTGATTTAACAAAAACTTAATTTGATCCAATGCTAGATTTCCAAATGAAATCACCATTCCCAAACATAGCATTAAGTTATTCTTATAAGTTCATTTGTAATTACAAAAAAACAAAGTAAATATGGGCAAGAGTAAGCTAAGTTGCTAACCTGCTGCCCAGTGATATACAAGTTGTTTTCCTTAGATTGAGATGCAGCTAGATCTTCATTTGCAGTTGAGTTCCCAGCAACAGTAGCTGAAATAGAATTGTAACCAGCTTGGGACGCTCCATATGGACCATAAGCTCCGGTCATACCCATGTGCATAGAGTTCCCAGCACTGCCAGGTGGTTTAAACTGAGATATTGGAAATTTAACTGCTGCAGGAGTAACTGCCACTACAGGTTGTGCTGGATATACACTGCCTTCCTGAGCTTGCTGAGGGAAAGCATTATTACCAAGAAACTGGTGCATGGAAGGAGGTGGGACATAAAACGGAGGAAAAAAATGTCCACAAGGAATATAATTTGGAGGATAATGGGGTATATGAACTCCAGCTGGTTGGCGGAAAATAGGTATAGGCTGTTGAGTAACAGCTACAGTGTTTTGCATCACCCCAGCAGCTTGAGTTGCAGGTGGCGTTTGAACTGCTGTGGACAAGACTAAAGGATTTCCACTCTGCAACTGAGACAAACAAAGATTATTAATCACTGCAGAAACTATCATACAATAAATACACGTTGCCTCATTGCTCTAATAAAACAGGAATAATTGACTGGCAAAAATAACCATCTAGACAATATTATATAAAAAAAGACTTCACTCCAAAATTCAAAGATAGATAATTTTTATTGCAATTTCACACAATAACCACTTTCATCAGAGTATAAAAAAAGGTAAGCACATACGCAGTATGCTGCTTTTGACTCACCAATCATTTGCCTAGCATGTTCTACTAAAAGCTTCGATAACCAATTTTTTTCCTATGAACCAGGTAGCGTCGTAGCGAGATATTTAGTGCTATCAGACAACTCACAACTACCAATGCACTACATATTGATTTGCACAACAGGAACCCTAGTCACTTATCTGAGCAACAGCGTATCAATCTTATGTCAGCCTGACACTGGAATCTTAAACCTCTTAAAAAACGAGTAAGCTGTGTAAAAATAATATGTATATTTTCCAATGTGAAAATCAGAAGTAATATAAAGCTTTGGGACAGTCCAACAACCAAAAAAGGTGAAAGGTCCTCTATGAGATTTACTTTGACTGTTTGATTCCAAAAGGAAAAAAAAAAAACGTTCATCGGGGTAGTAAGTAGCAAGTAGCAACAGCACCAGAGTATACTTCAAAGATCCATTCACATATATCTTTAAGCATACATTAAGTTCAAGATTCAGAGATAATACTGTTGCTTAACAGAGGAGTCCAATGATCACTATGAAAGAAGATAGTAGAAACCATGTTGTTCTACATTCTAGAAGCAGACCCTTATTATGATATAAAATCTTTCACAAATACTGGAGAGCGCATACAAACCTCTGTGGGAGGTTGTGAAGACAAGACTGCAACATTCCCACTGTACTTGGAAGCAACTTCATGTATTGGAAAAGGAGAAACACGGGCATCACTTTCCGCTCCAGAATGATAATATTGGGTATAGAAACTTGAAGGATCCACCGGTGGTTGTACCTTGAACAATAAATCAGATTACATCAAAAATCTCAATCAAACAAACATGAAAAGAAAGCCGAGAAATAGAAACTGTCAAAAACTATGACAGCAGCATGCATGCTACTAACTATTCTGAAATAACTCCAAAACCCGCACTCATGATCCACCCACCCCTGCATCTATGCTGTACAATCAACTGGATAGTAGGATCAGTTCATGAAACATCCATCTGACAAAAAGATCCAAAAGCAAGATCCTGTGATAGAAAAGGTCAGCAGGAAAAAAAAAAAACACTTACGAAAACGCTAGAAGCTCTGGCAGCATCGTGCGCTTGATTATCAGAAGCTTCCATTGATCCTAATGGGTTTCCAAGTATTTGTGGCATAAGACCAAAATCAAAACCACCAGACATAGGAACACTGGAATGTTGATTGCCAATATCGGCCTCCGTAGACTCACAAAGCTCAGCCACTGAACTAGCTGGCACAATAACAACATCAGATGACAAGCTTTCTACTTGCTTGGGTGATTCAGAATGATTAGCATAATCAGCTCCTTCTCCAGGTGCCAAATTGTTTTGACTGCAGATAAAAAGCAGGATAAGCAAGGCAAGATTAAATGATTAAAAGTGCATTGCTACGCGCTCCAGACAAGAAACTGAAAGAATCAGATACATTTCACTCAGACAAAAGATTTAACATGCGCATGCAATGGACAAAAAATGCAAGGAAGCTAGAAAGTTTTAGTAACCCCAGAATGTGATATAATCCAGTAAGAGATATGGGTACAAAGTAAGACTCCACTCGCCATATCATAAAACTAAGAAAAATTACTAAGATTGAAGTTTTCAGAGTTTAGTCCAGAAATTAACGAATGGTGTATTCTCTCCCTATGTACACACGTACAATTTGACAAGAACTCCCTAATGTAAATATTAAAACATAAATAAAAGTAGTGTCCTTTTCAAGGAAAGGAGAACGGAACTGAGAAGGACGGAATAAGAACGCATGCAAAATGTAAAGGAAAGGTTAATGTAACAGCTCCCTCTAAAGGTGTTTATTTCTTAGAAAGTTAGTAGAGCCTGAGATTTCACATATTGAATGTATTAGGGTAGAGAGAGCAGAAAAAGCGGCAGAAAGGGTGCAAAAAGGGGTAAATGAGTCGATCACATATTGTAACAAAAAAATTCATACAAACCTTGAGGCCTCCTCCCTCATTATTTCTTCAATTCCCTGCTCTGTCTCAGAAATCGATTTCGAGTTTTCAGTTTCAGATTCACTCAAGGATTTTGAAGGAATAATCAAAGCAGAGTCAAAGCTTCCAAAACTCAAACTAGTTCGCACAGCATCAGGAACATGAATGTGGTTTGGAATGATGACATGCTGAGCTTCTCTGACATGCAGCTTATTAAGATCCTTACAGAGCTTGTTGGTTGAATCTTTTGAATCAGTATTGCTTTCCACAGACTCAGTGTGTGCACAAACCTCAGCAGTAATAGCCGAGCCTTCAGATGCAGCTGGTGCTTTCGGTCCTTGAACAGTGTTTACATTGATCACCTTTGGTTTCCACTCTTTATTAGGCCCCGCTGAAGAACATAAGGAAGGTCAATTCAAGAAAAACTTTGACACCATTGACAGAATACAGCAACAAATTAGGGTGGGTGTGGGTAAACATAGATCAGTAAGCAAAATGTATGACAACATGTTGCCCGCAACGTAGAGCAAAGAGTTTCTTTTTATAAATCTGACCGAGTGGCTCATAAAAGCCCCAGCAGCTTTAACAAACACTAAATCAAAAAAACCAAGTCCTACAAATACTAGCTTAAGTGGCTCCTCCGAAGTTGCACAAAATCAATACTAGCAATTGACAACAAAAATGTCAAAGCTTAATCCAACAAAATGGGGTCGGCTACATGAACCAAAACAGTGGAAAGTTACAGCTAACAAAGAGAATACGACCAGATAATAATGTCTAATACTTATTTACAACTAACAAAATCAATTCAAATAATCATCTACAGATATTCATTTCCTTTAACTACTATTTATTGTCATATGCTCCAACAAACCCCGATTTTTTACGATATTCTCTGGCTTATCTCTTCCTTTTCTAAGCTCCTCAATCTTCCAACCTTTCACTGTTCTACGATGTTTTTCTTTAATAAAAATTGACAAAACAGAATCATGCATGGTGCCAGTAGGCAATAAATCCAATTTTCAGTTTAATTATACATATTCCATTTTTCCAAAATTTAGAAAGAAAGCGAGGCATTATCAGCGCAAATATTTAAAAAGAGTAACTGTAGTTTTTCAAAATCAGTATAGAATTATATATCCAAGTGACATCCGCACAAAATGCCGGAGTACAAATTTAACGAGTTTCTTTTGCCCCTACACAACTGAAAATAAAGGGCACACAGAAACACATTTTTCTTGTGGCGTGCCATTTCACAAGTAAAGGAAAATTACAAGAAACAAAGAGAAAGGAACTGTAGTAACCTTTATGAGAGACTAAAGCTTGATGGGACCGACTACCATAGTTAGAAGAAGGTCGACTTGATGAAGAGCTCCCAGGACCCATTGATGAAGATTGCATAATTTCTGCAGTGTGAGTCTTTCCAACTACTTGTGACTTATCACCCATATTTCCTAGTACAAAATGTCCACCAAAAGAGTTTAGCATCCAAAAAAAAAATACTCGTTTTTCTAACATTTTAGGGAGCCAAAAAAAAGATATATCAAACAAGTCTTTAAATTATAGAATCATCATTACCAGCATCAGATTTGTTTTCAAGAGATAAATTTAACTTCGGCTCCACAAGGGAATGATACTTTCCTACATCATGTTTAATGGCACCAACAACAGCAGTAAAATGCAAATTATTTGATGGAACCAGAACGGGATCTGAAGCAGGAGAACCGACACTTTCTGGCTTGATGACTTCCGCATTTGCGGCAGACACCATGTTGGATCTCTTGTATCCACAATTATGTGGTTGTGACTCAATTTCCTTGGTAGCATTTCCAGAGAAAGTATCTGGCGCATTCACAGCTCTAGTACCCCCTGAGACTACATCAACGGGACCATTCACAAGTTCTGTCACAGAGCTGTAGAAGATAAACAAGAGACTATATTAAAACCCAAAACTATAAAGTGCCTAACCAAGATGATCATATGTGAATGATGTAAATAGCTGCATAATGAGGAAAAGTTAGGATAAAAAATGACCTTCCATCATCTTTCTTGTTTATCTCCTGAACTACTGGAGAACAAAGAACAGAACCAACTTTCTTAGAAGCTAGACTGATTCCATTCTCCTTGGCAGGAATACTTTTTCTAGCCCCAGTCCCTGGCAGAATAGTCAAAATGGTATATCATAAGGAACAGGCGCAATGTAAAAAATTGACATTACTGCATTGCAAGAACACCACAAACAAAAAAAAGATATCATGCAACCTCTAGAAGAAAATTTACAAAGTGTAAAAGAATCCGAAAAGAAAACATAAAGAACTGTCTGGACTGATTATTAAAAACAGTAAAAAGTAACACATAATGAAACTTTGAAGGGCAACAAGCTGACTTCTAGAAAAAATAAGCATGGATTGCACATACAAGTGTTGCAGCACCATAGTTTATGCCAAGGAAATCTACGATGAAAGTAACCAATCAAATGCAACAGTTGGTGGATAAAATAGTTAGAAAGAGGACTAGCGCATGTTTTTATTCCAAAAGGGAGTACATCAAGATAACAAAAGATATACCCTAGTGACCAATCACAAAAGAAGGGTATTCCAAAAAAATAAAAATAATTTAGTGCAAGATATGTAGGAGAGGAGATAAATATTAGAACATGTGGAAGGGCAATAAAAGACTTCCTAATTACAATTGTCCTTCTCCAAGGTTCAACCCTAAGCCCTTTTCTTATTGTGATGGTCTTAGATGACACAGCTTGACCATTGATATGTGACCACTAGCCAATTTGGGCTTGTTTGTTTTTATAAGATTTAAGGGGAAAAAAAAAATCAAAATAAAACAGGTTACCCATGAGTCTCAAACAATTAGCCTCATTTTCTTTCTTAGTGCATCCCATTTAATTTGCCTCATTTCTACTTTTGGTCATGACTCACTCTTTTTTTAATCCCCATCCATGTATTCAATTTGCCGCATCTTTTCATCGCATCCACACATTATTCCACTTTTCCATAAGAACATATTTTTTACCACTTAAAGTCACTTTTCTTTATTTCCACCCCATTTGTACTTGTAGCTATTTCTTTGGGATAGAGGAGTATTACTCCTCTGTCCCACTCATTTTGCATCATTTCTAATCACGATGTAAGAGCTTTTGTCACCTAAATGACGCAAAATGAGTTGGACAGAGTATTACTTTTTATAGATTTAAAACTGCTTTAATTAAGTTCCTCATTAGTGTTTTTGTTGTAAATATTCTTAATTTCACTTTCCTTTCATTTTAATAGTTTGTTAGAGGCTGTATTTTATTTGAATGTACATATCACGCGTAGTTAGTAGCCTAAGTGCCCAACAAAATTCCTTTATATTATCTATAAGGTAGCATTACATGTTAGTAGCATTTAATACAAAAGCAATTAGCTTTTAAAGCTAGCCTTTTCTTCAAAATTTTTTTTTTTATAAATTAGTGGAGTCTATTTGAGCTCCCCTAAATTGTAACATTACTTTTTTTTCATTAGAGTGTTGTCATTAAGATCACTAACATCACTGTAAATCAGATATAGAGAGAATGCAATTGGGCTTTTACGTGATCAAGGTGTCCCTCACCCCCACGCACAAAAAAGCAAGGGAAATTTTATTGGACGACCAATAGAATAGCTACATGTATATATAGATAACAACGTTGGGCTGTTAGAACCGATTATTATAGAAAGATAGGAATACCCAAAATGCGCATGCTTTGATGGATGAGTAGACATTTTGAAGAATAGTATTCGAAACTAAAGCATAAGAAAATGTTTAAGTATCATAGATATTGAGTAAAAATAAAAAGGAATTGTTTAAGGTGGTTTAGGCATATGCAACGAAGGAGTGTTGGCGAAGCAGACTATAAAAAATTCAAACTTGAGGCATTCAAAAAGTGGAAGAGGAAGACCAAAGAAGACCTAGAGGAAAAACATGAAAAAAATGAAGAATCTACATTTAAATTATATGATGGTAGATAATCAAAAATTAAAATAAGTTCCTTATCCAACAAAGAAAAATATTATCATTAGCATAAAATTGTGTCTAAATTGTAATTGGAGATAATGAACAGCATTGACAAGAGCAATTATAGCTAACAATTTACCATGAGCTGCATAACGAGATGCATAATTTCCCCTACCACCTCGACCACTTCGTTCTGTAGGACCTGATCTCCACCGTGAATCTGCAATCTCTGGGCTAGTCCGATTCTGAAGCATACAAATAAACGCAGAACAAAACTCAGAATGCAAAATGTTAAAAGCAATCCAACAATAGCTACAGTAGCCAACAAAGGCAGTCATTGTATTCATAGAACACCAAACACAGAATTTATATAGGGATGACTTGTGATTTGTGAAGGAGTAAAAAAGAAAGCACACATATCAAGGAAGAACTTAAGTTCCTAACATTACCCCCAATGTATTATGAACCTATTTCAAATCACCGAGTCTTACTTAGTTTTATTTCATCATTTCTCTCAAATGGCAGATTTTTTCTTATAGTCACCAAAAACCACTACTAACACATTAAACCAGCTAAGATTCATGTTGAATTTTTTCTAATTTATTTTAACTGGGTTTTAAGGAAAGACAGACATTAGGTTATAGTTCCTTATTTTATGATTCATCCATGGTTTGTTCCTTAGATGACACCTACTTGGTTCACCATCTTAAAACAGTACTTTGAGTGATTTACATCCTGTAGCTACAGGGGAGATTAGAAAAGACAAAGGGTTGTTGGATGGAGGATATGACCAAGGTTGAAGATGAGAAGGTTTAATTTGATTTTAAATTTCCTTGTTTTAAATAAATAAAGAACTTTTATATGATAACAACTTAACGGTCAACGGATGAAAAAGGTTAGTTGGTAATCATTTGCAAAGAAACATATTTTTAAAGGTAGCTTTTGACAAAAAATTTATTGTAGGTAAGTTTTGACATATAGACAGTTTTTATAAGTAGATTTTAACAATTTTTCCATTAAATTTTTTAAAAAAATCATTGAATATTGTGCATATTTAAACCAACGTTTCCATAGAAATACTACCAATTACATGTTTTCCAAAGTTGAACCAAATTTCATATCCTCAAGTTATGCTATAAGGAGTGATTCCCAAAAAGCAGAATACTTACCAAAAGAAAGTTTTAATTTGTGCCAAATTAATAACAAACCTGAAATTTTTGAGTTAAATGCAAATCTAATAAACAAAAAAATATATTTTTAAAAACAAAAAATTAAATTAAAATAAACCATTGTGCGCATGGGAGTAGGAATTGAACAGTCGAACATTGGTTTCAAATGTGAAATACTAAAGGTACAACCAAATCACTAAATTATGTGATGTCAATTTAATCATGGACTACATATTAGGTCCACCCTTGGTTACAAGTCACTCCCCTCTCCTAAGACACATTTTCTTACCTCTAATCTATTCTTAATCGGTGAAAGAAAAGTGAAATGAAAAAGAACATTCACACATATGAAAACATTAGAAACTAGCATTGTGAGGGTGCGTGTGGGAGGGAGAAAGGAAAAAGTGAAGGAAGAGCATAAGTATGACTTATAAATTTAAATTATGTAAAATATATTAAGCAATTGGAACACATAGATAGTGTTACCTAGTCCCAAATACAAATAAATTATAATAAACATTGGATAGCCACCGAAACAACAATTACAGAGCAAAAAATGCATAATTCTACAACAAAAAGAGCATATGGTCTTTCGCAACTTATACACTTAATTCACAACATAACTCTTTTGTCCGATCTCTTCTCCTTTTAAAATAAACATTGGGATAGCCACCGAAACAATAATTATGGAGCAAAAAATGCAAAATTCTACAACAAAAAGAGAATATGGTCTTCTTCAAGTTATTCACTTAATTCACAACATACCTCTTTTTTTCCGATCTCTTCTCCTTTTAACTTCATGGAAGGGATCTGAAGAAAACATAAGAACAAAACATCAAATGAAGAACGAAGAGAACAGCACATGAATCACATACTTAAAAGTATGTGAATATGATCCTAAAACAAAAGATACTAATGTTAACATTCTATTTGATACATATGAGGCTATATAAAATGATAATCCTCTAAAACAATTTTTAGAAGAAGGTCACTATAAGAAATATGTTATAATATTGTCACATGTTATCCTATTAAACTTCCCCTACATGGAAGTCACTTTATGACATTAGAGTATTGAAAAGTTATATCACAATCATAAAGACAAATTTTGCTATCACGTGTAAGGATGGCAACAGGTCACGTCTGGATCGAATGAGATATGTTATCTAAGGTAAAACTCAAATTTAGATATGGATCCGCACGTCCAAATATACAGGGTCTAGATTTACAAAGTCAAATGCATAACCATGGATCTCACAGATCTATGTACAAATTCGGGTCTAATACGTGTCCAACATAAGCATTGTCGAAATATGACTCCTCGCATTCATTAGATTCAATTTCACAACATATAGAAAGATATATACTCAAAAGGTCTAATACAAAACATAATTGCTCTGCGCCAAATAATTATGGAACCCAGAATATTCCATGTTATGTAGAAATTTATCTAATAAGAAATTCAAAAATGCAACTATTCCAATGCATGTTGAATAATAGGTGAAATTAGGTAAAAAAAAATTAAAGACAAATAAACAGATGGATAAATTAATAGAGTTTTAAGAAAGAAAAAAGAGAAACAATGAATTAGACATTGTCGACATGTAGAAATGAAGAAGCTAGACAACAATGTCTGATTTAAGAAAAGCAGAGAGGAAAAAGTAAAAGTAAAAGAAAGATAGAATGAATGAGATTAAACAAGAAAGAAGGTTGGAGGTAGTTATTTTTGTGCCTCATTTTTATAACAATGAACCAAGGATTCGGGTCTGGATATTTTGTTGGGACTAAATCCGGACGAGAAATTTAAATTCGACTTGGATTTGACCGAGCTCAAATCCAAAAAAACGTTTGGGTATTAATTCCACTACCATCCCTAATCATGGGTGAATCAAACTAACCTGGTTATTATTAAAAGAGTATAATAACATATATCCCACCTCTGCAAACTTATGGAGTAGAAGTAACATAATGATATTGCGGTAATAAATGTATTATCATAAGCCATAGCCTAAACCAAGTGATAAGAAAGTGTTCTGTCAACGTATATGTGCCATTTGTGGCATATAAGCTAATCAACGCGTATTCAAACAAGAAAACAAAGGGAAATGTTTGTTGAATCCAAGGATACAATTGTTCTTTGGTTTTTGAATTATCATGTGCCATTCTAAATTATGTGATGTTTTACATGGTATTTGCCTTCAAGTTTTGATTTGAAACACCTTTTCTATAAGGGTAAGGTCATCTACAGTGTTACATATTTCACTAGCTAATTCACTTTTTGAATTCGTGAATCGTGATTCGCTAAAAAAAAGCCGAAAAACAACCCAAAATCGACCATAATTTGTTTTTTCTAATTCGTGATCCACGAGAAGATTGATGAATCATGCAACACTAGTCGTGTATGCCTAGCACCCTGTAACTCACAAAAGCCATTTATGTGCGTGGGGGCATCATAGTGCAATTGTTGTGTGGAATTCAACTAAACCTATACCATTTGACAGAATGACACATTGTTACATCTACTAAAGCATACTCCTATTGTCTCCATGAAGTTGCATCCCACTTTTGTAGTGATAATATTAACTAGTCGTTAAAGAATAAGACAAAAAATAAGTGAATGTACAAAATTAGTGATTAAGGTGAAGAGAGAGAATAATTTTGTGGATGAGATTAAAAAAAAGCATAGCATAAAAACAAGGTAGCATCGCATCATATCGACCGCTTTGTAAAGGTTTTCAAAATAAACAAATCGATATTTCTCGCATTGTAAAGGTGTAAAAAAACGCATAGTAACACTATGGAAGAAAAGGAGTGGGATCATAGCAAAAAAAAAAAATTTGTACAAAGGTCAAAGTATGAGAAACTAAAATAGCATTAAGTGCAATTTCACAAGAGAAAGGGGGTATTATTTTGAACACGAATCATTATTGCATGTGAGAAACTATTTCCACTTGCCTATAGAAGTAAAAGCTCTTGCATTTGTTTCCACATCCAAAGAATGTAATGACTATGAAAATATTATGGAACAAATAGATTAGGACTACTAATATGACGTAGATTCATCCAACATATCCATTTCTCAATGGAAGGCTAATCTAATCAATATTTGGGTTTGGTTCATCTTATTCTGTAAGTTTATTGTTAGGATATTTTATGTTCTTAAATATGGCTCATTAACCTAAAGTTCATTTATAAATGTTTGTCCAAGTAATACTTTATCATAAATTTATAATTTCACCATTAATTTTGTTAGTTTGAAAGTATTTAAAAGTCATAAATTAAGTCAAGCTGATCACTATAAACGTAGGAAAGAACACATGTAGATGAACATTAAGAGAACTTATCTAAAGTGGGAGGTTAGAAGTTACAAGGAGTCGCACTTCATCTACTTAGACATGTAACTGGCATAATCATGGAGAGATTGTGCTGAATTCTTTTCCCTCTTGAATACTTTGTTTCCAAAGACTAGTAACTTATTTCGAAGTGGTAACTATTCATAAGTCAACTCGGACATGTGGCATCAAGTAGAAGTTACGCAACTTCCCTAAAGGAAATCAGAACCCACTTAGGACTTACTTGTTTGAAAGGAACTTGCCACATAAACCAAAGCAAATCAATATTAGGGACAATCTTATTAAATCAACAGAATTTTGTTGTAAATTATTACCAAATATCTAGTTCATTTAGTAGAATCCAGAGGGATTAGGGGTGTAAGTAATTAGGATTAAAATGTGAAAACAAAATTAAACAAAATCGAACAAGAAATTCGATTTAATTTATTGGTTTGATTTTTTTAAATATGATTTGGATTTGGATTGAAATTTATAAAACTGAACTTTTACAATTTGGATTTGGTTTAACAAAATGAAAATCGAACAAAACACCATATGATAATACCAAAGAGTATTGTTTAGTTTGTGCAAAAAATAAAGGCCCTGGGTCCCTGAAGGCCAAATTATAAAGAAAGAGGGAGGTTAAAAAGAAGCCCAATGCCCTTATGTAATCAAAACCCATTTTGCTTTTCTACATCCAGCTAAATCCTAAAGCTTTCCCCATTTTACCTCCACATATTAACTAATTTGATGAGTCATGAAAGAATAGAGTCGGCAAAAAACTTAAACAATCACTCAAAAATAGCAATAAGTAATAGTAGCGCACCAATACCAATCTATTTTTACTAAATGCCTCCTTCCTCTGAGAATCTTTGCCTCATTATTTGCGTCATCATCAAATCTACCATATGTATTTACATGTTCGTCTTCATCCGTCACTTCATCACATCTTCTTTATGTTCTTTATTTTTATTCTAGATCCGTTTATAATCTCATATTAGATCTATCAATTTAGATTTTTATGCAAATAAGTTTTTCATTTCAAGAGATTATGCTTTTAGCTTTTTATTTCTTCATATCACTTTTTTATTCATTTCAAATCTACAATACCTTTATGAGATATTAAAATAAAGTGATTTTAGATTTTAGATATCACATTTACTTAACTTTGGTTTTTCGAACTAGGTCACTTCTTGGGAAGTAAGTTTGGTTTTGTTTGGTTCTAAAATAATTTAATTTGGATTAAGACTTAAAAGTAAAAATTTTAATTTGGTTTTTTCTCGAAAAACCAAACCAAAAACCGAATTTACATTCCAAGCTAGGATTATGACCATTTTCAATTGAATAGTTTTCTAAAGGAATAAAACATGGGATCCCTTCACTTACTCATAATAATACAAATCTAAAATCTTTTTTAGTTTATAACTACAGCAAACTAATCTTATCAAGAAGTTTAATCTATGAAGCAGATGCAAGGGTCAACCTTTAAAAAGGGCTCCATCAACATATCTAATATTTCCAAAAAAAAAAAAAAAAAAAAAAAAAAAAAAAAAAAAAAAAAAAAAAAACTAGAATGAAAGTAAAGCCTTTGCTCAAGCAAGTATTTCAGTATGTGGATGGCAGTAATTGTAAACAATACCAACTAGTCCATTAACAGAAAAAATCAACACCATAAGACCCTAATAATACCAAATACTAATGATCAAGATATGCATATCCAAACAAATTCATAGTAACTAAATTACAGCCACATTTTTCTACTATACACGCTTTTGCATCAAAAAAATCATCAAACAGAAATCAGTTACAAAACAGTACTCCCTAAACATGGAGTTTGCTGCATATCCAAATAGCTCTTGCATAGGGAACTACTCAATGGGATAGAGGGAATAAGAATTAACATTCAAATAACATAGCAAGCCCTAATACAACGCCTGCCACAAATTAGCGCTAATTTTATAAGAAATATCCAATAATCTTTGGGCACGCTCCACATTGTAATTAGCACTTGTTCCTAACTAAATCCCGAAATACTACCCTCTCTAATACTCACTCCCCATATTCTCCCATTCATATTGCTCAAAGTTCAGCAAATAGCCAGGAAGCACTAAAATAGTAAAACCCCTAGAAGAAGAACAATTTAAACTCTCGAGTCGAAATTTTCAAACAGCAACCAGGGAAATTAACTTTATGATGTTACATAGTCATTAGGTTTAAAAATTATCATATAGAGCAATCTAACACATAAATAAACAACCTAAAAAGACCAATTTATATAGAAATTTAATTAAAGCTGTAAGAGAAAAAAAAGGACCTTGACGGAGGAGTTTTTGAGCGGTTTCGTTAGGATCCATACAACATTCCTTAAGCATTGCATAAATCTCATCTTCAGAGTGATTACCAGTGATTTCTTTAATGTTTTGAATCGTCTTCCTCACATTGTTAGGAAGTGTTGAGGACCTAAACCCACGGCTCATCTTCAAACTCAGAAAAACAAAACAAACAACTCAACCAATTTGATATCACCGATCAAATTGATTTTTGTTTAACCCTAATAATTAATTAATTGTGAATAATGCTGTAATGATTGCAGAAATTTGAATGGAAGTGATCTACGGGAAAGATGGAGAAAAGAAGAAAGAGAGAGGAGGAGGAGGAAGCAAAACTTGAGAGCTTTGCGAATGCGTAGGGCTCTTTTGGTGTTTCACGAATCACGATCCATAATTCACACTACTATACTTTTCTTTCGCGACCTTTTCTATTGTTGTGTATTTTTGAATTTGGGATTAAATACATTTACTTTTTGTTTTTTCCATTTTTAATTTGTTTATTATAAAGTGTAATTTGCGAAGTATAGTCTTAAAAAATACTCCCTCCGTTCCTATCTGATCTTTCTATTTGGTGTTTTCACAAAGATTAAGAAAAATGGAATCTTTGGTAGTAGTGGGTATTATTTTAATTATATAGTAGTGTAAAGTAATAATTGTATTGGAATTATGAGAGAAAAAATAATAAAATAGTAGTGTGAAATAATGATTGTATTAGAAATATAAGAGAGAAAATAATTAAATAATAGTGTGAACTGTGAAGTAAGAAAAGTGGGATTTTAAGGGGTAAAAGTGAGTTGAAAACTTTCCAAAAATAGAAAGTATTCCAAAAGTGAAAGAACTTTTGAAACTACCCGTTATAGTAAGGTGGAAGTACATAAAGGAACGGAGGGAGTAACATTTTTGCAAATTACAGCCTTAATGTTTATTTTTTGTGAATTACAACCACCAAAGTATCAAAGTTTACAAGTTCAGGCCAAAAACCGTACCCAACCCAAATGAAGGGGTATTTTAATTGATTAAATTAATTGTAAAGGTAGTAGTTGGGTATTGAGTAGTAAAAGTGGGGGTAGTTGAGTATTTTAATTGATTAAATTAATTGTAAAGATAGTAGATGAGTATTGGGAGTAGTAAAAATTGGGATATTTAGATAAAAGAATCATTGCCAAAAATAGAAATGTGACAACTTAGGTGTAATGGAGGGAGTATTACTTAGTATAGGAGAGGAGAAACTAGTATATATAAGAGGGAGTATGAAAACACATCAAAATATTCCATAAACAAACTTGACGAGTCTTGCACACATTCTCGAATGTGTTGTGTTACTATCCAAGAGTAGTTAGTTGGTATATGGGCGGCCGGAGAAACTAGTATATATAGGAAACAGAGTGAAAACACATCAAAATATTCTACAAACAAATTTGGCGAGTCTTGTAGTCATTCCAAAGAGAGTACGAAAACACATCAGTCCACTATGCCACAGCTTTTTTCCCATACATATATAACTAACCTGATAGCATTTGTTGCAAAAAGGAGAGCCATTCATAAATTAAACTAGCACTTGGGATAATCTAGTAGATTTTCAAAAAGCATGAAAAAAGGGAAATAAGAGGATGCATTCTTCAGAGCTCAGGAGGCAGCAGCTGCTGACAGTCTTCGTGAATCATAGACAAAAGTTTTAAACTCAAAGCAGAAACCAGCATCCATACACCAGCCTAAACCCGAAAAAGAAAAGAGGTAAAGAGACAGAGCATGTATAATCTTAAACAATTGAGGGCTGCTTTTGCTTATACCCAATACAACAATTTCAGTTCATTCAATACATTGTTTTCCTTCCATCAAAATTCACTTTACAAAATAATGGAACAGAAAGAAAAAATTGGACATGTAGGGGACAATCTCGCTAACCTAAATCTTAGCTTTTTTAAAACAATGAAAATATTTTACTACCAGTCACTCGGGGTAAATTCTAGTACAAAACTTTGATTTAAAAAGGCAAAAGCTTTGAAAAATTGCTCGGGTACTCATACCAACAGCGGGAAATTAAAACTGCTCATATCACCTCAAGCTAGCTAATATTTGCAATGTTTAGTCAATAGCAGATTCTTCTATTTCTATACCTCGATTTAGCACCACCAGAAGATACCTTGGGTTAACCTTTGACCTGCTTTTTAAAAGTTACATCCCACAGTCAACCCCTGTATAATCTTTGTTTTACTCCGAACTTCACAGTCCCAATAATGAAGGATTCTCTTGTGTAAATTACAAGAAAAATGCATTGCTACAGATCAGTAATTATTCGGCCAGTTGATCTGTGCATGCTGAGGATGTTGATAAACACTAGCTGTTGCACCCATCATGTCAACGACACCAGGCATGGGCTGCGTCTGTTGAAGATGGGGATGCACAGTTGTTGCTGTAACTGCTTGAGCAGGATGGTATAAACCAGCGAAGGTGCCTTGACCTGCCTGTGTAGGTGCAAAAGTAACATGCTGGCCTTGAGGAGAAAGATTGTAAAAAGAGTTCACTGGCAAACTGGAAATGTCACGACCTAATGCAGGAATCCAGACAGCTGGACCTTCACTCTGCAACATAACAGAATCTAACTCAGGAAAGTACAAGCAATTGAAAATAAAATAACCTTGTGAAAGCAATTAAAAGTGGACTCGTAGAGTTATGTTAATAGAAAGAAAAATAAATCACATTCAACCCAATAAAATCAACTGTATATATTTAATTTCATTAAAATCTCAATCAGTTGGTAGAATAAACCAGAACTTGGAAAAACGGCAAATCATAGTCAATTTCGTCACAATGTGGCTCAACATGGACAATAAAGCAAGGCATGCAAAATACAAAAGCATATCACACTTTATTACTTGTCAGTACAGAAAGATAAATGCTGAAATGGGCTATGGCATTTGGTCACTAGTTAGTACACAAAATGGTGTAAAGGTTAGTAATAAACGTAAAACTCATGAAAATTTGACCCTATTGCTATGAGTGTTTTCCTCTGTAATGCACTAATCTCATACTGGAAGTATAGATCTTGAAGAATCAATTTCCCTCAAACATTCTCCCCTATCCATTCCCACACATTGCACATACAATAGTAGATTGACCATATCATACTATACAGCTATAAGAGTAAGAGTAAACCAAGTAGCTAACCTGCTGCCCAGTGATATACAAGTTGTTTTCCTTGGATTGAGATGCAGTTAGATCTTCATTTGCAGTTGAGTTCCCAGCAGCAGTAACTGAAATAGAATTGTAACCAGCTTGGGAAGTTCCATATGGACCATAAGCTCCGGTCATACCCATGTGCATAGAGTTCCCAGCACTACCAGCTGGTTTACACTGAGACATTGGAAATTTAACTGCTGTAGGAGTAACTGCCACTACAGGTTGTACTGGATATAAACTGCCTTCCTGTGCTTGTTGAGGGAAAGCATTGTTACCAAGAAACTGGTGCATGGAAGGAAGTGGGACATAAAATGGAGGAAAAAAATGTCCATAAGGAACATAATTTGGAGGAAAATGAGGTATATGAACTCCAGCTGGTTGGCGGAAAATAGGTATAGGGTGTTGAGTAACAGCTATAGAGTTTTGCATCACCCCAGCAGCTTGAGTTGCAAGGGGCGTTTGAGCTGCTGTGGGCAAGACTAAAGGAATTCCACCCTGCAATTGGGACAAATAAGGAAAATTAAGCACTTCAGGAGCTATCATACAATAAGATCATGATGCCTCATTGCTCTAATAAAATAAGAATAATTGGCCGGCAAAAACAACCATCGGGAAAATATTATACAACAAGACTTCACTCAAAAAATCAACAGATAGATGATTTCCATTGCACTTTCATACACTAAAAGCTTCTGTAACCATTTTTTTCCTAAAGAACCAGGTAGTGAGATGTTTAGTGCTATCAGACAACTCACAAACTACCAATACACTACATATTGATTTGCACAAAAGCAAACCTTGACACTTATCTGATAAACGCAGTATCAATCTTATGTCTGACTGACACTGTAATCAGCTTTTAAAAGCAAGTAAATTGTGTAAAAATAAAATCTATATTTTCCGATGTTAAAATAAGAAGCAAAATAAATCTTTGAAACAGTCCAACAACCAAAAAAAGGTGACAACTCCTCTAAGAGACTTACTATCACTGTTTAATTCCAGGAGGAAAAAAACTACAACATTCACCGAAGCAGCTACAGCACCAGAAGTAGAAAGCTAGCAAGAATTTGGAGAAAAGGATTCCATAAAAACTTTATAAGGTTCAACTAACAGGCTATTGGAAAATATGAGAGGAGCAGAAAAGTATACTTCAAAGATCCATTCACATATATCTTTAAACATGGTTCAAGATTCAAAGTGCTGCTTAACATCGGGGTCCAATGATCACTAGGGAAGAAGATAGTAGAAACCATGTTGTGGTTCTACATTCTACAAGCAGACCCTTAATATGATATAAATTTTTCACAAATACTAGAGTGAGCATACAAACCTCTGTCGGAGGTTGTGAAGACAAGACTGCAACATTCCCACTGTACACGGAAGCAACTTCATGTACCGGAAAAGGAGAAACACGGGCATCGCTATCCGCTCCAGAACGATAACATTGGGTATAGAAAATTGAAGGATCCCCCGGTTGTTGTACCTTGAAGAATAAATTAGATAAGGACATCAAGAACCTCAACCAAACAAACATGAAAAGAAAGCCGAGAAATAGAAACTGTCAAATGCTAACAGCAGCATGCATGCTATTAACTGATCTGGAAGAACACAAAAACTCGCATCCATGATTTACTCACCCCTACATCTATGATCTTCAATTAATTGAATAGTAGGATCAGTTGATGAAACATCCATCAGACAAAAAGATTCTAAAGCAATGATCCTGTGTTAGAAAGGGTAAACGAAAAAAGAAAACACTTACAACAATGCTAGAAGCTCTGGCAGCATCGCGCTCTTGATTATCAGAGACTTCTCCTGATCCTAATGGGTTTTCAAGCATTGATGGCATAAGACCAAAACTAACATCGCCAGACGAATGAACACTGGAATGTTGATTGCCACCATCTGTCTCCTTAGACTCACAAAATTCAATCACTGAACTAGCTGGAGCACTAACATCACCAGAAGACAAACTTTCTACTTGCTTGGGTGATTGAGAATGATCAGCATAATCAGATCCTTCTCCAGGTGCCAAATTGTTTTTACTGTGATTAAAAGCAGGATAAGTTAGGCAAGATAAATGGTTCAAAGAACATTCATATGCACTCCAGCCAAGAATCAACATCCGCATGCAATGGACAAAAAATGCTAGGAGGCTATAAAGTTTTAGTAACCCCAGAATGTTATATAATCAAGTACGAGATATGGGTACAAAGCACGACTCCACTCGCCATATTATAAAACTAAGAAAAAGTACTAAGATTAAAGTTTCCAGAGTTGACTCCATAAAATAACGAATTGTGTATTGTGTGCACAAGTATAATTAGACAAGAACACCTTAATGAAAATATTAATAGGCAAATGTAACACTATGTCCTCTAATGTTAGTAAATAGAGCCCGAGATTTCACAAAACAAAAGTATTCGGGGGAGAGAGAAGGAAAAGAAGCCGAAAGGGTACAAAAAGGGGTTAATGAGTCGATCACATATTGTAACAAAAAAATTTATACAAACCTTGTAGCCTCCTCCTCCATTATTTCTTCAATTCCCTGCTCTGTCTCAGAAATCGATTTCGAGTTTTCAGTTTCAGATTCACTCATGGATTTCGAGGGAACAATCAAAGCGGAGTCAAAGCTTCCAAAACTCAAACTAGTTCGCACAGCATCAGGAACATGAATGTGATTTGGAATGATAACATGCTGAGCTTCTCTGACATGCAGCTTATTAAGATCCTTACAGAGCTTGTTCGTCGAAACTGTTGAATCAGCATTGCTTTCCGCAGACTGAGTGTGTGCACAAACCTCAGTAGGAATAGCCAAGCCTTCGCATGCGGCTGATGCTTTCAGTCCTTGAACAGTGTTTACATTGATCATCTTTGGTTTCCATTCTTTATTAGGCCCCACTGAAGAACATAAGGAAGGTCAATTCAAGAAAAACTTTGACACCATTAACAGAATACGGCAATGAATTTGTGTGGGTGTGGGTGAACATAGATCAGTAAGCAAAATATAAGACAACATGTTGCCCGCAACGTGCAATGTGTTTCTATTTATTAATTTGACCGAGCGGCGCATAAAAGCCCCAGAAATACTAGCACAAAAAAGCTCCTCCAAAGATGCACAAATTCAATACCAGCAATTGACAACAACAATTTCAAAGCTTAATCCAACAAAATGAGGACAGATACATGAACCAAAAAAAGTGGAAAATTATTGCTAACAAAGAGAATTCAACCAGATAATAATGTCTAATACTTAACAAAATCAATTCAAATAATCAACTACAGATATTCATGTCCATTCACTACTATTTATTGTCATATGCTCCAACAGATCCCAAATTTTTATGACATTCTCCAGCTTACCCCTTCCTTTCCTGAGCTCCTTAATGTTCCAACCTTCAACTCTTTTATGCTGTTGTTGTTTAATAATATATGACAACAAAGAATCAAGCATAGCACCAGTAGGTCATGTATTCAATTTTCTGTTTAATATTACACATTCTATTTTTTCAAAACTTAGAAAGAAAGAATGAGAGGCATTATCAGCACAACTATTCAAAAAGAGTAACTATAGCTTATCAAATCAGTATATATCCAAGTCACATACGCACAAAATGCCGTACTACAAATCTAACGAGTTTCTTCTGGCGCTACACAACTGAAAATAAAGGGTACAGAGAAACACATTTTCCTTGTGGCTTGACATTTCACGAGTAAAGGTAATTTACAAGAAACAAAGAGAAAGGAACAGGAATAACCTTTATGAGAAACCAAAGCTTGTTGGGACCGACTACCATAATTAGAAGACGGCCGACTTGAAGAAGAGTTCCCAGAACCCATTGATGAAGATTGCATAAATTGTGCAGTGTGATTCTTTCCGACTACTTGTACAAAACGTCCACCAAAAGAAAGTTAGCATCCATAAAAATACTCATTTTTCGAAAATTTTAGGGCACCAAAGATATATCAAACAAGTGTTGAAGTTATGGAATCATCATTACCAGCATTAGATTTGTTTTCAAGAGATACATTTAAATTTGGCTCCATAGGGGAATGCGAGTTTCCTACATTTAAAGCAGGAGAACCGACACCAGGAGATGTTTCTGGCTTGATGATTTCCACAATTGCTGCAGACACCATGTTGGATTTCTTGTTTCCACCATTATGTGATTTTGACTCAATTTCCTTGGTAGCACTTCCAGAGAAAATTTCTGGGGCATTCACAACTTTAGTAACCCCTGAGATTACATCAACAGGACCATTCGCAAGTTCTGTCACAGAGCTGTAGACGATAAACAAGAGACTATACATTTAAACCCAAAACTATAAAGTGTCTGACCAAGACGATCATACGTGAATTATGTAAATAGCTGCATAAAATGAGGAACAGTTGGGATAAAAAATGACCTTCCATCATCTTTCATGTTTATCTCCTGAACTACTGGAGGACAAAAAACAGAACCAACTTTGTTAGAAGATAGACTGATTCCATTCTCCTTGGCAGGAATACTCCTTCCAGCCCCAGCACCTGACAGAATAGTCAAAAAGGTATATCATAAGGAAAAGAGGCAATGACAATATTGACATTACTGCATTGCAAGAACACCACAAACAAAAAAAGATAGCATTCAACCTCAAGAAGAAAATTAACAAAGAGTATAAGAAAAAATCCAAAAAGAAAACATTAAAAATTGTCTTGGACCTATTAATAAAAACAGTAAAAAAAAAAAAGTAACACATTTGAAACTTTCAAGGGTAACAAGCTGACTTAAAAAAAATATGCATGATTTGCACATACAAGCCTTGCATCATATAGTTTATGCCAAGGATATCTACGAGGGAAGTAACCCATCTATTGAAACAGTTGGTGGAGTACTATAGAGTTAGAAAAAGGACTACATGTTTTATTCCAAAGAGGCATACATCAAGGTACCAAAAGTAATATAGTACTGAGCAATCACAAAAAAGGGTATTTCAAAAAAACAAAGTAAAATAGTGCAAGATATGAAGGAGCGGAGATAAATGTTAGAACACGTAGAGTGGCAACAAAAGATTTCCTAATTATAATTGGCCTTCTCCAACGTTACCCTAAGCCCTGTTCTTTTTGTGATGGTCTTAGATGAGACAACTTGACCGTTGATGCGTGAGCACTCGTCAATTAGAGTTTGTTTGTATATTATAATTACAAAATAAAAAAAATCAAAACAAAAGTGGTTGCCCATGAGTGAACCAGAACCTCCCTTTGCAGACCATATGACAACCAACTCCTCTACCATCACTCTTTATCATTCCCTTTGTCCCAAAGAATAAGCCTCATTTTCTTTTAAGTGTGTCCCATTTAATTTGCCTCATTTCTATTTGTGATCATAACTCACTCTTTCTTTTATCCTCATCAACACATTTAATTTACTACATCTTTTTATCCCATCCACTCATTTTTCCCACTTTTCCATGAAATATATTTTTAACCACTTACACACATTTTTCTTGATTTTCAACCCATTTGTACTTGTGCCAATTTCTTTGGGATAGAGGTTGTCCCACTCCTTTCGCATCATTTATAATCACAATAGGAAACTTTTTTCACCTAAGTGATGCAAAATGAGTAGGACAGAGGAGTATTTTTATATATTTAAACTGCTTTAATTAATTTCCTCATTAATGCTTCGATAGTAATCAATCTTCATTTTCATTTTCCCTTCAATTTAATAGTTTATTAGCGGTTTTATTTTGTTTGAATGCACATATGACATGTAGTTAGTAGCCTAAGTGCCCAACAAGTTCCTTTATACTATTTATAAAGTATCATTTACATGCATTCAATACAAACGCAATTAGCTATCAATGCTTGCTTTTTCTTCACAAAGCATCTTCACAATGATTTTGTACTTGCATTAGTAGTCTCTTTGAGCTTCCCTACATTGTAACATTACTTTTTCAATCAACATTCCCAAAATCACACTAAATCAGATGTAGAGAGAATGCAATTAGGATATTATGTGATCAAGGTGTCCACCCCAAACACAAAAAAGCTTAAAAGGAAATTTGATTGAACTACCAATAGAACAGCTACATGTATATACAGATCACAATGTTGGGCTTTTAGGAGCAATTATTATAGAAAAATAGGAATAGCCAAAATGCGGATGCTTTGATGGATGAGTAGACATATTTTGAAGAATAGAATTTGAAACTAAAGCATAAGAAAACGTTTAAGTACCACAGATATTGAGTGAAAATGAAAATGAATTGTTTAAGGTGGTTTAGGCATAAGCAACGAAGGAGTGTTGGTGAAGTAAAATGTTCAAACTTGAGGGATTTAAAAAGAGGGAGAGGAAGACCAAAGAAGACCTAGAGGAAAAGAATTAAAAAAAATAATGAAGAATCTACAATTACACGTTACGATGGAAGATAATCAAAATGAACGGAGAAGGAAAGATAACGTGAACGATCATTAATTTATTGACTAGTGTTGGTCAACCTAAATCATTTGAGATAGAGACTTTGGCAGTTTTGTCATGGTTGTACATATCCCGATAAAGAAATTTGATAACAATGAAAAAAATTGCCAACAAAGAAATATGATATCATTAAAAATTTAATTAAAATTGTGTCTAAATTGTAATTGGAGATTATGAACACCACTGACAAGAGCTATTTATAGCTTTCAATTTACCATTAGCTGCATAACGAGATGCATAATTTCCCCTACCACCTCGACCACTTCGTTCTGTTGGACCTGATCTCCACCGAGAATCTGCAATCTCTGAGCTAGTCCGGCTCTGAATCATATAAAAAAAAGCATAACAAAACTCAGAATGCAAAATGCTAATAGCAATCCAACAATTACTACAATAGCCAACAAAACAATCATTATATTCATAAAACACTAGCACAGAATCTAAATAGGGATATGACTTATGAAGGAATAAAACAGAAAGCACACATATCAAGGAAGAACTTAAGTTCCCTAATATAAATCAAATAAAATAAAAGTTTATCATATTCTAACTAGAATTCAAATTCAGAACTTTAGACAGTTTAGCATCTAAATTGCAAGTCTTGATGCTTTCCAGAAATTCAAATCGTAGATAATAAGAAGTATTGTGAGAAAAAAAATTGAAAGAGGAAAATCACAAAAAAACTGCACAAATTAAAAATCAAAATTGTACTTAGTAAAACTATAAAGCCTATTTTCTCCTAAGCCAAAAAGCGATAACTAAAGGCCCTGATCAAGAAGTCATTTCAACCACAGTTGCAGAATCAATCAACTCCGTCCATTTTCTCTCATGAGAAGCATGCTTATGCCAATCTGATAAACAAAACCAAAATAAGGTATGTGGAGCATGCCTAGTGACATCTTCAAAATCCTGGAGCTTGGCAAACATTTATAATTTCAGAAAGTATCTAAATACTCCTCTTAGAAATCTTATGTGTGTCTGGCTTAAAGAAGCGTCAAGAAACTCAAGCAAAAATTTTGTCTTACAATTATCATCATCGTCATACGTATCTCGCTAATAAAATATTGTCTTAAAATGAAAATGCATATCTATTATAACCACCAACAATGATTAGGTGTCCTCAGTTTGTAAATCTAATGCCAGGGTGAAAGCAGGAGCAAAGCAATCCTCAGTTTGTAAATCTGAAACTCTCAATGCAATCTATGTTTGAGCATTAATCATTCAAGGGTTGAAATAACATACCAGTGACTATGGTAGGCTGCCAAAGCTGGTCCCTTTTATTTTCTCAATAGAAACCACATTCAGGGTTAAGAAGAGGAACAATGCAGTAATAAGATAGGCTTAAGAGAGATTAGGAATCCTTTAATATTTTAAATTCATAATCACAAAATGTTAAAGCTCCCACCTCACAACCAATTAACAAATCAGTAAATTGTTCTCTCAAAAGCAAAGTCTTCATAAATATCACTCAAAGGAAATTATTTACCCAAAAGCAGTCTCAAAAGCTTTGTTTTTCTTGTCATTCTTTCTCCATGATTTTAACCCAAACTTCCAAATGTGCTTCAAGCGAAAGCAAATCCATCTTGGCACTAGAATATTTAAAGAACTTTGTTTGGAACGATCCCTTATTTATGCAACTTCAATTAAACAGTGTATTTCAGAAATCTCCTTGAAGTAGCAGCATTTTGGTCTTGTCGAATAATTTGAACTACCATAAATAATTACAATTTTCCAATAGGCAAATTACAAGCACGAACAGATCCAGAAAGAAGAAAAAAAGTGATCTCAAAACTTTATATTTAAATAGAAAAAATGTCAAAAACTACCAATAAAATTTAACATTTTGTCAAAACTACCTGCAATATGTTTCTTGTTAAAAATTACCCATAAAAATAGTTTCTTCGTGTTCTTCAACTACTGCAATACATTTAACATTTCGTCAAAACTACCTACAATAAACAAAAACAAAAAACAAACTTGTCACTTTCACCATTTCCCTGCTCTACCATCTGCATCTCTATCCCTACCTATCCAACAAAAGCCATTGAAGATCCTTCTTTTCTCTTACTTGTCATACTCCTACAACTTCAAATTTTGTTGTTTCATCTAGTTCTTCTTCAACAACTTCCTATACATTTCCAAAATTTCACTCTTTTACACTTTTTTTCTTATTTCATATGTAACTCCCAAATCTTATTCAAAAATCGAATGTTCTTCTGACTCAAATTACATACCCTTTAGCAAAAGACTTCGGCTCATGTGTTGTTTTCGGGGGACTACAATCTCATCCTTTGCCTATGTTTGATTCTATTTCAAATCATAGAGTCTAACTTAATTTTATCTCTGTCATTTCTCTCAGATGGAAGACTTTTTCTTATACTCACCAAAAACCATTACTTACCCTAGCTAAGATTCATGTTAGATTTTTTAAAAAATTCTTGATGGGTTTTAATTAAATTTAACGGGGTTTTAGAGAAAGATAGACATGAAATTATAGTTGCTTATTTTGAAGAACATCCATGGTTTCATCTGAGATGACACCTAGTTGCTTTACCATCTTAAGACATTACTTTGAGTGATTTACGTGCTTAAGAGCTACGGAGGAGATTAGGAAAGATAAAAAGTTGTTGGAGAAGATGGAGGACAGGACAAGAAATGGGTCTCAGAGCATTAATTGTCGAGCAGGGGAAGGGAGGATATGACCAAGGTTGAAGCTGAGGAGGTTTAGTTTGGCTTTTATTAAATTAAAATTTTAATTAGATAACGAGTTAACGACTAACGCAACTTAACGATCAACTAATGAAAAGAGGTTAGTTGGTACTCTTTTACAGAGAAACATATTTTTATATGTCGTTTTTGACATTAAAAATTATTGTAGGTAGGTTTTGACAAATTGTCAGTTTTATAAGTAATTTTTACCATTTAAATTTTAGAAAAAAAGAACCCTAATAGTGCATATTTAAACCACAGTTTACATAGAAATGCTACCACTTAAAAACATGTTTTCCAAAGTTGAACCAAAGGTCATATTCTCAAGTTATGCAATTAAGAGTGATTCCCAAAAAACATTATAAGTTCCAAAAAAAATGTTTTAACTTGTACAAATTAGTAAACAAAAACAACTAAAACTTTTTGAAATAATTGCAAATTTAATAAATAAAAACAATATATTTTTAAAAGGAAAATTTGCTCAAAATAATCCCAACTATCACCTATTGGCCAAAAATAATCCCAACTATCAATTATTTTTTAATAATCCCAACTATTCTCATAATTTGTTGAAAACATACCCACCCCCTTTTTAACCGGCTACAACATGTAAATTTTCCACTTTTTTCTTTCTTTTTTGATTAATAGATGAAGGGGAAGGGTTATTTTGAACAGTTAAGTAAAAAAGAAAAGAAAAAAAAGTGAAAAAGTTACATGTTTTAGCCGGTAACAAGGGGGTGGGTTTGTTTTCAACAAACTATGATAATAGCTGGGATTATTAAAAAATAATTGATAGTTGGGATTATTTTTGGCCAACGGGTGATAGTTGGGATTATTTTGAGCAAATTTTCCTTTTTAAAAACAAAAACAAGTAAATTAAAAAAACTCATTGTGCAAATTGGAGTAAGAACTAAAGGGTTGAACATTGGTCTAAAATGTAAAATACTAAAGGTATGACCAACTTATCCAAATTATGTGATGTCAATTTAAATCATGGACTACATATTAGGTTTAACCCTATTTTAGACACATTTTCTTAACTCTAATCTATATTTAATAAAAGAAAGAAAGAAAGGTGAATTGAAAAGAACATTCACATATATGAAACCACTAGAAACTAGCATTGTGGCGGTGCATGTGGTAGGGGAAAAAGGTGGAGGAGCATAAATATGACTTACAAATTTATAATATAATAAGCGGTTGGAAAACATAATTATTGTTACCTAGTCCTAAATACAATAAATTACAATAAACATTTGGAAAACTTACAGTGAATAATATAACCTTTTGTTAATTTCCCTACAATAATACAAACTATTGGTTAATCATAAATAATACCAACTTGGGGGTTTTTTCGTAGAATAAAACCAACTTTAGTTTATTAACTGATTTACCAAATTTTTTTGTCATACAATCTCCTATAATTTGATTTTTAATATGTTAGGTATATTCTATGGAAACACCCCCCAAAGTTGGTATTATTCATGGTTAATCAAAAGTTGGTATTGATACGCCACTGAAACAATAATTATAGAGCAAAAAATGCATAATTCTTCAACAAAAAGAGCAAATGGTCTCAACAACTTAGACACTAAATTCAAAATATACCTCTTTTTTCCGATCTCGCCTCCTTTTCACTTCATGGAAGGTATCTAAAAAACATAAGAACAAAACATCATAAGAATGAACGAGAAGAGAACACATGAATCATTAATTTAAAAAAATGTGAATATGATACTACAACAGCAAAAGATGCTAATGTTAACATTCTATTTGCCATTTGGTACATATGAGGCAGGAATAGGAAAAAATGTTAATCCTCTTAAATATTTTTTAGAAAAAGGTCACTAGAAGAAAATTGTTATATTATTGTCACATGTTATCCTTTTAAACTTTCCCTACATGGGAGTCACTTTATGGTATTAATATTGAAAAGCTATTATCACAAGTCATAAAAAAAAAAATTCTATTATGGGTAAGGATGGCAACGGGTCAGGTGTAGATTAGATTAGATGTGTTATCTAAGGAAGAACTCATATCCAGACATGGATCCGTGGGTTCAAATATATAGGGACAAAATACATAACCACGGATCTCACGGATCAAATTCAGGTCTAACACGTGTCCAAAATAAGCATTGTCGAAAAATGACTCTTTGCGTTCACTAGGACTCAATTTCACAACCTATAGAAGGATAGATACAAAAAGTCCTAAAGCGGAAACCAATTGCAACAAATAAGGATAAATTACTTAAGAAAGAAAAAAGAGAAATAAAGAATCATACATTCTCGATGTACAGAAATGAAGAAGCTAGACAACAATGTCTACTTGAAAAGAAAGAGAGAGGAAGATGTTGAAGAAAGAGAAAGATTGAGTGAAATGGGGATTAACAAGATAGAAGATTCGAGGTAGTTAATTTTGTGCCTCATTTTTATATCATAAAACAATGATCCAAGTGTCACAGGCTCACTTATTTACCAAATGAAAACCGTGCGGCACTAGTGTCAATGACTAATGATTGCACTAGCTCAGCCTTAATCTCGACCCCTTAAGTGTGCAAGCCAATGAGCTTGGTTAGACTTGCTAAGAAAAGACTTAATGAGAGAGTATTTGAATGGAAAAGGCTTTGTATTTATAAGAGAATGCTCTTACAAAAGAGTTAGATGCTTTACAAGAGATTTTAGAACTTGTTGGAACTTGGATGACAAAATGAGCCTAAGTGCCTATTTATAGGCAAGCCCCCTTACCTTGGGGCCATTCTAGAATACTCCTACCCTAGAGTTATCTAGAATACTCTACACTACTCTCCTAGAGTATACACAAGTCTAGAAAGTCCGATAAGGTTCTGGACAAGCCCAGAACACTCTAGTAGACACTACCCTATTCTATACTATTCTAGAATATTCTAGTATTTACATGATAGGGCTAGATACTTCTAGCACCCTCTAGACCCTTCTTGAGTGTTCTAGTATCTTCTAGCACACTCTAGTACTTTCATGAATGTACTAGATATCTCCAGCACATTCTAGAACCTTCATGAGTGTTCTAGATGCTTCCAGAACACACTAGAACAGTCTAGAAGCCTCTAGACCATTCTAGATCCTTCTTGATGCTTCTTTTGCCGGAAATCTCGAGATAAATATGAAATTGTCGACACGGACCGAGCCTTTTGTGTTTGGGCCGTGTCATTCTCCCCCACTTGATGTATGCATCGTCCCTGATGCATAAGTTGCTTTGTGCAAGCTCCATGTTGCACTCTACTCTTGCCTAGCCCCCTAGGCACCTCGTTAGTGCATACTCCATGATGCACTGAGTCTCTGTTGGCTCCCTTGGCCTGACGTTGATGCCTCCAATGACGCTTGCCCCTAAGCGTCCATTTTGCTTGCAAGGCCGCAATCCTTGACTTGCCCACGTCCTCGCTTGTTGCAAGAGGTAGCTCATACCTTGCCCCTTTAGATGTGATGGTAAGCACCCCATTGCCAACCATCCACGGTTCGACCTTGGTGAGGAACTCCATGCCCAACACCACTGCTTGATCATCCATGTCGACTACCAAGAAGTCAACTTTGCCCGACCATTCTCCCAAATGGATGGGCACACCCCAAGCCCTACCATATACGGGTATGGCCTCTGAATTTATGGCCTTCATCTCGCCATAAGCACTTGTGAGCCATACGCCTCGGGCCTTGGCTTCCCCTATTGCCAAGAAGTTGTGTGACGCCCCTGTGTCCACGAGCACCCTAGCGTCCACATGGTTCACTTTCCCATTAACGATCATTGTGCTACTCTTCAGCCCTTTGCTCGTCCTCCGAGAGATCTCTTCTTTAGGCTTATCGACATCCCTTTTGTTGACGAGTCTAATGCTAGCCAACTTAGCTTGGTCGTCCTCTTGATCAAGTTCCTGGATAATGGCAGCCAACTTTGTCCTTGTTGGACAATTACGTGCTATGTGCGGTCCATCGCACAAGAAACAACCTTGAGCCTTCTTTGCTTCGTCCCCCTTGGACTGGACCCCTTTAGACTTGTTCCAGGAAGAAGTCTTTGCCTCGATTTGAAGTTTAGGAGACTCCTCCTCGTCTCCCTCACTTGTTCCCGAAATTGGCTTCTTTCCTTTGTCCTTGGGGCCTTCGACCCTTTGGAATTCCACGAGGGATTCTGCAGCTCGTAAGGCTGTCTTGATGTCTCTTACGTCCCTCCGCTGCAACTCTAATTTGGCCCACCTATTCAGACCATCCGTGAAGGTGAAGAGCGCCTCTTTAGGTGACAAATCCGGGATTTCCAACATAAGATCAGAGAACTCTTGCACATACTCCTGAATATGCCCCTCTTTGTGGTGTAAGCGACGAAGTTTCGCCCGAGCCTCATCCTCTGCATCTGCGGGTAAGAATTGCTTGCGAAACTCGTCCTTAAACCCGTCCCACGTTGTAATGTTACACTCTTCATATCCCATTGGAGTTGACATACGTTTCCACCAAGACAAGGCACTATCCCGTAAGTACAGCGAAGCTTGAAAGATCCTTACCGAGTCATCCGTCACGCCCGCTGCCCCAAAATAGCGCTCCATGACGTAAAGGAAATTCTCTACGTCCTTTAGCTTGCGGCTACCATTATATGTGTCTGGCTTTGGAAGCTCCAACCGAGTAGACGTCGTCCCCACGACGCTACCTGACCCAAGTGCATCAACTCGTGCTTTAAGCCCCCTAGCTTCTGCCCTAACCACGCTAAGCTCTCCCCTTAAGCTCTCGATGTCCGCCTGGAGGTTAGTTATGAGGGAAGTATTACCTTCGTTAGCCTTGTTGTTACGATCCACCGCCTCATTTAGAGCTAGGAGCATGTCATCCCGCACCTCTTGTATGGCCCCAAGCAATTCCTCCCTGAATTGCTCCATACAAGCCTTGACTATCCCCGTCACGGTGCTATTATGCTCCTCCCATCGCTCTTGGTGTTCCGCGACCTTTAAGGCTACTCGAGCTAACCTCTTTTCCAACTCCGCCATAGGTTCCCCAGAGACGGACTTGTCTCTACCCCTACTGCCCTTCTTCGCAGCCTTGCTTGTGTCCCCAACAACAATTTCTTGGGCAAAACATGACTCCTTTTGGCTTTGCACGACATCTGATTCACCCGCCATTAATATAGCTTGTATAAAATCCAAAAAAATCCACTACAATCCCTAATCATGACTTGGATACAATGGGCTCATATCATATCCAAAAAAACAAGTTCGAGTATAAAATCCACTACAATCCCTAATCATGGCTAGATTGAATTAACTTATTTGTTATTAAAAGAGTATAATAACATACATCTCACCTCTACAAACTATAAAGTGAAAGTCATTAACGACATTGCGGTAATAAATGTTGCCTTATCATAAGCCATAGCCTAAACCAAGTGATAAGAAAGATTTTTGTACACGTATATGTGATGTATGTGGTATAAGCTAGTCAATTCATATTAAAACAAGAAAACAAAGGAGAATGTTTGTTGAATTTAAGGATACACTCGTTCTTTGGTTGACTTATCATGTGTCATTCTAAATTATGTGATGTTTTACAAGGTATTTGCAATCATGTTTTGATCTAGAATACCTTTTCTACAAGGGTAAGGTCATGTCAAGTGTTACATATTTTACCAACTAATTCACTTTTTGAATTCGTGAATCATGATTCACTCAAATTGGCCTAAAATAACCCAAAATAGACCATAATTTTTAGTTCATGATTTGTGGGATGATTAACACTAGTTGTGTACGTTTAGCACCGTCTTACCAACCCTCTTACCCACAAAAGCCACTTAAGTGGCGTACGGGCATCGTAGTGCAATTGTTGCGTTCAATAAAGCTAAACCTATACCAGATGAAGCAGTGACACATATAACTCACATCCACTAAAGCGTATACCTATTGTCCCCATGAAGTTTGCATCTCTCTTTTGTAGTGATAATAATAATTAGTAGTTGAAGAATAAGACAAAATACAAACGAATGTATACATGAGTGACTTAGGTAAAGAGAGAGAATAAGTTAGGGGATGAGATTTGAAAAAAGAATAGTTTAAAAACAAGGTCGCATCGCATCACATCGATCGCGTTGTAAACGGTTTTCAAAATAAACAAACTGATATTTCTTGTGCTGTGAAAGTTTAAAAAAAACGCTTCATTACACTATGGAAAGGGAGTGGAGTCATTACCAAAAAAAGAAATTGTACAAAGTAGAAAAAACTAAAATAGAATTAAGTGCAATCTCAAAAGAGAGGGGGCATTATTTTGAACACAAACCATCATTGTTCGTGAGAAACTATTTCCCCTTGTCTTTACAAGTAAAAGCTCTTGCATTTATTTCCATAACCAAGGGGCTAGGAATGTAACGACAATAAAGAAAATATTGTGGAACAAATAGATTAGGACCACTAATATGACATATATTCATCCAACATATCCATGTCTCAACCGAAGGCTAATTTAATCAATATTTGGGTATGGTTCATCTTATGCTTTGCGTTAATTGTTAGAATATTTTATGTTCTTAAATCAAGCTCATTAACCTTCAGCACTATGTTTGAATAACAAATTTGGAGTGAAAAGAAAGGAACGAAAGAGGAAGGGATGGAAGGGTGGAGAAATAGAAAGGAGGGGAAAGGAAGAGAAGAGAAATGGAAAGGAAGTAACTCTTAATTGTTTAGGAGGAAAGTGAAGAGAAAGGAAGAGAGATGATACTTTTCCTTTCAACTCTTTCCGACTTCGGAAAGATTAATACATTAACAAAAATCACCTAACCAATCCCTTCAAATTCCTTCCCTCCCCTTCCATTTTGTTATCCAAACAAGGGATCCCTCATCCCTCCAAATCTCTCCCCTTCCTTTTCCTTCAATGACTTCCATCCAAATATACCCTAAGTTCATTTGTAAATGTGTCCAAGTAGTACTTTATCATAGCTTTATAATTTCACTATTAGTTTTGTTAGTTTGTTAATATCAAGTATTGTAAGAATTTAAAAGTCGTAAATTAAGCCAAGCTAGTCACTTTGAATGTATGAAGGAAAGAAAACGTGGAGATGAAAGTTAAGGGAAGTTATCTAAAGTGGGAGGTTGAAAGAAGTTACAAGGGGTAACCCTTCATCTACAAAGACATTTAACTTGCATGGTTATGGGGAGATTGTGTTGAAATATTTTCCCGCGAATATTATGATGTTTTCAAAGACTTATAACTGATTTCGAAATGGTAACTACCCATAAGTCAACTTGGACAAGTGGCATCAAGTAACTAAGGAAATTACATAACTTCCCTAAAGGAAGTTGGAACCTACTTGAATCTGCTACATAAACCAAAACAAATCAACATTAGTGATAATCTTATTAAATCAACGAAATATCTTGTAATTTATTATCAAATAAGTAGTTCATGTAGCAAAGCCCATATGATGGGATTAGGAGTGCAAGTAATTTGGATTAAAACCTAAAAAGAAAATCATAATCAAACAAGAAATTCGGTTTGATTAATTGGTTTGAGTTATGTAAATGGATTTGGATTGGAATTTTTAAAATCGAACTTTTACAATTTGGATTCGGTTTAACAAAATGAAAATCGAAAAAAACAAAAAAAAAACATTGAATTATAATAGCGAAGAGTATTGTTTTGTTATTAGGCCAAATAGAGGCCTAGACAGCCAAATTATAAAAAAAAAAAAAAAAAGTGAGAGGTTAGAACGAAGACGAAAGCCCTAATGTAATCAAAACCTAATTTGTTTTTCTACATCCAAATAAACCCTAAGGCCTTCCCCATTTTGCCTCCACGTGTTAACTAATTTGATGAGTCATGAAAGAAAGATAAAGTCGGCGAAAAGCTTAAGAACTTCATTCAAAAATGGCGATAAGTGATGACAACACCAACACCAATCGATTTTTACAAAACGACTCCTTCCTCTGAGAATCTTTGCTTCATTATTTGCGTCTTCATCATCAAATATTTGTCCATCCTCAGCCGTACTAATCAACATCTTCAACCATGTTAATCGACATCTTCTTCATCCGTCATTTCATCACATCTTTATGTTCTTTATATTTATTCTAGACTTGTGACTTGTTTATAATTTCATTTTAAATCTTTCAATATAAATTGTACAGTTGTACGTATATCTATATTTCATTTCAAGAGATTCTGCTTTTAATTTCGTTTTTAGTTCTTCGCATCACATGTTTTGTTTTTTCATTTCAAATCAACAATATTTTTATGAGATGTTAACATATCATTTAAGATTTTAAATGGAAAAATTACCTAGAATAATCCAACTTTTTTATAATTTTACTACAATAATCCTCACCTATTGATTAACCATGAATAATCCCAACTTTAGGGGTATTTTCCTATAGTAAATTTGGGTAACTGATGACATGCTATAGTAGTTAATTGACCAAAAAAATAAACTAAAAGTTAATGTAAAATTAAAGAAAACTTTTAAAAATTTTACATAAAAAATTTTGAATGATAAAAAGACTAGACTTTTTTTTTGAACCTTTTGTTACACTTTTTTCGACATTTAATTTTGTTCTATCTTTTTTCTAAAAAAAACATACTATAGAAAGTCATTTGGTTATCGGGTTCATTGTAGGAAAATACCCCTCAGAGTTGGGATTATTCATTATTAATCAATAGGTGGGCTTATTGTAAGAAAATCATGAAAAGGTTGGATTATTCTAGGTAATTTATACTTCTAAATATCACAATTAATTAAATTTGGTTTTTCGAAGTAGTTTGCATATGGGGGGTAAGTTTGGATTTGCTTGATTCTACAAAAACTTGATTTGGATTAGGACTTAAAAGTGAAAATCAAATTTAGTTTAGTTCAATTTGATTTTGCCTTGGAAAACCAAACCAAAAAAGAATTTAAATTCCCCACAATGATTATGACCATTTTCAATTGTATAGTTTTCTAAAGGAATTAAACATGGGATTCCTTCACTTACTCATAATGATACAAATCTAAAATCTTTTAAATTATATAACTACAGCAAACTAATCTTATCAAGAAGTTTGATCTAAGAACCAGATGCAAGGGTCAACCTTTAAAAGGGGCTCCAGCCTCCATCAACATCTCGAATATTTCCAAAAATAAAAAACCTAGGATGAGAGTCAAGCCTTTGCTCAAGCATCTCAGTATGTAGACGGCAGTAACTGTAAACAATACTCATACAACTAGTCCATTAACAGAAAAATCAACACAAGACCCTAATAATACCAAATACTAATGATCAAAAAATTCATATCCACACAAATTCATAGTAACTAAATTACAGCCACATTTTTCTACTATACATGCTTTTGCATCAAAAAAATCATCAAACAGAAATCAGTTACAAAACAGTACTCCCTAAACATGGAGTTTGCTGCATATCCAAATAGCTCTTGCATAGGGAACTACTCAATGGAACGGAGGGAAAAGAATTAACATTCAAATAACAAAGCAAGCCCTAATACAACGCGTGCCACTAAATCCCTAAATACTACCCTCTCTAATACTCACTCGGTCACTTCCCATATTCTCCCATTCATATTGCTCAAAGTTCAGCAAATAGCCAGGAAGCACTAAAATAGTGAAACCCCTAGAAAAAAATTTAAATTCTTGAGTTGAAATTTTCAAACAGCAACCAGGGAAATTAACTTTATGATGCTACATAGTCATTAGGTTTAAAAATTATCATATTAAGCAATCTAACACAAAAATTAAACAACCTAAAAGACAAAATTATAGAGAAGTTAAATTAAAGCTGTAAGAGAAGAAAAAAGGACCTAGACGGAGGAGGTTTTGAGCGGTTTCGTTAGGATCCATACAACATTCCTTAAGCATTGCATAAATCTCATATTCAGAGTGATTACCGGTGATTTCTTTAATATTTTGAATAATCTTCCTCACATTGGTAGGAAGTTCTGAGAACCTAAACCCACCGCTCATATTCAAACTCAGAAAACAGAACAAACAACTGACTCGATTTGATTATCACCAATCAAGTCGATTTCTGTTAAACCCTAATAAATTATTGTGGGTTGTGTAGAAATGATTAGGAACTTTGAATTGAACTGATCTACGGAAAACAGGGAGGAAAGAAGAAAGAGAGAGGAGAAAGAAAAACAGAAAGAAGAGGGAGTGCAAGCAAAACGGAGAGCTTTGCGAGTTCGTACGGCTCTTTTGGTGTTTATCATTCATTCATTCGTCCTCTATTCCTATTATTATTTTGCATCAATTGTAAAATTGACTGTTTTTTTAAAACACGTATTTTAAGATCAGATGAGTGTCTATTTATCCTATTTTTAATACCTATTTACATTATTGTTAATATTTTCTCTGCTTCATAATACTTGCTACTGATTGTGACATTTTTCCACACAACATGTCACACTCGATAGGACAATGTTACACTCAGTAGCAAGTATTATGAAATGGATGAGATATTAATGCTTACTTACAGTATTTTTAACGTCTACTTTTAATATCTTAAATGTCTAATTACATTATTCTAAATGCCTACTTACAAAATTTTTAAAAAGTATATCATGGGCCAGCCAAATCAGTGATGGTCTCTCAAGAGACCGTCTCTCACAAGAATTAGTAATTGTAAAATAGATGATGGGATGTTGGCGATTAATCACTGATAACTTGCTTCCTTAGTTCGTTTATTTTTAGTTATCATTATTGGATTTTAAGCAAGCTCAAACACCCAATTGTATAAGGAGATATTTAGCAAATCAGCTCATCTTAGACATGATGACCTTATAACGAGACCGTTAATTTGGGTAGGTCTAATTTGCGTGTGTAAAAACTTGGGTAATTTTTTTTATTTTCTGGGGATTTTGCAATTTTGATCTTAAAGGTACCAAATTTGACTCTAAAGGTATCAAATTCTTTGGGCATTTTTCAATTTTGTTCATCATCTATATTATTTTCATCAAATGTTTTTTTTTTAATGAAATGGCGCTTTGTTGAAAGGATAGGCTCTACATCCATCTCAAGTGCAATATTTTTAGCAATATTCATGCTAGAAGTAAAACCTTTTTCTCTAAACTTGATAAAATATGACACCATACTTTTTACTTGTTCAATGGTGGTGTCAATACACATACACTTAAATTAGGTATTTAGGGTATACAAAGTAGGTATTTGAGGTATATTAGGTAGGGATTTGAGATATGACAAGAAGGTATTTGGGGTTGTTAAGTATTTCATCCATTCTAGATTACTTGCAACATGAGAATCATTGCACTATTTTAAACATAATTTTTTTGGTTAGTTTTTAATCTATAATTTTAATCATAATCAAGAGTCAAGAGAGATATTGTTTGATTTGTCTTAATGAAAAGGTTATTAAGATTAAATTTTTATAATTTTTTATTATAAATAATTAGAGTTATTAAGGATTGAGTTAATCAATTTGATTTTGTGAATAGTCAAATGTTGCAAGTACTTTAGAACAGAGGAAATATGTGTTTGAGGTATATTAAGTATGAATTTGAGTATGTCAAGTAGTTGTTTGAGGTAATATTCAAAAAAAAAAAAAGTAGTTGTTTGAGGTATGTAAAATAGGTGTTTTCAAATATATCAAGTTGGAGTTTGAGGCTTACAAGAATTAGGCGATCAAAAATATCTAGTTTACAACTTGAACACGCTAAAAACACCTAAGTCCTAATTGACATACTGTGAACGCTACTTAACGTATTCTAAATGCATAATTGATGTATCCTACAACTCTACCAAGTAACCATACAGCTAAACTACATTTTTTAATTTTTTATTTTTAAAAATATTATAGACCGGCCCATTATAAACGAGGTCTTTGAAAAAACACTCTCTCTGAAGTTCAATAAAACTGTGATAATAAGGAAAAATTATAAGAAACTACCTAATCTATACACCTTTTTTTAAAAAGCTACCCTATCTAAAAATTTTTACAAAAAACTACCTTATATAATACAAATCTTTGTAAAAGACTACCTTTTAATGAATTTCGATTGATTGCTATAATTAACATTTGACCAGCACGCCTCTTGCACGTGCACCCACCTTCTTATTCAATTTAAATACAATAGGAACACAACATTCCTAAATCCCCATTTCTTCTTCTACTACAATTAAAACCCTAAACTCTAAACTCACCCATTTCATCTTCTTTTCCTAATTCATTCAATATTTGTCTATCTCTTATAGGTTTTGATTATAAAGTATGAGTGTCAGGGATTTTCATTGATTACTCTATTTTGTAGAAAGATTAATGCTTTTAGTGTTCAGTGCTGGATTAGGGTGATTAGGAACTAAATCAGAAGTTGCAAAACTATAAAGAAAATAAGGGAATAAGTTAATCAAGAATCACTATGTTCACTAATCAAAATGCAGGCGATACAATAGTTAATGGTAATTAGGAGATCTCAATCAGACACCATTAACCCATAAGTTTGACTACTATAGCTTTATCGGTACAAGTAGCCGGTAGTAGGAGTTGATACATAAAAAACAATCCAAAATCACTATATTCACTAATCAAAATCAGAAGAAAAAACAAATACTGAAACATGCTAATCTTCTATCTATACTATATACTAAAACCATTATTTAGAAAGGACACATGTCACTCTCATGTTGATTGTTTTCCCTCCAAAAGACATTCAATTTTATGGCAATAAAAAATTAGTCAAACAATATCAAAGTACAATTTGCCCATTAAATGTTAATCACATTTAAAGAATGAGAATCAAAGAAATAATTCAAGTAAGAGAATAATGCAAAAGAAAGACAGTTAGAAATATTTGACATTAACTTTATTTAAAATAAAACGTTACCACAATTATATTTGACATAAAAAATATTTGACATAAAAAATATCTTCATATTACGATTATAAGAAAATATAAATTGATCGTTTAATTTCTCTCACACGTCAAATATTATTTTCTCTATATTTATTATAGTTAACAAATAACAAATTAATATCATGATAATTTTAAAAAAAATTGTTTATGTTTAAGATATTATTTAATTTTTTAAATTTTTTCGTGCTTGGCACGGGATTCAAGCTAGTTACTCCTACTAATTAGAATTACTATTGCTCTCCATTAGGGAAACAAATCTTGAATGAATTAGGGAAACAAGATGAAATGGGTAAGTTAGAGGTTGGGTTTTAATTGTAGTAGAAGTAAAAATGAGAATTTGGAAATGATCTGTTCTTACTGTGTTTAAATTGAAGAAGAAGGTGGGTTTTAAGAAAGCACGTGCAAGAGATTTGTTAGTCAAACGTTAAGGATAATAGTCAACTGACGAAATTCATTAAAAGGTAGTCTTTTGCAAAGTTTTGTATTATATAAGGTAATTTTTTTGCAAAAGTTTTTAGATAAGGTGGTTTTTTTAAAAAAGGTATATAGATTTTCTCTTACATTTGTGTAAATTGGGCTATTTAGCCCATATTTCTAATGCGTCTCTTGGAGAGACCGTCCTCACAACAATTTGTGTTTATTTATTTATTTATTTATTATTTATTTATTTATATTTTTTTTATTCAATAAATAAACCAAGAAAATGCCAAAAAACTAAATGTTAAAAAAGTTAAGTCGGTGGAGTCGAGAAAGTTCGAGCCTTCGAGGGCACTTTACAACTAGTTTTCATCTCGAAATCTAGATTTTCTTCGATTAAGCCATTCTTTCGCGAACCCTAGTCCTGTTCTCTTCTGTTCATCGCAAATTATCGAAACATGGTTCCCAAAAGGTCCGGCGTCAATGAAGTCGATGGCGCTAGTCCTGGGTATTTTCTCTCTCGCTCTTTCCAATCCTTGATTCATATTTTTATCTTACTAATTTTGTTTTTGGCTTTCTTTTGTTTTCAGCAAAATTTTTGTTGGGGGTTTAGCCAAAGATACAGATCTTGGTAGATACTCCTATCTCTTATCTCTTAATTATATATATTTGCATTTGATTCCTTGTACTATGATGTCGAATTAGGGTTTAATTTTTTTTTTTTTTAATTTTGGGATGAGCAGATACGTTTACGAAGTATTTTGAAAAGTATGGGGAGGTGGTTGACAGTGTAATAATGAAAGATCGGTTAACAGGTCGACCAAGGGGTTTTGGGTTTATCACTTATGCTGATCCTTCTGTTGTTGACACTGTCATTAAAGAGGACCATATCATCAATGACAAGCAGGTTACTTTTTGATTCATCTGTTTGTTCTGTTAGTTTACTCAAGTTTTTTGATTCTAGTGTTATGGTTACTTACGTAAAAGGCTATGTTTTGATTGATTGATGGGTTTTTGGGTCTCAACTATTGGAATCTACAAATAGCCCTTTGGTGTTCATTTGGATTATTTGGTTTTGATTGATATTTTTTTTTAATTTTTGATCAATCATAAAGCTTTCTCGATGGTTTGATAAGTCAAGGTAATGGCGTTTTTAAGTCAAAAAAAGAATCTGCTTGATTGTTTCCCGTATAGTCATTTAATTGAAGTAAAGATCTTGGTACCTTTGCCGATGTTCTTCCGAAAGATGCCTTAGGTTGCTTGTGTATTCTACAATCTATCTAAATAAAATTGGTTTTAGGGATTAGTAGTTGGGTTTTGTTTTCATGTGTCACCAATTATGCAAGTTGCAATTCTATTTGGGCCTTGTTATTAAGGGGAAGTCCTTTTGAAGATGCCAAAAAGTACTTTATATGATAATCATATTCTGACAACAATGTTGCCCTTCTGCTGGGAAACTATAGGAGCTATTTAGGCAAGGAAAGAGGATAGCCATAAGGTATTACATGGAGCTTTGTTCTTCATGTGAACCTTATTATGGGTCATGGGGTCCTAGTTGAAGTGCACAGCAATAGTTTATTAGCTTTGATGTCTTATTTATTTTATTTTTCTAATATTTTTTGTGTGTACAATAAATGTCCAAGAGAGTTATGTAGTCGATGATTGAAGATTGGGAACTGGTAAATTTGTGGAACTCGTTAGTTTTATTATTCTAGTCTATAGATTTGTGGAACTCGTTAGTTTTATTATTCTAGTCTAACGTGTTAATATGTGTTTTATGGTTCTACGCTTTTTTAGATGATGAGCCAGCTCTCGATGCAATTTTTTTGATCTTCAATTGTTGTCGAATGATAATATTGTTTTTGTTTAATAAATTGTTTTAGGTGGAAATCAAAAGGACGATCCCTAAAGGTGCGGCACAAACAAATGATTTTAAGACTAAGAAAATCTTTGTTGGTGGCATTCCAACAACTGTGACAGAAGGTCTGACTTATTTGTTGGCATTTCTTATCACTAGTGTTTATGATATTGAATTACTCATTTTGAATTTTTATGTTTTAATAGGTGAATTTAAGGAGTTCTTCTCGAAGTATGGTAAGGTTGTGGAACATGAAATCATACTTGATCATGCTACTAAGCGCTCTCGGGGGTTTGGGTTTATTGTCTTTGACAATGAAAAGGTTGTTGACGATATCTTGGCTGATGGAAACATGATCGAAATGAATGATTCAAGGGTGAGTTTAGTTTTATGGTTAATTGGAGTCAGGATTGTGTATATTAGATCACTACCTGTAAGATCAACCAAACAATGGTATAATATTCCCTTTTCCTTATCCTTTAAATTGACCTTGTCTCTTGTCATTTGTTCGTTTTTGAATTTGAGAATTTTCATGTTAACTATATTGGCTGAACCTTGGATTTATACCTTCGAGTTCTTGGAGGTCATCACAGGTTTACTTTTTATGAAGCTAGGCTTACAACTATCAAAGACCATAGGTTTACTTAATTCTTTGTTGTAGGTTGAGATCAAGAAGGCTGAACCAAAGAAAGCCTCAAACCCAGCTTCAGGCTCTGCATTTGGTAGTATCTCTAGGTCACGGGCATATGGAGATAATTTCAGAGGATATCCTGATACCTATAGTGGATTTGGAAGTGGTTATAGTCCTGCATCCTATAGGGGGGCATATGGAGGCTTTTCTAGGTTTGGTGATTACAATGGCTATGGAGGTGGGGAGTTTGGAGGAGGTTATGGTGGACCTATGAGTATGTCTGGTTATCAGGGAGAGTCGTCCTATGGCTACTCTGGCCGGTATGGCTCATATGGTGGGGGTTATGGTAGTGGGCTAGGAGGGATGTTCGGTAGAGGTGATGTTTATGGCCGTGGTTCAGGTTCAGGTGCTGGCTATGGTCCAGCTACTAGCTATGGTCCAGGTTCAGGTGGTTATGGTGGAGCTGGAGGAATGTACGGAAATAGGGCAGGCTATAGCAGCAGTAGTCGTTACCACCCTTATGCACGCTAGACAACAGTAAGAACCCCTTACCATGATAGGCGCAGACTCATTTGCAGCATTTTAAGGATTCGGAGCTGGATGCATTAGATCAAGATTGGGAGATTGCATTAGTTTCATCTGCATCTATGCTTTTTTTTATTATAGTGTGGTCATTGACCTTCGGTTAGACTGATAGTATTTAGCATTGTATTGTATTCTTTAGTTGAGTAGTTGGTCTAGATTGTGATTGAATTAGATGCTGGCGTTCGGTTCTTTTGATATAGACACCATAGCTTATTATAAACTTGAGGTTTGTTTAATTAAACAGGAGCAGCTATTAGTCATGCCCATTTGCATTTGATGGCTGGGTAGGGCTAGTCAATCACGGAAAAGCCTTAGTTTTTCACGTATAAGCTGGTTTTTTTGAATAGTTGTCATTGCAAGTTAATGGGTTATGTTCCTTTAGGGGATGATATTTAAGGCAGGTGGCTCCATTATGCCGTTGATGCTGCTCCATTTTCAACCATTTTTAGGGTTTATGCTAGTACTTGTTAGCACTGCCCCTATATGGAATTTAAGGCATTTCGACATTAAGTTCTGCATTCATATAGATAAACCGAGAATCGTGATATTAGTCTGATTAATTTTTTTTAATAGCTTTACTAGTTTTATGGAGTAAATAATTTGGTAGTATATCGACTATTTAGCGTCTGGCTTCGCCCATGAATATTGCTGGTCTGTAGAGTTGAGGCTGTAGACTAATTACAGTATATTTTATACCTTTGTACATTATTTTTTCAAGTTGCAAGGAAGTTAATTAATGATTAGACATATCCCCTAGATTTGATTGGTTAATATGATTGAACAAGAGATGAGAGGAAGGTGCTCCGCCAAGAAGCAGGTGCTCCACCAAACGCGGTGGTTGAAACAATATTTTTCTTTCACTTTATGTTCAGTTAGGTAGTCGGGTTTAAGTGCAGAAATGGTGATGGAAACTAAGTAATTTCGGTGAGAAATTCTTTTCACGAGTTTAATGACAATGTTTCTTCGTTTCAATCGTCTTATTTTCTTCATAAAATTGATTCTATTGCATTACGATTTAAAGATGTGGTATTAAGAGTCCGGAATTTTTTTCAATTAGGTTTTTATTAACTTGGGAATAATATAGTAAATTTTGTTGTGGCGAAATTCCATGACCTTTCAAATGGTCAATGAACTATTGACTCAAATAGTAACCATTAGGATTAGATTATAATGCTTTAATTGTTTTACCATGTTGGTTTTCTACTTTCTCCTAGAACTCTTGAGCATTCAAATCATCATTGAACTTCTTGAAGAAGTTGTAACCTCCAATAGCTTTTGCACTTATTCGTATAAATAGAAAAACAACATTTCTTAATTGTGATTGAATATACTTTATTATCCACTTAAGAAAATAAAAATAATGGTTTATAGATAATAAGAACATGATAATATTATTAAGTACTACTATAATACTCTCTCCTATTCAGCATAAGTGTCTCATTTGTTTTATGCACTCTATTCAATATACTTATTTAATCTTTAATATTTCTAATTATGCATAATTAAAAATTGTAGAAAGTTGATATAAATAATCGTTGCATTAAGATGAATCAAACAAGATCTCACTCGATTATATTTTAACTTATGAATTAATAACAAAATGCAAATTAAGATTAAGCAATGAACAGTGCACAAAAAGCAAATGGGACATATGTGGAAAATAGGAGGGAGAGGGAGTATTAATTTAGAAGGTAAGGACGGATTAAAATCCAAAATGGAGTTAATATACATACACAAGCTATTGCAAGATTTTGCAACTTCTTATGTTAGTAAAAATTCTTGAATCATTCGATTCTATAATTTAAATTTAAGATCTGATTATGAGAATTGTTTTCAATTTAAACCTTGACTAATTCACTCTATTTCTCTTTTGATATTCAATTGTGAAACCAAAAACATTGGGTTTAAAACTTTGAGTATTATATTATTGATTACTATTAAAACGTAAGTTTTGTGAACTTAACTTAATATGAAACACAAATCAAGCTTGGACTTTTTACTTGAATTTGACATTTAATCCATGACTGAGATGTAAAGTTCACAATATTTTGTTTGAACAAACTAATTATCGTTTTATTTTTAATATGAAATTTAAAATTGTTCAAATAAAAAATGACTTAAATTTGAATACGAAGTCGGGTGTCGAGTCGAGTCGAGGTATCAGATTTTTATGAGATCCATCTCTGGCCCATCTTTGAATTGGACTCGGACTATGTAATTGGATTTAGTTTCGGCTATTTGTTTTTTTAAGATTTCAAATCGAATCAAATTTCTCGGAATGGGTTGAATTAAGGGCAAATTCGGACTCAATTGCCAACCATACGTATAAGAGAACATATTAGTTTTTGCTTGATACCATATTAGTGTAAGATAACGCACTGCTGTGGCTTTCTCATTGATTTGCTCCTATATACTCCCTCTATCCCTCCCAATTTGCACCTCTTTTTATTTTTGTTTGTCCCATTAATAAATCAGTGTAAGATAATTATACTATCGAATTTCATAATGTTATCTTATACACTATTATTAACAATAATAGGAATGAAAATATAAGAATGTCAATGTGTTGCAAAGATGTGAATAATGCAAAGGCTGAAGATGTATAGGTAGTAGTAAGCTGCAACATCAAAGTAAGGTATGAAAACGTAAGAAAACTTTATACGTTTAGCCTTATAGCGTAGCGAGGTTGTTCAGCACAAAGTTGTTAAAATCGTGATTCTACTTAGAATCGTTTGGACAGGTAGAATCGGATCGGTAGAATCGAATCGTGGAATCGTACGATTCTACCTATAAACTTAAAAATAATAAAATATTTAGTTTCTTATCATTATTATCCAATTCAAAAGTATTTTAATTTATGAATTAAAGTTTCTTTGACTTTATTTTTAAGAATATAAGGAAAACTTTTCAATAATTAGTTTAAATCTACATACCGATTAAGAAATTTGTTTTTAAAAAGTTTTATGATGGAAAATTTGAAATTTATGTGTATAAGTTAAAGAGATTAGTAAAATATGGTACATAAGAAAAATTAAAAATAATTCATACTAAATTAGTAGAATCGGATCGTTAAATCGTAGAATCGTAGAATCGTGTTATGATTCTACCTCTAAAAATTTTATTCCAACTAGAATCGTAAGATTCTACAACTTTAAGATTCTAACTGCGATTCAAATCGTTCGCTTGTTTTTGAATCGTAAAATCGTAGAATCGTAGATTAGAATCGCGATTTTAACAACCATGGTTCAGCATACATCACAAAACATTTCTAAGAAAGTAGTTTGTCTTTAAGCCTATATCTATTCAATGTGAATTTGACCTTTATGATATAATTAGGCAGACATTATCACTAAAACAATGGTGAAGCAAATTTGATGACACACTGCATGATTTTTGTATGAGAGTCTGAAACGGTCCTCACATATTGAGTTCAGAGAGAAATGATTTGATTTCTAACCTTACAAACATAGCTACAAACACCCCCGTATTCAATATCAAAAGCATATCATAGTGGGGAAAAGCCAAATCGAGCGATGCACCATGTTCTTCTATTCATTCCATGAGGATAAAGGTGGAGTTTCCGAGTTCATCCAGGTGCTCGAAAGAGATGCATATCGATCACCCTTAACACTGATTTGAAAGGCCAAGGATTGAAGCTCAGTCATTTCCTCAGAGGTTAGCTTCACAGATAAGGCGTCGATGTTTTGCTTGAGGTTCTCAATTTTAGTGGTTCCTGGGATGGGACACACATCTTCTCCTTGGTGATGGACCCATGCAAGTGCAAGCTGTGCTGGAGTACATCCTTTTTTCCCCGCAATTTCTGTGACCCGCTCAAATATGAGTTTGTTATGCTCTATATTCTCGGGTCTGAATCGCGGAAAGGACTGGTCGAGAAAAGCACAAGAATTGGAGCAAGCCATCAGTACACGAAAGAAAATTATGTGAAATAGTTTCAGGCATTGTTGCTTATCCGTCATATTCATACCTGTCGCCTGTCCTCCTTCGTGAAGTTGTCTACAATCTTGGGTCCGTAAGAGAGAAAGCCTCGTCCTAAAGGACTATATGCCACGATTCCAATCCCAAGTTCCCTAAGCGAAAATAATAGCTAAGTTAAAGCAGTAATCTTTCAAGCTTTGTTCTCCTTGCAGTTGATCACGCAACATGGAAGAAGTCTCACCTGCAGGTAGGAACTATTTCTTCCTCCACATCTCTAGTCCATAAGGACCATTCCAACTGAACTGCGGTTATGGGGTGAATAGCGTGCGCTCTTCGGATAGTGGATGCTGAAGCTTCAGACAGACCAATGTACTTGATTTTACCTTCAGCTACCAGTTTCTTAAGTTCTCCAATCTAAGTTTATAAGTTAAAAGGAGATAAAACACTTTTTCAATATAAGTTTGTATCAAGTAGCTGAGAAAGTAGTGCTAATATACATGGATACTTTTACTGCCCATTTGGTAGTTAGTATAAATTGGTGAGAATGATTATGGAAATTAGTTTTATTTTCGTAGGAAAATCTCTTAACATGGTTAATTATCATGCTTGTTCTCCTTCACTCATCCTTTATTCACAAAAAAACTGTTTCTACGATCAAAGTTTCATTACATGGGAATGTCGACATAGTACATTTCTACAAATTTACACTGCAAATCATCCCTATTATCATCATTTAGTACCAACCAAACGAATAACTAACTCTAGCCCTCATAATGGTTCACAACTTATAAGTCAAAGGAATATGACAATTGACAAGTACTCCCTCCAACACATTTCAATTGTCCCATTTCCTTATTTGGACAATTAACTTAAATTGTCTCATTTCCTTTTTTATCTATCTTTTTTTTTGCCTAAATACCCCCACTTTTCCAATTTCCAATACTCAACTTCACCTTTACAGTTGATTTAATCAATTAAAATACCCAACTATCACCTTTTTGGTGGACCCTATCCCACTTTTAATATCTGTGTCCAACTCAAATGGGACAATTGAATTGTGTTGGAGGGAGTACTATTTTCTTTCTTCTTCACTGCATCAATTGGTTTTATGATGAATAGAATTTCTAATCTAACAGAGTTTTTGCAGGTTAATATCAAAAATTTGCAATTTTAGGTTCCAAAACCAAAGAGTGAAGTTTATTAGCTCTTAGTTATTTGGTTTTATCACATGTGCATAATTCAATATAGAAAACTAACAGAGCCATCAACAAAAAACTCTAGCACATAGCAAATTGTATTATTATGAAAAAATAGTAAATATTGAAGAGATGGAGGCAATGAACAAACCGTCACTTCAATGGGAACTTTAGTATCAATGCGGTGTTGATAATAGAGGTCGATGCAATCAACCCCAAGCCGCTTTAAACTTCCCTCACACGCAGCTCGTATATATGCAGGATCCCCTCGAATCTCAAACTTACCCCCAACATTGTTGATGCCAAATTTGGTGGCCAATTGAACCTTTTCTCTCCATCCTTCTTTCAAAGCCTGCCCAATTCACAAGGTAAAAGGAAGAATATGAAAGGGTTACAGACTCAACTCAGCCAACTAATTATAACAGAATAAGGGAAACCTTTGCAGAAAGCTGATATCAATGAAATGCCAGAGCCACACAAAATTCATAAAAAGTTCCAGAATGTACCCAAATTGATAACTTGCCAATCCCACTAGAAATGTTTGAATATGGATCAAATTTCCATAAAGAAGTGTTGTGCCAAGTTCCAATTATCTTAGTGTGGGAGATGATTATGATCGATCACCTCATTACTTGCTCCATAGTTTGCAAATTAGAGGATGATGTTGGGTGTTTATAGAGGCATGAGAGCTTGAGGCTTAGATCATTACTTGAAGTAAAAAGAGAGCTTCTTGAACAGTGCCTTAAACAAGACGAGGACCTAAGCAAGGGTGTCTTGAACGAGGAAAGGCAACAAAAGTTCATACAAGGCCGCTGAAGCGAGTGCTTGTTCGAGCCTCTGGTGCAGGCCCCGCTTCGCAATTATTATGGCTGAAACTTGTCAGACTCGTTTGGGTTTTGGGCTAGAGTTTATTCTAATGTTTTAGGGACTATATAAGGCCCTTAATCAAATTTAAACATATGTTGAGGAGGCTAATACCAAGAGAGGTTGAGATCCTATCGAGTTCCTCTTACAAAAGATAAGTGACTTCCATTAACGGTGAAAACTTTAAACTCGATAGTGTGTGATTTAGCATAGTGAGTCGAATTTCATTAGTGTATCGTTGAATCAGTTAATAAAATATAATCCTATTTGAGGGGAGGTGTCCAAGACACCATTTATCTTTCTGTGTGCTTTGTTCATCAAAGCTTCTGCTTGTTCTTCTTCACACACCATTTTTCTACTTCCTTCTACAGCTCTTCTCACATTGTTGGGTCCAAGACCCTCCTTACTAACTGGATTAATCACCACCAACACATGACACTATCACAGTCCAACTATTCACTGGCATTAATCAACAAAATTCACTACATTAACAAACAAAATTCAACCCACACAAAACCCACTAAAATATAACCATATCCCAGGTATGTACAATATACAAGAGCAATTGCCCAGGGCCCCATGTCGAAAAAGCAAAATTAATAGTTGTAGATCATGTCGAAAAAGCAAAATTATTAGTTGTAGAAGGTTTATATATTATAAATTACAAAGGAAAAGGTTATAATATGCTATTTCGTCCATGCCCCAAAATATCTAGGGCGGCCCTGCCAAGAACACAACAAAAGATCAAAAACGGTTGAAATTGATGCTGTTAATTACCTTCCCGAGAAGAATCTCATTAGTGTGAGGGCCATACATATCAGAGGTATCAAGGAAGGTGATTCCAGAGCTAATAGCATGGCGGATGAGAGAAATCATGTCATCCTCAGGTTTGGGAAGGCCATATGAAAACGACATACCCATACATCCCAGACCTTGAGCAGACACTTCTAGACCTTGACAACCCAACTTCATTCTAGGAACTACCGTTGCCATTTCTTTCTTTCTTATCGATTTCTTTTCTTCTGTTAGTAATGGAGTACTCTACTCCTTGCTAAAGCCTAAACTAATTTAAAAATAGAGCAAAGGCAGAGGAATGCGTCGCTGATGAAGTATTTGTGTTTGGATATAGTATTGGGATTAGGGATGACAATAGGTCGGTGATGAACAAATTTTAATTTACTGCAAGCGCACGGTATATGCGTAGTGCCGGTCGAATACAAGGAGGCTAGATAATTCTAATTTGTATGTTTTATGATAACCAGACACGGGTTAAACAAATAATATGGGTTGAAGTCTAAATCTATGATGCAATTAAACTAAAGCAAATAATGATAGTGATGTAAAGATAATAGTATGACAAATTCTAGGGCGTCGGGCATCACCTAATTCTAACATGGGAATCAAACTCTCACGATTGTATGAAATTGAGTCATCGGAATGAACGTGATCTAATTAATCTCAAGTTTCCGCTCTATTAATTAATATCGGTTAAAGACCACCTAGTATTAATCCTCAAACTTCCGTTCCATTGGTTAAACTAGAAGGAATTTAACTTAAATATATCTCAATCCTAAATCAATCCTAATCTCAAACTTTCGTTTTATTGAAAAGATTAATAAAGATGTTTAAATCAAGATTCATTAAGCGTAGGTTCAATTATAGACTCAAATCGCAAACAATCAAGCGATAAAACTTCAATCCATGCTTCGATTAGGGATTATGCCCTAACCCTAGATAAGAAAACTACTCACTAAGAATATTAATGAAAAACATGTTGTAAATGATGAATGGACAAATCAAGAAAACAAGAAAACTTACAAATCTGACGAATAACATAAACGAAATACTAGGATTCAAATGCAAGAATGGTTCTTCAAAGGTTACTTGAAAGGAAAACTACTCTAAGAACTGATATTCAATACAAAAGTAACCGCCACTTTAAATAGTGGCTCCAAAAATTAGGAAAAACCGTCAGCCAGGGCTCACACCCGAGTCGGCTGTAGGTGGTCTTCAGAGGGCACCGTTTAGTGTACCTAATTATATATTTTTGGATATGTCGCGAACTATGGAACGCTACCACTAGTCACAAGATGACTACACCATGAAAATATTATTAGCTCATAAGTTTGAGCCATTATTTGTATCAAGTATGATTTCATGAATCATGTTTGGAAGGTTTTTGACAGGGTTTAAAACCACTGTTTGAGTCAAATATGACTTTTGAGATATAAGTTTAATCTTGATAAAATGAGTTTAGGCAAATCAAAGTTTTATTAACTTGTTTAACGGACATTAGTGTGCTTATACTCAATCTTTTGGTTTGGTTTGGTTTTGGTTCAAGTATTTTACTTGGGCTGTGGTTTAATTTTTAAGTAACCCCTTAATGGGGCTAGCAAAAGTAAGCTTCGCATGATTAATACTAAATTCTTGTTAGTCTTTGCCTTCATAATTTCGGGGATGTAGCAAGTTTTTGGGAAAACAAAATGTAATTAATGTTCCGTAATTCTCCATTGAGGGCGTCTCACCGTGCGCCGATTTCAAATGGGGTAACTCAAACTATTTAAAAGAATAAAATTACATTTATTTGTTTTTTTTAATAAAAAAAACCACTTTTTGTACATGGAGTTCAAATTTTCATTTATTTAATGTTTTTTTATTAATAGGCGGTTTATATGGACCGGTCTGACGGTGATCGGTTGATTAATGTTTTCGTCTTCATAAACCCAAAGCTGATCTTACTTTTTGTTTCTCCAAAATACTCCCTCCTATTCTCACAACAGTAAGTCTCATGGGAGACGGTCTATTCTATAGACGGAATCCATGAAGCTTAGCCCAAAATATAACATAGTATATTTGGGGTTATATAATAAATTATTTGGGATTATAATAACTTATATTTAGAGTTATAGAATAGTATATTCGAGGTTATAATACCTTACATTTAGGATTATAACATAATATAATTGATATTATAATAAAAAAAATCAGTTAAGGAAAATGGGCTGGCTCAATTTTGTGGTCTATCCTATAGACCGTCTCTTGTGAGATTTTGTGTTCTCCCAAAAGGAGACATTTCTATTTTGGGCCAATTCACACAAAATGTCTCATTTTTATTTTTTCTCTCACGTTTACAATTAATTTAATCAATTAAAATATACAACTATCCCCACTTTTACTACTCCCAATACCCAACTACTACCTTTACAATTAATTTAATCAATTAAAATACCCCACTAAAACCTAAGCGTCAAAACGAAAACCCTCAAAATTCTCTGGAGATCAATGGCGGAAGCATTGTCTAGGCTAAAGAAATGTTTGAGAAGCGGGACAGAGGAGGTGAAGGGTAAAATGCTGTTACGGTTGGTGCACAGACAGTAAAATGGTCAAGCATGTAGTGAATTCGAGATTTTGGATCTGGAAACTGGTGATTTGTGTAAAACCCCTTTTACACTTTTTGGGATTGGTGGAATTTGTTCAATATTGGCTGTGGAATCAATCATCTACCTTATTGTCGTGCCTTTATTCAACAGTGACGATACCAGTGGCGTTGACATTAACAGCGAGCTTTATGTTCACGAGGGCATGTTCTCTTTAGATTTGAGCAAACCTGAGATTGGTTGGAAGACAACCCCATTTATCATTGAGAATGCCGAGTATAGGCCCAAGTGCGTTTCGTGTTGTGGCAAGATATACGTCTTTAGAAGTTGTCGTTGGTCTTGTTTCGTTGAGGTTTTCGATCCCCAAGTTAATCGCTGGAACCCGTTGATGGATTCACCTCCTGTTCATGGCAACTTCGAGGTAGCTTATCCCGTAATTTCTGATCCTTTGCGTGGTCGTGTCCTTCTTCATCTCTTCACAAGGAGATGCAAAGATGACCGCCCTTCCACCTCCCACTCCCCTCCTCTGTCCTGTATCTATGCTTATTATCCTAACAATGGAGGTGGCCGTTGGGAGTGCCTTGATGACAATTTCAATGGAAAATGGCAAGCCCCTATGGTTGTTGTGGATGGGATAATTTATTTTTACTTGTGGGACTTTAAAGAAATGTTTAAAGCCTATGATCTAAGTAGCAAACAATGGTTGAAGATTGTGTTGTCATCTGAATCAGAGTTTGCATATGCTTCCAAGGCTGAATTCGATGATTTACATGATTTGGGAGATGGGGTGTTGTGTTTGACTAGTTTCTGGTATAAGTATCAGAAATTTGATCCTTGTACAACTAAGGATCACAGCTTGGTTTATGCTTTCAAATTCAAAGTGGAGCCTAGAAGAAGCCACCATCAGGTGCTACTTACTTCGCTTTCTTCCATATTATCTCCGCTTCAAACCTTGAGCAGTATCCGTAATTACCTCGCTATCTAGGTAACAAATCTCACTCTTACAAATATTCCTTTCTTGTTTTTTTATTGTTATTCTATTCTACTTTGCTTTGGTTCATCATTCATCATTCATGAGTTTTGGGGTAAGTGAGAAATTTGAGAATGTGGAATAAACGCAAGATTAGGGCTACAAGGAAACACACAAATACTAAAGATATAAAGATAGTGGATAAAATAAATTATTAGAGAAATGTGTGTATTAGTTTATGGCTTCTTTGTTTCTATTCTTCAAGTTTATCTTTTTCATATTTTCCCTTTCTTTGATAATCTATCTAATGTTTTTATTAGTTTTTTCCTTATAATTTTCTTCTTTTAGTTTCGTCGTCTATTTATGTATCTTCAGTAGAGGTGTTCAACGGGCCGGATCGGGTCAAAATTTAAATGGGCCGGGGCGGGTCATGTCAAATGATAAACGGGTCGGGGCGGGTCAAGCCCATTTAAATTCGACCCACTTTGCCCCTTTTTTAAAAAGCTCATAGAATAGCTTTTTTATTATTCTTTATGGCCCGTTGGGTCGATCCACTTATGTATATAATAATATCAATTAAAATTTTTTTAAAAAGTGTTAAATTTTTTTCCGCAATTATTATTTATAATTTTCCGACCCGGCCCGGCCCGACCCTTTACACCAAGGCCCGTTAATGACCCGCCCTATTATTGACCCGACCCGCTAATGACCCGTTAAAATGTGACTCGACCCATTGAACACCTCTAATCTACAGTCATCTAGATTTTTCATTTTTATTTTTTTTGCTTATAGGTTCATTGTTTCTTTCTCTATTTGTAGCAGCTACTTAGAAAACAATTAGACAAATTGCTATAGATTTAGGTACCCTCTTGTGCTATTTTGCTGTATATTAGTAGATTAGCACAATGATAATGAATCCATTTACATTTTTGATGCAATAATAATATGAATATCATTATTTCTAGTGTCAAATATGTTCAAGAATTATTTTATAAGATTTTTAGTCAAAAGGTGTGCCTCGCCTTTGAAAAGCTCGCGTTTTCGGCTTGCATCTTTTAAAACTAAGCTTATATTTCATAGGAATTTGGACTTCTTAAGAAATTCTACTTCCAAGTTTTTTAAACAATTTGTCAACCAAAAGCAAGCCTGTTTAGTTACTTCCTAGGAAGTCTAAATTCCAAGAGATTTTAGGTGCAACCAAATGACTCCGAAATTGAAAAGTTGAGTTACCACCTTTTTAAAATTTGTTGTTTTATTGGCACAAGTACATGAAATCGATTTTTTCTGTACTAGAACACAAGGATTTAAAAGCTTAACTTGTAAACAAGTTTTTTTCAAGTTCAAAATTGACATGTTTTTATTTCAGTTAATTTATACAATATGTGTGTAATCAATCAAGTTATATAATAGAAGTAAACTTTGAAGTTATAGGATTGTTTAGATAATTTATTAATAAGTGCTATTATTAAAAATAAATACTTCAATACTACAGGTCATAATAGGGTTGGATTTGTAAGAACTTCTGATTTACATCATTATTGTCAAGGGACCATCTCAACCAAAAGCTTAAGCTGATGGTTGAGGCCTCAGAATATGTTATATACTCTAACACGCCCCCTCACACGAGAGCCCTTTGGGTTAGAAGTGTGGATGCAACACAAGCTTAATTGCAAACTTTACAACTTCACATGAATAAGAATTGAGAACGATAGAATGAGTCATTTTAATTTTAATATAGTTCATACAATCTAAAACACATTTGTGTCAACCAAATGGAGTCATTTTCTTGCTTTAAGTTCACAACAAAATGTAGTGTTTGGATCATGGGGTGGGGATGTGTTTCATACTCAAACTCAGCTTGTAACAATGATTATGTGGTATTTATATTTTCTATTGGAGGGATGAAAATTTAAATTCTTTTGGGGGCACCTGCACCTTCCCCTCATGTTATCATTTTTAGTCGATTATTTCTTCTTCTGTTGAACTTAGCTTTTATATACTCCTAAGTTTACTTAACTATCGAAGTAGATAAATATCCGAATGGCCAAGGGTCGTAGGGTCGTAATGTAGGGATGACAATGGGTCGGACTCGGCTCGAATTATACATACTCCGACTTTGCTCCGGGTAATAGTCGGACTTTTGTTTTCAGTCCACCTCCACTCGGAGTATGTATAAAGCTGTGTTGAAATTTCTCAAAGTTGCAAAAGGCAATTGGGCTTAAATTGGTATGGGCTACTCTAATACTCCCTCTGGTCCAGTTTACTAGTCCCATTTGACTTTTGGCACTATTCACTCATCATTCTTAATTTGTATTTTACTCTTAATCTATAAGTTAAAACATAGTCATGTGGGATCTTGTTTGATTCGTTTCAATACAAGGATTATTAATATTAATTTTTTATAATTTTTGATTAAGAATAATTAGAGATATTAAGGGTTAAAATGTTGCCTCGACATGTGTGAAAAGTCAAATAGGACTAGTAAACTGGACCGGAGGGAGTATAAATTTAAGAAGTGGATCATGATCCCACAAACTCATCACGTCTGCTCATGTCATTAATGACATCATCATCAGATAAAGAATTAAACCCTAAAATCTCCTCTCCCTTCTTATTTTTCCCACTCTTTCATTTTCAACCCAAAAACCCTTAACTATCTTAGTTCCAACTCAGATAGCCTTCTCATACCGTCGTCGGTAGTCCTCTCTCCTCTCTCAGCCTTGCTTCTTTCGCCGCCTGAAATTTCCGGCGACAAATTCCACCGGGCAGGCGTCTCTGATTTTATGCTTAAGCCGCCGGCAGCCCCTTCTCCCAATTCTGACTCGCCGCATTACCAGAGATAATTTCCACTACTCCAGTGCCGCTGCTGTCCTTGTTCTCCTTTCTCCTCATTTCTTCTGTTCTCACAAGCTCTAGTTCTTCCTTACCCTTATATTTTTCACCCCTCTCTCCGGAAAAATCGCATCCTTTTTCAGCCGTAGCCGCTGTCCCGTCGCGCCCTCGTTACCACCATCCTCTCTGGCAACAACCTCGGTTTTCTTCTCCGATTTCTCTTTTTTTTTTCCTCTCTTTTTTTTTTCTCGAAAATACAGGCAACGCTCTTCTCCACCGCCGACAGCCTGGAACCCCTCCACTTCCGCCTCCACAACTTTCCGCCGCCAACCACTTCCTCACTGGAATCCGGCCAGCCACATGCTTCCCTTCTTTTCTTTTTCTTTCTTATTTTCTTCTTGCTATTGTTTTTCTAATGTTACTCTTTTTTTTTTCTTTATTTTCCTTTTTCCCAATTCTTTCTGTTCATTCCTTTGTTTTGTGGTAACAGTCTCTTACCCCTTTTGCTCACGTTTTTCTTTTCCTTATCCATCCCATTTGGATACTCTTCTTTGCACTTATCAGTCGGACTTGACTCGGATTATACATACTCCGATTTTGCTCCGGATAATAGTCGGACTTTTTTCAGTGTACCTCCACTCGGATTCGGATTATGCATACTCCAAGTTTGCCTTAACTCGGACTCTCAGACCTCCATCATGGTCGGATTATTATCAAACAATATCGTTTTGATATTGTACTAATGATTTTAAAGTGTACAAAATTGACAAATATATTTTTCAAATACAATTTAACAAAAAAATATGCACTTTGGATTCAAATTTAACAAGAGAAATAGTCCTACAACTACAATTTAACAAAATTTTCTCGCATTTTAATTTGGGGTATTTTATTATCATTGATCTGATTTGTCGTATTCTGATTAATTAATTTAAATAAAAATATCAGGTTTTTTTTCAAAATTGAAAATTACAATTAGTGTGAGAGAGCGCTTGTATTAGTCATGTCTAGAGTTTTAAAGGAAACAAAATATTGGTGTAATAATCAAATTCAAAGTCGGATTCCCTTCAGGGTTGGAGTCGGTTCGGAGTGTCGGATTTTTAATAAGGTCCAACTCCGGTCCGTCTCTAACTCGGACTCGAATCGTAAATTCGGAGTCGGAGTCTGATGGCTTTTTCCTAGGATTCGAATGGGATTATTTTCCTCAGATTGAGTGAGACTATGGTTGGTTTCGGACTGAATTGTCATCCTAGCTAATTGGGTTCATTTAGAAGGAAAATGAGAGAGAGAGAGAGACGGGAAAATATGAAATTTTTGTACTAAAATATCATGAAAACAAAAAGGGTTATTTTACGGGGTAACCAAAAATTTTTAAAAATCCACGCGGTAGGTTTTGCTTATCGGAAAATAAGCAAATTAGTACTTGTTTCGAGCGCAATTTTCGAAAGAGTTACCCCATAAGGGTAATCACGACGTCTGTTTTTGAACCAAATCGTTATGATCGGTAAAAGAGACGTTAAATATCTTTTATTTTTTAAATTTATGTGTTTTAATTTTAAATTATTTAAAAATACGAGGACTAATGAGTTACTGTTATTTAGACAATTTAACCTCTCAAATTGGTCAAACCCTCAAACTTAACGATCAACTAACGTTTTCCGTTAAGTGGTAATCGTTTGTAGAGAAATATATTAGATTATGTTGTTTTTTGCATAAAAAAATTACATAAGGTAGTTTTTTACAAATAGACCTATAGATTAGATAGTTTCGAAACATGTGCAATAAAAACCAAACATGGGCAATAAAAACATATATTGAGGCCTAAACCCACGTCGAAGTATGTGCTCCCTAAGAATATAAACACTATCTACCTTTGAATTGATAAATTGCCACAATTGACACATGGGCAATAAAAACCAACTCCCCCGTCCTAATTTGATGTTCAACCGCAACACTACAAAATTCTAATACGCCATCAATAAATTCCGACGATTCAATGCTTCCATACATCCAAGAACGATCTTTTGTCATCCTAAGTGTGATTATTTAATTCAAAACAAAATTAATACACATTACATACATAACTATATATATACTTAACCTTAGATAACCCAAATTTATCATATTTAACCTTCTTATTATTTAAATTATTGTTCAAAAATTATGTATATTTTAATTAATTAACAAACTAAGTACATAAGTAAACTATTATGATTATTCATACATAAGTAAACTACATACATAATTAAACTACATACATAATAAATCAAACTACATACATATACATACATACATAATTAATTAACAAATTAAACAACTAAACAAAATAAATTAAACAACGTACCTAAGTAAACTACATACATAAAATTTATAAATTGGACATCTTAAATACCTAAACAAAATAATTATAACATCAACCCATAAAAATATAAAATATAAACTTCATAGTTGAATAGAAATTTACCTTAGCTAATAAGATATGATAATGGTGTGCTCTACAATTGGGTACCTACAATAAAAAACAAAAACAAAATTAATATAATTTGAAGAACTAACTTCGTGGGGTTTAATTATAACAAGTCTTTTATGTACATTCAACGCTTCAAACTATGTCTAATAACACAAATTAAATGAATAACAAAACAAAGCTCTTTAAATTTCCATTATTCAAACCAAACAAATTGTCATTTTCAGTTTTGCTACAAACAATGGGAAAATGACATAAACTTACGAATTAGGGATTTTTAGTTTATGTCATTTCCATTATACAAACCAAACAAATCCAAATGCGAAATCAAAAGTGACAAATCAAATTATCAAAAAACAAAACTTTTCGTGGGTTTTAATTTTTCGTGGGTTTATAATTAACATAACCCTAGCGATAATCAAATCAAAAAGTGAACGTTATAATAAGTGAACATGAGCCAAAACCAAACCAAACCAAACCAAAACAAGAAAAAAACAAATTAAAATTAATAATTATACATAACCATTTCTCAAAAAAAATAAATAAATAAACAAAAACAAAAAGAATTCGAAATACCTTGAAATTTTTCGTGGCTTGGTAAAGAAAATGAACAAGATGATGAAGACAGTGAAGAACAAAGATGAAGTTTTTTGAGGGTTTTGAGCAAACTTTTGTGAGTTCAAGAGCAAACAAAAATTTCGTGGGTTTTGAGCAAAGGAGAAGATGCACAGCAGCAGCAGAACGAGAAGAATAAGAAGAAGAAGAGCAAGTGACTATGGAGTTTTGTGGCGGGTTTTGAACAAAAATTTCGTGGGTAAATTTTCGAAGAGTGTACAGTAGCAAGACTTTCTAATTTTCGAAGAGCAAAGCAAAATGAAGAGTGTACAGTAGCATTTGAGAAAAGAGACGTTATATTTTTCTATTTGGGGCCGCGGACAGTAGATAAAACCGCAACCCTTTACCTAATTTTTTTTTTGCTGATTTTCTTAATTTTCGAAAAATATTGGCTGGTACTTCTGGTTGCGGACAGAATAAAAACCGCAGCCCTTTCTTTATCTTAGTTTTTGAAACAGATTTTGGCTGCGGTTAAGTGTAAATTCCGCAGCCTTTGTTAATTTTTTTTACCAGATTTTTTTTACTCATATTGACTGCGTGTGCCTAAAAACCGCAGCCAATAAGTAGCAGCCAATAGCTTTTTTTCCACTAGTGTTCTTATATTAAATACATAAAACATACTACTACATTATTTATGATGAAAATATCTAAAATAATTTTTGAGCACAAGTATTGTTGAGTCTAATAATTGATACTCCCTCCGTTCCTTTTTGATGTTCCTATTTGGGTTTTTCACCAAGACTAAGAAAAATGGAATCTTTGGTAGTAGTGTGTATTATTTTAATTATATAGGTGAGAAGTAATGATTATATTGGAAGTATGAGAGAAAAAATAATTAAATAATAGTGTAATGTAATGATTGTATTGGAAGTATGAGAGAGAAAATAATTAAATAGTAGTGTGAAGTAAGAAAAGTGAGTTTTAAGAGGTAAAAGTGGGATAAAAACTTTCAAAAAATGGAAAGTATTTTAAAGTGGAAAAACTTATGAAACTGCCCGTTTTAGTAAGGTGGAAAAACAAAAAGGAACGGAGGGAGTACATTGATTTTGCTCTCAAAGCTATTAAAACCTTTTATCTAAGGAAAAGATAATTGTTTTTCTTTATATTTACGTTGATAAACACATAATATAAAAATACTTATTGTGGACAAAATAGTGATCTTATCAAAAAGGCTTAATTTTTTTGAAATATTCATAAAAAGTTATTAAAAAATGTTAATGTTAAAACATGTTACGAAGTTATTAGACTTCAAATTTTAAATTTCTTATTTTGAATGGAACCTTAAAAATTTAATTTAAGATGAAAATAATGAAAAATTATAAGTTTTTTAAATATCCATTGGTTGAGAAAGGTATTGTTGCATCATGCATGTAATCTTCTTTATGTTATTCACGTCTTTGATCTTTCTCTTTATCTATAAAATACATAAATATTTGAAAAAGTTGGAGAATGATAAAATACATGTACAATCTTAAATCCACATTCCTTAGGGAACAAGTTTAAAACAATAATTAAAATATACCAAAATTGAGTAATCAATAAGACTAATTGCTCAACATTTCTTCATAAAATATTTCAGAACATAAAAATATTTTAATATTAATAAACGTATTTGTATGTATTCTATTTTTAATTATTTGTATGTATTCTATTCATTAAATCTGTAAGTTGTAGATTTCTCTCTCTTTGAAGACCCTTTTCGAGTTGGGGGCTCTTTGATCGCACTCTACTTTATGGGTATGAGTTACCGTTGTTCTTCCCTCTTCAGACCCTTATCATAGTTATCTATGAGCGGAATACACTGGGTATGATGACGACGATGATGATTAATATACGCATTTAAGAATTCTATTTTACTTTAACATATGAGTAATTAACTCTTATATGTATCTAATTTCATGACAATTTATTTACATGATAACACTAGTACTATACTCCAATCCACCATATATATATATTTGAAAATAAATATTGCATTATTAATACGAAATTTGAAATAGTTTTTTGTCACAAAAACTAAGCGGTATCAAATTTTTTACATGACGGGCTAGGAAAAGTTAAATGAAAATCAAATTCAAATCTCGTGAAAAAATATGATACTTGCTGCCGCCCATGATCTTCAACTTAACAAGTGCAAGGCAAGTTGAGATCCAAAGTGGTAATCTCATCAACACCATTTTTAGAATTGCAAGCACTAGAAGCAACACTACTATTGTTGCCTATTGATGATCCCAAAAGATGAGATCTTTTATGCCCACCAAGAGCTTGACCCGACCCAAATACTCTCAAACAAAATGGGCATTCATAAATCTTTTTATTATCCTTATTTGAAATTACTTCTTGTACCCCTTTTTTATTTTGTGCCCTCTTTCTTTTCTTACAACTCAAGCTCTTAAACCTTTCTTTCTGAGTCACCCCAGCACTTGACTCGGCCGAGTCATCTCCCACTGATCTCACTACTCTAACCCATTCATCCCTTGAAAGCATCATTAAGCATAGTGCAACCTCTTCATCTTGACTAGTCTCAGATATTGAACTCACCAGAGTTGACTCAGTCATTGACTCAGACTTGGTCATCCATTCCCTAGCTAACATTGACTTCTTGAGTTGTTTCCGAGTTAGATTATGAGTTAACTCAGTCTCGCTCTCCCCGTCATGAACTCCTCCTAACCCTTCATCAAAAAACCGATGAGTCTCAGCCTCTGATCCGCGTTTACTGATCAGAGACTGAATTGACTCAGATTCAGACTCAGACTCAGACTCAGACTTACGAACAAGTTTTTTCTTAAGAGGTAGAGGAAAAGTGGATAAGTGGGACCTCATATGACCACCCAAAGCTCTACCATTTAAGAAAACTTTGGAACAAAGCTTACATTTGTGCCTATCCATTACACAAATTTTATTTTTATTAGCAATTTGGGTTGAATTTCTCTCTCTAGAGACTAGAATGTGTTAAGAGTTTTTGAGGATATGAATATAAGTTGAAGTTGGAGAGGTTGTAAGTGTTAAGTGGTAAAGAAAAAGAAGGAGTTGGAAGCAAGCAATCTCCACCAAAATGGGACCCTGTCATGTATCACATTAACCCATTTATTACTGATTCCATTTTTTACCATTTTGGAGTGTTGTATACTTTTTCTAATTAATTACTATTAAATCATCAGGATTTGTTTCCTAAATAAAGGTTATTGTAGCTTTTTATTATAAAAATACTAGTATCTCTTATGATATTTATGATATTAATACAATGATAAAATTATGTTTTGTTATAATGTTGAAAAATTTGTGAAGATATGATATTAAAATATATTAATGAGAAAATTATTATTTCAGTGGTTCTTTTTTATTGTTTTTATTTATTTTTATATGGAAATTTCATATGTTTTTTTGTTTAGTTCTATACTTTTTTTTAGTATCAAATCATATAATACATACGATCATATCATATCATATCATACAATCATATAAAATAGTTGCTAAATGACAAATGTCATATTTATAGCAGTCTTACCAAATGACAAATAAAGTATTATAGGTGTTGGGCTTATTATGTGGCATTAACTATTACCATATTAAAGAACATTTATGACAATTAACTTTCTATAACAAGTTGTTTTAGTAAAGTTTTTGAAAGTGATATAATTACAATATTATGTATCTTTATTATTTTATGTATATTTTTATAAAATTAGTTGTATGTTAATTAGTTATGATTTCTTGAATTTTTATTGTTATAATATAATTACAATATTATGTATCTTTATTATTTTATGTATATTTTAAAAAATTAATTATATGTTAATTAGTTATGATTTCTTGAATTTTTATTGTTATAATTCAAATATAAAAACTAAAGCTAATGTTTTTTTTTTTCCATGTCAATATTTAAATATCTGTGTATTGGACAAGTTTTTATACTAGTACAATCATACAAGATTACAAGCTAATGAAAAATGTAAAATTACACATGTCCTAATTTTAGAACATTTTGCCACAAGATTACAATTTATTTTTATAACCTACTAGTGTAAAACCCGTACAATGCACGATTTTTTTTAACATCGACATATATAAAGTATAATATTAAAAAAGCTAGAAATATTATGCAGTAGAAACACTCAATTTTGACAGTTATATGTAAGAATTAACTTTGTAATTTGAAAATTTTCAACAATATATTAAGCAGTATATTATATTATTTAATTTACTCAAATTAACTATAAATAAATGTTAGTCAAAAGACACTTTAATAGTAGATATATTGTTCAAGATCAATTGCCATATCATTAGTATTTAGTCAATAAGTGCATTTTGGCAAGTTCTTTAAAAATTGACACTTGAAATTTTCCAAGTTTTTTATTATAATGTATGATTTTAGTCTTGATTATATGATGATATTTTTAACTAAATTTGATTAATTTTTAGATCTAAATTAATACTAAATATTATATTATGTAATTAATTTTTAGATTTAACAATTTTATAAAATTCGAATCATTTATGTGACAAAAAAATACATTTACTTAATATAGGTTAAAGTTTTCAGTTTGCATTATACTTTCCAATGATACTATTAAATAAAAATATTAAATAGCTAAATGTAGCTTTTTTCACTATAAAATTAAACATATTTACTGTTTTTTTTACTCTCTCTCTCTGTTCATTTTGTTATTTCTATTTACTTTTTGCACAATTTTCGAATTAATTTTTGAATTTCAATATCTTTAAATACACAGCATAAAAAATTACAAAAAATAAATGATATAAAATTATACATTAAGACAAATCTAGCGAGATCTCATATGAATATAATTTATCTTTAATAAATCTCTTAAAACCATAATTACATTTTTATCTCCTTAAAGTTGAATATTCTAATTAATGAGAAGAATATTAGAAAACGGAGGGAGTATTACACATCCAATTCTTTTCTCATAATCTCCCACATGGTTATATTGTGTAATACTATAAAAACTCTTGCAATGCACGAATTTGTTTGTATATATAAAAGTATATTTAAATATAAATTTAAATAGAGATGCAATTACATTTGTCAATATAAAATTATATTATTTGTTGTAAAATAACTAAAGAATTTTAGAATATATAGTAATTTCAATAAAAAAATCTGATTGTTAATATAGGCATTAATTAATTAAAGTTCTCATACTTTTTAAAGCAATTTTAGGTAATCTTCCTACAACATTATCATTATGATTTTTTCTCATTCTCAAAATAATTTATGATTATCATGTTTCTTTTGCTTCGTGATGAAATATTCTTATGAAGCTTAAGTCAAATAATAATATTTTAAGAAAATTAAAGAAAACATATTTTATTGTGATATGACAATTCACTGTGAGAATGTCATGTGAAATTTTACAAGTCTATTTATTAGATTGTATGATTATATTGATTATCGCATTTTTATGAAAAAATTTCAACTTATTAAATATAATTTATAACATCATTTTCTAAAAAATCACGTTTTTATATATTAATATTAAAAATCACGTGGATTGCACGAGTTTTATATAATACACTAAAATATAGAATTAGTTTGAACATGTGTCAACCTTATGGGAAAAAAATATTACTCTTTCCCTCTTCTGTAGAAAATCTTAATTATTGTAGGAAAATAAGAAAAAAAATTGTATTATTTTTGGTAATTTTTCCAATGAAATAATTAGACAAGAAATTAATTCTCTCCATTACATTAGTCTTTGTAAGGAAAATTCGAAATGGCAATAGAAAACCTAGAAAAATGAAATAGAAATAATGAATTGATGCTATGGGAAAACACTTTTTACAAAGTTTTCTTCGGGTTTGAATAGGAAAGATTAAACATTAACGTTTACTTTCTTGTGAACTAATTTCTAAGGGCCTTTCTTTATTTTTCATGGGAATGCATACATTTCACAAGGCCCCTATTCACAGCTTGATTCTACTTGTAAATCTTAGGTTCTGGGTTGTTGCGTCTTTGGGCTATCCTTAGGGCTAACTAACGCTGATTTAATGAATATACTTCAATAGAAGTGAATTAAAAATGGGAACTTGCTATTGGTTAGATATTGTATTTTAAGAGTTGGGTCTAAAATTGTTGCAATTTCATTAATTTAGGAAAAGAATTTAATATACGCCATTTTCTTTGTGGTTATGAAGATGGAAAATAGTAATGCATTCACTTTTTTAAACATAAATTTACAATGGTATTTGAGTTATCATAAAATTATCTTTTTCTTCTAATGGTATGCCTCTAAGGAAAGCTGAATTTGTATTCATTTCGTAAAAACTTTCTTCATCATTTTCAAAAGAATTATATAAATCGGTTTCTCTATATCCCTCATAAAAGGTAATCAACTCTTTTAATTTTTGCATAGCAACATCAATAGCATATCTCTTGATTGCAAACACTTGCTAACAATATTAATAGCATATAGTATTCAAAATTAAATAATTATAGCAATCAAAACAATAAAATCAGGAAGCTCATGGGTAGCTAAAGATTTTGCTTCACAGCATCATACAATTCTATAATTTTGCTGCTAAATGACAAATGGCAGTCTCACAACCATTCGCCAAATGCAGCAGAATTATTGGTCCTTTAATAGTAAAATAATTTATTTTTAAAAATACATTAATTTTAAGAAATATAGAGCTTTTAAAAATTATTTTGCATTAATACAATAATTATAACAACACACATTAAAATACAAGAATGGGAAATCAATAAACCTTCCAAAAATATTTTAGTAAGAAAATATTACTATTTTTCTTTATTACTGCATTTACAAAAAATTCAATAGCTATAAGAAAATAATGTACATCACAAATAAAAACAGTTAAAAAACAATTAATTTCTTATAATAAAATAGAACAAGATCACTGGATTCTTGGTAGCCAGTACTGGGCAGCTGATCTTGTATTTTATAATTAAGATCATAATCTAACACATCAAGTAGAGCTTCTCTATATTCCAACATTGAGATCTTTTAGTTTTTACACTATCCACATGACCTTTGTCAACGATTGGATGATAATGATTTTGGAGTTAGTCCCTTACCATGATAATATTTGCCATCACTAAGTAGACTTCGCAAAACTGCAACAAACATGATGAGGCCTTATACTATTATTAAATCGAGTAAAGGAGACTTCGTCAAACGAAATAATTAAGAGATGAAGAAGAGAGTTTGGATGGATGGAACGAAACTAAGAGAAAAAAAATAAAAAAAAAACTCAGCAAATTTTTGTACGCTATTAGTAACATCGGACAAAGAAAATTCGGTCAAACAACTTTAAATCCTTGTTCGTTGACAAACAACGAAGAAACCCTTACCTTAACTTTAATGAAACCCACTAACGACCCATACTTTTACGGTTTTATCCAATCCCAAATCCACTCGCTCATAAATAACACTTTTATTTTGTTATGAGCTCTAACATTACTACATAACTTACGTAACTCACAAATTAAACTTTTTTTAACTATCAATAATTCATAGTCGGAAGTATTTATTTGAATCATCAAGTTAATTTCAGATCAAGGTTAAAACCATATTTCTTGTTCATATAAATTTTTACATGATTATATTTCCATTTTTCATGTCATATTAAAGCAAAATCAAATACAAAATCGAGTAAATATCTACTTATCTTGTCTATAATAAACATTTATCCGATAATTGTATTTAACTGTTGTATTTATAAACCTTCACACGCTCACATAGTTCTTCCCTCTCAAATCTCAATATAGAAAACCTGAAATTATTGGAATTTTTTAACGTTATGGTGAAAATTTGAAAATTCAGTCAATAAATAAAATATTTGCCAATATCAAATTGGTAAATTTGCTCTGCCCAGAATCTAAAAATTCCCAATTTTCCTCCTTCGTCTCTCATCAAACTTTGACTTTCTGAATAATTTCTGGGCAGCGCTTGATTCATTTTCATACAAAAATAGAAGATGGAAATAAATTGGGGAAAAAAACAGATTGTAATTGGGATTTTATTGTTATGGAGTTTAAGATTATTAAGAGGAGCGAATGGGTTGAGATTTGTAATTGATAGAGAAGAATGCTTTTCTCACAAGGTTGAATATGAAGGAGATACTGTTCATTTTTCATTTGTTGTAATCAAAGCTGATACCCCTTGGCATTCTCAGAATGAAGGAGGTGTTGATCTTGTGGTAATTATTCTTCTTTTTTTTTTTTTGTGTTTTTATAATGAATCTTATTGTTGAAAGTTGTGTTCTTTTATTAATTGGTTGAAGTTTTTGCATGTTGATTTTATTTGTTTTATGAATTGAGTTTTTTTTTTTTGTTGCATGCAATAATTGAAAATGGGTATTTGAGGGTTTATTTTCACAGTTACAGCTGCTAATTATATCGTAGATCTTACAAAATTGGGCCATTATTGCCTTTATGATTCTCTGGCAATTATGGGGAGATTATTTAGAATTTTAAGGGCATCTTATCGATGTTGAAGAACCTTTATAAATTGATTTACTGCTATCTAGAATCTGACATTGCCCGATTGATTGTAGTGATAGACTTGGTGGATGGTGGTGGTTGTTCTTGATGTGTTATATTGTTGATGGTAGAATGAAACCGTTGTGTGTTTAGGATAAGCTTTGGCTATCTAAAAGGAATGAAGGATAGACATCTAGTTTGGTGCTTAGATGCTGTGAATAATGCACAGGAAAATGTAAGAGGGGGGTTTTACTCAGAAACAAGGAATCACTATAGTATCTTTGGATTAGGATTAAAATTTGGGGGGGGATGCAATTTCCCATTATCCTTGAAGGCAATTTTATGCTTGAGAAATGGTGCAAATATACCATATTATAATTCATATGATGTTCTTACAACTCCTGCAAACTACAAAAATGGGGGTCATCGTAGAGATGTTGGAAAGATCGTGAGGTTTTTAGTTTGTTATATAAACTGTTGTGTTCTTTTCATGATTTGTAATTTTGGATGGGAGGAAATGGTGGAATGAAGGGAAGAGTCAAGGTAGGACAAGGTTTCCTTTGTTTGGATAAAATTTGGAGATTTATTCTCCCTCTTATTCTAATAAAATGTCTCATTTGACATCGCACCAATTTTAGGAAAAAGAGGAAGCATATGGGAGGAGTAAGGAAAAAAAGGTATCAAATTAGGAAATGAGATTTTTGATGTGAATATGCTAAAACTAGGAATGGGACACTTGATTAGAATAGGAGGGAGTATTTCATAAGAAACAAATCTCTTGAACAATGGAGTTCATGTTCATCACACTTCCCTCTCCTCTCATTTTGTTGTTTTTTTAAGTCTAATTCAAACAAGCGGTGCATGGAGGAAAAATGTTCTCTTTGTGTTTTTTGTTAAAATAAACAATAAACGTAGGTTGTTGAATTTGGATTATATAGGACTAAAGTTAAATAGCATGTTAAATCATGCTATTAAAGGTCAATCACAAACTAGCTATTTCCTTAACAAGGGTAAAAGTTGTGTACATCTGACTCTTAAATTATGTCTAGGACCCTTTTAATTACACAGGGGTACTATTAATGTTGTTGCCATCAAACTAAAATCAAGATTTTTTGAGATAAGAAGCCTAATATAATCATTCAAGCGGGTGTTGTAGAGATGTATTGGGGATTGATTGTGAGACTTATAAGGATTCCAATTGTTAAAGACTCAACACCTAGTTGATATGTGCACTGACACGTTCATGTTACCATTTTTGCTCCATCTTTGCATATTCTTATCCTTAATTGGATCGCGACCATTGTGCGAAAATACTGTTACAGTGATATTGGCTAATTTTGTAATAAGATTGGGCTAGTGATGCCAAATATCTATTCTTCCCTTGGCTTGATCTCACGCTACTTTAGCCTGTGTGATCTTTTATTCTTTCTATCCTCAAGTGTCATATTCTAACATTAAACTACTTGCTATAGTTGGAGAAGTTTTAGGGATGTATAAGACACATGAAAGAAAAAGAGGGGTTACCAGCTAGTCTTTGATGTGACTAAATCAATAAAATTTGTTACTTTGTAGGTCAAGGTGATTGTGAATCTTACCAAAATAAAGAAATATGAATTACTTTTTGGCTTGAGTTATACTTTTGTACATTTTAACATTTGGGATGGCACATTATTTTAGATGAGAAGTTGCGTTGTCATTAATTTTTATTTTGTTGGAGAAGGTAAATTGGAGCATTGTATATTAATAGGAATATTGTTCGCTAAAGTGTTATTGAGGTGGTATGAGAGATAAAGGGTAGGGTATACAATGATTACAGCTTGTGGTACCAAATAGAATTGATTTGGTTTGATTAGAAAAGTTTTAATTTCAAACTATTTTATGGTAGAGAGTAATAAAGAAGTTACACCTCGAGTCCACGTATATTTACGACGGAGTTATTACAACTACTGGTTTTAGTTGAAACTTGTAAATTTAGAATACAATATAACTCAGTGGGGTTTGTTAAGTATCGATTGTTAATGACTTAATGAGTGTCTATGCAAATACACTCTGTCTATTCAGAGTGGTATAACTGCCCTCCCATGTTGCATTTAACATTGATTTACTGAACTTTAATAATCCTCATCAAGTTAATTTCAGCTCACTTTTACTATTTGTATGGATTTCGTGTAGGGTTGAGCCCTTGTCCCTTAATAATACCTTTATGGTAGCAAAGCTAGAAGGCTTATAAGTCTTTGTGATGTTCATTCCTATGAACATTTGTTGGTGGAATGATATTTTGATCCTAGGACCATTCATTGCCTTGGTGATCCAGTGGGGGGGATTATGTTAAATTGTTTAGGCATTTCACTGCTATCGGGAATTGATATTGACTGTCAATCACTGCAATATACTTGGTGGATGGTGGTGGTTGATATTGATGTGTTTTTCGTTGACAGTGGAAAGTAACCATTGTTTGTTTATGGCATGACATTAGTTAGCTAAAAGGAATAAAGCAATTACTTTTAGTTTGGAACTTAGAAGCAATTATCAATACACAAGATAATTTAAGAGGTGAGTTTTACTTAAAATGACAAGCCAAAGTATTTTTGTATATGGAGTAAACATTTTGCCTGCATGCAAACTACAAATGTCGTTGAAGGAAATATTTTCTTGAGTACTGTTGCAATTATTTGTTACCTAATTATATTGCAGTGTTGTTCCAGCAACATTTCCCATACTACAAAAATTGGAAGTCATCGTAGAGAAGTTGGAGAGAGTTTTAATAGTTTTAGTTACGAAACCATTTTTGTTTTAAGTTGTATAGAACTATAGATCATGCTCTTAGTTAAGTTGTGAAGGCAGGTAGCAATACCATAGGAAAAACGGCAGCTGCAGTCATAGACACTATTGCAGTGTTGTGAAAGTTGATATGCTGCTACAATGCCATATGCAGCTGTTGCACACTTGCACTATGAGTTGTAAAATTAGAACAATTCATTATATCATAGTTACTACAGAGTTCTGGAAGAAAATTTCAGATTATTTCTTAAAACATATTTTACATATTAATCACTTAGCACAATTTATATTTCTACAGTGGATTACAAAATTATAACTGTTAAGATGGCGAAGTAGTATTGTGTTTCATGGCAGATGTTGATTGCATGATTTTAAGTTATACATAATGGACAATGCTCAAAAATCTGTTGCGTAATGACTTATATGTAAAAGAACAACAAAAATATTTCATCACCCCAATGCCATTAACTGGCTCCCACCTAGAGCGGGGTTTGAGGCGGGGTTGGATGTATGCAAAAGAAAAGTTTATTAAAATTTTTTATACTTCGTAGTTATGGTAGGCAAGGACAGCGAAGGAAGACACATCCCTTGTTATTACTTACATCTTTTAACATTTCATCTAAATCCCCCTCCTTAAAAAATGAATTGTGTACTCAATGTTGAAACCTGGTTTTATATGCATTTGACTTCTGCTTTTGTTTTCCAAACCTATTTTGCACCAAATTGCTCGAAATGTGTGGATCCTTTTTTCCTGCTTAAATTTATTTCCAGTGGACTCTGACCCAAGTCTAGACACTTCTTTACTAGTTCCCCAGATTATATTTCGCATATTTCACTCTGATAACTGATGTGCTTCCTACTTAGATGATTCCATTTGCATGTGCTTCATTCTTGGGAGAGATTACTACTCTAAATGTAGTGATTTTTACTCTTTAGTTCTTTTTTTTATCAACACGTTGCAGGTGAAAGGACCTGACAGTGATCAAGTGCATGACTCACGTGACAAAACTAGTGAGAAGTTCGAGTTTATGGCTTACAAGAAGGGGGTCTACCATTTTTGCTTCACTAACAAGTCCCCGTATCACGAGACCATTGATTTTGATGTGCACGTCGGCCACTATGGTTATTTAGACCATCATGCAAAAGATGGTAGGAGTTACAATTCATCGCCTTCTCTGAACAGATTTTTCTCAACATTGCATCTCTACTATGATAGTATGTAATAGCATTTATCTTTTATGTGTCAATTTGCAGAGCATTTGAGTCCTTTGTATGAACAGATTGCTAAATTAGAAGAAGCTCTCTACAACATACAATTTGAACAGCACTGGCTGGAGGCTGAGACCGACCGCCAAGCGATACGTATGTCCTTTGTGAACCATTTTTAGTTATTTACATCATTATATAGTACCTTTTTCTAGACATTTTCCTAACCAACATAAATTCTCCACTCCCCCTCATACTTCAAAAAGTTAAAGACTTCCAAAATCATTATTGTTTATCTTATCTTTGGTTGACACTTCTAGGAAAACATTACTCTATATATCACAAAAAGGAAAATGCTACTATATCCTTAGGAGTTAGGACTTTATATTTCATAACTCGTAATGAAACTATGAATGTAATCAACTCAAATCACCTTGGGAATTAAAGATCGAACGAGTGTAGTTTGCTTGATCTGCTTTGGTTTAGTTTTCTTTGTTTGGGGGAGCTGGGGATGTAGCATCTTGTGATAATGTATTGTTTGTAAAAAAAACAAACTTTTTACTTAAGAGCTGATCTTATGCGAACCTGTGAATATATAAAAAGGCGAATCATGACCAAATAAATTTGACTGTATTGGTTGCAGTTAATGAAGTCATGGGCCGAAGAGCCATTCACAAGGCATTTTTTGAATCAGCAGCACTTGTAGGCGCCAGTGTACTACAAGTCTACCTGCTCAAACGCCTATTTGAGCGCAAGCTTGGGATGTCCAGAGTTTAGAGCTCCTTGTTTGTGTACAATTACGGCTTACATTGCCCCGATTTTAAATCGACTACATTCTCCTTTGCACGGGTTTTACACTGTTCCCTTTTATATTTATCCCTCTCATCTCATGTCGAAGCAGCTTTAGGATTAAGCAGTTTAAAGTAGCAGTTTCGGAGGGAACTAGTTCCCTGTGTTGTGTCAATCTTTTTCTTTTTCTTTTTGTTCTATTTTTAAGCAATCTGTAACATCTCTTGTTGTAACTTGTAACGTTATTAGTGTATCCTGTACCCTAAGACTTGTTTAATGATAACTATTTGATTAAATACAAGTACATTTGGGTAGAACTGTAATTGTTTTATTTTTGGAGGGATAAGTAGAAATACCTCCTCCGTTCTGAAATACTCGCTACATTTGACTTATGAGTACTATTCATTGTTCGAGCTTATTTTATATATAACGTCTAATGTGTAAGAAGAAATATAGTCAAGTGAGATCTTGTTTGAATCGTCTAATTGTATACTTTCATAATATTAAATTTTTAGCTAAGTGTAGTTTAAGATATTAATGATCAAAATTGTTTGAAGTTGGAACTACAGTTTTGTGGACTACAGTTCGAAGTTGGAACTACAGTTTTCTGGACTTAAAAGCAGCTCCTAAGTAACACACGATGACGTTAATTGATTTGGAGCTATTGCTTGCTGCTGCTACTCATCTTACACAACTATCAATAAAATACAGAATCATCATTGCCAAGGAATGAGTTCCATATTGATCTAAATTTCTGGAATGATTAAATGAACCATTGAATATTGATAACTTAAAAGTGCTAATTACTACCAGAAAACAATCATTATAGCAGAACCGTCTAGCCCAGAAGGGAAGGTACAAAGAATATACTAGTAAATCCAACCAAATTGGTCCTAAACAAATACAATGCCCATGCCTAAAATTGTTATTCCATTAAGATTTGTCCTTGCACAAGCTAAAAGAAATACAATGTTTATATGGGAATGACTGTTGAGCATACCAAACAAATTTCCAAGTCTACAAGAAAAAGATACCAAACAAAGACCCCCTAAATGATGAAACAAATTTTTGCCACTAGTTATTGGTAAGTGCCTGCATTATTTGCATCCAATAGAAGGCGTACGAAATTCCATATATGACAAGCTGCACAAACACTAGGTTTCTGACTGGTCCTGTAACATTGAGGTGAGCTGAGACATCCACAGGCCTGCAATATAGAGTTGTGCCATGGATTTCTAAGTTCTCTCCTGATCACATCTTTATTTTCTCACTAGAAGATATGTAAAAATCTGAGAAAAGGAGCCAATGCCCAAGTTTTAAATCAGCTTAAAGAAAATCTGCTTTGAGGATTTACCTCAATAATAAGGTTCACACTTCACAGAAGCTCTACAACTACCGCAGATGCACCACCTCCCCCGTTACAAACACCAGCAACACCATATTTACCATTTTTCTGTCGTAGTACCTGAAACAGCAATACACTTTCAGTTAAGAAAAAAGCAATACCAAATTCTTAAGGATGAACCGGGCAGCCAACAGCTCTGCAGAGTATTGGCCCCTAGTAAATCCTCAAAACTAGAAACTGTAAGTGGGACAAAGATGTTTAATTCAGACTGCTTTGATAAAACATTAATGGATCCACTATAGTCGCTTTGCCTCTAAGGGATCCCGGTGTTATCAATCACCCTCATCTGGTGAACCAACAACCCAAGAAAAGTGGAACTAGAATATATTAATTAGGGATGTACGTAGAATATATTAATCAGTTGTTTGTTCGCCTAAACTAAACTTGTCAAAAGAGGGGACGTTTCAGGGAGGGTCACTTACGGACGAGTCATTTTTCGGTTCGATCAGTTCCAAGTCGGTTTGACCCAACATTCATATAATTTTATTGTAAAATAAATTTTTGGAATAAATATTTTTTAATCAAATAGGAGTATTGTTTTGTAGAAAAAGACCAATAGACTGACTCTAAGGCCACAACAAAGATATGTTGATTCAAAATACAAAAATTAAGTAGACACATAGTGAGTCTGGACTAAAAATGATGACGTGAAACTGAATATGTAAAAATAATTGAGAAAACGGGTCAAAACGGCCAGGTTAGGTTATAATCGGGTCAATTTTGGGTTACGGGTCAAATTTTTCGGGTTATGACCCACTAATTTTCGACTGGGTGTTGAGTTTTTCAAGTTGGGTCAAATTTTGACACGTCCAAACTAGATAGCTTGCTTTATTATTCCATGAGAACAAGACTACTGTTGAGTATGCAGAAAGACACCATAAAGAGAATCACAATATCATACCCCCAAAAGTGTCACAATAATCCGTGCTCCACTGCACCCAAGAGGGTGTCCCAAGGACACAGCTCCACCGTGCACATTCACTTTTTCCTGCAGTATTAAGCCAAGAGAAAACTTTAATGTTAGCGCTAGAAGAAGCCTAAACGAGGTGGGGACACCTTGGTAACAAACTGCATTGCAAGAAACTGTTTTTTAACTTCTTGGAATGCAAGTTGCAAGGAGTTGTAGGTCCTAAAGACTCACCGCTGGAAGTTCAAGTAATTTCATGTTCGCAACAGCAACAACCTGCCATGTCGGCAAAAGATTGATTAAAACTATGAGGATGATTAGCTGCTGGCATAACAGACATAAGTAAATCGCTTACAGAGAAAGCTTCATTAATCTCATAATAGTCAATCTGGGATGCGTTTAAGCCTGCATGAGAAATGGCCTTTGGTATCGCAAGGGCAGGAGCTGTAGTGAATTTCTCAGGAGCCTGCCATCATGATTCATGTGTAATTCAGTACAAAGTTGCAAATTTATGAAAGTTAAAAGATATTGTACAAATCTTGCTCCGTACATCCACATCCAATATAATGTTATTTTAAACAAATTGAATCAGATTACCAATACTAATTCTCACTATTTGAATTTGTGGATTCAGTATTCAGTTTTAAACCATTGAAGGTGTTACAGGAAAGTATAAAGTGTGCTTATTAAATTGAGAGATTCACTATTGTTTAGGATAGTAAACCTACAAAGGTTGGCCTTTAATCTAGGGAAAGAGGAAGTATTTGTAATCATTCAAAAATTTGACGAAAAAACTCTTTAACCAAGTTGTTTGGATGTACAAAGTTCAAGCACCTGCGCAGCATCACCATAACCACTGATCTTTGCAATCACCTCCAGTCCAAGCTCTAGTGCTTTCTGCCCACTCATTAAAACAAGTGCAGCACCACCATCACTGTTATAAAGCAATAGGATATTATTAGAAAAAAGTTCATGCAACGCAAATCGCAACAATTTTATCAGTCAAATGAATCAAGAAATATTGTTATCAAGAAACAACACTCTTATAGACAGAACAAAGCATATAAATGAAAAATCAAGGATAGATGAGTAGCTATGTCAAACAGTTAAAAAAAATGTAACATTACATAGAAGGAACATGGAGCTTTCTTCTTTTCACTTAACGGTAAATTAAACTTTACAAAAGATAGAATGATGGACAAAACTGATAATTTTTTTGAAACTTTGGTAGTAATCCAAGCATGAAAATGTTGCAAACCTTATGCTAGAAGCATTTCCTGCAGTAACGGTGCCTCCAACCTCTTTGAAACTCGGTCTAAGCTTTTTTAATTTGGCAGGATCATACTGTCACACACAAGAGAAACAAAAGGACGAACTTGATTAGAACCTGCAAATGTAGAATAAAAAGAACATCCAATATAGATATGAAACTTTTGACAGATTACATGCAAATTCCTTAATTTAGCAGTCTAACTAACTAATAAGCAGTAATTGAATCAATTAAGGTTAGAAGATCATTTTGTCACTCACACTTCAAAAGAAGAAATGGGAATAGGGTAAATCTTGAAGCTTAAATATACGAGGAGGACAAGTTCCAGGTTTTCAACAACCACTACCATTTCGTTTAGGAAGCCAAAGAAAGACTAAAAAACATTTTTAAAAAAGTCAAATATCAAGTACATGAAATCACAAAGAGAATTGTGATTACTTAGTGTTATTGTCTATTTATAAATCATGGAAATTTAATATTACCTTGGTAGGGCCTTCATCTTTATCAATGACTGTTGCTGGTTTTCCCCTTCCTCCAGAAACCTCAACCTGTACAATACATATATGTGAATTATGTGATCAAACATAAGGCGGTGATACTGCCACAGCCCACAAGTATCAATCATGCTCTTACAGGAACTATCTCCCATGAAAAAGCACCAGCCTCTTGAGCAGCAATACCACGCTCAAAGCTCTGGCAAGCGTAATTATCCTGCAAAATCACAAAGCATTAGTATCTCACTCAGTAAAGAAAACCACATAAAGAATTCTATGAACAAGTAAGACTGTAAGAGACTTGAAAAGATGCATCTATAGATCAAAGGAGATGATGCACTGAAATTTGACAGGCTAGCCACATGGAAAGTAGAAAGAAAGGGACATGTAATGAAATGGAACAATAAAAGAATATTGAAAAACTAAAGGTGGCATCAGAAGTGGCCTAATGTATGACAATTGTTCATATAGCTTTAGTCACAAAAATTTATTATTTCCCACAAGCATCAGATATGCATGGGAAGGCTTACCTGATCCTCTCTAGTTACTGCATGATTTTCAGCACATAATTCAGCACAAACTCCCATGGCACAATCATTGTAAACATCCCAAAGCCCATCTTTCAACATCCCATCAACAAGTGTGTCATGACCGAAACGAGAACCCTTCCTGCAAAGTCAGCACGTGAATTGGCTTTTATTAGGCTTTTATAAGTTAATTGTGCTTGTTTGTGCGACAAGAGAAAAATTGTTCAGCATAAGAGGTAATCAGGAGAAACCTTAATTAAAAAATAAAAGCTGGTAGAGCAAACACAATAATTCATATCAAAGGAACATCCAAAAGAATCATTAAATCTCAATGTGACACTTCATGAGGATAACTAGAGAGAGGCAACAAGGAGCACCAAATCAAGCATCAAATGCAAAGGCATGGAACGTTATTAATTAGTTTAAGCATGTTGAAGATGTTTAGTTTGATTATCACTAAACGGAATTGCCTTGCAAAAGGAAGTTTAATCATAAAAAAGGAGAAAGAGAAGTCTTTGGACGAAGTGTATGGCAAAGTACCAAGGGAAGTACTTTGGTGGGTTATGGAAAAAGCTGATGAGAAAGTACAAACTACAAACCTATAGAAGGACATGAAGTAAAAACTACAAACCTATAGTAGGACATGAAGCAGAGCAGCCAAAAAGTTTCTAATCACAATTTTTCTACTTCTGGGATCAGCTTTGAGCCATTTGTTGTATGCAGCAGGGCAGATAAGATACAAAGGCTTATCCGCAAAGAAATTTCATGGTGCATGTTGTTAGCTGATGACATTATATGAGTGGATGAAACTAGAATTTGGGTCAGTACTAAGTGAAAGATGTGCAGACTGGCAATGGCATTATAAGGGTGTTTAAACTAAGTTGAAGTATTATACAGAATGTCTTTTTGGAATCGATGAGCATAGCAGAGGTGTAGTACACTTAGATAGAAAAGAGCTTCCTCTATGCGAGTGTTTCAAGTACCTTGGATAGAATTAATGTAAAGAATAAAAGATTTAGTGCGAGTAACTTAAATAACTTATAAATTGACAGCTAACAGAGACTGAATTGATTACAATATTATTGATGCAACATATTAGAGTCTTGTGAGTTGTGAACTTGTTGGTACACTAAATAGATTACTATAGAACCTTATCCTTTAGGCATCAGGCACCAGCTGCCACTTGACGTAATTTGGCAACTAGCATAGTAAACTTATATATTGAATTGGACAATACTCCATTGTCTTGTAAATTTGTTAGCAACTATGACATTTTAGAGAAAATGTCACTGTGACCAAAAAATTCCCAAGGTCAGAGTGTATGACAAATAAGTATTATCATGACATGAACCTGGCCTCAGCTATGTATTTAGGGGCATTTGACATGCTTTCCATGCCTCCGGCGACCACAACGTCATTGATACCCAATTGGATGCTTTGCGCAGCAAGCATTATGGCTGTAAAATCAAGAAAAGAGCAAAGCATTATCATTCTGACAGTAATTTCACCAAATAAATACAGTTTCTATGATGACACAGGTAATACCTTTCATTCCTGAAGCACAAACTTTATTGACAGTGGTACATACCACTGTGTCTGGTATTCCTGCACCTATTGCTGCCTGCCTTGCAGGAGCCTGACCCAAGTTTGCACTAAGAACATTTCCAAAGATTACTTCTTGTACAAGGGTTGGATCAACATTTGCCTTCTTCAATGCACCTGAAACAAACAAAAAATTTAAATAAAAAACAAAAAAATACTAGTGAAGGCCAAGACAATTTTAAGAAATAAACCTACCCTGAATAGCAATAGAGCCGAGCTTAGTGGCCGCTAAAGATGAGAGTGTGCCAAGGAAGCCACCCATGGGTGTACGTGCAGCACCAACAATGCAAACATCTGTAATATGAAAAAATTAATCATTCAATAATTAACGTACCATTATAAAACTACACTCCTTTGGTTCTCTCAATTTGCTACATCTATACTTTTTTGTTGTCTCAATGAATTTGCTACATTTTTCACCAATGTGGACTTGCATTTTCTCTCTAATATCATCTACAAACTCGATCTCTTTTTACATCTTAATTATCATCCATACATTTCTTTAATCCATTTATTTTTTAAACTTATTTTCTCACTAACAACCAACCAAAATTATTATTGTACCAAAAATGACATATAAAAATTGAGTATTTTTCTAGATTCACTCAATTCCTTAAATTATTCTCACTTTTACATTATATAAGAAAACCCCAACTTTGAAGGCGACTTAATTAAATATGTCAAGTAAAGTGTTGTTTTCATGTCATCGTGGGATATTTTAGGCTAAAATACAAAGAACAAAACCTAGGACCAATCGAAAAGCATCCCTAAAGTTATGCTTATCCATCAATAATAAAAAAAAGTGGGATTAATTACATATAATAGTGCCAAAACCAATAAAAACATCGAAAAGAAAAGCATCATATTATGAGCAAGTCATAACTCATAAGCTTCAAAGCGAAGGATCAATGTGTATATGAAGCTATCCAAAAGCCACACCAATCAATAATCATATAAGGCTAAGATTTATATGACAATTTTGCCGGCAATAGAAATCACTTTAAACTAGTTCAAAAAACATAGAAACTAATATGTGCATTGAAGATCGAAGTAAAATACCTTTTGGTTTGATTGACTCAGAATTTGGTGCTGGAGCCATGAATTATGTCGACAGATAACTGCAATAGAATTATGTCGACAGATTAATCTTAATCCACAAATTCAACACAAAGAAATGGACAACTAACAAACAGCAAAATATCAACACTCAAGTTGAACCATTATAAATTGATCCAACAAAACGCAGATTACAACATAATTTGACTACAGAAAGATTCTTGAAAACTTTAATCAATTAACATGAATGATCACAAATGAAGTGGAAAAATGGCACAAATCTCTAGAGTAAAAAAGAATCGTGAAAAACGAGGAAAAGATGATTGAAAAGTATGATGAATCAAAAAGCGTGAAAAACGATGACAATGAAGTTTACCTGAGATGAAGCAATTAGAGCTTACAATAGGGGGAAGAGAGAGGGAGAGAGTTAAGATCAAATGAGAGTGGCAGATGGAGTAAATATTTATATAGCATAAGAAATAAGAATAAGCATAGTCTTTTCAAGTCAGGGGTTAGGACAGGAAGAGCACGAGGGCCTCGCATCGAGCATTACTAAATTTTTAGACTTTAGAAAGGGAGGCATCAATTTCCGACCTTCACCTACCTATTCAATACTTCATATTATGGAGCTGTTTATTCGGATCATCAGGTTGATTTCGGGTTAGGTATTTCGGGTCAGTTTAAAATTGGATTTTATGTTCATATTGGTTTTTACATAATTGTAGATCCATAATCCATTTATAAGTCGGGTTAAATCGGGTTCGGTTATAAAGTCGGTGTCTATCGGGTCATCGGGTCTGTTTTGAACACCTAATCATACATTACTCGATCCGTTTTCATATGTACATTTCAAATAGAATTTATAATTTTTAGTGTTAAAATTTTATTATGATTTCTCATTGATTGATATAAAAAAGCATATTTATGTGGAATTTTGTAGATTCGTCTCAATATATATATATACTAACTAAATATCAGCTTTTTAAAATTTTTTAAAATTCACAGTTAAAAGTATTTGATTTTAAAATTTGCATTGAGATCTGCGAAAGAAAAGTGAATGGAAGAATGTTTGAAAACATGATTATTTGATAGTTTTTATTACTTTATGAGAATAATAATGAAAAGTTATTGTAATTTTCATAGAAATTTTTTTATTTGTTAATTTTTTATTGGTTATATTTGTTTTCCTTTAATTATCTTAATTTCTTTATGAAATTCATTTCAATGAATAATTGTAAGCAAAAACCTTTTTTATGATGAAGTTTTATGATCATGGAAACGACATGATGTATTTCATGAAAATTAACACTATAAGTCACTCTCATCATATTTTAGTACCAACTACCAAATGAGATGTTTATTTTCTAGCTACTTGTCGTTTTATCTTTATGTACCGATTTTTAATTATTTTTACTCTACTTGATTATACAACTTTATGGTATATTTAGTTGTTATATATCTTTAGTATATAAAATGATAACGAATGGTTTAATAAGTCTTTTAGAAAAACGAATAGTAGATTGTTTTCAGTTTTCACAATTGTTAAATACCTTTAAAATGAAAATAAAGTATCTTAAAAGTTCTTGCATATATTATTAGAGTATTTGGCTTGAAAAATTATTCTCATAAATGAATGTATATATAGAATATAGATACAAGGAATAACCTAAAGCAAAGCCATAAATAGTAAATTTCTTAACCAAATAAATAATTTACATATTTATCTCTATTAACACACCTCCACAGTCGAATCAAGAGGTTGACATACTAAGACTAGCACGTAAACATCAATTAAAACCCTAGAAAGCCTCTTTGTAAAAAAATTATGCAATTTGAAACCAGATTGGGACATGAAGGCACGAACTCACCCTTTTACACCTTTTCTTGAACAAAATGTATATTCATCTCGATGTGTTTGGTTCGTTTGTGGTGAACTAGATTGTCAGAAAGATAGACAACACTTACATTATTACAATAACAAAAGTGACCTTCGTAATAAGACATCGCAACTCAAGTAATAGATTATGAAGCCAAGAAGTCTCAAAAACAACATTAGCAACGCCACAATATTATGTTGAAGCATTAGATTTAGACAAAGTGGGTTGTTGTTTGGATGACAAAGAGATAAGATTTTAACCAAGAAAATATACAAAACATTAAAGGTGAAACGATGAGTGTCAGGATATATCCACCCCAATTAGCATACGTATGACAGAGTAAGGAGGAAATGAGAGACTTGTACAACTAGATACCATGATGTATTAATGAAGAATCCAATGAAGGGCAACCATATGTTCAACACGCGGATCATGCATAAAAAGGCAAATATGTTGTACGACATAACATATATCGAGTCAGGTGAAAGTAAGATACTAAAGAGCACCGACAAGCAAAAAATACAAGGTGAGATTGTCAAAAGAAGCACTAGAGGCAGCACTAAGTTTGATAGTAGTAGCAACTACAGTAGGGATAGACTTACTAAGTGCAAACAACCCGAACCTAAGATTTGTGAATTATACACTTAGTTTTGGAATAAGTTTGATTATGATCTTATTGTATGCTTTTTCTCTCCCAGACTTACTAAGTGAGATTATCAAAAGCCCTTTATTGTTCTATGTAATGGACATGCGCAAAGAGACCCTTTATTGTTCTATATGTGCAACCTCATTACATATTTTATTGGTGTAACCAAACTTTCTTAAGCCTAACCAAACTTTTTCAATAATAAAATTGTAGGTTGTATTAATTGTATGAATATATCATGTTTTTGGATAATTTATTGGTGTAAAGAAAGAGCTTCCTCACAAAGGAACAATGAATAATATGTGCACCCTTATTACATATTGGCATATTGTTCAAAAATAATTGAATGATTCATCAAGTTTCTATAATTAAAATGTGAAAAGCACCCCTTCTTAATTCTTGGGGTTTGTATTTCTCATATATATACCATGAAAATAGATATTTACCTCGCTCCCCATCCCGCTCCATCGTCCTCTCTCAGTTTTGTTCTATGGGAAGGCGATTGCCTTAGAGCTTAACTAATTTACAGTCTACCCTATCGATCTCTACATGTATGAAGTATATACAACTTCTATTATATCATCGTTTCAAACTTATCGAGCTTCTTCACTCTTTGCATCGACCTGATTAGCAATGTCAAGAACACCCCTGCAATGATACATGTAATTATGTGTTAAATCGTGATAATTGACGGAAAGTGTACTGAATATATGTTCGTAAAGGTGTTGGGATTAGACCTGCGCCTATAAATGAACCATTAGCCACAATTTCGTTTCCTTGGGTGCTGAAGGTGACCCCGAGATTGACTAGTGTACCACTCAGAACTGTGTACATGGTCGCCATCTGCAACACTGTTGCCTTTCGAGCTGCTCTTTCAGACTGAAAGTATTCATCCCGAAATTAATTCAAGAGAAAACGAAATAATATAGGAGCAAGTAAAAATTATGATATTTCGTTCTCTATATAAGTCTTTATGTTAAAAAATCGATTAAGTTGCTAAGCACATGAATGATACATAGATTGAAAGTCTGGTTAGCGAAACTGACAGATCTAATGCAACTAAGGCCCAGAATCACAGTAGTGTCACAAAAGAAGATACCATCGAAAACCAGTGTGGGTCATGAGTGAAAGTCCTTGGCTAGTTCATGAAATTCATGACAAAATGGACTGATCGATGTCCACATTCATGTGATGATGCCGGGTATTTGTCAAGGATGAATAAAGTGAAATAACGGTTAACATAATATGCAACAAAACTCAAATAAGCTCCATAACTTGAATTCAAAAGGATAAAAGCTCCTCTCTTCAAGTGTTTTCACTCTTCGATGATAGATTACCAACAATATGTGAAAAATAAGAAGGCCAAAAATAGAGAAACAACATGTATGAGACGTTCACAATACAGTATGAAAATGTCTCAAATTTTCATAAGTTTATATTGTAGGAATATGGAGAGTTAGAGATAGATCAAAGAAAGTAAAGTCTAAGACCAAAGGTAAGGCAAAAAGAGCACCTACTCGTTGCCATACAAGAACAGGTTCATTTCCAAATTTTGATCTGGCCATTAGGATGGCTGGCGAGTAAACTTTGCGGGTATCGTATTGCATTCCACCCCAGTTGGAGCAGTAAAAATTTGGTTAGTAGTGAGTGAATATGAATGAAAACTCTTACACGCCATGGGTAGTGGATAAGTGGTGGGTATTACGTCTTACCCGCCCCATACTTGCTTGCTCCATATCTGTTATATACTACTTTATACTATATACTCCCTCTGTCCATTTGAATATACTAAAACACCGAAATCGAAGTTTTTCTATGTGTTGTAGCAAATTCAAAAGGAGACAAGGAGTATTACTGACTAAAAAATTTTGGCAATTTTGTAAAGATAAATATTCTAAAATGACCTAACAAAAAGCGCTTTAAGTTTTGAACCAAAGGCGAAAGTTTCCCTAAATCATGAATTTATATGTGAATTTACTAATCAATGATACAGTGAATTGTTGACCATAAAGTTTTTATTATCTCTTATAAACATGCTACGAAATGGATAGAAATGGAAGTGTAGATTTGTAAGGAATGAGAATGGGGCGCGAATAACACGGGTATGAGACGGATAGGGCGCTAATAAGGTAAATATAACTGTGAAACACAGTATCTCAAAGCGTAATTCAGGCTAGCACTTTATGAAAGCATACTTGCACTTTTTATTTGGTGCAAGTTTCCGAGGACGTTTAGTCCACCAATATCTTCTCAGTGTTCTTAGTCATGATTAGAAGTTCTACAACAAAATTTGTGATCAAACAACAAAGTTCGTGTTCAAGAGTTTGTGATTGTTTGTGATAAAAGACCCTCATACTTGTTACTGTTAAAGCTTGTGTAATAATGTAGTATATACAAATACGTGTTGTATTCATCACATATACAGGATGATAGTCTGTTGTAGTTACCTCAAGAACCCGCACTCGTAGCTTCAAGTCTCCTGATTCTAGTTGCTTCACAAACTCTTCTATTCGCTGGACTCGGTAAGGCATGGAGACTGTATAGTCTCTGGCCTGCAAATATAAAGTAATGGTCGATCAATCAAGTGGGTCTTCCAATATTATGTAACTGGTCTCTTATAACAATCATGGAAAGAAATAATCATCGGAAAGACAAAAAAATAGTACATCTTCAGCTTGTTTTCTTATCTCCTGCACAAGCTGAACTCCTGTACGTCGCCTTTCCTTTAGATCAAGAAGCTCCTGCAGGCAGTATGAATGTTTAGATCTACTGTTGTAAGAATAGACGAGGGAAGAGAGAATTGGCAATCTTAATTAAGCTTCATTCATCTCCACTTCACATACTTGAGCATAAGGTGCCGCAACCTTCACAAATGAGAAGTCTGGATCGAGAAATTTGCCAACACCTAGAGAAGGATAAGACTGAGTCAAATTTCTTCACATAATAACAAACATATCTAACTTTGATCAAGAAGTTCTCGGCGAATGAAATTATTCAAAAATATCGATAAGATCTGGAAAAATTAATGATGAAAAAACTCCCTTTATTCAACTGTCGGATCTGCGAAGGTCAAATTCTAGACACAAAAGTATGTCAATGTTTTGAGTGGAGAGAGTCAGCAAGATTACCTTCAAGGGTAGAAAATGCCCTTAGGACAAAGGTAAATGTAGATGGAAAACGAAAAGGCTGATCCTGGGCAATGGCAAACAAATCCTGAAATTTTGAAGGGAAAATAGACGAGATTAGCTATAAATAAATGCATTGTTAGGATCAAAAGTATGAAAATTTCCTACACTTTGTTGTGAGGCATCAAATGATCATGCATCATCAAAGAAGTTGCTACACTTGTTTTCACACTTATCCTTTACACTATTTTAACCATTACTCTCCTGTCATCCCTTTGAATTTACTACATTATGCAAATCAAAGTGAGTTTATAGGAAATTGTGTAGCAAATTCAAAGGAGAATAAGGGAGCAATATCTTAGGTTGTACATAATTATATTATAAAATATAAAAAGTTGATATTACGATATTCTGTTACTTGGACTCGGATACTGAATTACTGATGTCGGATACAGGTACGCGTCCAACTGTCTAATAAGTCTAAATATTCAATTTTACTCCCTAAAATGAAGTGTGTGCCATACCAATGTCTAAGCATCAAGGATCTGACACGGGTATATAAAGCAAAATGAAGAGTACGGATAACATAGACGATATTATGTTTGTGAATTCTGATGAACTAACATTTTTACTTGTGACTTATGTCTATCCCGCAGAATCAAGAGACTTTGCAGTTCATATTCAATTGGTCGAGGAGATCTCTACTCCCCTACCCTCCCCTCTTCCCCTGGTACTTGTAACTCATGAACAGATTTAAAGACGCCTTTTACTTCATGCTTGTGTTATTTCACATTAATTTAAGTTCCACTTCTAATAACAACATAAAGACAAGTAGTAAGTTCGATTAACAGATAAACATAAGTTCAGACAGCGGCATAGTTAAGATAAGGTATTAAAATGCAGATAAGTGGAGTGTCAACGAGAAAAAAGACAACCAAAGAGTCAAAAACATTATCAATGCACAAGCAGTACAATAAACCAAAGGACAGCTTTAAGGCATATCTTGACTCTCGTACCTCACCGATTGCGGACAAAGTTTGCTGCTGATCTGGTGTTTGACCCAGCAGATTGTCCAAGAAAAACCGCACCGATCTCTTCACCTGTAAATTATGGTGACATTTTTAAGAAATGTTCATATATCTATATTAGTATCAGAGGCACAAGAAGGGTTTATATATTTGCTGAAATGTCATACCGCCGACAGATCTCCTGTAGGCTGAAGGGCTCCAAGATCAATGAGACTTCTAACCACCTGCATGGAAGAAGCTATCAACAAATTACGTATAGGATTCCCAGTGAAGCTGAACTAGAAGACAGAATAACTTTCTATGATTACGAATCACCCAAAAACACCATAGATATGTATTTTATGATTCCTGTAACCGTTTGCCATTTATCAACTTTTGAATGTCAAAAATAGATAATGAAAGATACCAATAAAGAAAGAATTTCGACTTCAATATAATCTTGCTCGCATATGAATATCGAATAGATATTAGAGAGATTTCCAAGAAGAGCTTACTATCTCCGTAAATAGATATCAAGGCTTAAGCAGAGGAATGAATCGAGTAGAATAATTTCGGTGATGGCATTTGATCATAAGTTAGCATATTTTCTATTGAACATCACAAACTGCATGTGCTATTGCTAATGGCTAATAGTCTAATACTTTGAGAACCAAGCAAAAAATGCACAAAAACTTACCTTTGTTGTGTCTTTTTCATAGACAGCATAGAACAAATCCAGCAATCTTTCCCGAGTGAAAGTTTTAATTTCTCCCATCATTCCAAAATCATAATAGATGATTGCTTCATCATTGTCAATAGCAAGATTTCCAGGATGAGGGTCAGCGTGGAAAAAACCAGTTTTTAGAATCTGCAATGATCCATAAGGATATACAGCCGTCAGTTATATATAGCCAAGAACGTATCCAGGTATGCATCTGCAATAATGATACTTATAAACTAAATTGTATGCCTCGTCGTATACCATCCACCAGGACATTATGGAGCAGTACTTCCAATAAGTATTGCTAGACATGATTACTATAAATGAAAAGACAATAGTATTTGCACTGATTGGAAATAAAAAAACATATAATCCTCACCGTAGAGTAAGTACTAAAACCGAATAACAAAGTTAGAAGCACCAAAATTAGGGTCTTTTTTTGCTTCTAAACAATTCCATGGCATACCTTCAAATTTCAAGTTTTCTTTTCGCATTTTTTCTACGTCAATTAAAGGCATATGTTCTCCTACTTTGCTACATTCACTAATTATCGTAAAATTAACATGGATGTAGTTGTATATCTTCCTTCTATTAGCCAAAAATATTTCGAAAAAGACGAATCTGATTGTATCACCATTTTTCTCATTATGTTCAAGAACAAAATACAAACTCTTTTAAGATAAAATCTTCAGCCGCTAGTTGGACAATTCTCTTATCTTTATTGTCCAAAAGGTTGATAGAATAGCTCGATTAATCTGTTGCTTCCTAGAGCACGTTACTTTCGAAGGACATCAACTTTTAGTCTAAAGCAAATGATACCTGAATTAAGTATCCTTCAATAGCACGTGATGCAATCCGAGGACGATTGTAGCCACGTGCCTCCAACTTCTCCAAATTATTTATTTTAATACCTGTTTAAAATAATGCACGGTCAATATGATCGAAGAAACATCGATCTAAAAGCTCCACCTCACTTTCTGTTTGGTATAAAACTTAATAGAATTATGTCAAAATAACTGGGAAGTACGAACTTTATCAATGAAAGCTTCATACCTGGAACATACTCCAAGGTCAACACCTTTAATGCAGTATAATCCCAGTAAACCAGCTACAGAAAGAGTAAATTTTACATCCATTCATTAGACTACTTAACTGGGAAAACAAGAACACTTGCAAAGACAATATGTTGAATAAAAGAGTGACCAGTGGTAAAAAAAAACTCACAGGTACTCGAACCCATTTGACATTCCGGAAATCCCGGCGGAATCTATCAGCATTTTTCCCTTCATTAATGTAATCTATTTCTTGGTACAATATCCTGCAGATCAATAAAAAAGTGAAGGTTTTTAAAGGTTTTTGTAGTTCCAAGGAAATTAATGCCAAAGCATTACAATGGTCAAAATATCACATAGGACTAAAAAAAATACAATGATCACGGTAAGATATGTTCATAGTTCTTTGGTTTCGGATAATAATGGACTATCTTAAGATGGCTCATTAAATCAAGAGAACATAATCATGTGATGTTGCAGATGATTTTTCCTACCAAATACGAATGAGATATAAAAAATAACATCCATATTATCCCTGACAATGGTAATGATGCATACAACCACCCCCAAACCTCATCAAGGTGGATGACACTTAAAGGGATTAGGGTAATGGAATGTTGTAGATACTGTTAAGATACAAAACATTAATGAGCCAGAAAAAACCGAAGAAGTAGAAGATCAGGTTAGATGAAGGGAATGAAGTACAAAAGATGACAAGAAAAATCGAAGAGAAGAATAATAGGAAAACGAAGAGAAAAGACTAAAGCTGTATTTTTTTATTTTCTCAATTAATATTTCAATGTATAATCAGCTAGTTACGCTGCTATAAGCAGTGAGTGCCTACACCACGACTAGCTAGCTTCCTTTTCATATTTTTGTTTTTCTCTTCTTCTATCTTCTTTATTGTCAATATCTTCTTTTATTTTCTTATTGATTCTTTAACTTTTTTTCTTCCTTTGGGTTATTCAATATTAGTTTTTCTAATGTAAGTGAGAGTGCCCAGTGGTGTTGGGTTCAAGATCCTCAATTGCATATTAGAGACTCTACAAGTCTGAATTTCTGAAGATTTGGCAGGTAAATGACCAGTTATGCCCACCAGCAATAAAACTGAGGGTTTCAGAATTTCAGTCCCATCATGCTGTTACCGACTATTAATCCCCTCATGCCAGTTATGCTTGAAGTTAAAGGCAATGAAGAGATGATTAGAAGAACCAAGAGCCAATGCAGAGAAAGACAGATGGGTAATTCATATTATAGATGGGAATTAGATCAAAAAGGAATCAAGCACATCAGAGATGATTTACAACTTACGTCGCACATTCTTCATATATACCAATCCAATCCCTAGTTGGACCTCCTAATGACTCACTATTCTGGAAATACTCTGCAATCAGCTTCAAATTTCCTGACGAAAACAAAAAAGCTTGAGTAAATAGTTATATGGCGGAAAACTTTTATTTTCAAAGACAAAAAGCATCATTGACTATCATGTGCCAACCAATTAAGCACATATGATTTCATCAACCATGAAGCAGACGCCATCTATAATGCAGAGACAATAAAGAATTTATTACGAAACATCAAACAATACTTTACGCAAAGAAATTACGCCTGTTTGGATCTATGAGTCCACAGGTTTTTATCTCAAAAATAATAAGAAATGTCCACTCATCCGATTTGAAAACTACGTCAAACACTACCTTTTAAATAGAGTGTTTTTCCATTTATATAACATTCCATTATCCTGATTCCGTTGGGTGGCTCCCACCTCGGTGGAGTATGGGGAGTTGGGATCTATGCAAAATTTTCATTGTTAGTAATACCAAGTAGGTTGCTTCCGATTGACCCTTCGTAGCAAATGGGGGGAGCGGAAAGGCCATACAGGATAAACCAACTGTTAATTAATTGGACAAATTTTCATGAAATTCATTCCCATTTTGGAACAATATTTTGAAGATGCACCACTAAAGATTCAACAAAATCAAATCAAGTTATTAGTACAGTGCCAATAAAGTTTCAGCATTTGTAGGTAGGAAAGATTATTATATGATATCAAAATGTAGAAGCTGACGCCAATGATTTGGGATTAAGGTTGTTGTTGGTGTAATGGTGTCATAATGCAGAAGTAGATTACTCCATTCAAATCATAGCCGTATCATATAAAAGCTCATCATTCCAATGACCCTCCACTCCTCCAGTAGATTGTAAGAGATAAATTGTCACGAAACATAAAGGCCTTTCATAGTTTCATCTAGCTTAATTCGAGGGGTAGATATAAAGAAAAGTTTTGGTTCCTAATCCAGTGCAATGAAAATCTAGAAGGAACTGGAAAATCCCTTCATTGACCCCAAAAAAAAGTTGATATCATTGAGATGCCAAAAAGAAGACCAAAAGCCAAGCCACTTACGTAAATCAATATCAAATAGTCTCTTTAAGCCAGGCCTTTGAACCTTTACGACTACTTTCTCTCCATTATGCAGAATTGCTCGATGGACCTACAAGAAACATCCAAATTCACTGATTGATGAAATAGAACTAGTACATTAGAAGTTCATCAGAACTAGTATCATCACTGTGATAATAGACAAAGAAATGACAGATAGTAGACACCTGACCAAGACTAGCAGCGGCAATTGGCTGATCTTCAAATTCTTTAAAAAGAACATTAACAGGGGCTCCCAGCTCCGAAGCAATGAATTCTCTAGCTTTTTCTGATGAGAATGCAGGCACCCTATCCTGTAAATAGTTCAATATATAAAGTATCATCATTGCGCAAATCATATGTGTATGTAATAGAGAATGAAAACCAATCTTGGGGTCACAATTCACAACCATAAGCATATGTTTTTGGTTGAGTTGGTCCTTTGACATGATATCAGAAGCCCAAGTCACAGGTTTTGAATCTTAGCCACCTTCTTTCAAGTGAAACATTTAGTGCCTGATATGAGCGAGATTGTACTGCATCAACAATTTTAGCCTAATGGACTCTCATATAAGAGTGCCCGATAAGAGTATAAAAAACCAATCTTTGGGTCTCAACTATTAGCTTAAACTATTAGTTGAGTTGATCTTCTGAAAGCATGGCTTATATTCTCAGTTCCACATTTATTTACCTGCAATTTGGCAAGCTCATCCACGTACTCTCGAGGAAACAGATCTGATCTTGTTGAAGAAAGTTGCCCAAGTTTTATAAAAGTTGGACCGAGCTGTAGCACGCTTTCCCTCAGCCAAGCAGCAGTTTTTCTCCTTCTCTTCTTCTGCAGATAACAAAATTGAAATCATTGGAAAAGGACTCAAACAATACTACCGAAGTTACAATCATTAGAACCGATAGACAGGAAACAAGAATGTAACAAGATAACGACCATAAACAAAAGAAAACATATATTTATGGCAAAAAGTCCTGGACTTACTTGCTTCTCTTCATCAAATCCCCCAACATATGACCATTTTGCATTCTCTAATAAAACACGTACACGAAGAGAAAGAACAAACGACCAGACATCGATGGACCTTTGAACAGAATTGTAATTGTCATTAGCCCAACTAAATCCTGCATCACTTGGCATAACCCTTGGTTCTTCTAGAGGAGGAAGCCCTTCATTTTCATGAAATTTGGGCCTCTCAACCAGGGAGGAAGCAGATTCTCTTTTAACTATGCTCACTCCATTGATATTCTGTTTGGTACCGTTGACTGTTCTTGTGTTATTTATAGAAACCTTGCTTGCTCCATTGATATTCTGCTTGGTACCATTCACTATTCTACCATTATTGTTCATCACTTCATCTGTTGACAACATTTTAGTTGAGCGTTTATCGTTTCCCAAACTGGTCGGTTTCCTTGTGTGCCGTGTTTCCAGTTCAAATCTTATACCTTGACCGTATGCTGCTAGATTAAAGACACGCTGCTCAAACTTGGGAAGCCTTATCCCAGATATTGAACAAGAACCAAGGTCATCAATGGCTGTTCTTTGTTGAAATGACTTCAAATTGCCGCAATTACAGCTCTGTGAAGCTAGAATTGCCGCCATTTCAACAAGATCCCACGAAACTGACAGAGAATGTGATCAGATTAGCATTACTAGAACTACATGAACAACTGCAACAGCTAAAATACTCAGCAATAAGTGCTTTCAAGAACTCATTAACAATCATATAAACATTGAGATGACTAAATGAAAAATATACGATAATTTTAGGCTTGTTCGCAAGACCCATACAAGAGCAGAGTTGACCACACAAACCCAATAACCAATTGGTAATAATAGATTTAGGCTTGTACACAAAACCCATATAAGAGCAGAGTTGACCGCACACAAACTCAATGAGGTCCATCCTAAAACCAATCCGTAATAGGAGGAATAGCTCATCAGCTTATATGTTAGCCAACCTTTCTCTAATTGTACTATGTGGGTCACATGTGGATTATTTTTCCAACAATATAGAGCTATATATTTTATCCCACATGAAAAATGGAATAAACAATTCCAACTACACAAATTCAACATTTATAAAGAACATAGATAGCATACATTTCATCCACTCATGAAAACATAATCAAAATCAAAGTGACACAAGATTACAAGCCACATTCCTTAATTAAAAGTTAATTATTTCAAAAACTCCTAATATGGAGAAGCAAAATCTAAAATTGAAGAAGTCATAAACTTACAAGCACAAAAACTATTCAAATTTCCAAATTTCTTGTTGATACTCAAAAAACAAAATAACCAAAATGCCCAAATACAAATACAAACCTTAATCAACTTCAATTACAACACAAAGCGTGCAAGAAACATATACCTCCCACATCACATTATCCTAATGGGCTTAACAAATACTACTATCAAAAAGAGAGAAGAAGTAGCTACTTACAAAAGCACAAAATTGCTCACCTTTGAGAACAACCCAATATCAAAACAACACGCAAGCTTCAATCTTTCCAAAACCCCAGAAATTATTGTCAATCAAAAAAATCAAAATCAACTTAATTTTTATGATTTCGTACAAAATTGACGAATCAGAAGAAGAAAACCCAGGTGGGTATCTAAATATCTGTTGATATGAGTACGAATTTGTTACACCTCAACAAATTGAGAGTTGGGTACTAAGTTTCTGGTCAATTTTTTAATTTGGGCGACGTTGCTGTCTGAGAATAACAAAAAATAAGGGGAATAACAAAAAATAAGGGGAATAACAAAAAAAAATAAAGGAAAATGAAAAGAAAAAAGGGGGGAATTGTGTTTTACGCATGTGAAAGAATGTGAAGCAAGCATGAATGAGTGCCATTTATTAATTTTGAGTTTATGGATGAAAATGATGTTCGTAAGCGAGCTTGTTTTATTTGTGTCTGACATTTTTACTGGTATATTAGTGGTCAGATTGACAGTTACTGACTAACTGTCACTGTCGCTGTGTTGGAAGCTGATTGTTGACATTTTTACTTGTTTTAAGTTTTAACTTCGTCACCAAAACAAAGGAGAAGGGAAATGAAAGAAGGAAAAAGAAAGGGTTGAGAAATCAAAAGAGATAATTTATTTGTTTGTTTAAGAGGGAAATTGAAACAAAAGAAATGAAATGAGAAATATGAAATGTTTGGAGAAAGATTCGTGTGAATTTGGTTACGGTAATATCAGAGTGGACTAAGTCTTACACTTCATTTCACCTAATTTTATTATACTCTACTTTACTTCACTCTACCCTACTCGCCTAGTCTCCTCCCGACTCTTCACCCCACACTTCCATTCTGTTTCACTCTAGTCTTATACTTTCATATTTCATCCATTTAACTCTTATACTTGAAAAATATTTTAAAAAATTTCAAAATTAAAAAATTTAAAATTTAAATTAAAAATAATAAAAACAAAATATTAAAACTAAAATTTAAAATTAAATTTTTTTCAAATAAATTAAATTTTAAAAAAATTTAAAAAATTAAATTAAAAATAAAAAAAACAGAAATTTTAAAAAAAATTTAAAAAAAATTTTGAAATCAAAAAATTAAAATAAAAAATCTAAATTTAAAATAAAAAATAAAAAAATTTAATTAAAAATTTTTTTTCTTTTTAAAAACAATTTGAAAGTAGAGTAATGGAGTGAGAGATTGTAATTAGAGTATGGAGTAAAAGTAAAAACTTGATCCACCCAAAAGTTAATATGGACCAAGTCTAACCTTAAACTTTTCCAAAATTTTTGTACTTAAAAATCATGATAGGGTAATTACATAGTATAATCCTACTTAGAAAGCAAATTGGTATGAGCAAAGTCATTTGCATCATTTTGATAGTTGATATACCATTTTCCTTTCAAACATCATGGCAAAATTTTGTTCAATTGTTTCTGTTAGTAATGTTTGTTAATATTAATTGCGACAAAAGGAAAGTAATGTCATAGTTGTGAAAAGAACAAAAATATATATTTAATGTGTGTTCGTTGTTATGAATAGCGAACAAACATTTCTCATTTTTGTTTATTTTCCCTTTTAAACTTACAAAATTGTTTTTTTTTAAGTAAGTAATAACGAATAAAGATTTTGACTAGACTCTTTGTTTGTTGTTATTAACAACTAACAAATACCTAAACTCAACTTTGGCTTAAATAGAAGGAACAATCCCCAACAACAGCCTTGTAATTTACTCGTTTTCATTTAAACAGCCTCCAACTTCGTTTATCCTCAACAACAGCCACCAAAGTACCAAAAGTGACATCGAAACAGCCACCTTGCCCCAGCTCCACTAAATGACCGGTTATAACCCATTTCTTACCTTTGACCTACCGTTGACCAAAAATTAAAAAAAAAAAAAAAAACATTTTAACTTCCTTCCTCCATTTCCATTCCTTCAATGGAAGAATCACCATTTGTAATCCCCATATTTCTCATCTTTATCCTCCTAAACACCCTTCCAATACATTCTCTTACTCCTCCCATTTCCCCATCAAAACCCCCAATTCCTTCCCCTTCAACACCATCTTCTTCAACCCTTGATCCAAAACAACTTAGAGCCTTACAATCTCTCAACATACCCACCTCAAAAGATCCATGTTCAACCCCTAAAAACTTACAAAATGTCATCCATTGTGATAATTCCAAGCCATTTCATCACCTAACTTCACTTCACCTAATCAATTGTTCTGATGATGTTTCCCTTTCAATAACTGCCCTTAAATCATTATCCACTCTTCAAGATCTTCAATTCATAAACTGCCCAATTGCTCCTGTTTCTTTCCCATCTGAATTAGCCTCAAATCTTAAATCATTCACTTGTTTCAACAGTTTGAGAAAATTAACTGGAGTTTTTCTTAGTCATTTAGTAAATGTTACAGATCTTAATGTCACTGGTGTTCCGATTAAAGCTAGTGGCCCTGTAATTATTCTTGCCCATTTGAAAAAAGTGAACAAAGTTACCATTTCGAATGCTAATCTTACTGGGAATCTACCAGGAAAATCATGGAATTTCAACATTTCCCACATTGATTTATCAAGAAATCATCTCAAAGAAAAAATACCCAATTCGATTACTGAAATGGGTTATAACCGGTTATGAAATTGGTATTTGAAGAAAGGTATGGAGAGTGGAAGAGGATAAAGAAATGGAGGAGGAAGAATGAATGTTGAAAGGTAAGGGATGAAGGAAGTTAAAATGTTTTTTTTTTTTTTTTTTTTTTATTTTTGGTCAACGGTAGGTCAAAGGTAAGAAATGGGTTATAACCGGTCATTTAGTGGAGCTGGGGCAAGGTGGCTGTTTCGATGTCACTTTTGGTACTTTGGTGGCTGTTGTTGAGGATAAACGAAGTTGGAGGCTGTTTAAATGAAAACGAGTAAATTACAAGGCTGTTGTTGGGGATTGTTCCTAAATAGAATGGGGAACTAAAATTTTCCAAAGCTTTATTTTTTTTACAAAAAGCTTGTACCCGGGCACCTCATGCGTGCGACCAGAAAAAAATTTTAACTTACCGAATTTAAGACTTAAAACACCCATTTCAAGACTTGAAAAGCTAAATTTGTCACTTAAAAGTTAAAACCCCAACTCTAAGCCTTAACCTTCTTTCTCAAGAAGCATAATTTAATTATGGGAAATTATCATTGGTGCCCCTGAGGTATGTGTTTTTATCAATGGTGTATAAACTTATTTTTTTATTCCAATGGCACCCCTGAGGTTTAGTGGTAATTACAACCGTGACCTTTTTAAGTATTTTCCGTTAAAATTCCGTTAGGTTTCGAAATTAACCTAACTAGGGTTAGTTTCTTCTTCTTCTTCTCTTCTTCACTCCTTCCATGGCTGTCTTCCATGGCTGCCATTTCTTCAAAATCCTGAAAAAATCCTCTAATTTTTGTAGTTCATTGAGTTTATTTTTTTCCATCTTTCGATTCATGGATATCATTTATTCCTTCCATTATCATTGTATTTCCTAAGTTCGCATAGCTTAATTTATCTTCTCATGTATTTACATCAAAGAATCAGATAAAAAAAACCTTAAACCCCCAAGAAAATAGAGAAAACAATAATGGTGGAAATCTATTGAAGATAACCCAATCTCGATCTGGAAAGCAAAAACTTGGAAAGCAAAAAAATCAAATCTTTTTCTCGATACTAACCCAAATTGATTGTAAGAAATTAATTTTTTTTTCTTGAATAGGGTTTTAAGTTTAAATAATTTGATACAAAACTTTGACAAATTTGACACAAAATTACATTGGGTTTTAAAAAAGGGTTTTAAAATGAGAAGAAAAATTCAAATCTAAAGTTTTTTTGAACAAAATAAGAATATAACGTGATTGAATTTGATGAAAAATAAGTAAATAACTATGAGTACCAGTTGTTAAAATTATATAGAATATATAATGTGTATTTTCAAATTATATAGAATATATAATGGGTATTTTTAAATATTAATCAAAATAGACTTCTTCAAACAAAGGAAGAAGAATCAATGTTGAGTACCAGTTGAAGTCGACGTTTTAGTGTCCATGGTGAAGAAGAGAATGGCAGCCATGGAAGGAGTGAAGAAGAGAAGAAGAAGAAGAAGAAGAAGAAGAAGAAGAAGAAGAAGAAACTAACCCTAGTTAGGTTAATTTCGAAACTTAACGGAATTTTAACGGAAAATACTTAAAAAGGTCACGGTTGTAATTACCACTAAACCTCAGGGGTGCCATTGGAATAAAAAAATAAGTTTATACACCTTTGATAAAAACGCATACCTCAGGGCACCAATGATAATTTTCCTTTAGTTATTTAGCTACACACTCATTATACCTCTTAAAATGCCAATTCTACTCTTAAAATGCCAATTATACTCTTAAAACCCCCTATCCCAACCCTTCATTTTATATTTTTTTTTACCTATACTCCAACGGTAAAATATTCATAGAGTATTTATTCGAATGGATTAAAGTTTTCCAAATCCAAGAATCAAAATGCCTATTTCAATGTCCAAAAACACTAATCCAAGCTTTAAATAAGAACTTCAAAATTATGAAATGGACCCCTGAATGATCGCACTTATGCGGCCTTCTCACAAAAGATTTGTTGTATCTTTTTCAATTTTCTATACTCCATGAATTTTTAGCCTAATTGGGTCTATTTGTTCATAATCCATCCTTTTCTACTAAGCACTTTGGTAGTTTAAAAACGCACAATTCCAATCACGTAACAGACTCTATAAACAATGCTTGTTTTAATGTAGATTGCAATGAATATTGCCTACTAAAAAAACTACTACCGTCATTTTGAATATCACAAATTCTTGCTATAGACAGTCTATAACATAGACGGGTAAATATAAACCAGCCCATTTTGCAAAATAAGTAACTAATTAGTCATCAACCTTATTTTAAAATTTAAAATCATTAGGTTGGATTGTTGGAAGACCCGTCTTTACCATAGACGGTCTCTCAGAAGACCTACTGAATATTCTAGACTTGATCCCGCTATATTGATCCAAGAACAAAAAAACTTCAAAAACATCGTTCTCAACATTCATCAATAGTGATACAACTTCAATCGTAAGATCAAAGATATTTGACAATTTGACCAACAATTATTTTTTACATTCATCACCAATGGAAAATAGGTTAAAAAATTCATCACAAAAACCTGCTAGGAATCTCAAAAGTCCTGCAAGTTTTATGTATGTGGACATTTCCACTGATCCTGTCCAGGGAAAAATTGTTAACTCAAGTGCAACTTATCAAAATTAAGTACAGTAGACTGTTCAGCTTATTATATTGTTCAGTTCTTACTGTTAACATGATTGTCAATCTTGAGAGTACAGACGCAAATGTGCGCCAAAATAATTCAACTAGCTAAGCAATTTCTCGAGGTTTTTTGCTTTGCGAACACAGTCTCGATAGCTCTGAACCAAGCTTGCGCATTTGAGCGAGTCTTGCATGTTCTCCTTGTAACATGCAGCACATGAGTCTCTCTCTGACTGACAAACAATAGTTTTTTGTTGAGGAAGCTTGAATTCTTTCTCATGTAGTTCTTTCGATCTTTGTGTGACTTCTTTCAGCATGTTCTCCTCATGTTTCTTCATTTTCTCCAAAACCGTTTCGCTCTCCTTGAGAACAGAACGGATAGCTTCTAGCTCTGGGTTTGAGGTTGACGGCACAGGTAAAAAGAACGGGGGTTGAAGAGGCCAGCCAGCCGAAGGAGTTCCTTTTTGTGCTGCAGACTCGTCAGCAAGCTGCTTTTGGGGTGCCTTCTTTTGTGCCTGTGGAGGCTCTCTCGGTACCTTTGGCTTGATTTTCTTGGGTTTCTTTTTTGATTTCGAATCATCATCTACAAGCTGAAATACTAAGTTTTTACTGATTTGAATAGTGTCCGCCATTACGCAGCACCACTGAGATCACCTGAAACAAATATCAAGATGATCTATCAAATTCAAGACATAAAAGCCAGAGAGGTTATATCGACTCCAAGAATACTAAAAAAATAAATAAATAAATATCGACTTTCCTCTTTCACATTCTATCAATTTCCTTCACCATTTGTAAACCTATACTTGTCCTAGACTTTTTTAGCAGTTACCAAACGAGTACTACTACAGGCTGATGGCAGTACGCACTGACTAGTCTCTAGTCCCACAGCACTAACAACTAGAAAAGGAACAGAATACATAAACCTTAACGGGAAATTCACTACAGACAACGGAGATACAAGCAAAGAAGCATGTTAAGTTGAATTCATCGAGTTCAGAAAATAGTTTCACATTAATCCTTGATTGAAGGCCAGAAAACAATGATGTTTTATGAGTAATAGATGGTATCAAATTGATGCTAGTGCAAGTTCAGCTATGATTTTAAACAGTAATAACGAAGACTTAATGCAATGTCTGGAGCTGAATACATGACCAAAACAAATCAATGTGAGAGATCATTGGTAGCAAAGATTGTACTTTATTCGTCTACTTAGTACTAATCTATAATTAAGAAAACTAATTCTAATGATCATCCACGTATATTCTCATCCTTCCATCCTTCTTATCTATTGACATGTAATCCGGCAAATCACAATTATTCATGTCATCTTCACTTTTAGGCAATTATTTTTCCAATTCTATCATCCTCAAAGTTCTAACATTCAACTTTCTCACTGGTGTATTTCGCGGACTCTTTTGCACATGACCAGAGGGGGAATTGAAAGGCTATAAGGGAGAAAGCACTGTGTTCAAAAGGAAGTAATTGAGAAAAAGTTTACACTAACCGTTCACCGTAAGACGACTTCAATTGGGTCAGCCCAAACTATTTAAAAAAATCTACTTCATACAAGTGTGAACTTAGATTTCATTGTTATTTTTGTGTTTTTTTACTAATGAGTTGTTTGTATGGGCCTGTCTTACGGTAAGAAGGTCTCATACAAAGACTTGCTGAAAAGTTCAATGAAAACATTAATATTTCAAAGATGCGCCATTTAAGATAGTTCAATGAAAACTCAAGTATTTCACTCCATGGACAATCAAATCATGCTATTTGCACAACACAACTATAATTTCAGTAGTAAACAGGGAAAAGTATTACTACTTTATCATAATCCAGAAACACTTGATCATTCATTCAGCTGAAAATAGTACATAGTCTTTTCAAGTTAAAGCAAAATCACATAAACGCTTCTAGTGAAATGCAAAAGAAAGCAAGAGATAAATTGTCATTCAAATTAATGGTCAAGTCATATAAGCTAATTTAGAGGGCTAAATATAAGGGAAGACTTTTTGAAGTCTTAAATCATAATTTAGTGCATTGAATTTCCATAAGAAAGTGGAGATCCTTTTCATTGATCCCTGAGAAAATTGAGATCTTTGAGATGCCGAAAACAAGTACCAAAAGCCACATTACTCGTGTCAATCAATATCAAATAGTCTTGATGTTATAAGAAATAGAATAGCCTGATGAACCTAAAATAAACATTTAAACTTGTTGACTGATGCACAAAAGAACCTTCACTAGTCAAATACTCTAAATGACCCTTGCATCAGTTTAATTTTCTACTCTTCTCCAATATATCCCTCATCTTAGTGATAACACAAGCAAAGTTCAAAGACAGTATCATGAATCTTAGATTCAGTTCTTCCAAAAGTAAGTTGTTTAGACGTAACCAAGTGGGATGTCTAATCATAGCATATACTTGTACAGGAGGCATCCAATCATCCGACTATTTGAACGTTACAAACATAAACAGCCTCATTGACCAGATGATGTTGCTTGTCATGCTAAACCACCATCACATGTGGTTGTGATTCGTAAGGACTGGCATATGCACTGAGAAAAATAGCTCTAAATCCTTCATTTCAATCCCAACTGAAGAACAATCACAGAAAACTTAAAAATAGTCTTCACGTTATCAAGCTAATTAAAATTGATTCTAATGAAGTGCTCGAAAGAGACACTCAGCTAGTCTTTGCAATGTTGAGGGTAATGCTGTCAAGTGTCTACATCAAATCCCAAAAAAGCTCAAACTAGAACCCACCGTTGAACCGTACCAAAACTGTTCAATATCAGAACATGCTAGTAACGATATTCTAAGAGAAAAACTACCCATCAGAGGAAGGCAAGGATCCAAAAACAAGCATATTTTGTTCATTAACTACTGGAAATTTAATAGAACTAATATCAGCATTGTAATCAAAAGACAAAAAAAAATGGTCCCCAAGACTTGACGCAAAAATTGGCTGATCTAAACCCTTACAAGAACATAAAATAAACTAAATTATGGTACACCGTTTCAAAATTTGCATTTATTTCAAAAATGATTTGAGATATTGTTTTCAAGTTCTAAATACTAATGGTTGGAGAGAGATAATAGCTTTTCGGGAGTATTAGTAGAAATCTTAGTTTTGAAAAGCGCGAGGCGCATCAAGGCGCTAAAGGCCCTAAGAGATAATAGCTTCTATTTTGATGGGCAGGTGTGGCTTCATTGCTACAGGAAACAAGGGAGGAGGCATGTTGCAGATGGCAAAAGCTGCAACCACATCAGACATACCAGCATTATTCTTCTCTGCGGTCCACTCCAACTAAAGAGGGGGTTGGGGGAAGATGACCAGTAATTAAGTTGGAATCACATTATGTGCATGGCACCACTTACTTAGATGACATGAACGTGTGAACTTGCATTTCTGAATTTTAGAGATTAATAGTCTAAGCTAAGACATGGGAGTTGGCATATCATGTAAAATTGACCTCAGTTATTCATTAGATTGAGAAAGAATGCTAGATCACCCTAGGCCTTCATAACAGTACAATTTTTGAGATTAAAACTCTAATCTACTAAAACTGCTTATCAATGAATTTGGAACAAATCTCACGACAAGTTAGACATAAAAATAGCCTCAAAAAGTAAGCACATCAATGAAGCATCAAATAGAAGTAGAGCTTCAAATACAACCTCTGAAATAATTGCCAAGATCGATACAACGCGAAGAACTTTGATGAACGATAACGATTTCAATGAACTAACAAACGGTTGACAAAAATAAAATTGCAAAATGACACAATGATTTAAGGAGGTTCACCTAATGATTGTTGTGTCCTTTGTGGTGTGTAGTTGCTTGTTTGTATTATTTCAATGGAGTAAAACACTCTTATAAATGAAGTATTATAATTGAGTAAGAGATAAACAAAGGCTATGTGTTTAGGCTTGGGGTTGTGTTTTGATGTGTTTTGGTTTGCTAATGACCTCTCTATTTATAAAGCTAAGTACATTCAATGATAATTGCTCACTTAATACATTCTTAATGCTGAAAATGAATAACTAGTAACAGCTCCAAGGCATGGGAATCGACCAAAAAGAATCCAAGGAACATCCTGACAGCATGCTCGTCCGAGCCCACATACAGCTTGTTCGAGCAGATCACAAACCGAACATTCTGACCAGCACCTGTTGGCTGCTCGTTCGAGCACAAGGACCGCTCGTTCGAGCAGCAGCCCCCTGCAGCTTTTTACCATTCTGATTTAACTGCTCGTTCAAGGCATTGATGCGACTCGATGTGCCTTGTTTGAGCAGCATATGCAGTAGCTGTTCTTTGGTTTTCCAAACCTCTCATTAACTCCATTCAACATGTCATTAATCATTCATGTTTAAGTCACATTTTAATCTCCTCATAACTTCAAGAATTAAAACACACTTAAACACCACATTCAATCTCATACATTAAGAAACCAACTTAAACACCCACATTAACACAGTTAGGATTCCATCCCAAGAGTCACACATGATTGCACACATCAAATATGCACTCAAGTCACACCATTCATAACAACCTCTAATGTCAAAAATAAGTTCGGATGCATTGAATGAGACAGCTATTTGTACCCCTTTCTTACCAAAGATTAACCTGGACATCTTCCTTAATATTTCAAGCCATAGGTGTACTCATATTCAATTATGAATTATCAATTGTAGAATTAAATTATTAATAAATTAAAAGTCTAAAACTCTAATAAATTCCAAGAAATAAAAAAAGGAAACCCATACATAGAAAATTAACACCAATTAAACCAAGAACCCTAAATTGATTAACCCTAAATGGCTAAATTGATTAACCCTAAAATAAATCATGATTCATGAATGACAAAAAACAATGTTTAACAATCAACATTAACCAAAATGAAAAAATGAAAATTATATATCAAATTAACAATTGAAATTCCAACTAATTAAGCAAAGAATCAAAGAAATAAAGGAAGAAAAATGAGAAATGGTTCGACTCACGACAGGGAAGAACCGAAGAAATGCAGCACTAGGGTGGCGCCGTAGCGAGTTTCCGGTTGCCGGAATGGAGGAGGAGGAGGGCCGGTTACTTGCCGACTGTGGGCTGGAAGAGGCAGTGGGGCACGACTCACGAGTGCAAGACAGCAGGCAGGCAGGCACTCATCCACAATGTTTCAAGAAAAAGAAGAGTAATCCGTGTGGGAGGGGATGGATTATTGAAACAAAAAACTTAAAAAATGTTATTATGAAGGTTTGAAGTTTGAACCTAGGCGGGTGCTGTCAACTACTAAAACTTTTACCAACTGTATGTGCTGAAATACATAATCTCGATTAAGGATATTAATCCCAAAAGTAATAAAGCAACTTCAAGAATATACCTACAGGATCCATAGATCCTGTAGAAAGAACGGACGATCTCACAGGATGAACCGTGCTGAGGAGAAGCAATAATACCTCTCAGGACAACTCGTCCTGAGGAATACCAAGCAAAGTACCTGAAGGATCAATCAACCCCACAAGGCAAAAGCAACAAAGACATGCTGACATGTTGAACATTTAGTGTATAATAATCATCAAGTACTACTAAGGTAGTGGGACCAATTGTATCAATAACTAAGTCCGTATACGTCGCTAAAGCTACTAAAAGTAGTGGGACAAAACATATTATTATACGAGGTCCGTTAGGCATTAAAGTAAGTTCCAAAACAAAGGAAAAGGGGGACCTAGACAGTGGCCTACAGCCGAGTCGGCGGTCCCCTCATAAGAGCCATCGCCGAGTCGGCGTTTGGTCTCTGGAAAAATGGGGTTTGGTCAGTGAGCAAGCGCCGAGTCGGCGGTCCCTCATGTGGACTCATCGCCGACTCGGCGGTCTGTGTTCCATATGACCGTTGCTTTTTCTTCCCGTTTTCATGCGTTTAATGCCTAGGATTCTCCTTAATACTCTTGATTTCTGGTATAATTAGGGTGTATTAAGGACAATAATGCTATGGAATAATGACATTAAGTTCTATGATCATCAATATGATCATTATGGTGGTGATTATGTTCATAGGCTCCCTTCATACTCTTTGAGTATAAATAGGAGGCTTGGGTGCTTGAGTTCCTTGCACCAAAAATCTGAATTCCTTTCTCTCATTCTCATTTGTTCTTTGTTTGATCAAGAGAGTAATTAACTCTTGTTTTCAAGCTTTACATTGCTCATAGTTTTTCCAAACACATAGCTATTACGTAATACATCCTAAGTACTAAGGTTGTATTAGAGTTGATTGTATCTCGTTGTGAATTTCCAAACATCAACCCAAGTACCTTTGTGGGGGAAATATCACAAAAGGATAGTGAGCACACGCCTTCGACTTGTATCAAGTTTCCGGGTAACGTTCATCGCTACACAATTATCTTCAATTCATTTGTTACATTGTAATCATCTTGTAAGTCTCATTTTTGTCATCAAACAAAGGGGTTTATACAAATTCCCGAGTTGTAATTTGTATTGTAATTATATACTTCGTAATATGACATGGCAATATAACAGCTGTAAAAGTACTACTCAAAGTACCATTGCAACTCGGGCAAGGCAAGGCACCACACCTACCTCGTACCCTGCTGTACTACGGCTCACTAGAAGCCACAAAAGGGGACCACCTTCTCTAAGACTACCATTCAGCAACGGCCACGACAGCCATTAAGATCTTCCTTGTCTCCTCTACCTTGACATCAGAATATTCCATGAATGGTAAAAGCCCAAATTGTCCTTAGGGCTTGGGGAACTCTCCCCATGCCCCCTACTATAAATACACAGTGCCATGCACTACAATACGGTAACATTTATCCTACTCAACATACTTCTACTTTACACAACTTATCTAAACTCTACATTAGATAACTCATTCTATACTTTAAGCTTTCTCAGTATCATTACTGACTTAAGCATCGGAGAAGGTCCCCCGGAGACCCCCATCTCCGGCCCTTGTTTGTTACCTTGTGCAGATTATCGTGGATCAATACGCTAGAACGCATCTCGTGCCTCCCCAGTGATTCATATCCATTGTGAATCCTAAAAGACATTCACTTCATCTTTGAAGAGAGTGTTGATTGTTCTTTCCAGCAGGAACACCAACTGAGACACATCTATCACAATATATGGAGATGTGTATAACTCAAATGCTGTCAATTGACAGCATTGACTAAGAGTAGATCCTCTCCCGCTTTCACCCTCCAAATCCCTCCACTTCCTTTCCTTTCATTTTATTCCATACAAACACACCCTTAATCTTATTCTCACTCCTTATCTACAAATCTCCATGAATAAAAGAAGAAAACTAAAACACAAAAGGATGGCTCAATCAAAACCCTTGAATGCCATTCCAAATTATATAACAATGATAAACATTTGGATCCAAATTACCAAAACCTCAAATAGTAGACATCAAATTAAACCAAGGAGGAGCTGAGTCACAAACATTAGTACAATCAGAAATTGCTAATAAAAGAAAAGAATTAAGACCCAATTCAGAAAAACCTGAAAAACATCAACACCAATCAATGTCTGGTATTATACTATTAACAAAATGAAATTGCTCGATTAGCTCAAATTTGAAGGGGGCATAAAAAATTATGGACCTTTTCAGAATAAATTCTAGAACAAAGCTTTAACTTGAAATTCAAAAGCTTTGAATATGACTCGGAAAGAATTGAAAAAAAAATTCATATATCACCCCAAATAAAGCTAGCTAAACTTTTTATTAATTAGTCAATGGAAAATTGTCATCTATACCTCAATTTAGCACAAAACCTTGTTTTAACAGGCACCAAGCCAATGGTACCAATAATTTGATTCGTTTATGACAAGTAATGGTTATAAGCAGACTTCTGCAGATCCTTGTGTGTACTTCAAGAGGTTCCCTGGTGACAAATTCATTATCCTTCTTTTGTATGTAGATGATATGCTGATAGTTGGACAAGATTCAGAGATGATATGGTTATCACAGGAATAGTATATTGAACAAATTCTTGAAAGGTTCAATTTGAAGCATGCCAAGCCAGTTAGTACACCATTAGTTGCTCATTTTAAGCTAAGTAACAGAGCTTTTCCTACAACAGAGAGAAGGAGAAAGCAAGTATGTCTATATATTATGGTTTGTACTAGACTAGATATTGCACATTCTGTTAGAGTTGTGAGCAGATTCTTATCCAATCCGGGTAAGGTTCACTGGGATGTAATAAAGTGGATCTTTAGGTACTTGCGTGGCACCTCTAAACTTTGTTTGTGTTATGGAGGTGGAAAACCATTCTTGAGGGGTATACAGATGCAGACATGGTTGGTGATCTCGATAATATATAGAAAGTCTACCTCAGGTTATGTGTTCACTTATTCAGGGGGAGCCATATCATGGCAATCCATTTTTATTACATTTTACTAGCTTGGACTAAGTCGACGTCTAATTAAGAGACATAAGTTGTGGCTTCCTTTAAAAGTTTTTGATGGGTTATATTGTGGTCAACATGTGACCAAAAGTGTGAGATAAGCTTTTTAGAACAAAACACACAAAATAGAGAGAAAAAGTCAGCTTTCAGTAATATGTCCTTTTCTAGAATTCGCACCATTGGATCTTCCTCAAATTTTGGCAGCTTGTTCCTGACACCAAGGGCTTCATTTTGAACGGTTGGATCGTTTGTTTGAGCTCCAGATTGGTCACGGTTGCCTCTGGACATAAGTGCTGAAATTGGGTGTTTTCTTCTCCTTTTGTTCTCTAAATTCAATCTCTTATTGTTTGTTGTTGTTAGTGGGCTGTGAATTGTTGTGAAATACATTGGGTTCATTTTACCCTCAATTTTATCATCAATAAGAGAATATTAAGGGTGGACTCCTCAAGAGGTCCCGTGGTTTTTATCCTTCACATCGAAGTGGTTTTTGTTAGAGTATATAACATATCTTGGGGCCTCAACCATCAGCTTAAGCTTTTGGTTGAGTTGATTCCTTGACAATTTTCCACGTATAATTTGCGTGTGTTGTTTGCATATTATTCCACTTATTATTGATGCTTTGTGACTAAAATATTGTTGTCCATATTTCATATTCTTATTGTGTGATATTTTAGATTTATTGGTTTGGATATTTAAAGGACTGTCTTGATCGAGTGGGTGATTTAGTAAGTGTCGTATGACCTATTCTAATCCCTACACTTAGCATGATAGAATTAAATATGTTGATACATTTGTAAAAGCATCCACAATGCCCGTAAAAACTGTTTTGTGACAATTGCAACTGTAATTTTTTATGGTGTAACTTATGAACTCACCGATATCCACATTGCCCATTATTTTGCGTTGCTAACAGCCAACTTTGCCATGATCAGCCTCTACAAGTATTTATCGGTGCAAAAGACAAGTAGATATTTGCATCGATACCCGGTGTTCTGTGCTATTTGGGTTATAGAATTGATTTTTTGAGTCGGTTCAAAATTGCATTTTATGTGCACATTGATTTTTACATATTTAAAATTAATTTTAAAGTCGAGTTAAATCATATTCGGTTGCAAGTCAGGTATATAGAACTTTTTTTTAAGCTTTTTTTGCAAAATTTTTGGACTAACGAGAGCCTCCCCTAACTAATTGGGAAAATAAGCTTCTACATGGAACCCGCTACTTGGAGTAGCGTTTTTGTCCTACGGAACAAATAATTTATTTTTTTAATACACGCCAGCAAACCGCTACATAAAGTAGCGGTTTTCCCCTTTTCACCAAACCGCTACTTCATGTAGCGATTTGCCCATGAATTTATTTTTCTTTATTTTTTTTTGTTTTTCTAGTACTTGGAAAGCAAAAAAATACCGCAGGTAAAACCGTTACTCCATTTAGCGATTTATTAGAAAACAAAAAAAAAATTATGTGGACAAAACCGCTACTTGGAGTAGCGGTTTACGATATACCATAAAAATTTTTTTGATTATTCATAATGATTAAACCACTACTTCAAGTAGCAGTTTGCAAGGAGAAGCTTATTTTTCCAATTAGTTTGAGGAGGATCTTATTAGTCCAAATATTTTGGAAAAAAACTTTAAAAAAAAGTTCCAAGTATATATCAAATCGTCAACTACATCTATGCATGTAATATTGCAAAGTCAACCCAACAAATCTCTTAAGAGTGACACATACCAATTCTTAAAAAGGTTATGTGGCACTCAACATTTTCTATTAATGTGTCACTACCTAGTTATACTCTACTTAGCTTGTATAACATAGTAACATACACACCCACAAACAAGATTATAACAAATTCTTGATCAATAAAACAACCTTCTAACTTAATTTCTTAGAAAAAACTACATAATTATACAATGTTCCAAGAAAAAATACTACTTAAATTAACAATACTAATATGTTTATTATTACTCCAAATTTCCATAACAAATTGTTCACTATCATCATGTATAAATTGCACAGTAAATTGTCCATTCCCTTGTTACACACCACCAAAACCACCGCCGTCGTCACCGCCACCACCATACTTGACCGAAGCTCCACCGCCACCATCGGGCTTTCACGGACCGCCTTGCCCTCCGGGAAGTATTCCGTGTTGTCAGTACCCAAATGGAACTCCATTTGGGGCAGGCCCATTTGAAGGAGATCAAGGACAATATGTTCCTCCAAGTCCATATTATACTTATGTACCTTATAATAATTTTTCAGCTTCCACTTCTACTCATGATTATACTTTGGCATGCATCTTTTATGTATTTCTTTTTTATGGGTTAGTAATTTAATTGGAAAAACCTAGATCATGGTTAAATTAATATACTTTCATATCTATATATCAATCATATGAGCGGAATATACCGAATATATTATGATATAATGATGATGTAACATCTCTATCAAGTACTATAGAAATTCATAAAATGCATGAATCACAGTATTTCACCATTTCTTCTACTTTATTCTCTTTATTTTGACTAAGATGTTGTGTTCTTTTGTGTATACGATCAACATTTAGGTGAATTTTAATCATCCAGTCACATTTAATTAATTTAGATGCTACTATTTTTAAAGAGTAATAAAACAAATAAACTTATAAACCTTTTGTGTTCATTAATAATTAGGGACTTTTAATTAGTTTTCACAAATATCATGAATATTCATGGTACTTGTAATTTAATGTATAGTCATACTAGATAATGCCGCCCGTGCGATGCACGGTTTAATCAAATTTTCTGAGTATAATAAGTAACAAAAACAAATCCAAATAAAAGTATATTATGTTTTAACTATCTCAAAATATCCAATACGCTAAATAATTAAAAATTGAAAAAACTTTTATAAATAATAAAAGAATAAAAAATTAATATAGAGAATTTGCTAATACATTAAATATGATTTGACCCAAAAAGTAAAAAAAAAACAATTAACACTACAACAAATTTAACTTTTTGCGACATTGGATTTAGTGGCATTAATTAAATGTCACTGATTCATATTTTTAATGTAATAATTATTGGTTTTTATTTTAAGTCTAACCATAAAGTGATTTAGCGACACTTAATTAGGTCTCTAGTGGCATATGTAATTTGTCACTATAATCTATAGTAGCATTTGTGAGAAATGTCACTATATCCTATGTCGCTAAAAGCTTTAGTGTCACTTTTCAATATGCCACTAAAGGGTCTAATAAATGTCACTAAATCCTCAATATACACTATAAGAAAATAACGACATTCAAATCAAATGCCGCTAAATATATGCCACTAAAAACAAATTATGTTGTAGTGTAATAAGAAAAATAATATATTTAAAATAAAAAAGTAGAAAGTCAAAGATCATAATAACAATGACATCATCATTTAATTTAGGAAGGAAAATTTTTAGTGTAGAAGCGACACGTAAGCAATTTTGAAAGGTGATAATATAAGCGTGTTTTGTTTTAGTAATAGTTTTAGATAGATGTGATAATGATGATTAGGGTTAATCATCTATAAATTAAAGTAAATATATTCAAAACAATACAAATTAAAAAACAAAACATACGTAGATCAGATCACCATTATTTTCTTTTATTTGTCAACTCTAAAATATTTTAGATTAGAATAGAGAAATTTTCAATATTATTTTTGAGTATATTTTGAATCAAACATATTAATTATTTTCTAAAAATTTTGTATAATATCCGCAATTAATTTTTTATTCATAAAAGTATGCAACTTTAATTGCTAAAACGTATTATTTTTTACCCTGCCTTGTGGGATACCGAAAAGATCCTTTACCTTTTACCTTTATGTCCCGTTTGGTTAGTGGTACTAAAAGGTGGTAATGAGAATGATTTATTATGTAAAATTTCATCAAAAATTTTATATCATTCCCATGGTAATTAAACTTTGATCACAAAAAATTTTTTTTGTTTACAAATTTCCGTTACCACCTAATACCACATCTTCCAATGGTAATGCATTGGAATGGATTTTATGAAGAAAATGAGATGATTGAAATTGGACAAACATGATCATCAAAGTAGTCAAGAGATTTTTCAACCAAAATTACACTACTTTTCATTCATATTACCACCGTTTATTACTATCTATCAAACGGGCCGTTATAAGAATGGTCTAATTCAAACAAACAATATGAATGTTTATTATGGACTAATAAAAAAGGTCTAGTTACCCGTTCAAGACTTACTCAATACGAACATGATCTTGGAATTTTATAATCAGTAAGTCTCATGGGAGACGGTCTATTCTATAGACGGAATCCATAAAGCCCAGCCCAAAATATAACATAGTATATTTGGGGTTGTAATAAATTATTTGGGGTTATAGAATAGTATATTCGAAGTTATAATACCTTACATTTAAGATTATAACATAAAATAATTGATATTATAATAATAAAAAAAATCAGTTTAGGGAAATGGGCTGGCCCAATTTTGTGGTCTATCCTATAGACCGTCTCTTGTGAGATTTTGTGTTTTATAATATTGTTGTTAAACATCAAGTTAGGACTTGGGTATTTTTTTTTCCATGTGTCAATTATGGCCATGCATCAAAGGTTAATACTTAATAGTGTTGACATTTTTCGGGGGCACATACTTGCCCTTGGATTGACTATATATTTATTTATAATATGATTATGATGGACAATTGTAATTATTATGTAGATAACATATATTAATAATAATCGTAATTATTATTTAGTTATATTATAATAATTTAAAAAATAAAAAGGGTTATATGTTGTGGTATAAAAAGATAACTTCAAAAATTAATGCAAGAATATATTACCAGGATTAAATTTATCGAATATATGATTTTTTAAAAAGTAAAATTAAATACTAATTTTTTAAAAATTATTTATTGAATACATCACTTTCTTATTCAATTAAATATATTAAATTTTTAGAGATTGGAAGGCTTGGTCTCATTTGTGTAGGCCCAAAGTTTTTGGTGGGCTTGGTTTTAAAGATTTTGAGATCTTTAATCTTGCCATGTTGGCCAAACAATTTTGGCGTCTTCATATTCGTCCTACTTGTCATCTTGCTCGGATTTTTAAAGCTCGCTATCATCCTTCTAGTGATGTTTGGGGGGCTCGGGGTGGTCACTCGCCTAGCTACGGGTGGCGCAGTTTGTTGGGGGCTCGACATTTGTTGAATAATATGGTTCGGTGGACTATTGGGGATGGTTCGAGGATTAAGGTTTGGGGTGACGCATGGCTTCCGAGGCCGGGGTCCGGTCGTGTTATTTCTCCTTGTCTTGATGGGAATCGGGAGGTGACTCTTGATAGCTTTATTGATCATGATAGACATGAATGGCGCAGGGACAAACTTTTTTTTTTTTTTGACTGTAAAAGGAGGCTAAGCATTGCATTTCATCAAATCGGAAAACAAAGCATCTTTTACAAAAGTAGGGGCATTAACTTCCCACATATTAACACTAACCCCATGGGCCGCTCATTGCGCAAAACGATGAGCGACACCATTACAAGATCGGGGTCCAAAACAAAAAGATAAGGACTGAAAAAATGGGCAAAAAGTAAACAATTATCAAGTATCGATTGGACATGGAAACTTCGCTTCTTGGCCCCATTTAGAGAGTCGATAATATTCTTACAATCGCCTTCGACCAAAATATGATCCCATCCACGATTCTTGACGCAGGACAAAGCCCACAGAAGAGCACGGGCCTCAACCTCCTCAGCCGACGATCCCATCCATCCCGTTTTAGCTCCGCCCAATAAAAAATCACCCTCCCAATTTCTGACCACAAAGCCCAACCCAAATTTGTCATTCTGGGCCTCAACAGCCCCATCAAAATTTAATTTCAGCACCCCTTTAGGAGGACAACACCACTCCTTAGAATCTTCTTTTCTTGGGCCCATAGAGATCTTTATGTCACAAGCCTTAGAATACTCCTCAAGCCAACCCATGGCCCGAGCAATATATAAACGATGTGGGGCCTGAATTTTTTCGAAAATAAGCTCGTTTCGAGCTTTCCAAATTTGCCAACAAAATACCACAAAAAGCTTCGTTTTTTCTTTCCCAAATTGGGCGCAGGGACAAACTTTTGGCTTCCCTTCTTCCTTTTGAAGCTTCACGTGTTATGGGGATTCCGCTCAAAACTAATAATCTGAGAGATGAATTGTGTTGGCCATATAGCAAAGACGGGATTTTGAGGGTGAAAGATGTCTATACTCTTGCTCTTCAATCGAAAGAGGTGGCTTCTCGTTCTATTGGGCCGGACCCGGTTTGGAAGAAGGTTTGGAAACTTAACGTGCCTCCGAAGGTTCGAGATTTTTCTTGGAGGGCTTCTTGGGACATTATTCCGCACGGGGTGAACTTAGCTCGCAAAGGCATCTCAGATTTTCTATTGTGCCCAAGATGTGGTCGTGAAGAGAATTTGTTTCATGTGCTCCATGAGTGTGATTGGGCTAAAGATGTTTGGGCCGAATCTGGTGTTTCTTTTCCTCATTTGACAGCCCACTCTTTTCGGGATATTTTACCGAAAGTTTGGGAGGATAATGGGTCTCACGAGGTGGAGAAATTAGTTATCATATGTTGGCAAATATGGAAGGCTCTCATTTTTGAGCACAATATCATCCCTCCAAGGTTATGTGCTGGTATGGACTTAGATTGGCTTAAGGATTATCAAAAGGCTGGATCTCTTTCTTTTCCTGGGCCCAAAGTTAGTCGTGGGCAGGCCCAGTGGCTTGTTCCTCCTACAGGTTTTCTCAAAATTAATTTTTATGGCTCGGTTGGTAGGGATGGGGATAAGAAGGGGTTGGGCTTTATAGTTCGAGACGACAGAGGTCGGTGTCTCATGGCTGGATCGAAACCTATGGAGGTGGTTGGTGACGCGGAAGTTGCCGAATGTAAAGCCTTGTAATGGGCTATGTTGTTGGCTTTAGCTAAAGGTTGGACTCATGTCATTTTCGAGGGGGATTGAAAGAACATCATCGATGCGGTCAATGGTCACAAATCTCGTAGTTTTCATGTTCAAGTGATAGTTGATAATTGTATCCATTTGTGCCGTTCTTTTTTTTCTTGTTCCTTTGTATTTTGTGTCCGTGAATGTAAAATGGCCGCTCATCGATTAGCGACATGGGCTAAGGCTAGTCATATAGAGGAGGTTTGGACTAGGAGTGTCCCGACCTGGTTAGGAGATATCTTGTATTCTGTATTTTCATCTAGTGCTTGATTTTTCTCCCCTTCAAAAAAAATATATTAAATTTTAAGTGAGTTATATAGAAATGCTATAATAAATTATACTCCTCACTATACCTAATTTAGCTTTAAATTTAAAGATAATTAAAATCTAATTTAGGTAAATATTGTCATATAATAAAATATCATCCACTAAAATAATTACATTTGTCATGTCTCTTTAGAGGATGACACTTGTAATTTTCCAACACTTTTATAGTATTGTATGATTTGTCATGTCTCTTTAGAGGATGACACTTGTAATTTTCCAACACTTTTATAGTATTGTATGATATGATATGATATGATATGATATGATAAGATAAGATTGTGTCAAATTCTATAACTAGACAACCTAAAGCACCAACAATCAAACAAGAGTAGGTGAATAGCTGATGTTTGTCAATTGTTTAATTGAAAGCTTACATATTCAATCCAGGTTCCAGCATGCATCTTGCTTCATTTATAGTACTCCATCTCCTATAACGAATTGGAATTTACCTATTTGGTAGTGAATATATATAATTAATACTATTATTTAATATTAATAGTAATCCACATCTATGACCATACCTAAAACGTCAACTAGCTCTCCACTCATGTTCTAGCTTAGCACTCTTATCATATAATGCCTTAATGGATATTGATTAATCTTGTAGTTTGGACACGTTAGGCCGTGAAAATTTGTCACATGATAATCCCATCAGCCTACTCATGTGGATGCATTTTTGGGTGATAAGCGTTAATTTGTATACACACTTGTTGAGGTTTATTAATTCTCAAAACTATATCTACACAGATTTGCAAATGAGATTGTCTCATAGAGCTAGTTCACATTGTATAAACTAAAAGTAATCACTTAAATTTCTAAAATCGTCACTTTGTATTGTATGAGTGACCACTTATAATGTTTTTGTAATTTTAAAGTGCACTCCTTTCATTCTGCTCATTTTGCATCAATTGTCGCGTTTTGGACTGTTCCACTAATTTTGCTTTTTTTATATTTTTGGACAATGATCCACCATTTTCTTTAATCTCATTCATACGTTTTTACCCTCTTTTAATTTCATCCATACAATTTATTCTCTCTATTCATTTATTACCAATATTTACTTTTTTCTTAAATACTCATTCCATTTTTATATGATCTTCTCAAATAGAGTTTACGAATTTTAGTGTCTTTTGACTATGATTTCTCATCCATCTATATGAAAAAAATATTCATTTGGAATTTTGATAGATAAACTTACAATTAAAATAATTTAACTTTTAAATTTGCATTGAGATAAGAAAAAAAATAAATAGAAAAAACAAATGAAGATAGAGTAAATAACATTCTATTTCTTTTTAATCCAAAATAAGGAGGAGGGAGTAGTACTCCTTTTTATTCACTTAAAGTGTCCCATTTTGTTTTTCTATTTTTAAGTGGTCAAATGAGATAATGATTTTTTTTTCAAAGTAAGATTAAATGTGAATGAAAAAGAATGTAGCGTTAAATTGAAAAGGGAAAGTTGGTTAATATATGTAAAAATTTCAACATGTTAAGTTTAATAAGATTAAATTGGTAAAGTTAACATATCAAAAAAACAACTCGTCTTGGATGAGATGATCTCTTAATGAGACCGTCTATTTGGGCCGGCCCACTACGCGCATTTCTTTTTCTGGACATTTTTTCAATTTTGATCTTATAGGTATCAATTTTGACCTTAAAAGGTATCAATTTTCAAAATTGATATCTTTAAGGTAAAAATTGATAGCTGCGCAGAAATTGAAAAGTTGTTACACACGGGAATTGATCCGACCTAAATTGACAATCTCATAATGAGACCATCTCGTCCAAGTTTTTGTGCCAAAAAAAAAATAATATACTACCTTCTATTGAACCTAAATGTCCCATTTAGTTTTTTGGCACTATTCACTCATCACTCTTAATTTGTATTTTACTTTTAATCTATAAGTTAAAACATAGTCATGTGGGATCTTGTTTAATTCGTCTCAATACAAAAATTATGAATATCAACTTTTTATAGTTTTTAATTAAGAATAATTTGAGATATTAAGAATTCAAATGTTGCTTCGACAACATTTAAGCCGAATAGGAGAGAGTATAAGATGAACAGTCGGTCTCTTAAGAGACCGTCCCGTTTTTCACCGGAATTTGTGTAAGATGAATAGGAAGGAGTAATATTTATTGATGAGTGGTTGGGGCTAGACCATTGAAAGTTGAAACCATATAAAATGGGTTGGTGTTGGCGCATGCCTAATGCATTACACTTTAGACTTCTTATTCTTGGCAGTTAGCGGAGGATTCGAGCAAGAATGGTTGATATTCATGGTGATTGGGTTAAGGTTTGCTTCTCATTTCTCCTCTATTTTGTAATGTCGATCCTAGTTAACTTATTTTTAATATGTTTGAAGAATTTGTTGAATCCTTTCATTTTCTCTGTGAGAAACCCTATGAATCAATCCTTAATTAACTCTTTTTTTTAGAAAATAAAAAGGAAAATTTTCTGATTTGCGGGACGAGAATTTTTACTTACTAGTTCATCTTCATTTTTATTGTTCATGAATGTAGCATGACTGAATGGGAGTGTTCATTAACAAGATCATGATCTTAGAATTAAGACTTTATGAACCTGCGTTTAATGTGTAGTTTTGTACAATTGTGATGTAAAAGTTGCATAAAAAAGACACAAAAGTAAAGGGATCGAGATCGAAATCTCATGAAAAAAGCTATATTGATATTGCCAGTAACAACCAAATTCAAATGAATCGATATGTTAGGTTTGAATGTTCTTTGGCTATTGCTAGTTCTATCTTTTCTTAGTAATTGTTGCAAATACTTATATTTATAGAATTAAGAAAATCATTTATGGTATGTTTATTTCATTTGGAAATTTAGATTTGGCTCAAATTGAATGTTTGGCAAATCAATAAAATTCAGTATTAGATTTGACTTGATTCCGCCATTTTTTAAAAGTAAGTGAAGTTGAGAATAGGAGAATGACTTCCCAATCCCAAATCTTATCATTCTCATATTCTTCCTCTATGGACTATGATTTCATAATTGAAAGCTACAATTTGAAATGAAAAACTTGTTTTCAAACGCAACTTATCCTGAATTATCTAGTATCGTCTGACAAGATTCAAGATTGTGAACTTTCATTAGTTGCGCTGGATGGCTGGTATGGTATCATATGATATGCTTTTGGGAGGTGATCACTTCATCCCCTTTCATTCCTCTAGGGGTAAAGGGGAAGCTGTTTTGTATTTTTATAGTTCTACATTTGCTGTATTTTAATGCCCTCTTATACCCTTTCAACTTATTTAATTTGCTTTGTGTTAGCCTGGAACTTATAGAATCAAATTCATCCACTATTATCTGCCTGTCTATTGTGGTCCGTTGCAACAATATAGCATTTATGCGCTACTTTAACATGCTATAACATTCATACTTATCTGACTCGTCAAGACTTATCCCAGATTGTCCTAGTGAATTTACTCATAACTAGTGAAAATCTTAGTGGATTGAATATATGAACTTATTATCATGGCAACTGCTAAATTTGAAGATACTCCCAAGTCCCATATTCTAAATTGCTTACTAGTTTTTTATATGCTTACAGTTTGATCAGAAAGGTGCTGGTCCTGGAGCAAGGAGTTCACATGCAATAGCCATTGTAGGAAGCAAATTATATGCCTTTGGTGGTGAATTTACGCCACGAGTCCCTGTAGATAACAAACTCTATGTGTTCAATCTCGAGAATCAGTCATGGTCTATTAACGAGGCTACAGGGGATTGCCCTCCTCCTCGCGTTGGTGTCACAATGGCTGCTGTGAATGATATTATCTATGTCTTTGGCGGTAGGGATGCTGAACATAAGGAGCTCAATGAGCTCTATTCCTTTGACACAACAACTAACAAATGGGCCCTTCTTTCTAGTGGGGAAACTGGCCCACCTCACCGAAGTTACCATTCCACTACAGCAGATGATCGTAATGTGTACATCTTTGGTGGCTGCGGTTTCTCTGGCCGACTAAATGATCTTTGGGCATTTGATACTATTCATCGGATATGGATACAGTTCCCACTTCCAGGTGAGAAGTGCAAAGGAAGAGGAGGGCCTGGGCTTGCTGTTGTGCAAGATAAAGTCTGGGTTGTTTATGGATTCGCTGGAGAAGAGGTGGACGATGTCCATTGCTTTGATCTTATAAAAAAGGAATGGACAGAGGTTGAAACAACAGGTGAAAAACCGACAGCACGAAGTGTATTTTCATCCACTGTAGTTGGCAAGTTTATTGTTGTCTATGGTGGGGAGATAGACCCCAGTGATCTGGGTCATTTAGGTGCCGGTAAATTCTCTAGAGAAACCTATGCTTTGGACACTCAAACATTGGTATGGAAGAAATTGGAAGATGGGGCCAATTCAGCTGATCATCCTGGCCCAAGGGGTTGGTGTGCTTTTGCAGGGGGAGAGAGCAATGGGAAACCTGGTTTGTTGGTGTATGGTGGCAATTCGCCTAGCAATGATCGACTTGACGATATTTTCTTTTTCACACCAGTTGTTAGCATCGACTAAGGGTGGAGTAAGGTGTAAATATTTTCACTTGTGTGCTGAATTCGGTGTACTGAAATGGGTAGTATGTGCATTGTTTATATGTAGATTGAGCTGTTTGCAGCCAATGGCACGGAGAGTTCGCATGTATCTTGAATTCTTGTGTCATTATTTGAATAAAAGTGTGTTTAGTGTCCGTTTAGATTAACGACTTGACATTGTTGTTGATGTGAATAAAAGTGAAAATGACGGTGATTGTGAACATCTATGACACTTAGCCTATTTCATCTATGAAATGAAACGAAAAACAAGCTAAGCCATAAAGAATAGTCATTGTTTGGTTTTCTTAACAAAGAGATTGCACAAAGTAATCAACTTTGAGCATTGCTCAACTTTTCAAGCCCGTGTCTAGGAACTTGTTTAAGTCATGGAGAGATTTTAGGGGTTTGCAAATTGTATCAGATTTTAACTTATTAATCGGATTAAATTTAGTTGACCTATTGGATAAACTATACGTTATTAATAGACAAATAAAATATATTTGTTGTTGATGAGTTGGATTCCACAGTTTATTATTGTCTATTTATTATGGGTGGTTTACCCAATGGGTTGCGTTATGACTTGTGAGTTGTGGATAAGGATGGTCATGGGTACAAAACCATATTGGACCCATCCTAGATCCGCGTATTTATGGGTTTGAGTCAATTTTTTTTATATCTAACGGATTCGGGTTGATTTCGGATGCAAAAATAAATGGGTCCTGGTCTATGATCTTTATACCAGACTTGACATAGAGTCGCTAGATTCGTTCCAAACACGTCAAACCCGCTCTATGCTCAACCTATTATACAACTCAAAATCTATTTCAAGTTCTTTTTAAACCCATTTCGACACTTATTAGGATTCACATTAGACTTGTATAAAATCAAAAGACCTATTTTAGCAATATGAAACCTTTAAAATATAAAAAAACTTTAAGTATGAATAATTAAATCAAAACGCATTTAAATTAGGATCGGACTCTACGGCTCTACCCATTAGACCCAGGGGGTGCAACTACCGTGCAAGTATGAAACCGATTCAAAATTTTCGAACCTTAAGGATTGAAGTCTGAGTATGGTTGCGCGACAAATTAATGGGTCTAGTTAGATCCGACTCTTGACCACCCTTAGTTGTGACATAGGTTATTTCTCCTTGCTTTGTTATAACCAGGGAAAGTTAAATACTTTTATTTACACAAGATCTTGTAAGAGGAATTTCTTCATTAACTCATTTCATGAAATATTGGTTATTTAAAAGCAGAATTATCAAGAAGAGGTCTTAGGTGACCATTTTTTAAGGGCAAAAGCTTTGCTTGCAGGGCTGTTCCGGTAGTTTTGAAGTGCAACCGCCTAGGGCCCAACTCATGTAGGGGCCCAAATTGAGTTGATTCTTATAATTAAATTAGTATTTGCATAAGTAGCATCTATCATCAATCGAACTTACAGCTTTAGAATTCTTAGTCAAGCGCATGACTAAGGGCCCTTTTTTTATTTTTCGCCTAGGGCCCAAAAATTGTTAGGAACGACACTGCTTGCTTGTAGACATCTCAAGGTTTTATACAGATGCTTTTGAGAGAGTAGACTCATTCATGGTATCTATTAGCAATAGGTGAAAAAGGTTAGATAGAGTTTCTTAATTTGGCAATAATTGAGCTTTTGCGATGAAAATGTCTGCTTACAAAAGTTGTGTATACTTTTTCTCCCTACAAAGATTAATTAATAAGCGAATTGCTCTTTAATCACGCTTTTGATGCATAGAGTTTTGATATGGCCGAAAGCAGATATGTACAGATCTCCATCTAATCTAATGGCTAATAATAATAATCAATTTGTAATTATATTCTTAAACAAATTAAAGTTTTTCACAAAGTACATGAATCTTACTATACATATCTGAAGACTGAACATACGAATCACCTGAATTAAAAAAGGAAAAATTATTTAGAATAATCCAAACTATTTATGATTTTCTTATAATAATCTTACCTATTGATTAACAATGAGTAAATCCAATTTTGAGGGGTATTTTTGAAAATTAGGTAATTCACCAAAAAAATAAATTAAATATTAATTTAAAATTAGAAAATAGTTTGAAAATTTACATAAAAATTTTTAAATAATAAAAAAAATCATAAATTTTTTTGGAAAATTTGCCAAAAATAATCCCAACTATCACTCGTTGACCAAAAATAATCCCAACTATCGATTATTTTTTAATGATCTTAACTATTCATCGAATTTGCTCAAAACAATCCCACTCCCTCCATGACCGGCTGCAGCAGGTATTTTGTCATTAATTTTTTTTACCTTCTTTTTAACTCACCTTCATCAAATAAGAAGAACTCAACAATGTTTATACTTGAAAGAAACGGTGCAAAGCGAAGGTTCAACAAAGAAACACAAATGAAAATAGAATGCAAAAAGAGACACAAGTGTTTATGAGGTATCTTGGATACCTCCCCCTCAAATGTTGTTTATTATAAAGAACTCAACAATTACAATATAATAAACCTCTCCTAAGCTTAAGAACACTTTCTTAAGATCCTCACAATATGTGTGTTTGTGGTGATTTTGTTCTATGAATGAGTATCCTATTTATAGTGAGGAATACTACATTCTAGAACCACATACTTAATCACCACATTTATCATCACAATAAACATCAACAATAACTATGCTCATAAACAAGGCATTTAAACTACTCTCTTAATGCACTTAAACAAACCAGAAACTGATCAAAGGAAGCCCAAGAGACCACGCTTGCTGCTGACCCAAGCTGCTCGAACGAGCCCATCAGTTGCTCGGACGAGCACCCCTCACAGTGAGCTACTGCCTTCTCTGAACTGCACGCTCGAACGAGATTCATGGTGCTCGAACGAGCACATGCTCGAGCCACCCACTGATTTTTCTTCTTTGCTGTTTTAATCACACCCAAAGTCATACACCTCGTGTATTGTCCCAAACCTTAATTCACTAACGTTTGACACACCTTTATCGTTATCCTCTAACGTGCACGACAAAGCTTGTTCGACTAAGTGATTAAAGTTAACATCAAAATTAAGAATATTGTTACTTGCATTAACAATACTCTATGCTCTTCTTCATTCATTCTTCCTCCATTAACAAACCCTAAACTCTCATTAAAAAACGTCACTCATGCTAAAACTCTAAAAGCTTCATCAATGGAGGAAGGAGAGTGTAAATGCTTTTTTGAAATTGCAAGGGTAATTCCTTTTGAAGATTAAAGAGTAATTGTTCTTATTTGATGATGGTGAGTTAAAAAAAAAGGTAAAAAAACTAATCACAAAATACCTGCTGCAGACGGTCACGGAGGGAGTGAGATTGTTTTGAGCAAATTCGATGAGTAGTTAGGATTATTAAAAAATAATCGATTGTTGGGATTATTTTTGGCCAACGGGTGATAGTTGTGATTATTCTTGGCAAATTTTCCTTGTTTAACAATCGTGATTCAAGAACAAAGTTCAGTTCCTGGGTAAGCTAATAATTGGTTTCTTTGTCTTGTTGCTGCTTTAGTTTTTGTTGCTTATAATTCATCGGTTGATTGATTTCCTACTGATAAGAAGACTATAGTGAGTGGGATCCGATTAGGTTATCATTAAGGAAGTTTTTATCAAAACCCAAGGCGAGGGTGTATTTTTTCCCCAAATTGGCCTAGGTTAATGAATCAGAGTTTGTGGTATTGCTTGTTCTTGGGGGCTCATTTAGGGCTAATTTAATGAAGGTCGATTTTCCCAAATTGTTTCTTTTTATTAGGTGTTGTCATAGTTATTTGATTTTGGTTGCAATTGATGATGATGATGATGGAAGAAAAAAATGGATTTATATGCAGGGGCTGAGAGGGTGCTTGAAATTTTGAGATTTAGTTTTGGATGAGTTGAAGGATGTAAATGAGATTTTTAATTTTTTTTATTTGTTGAAAATGAGTAAATGAGATTTTTAATATTAAAGTCAAAAATAAAAGGAGGTAATTTTATGATTCAGCCGGTCATTAAGTCAATTTGAGCTAATTTCGTTGTATCGCTGTCATATTTCCCAAATTGAAGGATGTAGTTTGTAAAAAAAAATCGCGACTGCTAATTTGAAATTGAGTAAACTTAAAGACTGTAGTTGGAAATTGATCCTTATATTAATATCATACAACATTTAACAATAAATATATTATTAAAATCATAAAATGGTATAATAACATCCACTCTTATATGTAGCTAGAGATCATTTCCCTACAATTAAACCTTAAATAATTTTCATATATGCTTATTGTTAAGTTTGTATCCTTGAAAATTGAATGACATCCATTATACTATTACATACAGTTTGTTTTTCTTAAGTCCTCCTTTTCCCCACAAGTACAATGCAACGACCCATTTAATATCCAATTAGTGCAAAAAGGCGTAAAATGATTAGCAATATAATCATGCTTAACTAACAACTATGACCACTGCCGACTTGATTTACTTTCTGAGAAATAAATTATAAATTACCTTAATGTATCCCAATCATCAGGGAGTTATATTTGATTTTTGTTTTTGATTTTGCTACATTTTTATACTTTATATATATAGATCACTGGTAATTTGTACTTTGTAGTGATTGAGTAAACTTTTAAATAATATCATTATTACCATCCTCGTATAGGAAATCTAGAAAAGACAGACGATAATCTATATCCATAAAGAATGATGCAACCAGAGAGTACTCCCAATATGTTGCGGCTATTGCACTATTTGCTTGTTGCATAAATTCATTGTTGATCATGATCCCAACCATAGTGCAAAAACAAGGCCGCGACGTGTCGGAAAGGCCGCATTGGAAAGGTTTTTAGAAAAACGTTTCGATTTTTTCCGCGTTGGAAATGTGTAAAATAACCGTGATTTAGGCTTGTTCAAGGGAAATCTCATTTTTTGACCGATATTTAGCGATACGACAACCCGTTACCGTATTACCGTTCTTTTACTGCAATCGTGACCGTTCCCGTGTTTTGTACTCTATAATCCCAACTGACCAAAGATTAGTTCTTAAGCATTAACATGTAAAAATTAAAAATCTATTCAAGTTTTTTCCCTAAAAATTTTCATCTTTTTTCTTCTTTAGGGATTAGGGACTTGGCTTAATTTTTTGGATTTAATTTTGATGGTATTTTTTAAGGTACCTTTGACCTTGATTGTGCTTACCTATACAGGTATTTAACAGTATTCCTGTTATGTAGTGTGGCTTATCTTTTCCGATAATTAAGCTGGACTTTATGTACTTATTCTAGTCAGTGGAATTGGCAATTAGTATTGATCAGCTGGAATCTGTCAGACTAATTAAGCTAAATTAGGCACATAAACATTTATTAATAGTGTCTTGTATCGAGATATAGAAAGTGCAATATAAAACATAAAATATATGTTAAGAGTTAAAATTAAATAATTTACTCATAGTTGAAATTAAGCAGACCTAAATAATGTTAGAGAGCACTAAGGAATCGGATTTTGTTTCAATTAGAGAGTAAAGATAGATATGAGTAAACACAGGTATGCCCATTTATAGAAAAGGTAGAGGGTTTGATTGTCACCTAATTCTTCTACTTCCTTCTACCTATGTCAAGAAAACATTCAACTAAAAGTTTAAACTTATGATTGAAAATCTCGAGAACGTGTTATATTTCCTTAATACACTCTCGCACACAAAAGCCCATTGGGCTAGAAATGTGAATGTACACAGACACTAAATATTCCACTTAAAATGAGGGTTGGTTGATATTTGAATTCACGATCTCTTGTCATGCTAACTTCTGATACCATATCAAATACGTAACTCAAAACTTAAGCTTATCGTTGAGGACTTGAGGATTTCCTCTGGTTTTAATAGTTGCTACATTTCTTGTTTTCACGCGATCAAATGCACGATTTTAATCATTAATATTTTTTTTATTTTATATGATAAAAATTCTAAAAAGTTTATATTATGAAAACACATATTAAGACGAATCAATCAAGATCCAACTTGACAATACTTTAGATTATATGGAGAAATATATACTAAATAAGATCAATAGATGAACAGTAGTTGTTACAGTTCTATAGCAAACACCTGATAAAATCCAGAAGTATACTCTAATCACAAATTGTTGTGAGAGACGTTCTCTTAGAGAGACCATCTCTAATTGGGCATTAAGAATAATGTAAATAGACCTTTAAGGATACGGTAAGTAAACATTAAGGATATGTAAGAAGGCATTAAGAATACGGTAAGCAGACATTAATCTTTAGTGGACTTGGCTTGAGATATATCTCTTAAAGAGACGGTCTCTCAAAAGACTAACCGAGTAACTGTACTCTAATAGTGTAAAAAAAGAAGTAGAGTGCACAATGTAAACAGAAATGGTTGTCAGAATTTAATTACTTTACTTAATCACAAAAAGATTTAGCGAACATGCTTGTATGGCATCCAAGGTGAATCAAAATATTGCACAAAAGCTAAACAACAAAGAACAACCTTCAAATATTCTACACTCTATACCCTAACAAGGGTAGGGCAAATCCTTAACAAGGATCAAAAACAAGTGCAAATTAACCCCACTACCCACTACTAATTACTCCCATTTTTTATTTTGGGCGTTGTGTGTATACTTTCTCCGTTCCATAATACATGCTACTGATGGTGACATTTTCTCACACAAAATGTCACACTCAGTAGCAAGTATTATGGAACAGAGGAAGTATATCATAATTAAATCATGCTTCTATTTCAAACCTTGAACACTTAATAGACCCCATACAAAGATCAATCTCAATGAAGTTTTCATCATTCATTTCATTTAAAATCTCCATCCAATTCTGTTGTTGCTGTCTAAAATGTGATTCTAATGAACAATCTTGCCATTTCTGCTGAAACCCATACCATGATTTGTCTTGTGATCTCTTTGAGTCCACATAATGACCTGTCGGAAGTTCGATTTCTATCAAACTCTCTTCATCTGAAATCGACCCGTCTGAATAGCTTGTGCTATGACTCACATTTTCTCGAAAACTCGAATCGATTTCTGAATCTTCACTCGAACTTTCACTATCTGACATTACCAAGTATCTATTATCTTGATCATTTTGCACCACTTTTAACTCTGAGCTAGCAACCTTATCTGAAACATATGATTCACAAACAACATTTTCCTCGGTAGAAATAATCTTGTCTGATTCATCTCGACGTGTTGGTTTATATGGGCATGGTTTAAAACAAGAAACAATTAAAGGGCATAGAATAAGAGCTGAAGATGTGAGAAAAAGTGTAAGATACACACACCCTGAAGAATGTGCAAAATCAAGTAAAGTTCCTAAGAAACATGAATAAGCTGCCATTAAACCAAAACAGATTTATGGTAGTTTTTCTATCAAATCCTAAGAAATGATTTCAAAGGATGAAAAAAAGTTGAAAAGATTGAAACTTTTGTGAAAGAAAGAGTCTTTTTTTGATTACCCACCAAGACTAAAGGATCAAAATCAAATAAATCAGTGAAAAAAATTGACACAATTACCCACCTAAAAGAATACTCAAAAGGAAAAAAGGTTTGTGTGTATTAGTACATGTAGAACCAATAAGGTAGGGGTTTTAAGCACAGGATTCTATCTTGAAAAACCCATAAATTGGTTTTATATGGTTATAGAGGAGAAGGCTTTGGAGTAAGAGAGGCCATGTGAACTTTTCTGAGCTTACCACATGGCATTTGCCCTCCAACTTGCATTTTTTAAAATAAATTAATTAAACCCAAATCTTGGATTATAAAAAAATTAGTTGGTACTTAAGAGGTTTTATTCAAACTGAAATTTCATGGGAAAATTCTAACATGAAACGTTTTAGTATAACAAAGACATGATTTAAACTTGTTTCTTTGATAAATGTTGTTTCCCTCCTAAAAACTAATGTGCACTTAAGAAGTTAAAAAACGCTACGATTGTAAGACGCTTAATAATAGAAGGGTATCATTGATAATACTCCCTCCTATTCACCTTAAGTGTCTCATTTCCTTATTGGGTTAAGTCACCCTAAATGTCTCATTTCTATTTTGGGTATGTTAACTTTACCAATTTATCCCTACTAAACTTAACTTTTTTTACACCTTTATACTTACTAACCCCACTTTACACCTATAAAAATTCAAAAACTCTACATTATTGTCTTACACATGTGGTCCCATTTGACTCTCCTTAAAATCCGTGAAAAATCAAATGGGACTCCTATGGTGAATAGGAGGAAGTATAAAATAACTTAGAATACTATTAATAAAAATGTGGCAAATCAAGTAGGACAGACCAAAATTTTCATAAATGCCATTGATAATTTCCGTTTTGTTTTGGTTGTCTCACTTAGGATACTATTAATAAAGTGCCAAAACTCATAAAATCTTAGGATACTATTAATAAAGTGCCAAAACTCATAAATGCCATTGATAATTTCCGTTTTGTTTTGGTTGTCTCACTTATAGTTAATATTTTCTTACATGAAAATGTACTTTACCATCTTTGTTTAATCTCACCCACAAATTAAAAATGTCGTTTAATATCAAACACACAATTCATTTTTTATTTTCCATTATTTAATATCATATATTTAAATTTCCTCATAATTTTTCTTTAAAATCTCAATGTGAGTGGAACAGGGTGGATAGGAAGTTTAAGATTTGACATAAAGATAAATCTTTTATACTGTTATTATTGGTTAATTTTTGAACAGTGTACTGATTATTTATTTAGTTAATACTGATTATTTATTTATTTAGTATTTAATTTAGTGCGTTGTTATTTGTTAGTGCGTCTTTAATTTAGTGGATTGGCTACATTAAGATTGTGGTAATCTGTTGAAAATGAATATTAGTAAGAGGGACCAACATTGGGGATTTCTTGCAAGATTTTGCCATGCTTGCTTCTTATTTCTTTGCTCCTTTAATGATGGCTTTAAGCATGCTTTACCATTTGCTCCATCAAATTCTGCCTAAATAATTCTATAAATCATCTTAACTATCAAAATAATCTTTAACAAATAAATATAATTCATTGAAAATCGGTGTTGGATTCGTGATATTTGAGTTAGGAATCGATTACATTGTTAATGATTTTTCTATATAGGGGAATAACTTATATTTTCCATCAAAAAGTCTATTAAACCGCTTATAATGTAGGTTCTATATAGAATGTTCAGGATCGTCGATTAGTAAGGGCAAAATAAGCTACCGTTCAGGGCCCTGAATTTTTTAGGGCCCAAAAAACTTATTTTTATGTATATATGTGTTCAAAATTTGAGTTAAATTTAAATATAACTAATATTTTTTGCTAAGTAATGTGAATTCTTAGTGTTTTTTATAGTTTAAATATTAATAATAAAAAACAAAAATTGTATTATACTAGTCGTCACGCCTCAAGTTTTTAGGGGCCCTTTTTATCTTTTAATTTGGGGCCCAAAAAGAACAAGTTGGCCCTGAGAATGTTGATATTGTTAGCAATTATTTTCTACTTTGATATGATATGAATCTAATGCACTAAAACAAAGGAGTATTCTCAATGCTATGTTTGGGGATGTAAATTTCATTTGAAAATATAAATTTGACTTTAATATTTGGCAAATAAAAAATTTTCAAATTTGAATTTAAGTTAAATTCACAATTGTTATAAAAATTGTTTAAAAATGAGGATTTGAAAATGACCTCTCAAACCTTGTCATTCTCAAATTCTACATTAATGTTTTGATAATTGAAATTTATAATTTGAAATGAAATATTTTTCCAAACACGAACTTTAAAGAATTGTAATTTTTGGACATCTAGGATCAAATGTATTAGATTCTCTTAGAAAGCAAAATCTCATTTATTGTGCTGAAATAAAAGATTCTAATTTTTGCCAGCTTGTTCGCTTAAACGTAGTTTATTGTCAATTCTTTATGTATTTATTCATTCTTTTAAATTGAGATTTTTTATTAATAAAATAAGTACCTGTGAGAGACCAAGCAACAATAATATAAGGGACAACTAATGCACTTCTTCACCATAAAAAAAAGGAAAGAATTAAAAAAAAAAAAAAAAAAACTTCCTAATCTATAGTCAATTTGCAATAAATTACCTTATGTATTTTTTTCACAAAAACTACCTAATCTAATACATTTCTCTACAAATGACTACCACTTAACGGAAAACGTTAGTTGACCGTTAAGTTTGAGGGCTTGACCAATTGGAGAGGTTTAGTTCTCTATGTGTCAGTATCTTCTTAGTTCTCGTATTTTAAAATTTAAAATTAAAACAAATAAATTATTAACAAAATAAAAATAAATGTTATTCAATGACATTTTTACCCATTTTTTAAACGAACATCGTGATTTAACCTTATTGGATAACTCTTTCGAAAATTCGGTCAAAACAAGTACTTATTATCTGTCTATTTTTCGATATATAAACCGAAAAAGATATTTAACGTCATTTTTACCAATCATAACGATATTTTGTTAATTTATGTATTTTAATGATATTTGACGTTATGATATGTATTTACTAAGACTTTCTCATCGATATGTATTATAACACTGCAGACATGCCGCCACTTGTGGACTATTTACAATCCGAAATGGCCACTTGTCGACTGTCCCGAAGCAGCATTTACTTAAACTAAGTAATCGTAGATGAAGCAAAAATGGCGAAGCAAATGGTACCACTTGTCGATTGTCACACTTCACCAAAGCAAATAAGCAATTCATATGGAAATCCAAGCCATTGTGAGACCGCTTTGCCTTGTGTTGTTGCTACAACATTTTCATTCTTCTAATAAATTAAACAAAAGCTTTTATCCTTTTTGTGTGGATTTTTGTTTATTGAAAGTTGGTATCTTGGTAAATGCAATTAGATCAAGTGTACGTGATAATCCATATACCCTAATTTGTTTGAGGGGACTAATTAGGCTAAGCTATGTTGTCTTAGATTGGGGACCATGCTTAAATTTTGATGATTTTTTCATTGTAATTTGTTGCATATTAGGTTTTGTGACTTTTCATGTATTGTGGTATTTTTTCCATTTATGTATCATGAGTTGAGGTGTTCAACGGGTCGGGTCGAGGCGGGGCGGGTAAAAAAAATTTAAATGGGTCGGGGCGGGGCGGGTCATGTTAAATGTTAAGCGGGCCGGAGCGGGTTAGGCCCATTTAAATCCGACCCAATTTGACCCTTTTTTTAAAAGTTCATAAAATAATTTATTTATTATACTTTATGGCCTGATGGATCAACCCACTTATGTATATAATAATATCATTTAAAAATATAAAAAAAGAGGTAAATTTGTTTCCGCAATTAATTCTTATAATTATCCGACCCGACCCTTTACATCAAGGACCGTTATTGACCCGTCCCATTATTGACCCAACCCACTAATGACCCGTTAAAATATGACCCGACCCTTAACCCGTTGGGTCGACCCGCCCCGTTGAACACCTCTAATCATGACTATGCCAATATAATTTTGATAAGTATTTGTTAAGATTATGGATGGATATTTAATATGCTATTTAATTTAATTTTATTGAGCTAAAATTAATTTAGTTTTAATCAATTTAATTAAATCTTGTGATGATGATGACTTTGAGCATCTCAAAGCTCATGCAATGTCTTGCGCACTCGAGAGTGGTGTAGAGTGTGTTATGAGTTAGGAGAGCTAAAGTTTGGATCATGTGATGATTGATGTTGAGTTTAGTTGCCTTTGAGAAGGGAAGGTACCAAGAAAGGGAGCCATTGAAGGCTGCTCGACCCGTCGAGCATAGGGAGCTCGATTGAGCCACGATCTAGAAGCACCCAGCAACAGATTGTTCGCTCGAGTTGTCGAGCCTTACCCGCTCGATGAGCTCGATACAGCCAAGCAGTGCAGCATGTTTTCGTTTATTGTTGCAGTTTGTGGGCTTTTTAAGCCACTTGTCTTAAGGCCTTTAATATATCATAGGACTATTAAAGGGAGTCTTAGGATTGTATTAAAGTTTTAGAGAGAGCTTAATACTAAGTGTTTGCTAGGGTTTAAGCCAAGAGAGTATTCTCCATTGTATTAGGGCATTTTGAGAAAGATTGACATCAAAGTTCAATCATTGCTTTGAGAGGGTATTCTTAAAGTTTTATAAGGTGAGTCATTAAGGTATTCTTGTTTATGCTAATGATAAGATACTTATTTTGAGGGGGAGGTATCATTAGATACCTCATATATTGTGTGTTGTTGTTATTGTTGTTTGGTGGCTGGTGCTCTGTTTTTCTTATTTCTTTTGCACTTCTAATAAGTGTTAATTTTTCAAGACTCAATACAAGACTCAAAACTTTTCTACATCATCAAAGTTGCAACTTTTCAAAGTCTCCCTTGTAGTTGTAAGACTCTATTCAAGACTTGTAATTTTCCTACTCTCACTTCTCGTTCGATAATTGATGCTAAATGGTTGGAATGAGAATAAAGTGTAGTATAAATTTTTATGATATGTACTATGTCATCTCCATGGTAATAAAAGCATAATCATAAAACAGATTTTGGTTTACATTTTCCATTACTACCTATTAGAACATTTTCAAAAGGTAATATATTTAAATAAATTTCTGTGTAGAAAATTAGATTGTCGAAAGATAATTAGCATGAGCGTTAAACTTGTCAAGAGATATTATTTATACCAAATTTATATTTACTTTTTAGGAAAAATTACCGTGAATAATACGAATTTTCACTGATTTTCCTATAATCATACAAACTTTTGATTAACCCTAAATAATACCGACTTTGATGTGGATTTCCCTCTAGCATTCTCAACTTGTTGGTAACCTACAATTGTTGGTTAACTTGCTCAAAAAAAAGGAAAATACAAAAAAAAAAATTAAAATGCAATAAAAAAAGCAAAAAAGTAAGAAACTTAATTCCCCACCCTCCCCTATTTTTTAGTGCATTTTTATTTTTCTTATTTTTTTTAATTGCATTTAAAATTCTTTTTTTCTTTGTACTTTTCTCTTTTTTTTGGCCAAGTTGATCTACAATTGTAAGTTATCAACAAGTTAAGGATGCTATAGGGAAATCCACATCAAAGTTAGTATTATTCAGGGTTATTCGAAAGTTCGTATTATTATAAGAAAATCAGTGAAAATTCGTATTATTCACGGTAATTTTTCCTACTTTTTAATATCATTCTCATCATTTATACCGATTACCAAAAAGACTGTTAGGCCTTAATGAATAGTGATTGGTAAGCCAAAAGTCAACTACCTCCAAGGAAGAGAAAGAAAAAGAGGAGGAATAGAGGATAGTTCATAGTTGAGATAAAAAGAGCAACCAAAAATCAAAGAATCAGTTTTACTCATCTGTACAGCAAAATCAAATGGATTGCCATGAGTCATGAGCAGGCACAAAGCTGTCAAAAAGAATTACATCAACTTTATACCAGAAAGGAAAAGAAGCCACTTTCCAGGTGGGACCATACCCAAAACTTCTATATACTCCTATTATTTTGTTCATTTCAAGAAATGAAAACGAATAAGCAGAGTGCAGCCTTTACCCATCTTTATCTTTAGGTACTAAAACATTAATACACACTTTACGTCCTGTTTGGTTGGAGTATTAAACAGTGAAAATGACAACGTAATGTATTTTTTTCGCAAAACTTATTTTCACCGGTTTCACATATCATGAAAATAAACACAAAGGTTTCACTATCATTAACTTTATATAATACCAATAATCAAACGGGTTATTAAATGTTTATTCACTAGCTGTTAGCCCTCTTTTACTGAAGGTAGTTACAAAGATAGCAAGAACTCAATCTTAGACAGAATAAGAAAGAAAGATTAGACTAGAAGAGACAATTAGAAGAAGTAGAGAAGTTTGTTATTATTTTCATAAGTCCTAATACATTTGCCTTAGCTGTATATATACTAATGCTAGAGGAATACAGCTGTCAAAATACTAGCATTAAGGAGTACATTTGTCTATATACTAATGCAAACGAAATACTAAACTTTTACATCACTTAATACTATAACACTAGTAGAAGAAAGTGACATGAAATTTCCACAATTTGTGGAACTCCTAAGAACTGTCAATCAGATGGCAGTAAATTTTGCACATTACCTAGCAACTAAAACTAATTAAGTGAAAGTCTTTGAAATCTGAATTCTACATTCTATACATAGATCTCCTTCAGCTCTTCTGTACATAATAAACCACCTGATCTAATTTTACATTATTTTACGAGAATAAAAGAAGCGACAGATCGACATACTTACACACCTGTCTTATTGTACTGTGGCGCAAATCAATTTCATCTGACACTACCAATTTCCCAGCTATCTGCAGAGTGATTGCTTGTATACATTTAGTTTGCCTCATGGGAGATCAAACGGGAAGTCATTACCAGATGGGCATTCCTCACTTCAACGTCAAAAGTGTAATTTTCTCGAGCAACAGCCTCCAAAGACAACAACTTCACAACACATACGAAGGGTTAAATCAAAAGATAGAGTAGCAATTTTCGTTAACTGCAAAATGATAAGCAGGCGTGGCATTGCATTGCATAATTAACGGAGAAACCCAACTTCATAATCTTCAAACTGGAGTACCAATTTGTGGAGTGTTCGGTTCAGATACTCCACTTTCACTAGAATTGCTTTTATGTTTCTTCAGCTGTGTAGCTGAAGAGCAAGTTCATTTGTGGCCAACATCTTGAATGAGTGGAAATTCTAGACGGATAACGAATGATGAAAAATCTTCTCCCCTCACATATTCCATTGTGCCATTCATGATTCTTACGAGTTTGTGACTAATGTACAAGCCTAGTCCTTCTCTTGACATGCCATTGTTGCGATGGAACATCTCTTGGATCAGATCTTCTGGGACACCTGGGGATGGATGTACGATCCTGCATGTAAAAGTATCAGTCAAAAGCGATTTAATCGACTCACATCCTATATTGTATAAATGGACTTTAAGCACCAATAAGAAATCTCTGCAATCAGAGCCAAGACTTTTATAAAGGAATGTCATATAACAATAATTACCTAAATTCAACATGAAGAAGTTGCATTTTTGCTCCTATAGATTCCCTTCTTGGATTGACTATGAACATGACCGAGGATCCGCTGAACGCAGGGGTAAAACGAATAGCAATTGTCAAGAAATCTGAAAGGACTTGCTGGAGCCTCAAATTGTCGCCATATAGACATATAGATGATACGTCAGCAGGTAAATTACGCATGAGCTGCACCTGGATTTCTTGGCTTGAGAGCATCACTTGACTCATGACTGCCTCGAGAGCATCTCCCAGATTAAACTCAGCAGGTTTAGTTTCCATATAACTGAACGCAACAATCACAAACCGAAATGATAGTTTCAGAAAACAGCACGTACCATTATAGAAAAGTATGTAAAATCAAAATAAATACACTTTTGATGTTTTCAAGTGATAACTTCAAGATTCAAGTAAAGTGATTCGGCAACTAATTTCAATTATAAAATAAAAAGATGCATCAATAGGAAAACAAAATAATTGCAAATATTTAGCTGAAAATCATACCCTTCCTCAATACTTGGAATATCAGTGTCCTCAATAACGTTCATTAATTGATCTTCACACAATGACCTTGTCACCAACAACTGGTTTTGCCCTCCACTCAACTCAGATGACTCTGCTAACTGTCGAATAAATTTTATCCCTTGTATTGGATTTCTGATCTGCTCTCGTAAATATGCCAACTTATTATGTGTACTCTCAGAAGCCAGCTTTGACACCCTTTGTAAGTGTAGCGTATATTGAAGTTCTGGGCTAGGTAAATGTAGAAAACACATAACTCCCGTGATCCTTCCCTCAGCATCAGTTCGTGGACTTGCAGAGAGCAACGACTCAATGCATCTACCGTGCCTATCTACAAACGTAAAAGATAATTTATCTGCATCCTCGCCGCCAAGTATTTTATTTAGTACTATCCTGAGCTTAGTCAACGTGTCATGATCTTTGAGCTGGCAGCCGATACCTTCAGTAGTGAACACATCTCCTAGAAGCACCCGGCCAATGGCTTCTTCTTTTGTAAAACCAGAGAGTTTTTCCATCGCGTCATTCCATTCCAAACACAAACCTTGCTCATCCATTATAAATATCGGAGGAATCAGATGATTAGCATTCCTCATGATTCCAGTATAATCACCTTGGAGTTCAGTATATTTCTCCATGATGCTTTTCTGCAAAGTAACATCTTGCCCAATGAAGCAAATTCCCGTAACATTCTTATTTGAATCCCAACTACAACAAGCATTAACTACAACTACAGGAAAATTCTTTTCCAGGGAATCAAATGTTCTTAATGTTACTTCAACATCTTTATCTTCTACACCTGCCAAATAAATTGTTAGAGTAAGGATTAAACTGAAGAATATTAGCAAGAAACTAACTTAAAAATAATGGGAAAAGGGAAAAAAAAATTGCTCAGCTATAATAATTAATAACCATTCATACAATACATAAAAGACATTTTAAATCTTACTTTCATCTGACATCAAATCAATGCCAGGCATGTATATATCACAAAAAGTAGGTAATGAAACATAATTATCTGTTTGCAACTTCATTACAAGGATTAGAACTAGCAGAAACATTTTCAAGCATCAAGTTCAGCTTAACAGAAATTCGGCAGGCACTACACATAATTTTCTTGCATAAAGTAACCATATAACTGTTAAAAGTAATAATGTTAAAAATTACAATAATACATTGGCGGTTCTTGGAGCATCCCAGGTAGCCGATCGCCTAGGGCCCCTCGAAATAAGGGGCCTCAAATGTTAAATGGTCCTATTCAGGCTCTGTTCCGACTTCCGAGCTACACTTTTTTAGTGATTTTTTGTAAATCTTTCTTATATTCAAAGTAATCTAATGTTACAATACATTTCGTGTTGAATTATTTTTCTTGAAGTGAAAATTTTTTATCTTTTAATATAAGAAGGGCCTTATTTTTAAAAAATCGCAAAAATAAATAGGGCCACCAAAACCTTTGCTCCACCCCAGCAATAATATATTTATAGCCTCCGTTGAATGATGTAAACAGACTCCTTAATTTTGTGACCACTTGGACAGAAATTTGAAGATTGTTTTGCGTCACTTAACACGCTCAAAATCTCGACACAAATTATAGATGTTGAGGCAACAATCCTTTTGTAATACTTCTTATACGACGGTTCTTGAGAAATATTGAAATTTACTAAGAGATACAAATGATGGGGAATGCTTTTCTGTAAACTCAAGAAAAACTCATCCAAACAAGTATGCAGACTATATTATGAATATAGGTTTGAAGAGATTTGAAAAAAATCAGAAAAACTTTATTGAGTTTTTTTAGTTTACAGAGAAATAATTACACTATGTTTGGATGGATGAAAATGGAAGGAAAGGAAGGGGAAGATTTGGAGTGGTGGGAAATCTTTCCAAAACTCTCATCTTACTTCCCTTCCTTTCCCTCCCCTTCTTTCCCCTTCCTTCCTTTCTAGAACAAGCACTGTATGTGCTCGAACGAATGCTCTTTGCTTGAGCATTGTTTTGTTTCGTGCTTTTCTTAGTTCGTTTAAGCCTTTGGACACTTATGCTTGTCCCACTACTTTGTAGGTTTTTTTGAAGTTCTACCATACTCTAAATGTTCCAATAATAGCATGATATGTAATAAAGATGAATTAAACAACCTCCAAGCAAATTCTCAGAAGAAAATATTATGCTTCTAGAATGATACAAATAAAAAATAAAAAGCAGCAGGATAAATTACCTTGCATGGCCATGGAGAGCAAATTTTTAATTGTTTCAACTGTTTCCTCCGCAACAACATCAACTAAGGGCAAGCCAATTGCTCGCTCAATATGTAGCCCCGTAATTTCAGCCATTTTGACATTCCATCCATTTATAACACCAGAAGCGTCCACAGAGAAAATTGGGACAGCAGCAGTTTCAATAAGACGAATCATTTCACTAGTAAGAGTTTGGAGTTTATTCACTAGTGTGTTATCAATTCCAGGAACATTCACTATCATTTTCGAACTTTTTGCAAGAGTTTTCACGTCGTTTGTAGCACTGTTTTTCAGCAACCCTCTTAATATCAGTTGTAACGAATGGACAGCGTCCATTTCCATGTCTTCCCAAGGTAGACTTCTCCACTTGACCACCTCTAAGAACGCCTTGAATGATGATCTTGGATGCATTTTTCTCCTATCATCTGTATCCACAGGCTCATGTTTTGCACCTCCCCATTTTACTTCCTTGGCCGTATGTGATCTAAACCAGAACAAGAAATCTTTAGAGGTTATTCTAATGGCAACCATCCCACAAACAGCATCCCCAAGTTTCAAAGCATCATGGTAACCGGCTTCCTTGAGGCTGTCAGTACTTAATGCTCTAGTATTCCCATGGTGTTCAAGAAGCCACTGTGCTAAGTCTCTGATTTGTTGCTCAGTTGGGGTAACGCCAAGCAGCCACACTTGGCTATTCAACAAGAGTGCAGCTCCATCACACTTGACCAAGTCCATCACATTAGGTGACTGTGTAACAATTGCTACCGGGGAATCTCTCATGAGCATGTCACAAAGCACAGTTTGAATCCTCAAAATATGTTTTTCCCTCATTTGAGCGGTCAATTCAATTTCCTTGTTAATATGTATGCCGAACACTTGTATCAAAAATTCACAAGCATATCTTTGAGGGAACGGAACAAACCTAGATTCTGTGTGATGACACACCACCAACCCCCATAACTTTCTTCCTCTTTGCCGATCACTAACCTCATCATCTTCCTCGTTTATTGTCACAGCCATTACAAGTGATGCAATGGTACCCATATTTGCCATGTATTGCGCATGGCATCCGTGTGGAGCTCTTAGAGTTGATCCACCAAGACTCAGTGGTTGAATTAACTTTTCATCTTGGATGACCTTTACAGGAGAAGCAAGACAGTCACATATCATCCTCACTTTGTTTTTCAAAAAAAGAAATCTTGAAGCTTGTGGTATATCAGTCGCTGGATAATGTAACCCAAGATAAGGTTCCAGTTCACTTCTACAATGCTCAGCAATCACTTCTCCATGCTCATCTTCATGAAATTTATACACCATAATCCGATCATAACCCGTCAATTTGCTAACTTCCTTAACTAGCACTTCACATAAACGATGAATATTATGACTTGGTACCGCTTGCAATCTTGAAATCGCCTTAGCTGCAAGCTTATGAGATATTAAAGCCCCTGCAGAAGTAACCACTATATCATCTACATTTACCGGCTCCAAGTCTAAAACCAGCCCCACATCAATTCTATGTAGAATAGCATAAAAGGGTTTACCCGAGTTTTTACAATGAACAAGGAGGGGATTAAGGAGATTAACCTCGGGAAATTGTACTGCTTTTTCAAGTGCCGAAGCACCAGCGGAATCAAATATTGTTCTTACATCAGTACTAAAGGTTAGAGCCTCTTGTTGTTGGATGTTAGGCACCGAAACAGGAGCTAACTCCAACATCTCAGGGGCGTTTTCACTATAAGCAAGAACGCGGAAATCTTGCTCATCGATAGCAATTAGACAGCCAAAAGACTGGACGAGACTCCCTCTTTGCATTTTTTGAAGATAGGATGTGACTGTTGAAGGAGCTATGTTGCCAGTAGAAGTTGACAGATTGATATCAACTGAAGAGGAATAGTCAAAGTGGCGCCTAGACTCCTCAAAATCCAAAGCAAGCTTAGCATCAATGGGGGTTTGGGCAATAACCCGGGCATCATGCCTCGATCGAACAGAACTTCCCCTAGAACTTGTCATGTTAGTCGACCTCGAAGACATGTTTCACAACAATCTCTTCTCTTCTACAAAACAGTCACAGCAAAGCCTTACTCAGCTTATCCAACCTACACATTAAAGTATTCATCCAAATGGTGAAAATCATGCCTAGATGTTCTTCCTAAGAAGAAAAAAATTACTCCATTAGTACAACCCACATCAGATTATCCATCAGTATTACTAATTAGTGAACAAACATTGTGGTACACTGGTACTCACACATAAAAACTTTACACCACACACTGAGAATCATGAATTAGCCTAGTCCTTAAGCAATTTCCATTTCACCCATGTGAAAATTTTCGATTTTCACAACCTACACATTGCCCTTAGACATTCTCTAACCTAACCCCGAATCAAAAACTAAAATTAAAAAAATGGAAACATACAAGCACAAGAATATGAAATTATGAAAACTACAATTAAAACTTCAATTCTCTGAAACCCATTTCTGCATTTAAAAATTCATCTAAATCCCTCCTTAGTAAACTAATTCATCCAGCAAAATTCAAAGCAAAGAGAATAAAAACTGATCAATTACTACAATAATAACAAGAATTCAGTACAATATAATAGAAATGAAGCATAATTGAGCAGTAAAGAATTAGAAATCAGACTCAGAGAATCACTTACTGAAAGCTAGATAGTGCCGTACTAGATTACACAGAACCCACATAAAGAAAAAACAAGAGAGAGAAGTATAATGAAGGGTCCACAAGGGTGTAGAGAATAGAGATGATGAAGCACCACAGTACCGCGAATCACATCTGGAACGAGGAAAAAGCTAAGTGACGGTCCCCTCTTTCTGGCCCTAAAGCTATGGTCACCATTCAACAAATGTTCCCAAAGCTTCCATCAAAAACAGCAATGCCCAACCAACCTTAATTCCACCAGATCACCTTCTTAGTAGCATGAATGTACATATTATAAATTTCAAAGTAAAATGCAATTGAAGTACAATTTATCCTTATCAAAATATCATCGTCCTACTAAAACAATAAAAGAATATAACACATGTCATTTTTATACATCATGTTTTCCTCCTAAATTTTAAGTAAATAAATACGGAAACTTTGAATTTTAATTAAAATTTAGGATCATTTACCAACTACAGTCTCTAAGTTTACTCAATTTCAAATAAACAGCCGCGAACTTTGTTTATTACCAACTACAGCCTCCAACTTACTAAACATGACATCGACACAGCCAAAACAGCCAAAAAGGTAATAAAAAAAGGGTTAAAATGGGGTGTTTTGGCTGTCTCGATGTCATGTTTGTTGAATTGGAGACTGTAGTTGGTAATAAACAAAGTTCGCGGCTGTTTATTTGAAATTGAGTAAACTTAGAGGCTGTAGTTGGTAAATGATCCTAAATTGTATATTTCTTAATGAATAATAATAGTAAGAAGAAAGTCAATTTTAAAACCGTTAATCTTTTTTGAACTATAAAACCTTTAATTTTTAAAATTCATTTTTTTTAGAAAAAAATATTTTGGGTAACTTAAATTTTAGTAAATTAAATGATTAAACTATCCATTATACTCCCTCCTATTCAGCTTAAGTGTTCCATTTCCTTATTGGGTCAAGTCACCTTAAATGTCCCATTTCTATTTTTGGTATGTTAACTTTACCAATTTATCCCTACTAAACTTAACTTTTTTACACCTTTATACCTACTAACCCCAGTTTACACCTATAAAGATTCAAAAACTTTACATTTTCTCTTACACATGTGGTCCCATTTGACTTTTCTTAAAATCCGTGAAAAGTCAAATGGGACACTTAAGCTGAATAGGAGGGAGTATATACCTTATCTACGATACAAAAATAATTAGAATATAAAATAGTTGTTAACTATAAATAACGTTATAATTAAAAACTCTTAGAGTACGTAACATCAAAAAAGTTTTCAACTATTTAAAAAAAAAATTCAACTTAATTATTCAGCTAACTTCAATATATTTTGAACATGTCATCAATAAATTGTTTGTGTATGATTATATCGTATATTCATTTCATAGAAGGAAGTTTGATATAATATTTTTACAATAATTTAGCCTATGTTTAGTAAACCTTAAATTTAATATATACTCAGATTAATCGATCCATTTAGGAAAGAAAAATTATTATTAGTAGTTAGTAAATATTTATAGTTATGATCAATATAATGGTTAATTAGTTTTGTAAAATAAACAATTATATTTAATAAACTTTTTTACATAACTTAATAAACTAACATATTTGTGCATTGCACGAGATATATACTAGTAATATTATTAACCTCATATCATCATACAATCATATCATATCATAAAATTATATATATAATTCTCCCTTCTATTCATCGAAAATGTCTCATCTACGGTATGCACTCTATCAAATGCACTTATTCGATCCCTAATATATCGAGTTATGTATAATTAAAAATTATAAAAAGTTGATATTAATAATCTTTACATCAAAACGAATCAAATAAGATCTCACATGACTATATTTTAACTTATATTAATAATTAAATGTAATTTTAGAGTTATAAATGAATAATATCCTAGAAGTAAATGGGACATTTTAGATGAATAGGAAAGAATATAATAAAAGAGCTGCAAAATTACAAATGACAACTTCGTAGTATATGATGATTTGGTGCAAATCTATTGGCTACTTATTACAAAGTTGTTTTCAATAAATGCCAACTAATGTATGACTGTATATTAAATTTACTCTCTTAGAAAATTATCCTGCAAGCTAAATTCAAAATTACCATTGACATTGTTATATAGTAGGAGAATCATTGAATCATTCAATTTAATAAAATATAAAATATAATATTATAAAGGAAAATTCCACATGGTAGCATCAAGTTTTAATGAAATGTCAATGGTAGCATTTTTTTAAAAAAATTCTACATGGTAGCATTCAGTTTATGCACTATCTAATTGCCGCAGCATTTTCCGTTAATTTCTTGTTAAATTCCGTTAAGTTCATCATTTTGTAAGTTTGTTTCCACATGGTAGCATCCAGTTTTTGTATATTTACCATTTTCGAAAGAGTTATCCCATCAGGATAGTAGCCATGTTCGTTGTATCAAAAAATCGTTATGATGGGTAAAAATGACGTCAAATATCATTTTCGGCTTACGTATCGGAAAATAGGCGTATAAGTACTTGTTTCGACTGGATTTTCAAAAGAGTTATCCCATAAGGGTATTTGCAACGTCCGTTTTTTGAAAAAAAAAATCGTTACGACTGGTAAAAATGACGTCAAATATCCTTTTCGGTTTACATATCAAAAAATAGGCGAATAAGTACTTATTTCGACCCAATTAGATAGTTTCTTATAATTTTTCAATAAAATTATTAAATATTTATGAGCGTTAATGAATTAAACGGTGAATTAAACATTAAAATAGTGAATTAAAAGTTAAAATGGTAAATTAACAGAAACTGGATGCTACCATGTGGAAAAAAACTTATAAAATGATGAACTTAACGGAATTTAACAAGAACTTAACGGAAAATGCTACGGCAATTAGATAGTGCATAAACTAGATGCTACCATGTAGAATCTTCTTAAAAAATTGCTACCACTGGCATATTTCATCAAAACTGGATGTTACCATGTGGAATTTCCCAATTATAAAAGAGCTGAAAAATTATAAATGGCAGCCTCACAATACCTGATGATTTGCTGAAAATCTATTGACTACTTATTACAATTTACAAAGTTATTTTCTATGAATGCAACTAATGTATGACTGTATATTAAACTTGCTCTCTTAAAAAATTTCTCTTGGAAGCTTAACTCAAAATTATCATTGTTATATTATATAGTAAAAGAATCATACTATCGTACAATATAATAAAAGAGTTGTAAAATTACAAATGGTAGCCTCACAATCATCATATCATATAATTCTATAATTTTGCTGCTAAATGACAAATGACAGTCTCACAGTCATCTGTTAAATATAGCAGGATTATTGATCCTTCAAAATAGTACAAAAATTTATTTCTAAAAAAACATTAATTTAAAAAGATACATAACTTTCAGAAATTATTTTATATTAATACAATAGCTATAACATCACACATTAAAATACTAAAATGGAAAATAATAAAAATTCCAAAAATATTTTAGTGAGAAAATATTATTATTTTCCTTTACATGCAAATTTAATAGCTGTATGAAAATACTGTACATTACAAATAAAAACAGTCAAAAAACTAATTAATTTCCTATAGTAAACCAGTACATGATTACAATACTTTCCTTTTATACTAAATACAATATATTTTTGAAAATTACATTTCAAATATGCAATTACACAATAATTTAAAAGTTACATTTCAAATAAAAAACACAAAATCTCACAAGAGACGGTCTATATGATAGACCACAAAATTAGGCTAGCCCATTTCCCTTAACTGATTTTTTATATTATAATATCAATTATATTATGTTATAATCCTAAATGTAAGATATTATAACCTCGAATATACTATTCTATAACCCCAAATATAAGTTATTATAACCCCAAATAATTTATTATAACCCTAAATATACTATGTTATATTTTGGGCTGGGCTTTATGTATTCCGTCTATAGAATAGACCGTCTCCCATGAGACTTACTGAATAAAAAAATCTATTCTACAAAACTCTGTGCGATGCACGGGTTTTATACTAATACAAATTTGGTGAAAATCGATTTGTTACTTATTGTTAAGTTGTTTTCTTTGAATGTCAACTAATTTATGAGTGTATATTAAATTTACTCTCTTAGAAAACTTATAACTTAACTCAAAATTGTCATTGTTATATAGTAAGAGATTCTTTTATAATTAAATATTTTTTCCCATCATTAGAATATACTAATTTTTTCCCCTTTTCTAGCCTTTTTCTTTTTCATTTCTCATTATTAATAATTTTTTTTCCATTGAGAAATGAATATAAATCATTAATTTCATGTAAATTATTATTTTATTTTTTAAAATTAATTTTTCAATGAGTAGTAGTATCTTAACTTAAAAATGTAAGGATTAAATATTTATTTTTTAATCCAAATTTCTCCTAAAGCTACTAACAATTGAGGTTTTTTAAAAAAATTTATGTTTAAAGCATCAATGAAAAAATTTTATCTTGCAATTTAAAAGTGTTTCAATTTAAAAATTTTATCTTGCATTAGAACCTTGCATTGGCCAAATCACAATTACGGGATTACATCTAAATATACTCTAATCAGAAATTTCAATCAATAGTCTGAACAAAATGACTAAATAAATCCCATATTAGCCTATAAAGGTTGCTTTGAAAACAATACACCAAAAATCAGTAGAACAACCATACTTGACATTTCACAAAGCTTTTAGTTATCTTCAAAACAGTAGCCTTAACACTTGGCGAAAAAAATCAGTTGCATCATTGTCCTTTAATGGCTTCAGGCAGTAAAGATGAACAACAGGAGGCTTGGTACTTTGGCTTAAATTCATATGATGCAGAGTCCAGTTCAAATCCAAGAGTTTAGAGATAAACTAGGGGTTGCTCCTATTTCGGGAAAAATGCGCGAAAGAAGATTGAGGTGGTTTGGACATGTGAAGAGAAGGACTTTCGACGCCCCTGTGAGGAAAGTCGAAAGCTTTATGGTAGAGGGTAAGAGGAGCCGAGGAAGACCCAAGAAAACTTGGGAGGAGCATATAAGAGTAGACCTACGTGAGTTAAAACTCTCTGAGGACCTGACTAGGGATAGGAGTAGTTGGAGGCGTCTTATCCAGGTTTTAGACTTCGGCTTTTCTTCTTAGAGTCGTTAGCGGCGTCATGCTTTCATGTTTGCCCTAGTTTATTGTGTGTTTTTGTTTTTTAGTTTGTTTTAAGTTTTTCTTTTGTTTCACATTCGTATTGGATCTATTGTGTGTTTTTTTCACCCCACGAGGCAGGTACGTATCTTTGCCACCTTGGAGCTGGGGGACTCCTTTTGGCCGTGCTCTCCTTCGCGGGTATGAGTTGCCGCCGTCTTTCCCTCCCCAGACCCTGCCCATAGTTTACTATGAGCGGGATATACTGGGTAGGATGATGATGATGATGATGATGAGAGTCCAGTTCAGAGTTAGAGGAAGAACCATAAAACATGGAAGCACAAGAACCACAACAACAAGATCATCATAAGCCAAGGCTCAATAATTAGTTAAAGCATGTTATTTTCTAAGAAATGTTGTCACTTAAAGTTAGTGACTCACTTCCTCGGTACATTCATCCAAATTGCTCAACCATAAGAAATTTATGGAAACGAGCAATTCAAACCAAAGAAGCAAACAAGCCATACGTTGTAGAATCGAAGTACAAAAACTGCGGAAGGAAAAGAGTGGTAGTACCTCCACAAATACTTGAATCTAAACCAATGGGCGTATGTACTTGCATTAGAGATGTGGCAACATGCTTAGACTTGGCACCGTCAATGGTTTGGAGGTTGATAAAAAGAGGCGAGATGAAGGCACATTCAAATCCATTACACCTTTCTTTAATCGATGCCAACAAAATAAGAAAGATTGAGTGGATTTTAAGCCTTATCCAAGAGGACACCATTCGAAGAAACTCAATATACAAAGACATGTAAAATTTTACTCACATTGACGAGGTGGTTTTATTTAACCAAGAAAACGCAAAGGGTTTATTTAGCACGCAAAGAAAAGGTCTCGTATAGAGCAGCGAAGTCATCAAAATTCATACCTAAGGCCATGTTCTTAGGGGCGGTTGCAAGGCCTAGATGGAATCGATATGGCTAATGTACGTTTGATGGAAAATTGGAATTTTCCCTTTCATCAATAGGGTGGAAGCACAAAGAGACTCAAAAAATTGACCAAGGGGGTCAATTGAGATTAAACAACCGAGTCAGTTACTCAAGAAAAATGTAGGAGTATGCATTTACAATAACTCATTCTAGTTATGCTAAGGAAATGGCTAAGTGAAGGTCCGCCTATTATTTTTATTCAATTTGGCAACAACGCAATAAACAAGGGGGTTAACATTCATTCTCACACAAAAACCACCAAACAGTCACTAATGCATTAAAAGATGCCCAGAACATGACATAATTAATCACAACAATTGTAGATTCATTCGAAGAGTTACATCTAAAGACCTTAATTGATGTGTGGATCTCATTACAACACCATTTAAATGAGATCCAAATGTTAAGGGGTATAATGACTACATACAACCATATTTTGGGAAGAAAGTACAAGAAGACAATGGTAGGTTAAGGATTCAAGTTAGAATTCCAACATAACTGGTTAGAGAAGCTGTTGCTTTTCTCAACCCAAACAGAGTTCAACAAACTAACACAAACAGAGAATGAGGATATTGCACAAAATTCACATTCATTTATGAAGCATATGATGAAGCAATTGAATAAACTCAAGGATGATAAAAAAAAATACACAGCCCCTTAGTTTATTTTTTGTTTTAAACTTTTAATCATCATTAAAAATGTGACTTTAAACAATTAGGAGCAACAAAGTGTCAACCACAAAGCATGTCAATGATTAATGTTCATGTTTTGATAAGTTACTTTATTATTTTAAGTTATTTCAGAAAGAAGCCCCCTAATTTATCATAGAGGTTGTGAATCCTCTAAGATTTTAGAATGTTCATCATTAAATGAAGCAACTAAACATGAATAGAAAATCAATTGATGTGTTTACTTTAGACAAATGCTACTCAACCAAGTAAGTAAAGTTATTTTTTCAAAAATCTGAGGTCAATAATCCTCAATAAAATGTTCATCATAGGGGCATATACGAACATCAACATAAACAAAGTCCAGAATAGCAACATCATCAATGAAAGCTGAAAACGATGTTATATTAGAGATAGAACAATGTGTTTCAATCCCTAATATCACCAAGATCGAAGGTGTGAAGTCTTGTGAGAAACAAATTACGCTATCAAATGAAATTGATGTTTGTAGGAAATAAAATGCAATAATAAACGACACAAAATTTAACGAGGTTCACCCAATTTAGGCTACATCCTCCGGTATGTAGTATCTCTTATATTATCACAAATGAGAATTACAATTAGAGAAGAGATATTAAGCTAGTGTTTGGCATGGGGTGATTTTATGAATGTGTTTGGATGAGCACACTAGGTCTCTATTTATAGTGCTAGATACTCTAGGAGTTACACATGATTATTATAGTGAGTAAATAACATAATAAACACCATTGATCAGCTGAGTTAAATGAGTTGTAACTTCCCTAAGCATTTGATCTGTCGAAAAACAACATCCTATGCTGTCAGAGGGTCTACTTAACTAGGTCGAGCGAAGCAGGTGGTCGAGCGGCTGGGTCGAGCAGAGAAACAGAAGCTACTGGATGCATTATGATTTGTTGCTCGACCAAATGGAACATTTTGCTCGGGTCAAGCGGAGGTCAAGTGGCCATCTGATCCCTCCTGGACAGTTTCTGCTCAACTTGCATAGTAGAGCATTTTGCATTAAACCATTAAACTTCTTCATTAAGTCCCATTAATTCAGTTTTAACCATCACATTCAACACCATATTAAGTTACTAACTTAAATCATCAATTAACAACCTCATATGATTTCATCCTAAGAGTTTACTCATGAATGCACCTTTTAATTTGTGCACTCAAGTCACAATTAATCACAACAAAAGCAAACAAGATAAAAATTTCAGAATACAATTTAGAAACAGGGGCATATACAAAGCATCAACACATTTCAAAAACCTTAAACAAAAGATCACATAAACCAGCAGCAAACATCAATACAAAAACTAGCACCAAAATGTCGACAATAATTCTAAAAAAACGAAGATCTAAACAGTCTTACAAACATCAGAAACATTTTTTAGGGTTTGTTTTAGCCCTAAAAGCAATAACATCTTCAGGAGCGTCAGGGACAACCAAATCAACCTGATCTTCTTTCACATTTGGTGAACTTGAAGGATTTAACACATGGAGAGTTATACAACCATTCCACAATTGTTGGTGGTGGTTCCTTTCAACAGAAGGAGAAAAAAGTGGAGATTCATGATAAGTAGATGTAGCATCATCTTTAAGAGGCTTGTGATATGCCTCAAGATCTTTTTTGGACCACCTTAAAATTTCATTTGAGTATGAATGTGAACAACCATGAAAGGAACAAGAACAAAATTCTCCATAAAATTAAGAGAAATTATCAATGCTACCCCTGTGCTATAGCACTTTATCATTAGTACCCCTGTGTTACAGCATTTTAAATGGCATTTAACGTCAACTTAACGGTAAAAAGGTGAGCAGTGTCATGTTTGTAATTAGCTCAAAAAGGTAGGGGTACCATTGGAATTAAAAAAAAAATACAGGGGTACCATTAATAATTTTCCTTAATTTAATACTCCCTCTGTTCCAGTTTACTAGTCCCATTTGACCAAACACGGATTTTAAGGTAGTAGTAGGGTCCATTGAAAAATGTGGTAGTTGGGTATTTTAATTGATTAAATTAATTGTAAAGGTGATAGTGGAGTATTGGGAATTGAAAATATAGAGGTATTTAGGTAAAAAAAGGATAGCCAAAAAAGGAAATGAGACAAGTAATGAGGAATTGCCAAAAAAGAAAATGGGACAAGTAAACTGGAACGGAGGGAGTATTTGTTTTTGTTAGCATAAATTGGTACGCTATTTTTTTTATACATTCAAATTACTCAAATATTTTGTCTTGTATACTTCATGTACGAAGCGTACTGTCAAGGAACCAACTCAACCAAAAGCTTAAGCTAATGGTTGAGGCCCCAGGATATGTTATATTCTCTAACACGCCCCCTCACACGAGAGCCTTTTTGGGCTAGAAGTGTGGATGCAACACAGGCCCTCCTCATACCTGGTGCTAAATATTCCACTTTTAAATGAGGGGTGGTTGAGATTCGAACCTGTGACCTCTTGTCACACTGGCTTCTGATACCATGTCGAACCTGTGTTGCATCCACACTTCTAGCCCAAAGGGCTCTCGTGTGAGGGGGCGTGTTAGAGTATATAACATATCTTGGGGCCTCAACCATCAGCTTAAGCTTTTGGTTGAGTTGGTCCTTGACACGTACCGTTTGCCATTTTATTCAAAATAAACAAATAAAAAGTATAAATATAATTATATAGTGATTTATTTGTCATGAACTAAATATTTACAATCATCTACTCGCACAATGCAAATTATGATACAAACCATAATACCATACAATGTATGTAACTTTATGCAGCTACTTAGAGTAAAATAAGATATAGCTAAATGAATCTAACAAATGCAACCAATTAGGAGTCAACAAAAACATCAAATTCTTAATATTTTACATTTTATAAGTACACTAAAGATGGACAATTAAATATCATCACATAATTTAAAAACAATGCCTTGTCTTTGGACTTTGAATGTCAACAGACTTTAGTAGCAAGCCTAATCGCACATTATAAATACGAACTAGCTAGAAGTAAATAAGCAATCAAATTACTTATTCATAATTTATAAACATTAAACTAGCTTATTAATTAAATAAAGAATTTCTAACTCGCTGTTTAAATAATATCTTGTCTGGATTATATATATAAAAAAATTATTGTTGTTAAATTTGCTATATTAGAAGATAAATAAATAAGGGTATGTTTCTGGGACATAAGCTATGAAATATTCTGTTTGTCAAATGTACACACGGCTGAGTGCTTACTGCTTATAATGTTGGGGGACCATACCATCATGTGAACTATTCTTTGTTAAAATGTTAGGATTTAGGAATCTTATGTCTTCCTGCCTGCGAGATGTCTAATTAACAACACCTTCTTATTGTTTTTGTATTTGTTTTTTTTTAAGATATATTGTTTTTGTATTTAATTTAATTTATTTGGGTACTAGGAAACTTAAATTCTTCTATTATTTTAGCACTCTAACGCTTGTTAGAATTGACTTATTGTAGGAGTAATTAGTTAGTTTTGATCTAGGTGGTTAGACTTTGGAGAGGGTGTTATTAGAGTATATAACACGTAATGGGGCTTCAATTATTATATTAAATTTTTGATTGAGTTGGTTTCTTTTTATGGTATCAGAGTTATCTCAACCAAAAGTTGAAAGGGTAAATATCAATAGTACCCATGAGTTTTGGCACTTTATCAATGGCACCCCAAAGTTTTTTTTTATTATCAATAGTACCCTCGTATTGTTGAGCGACTTACATCGTAACCTTCTTTAATTTTCCGTCCAAAACCATTAACTTTTTTTCTTTTTCTTTTATTTTTCAATAAAAAACATAAAAGAAAGTTTACAATTTTGAAAGATTTTGGACTGAAAAAGTTAAAAAAGATTAGAATTGTAATTTGGAAGTCACTTAATAATACAAGTATACTATTAATAATATTAAAAAAAAAACTTAAAGGTGTTATTAATAAAGTGACAAAAATGAGAGATATTATTCATAATTTTCCGTCCCGGATATGGCAAAGGAGAATGGTTTTAGACAAGTACATCAAGTTGATGGCTTACCCGCACTGAGATGGACAAAGCTCTCTTAAACTGTTATCGAGTCCCAAAAACTCATGAGAACGTAAGACATATATATGGGTAACAATAGTATCGTTCTTGATTTCTTCGGAGTTCACTACAAATTAAATATATTTAATTTGGTGACTAATGTTCACTGCAAGTAGCTACCAAGCTGTTTTAGTCGCAATTGGCGACCAAATCGGAACTCCAGCTCTTTTCGTGACAGTGATGTATGGGACAAGGGCCTCTAGTCCCTATCTAGTCGCCAACTCTAATTTCATGACTAAGATACGACCACTGTCTTAGTCTCCAACATCAATTATTTTTGTAGTGAATTTGCGAAATTACATGCAAAGAATATTTCAATTTTCATATATAAGTTGAAACATATGTATTTTAGCTCGATCAAAAGAATAAATATTACAATCAACTTTAAGTAAAAAAATAATTATTAAAGTTTTGATGTGAAAATTGTTAGTTTCTAAATAATACTCCTATCACCTATGAAATTAACATATTTGATAACATAAAATTTAGGATTGTCATATACTTGTGAAATAGTAATACTCCTATAACCTATTAAAGTATATGAAAGTCAAAGTATATAATCATTGTTACTTGTGAAAAAATTATCTCCATATGAGAGTGAGTATTGATATTGGTATAATTAAAAGCCCCTCATAATATGAAAAACTTAATTATGGGTGTTTGCCAAATGGCTGATAGCTGATAGATGATTATAATGGCTGATTTGATCAGCTGATTTTATTAACTGGTTTAACTAATTGATTTTAAACCCGCTGCTATAAGCAGCTTGTTCAAAAATAGCTTATTCATATTAATAAGTTGTTTCAACAAACTAATGCACCAAACACTAGCATTAGCTGATTTGACCATCTAACCTTTATTTATATCAAAATAAGCTAAATTTGTTCAATAAAAGCTAATTTATCAAACACTACAGTATGCTTAACGTATGAAGAAAAGAAAACATAATGGGGTTTCCTGATGCACCACAGAAGACATAAGAAGTAGTATGATCGAAACACATGCATTGTAATATAATTGTGTCCCAATCTCAATCAAATTGATCGACTACCCCAAATGTTATGGTAGACTTAATGGGGGAACAGATGATGATGATCATGCGCTGTTTGCACGCTGCTAACATTTTCTCCTCTTTATTTTTTTACTGCCTTTGCCTTTTACTTTCTTTTATAAACACAAATTGTTAAAACTTGATATCCCAAATCAAATCACTTGCTTCTTCTTGTCAACTCATGTGCCTTCTTTGTGGAGTGTACGTGGACCCATTTCTTTGGCTTTTTGTTGGGATGCCTATATGGAGTTCAATTAGATCTGATAACTCAATATTTACCCGATCTTGAAATTGAACCCAACCTAATCCGACTTCAAAATCAATTTCAAATAATGTAAATATCAATGTAAACATAAGATCCTATTTTGAACCGACCCGAAATACTTAAATAGAGATTGACCTAAGCGAATATCTCTACATACCTTATTACTTATTAGTCCCTCCGTGGCGACTGTTTGAAAGTGATAAAAATTAGGAGAAATATATTAATGATTAATATTTTGTCCGTTCGCTGTGAACAATCACACTATTATATTATTTTCTAATAAATTAACATTTGTCCTAAGTTCAGTGTAAATAAGCCAACATTAATTTGTCTAAGTTTGCTTGGTGCATACTCTATACCTATTATTAGTAATATAGTATACAGTAGAAAATTGTATGGCAAAAGGTTAGATTATTAAAAAATAACCCATAAGTGAAAATATTCATAACAAATAGGTAAAATGTTAGATTATTAATGTTTAAAATTAAACTTTATGCGACATATGTTTAAATTAATTGTCATATTAAATATTTTACACAATTTAACTAAAAACAAGATAATTATTTTAGAGTTTTTACAAATAGAAAATACAACCTTTTAAATGGATAGAGTGTGGTTATTATTGTCTAATTCCGAGTGTCATTTCCAACTTTGATCGAATTTTATGCTTTACTAGCTATTCTTTGATTTTTTACTGCTATAATTATAATAATAACTTTTTTCATTAATATATAGAATAAATAGTTACGCATGTTTATTGCTTTTAGAGAATAGTAATGCTTAACGATGATTTTTTTACTTATGAGTTATAACTATAAAGTAAGCGGAAAAGAAAAAAAAATAGATGAAATTCGATCTCAGTATTTAGTTTAAAAAAGGCGGTATATATTTCAATTAATATAAAACCTTTTTTTTTTTTTTGCAGAAGATCAAATTCTACTACAAATAACAAATTTACTACTCCCTCTGTTTTCATATGTTCTTCTCACTTTCCCCATTTGGAAATTTTTAAAAGTTCTTCTCATTTAGAATCTTTCTATTTTAGTAACCAATAGAATTCAAGGAAATTATTACACTTATACTCTAATCTATAGAAATTAATTTACATGTTAATTCCCAATGCATCTACTTTACATACACCCAATGAAATTTAATGATATTATTACACTTACACTTTAATCAATAGAACCTTTATTTTTTATATTATTTTACTCAACTCTCATAGTATCTATTTTGTAATTATAGTTTATATTGGTTTCTTCCCAGATTCCAAATGGGAAGAACAAATGAAAACGGAGGGAGTATATAAATTGACAATATATATATGTCTATTTGATTAAATAAAGACCTTGATAAAGGAGAGAAATAGGAGGAAGATTAAAAAGTGATGACTATACCTTTTAACTTTTTGCATTGTAAAAGAATGATGACTATTGATTAATATAAAGAGGTTTGTTTATCACAATATAACGAATTAGTCTCTCTATTTCACTCCTTCCTCATTTGTCATCCATCTAAAGAAAATATATCCCTTTATTTTTTTTTCCCACTCGACTCATAAATAGAAAATATCTAAAGATAAAAGACTTATAAATACCATTTAGGAGCTCTCACTTAAAGGTGAAATTTGAGAGTATCGGAAACATGCAATATAATTTAGATTATCAAGTATACATCCCAAAGTCATATATCGGAAAATAATTAAGAAAGTGTTAGACAAACATTTAAGTGATTCCATAAATTAGTATGAGACCTTTTGGGACGGTGCAGAATACAAATGCATGCGGGGTTGTCGCAAAGGAAAAAGTATCATATTAATGCGGATCATTCACAACAAATGGGCCCAATAATAGGCATCAGAGGTGAACGTTCGACCGTAGAATATATATACAATGGGGCAACATAATGAGTAGCATGATGAATTGCTAGAACATGTATGTGGGTAGGTTCTTAGTGTGACCTCGCAATGGGAGAAGATGCGGTGCAATCCAAGAAGAAAGATTATATCGTTGGAGGAGAGAATCAACGATGTATTCCTTGGTCTAAGGGATGAACTATTGAGTGTACATACCTAGTTCAACATCTAAAAAAAAATTTATTGACAAACATACATGTGATCCTAACTCCAAATAAGTAGGATAAAAAAACATTTAGATTCAATGAAAGAGTCCACGTATCAAACTGCTAAAAAACAAGCAAAAAGAACAAATGCCTAGACCCGAGGGTTTCCCGCTAATAAAAAGCTCCGTTATTTTAGCCGAAGCCCAGACCATACGAGTATTCGGAAACCCCGAGTAGGCCAATTTAGGAAATAATTTTCTTATAAGTAATTGTATGTCGATGAGATGACTTTAAATAAGGAGTTTATATTCTCACAGTATGTATTAGAAGAGATAATCAACCTATATATTAAGTATGTCTTTCAATAAGACCTTCTTATACATAAATTTGTAATTTTCTTTTTCTCTTAAATCGTTATCTACACTATAAGAGTAAGTAGATATACAACTAATATATAGAACACAAAATCTTGCTATAGCATAGACGGGAGTAAATGGGTCAGCCCACAACTCAAAACAAGTATCTGAATAGTCAATTGGTTATGGACTTGGCTGCTGAGAGTGCCGTCTATGCCATAGACAGCCTCTCAGAAGACCTTCTGCATACAGAATAATAGACTTGGCAGGAGCCAGGAGGCTTCATTCAATTTTTTAAAATTCGGAATCAACTTTTTCATTTTTGGTTTTATTAATTTAATTAGTATAAAAACTCGTGAAATGTACAAATTTATGAATATGAAATATATAATAAGATAACTTCAAAAATTAATGCAAGAATATATTATCACATTAAATTTATCAAATATATGATTTTTTTTAAAGCAAAAATTAAGTATTATTTTTTAGAATTATTTATTAAATACATTACTTTTTCATTCAATTAGATATATTAAATTTTAGGTGAGTTATATAGAAATGCTATAATAAATTATACTCCATACTATACCTAATTTAGCTATAAATTTAAACATAAATAAATTCTAATTTAGCTAAATATTGTCAAATAATCAACTATCATCCACTAAAATAATTACATTTATCATGCCTATTTAGAGGATGACACTTATAATTTTTCAACATTTGTTATGCCTTCTTAGTATTTTTTTTTTTTTTTTTTTGAGTTATGCCTTCTTAGTATTTTGTATGTCTATATCTATTTGGTCTGCAATTATTTTCTGTTGAATTTCATGGCACCATTTGGTGTACGTACAGTATTTGGGCATTGACTTGAAATCATTGCATCGCTCAAGTCTTCCTTATTTTTTCAAAAAACATAATGTAGCCGTTCACATTAATACATCATTATATGTGAATGGCCTTATTATGTTTTTTATAACACCTACCCAATTATATTTTTTCTGTTTTATTATATTTGCTACTGATAGTGATAATTTTTCATCCAATGTGTCACATTCGGGTGTAAGTATTTCACAACGAGGGAAGTATTAATCGAGTGATCAGAGTTATAAGACTTCTAAGAAAATGATACATATAGATAATTTCCCCAATAAACCCCGAGTTCCAACAAGCTACCATACGAACCGCGGTAGTATCAATACACTGAACAACACTACCATGAAAACCTAAAAGACACAATATAAGGTGATGCAGTCTATCGAGAAGGAAGGAAGAAAAACTTAAATTATGTAGAAATTCAAAATCCTTTTTGGATCAAAATATAAAGAAGCTATATTCTTAGATAAAGAAGCTATATTCTTAGATAAATTAGAAAGGGTATCCAAAATTCCATGAATACAAAATCTCTGAGTTGCACTATACACTACAAAAACAACGAGAGATTCAGAAAGTGGTTACCCAAAATCAAATGATAAATATATCACAAAGTGAGTAAAAGATTATGACTGTGTTTGGCAAATAGCTGATAGCTGATTATAATGACTGATTTGACCAGCTGATTTCATTAGTCGGTTTAACCATCTGATTTTGAACCCGCTGCTATAAGCAGTTTGAAGCAGTTTGTTCAAAAACAACTTATTTGTATCAATAAGCTGTTTCAACCGGCTAATTCACCAAACATTATCAATAGCTAGTTTGACCAACCAACCCTCTATTTATATCAAAATAAGTTAAAATTGCTCGATAAACAAATTTACCAAACACCCCCTATCTAAGAAAACCTATCCTTTCTACTTTCTGACATAATCCCCTGTTTCATCCTTCTAATAAAATCTTCACACCTTTTGTTCAATTCCTCTGCATCCTCATCTTCATCAATCCCATCATCTTCATCATCATCATGATCATGATCATCATCTTCATCATGATCATGATCATGATCATCATCTTCATCATCATGATCATTACCCTGATCATCATGATGAAGAACATTTGAAACTTGAGCTGAATTTTCTACCTGTTTTTTATCATTAATAACAGTTAATCTTGGTTGATCATCAGAGCTATTTTCTTGAGAAGAATCAGAAACAGAGCTTTTAACAAGAATTACTAAAATCCCATTACAAATAAGGAACATATGGTTTCTATCAATGCTGAATTTCATATCAGAAACTAAGGATACACTCAAATTACTGTAAAATGATTTCATGAAAAGTATTATTAATGAAGAACAGAATAATAAGATAGAGATAAGATATGCAGATTGCATTTTCTTGAATATGTTGAATTGTGTAATTTGCTCCATTTAAAATGAAGAAATTTGGGTTTAATTTGTTTTCTTATACCCAAGTTTAATAAACAAAAATGGGAATTTTAGTATGAGAGAAACAGAGATAGGATGAAATGGGATGCTTTGGAAGTTCTCTTGTGGACTATATATATAAATATAAAGTTTTTTTAGATTGAATTTATGAAAAAAAATGGTGGGGTTAATTCGAAATTGATTTTTTTTTTTTTGGCAGAATTTGTGGGTAGTTTTGTTAGCAAAGGAAGAAAGGTGGAAAGTTCAGAGGAGACCATAGACCAACAAGTCCTCTTTTTTTTTATAAAAAAAATTTTTTTTAAAAAATTGTTTTAAAGATATGCAGAGACAGAAAGATATATCGAGCTTTTATTAACAACCTTTTGGCCCGTGGCATACTCCTTCAATCATTGTTTTTACCAACTACTCATCCTATGTCTCTCACATTTAGGTTGATTTACACAATGCCGTTTTCGACATTTCAAAGGTCCTGAACAAAAAATAAATTGTGGATTTCTAAAATCTAAAATTACGTTCTATTATATTTTGATTTTTGTAAATTTGTTTATCAAGACTTTAATTAGTACAAGTATTTTTTATCAATATATTAAAATATTACTAAATTTTATAATTACATGGAACCTTTTAAGTTTAAAGTTTAAACCACAATTATCACCATCTTAATTGAACTAATAATAAAAGTAGTAAATTAAAAATTATCAAGAGATTATATTGCTCAGCTACAATAATTTATATTAGTATATCCTAATCATTCAATACAAGCCGATAATACAAACTTATTAACCAATTTATATGATTATCTTTTGAAAAATAGATTGAATGTGAATACATTAAATTTTAATATTCTCTCTATCAATTAAATTTTGCTACACAGTACACAAATAACCCTCATTTTAATTTTAATCATATAGAAAAATATATGAGGCCCTCTATAAATAGGGACCTGAGCGATAGCTCATGCTGCTCCCCCTAATAGACGGCCCTGCATTTACATTTGCAATGGCTCTGGTCGAGGCATGTTGTATAATGTAACACACCCCCTCACATAAGAATCCGTTGAGCTAGAATTGTGGATGAGGCCCTCTTAATATTTGGCGCTAAATATTCACTTTAAATGGGGGTGGTTGGGATTCGAACCCGTGACTTATTGTCACGTTGGCTCTAATATCATGTCAAGAAACCATTTCAACCAAAAGCTTAAGCGGATGGTTGAGGCCCCAAGATATGTTATATACTCTAACATTTATTATTTTTCACCCATTTTACAGCATGTGTAAAATAAGAGTGACAGTCTATTCAACTTATTGGTCTCATATACTCCCTCCGTTCTTTTTGTTTGTCCACTTTAAGATACAGAAATTTAAATTCAATTTTTGAATATATATATTGAAGATAAAATATATTCATGTGAGATCTTGTTAGATATGTCTTGATGTAAAGTTTTTTAATATGTAATTATTATAATTTTTTATGATGTGTACTTAGAGTTATTAAGGCTTAAAATTTACTAAAAAATGCATGCAAAAGGTAAAGTGGACAAACAAAAAGGAACGGAGGGAGTATCTTTTTTCATATTTGTCAAAATAACATTTTAACCTTTAAAATCTCTAATTGTATATAACTAAAAATAATGAAAATTTTGATATTAATGATCCTTGCATTAAAACAAGTCAAATAAATTTTACTTGACTATGTTTTAACTTATAAATTAAAATAAATTAAAAATTAAAATTAATAAATAAATAGTCACCAAAAATAAATTGGACTAATAGACATACTAGGAGGGAGCATAGTACATTTTCTTTACTTAATAATTTTGTTGCTTATTGTAGACAAATGAACAATTAATAATAATGTTAACTAATATATGTTTTGTCCCTCTAATAATGATTTGACAAATAAAGTGTAGTAGTTTTCTTGTTATGAAAATTAGGTTGTACTCCCTCCGTTTCTTTTTGATGTTCCTATTTGGGTTTTTCACCAAGATTAAGAAAAATGGAATCTTTGGTGATAGTGGGTATTATTTAAATTATATAGTAGTGAAAAGTAATGATTATATTGAAAGTATGAGAGAAAAAAATAATTAAATAATAGTGTAATGTAATGATTGTATTGAAACTATGAGAGAGAAAATAATTAAATAGTAGTATGAAGTAAGAAAAGTGGGGTTTTAAGGGGTAAAAGTGGGATGAAAACTTTCCAAAAATGGAAAGTATTCTAAAGTGGAAAAACTTATGGAACTACCCGTTTTAGTAAGGTGGAAAAACAAAAAGGAACGGAGGGAGTAGTACTTTAGCTTTTAATTAATCGTGATAGAGCTATCAAGAATTCATCTTGGAAAATGTTGATTTGAACTAAGTAAATAAAAACGTCTAATTTCATATTTAAAATATTAACTTTTAATTATTTAATATTTAACAAGTTATTTAGATGAATAATTTTTTGAATTTGAGCTCTATATGACTTATAAAAAGAAAATAGTGAGAAAAGTTTTTATGGACTCATTATCTTTTGATAATTGTAAATCTAAACTCATCATGTCCATTATATTTCACGTATAAAAATTTCATAATGTCAATTATATTCCACGTATAAAAATTATGATTAAAATCGATGAGAGATAATTCATAATTGTGGCAAGCATCCTCATTTTTGTTTTTGTAAGATTATTTATTAATAATATTTTTCTATGTGACTTACACTGAGATTGCTTAATTTAAAATTTTATCAAAATTAGCTCAAGATGACACGGTGTAACTGTTAATTGCATACATTAACACCAAAAATTACTAATCTATAACCGTGATTTGTTCGCTATAAATAATATTAAAATAAACAAAATTAAAAAAGATAAATTAAAACAACAAACTCCCACCCTATCATATTCAACCATATAAGGATAATTTATTAACTTCACATATAACCATTATTTACTAAGACCTTCTCCATTAACACAAATTACTTGCCATTATCTAAATCTAAGAGAAAATACAACAGAAATAAGTTAGTAACTACCAAATGGCAATTATCCGTGAAAATGTTGCCAAAATATATTCAGCTGGTCTTGGACATGACTGCCTCATAATGAAACTGTCAATTTGGACCGGTTTAATTTGCGCGTGTAACAACCTGGGCATTTTCTTTAATTTTTGGGCATTTTTCAATTTTGATCTTAAAGGTATCAATATTGACCTTAAAAGTATCAATTTTCAAAATTGATACATTTAATGTCAAAATTAATAAATGCCCAGAAAATTAAAATGTTGTTACACGCACGAATTAAGTCGACCCAAATTGACGGTCTAATAATGAGACCGTCTCCTCCAAATTTCTGTTACATATATTAATATAGGACTTAAATCTTAATTTCACAATAGTAAAAAGTTAGAAACTGATTTGCGACCATTATAAATTAGAAATTTAAATTCACAATTAACAAAATTTAAGAACTCATAATCTCATTATTGCAACGCATGGTTTTTTATTAAAAAAATAAATAAAAAAAGATAGAATTATTTTAGAAAATTGTAGAAGATTATATTTGAAATTATGTGAGCAGCTGGTTAAGCAATATACCAAGTCAATGACAGTAAACTCCTACGGAATTCATCGTAGGACAGATGAGTACGTTGTAGTGTTCTAGAAGTACAAACAATGAAAATTTAAGACTTAAAATCTTTGTGTACTCGCTAAGTCACTATCACAATACAAATGGGCTCCAAATTGTAAGACCCTTACTTAGAATGGATCGTCGACTTTGAAATTCTGTCCACTTCATACCAAGTCTTTTTTTATTTGCTTCTTTATGGTAAAGACCAAGTCATTGCTTTAATAGATGAAAATTTGAAAAAAAAAAAAGATTTTTTAATGATTTTAGTCAAATTTAAGCTTCGTTTAAAATTCTATCCTAAAATAAGCGTGCTGAGCTCCAAAGTTAGGTTTGGTGCATAAACGTTGTTACTAACAACGATATAAGAGTGTGCTTAAATTTTAAGTAATGGTATAGTCGTTGTTACTAATAGCGAACAGTGGTGTTGACTGGTCAAATGTCAAATCGTTGTTAGTAACAGCGTGTTCATACGGGCCTAAAGACCACAGTTCACCTTCTTCCTCATTTCACCCTAATTTCAAAGCAATGCCCTAAACATACGACATTCTCCCTCTTATTTCCACCATTAAAATCAACTTCAATCAGGGGCGGAACCAGAAAAATAAATAAGGGATGTCGATAACTAAAAAGATATATAAATCAATTATGTTAAGAAATTACAATAAACAACAATTGATAAGGTAATTACTAATTGGGTAAACAAATAAAAAAACCTAATTTTACTTAAGCACTACTAAGAAAATTATAAAACAAAAAACCCTAATTTATCTAAATAGATAAACATATAAATTATAAAAGTCCTAATTTTTAAACAAATAGATAAATTTATAAACTCATAAATAATAAATAGATTACAAATAAACAAATAGAATTGAGAATTAAAAAGGAGAAACATAAAAGCCCTAATTTATTTACCTAGTCTTGATTGACGCATGCGCTCGATCGATATCCGAGTGAGTCCAGATTGCCGCTGCCCCGTTCATGAAAATGTGAGGGAAGTAAGGTTTGTAGCTGTTTTTGAAATTGGAAAATGGGTAGGAAAAAGGTTGCTATTATTTTCAGAAAAAAGGGGCATTAAAGAGAGGTTTGTCAGGCGCTAGCTGGAATCAATGGGAATGTGGGTGGGTGTTTTATCAAATCAAAAAAATGGCAAAAAAATATAGCAAAGGGGTTTAAACTTGTGACCACTTGGTTAAAAGTCCATTTCTTCTCCAACTAAGCCAACAAAATTTCTAAGTAATGTCAGTTGACATCGTTGAACACCTATTGAATCCGCCCCTGACTTCAATCATGCAATTAACTTCATAAAATTCCAAGTTCCTTCTTAAGTCTGTCATCTTGCTATTCACTTCAGGTTCATTTTTTTTGTTTTTTATTTCTTTTATTTCGAACTTTAGGGTTTGCACTTCAAACTCACATTTTCATAAGTGTAGGTTACTAACCTTGCAAATTACTACTCCTTTGTGATCTACAGCTTATTAAGGTACTTATTATTTTAAATTTGTTAGTTATTTTGTGGTTTTTGAAAGTATTTTTGGTGATGGTAAAATCTAGTGTCATTTATTCTTAAATTCTAAAAATATGTCAGATGTAGTTGTTATTTGCAATGATAGTAATAATGTGGTTGTTTATTCATGAATTTATTGTAGAGAATGTTTGCTTGAAAATCCTATATATTTGTCAAATGTATTTATGTAGAAAATGAATGAATGCTCCTTTAAAATGTAGTTGCTTTCTTATGAGCTTGCTGATAATGTTGATTTTGTATGTATTCTTGTAGAAATGGCTTCATTTCGTAACCTTATTAAAAGGAGTGAATATATCTAATAGCTTATTAAAATATTTCTGAAAACTTTACATGCATGATTTTGTAACAATTATTTTACAAGTAATATTTTGGTTACAACTATTAACTATTCCTTCCGTTCCTTAAAGAAGTTTTCATTTGCCAATTTGGGTGTTTTATTTGTTGTTCTCATAGAGAATCTTTTCATTCATGTCACAAATTTTGGATAAAAATAACCTTATTCATATTCACTTTAATATTTTTATAATGCTTATATACTCCAAAATAATCCACATATCCTCCAGTAACTTCAATTAAAATTTTAATATTCCTTATGATCCCTACATGCTTCCCACTAACTTTATAAAACTAATTTTTTATTAGTTGTAGTCCCCATATTTTTTTCAATAATTTTCGTTTAACATTTTTTAATGCTTGTGGTCCCTACTTTTCTCCAAATTAAATTTAGGAAAAATTGTCAGAAACTACCTATTTTATACCAACATTTGCAAAAAACTACATATTCTAATATTTTTTTTTTTGCAAAAAACTATCTTATATGACCATAACGTTTGCAAACGACTACCAGGTGGCGGTTTCCATCCATTGACCGTTAACTTTTTTGTTGACCCAACATGTGAGGTGCACGTGATGATAATAATTTACTCTTTCCCTCTTAATTTCTTCTATTTTCCCTCCTCTTTGTTGTTCTATTCTTCCTCTGTTATGCTATGTTTTTCTCAATCTTTACCATATTCAAAACATATAAAGTAGACAATTAAAGCACTTGAATAGATAAAAGTCTTTAGAAATCACATATAGGGATGGCAATGGGTATTGGACCCGACCCGGATCCGTGGATTCGTATCCGTTTTCACGGATCTGGGTCTTAAAAATAGACCCGTCGGGTCCGGGTCCAATTAAATTTCACGGGTCCGAATCCGGGTCTGAGAAAAATACACAGACCCAGACCCGCAGACCCGTTTTTTTTTTAAAATATAAATCAATTTATATTACTTTCTAGTTTCTACTAAAGTCTTATCTTATTGATTCCCATCCCAATAAAGTTGACCCGTAGACCCCCACAGCTATATTAATTTTTACTAATAATTTCAAATACCCAATAAAGTGATGAACCCATTAGTTTACCCAATTCATTCAATTTGGGTCTTAAGTTGGAAGCTGTTCAAGAATCAAGATGATGCTTCTGCTCATGGAGTTGAAAAGAGCAATCATTTGAAAGTTAAAGAAACACTTCGAATTTTTAACAATTACTACCTGCATCTCATTCAGCTATGTATTTTTCTACATTCATTTTTATAATAATAATAATAATAAAAATGTTTTTTTTTTTAAATTATTTTTTGGGTTTTACCTTAAATGTTAATTTGTGTTGTAGGAGGAACAGAATAGATGCAAAACGATTTGAAAATACACCAAAAAGGGCAAAAACAAGTGGGACCCGTTTTGGACCCGGACCCGATACTGGATCCGCAATATCCACGGATCCGGATCTGGGTCCTGTAAAAATAGACCCGCGGGTCCGAATCCGGATCTGGACCCAATGCTTGAAAACGGATCTGGATCCGGGTCCACCTAGACCCGGCCCAGATCCGACCCGTTGCCATCCCTAATCACATAAAAGCTCCCAAAAGATACAAAGTACAAACTACAACCACGACATTAACATAGTTCTTCCAAACTACAAAGTACATACTAAATCATACAACTAACAAAGAAAACCATAGTCTTCTAAACCTTAAATCTGACTACTTTGATCCACTTGCGGAGTTTTGGCTCATGATTATCCTTGGTGCGACTGCTTTGGCTCCATGCTTTTTCGTCCCTGCTGCACAAGATTTGTTATTCCTCCTTTTTGATGGTGTTACTGGACATGGTCTTGGCTGATAAATTGTTGAACTTATTATTCCTCTATAATCCTCATCACTACTATCAACATAAATTCAGAGCTACTACTTCTATAAGTTAACTCCCTCTGATTGGCTACAGTTGGTTCTTTTACAATCAAATTCATACGTTGGATAATAGTAAACAAATCTCCTACAATCAAATACACATAATAAGCAAAAATCAGAAATCATGATTAAAAACAAAAACCCTAAATATAAATCAATAGATTTCAGAGGTTAAAATACCCTTGTTTTGTTACCCATTTGAAATGAACTTTACCATTCTTCTTCACTCTCCTTTTTTAGCCATTATGAACTTAAAATTAAACACAAAATCGCAGAAATCACACGAAATTGTGAAGGAGATTACTAGGTTGTGTGATGAAACAAAACAATTGGAGAAGAAATGACAATCTTAGTACCGATTTTTTTACAGAAATTACATGTAAGAAAAGGGATTGAATGGAGAAGAAATTAAAGGCTTTTACTTTACTACAATTAATGGAGAATGAAGTCACTTACCAGTTAGATTAGAGGAGTAAATGTTAGGAGCAACACCTTCAATGGAACCTTGCAGAAGAATTTGAAAGCATTAATCTTGATGTGATTTGATGATGGAGGTAATTGGTAGCAATGAGCAACTGAATCGGCACTTAATAGCTAAAACTAAAATCACGTGCTCCTCACATGTTGGGTCAACGAAAAAGTTAACGGTCAATGGATGGAAACTTTCACCTAGTAGTCTTTTGCAAACGTTATGGTCATTTAAGGTAGGTTTTTACAAAAAAAAAAATTAGAATATGTAATTTTTTGCAAATGTTGGTATAGAATAGGTAGTTTCTGACAATTTTCCCTTAAATTTATTATTGGGAAATTCCACATGGTAGCATCCAGTTTTGATGAAATGCCCGTGGTAGCACTTTTTTAAGAAAATCCCACATGGTAGCATTTAGTTTATGAACTATCTAATTGTCGTAGCATTTTCCGTTAAGTTCTTGTTAAATTCCGTTAAATTTATCATTTTGTAAGTTTTTTTCCACATGGTAGCATCTAGTTTTTGTTAATTTACCATTTTAACTTTTAATTCACCATTTTAATGTTTAATTCACCGTTTAATTCATTAACGCTCATAAATGTTTAATAATTTTATTGAAAAATTATAAAAAACTATCTAATCAGGTCGAAACAAGTACTTATTCAACTATTTTTGGATACGTAATCCGAAAAAGATATTTGACGTCATTTTTACCTGTCATAACGATTTTGTTTCAAAAAACGGACTTTGCAAATATCCTTATGGGGTAACTCTTTCGAAAATCCGGTCGAAACAAGTACTTATACGCCTATTTTCCGATACGTAAATCGAAAATGATATTTGACGTAATTTTTACCTATCATAACGATTTTTAAAACAACGGACGTGGCTACTATCCTTATGGGATAACTCTTTCAAAAATTCGATCGAAACAAGTACTTATTTCAAAGAGTACTTTTTTCGACCGATGAATTAAATGTTAAAAATATTTTTCCGTATAATTATTCAACATTTATAATTTTTTTCAATAAAATTATTAAACATTTATGAGCGTTAATGAATTAAACATTAAAATAATGGTGAATTAAAAGTTAAGATGGTAAATTAACAAAAATTGGATGCTACCATGTGGAAAAAAACTTACAAAATGATGAATATAACGGAATTTAGCAAGAACTTAACGGAAAATGCTATGGCAATTAGATCGTGCATAAACAAGATGCTACCATGTGGAATTTTCTTAAAAAAGTGCTATCATTGGCATTTCACCTAAACTTGATGCTACCATGTGGAATTTCCCTTTATTATTTAATTAAATAATATATCTACTATGTAAAATATTATATTCTTCTTAATTTTCGTGAATATTTCTTTAGGGAACTTCATTAGGAAACAAACGGAGTATACTTTATATAGCAATGCATATGTTTCATAATATAAACTATTTTATCTAATTTAAATAACTTAAGGTTGTGTTTGGAAACTAGCATTTTATTTCAAATTAATGATTTCAAGTATGGAATCATGAATGTAGAATTTGAGAATGACAAGGTTAGGGAGGTCATTCTCAAATCCTCATCTTTAAACCATTTTAATAACAATTGTGGATTTGACTCAATCCAAATTTGAAATTCTAGTATTTGCCAAACACTAATTTTGAGTCAAATCTATATTTTCAAATCAAATCCTCATTCCCAAACATAGCATAAAATTTAAAAATGACAAATAACATATTCTAACTTTCTAAGCGCTTATTTAAAAAAAAAAAAAAAAAACTTTCTAAGCGCTTTGTCAGTTGTTTTATTTTTATTGTGAATGATTGGATTGTTGGATCAAGTGGACAACAATTAGCAAGCATGCAATTTCGGCACAAATATTTTTACAAAATCATCAGTTTCTCAAAAATATTTACTTTTGGGCAAAACCTATAACAATAATTATTTATTCGGTCAAGCACTCGTTAAGTATGTTGCTACAAAAACTTATGTATGTTATTACTTGTTTCGGATACGAAACTTGAATTGACAAAAAGACTTTAATAACACTTGAAGATGAAGCATTCTAGAAGTTATTACGAAATGTATATAATGATAATACAAAATACAATCGGAAATTTGTATAAAACCCATTTGTTAATGGCAAAATAAAAAATATAATTACAATGCTAAGATATATGAAGATAACTTTGTAACGACAACCGTTGCCCGGAAACTTGATACAAGTTGTAGACGTGTGCTCACTTTCCTTTTGTGATATTTCCCCTACAAAGGTACTTGGGTTTAAGGTTGGAAATTCACAATGAGATACAAACAACTTCAATATACCATTAGTACTTAGGATATATTACTTAATAACAAATTGTTTAGGCTTATGAGAAGTGGAAAGCAAAAACAAGAGTTAATTACTCTCTTGGATTAGCAAAGACAAATGAGAGAAAGTGAGAAAGAATTCAGAGAAAATGGTGTACTCAACTCAATGCCCAAGGTCTCTATTTATACTACAAGAGTATACAAGAGGAGCCTTGGTCATTAACCACCATTGATGATCTCATTCATGAGAAAATCATCAATTGCAATTAAGCTAGGCATTCATGAGTATAATGGTGCATTATAGCCATAATAATCTCAGGAATAATGAGAATTAAGATGGAATCCTAAGCATTAAACTCAAGAAAAACGGGAAGAAAAGCAACGATCACTTCCCAGCCTTTACCGCTGAGTCGGCGGTGAGCCCATCCCAAGGATCGTCGACTCGGCGATGCCTTCTGACAAAACACTTTGTTCCAGTAGCTACAGCCGACTCGGCATTAGCCTTAAAAGGGGGACCGCCGAGTCAGCTGTGAGGCCTGTCTTGGCTCCCCTTTTCCTTGTTTTGTCTTATCTTCCAATGCCTTTCGGACCTAGTATATTAATACGTATTTGTCCCACTACTTTAGTAGTACTTAGTGATTATAAACAGGATTATTAGACACTAAATGTTCAATAGAAGTCAATCGCCTTAAATTGGAAGGTGGAATAACTCCTGTTGTTGCTGCTGCTTCACCTGATGTCTTGCACCACAACACGTTAGCCTTGCCGGGGTAATCTCCCGGAAAACCCCTCCGACGCTCAAGTCAGATCGGTGAATGAAATAATCGATAATCAATGACGAATTGTGACAGAATTCAGATGTGGATGCGAAGTGAGTGGTAATTCTAGGATATAATAGAATATGAAGATGAGTAATAATTTTAGTGGAGTGTGGGTACAGAAGATGAAGTTAGTTCCTTCAAGTTTACTGGTAGATTTCTTATATAGGAGAAGGAGGAGTAGTTACTTCCAGGAGAGAGGAGGATATAATGGACATCATGGGAGGTAGTTATTAGTAATGGGTGGTTATTTGCTGGGTAGTCAAGTAAGGTAGTTATGAAAGTCCCTTGACTAATAATCAAGGTCAACGAAATAAGAGAATATACATGTGGCATTATTAATAATAAATTAATAAAATAAATAACATGAATAAATATTACCATAACATTACTTTTTAGTAATATCATATTTTGATAATTATAATATGCAATTGTCTCTTTCTTTAAATTTATAGTTATATGTATTTCAGATTAACAAACTTTGCACGAAGTTTGTATACTAGTATTCTTAATTTCCGTTAACATTACTTGTTGAAAGTTCTTTAGGAACCATCATCATCATCATCATTTAGGAACCAAGGGAGTATATTTTTCTACTTGACAAGTAAAATCAAAGAAATATTTGTTATTTTAGGAATTTCATCATCTCTTTTTATTGTGTCGACACCTTTCTAATGAATTACAAAAATGCCATTAAATTTGAATTCTTTAAAAACACTTCGATCTCACTCTATAAACCTTTATGGCTTTATCTCTCTAAAAATAATCAATCCTCACTACAAAACTTGTATATACTGCTTAGAAATTTCAATTCGGAAACGAGAATTTGAGGTAATTGCTAATTGTTTCTTCGTTAATTAAAAAAATTAGAAAAGGGGGCGAGTCACGTGAAACGCATGACTGGACCGCGGTCCAATTGCGCGTATTACACAATTAAACCGTGGTCTAGCCGCTCATTTCAGGTGACTCATCGTCGTGCATTTCACGCGACTACCACCATTTTCATTTTTTTAAATTAACGATTATTATCATACCGAATCATTTTGGTGATCGAATTCATTAGCAATAGTGTTTCGATGTCCAATTTTAGTTCAAAGAGTTTTTTTTTTTTTTTTTTTTAATTAGCTAGAGAAATAAAGCTATCAAATTTATCAAATGCGATATTAAAAAGGAAAAATTGTCGGGAATAATCCCATCTATTGACAAACCACTGTGAATAATCCGAACTATTGATTATTTATAAATAATCCCACCTTTTCAGTTTGTTTGCTCGTGGCACCCCCAACTTAAAATTAACCTGCTGTAGTAGGTCTTATGTATCCTTTGCAGGTCATCTTCTCCAAACTTTTTTTTACAAACCCATTCTACTGATTTTCATGTCTTCTCCTCCAAAAAAACCCTATTGTTCTTCATTTTTGTTATTCTTGTTCTGCACCTTATTTCTTCCATTTTGTTCTTCTTTCTTCTTCCACTAATTCCAACTCCATAAAACAAGCTTAAATTTTTTTTTCTAGGTAGATGAACTCCAATTGTTGCCGGCATTATGCTACATTTGCTTGCCGCTTCCTTCTCCATGTCTATTAATTCCTGCACCTTTGGACACATTTATGAACAATTGGAGTTCATTTACTCAGAAAGAAAAATTAAGCTTGTTTTATGGAGTTGGAATTAGTGGAAAAAGGAAGAACAAAATGGAAGAAATAATAGTGAAGAATAAGAAACATAAAAATAAAGAACAATGGGGTTTTTTTGGAGGAGAAGACATGGAAATCAGTAAAATGAGTTTATAAAAAGAAGTTTGGAGAAGATGACCTGCAAAGGATACATAAAACCTGCTATAACAGGTTAATTTTGGGTTGGGGGTTCTACGAGCAAACAAACTGGAAAGGTGGGATTATTCATAAATAATCAATAGTTCAGATTATTCACAGCGGTTTGTTGATAGATCAAATTATTTCCGACAATTTTTCCTATTAAAAATTCAACATATATATAAAAGATGGTGACGCAAAAAAAAAATATATATATAAAAGATGGTGACGCAATTAAAAAAATGAGGATTTTTTTATAATGCACTAAATTACTTTGCCAACTGAGCACTCAGAACAAATAATCTAGAACTGGAGTGGAGGCTCAGGCTAGACACCCAACTCCAGAAGCTTCGATTCATCCTACTGAGTCCTGAACCCTACTAAAACCCTTCACCCTTCCATTTTCACACATCTTTCTTCAAAGTTCCTTTCAAAACCCTCTTTCTCTTCAATCTCCCCAAAATTACTGGTACAACTTCACTAAAATGCACAGATTATCCCGCCGCTCAGTTTCTGGAATCTTCCGCAATGGTGGTTTTCATCATCGAAATGCTGTGGTTTCATCTCTGTCTTCAACTTCTCCCCTAAACCATCCTGTATGTTTTTATTTCTCATTATCTTTTTTCTTGCTTTTCATTTTTACTCTTCTATTCCCTTTTTATTCAATTGAAATGCGATGTTATTGACATTCTACTCCTCTTTGACCAATCATAAGCTAAAAATTGGTGTAAGAGTTTTTATTGAATGGTATTTTATTGAATTGAACCTTTTTTAGTTCCAATTAATGGTATTTCAGCTGATTTACTGAATATATACCGGATAACATAATTATATTTGTAGATATAATTATGTTATTTGTTGGAGTATATGTTAAATATTCATTTTGAAACATGAATTGGTGGTTCAGGGGTTTAAGTTAATGTTTGTTTAATTGCGTTATCAACACTATATTGTAAAGATTTAGGCTTTGGCGTAGTTATTGTTGATGTTCGTGTCTGTATAATTGTCTTGATAGTCTAGATAGGGCCGGTCCCAAGGGTGGACAAGAGGGGTCGTCGTCCAGGGGCCCCTTGTCACAAAAAAAAGTAAAATTAATGGTTGTAGAAGGTCCATATAAGTTATAAATTGTAAAGAAAAAGGACCATCGTGTTATTTCGCCCAGGACCCTATATATCAAAGGCCGGTCCTGAGTCTAGAGTAATGTGGAACCGTTTTTTTATAGCTTTGGTTTTCATGGTAAATAGGAGGCTGAGAGAAAGACGGATAATAAACGGTATTCATCTTTTGCATCAAGCAAATTCTATGCTTCTGGCTCATCTTTTACTCCTTTGGCTCGTCGATATGAGTCTACGGCTGCTGCGTCTGATTCATCTAGTGCACCTGTTGAGAAGTACGAGTATCAAGCAGAGGTTAGCCGACTGATGGATCTTATTGTAAACAGCCTGTATAGTAATAAAGAGGTTTTCCTTAGAGAGCTGATCAGGTGATTTTCTCTTCATTGCTGTGAAAATCTTGTATGAAAAACAAGCTTATATTGGAGGAATTTTATTGTATTTTGAATTGCAAGGTCTTGTTTGAATATATTGAGAAATTTGTGTGTCTTTGTTTGTAGCAATGCAAGTGATGCACTGGACAAGCTGCGGTTTCTTAGTGTAACACAACCTGAGCTTTCCAAGGATGCTGTCGAACTTGATATTCGTATCCAAGCTGACAAAGATAATGGGATCATCACAATCACGTATGCTTAATTTGTAGCTATTCTTTGTTTTGAAACCTATTTTGCTTTGGTTGCTTATCTTAGTTTTCATGATTTACAGCGATACTGGGATTGGTATGACACATCAGGAGCTTGTAGACTGCCTTGGAACGATTGCACAAAGTGGAACAGCGAAGTTCCTTAAGGCATTGAAGGTTACAATTCAGCCTGATTTTTACGCTTCTACAGAGGTTTTTTTCTTTTATGGCTATCTAGTAAAATTTCTTGTGTTTTATTGTTTTGCAGGATAGCAAAGATGCAGGAGCAGACAACAATCTTATTGGTCAATTTGGAGTTGGGTTTTATTCGGCCTTTTTAGTGTCTGATAAGGTTGAGTATGGTTTTCTGCATCAGAAATACTTGATATGTTGGCAATTACCTGTTCGATATTATATTATCTTTTTCGCAATATTTATATTTCATCATCCTTGAAGGTGGCTGTTGCAACCAAGAGTCCCAAATCAGACAAACAGTATGTGTGGGAGGGGGAAGCTAATGCCAGTACATACACAATTAGAGAGGAGACAGATCCTGAGAAGTTGCTGCCTAGGGGAACCCGTATAACTCTCTATCTCAAGGTGGATTGCTGAACTCTATTAATTTGATTCTGTCAGTTGTTGCCATATTGTCTTACTAATAATCACTCTTTGGTGTCTGATCATTGATTCCAGCGTGATGACAAGAAGTTTGCAGATCCAGAGAGGGTCCAGAAACTAGTTAAGAATTACTCACAGTTTGTTTCATTTCCTATATACACGTGGCAGGAGAAGGGATACACAAAGGAGGTACTACTTAAGCTCTGCATTTTTATTGATTTAAGTTGGATTCTCTGATATTTTACATCAAGTCATTTAGATCTTGTTTCTTGTATGTGGGTTTAGGATATCTTATCAACGTGCTTATGCATTTGTAGGTTGAGGTAGATGATGATCCAAGTGAAGCTAAAAAGGATGGTGAAGAAGAGCAGACAGAGGTAATGTTTCCTTTCATATTTTCTTGGTTATTTGCTTTTGAGCTCCCTTTTCATTACTTTTATTATGTATGTCATCTTTTGTTGTCTTTTTTCCAGAAGAAGAAGAAGACAAAAAAGGTGGTTGAGAGGTATTGGGATTGGGAACAGACAAATGAGACTCAGCCATTATGGGTTAGAATTTTATATGCTTGATGCCTTGATATCCATGTTTATATTTACTAACTACCATAAGTTTTGATGATGTATAAGTAACTCACATTTCTGCTTCATGCTCACAGCTTCGGAATCCGAAGGAAGTTACCACAGAGGAATACAATGAATTTTATAGAAATACCTTCAATGAGTACTTAGATCCTTTAGCCTCAACTCATTTTACTACAGAGGTGCAAACTCTTATGGTGATTGATGTTTTAGAGATCTCAATTTTGCATTGTTTGGTTTTCTCATATTGTTTTTTTGCTGCAGGGTGAAGTTGAGTTCAGATCTGTGTTATATGTTCCTTCAATGACACCAGGACAAGATGATAAGCTCGACTTTAAGACGAAGAATATAAGGCTTTATGTCAAACGGGTTTTCATTTCAAATGATTTTGATGGAGAGCTGGTAGAAATAATTTTAACTTGAAAATTGTCTATAATTGACTTTTTAGACTACCATATATAATAACCTTTATTTTTCTTGTTGTGCTCTTTAAAGTTTCCTCGATATCTAAGTTTCATTAAAGGTGTTGTGGATTCCAATGACCTTCCACTCAATGTCTCCCGAGAGATTCTCCAAGAAAGCCGAATTGTAAGGGGATCTTTCTAATTTAAAGAATAACATTTACAAATCCTCTGCGTATTTATTTATTAATTAATCATTTTTCCCTTTGCATTTCTTACTGAAGGTGAGAATTATGAGAAAAAGATTGGTTAAGAAGGCTTTCGATATGATCCTTGGCATATCAATGAGTGAGAATAAAGATGTAAGTAAATTGTTTTGTGTTTTCCAATTGTTTCCTATGCTTGGAATTTACTAATTGCAACAGTTGATTTCATTTTTTTGAGATAAGAATTGAGGCGAAATGATTCATTATTAAATGAATAATATTAAATTCATCAAAATGCAGCCTTGAGGGAACCTTTCAATGAAGGCACTATGATCTGAAAAAATAGAACCACTTTAGCCATAAAATCAATTCGATGTTATCCCTTCACGGTTTATTTGAGTTATCGATATATATATATATATATATAAATTAAAGCCAAAGAACAGGATATCACTCACTGGTAAAGTAATATCTGTTCTGTTTGTTGGTATTGATTTTTTGTTTCACTATCTCTTGCTTTAAGACTAGTGAACTCTCTATGTATAGTTGAAAATCATTTTATCATAGTGAATGTTTAACTTTAAAAAAAATGAATTTATCATAGTAATTTTTTGATATTTAGAACATATATCGAAATCAAAGTTCATAATAGACATTTTAGAACCTAATACACTTTTGAAAAAGAAAATAAAGGCCAATATCTCAAGTTTATAATTTATAATGGCTAGTACTCCATTATTTAAATCACAGATTATGTTACGGTTTTGCGGTTTGTTAAGCTTAAAAAGTGTCCATCTTGTGTGCAGCCACATTTTTATCTAGCGAGAAGGGTTGTTACCTCATGAATCACCAACTCATCATATTTACTAAACCAACAGTCTCAGTAGCAATATTTTACCGCTCTAGTTTGTGTTTTCTACAAAATGAAATGGTCCATGCAAAGTGTAAGAACTAATTTCGTTCTTGCTTTATCTGATAAAAACCATTTTTATCAATCTAGAAAAGTGGCACATGAGATTTGCTGCCAGCTAAACTATCCTAAGAAATTTGTCCCCAACTAACCTGAGAAGTTAGCTTCTTCCATCATTCAAACTGACTTTATCCCAGTTATTGTCTGTATTCCAGCCTTTCACTGGTAAGCATGTTATCATTGCTGTCAGCAAACGTTTTGAATGTTTCGATCCCCAAAAGTATCCAAAAGAGCTTTTGTACTGTTCTCATCTGTTCAGATAACTTGCACATTTCAACTAAGTCAGACACTGGAAAAGTCTATTGTTGTCTGTACTTCAGCCTTTCACCACCACGCATTTTTGTCTCTGCTCTCTAAGCATAGCCTTTAATAATTACCATCACGAATGCATTGAAAAGAGCCACTGAATAATAGCCTGATTGGACATGGATAAACCGTCTTTCGAGGGCCTCTGAAAATCGTGGTTTATTGGCATTTAACTGAAGATGCCATCGTATTGGGATTACCACACCAACAATTCCAACTCTCATAGAATTGCAATTATTTGACACTGGATAAACTATCTTTTGGGGGCCACCGAAAATAGTGGGGTTTATGGCATTTGACTAAATAAGTCATCTTTTTGGGGCTACTAACAACGTTGAACTGTAGTCCAATTGTCAGAGTTGAGAGATCTAGCCTCCTGATTTTCTAAACTCCATCGATGAAATTTGATTTCCAATGTCTGAAACATGTTATCACTTATCAGCCTGTTGCAATGTGGTTAAATTAGGGACATTATAGTAGTGTCTGTAGACATCCGTGTATACGTTGATGATCAAGTGTTTTTATGTGGAAAAGTTAACCCCAAATTCACTTGTGCGGAAAGATACTCTTGTAAGTTCTGCCCCTTTATGTTATCAAGCATGGTTTTAAAATATGGTTTCAATGATATGGACAATATTTTGCACTATGCTTTCATGGCCTACGTATGACTGGTGGAACGATTAACTCTTGTAAGATCTTGCCTAAGGCCCTAAGCACATGTGCGAAATGTAAAGTTTTCATTGAATAATTCTTGTTGATCAAGCATAATGGTGTCCAAGATGTTTGAAGTTCGTGGTCCTGTCACTTCATAAACATAAAGCAAGCACACATATTTTTTTTTTGTAACACTGACATCCCAGTATAAACACACATGAACCTTGCTATAATAGTGTTGGTTTCGTCAATGACTTAGGAACTAAAAACACTCAATTTATGTGTTGGAATGGAATTATGGAAGTTCAACCGTCTTAACAAGGACTTCATTCCTCAAAATGGACAAAAGCTTCTCTTCTTAACCTTAATTCACTTTCAAATTACTAGCTTTAATCTTTTAAAAAGCGGGTTGTTTCTTGTTTTTAGGACCTCGAGTATTTTTCAATTTCAAGCAGTCACCTGATTTAGTCTCATTTTTAAGTCAAATCATTCCAGAAGATGTCTCAGGCAGTCCATCTTATTTTTATTCTTTGCCTTGATGTCACTCTTTCTTACGATGTCGTCTGTTCACTCTGATTTTCATGGAGAACAGATCTTGCAAATAGCTCAATCCAAAACAAAAGCGAGAATATTTTTTGGAACTGCAGCATACACTAATTATATGAACATTTTAGTTTATAAGCACTTTAACTGATCATGGATGAGAATATCTGCCATGAAGTTGACTATTTCTGTTTACCGTGGTTTAGATTTTCCTGACTCCTGTTTGGACTTTTATAACTTTTGAAAGTTTTTTGTCATTAATTTGGACTACTCATTGTGTTGTGCTGTAGGATTATACAACATTTTGGGAGAACTATGGAAAACACCTAAAACTTGGTTGCATTGAAGATCATGATAATCACAAACGTATTGCACCTCTGCTACGATTCTTCTCATCTCAAAGTGAGGATGAAATGATAGGCTTGGATGAGTATGTTGAGAACATGAAGCCTGATCAGAATGATATCTATTACATTGCTTCAGAAAGTGTAACAAGTGCCAAGAATACGCCTTTCCTTGAGAAGCTTTTGGAGAAGGATCTTGAAGTAGGAATCTCTTATAATATGTTGATATAATTATTTGACTTTGTTCTTAAATATACTGTTTATTTTGGTTGGCATGGTCTTTAAGGTGATTCTTTCTTGTTGATTCAATGTCAATTATCTATTTATAGGTGCTTTTCCTTGTTGATCCCATTGATGAGGTTGCTATCCAAAATCTAAAGTCCTACAAGGATAAGAAGTTTGTGGACATTACCAAGGAAGACTTGGATCTAGGTAGGTGCAATGTTTTCTTTCTTTCCATTCCTACAAGTTAGGTGAGACGATCTTAATCAATTAATAAAAGATTGCTAACATATCTTATCTATTAATAAAAGAAGGGTAATGATATTGTACATTAAAATCCACTTCTCTTAATCATCATTAAATGCTAAATTAATAAAGTGTGATTAATTTCTTATGTTTTCAAAGAAAAAATACTATTAAATTACATGGATAAAGTACAAGATTTCATCTTATATACAGCCCTTAAGGCTGTATATATCATTTTCCATAGAAGAAAATGAATTTTTGAATTGGATTGGATTCATTTAAAAAAGAAAACTAATGACTGTAAAAAGGAAGTACTAGTCAATACAATGTTGTGCATATAATTTTGACTTTTACATTAATTTCGGTCATTTATTACGTGATTTCATTCATTGTTGTCAGAAATATTTTACTTGTGAATAAAAGAAGAAAATGTATAAATTATACTAAATATTTGTATTGATTTGTTTATTATAAATTAAATGTTGGCAGTTGATTAAATTAGGTAAAATTTACTACTTTTAATTGCATTGTTGTTCACATTAGATTTTGATATTTCTTAGATAAAATATGCCCCATTACATTCTTTAAAATAAATATTTGTATCATAAGATTTTGTGATTAAATGATGTTTGATTTAAATTGAGGATGATTTAGGGTTGAAATAAGATTTTGGTTTGTTTTAATCCATTTTGATTTTATGGAGGAGCTTAATTGATGATTTATCTTTGTTACCAACTGGACTTTTGGATTGTTTTGTAGATACCTATTTTCTTATGTACTAATGGAGTAACTGATTAATGGATTATAGCTCATATTTGACTTGTTTAGTTTTTTAACTGGATTTGACATTTTTTGGTTGTTTTTTTTTCGCTGTTTATGAACTCTTATTGCTGTTAGACTTTACTTTAATTTAATCTTAAGTGCTGGACACATGATATTATTTCTATGAATTCATTAGGCAAAATGAATAATGATAAAAAAAAAAACAAAAAACCAACTCAACCACTACTTTCTCCTAATTTAATCTCAGTTCATAACACAATGTCATTTGGTTTTACAAACTTGCCGATGCACTATTTCAATCTGATACTTTTAGATGTATACTTGCATATTCTTGACATCCTTTTCTACATATATATATATGGATGTATACTTGCCATTTGGTTTTACTGTTTTTTTTTTTGTTTTGTTATTTTTATTTTCAAATTATATATGTATAGTTGCATTATTCTTGACATCCGTCTCTATATAATCAAACTCTGTTAAATTTTCATTATATTGATTATTACATTTTAAGAACAAATTGTTGTTTATAAACATAATATATACTTGCATCACAGATTGAAAATAATTTTCTTGTGTCAATACTAAGAACTCTTACTAATTAGTTATAAAACGAAGTGGCCGCTATTGGTGGCTTAATGTAAGCCTAGCATCATAGACCACTCCTTTGCTCAATTGTTTTCGGAAGTTTTTTCTTAATTTTCTTTGAGGAGAATTTTTGCATGTGGTACAGTCTAAAGTTGTTATCTTCTTGATATATCTAGTTGTGAACAAAATCACTCTTAAGTGATGTTTTTGGATTTGGCTAAAGAATATAATGTAGATAATCATTGCCGGTTTCTTCTACGTTGAATTAGGTGTGGAAAGTGAGGAGAAACTAACAGAGGTGAAACAAGAATTTGGCAAAACTTGTGACTGGATCAAGAAGCGCTTGGGTGACAAAGTTGCTAGTGTTCAAGTTTCTAATCGTTTGAGCGCTTCACCATGTGTTTTAGCAGCCGGAAAATTTGGTTGGTCGGCTAACATGGAGAGGTACATGTTTTCATTTAATTAATTTTTTTTTTTTGGGAAGGGAGGGGAGGGTGGGAGGTGGGTAGGGTATAATTTCACATTTGTTCCCATCTTCTCGAATGACTTTTTCTTAGCTATATGGTTAATCTCTTGTTGTCAACATGAAAATGACATCTCTTGCAGGCTCATGAAGGCACATCATGCTGGTAATTCACCTCAAGTTGACTTCATGAAAAGTAGGAGGGTGTTTGAGATTAATCCTGATCATCCTATCATCACAAGTTTGCATGTATGTGTAATGAATAATTGAACAGTTACATATTCCAACTTGTTAAAAGCATGCTTGGGTTAATGTTTATAGTTTCTCGTCGTTGATACAGGCTGCTTGCAAAAATGATTCAGAGAATGAAGAGGCACTTAGAGCAATTGATCTATTATATGATGCAGCACTTGTTTCCAGTGGATTTACTGTAAGTATTTATTGCTCTCTTGTGTTGATTTCACATAAGCATCTTTTCTTGGCTTGGTTTGCTGTTTTATATATTGTAGTGGGTGAAGTGAACGGATTTTTGAGGTTTTTGTTGATAGCCTCTTGCCTAAATTTTTAGCATCGTATTCTTGATAGGCCAAAATTTCATAGCACCTTCGTTTTGGATTATGATGGACTGTTAAAATGGTTAATCAAATCATGTCCCTTTTTATTCATGTGAAATCGCACACAATGTTTGCTACTAAGGGTCAATCGGAAACAATCACTTTGTTATCACTAACAAGTGTTGGTTTCTTACATTCGACCCTTACACTCGCCTGGTTGGAGCTACTAATGGCATTGAGGATTTGAGGTAATGAATTTTTGTTGTATGGTGGACTATCTTGGTGGCGTCGCATCTAGTTAAGGGAGAAAATGCAGACTTTTTTCAGGTTGATATGTTTAGAAAGGGAAACTTCCAGCTGAGTGATTTTTTGATTCAAGGGTTTGTTGTCAAACATAGATCTCATATCTGATTACTATAGATGTTGCTCTAGCGTTCCTTCTTTGTTGGGTTTGACAATTTTCCAAATATCATCATCGCATTCTGTTTAGAACTAGTTGCGACCTTGTCTCATTCGCAGTCACGGGTAGAACATGTCCATGATACTAGAGGCTTTTCCATCCTTTTTCTCTACTAATCAAATAGTTCTTATTTGGATATCTACTTGAAAAGTGGCATTTATGAGTTATATCTCATAAAGGGAGTATTTCTTAACACAAATGTTTGCCTGTATCTACAAATGTTAAAAATCGTTATGTTATGTTGTAGTCGTGTCATCTGCAGTTTCAGTTTCTAGGCTCATATGCTTTGATGTTAACAAAGTTATGCAACTGTACAGCCTGATAACCCTGCACAGCTTGGTGGAAAGATCTATGAGATGATGGGCATGGCTCTATCAAACAAATGGGGATCCCCACTTGACGCACAACAAATTAGCCAACAGCCGCAGACTCCCGAGACCGTTGAAGCCGAGATAGTTGAGACAGTCGAAGCCGGTACTCAAAAATGAAAAATATAAACCATGTCTTTTTTGATACATGATTTGATGAAATAGCTTCAATGGCACTATACAATATATATTTAAATAGTGTTCTAGTGTTGAACTTGTAGTAGCACTAGTCCTAGACTCCTAGTTATTTTGATTCGAGCTGTAGGATCATTTTGATAATGAAAATTTTGGAACTCAAGGAGAGATGTGTTGGATTGGCCGAAGTCAATAATATTGTGAATGCTGTTATTTTTAGCGCTCTTGTCATTTGATGTTCATGAAACCTTTTTATTCATGTAATTTATTTGAAAACATGATCCAATACATAATTTAGCATATTTTGAACTATATATATTTTCAGAATTTAAAATGTGTTCTTAGTAGTTTTTCAATGTCCAAGCTTTTGTAGAAAGGCTTTTAACTAAGTCCATCCAGAAATTCTGAAAAGAATAAACTTATTATGAAAAAATATTCAAAATAACCTCTGGAAAACTTTAATTTTCAAAATAAGAGTTTTAATGTCCGAGCATGAGGTCAAGTTTGTTAGTTACAGCGAACAAAGGATTTAGTTAAAAAAAGTCAAAATTTTTTGTTTGTTGTTACCAATAGTGAATAAACGGTAGACAATCATTAGGTTGAAAGGGACGACAAAATAAATAAAAGTTTGTTCGCTATTGATAACAATGAACAAAGTTTATTTTATTAGTCTTCCAGCGCTATGCCTTTTGTTCGGTGTCTTACGAACAATTATTAATCTATAAGTTAATATATAGTCAAATGACATTTTGTTTGATTATTCATATCAATTTTTCATAATTTTTAATTATGTAAAATTAGAGATATTTAGAATTGGATAAGTACATTAGATATAATGCATAAAGCAAATGGGACACTTAAGTTGAGTAGAAGAGAGTATTATATTCTTTGTTCGTGGTTCAAGTTATACATGTGGCTGTTCTTAAAATTTCAAAGTGAATTTCATTTATATGCTTGTCCAATTTCAATCATCTCATTTTCTTCATCAAATTCATTTCAATGCATAAATGCATTACCATTAGGAGATGTGGTATTAGGTGGTAATGGAGATTTGTGAAAAAAAAAACTTTTTTGTGATCAAAGTTTTATTACCATGGGAATGATATAAAACTTTTGATAAGATTTTACACTATAAATCATTCTCATTACCACTATTTAGTAACACTAATCAAACGGACCGTAAATGAATTGTAATTTATAAGGTCACAAATTCTTCTTCAAAAGCTCCATAACCTATTGCCCAGTGTCTTTTCTTCAACTACAAACCAACAAAAACTCATATTAGTACTTATTATAGCTTTTTACTTAATAATTTGCGAACGTGTAACCAAAATTCACTCGAGGGTGGGAAGATTTTGTGAGATTTTATATGAGACTTTTTAGATGAGATTTTGACGATAATTCCTTATTTGGTATGTTAGATGAGACTATATATGTGGGAAGAATTTGTTAGGAAAACTAAAGGAAAAACAACAAATGAAAGTCCCACCCCCAAATACCACCCTCTCCCAAAGACATTTATCATGGGGACTTCTCTATTTTTAGTCTCATTCTATATTTTCATTCTCTTCAAATAGACAAAGACTTAGACTTTATGTTGGAATAAAGTCCCATTCCCTCCCTTAAAGTCCCTCATGCCGCACACCCCCTCAAGACCCCAACTGAGACAATCAAAAGAAATTGATTCGACGCATACGATTAAATCACCGATGCATTGGAGATGTAACCATTTTTCCTAAAATAAAGCAAAATTAATTTAGAATAATCAAATCTTTTTACTAATTTTCTTATAATAATCCCAACATTTAATTAATACTAATGAATAATCACAACTACAAGGGGTGCTTGCTAAGAGTGCACCAAAAATTTTAAAAAATAAAAAAAGAAATCGGGAAAGTTTATTTTTTGATTTTAACTTTTAATATTTTTGATTTTTGATGACAATTAACCTGCAAAAATCGGTCTCCATTTGAGCAACAATGTTCTTGGGTAAATGACCTTAAATTTTGGATCATTCATGGTTAATCAAAAGTTGGGATTATTGAATTAAATAAAAAATAAAAAATAAATAAATAAAAAGTTGGGATTATTGAAGGAAAATCAATAAAATGTTGGATTATTCTAGATATATTTTTCTAAAATAAATAAAATCCGATCATATTTCAATTGAATAATTGGCTAGCAACTTCAATGTTGACCTAATCGATATTAGCCCGTAATCGACTAATGCTCAAAAAGTAAAGCCCGAACTAAACTGCAATATCTAAATAAATCAAACTAATTATTGATCGATAACAAACTCGAGCTTGATTGCACTCACTCGAATCTCAATTCTCAAGTAGCACTGAACAATGCAGACCTAATAACCCAAAATCACTGAATTTAAACAACTCTTAACAAATGAATCTAACTCAAATATGATCCATCATGCCACACATCTGAAAAGTATCCGGATTTGAAATCCAACTTAACATAATGACACCCGTTCAAAATGTACCCCACTAATAGAAATATTCCCTCTTATTCAACATATTAGTCTCATTTACTTTTTCCACATTTGTCGAGACAACATATTAACCCTTAATATCTCTAGTTATGTTTAATTAAAAACTATAAAAATTTGAAATTAATGATCTTTGCATCGAGACAGATTAAATAACATCCCACTTAAATATGTTTTTATATATAAATTAGAATAGGGGGTGTTTGGTATGTGGGATTAGAGGGTGGGATTGGGAATTTATATCCCAAAATATATTATTTCCTATGTTTGTTTTGTGGGATTGGGAATTAAAGGGGGGATTGAGAATGGGATTAGATCCCCTCAATTCCCATGAATTCATTACCAAGAGGGGTTGGTAATTGAGGGTGGGAATTGAGAAGAGAGCAAAAAGACCAAATTACCCATGTTTAATAAAAAAAATCTACATATGTTAATTTATTTAAAAAGGGTAAAAAGGTAAATTTTTAATTTATTCCCATTCCCATTCTCATATAAACCAAACAAAGATTTGGATTATTTTTTAACAATTCCCAACAAATAATTTCAAATCTCAATCCAACTTTTAATTTCCATATTCTCATTTCCACATACCAAACACCAAAGTAATTATTAAAATAAATAAGTGAATAGTAACCAAAATTAAATAAGAAGAAAAGGAGAGAGTTAGTTACAAGTTACAGGTCAATCCAAACAAAAAAGTCGTCCATTTTCAACGCGCTTACTTTTGCAGCAGCCGGCAACGGTTACTTTTTCTCACTCTTCATCCTTTCTTCTTTCGTCAATGGTGTGACCTGCTATTTCAATCCTCTCCCTTCTTTCAATAATCGCCGTGTTGAAGCTTCCATTTTTAGGGTTCTATCTCTCCTGGTAAATTTCACTCTATCTTTCCCCCTATTTCATGTCTTTCAACTTGCTGTAATTCTACTTGAACTCAACAGTCAACACGTTTTCAAAAATCCGCTCCGCTTTACGTTGTTCTTGTATTCATATTTTCGATCTGTCTAATTTTATTGTTTTACGTATGAGCTTGATTGAGCTATTTTTGATTTTCTGTTCCAACTTAGGTATGATTTATAGAAACGTGAATGTGAAAACTTTGACAATTTCAACATTTTTTTTACCTTATTTTGTCCATGGAAATTCATTGAATTGGTTGGTGTTTAGACAACTGTTGATCTTTAAATGTTTAAGGTTCAGTTTAGGGTTTAAGTGAGTTCATAATCAAGGTTATTATTATATATATTTTGTTATTTTTCAACAAAAATAGATTCTGTGATTTTATAGTTTCTTCAATTGAAAACAGGAGCTACTTTACTTTCTGTTCTGCGAATGATTTATCAACAAACGTTGCCGAACTGCCAGATGATTATCAATTGAGGGTGGTATATCCTGCAGTGAACTGTTGTTAGTGCGCATTTGTCTGCTCTTGTAATGGACCCTAGGTTAGGACAGAATCAGGGCCGGGAATCACCAACTGAGAGTGCGAGTTCACGCGATACGTCACCTACGGCTGATGGTATTGTGGTGAAGAAACGCGAGAATGAAAGGGCTGATAATGATTGTTTCGAGCAATCAGTTGTTCGAAGGATTTTTACAGGAGAAAAAGTTACGTTCCGCAGTATAGCTGAAGAAAGGGTTGATGTTATATCAGAAAAAATGCAAATTCTTCCAGAGGAATACCTTGAAGAGTTGAAGAATGGGTTGCGAGTTGTTCTTGAGGGAAATGGTGGCTCACAACAGAGGGACGAATATTTGAGCTTACAAAAACTAGTTCAGAGTAGGTCGGATTTAACCCCGAAGAGTTTGCTTAGAGCTCATCGTGTGCAACTCGAAGTTCTTGTAGCTATGAAGATGGGGATTCAGGCTTTCTTACACCCCAATGTTTGTCTATCTCAAACTTCTCTCATTGAGATTTTTTTCTACAAGAAATGTAGAAACATAGCATGCCAAAATCAGCTTCCTGTAGATGACTGTAGCTGTGGAGTGTGCACTAACAAAAGTGGTTTCTGTAATGTTTGTATGTGTGTAATATGTAGCAAGTTTGATTTTGAAGTTAATACCTGCCGATGGATTGGTTGCGACTTATGTTCACATTGGACCCATACAGATTGTGCAATTCGTGATGGGTTGATCTGTATGGGTGCTTCTAGGGTTGGCGTAGGACAGCCGGAAATGCTGTTTAGCTGTCGGGCATGTAATAGGACCTCTGAACTTTTAGGTTGGGTTAAAGATGTGTTCCAGCATTGTGCACCCTCATGGAACCGGTCTACCCTTCTAACAGAACTTGACATAGTTGGCCGTATCTTCCGTGGAAGTGAAGATGTCAAAGGCAGGAAGCTATTTTGGAAGTGTGAGGAGCTTATAGAAAAGATGAAAAGTGGACTAGCTGAGACTACAGCTTGCAGAGCAATATTGATGTTCTTTCAAGGTACAATTTTATTTTAATTACAATTATATCTTATTCTCTAATTGGAAATTGGACAAGGAACATTGATGACTAAACCATTCTAAGGGTTGCACTTTCTTAGATTTTGATATTGTATTTTTAATTAGGATGAAAGCAATTTTTGAAATGGTATTTGGATTTGCTTCTTAGATAGATGGTCAATGATGCTGACCTTTGTTCTTGTTTATTCATTGTTTTGAATTGTGTCTTAAATTAGAATATTAATTGCCATTTACTAGAACTTTAATTCAACATTTTAAGGTTGAAAGTTTACTAAAGATTTTTTTTTTGCTCTAACTAGCTAGAGTACTTGACTACAAGAGTTGGGTAATAAAGGTTAGCATATTGATGATGTTGGTAATACTTGAATTGCTTTGTATTTTTATTTCGTTGGATATAAAGAACTTTAATCTTGTAACGAAAACCATAAATCATATGCATGACCAAATTAATGATTCATTTGCACCCTTTTTCTAAGAACTTGAGGCGGACCCATCTAGAACCAATGGAGTAGGGGAAGGTGGAAGACTGTTAGCACCACAGGAGGCCTGCAAACAGATTGCAGAAGTGGTGCAGGAAGCTATAAGGAAAATGGAAATGGTTGCAGATGAAAAACTTAGAATGTTAAAGAAAGGTCGCCTGGCTCTTGAGACTTGTGACCGTGAGCTGGAAGACAAAGCTAGGGAATTGGCAGAGCTGAAGCTTGAAAGACAAAGGAGAAAGCAGCAGATTGATGAGCTTGAGAGCATTGTGAAACTTAAACAGGCTGAAGCGGACATGTTTCAGCTCAAGGCTGATGAAACAAGACGAGAAGCTGAGATGCTTAAGAAAATTGCTCTGGCTAAATCAGACAAATCAGAGGAAGACTATCGCAGTAGTTACCTAAAACTTAAACTGAGCGAAGCAGAGGCAGAAAAGCAATATCTATTCCAGAAAATGAAGGTTCAAGAGAGTTCTCGTGTGCTGCACGCGAATGATGGGAATGATTCATCACTGATGTTTTCAAATGCACTGAAAAATGTCTACTCCAGTGCTGATTGCCAGACTAGTGAGAGGAATTCTGGCAGAAAGAATTCGTGAAACATGACATCGAATACTATCCTGCTAATGGTCGAAAATAGAAGGTACCGATTCATTCTCCGATGTTGCTATTCTAGCGCAGTTTTAAATTAGAATGTGAAAGTATTATCTTGTATGATTTCTCATGTTGTATTTAATTTATGTATTTTTTTTTTTTGGAAATGAAGTGTATTTGCTAGCTGTAATTGAGATACTGGTTTATTGTATACTTTGTTGTGAATATGTTTTAATTTTCTTACAAATACTGATATATCTTGAAAGTACTAAGATAAATAGTAAGATATGTACAGACAGCGCAAATAAGAACATTAAAAATGTGTAAATAAACACAAGCCATACTCACATTACATATGAAAAGATATTTTACTAGCCCATAACTGAGGGTCAAACTCAATACAACTTAGGAAAAAAAACTCTCTAAAGCTAACTCTAGCTTGTATTAGAAATAAAAGATGAAAGCAAATTAAAAGTCTATCAGAAGGAATAGTAAGATATATGCAAAAAGAATCAATGAAAATAGAAAGATAAATAGACATAAGAGATACACACATGAAAAGGTATTCTACTAGCCTGTAATTCGAGCTCAAACTTAATACAAGACTCGTATGTCTAACTCTAGAAATAAACTTCGATGTGGTGCCTCCAACTACTCTTATTCCTAGTCAGGTCTACAGAGAGATTTAACTCATGCAAGTCTACTTTTATTTGCTCATCCCCGGTTCTCCTAGGTCTTCTTCGACTCCTCTTACCCTTTACTATAATGCTTTCAACCCTCCTCACTGGGCGTCGAAGGTCTTTCTCCTCATATGTCCAAACCATAAAGATAAGCGAAAAAGGCGACTCCAAGGTCAATACAAGTGCTCTTTTATTTGTCTCTCCCAAATTCTCATAGGTCTTAGTGACTTCTCTTACGGTTATGATGCTTTCTATCTTCCCTTCTCTAAACATATTAGCATCATATCAGTCTATTTTCACGTATCTTTGCATAAACATATCAACAAATACTCCCTCCTATTCACATAAATTGAGACATGTCTATTTTAGGCCAATTTACACAAAATGTCCCATTCTATTTTTACTCCCACCATTACAATTAATTTAATCAACAAAAATACCCAACTACTACCATTTTTACTACTCCCAATACCCAACTACCACATTTACAATTAATTTAATCAATTAAAATATCCCACCATTCTACTCTTAAAAACCGTATCCAATCCAAATGATCCATTTTGTGTGAATAGAAGAGAATATTTAATATTAAATACTACTACTGTTACTACGTACATGTCCTCAATCGTCAATAGTCATAGTGAACCCATAGACTACTGACTAGTGATGACAAATGGCAATTAGAAATTGGAAAGTGGATAAACACGGCCTAAATTATTCATTTATATTTATACGTGTTGTTTGGTTTAGGAAGGACCAAAAATAGTGGATAAACGGCTTTTCCTTATTAATTTTATTCAATACTTACGGCTCTTGTTCAATATCCAACAGACAGTTTGCTCTTTTTATTCCAATAAAAATGGTAACAAAATACTTTCTCCGTTTCATATAATTTATAAAAAAATAGTTATTTTTTAAAAAAGATAAAATAAATTATGTTGTTGAAATTAAAAGAGAGTTAAAAGTATATGAATGAGATTAAAAGGAAGTGGTAGACCATCTTTTAAAAATAAAAACGATGCAAATTAAATGAAACGAACCAAAATAAAAAATACTGCAAATTAAATAAGACAGAGCAAAAGTATCTCCTCACTCCTTAATGTGCTTCCACGTCAAGAAAACAAAATAATAAAAAGTCAAGTTGTTCGACTATCTTCCAATAAATTACTATAATAGTGCGACTGCTTTTTCACAATTCTATTCCTGGAAATTCCAGAAAAAAACTTTTCTTCTTCTGCATTCTCTCCGTGTTCGTCCCTAATTCAGGTTCTCTTCTTATGCTCTGTATTTCTTTCTGCAATCTTAATATTGAAGCTTTTCGTTCTTAGAAATCTTCTTATGCAAAAAACTGAATTATCATACCTTATGTCTAGGAAGTGTAATTTATTTTATATTGTAGGTTTTGGTTATAGAAAATTAGATGGAGATAAAATTTGAAAAGTCATTTTTGAATTGTCAATTTTAACTGTTTTTGAAAAACTAAATCTGATCCGTTACTATCGTTCCAAAATAAAATAATGCATAATTTGATTTCAACAAGTTTTTGAATTAATTCAAGCTGTATTGTTTTAGTGTTTCGTTTATTGTAACAGAGTTCGGTCTGGGTAGATTTTTTTTTATTTTATTTTTGTTAAGTTGAAAATTCTATTAAGATAAAATTTGCCATATTTTGAATCCTTTTTCTAGGATGAGCGTAGTGGATTTTGAGAATTATAGGGATTTTTGTTTGATGACGAATTTTTCAGTTTGAGATACCCCCACTGGCCATTCCTGTTAGAATTAGATCCAAGAATCAAAGTAAAATCAACACAAGAATTAGGATAAAGAATTGCAAAACAAAAAGAGAGCACACCAAGAATTTGTGAGGTAGAAAAAATCCCGATATCAATGTAATGTTGGACTATAAAACTCCACCTTTAACAACGATTGGGAGCTAGAATGTACCAATTGTGTTCTTCTACTGTGGCTTTGACGACATGTTGTGAGCAGTAGCAATCTCAAAGGTTTAGAGAGTACGTGCGAATGGGTCTGCAGTTCTGCACACAAACAAACCAAAAAAAAAAAAGGAATATATATCTGCTCCTTGATTGAAAAATTTATATTCTATCAATATCAGTGTTGTGGATTTTGAGAATTATAGGGATTATTATTTGATGATGAATTTTTCAGTTTGAGATACCCCCCATCCCTTTGGAGCTGTACCAAGAATGTATTTGTTTTCTACTATAGTCCATCATTCTCTTTGAGATCACTATAGATAGTGACATGTTGTGAGTAGTAGCAATCGCGAGAGTATTCATTTATGCTAATGGGTCTGCAGTCTGCACACAAACAATCCAAGAAAAGGAACGAAATACAAATAAATCTGATCTTATATTGAATTGTCTTCTATGCAAATCTGTTTTCTCTTCGGAACTCCCTGGCCCAATTCCACCCCTAACACTTCTTTTCTGTGGAAAAATAAAATTGTTAAAAATAAATGATGTATCTTTATCCTCTCTTGTTTCCTTTAGTAATATGAAATGGAAATCGATTTGCTCAAACTCCATACAACTAACTAGTTTTATGAAAACTTTGTATCGACTATAATGGTACAAGCAGGGCCTCAAAATGAAAGGCATCAGTTATCAAATATTGCTTATAATAACGATGTTTTCAGAGTGATCAGTTGGTAAAAAGTTTGCTAGTTTATCCTCTTTACCCTCCATGAATTTGCTATTGAGATGTTAAAAGAATTTTGCATAGGCCCTTGAAAATTTTAATCAATTTTTGCTTCGTCCATACCTCCCTGGTTACAACAATATTTTCTCGGTCATTGTCAAATTTGTGAGAACGATTTCCTTTTCTTTAGTTGACACTTAATCAGGAAACCTTTTTTTGATTCCAACAGCCAGCCAGCAATAGATGATTCAATGGAAACAGGAGTTTTTCATGAAGATCTAATGCTGGAGATTCTAATAAGGTTACCAGCCAAGTCATTAGTTAGATTCAGGTGCGTTTGTAGGTCTTGGTATTCACTTATTGCAAGTCCAAGTTTCATTTCAGCACAAGTGGTTCACAAAACAAAAGCCAAAAGCTATCATGTACTTCTAAGAAGTTTCAATAATACAGAGAAAAAATATAAGTATAAATTGTGCAATGATGATGAGCATTTGCATGAAATTATGATAATTGATTTCCCGTTTGTGAGTGAACACAACGACTTTTTTAGGATCGCGGGTTGTGTGAATGGACTAGTATGTTTGTCAGATGATATTGTTGAAGTAACCGATACTGTAATAATATGGAATCCTGTCATTAGGAGATTCCTAACCCTTCCTAAACTTGAACTGAATGTAAACTCAAGTGAATTGGGCCGATCAGTTCTTGGTTTTGGCTTTGACTCTTATAAAAATGATTACAAGGTTATCAGGATTGTGTATCGTAAGAATCCTGATTTTGAAGCCCGCCAAATTGAGGCGTTAATTGCAATTTTTAGACTTAGCTCAAGTTCTTGGGAAGTTAATAGGTCCGCTTCAGTCCCTTTGCTTGATACCCGACAAGCCTATGTAAATGGGAGCATTCATTGGTTGGCATATAACAAGCTGATGGTCGGGTTTGATGTGAAATCTGAAGAATTAAGAGACATGACGCTTCCTGACTCGTTGAAGAATGCTAATATTAGTGATTTAACCATTGCCTCATGGTGTGATATGCTCTCTGTATTTGAAAATGGGTATTGGTTTGGTAAGCTATCTTTGTGGGTTATGAAGGATTATGGTGATCCTAACTCATGGGTGAAACAGTTTGAGATTGAATCGTTTGCGCTGGTCAGAAGTCTTAGAAAAAATGGATGTGTTATACTCGAAAATATTGGTGGAAATTTGGTTTTGTACAATGCTAACACCAATCAATTTGAGGAATTTAAAACGCATGTTGAGGGTTGTGTTCGTGGTTTTCATATGAAATCATACCTAGAGAGCCTTGTTTTGTTAGATCGGTTGGATGTCTACTCTATTCCCTAGAATATGCATGAATAAATTTGGAAGAGGGGCTCTCTATCTGTATGGCTTGCCGTCTTTTATCCCTTCATAAATTCTAATCATAGTTTCTACGAGCTGATAATACTAGGCTTGACGATAATTGATGAAATTTGGACGATGCAGGAACTTGAAGGCCAATTGTGTGCAAATCTGCTAAAGATAAGATTTTATTTGTATGTTGAGATTGTATCTATCTTGTTCCATTTTTCTTTAGGCACGAAAAGGTTAATACATAATACATGTTCTTTATTTTAGTGGGTTTTGATTTGATTTCTACTAGTATTGGCATGGAAATGGTGTATTAGCCAACACTCATAGATGAATCAAATCATATTGAAGGGCATGATGAATATTGCTGTACTCAAAATGAGAGCTGAAAGACTACTTTGCAGTTCAATTTCGCTACAATGTACTTCTGCAAGTCTATGACATTATTAAGGTTCAAGTTAAATTATTGATACATAATATTTGTTTCTATTTTCTGAATTGAACTTAACCTTAACTGATAACCGATCTCATACGCAAAATAACTCGAATAGAAGCTAACTCAAAATAAAAATGACTCATTTTTTAATCTAAATCGAATTGTCCTATTCTAATACATACTCAAATGGGGTTAAACCCAAATTTAACGCCATTGTTATGAACTCGACATAAATTTGTACCTTATTTAACGTTTAATTCAATGGGGTTAACTATCTGATGTGAGTCTGCGATCCAACTAAACATGTATAGTACTCGATATCACTTAACCTGATAAATACTCGCTTGCAAACCCAATTGTATGATATATTGAACTTACAGCCTTTGATTATACTCTCTTGGTCTCAATGAAATGTAAAACATAAACTGTTGGAGTATCGGTGTGACTTTGAGTCCACCTCTATGGTGTATGGACATGGTAATGTGTATGTGTATGTTTGGATGTGAGTATGTGTGTATATCATGGATGAATGATGATGAAGATGGTCCCACATTAATATCAATGCAAAAGCAGCTGTCATAAGCCATTGACAGAACCACTCGACCAACAACCTCCATGGCTCGACTCGAGCAGTGTAGCTCGACCAGATCAGAAAGTCTCTGATCATCCGCTCGACCAAGGTTCATGCCCGCTCGACCCCCTCTGTTTTGCTCGACTAGGTCGAGCGGGGAGCAGCAGGTCACTGTTTTCGATCTGCGATTATTACTACGGGTATTATTTGGGTTGGGTCCATTCCCAATAATTAGCTTATGAACACACATGTATAAATAGACCTCTATATACTCATTTCTAGATAGATTCTTAACCCTAGCCTAAACACAAACCCTCTCTTTCTCATATCTTCTTCTAAAAATATTATTCTCCATTGTAAGAGTTCTTTAGAAATCTATTGATTTTCACATAATACAAGCAAGCTAACCACCATCGAGGACGTAGCCCACATTGGGGTGAACCTTGTAAATCATGTGTCTTTGTTATTGCTTTCTTTCTTATTGCTTTTCATTGCTTTTCATATGTAGGATCTTAATATGGTAGAATTTTACCATCCTACTTAACTTAAGAATTTAGGTGGTAGGATCATAACACGATTCTACGATCCTATGATCCAATAATCTGATCCTGCATGAGTATTCCAATTGTAAAATATTTTCATATAATAAAGATTTCACTTTATATATATATATATATATATATATATATA